>OX463809.1:37642500-39138750 GCA_949825045.1 Argyresthia goedartella
TTGAGAAAGTTGTTAAGAATTAATGTCTCTAACATCCCCCAAAATATGACTAAACCTTGTATTTAACATTCACATACATTGCTTCTGGCCCCACACTAGGATAACCTGAGTCGTGGGAACCAGTAACAGCGATGTCATACACATTTAAACATCCAAGACCTGGGGATTTTTTTTCTTTATCCCCAGCCGGTCACGAACCCGGGACCTCTTGCATGGTAGGCAGAGCCACAACAGCTGCGCCACAGAGGTCGTCTAAAAATAGTTTTCGATACAGAAGGGATTCATAGTCAGCCTCACCAATCATCAAAGCAACTTAATTTAATTCAACCTAAAGTTTACTGGACGAAATCATTTGTAAGTACACGGATGAAGTTAATTTTTTTTTAAAAAATACTTACCTATTCAAAAACTAAATAGGTAGATTAATTATAAGTAGGTAGTGCTTCGTACGACATATCCGTACGCACGCATGCGCACATACACCCTCCAGTGTAGGGCCTACAGTGCAATTATTGACAAAGGCAAGGTAGGTAGGTGAAGGCTCCTGCCTGATGTTCACTCTCCTTCGATTTCACACATCGACTATTGCATATCTCAACCTAAACTACTGAGTGGTCCACCTTCGAACATTTCACGTGGGTCCAAGCTAAAACCACCTTAAACCTGTGGTGGTAGGGCGTTCAAGAACGGTGGTTTATCTGATAGGTAAGGCTGCATGCAGTATTGCAGTCACCGTCTTCGTGGTCAAGCAGCTAGCACTCAGATAATAACATCGGTCTATAGCGAACGTTTCAAAATCAGAGATATTCTAAATATATTGAGGTTTCATTTTATTTTTGATACACAATAGTGGTATTTTTTTAAGTTCTGCAACGTTCTAATGATTGTGGTGGTAATTTTACTAATCAAGTAAAATGTTGCCAAAGTTGTTTTGTGTTAGTTTTATAGTGTTGTGTTGTTTACAAGTATCACGGACTCAAGACAATGTAGCTGCTATAGGTATAATATATTCTTTCGCTAGGTTATCTTGTGTTAAGATAAACTGGTGACATTTAATCAGCTGACCATATTTTGGGGAATGATAGTACCCATTATTATGAACAACTTTCCCCAAGAAATGTATGATCGCAAACAAAAAAAATATGGGTCACCCAAAGTAACTTATAATCAGCTGACCGGGTCAATGTACTGAGGGACGAAATTTTATTTTCATTTGCGACCAAATGTTTCTTGGGGAAAGATGTACATATTGATCATTCCTCAAAATATGGTTAGCTAATGAAATGTCTTTCCGTATATGTTTCCAAAATAGACATGGTTACTCTACGCTTCCGAAATGTCAGGCGACTGCTCATCTCTCAGAGAGGAGCCTGAAATGTTAATGCTTCTTGTTGCTTTGGTAGGCAGACTTGAAGTATGAATAGGAATACCTCCAGTGTAGGTACTGACACTGCATCCGTATGATAATGTATGATGCATGCTGGCTGATACACTATCAACATTGAACATCCTACTTAGGGTAGCAATTACTCGTAATGTTGCTATGCCAACCGTTCAAGACACTAGCATAGCTAGGGCATTTAAAATACTGTGTCCAAACCTGGAATTGAACCCAAGGCTCTTCATTATGTAAGTCGTTAGCACAACTTTCGACACATGTGTGGATCACTTTAGACTTACAAATTGCAACCATAAACTTGACAGTTACGGTTGTGAATCTGATGCAGTCTTCGGATATTTATTTTCGTCTAAACGGCTGACTTCGTTTGCAATCAAAATTACAATTCGTATTATCATGAAGACTTTATCTCAATACTGTTTTGCTTAGACTAATAAGGATGTTGTGCAAATGCAAACTACAAAAAACTCTGATATGCAAAAAACAATGCAGTAGCCTAAACATGTACTCCTCGACATCTGGGAATTTCTATCAAAAACTCTTTGAAATTGAGAAATCATACAATCAGAACACGATTATTTCAAACAAGCTCTCTTGATTGGTCCAAATTTTGCACAGGGTCAGGTATGTTTACAGGGGGTGACATTTAATTTGCTAACCATATGTTGGGGAATGAGCCATCATCATGAACAACATTCCCCAAAAAACATATGGTTGCAACGAAAAAGAAAATTTGGTCTCCCATAGTAACTTGTAATCAGCTGATCGGGTCAATTTTCTGAAAGACATATTTTTTTTCATTTGCGACCCTATGTTTCGTGTGTGAAGTTGTTTGTAATGATGGGAGCTATCATTCCTCAAAACATGGTCAATGGTCAAAAATATTAATGTAGTGTATGGGAGTAATAAGAAAGAATTTTTCGAAATTGGCCTATTGAGCGCCCGCCCCTTCGTTGCAAGCCCACCACCACGTTTCCTTGACACGCCGCAATTTTTGTTGAAGGGGTCATTGTCACTAACGATTATGATAATTGTCCCATCTCCGATTGAGCAACAACCTGCCAAGCTACTGACTGAAGAAATCATCGAACAGGCTTTATGGAACTTGACTTAGAGGCCAAATTAGAATCGAATTGTACATTTATCATTCAAGGAATGTTTGTATTTACTAACCCCAAGGCCATAAGTAATAAATTCGTAATGCGGAGTGTTATGTTTAACTAGATATGTAAATATGGTTAAGATTGTTGTTTGTCTACAAATATGATGTTAAGAAGGTGATTGGTGCTGCCTTCCATAACTTACAATAGAACCCTATCTTGTAGTCAGACCCATAGACCAGATATCTGGTATGTGGTCAGAGCCCTCTTTCCCACTGGGCACTCTGGCACTCTGGGCAAGTGCCCATGGGCCCGTGATCGATAGGGGCCCTCTCCCCTAGTTCCCTAACGATAACCAACATTTATTACCGAAAAACGTTTTTAATTCAAACAAATCGAACCTAAATTACTGACCACAATACCAACTTGCTTATTAGCTTTTGCATGCGCAAAGCTACTGTCGCCCAAAAATTGGGCTTTTCAGCAAGCTTGGATAAATTAAAACACATACGTACCTACACTGTTTTAAAGAAAAATCATCAGTGCACAAATCAGTGTGACTCGCGCCATTAAAATTAATTAAGCGACCGAAGCGAAGCGACGCACACGCACTACATAAACCGACTCGATGATCGGAAATTCCCCTGGATTTGTCTGTGGTGATGTGACATTGGTTTTGTTTGAAGTTTAGTTGTTACAACGTTACAAAGTTGTAAAGAATTTGCTGAATTTTATTATGAAGATGTTAATGGGAATACATAGTTAGAAATTGAATGTCTGCATTTAACAGAATACTTGAAAATTGTTCACAGTAAAAATGAGGCAACTAATGGAAAGTAAAGTAAAGTAAAGTAAAATGGAAAATATCAACGTTGAAAAAAATAATTGAGGCACATTCCCAAATGTAGAAATCGTATTGAGAAACTTTTGAAACATGATGGTAAGTTATTGCCGTGGGGATCGCTGCTTTTCCAAATTGAAAAGAATAACAAATAAATTGAGAAGTGCAATGCTTCGATTATCGATTTTGCCCATCTCAAATCTAGAAGGGTTCTTCAATCTAAGTACTAACCAGTGACTGCAAAAAGAGTTATCTACTGTTGCGGAGTATATTACATTATCTATTCATTTAATGTGACTGTCCATAAAAAATCTAGAAGCTTGATAATCTACTTTCTTTGTCTATTCTAACGAAATAGTGTTCTGTCTAAATTATAGGGGCCCCATTATCCTAAAATGCCCAGGGTCCCAGACGCCCATCTGATAAGACGGCCCTATGTGTAGTACTCGGTACTCGTATTGTGGCGATCAATATGTTAAGCAGGTACCATAAATAACATATTGATCGCCACATGCATCCTACCCTTAGTTTGTGCTTTAGTTACATAGCACAAAGTAAGTAGGCTATGTATCTAAACGTTCATATCCTACTTTCTTTACAGTCATAGAGAACACAAAAGTATATTAAAAAGTCGTTATATTTTTATTTGAGGTTTTTTATTAGACGTAGGACGGTAGTGATTATATTCTCTTTGGACGTAGGTAACTGTGAACTTTCCCCGTCCCAGAGCTGATCATAATGTTACCTGCATATGCAATGTGTATTACGTAGATTCGTAAGAAAATATATTGATGTCCATTTTAGAACATTAGAAAGCCGTGGTCCGATTATTCTGTTAGAACTATTAGCACGGTAACGATTCTACCATATGTCAATCGCAACATCAGTCAAATGAATATAAATCGGTCAAGTTCGGGTGTCGGACTCCCTTTCACTTCTGTGCTGGCCGGAAAAGAAAAATAATGACATAAAAATTAAGGCTTATTTTATGTTTTTGCCCCACAAATGCCCACAATAGAATCTTCAGTACTATATGTATGTAAATAAATATATAAATAAATATTAGAGGACAAGCTTACACAAATCGAATTAGGCCCGTACTAATCTGAATAAGGTTTGTGTTATGGTTTCTAGTCGACGATATATTTTATAGAGATAAATACTTATTTAAAAGCATAGAAGACATCCAAGACTAAGAAACAAATATTAATTATCATCGCACAAATATTTGCCCTTACCGGGATTCGAACCCAGGACCGTCAGCTTCGTAGGCAGCGTCACTACCCGCTAGGCTATGCCGGTCGTGATTTGAGTTTTTCGGAAAGTGTATGTTCTGTTTAATGGCGTGGCAAATTAATATGATGATACAGCGGACAGTGTTTTGGATCTCATCGCAGGTGATGTATTGAATGGCTCAATCACGCCTTATCAAAAGTGATGGGAAAGCCTATACCTACATGTAGTGTGATGTATCATGTTTGGCGTGATGAAATATTGTAATAACACTCGATTCAAAATGTGATGCCATATCACATCATTGCACTGTTTTGCGCATGTCTAATGCGTACCGACGATCCCGATGACCTCTTGCCATTGACTACAACCTTCCGTGTTCTGTTACTGCGGTATGAACTCAGAAGGCCAAGTGCATTATCATTTACACCTTAATGAGCTATCTTCCTGACCAGAATATCGTGATTCACAGAATCGAAAGCTTTGGAAAGATCACAAAAATGCCGATTGCGTCATGTGAGTCTTCCCAAGCACTGAATATATGTTTAATTAGTTCAGCTCCAGAGTCGGTCATTGAGCGACCCCGAATGAATCCGTATTGTTTGGAACTCATCAAATTATAGCGAAAAAAATGATGGCTTAATCGATCCAGTATGCTTTTTTTCAAATATTTTGCTAAGGGTGGGTAATAATCGCGATAAATCTGAAATCATTGCGATCGGATGTACTACCAGCTCTGAAAGAAGAATGACTTTACATAGTTCAATCAAGTCAGGAAACGTGCCTATATCAACACATTTGGTTAAAAATACAAGCTAAATGAGGGGTGATGGAATTAACAGTTTTTACAGAGAGCCCGTCGAGATCGGCGGTTGTTTTCAAATCCAGTGATCTAAAACCTCTGTGAAGGACTGACATGAACAAAATTATTATATTAAAATTGTTAACCAACGTTGCATTCTGTTTTACTATATTTAAGTCAGGATTCGGCGACAGTGGGAGACGAGTTTAGTGACTTAGTGACAGAACTGGAGTATCCGAAAAGAAATCTTCGAAGGTTTAGGCAACGTCGAGATCTTCCGTTACGAAGTGGTCGTTAACACTCAGTTTGAAGTCGGTGAAGCGTTGTTTATTCTTTCCAGATTCCTCATTAACTACCTACCTATACTTATAACTATAGTTATACCTATAGTTTTGATGATATTCGTACTATTGCTGATCCTCTTGCGAGTTTGTTCCAACTTAGCTATCGCACAATCAATTTTGAATGTTTTAGAATAATTAATGATATAGTCACCACTCATTACTATGATTAAAAGATTTTTCTTCATAAAGTTCATACAAATGCTGCCTTCTAGTACGAAGTTCCACTGTCGCCCAATCGCTGAACATCAATCTACCTTTAGGGTTTATAGTATTAGATTTAAAAACATTGTCATGTTCATCTTTTAATAATCTAAATAGCGGGTTGCCGTTATACTAGTCGGCTCAAAGATTTACTAGATTATAGCAATGAAATAAGGACTTTATTCTACTAGGACGACTACAGTGCACAACTAGATCCACATTGAGATCTCCACATACCACAACGCTTTTATTACGATTTTTAGCAATCTTACATACCTACATAATGTTTAATGATTATTGAAATCCATGAGTTTTTTGAAATAAATCAAATGAAGAGCCGGGAGCCCTGAATACGATAAACACAATAAGCCGCTCAAGTTCTGTACAGGCTATCTCAATGGTCCGTTCAATGAGAGAAATTTATAACATTCCGAATAAGGATCATGGAGCCACCAAGAATGGCTTTCACTCGATTGAAAGAGCTTGCAAGTTGATGATTATTGAAGCTAAATATTATTTGATATTTTTTAACCATTCACATAAACAACATAATAGTAGTTTATATGACTGATAAATAATGCCTAATGATGTACAGTTATCTACACTAGTACACACATCAACACTGTCTAGGGATATTAGATTTTTGTTTGCATTTCTTAGTTTTTCAGAAAAACTACTCAGAATTAGGAAAAAGTTTATATGTGGAATTAAACCTCCTTGTTCCATTTTCAAACTGGCATTGAAAAAAAAAAAAAAACTTATGAAAACAAAAGAAAGCGCGGGAACACGCATTTGATTCAGTTTACAGTGCTAGTTTTGTGTTGAGATTTATTTAGAAAAACATTAATTAACTAACTCTATCAATTGTTTTGGAGATTTTTACTGTTTGTGTCATCTTGTTGGTGCCTTGCAACGTCGACATCTGACGAGAGACGAGGTGATAAGAGCGGTAGGAATGTTGGAAGCTGGTGCTATCCAAAACGTTGTTGCGGAGACCCTAGGCACCAGCCAGAATGTGATATCAAGGCTCTGGTCACGTTATCGTGATACTGGGGAAGTGGCGGAACGGCATGCTGGCAGAATTCGGGTGACCACCCCTAGAGAGGACCGTTTTCTCCAAAATACCGCCAGGAGAGAACCTACTCTGTCGGCCATGGAAATGGTACAGAGGCTCCAACAGGAGCATCAGCTGTTGGTTAGCGACCAAACTGTCAGAAGAAGGCTACATGAAGCTAATCTTCATTCTCGCAGGGCAATTCGTGTTCCTGCTTTGCCACGAGGCAATCGCGGAAGGCGACTATTGTGGGCCCATGAACACGTGTTATGGGATAATGAACAATGGTCGACAGTGCTCTTTACGGATGAGTCTCGGTTTGGATTTCATCCAGATTCGCGAAGAACACGAGTTTGGAGAGTTCCAGGCAGGGAAAGCCGGCTCCAGCATCCACAAGAGGTTCATTCGTACCAAGCAGGAACAATCATGGTATGGGCAGGAATTCGTATAGGCGCGCGAACCGACCTTGTTTTTGTAAGAGGCAACATGAATGCTCAGAAATACCGTGATGAGGTGGTGGAACCTGTTATTATTCCGCATAGGGTGCAAATCGGCCAGCAATTCGTACTCATGCATGATAATGCTCGTCCACACACTGCGAGGCTGGTATCAGCCGCACTTCAAGACAACGACGTCACGGTAATGAGATGGCCTGCGCAGTCGCCCGATATGAATCCCATCGAACATGCGTGGGACATGTTGCAGCGAAGGGCTATGCATGCTCTCCTTCCAAATCTGGCCACAGAAGAGCAACTTTTCTTGCACCTGCAACGAACCTGGGGACGCATACCACAGCAAGACATCGACACCTTAATTTACAGTATAAATAACCGATGCCAAACTCTTATTAACGTGAGTGGTGGCAACACTGATTATTAAGAGTTAAAATGTCTCACTTTAAGTTGTTTTTTTAAATAAAATTATCCATTTTATTCATTAATTTCATTCGTAGACTTAGCACCATTTTTAGTCTCTGTTATTTTATTTTAAAAAAAATATTTGAAGATCTAAAATGTTTTTATTTATATAATTAAGTTGGGCATTAACTGAGGTTTAATTCCATATATACTTCTCTGAACAAAATATTTATAGTTTATCAAAAAATTTAAGAAATACAAAATATCCCTAGACAGTGTTGATGTGTGTATATCTAAACACATATCATGCTCTCTTTGATGTGTTCAGGAACCGCATGTTCGACCGGCATTGTGGCATTGATCATTGCGCTGCACTTGTTAAGCTTGTTCAGTAGTACCAATTTCACAGACAAACTAGGGGAGGCACGCGGGAGGGCATCGGCGTTAAAAATTTGAATGCCATTATATGTTGAAATATTGATGCATTGTGGACATAATTGTATCAATATTCAGATTAGAAATGAGTTTTTACCAAGTTACGAGGGTTTATGATACGTGTGTAGATCATCGATTCTAAATCGATGGTGTAGATAAATATTTATATACGGGCTCATATATTGCTTCTGGCCCCACAATAGGATACCCTGTGTCGTGGGAATCAGAAACAGCGGCATCACACACATATAAACATCCAAGACTTGGATATTCTTTTCTTCATCCCCAGCCGGGGATCGAACCCGGGACCTCTCGCACGGTAGGCAGAGCGACTATCGCAGCGCCACAGAGGCCGTAGAACCAATGTTCAGTAATGCATAAAATATCAATATTTTATGCATCTAAACATTTAAAACTATTTAAAAAAAGTTCACAAGTACGTTCTTTGCCCAACACACCCTGATTATTGTTATGTACAAGATTTAAACAATATCTATTTTTTCCGATTTTTCGTGGCCTGGCTTATATTTTGTTTTCTATTCATGTTAGAATTTAATTTAAATGATTAGGAACTAATTCCAATGTTGCATGCAAAGTATTATTTACCTGTGAATTCCAAATATGAATATACATGCACCCCGCATGTAATGGATACCTGCTTAATAGAAGCGGGTTTCTCATTAGTCTGTTCAATAAAAACAGCTGATGTCAAGTTGAACTTGGTTATACCAAATATAGCTATGTCGCACATAATATATGCAAACAATGTAGCTACCTATTTTCTATATTTATTAAACATGTACAACTTATCCTGTAAAGTCAGGGTAAAGTTATGAATAAAATTATTCATTTCAAAATACAAAATAGTGACGTGAATAGATGACGCTTTACATTAAATAAATTAAATGCATTCTATGCACACATTTGTTTTGTTGCTCCGTCAGGTTTCGGGCATAGCGAAAATTGCATAGAATAAATTAGGACCTCAGCCTACTATGTTAGTGTTTCAACACTTTTATTCAAATCGTTCCGACTAATGTTTGAATGATTTTCCACCATAATTACAATAGTGCTGTACTCATCATAGCTACCACGACTAATTATATTTACAAGATCTACAAATGAACTATTTATATAGCAAATGTTCGCAACTCTTTGGTTAAACCGTTAATGTAGTAGAGGTCCAAATCCTGCACCTAATTTGTCGGAGAATATTCGAATTGAACTGTCGTCAGCGGCTATTAGTATAGGCACTAATGTCCTAAGGTTCATTTCATCCGAACTCGATCTTTTCGATCTGTCACATACCTATTCCAGCTCCCGGATCTGCTTGGGTTTTTACGAGATTATCGCGCGGTTTCTTTTAGATCTTATTTGCATAAACCTCATAATTCTTATAAATTACCTATCTATTCTAGCAAATCATAGAGATGATTTCTATAGGATATACTGATATGCGTGCACGTCATTATGAATAGATAGATAGACTGACGAGCTCTGCGGCGCATCGGTTTTGGCTCTGCCTCTCCACCTTATGCCATGGCAATAAAATTTAACACCTATAACGGAAAAGTGGCGTTAGCTAACACCTGTGGTATTCTAGAGGTTAAATCTGTTCCGGTCGTTCGGCCGGCATACAAGAGGGCACAAGTTTTGAAAGGACTTTGAAAGGAAAGGGGTGTGACCTGTAACCTGCCTGCCCGTCACGAATGAAAGGAGGGTGATTTCAATCGTCCGGCTCTTTAGCCTTAAGCCAATATACTTAAAAATATAGTCATAGTCATAGTCATAGTCATTTATTTGCTTAAAATATGGTACATGTCAGATGTTACTAAAATTATGTTTTTCGCATATTTTACCTAATTAGGCATGCCAATATATATCATATTATATTAAAACACTAAGCTAATAATTCATTTCTATAAAAAACATGTATTCTAAGTATCTATGTAAAATGTCAAAATAATTCTTACTCATGTCAAATAACTTAGCTTATATAATATTAATCTTTACATTTATCTGTCAAAAAAATCTTCTATGTAGTAGAAACATTTATCGACTAACCATTTGTGTAGGTGGTTCTTAAAAAGAGGCAGTGGTAAATTTTTGAACGCTAGTGGCAGATTGCTGTATATATTTATCAATATCGGATAGCAACTCCTTTGGCAGAAGACTGTTCTGCATGGCGGGTATACAATTTTGTTTGGGTATCTCGTATGCCGCGACCTCTCAAGTTGGGAGTATTTTGTAAATAGGTTCTGGTGACTATGTGCAAAACAGGCCATTTAAAAAATATAGAGACTTGGCAGGGTCAATAATTTCAATTTTATAAAGAGAAGTTTTATATGGAATGGGGAAGATGTGGGATTTGGAGAGCAGCAGTTATTGTCTTCGAATTCTTGCCGTCATGTTTTAATACTCGTACCTATTGTCGGGATAAATACCTAAAGCGTACTGGTTTCTGAATTGAGAAATTCACGAATCTAATACAATACTTAAGTATCGTTCTGTCACGTTCTTTTTTTGAAATATGCAGAGAATAATGATTTGATTGACGAATAACGCGTGAAATGTTTAGTTCAGAATTCAGAGACGTTTTTAGAAGTCCCGATAAACTATGACAGATTCCTCTGTCACTAGGTACCTATTGTACTCATTTTACATATAAAATTTATAAATTATCCGTTCACAGCACCTACTTAGTTCAAACCTCATTGAACATCGGGACTTCTTAGGACAGTACCTTACCTACTCTTTTTTTTTTTCAGAAAAAATCTTCACTGCTTGCAAGAAAGGGTCCGCAGAATTTGATGGTTGTATGAAAAGGGCATTCAACAAATTGCGACCTTATTTCAAAGACGGTGAGTGATAAATAATATGAACACTTTGAATTCATACATATTTCCATCGAGTTGCCCACTAGCTAGCCTGGTGGATTTTCTCGGTTTTACTCTCTAGCAAAGACCTGTGCCCTTCGGTGGACGTGCTGTAAATCAATTTAAAAAAATCTGTAAACTACTGTTATTATCATATGTTATTTTTTAACACCCTTGCTCGTAAAGCTGATGTAATTCCACCGGTTTTAAATGTAAAGCGGGTCATAAAAAAACGCGTGTGTTACCAAAGCAAATAGTTAAGTTATAGTCCATACAAATTCCATAACAGTATTATTTGCCATTTCAAATATGGAACTGATCGCCGCCGGGCGCCGCACGACTCCAGCTAGTGAGCAGCGCGCTGTTGCTATTCACGAACTAATCGCCGCGCGGCGCCAGTCAGTAGACAGTGTGCATTCACAGATTGAGTTTATTTGAAATAAAAATAAACTGTTTCTTCGGTAATTTAAAAACTTGGCTGCATGCTCTAGCGTCTTTTCCAACATTTTCACGCAGCCACGGCAGAAAATAATCCTCGCGCCATTTTTCTCAAATTTTCTTTTCTTTGTACTTGTATAATATAAAATGTTTTTTTTTTCTGTTTCCTCGCAAATGTGTTAAAAAACGTCGTACGATATACGTGCGTATTGGTTATAACATACTCGGCTCAATTACGCCCCGCACATGTTATAACCATCTTAACGCACTAATATCGTAATTTACTATTTTTCCCCTTCTCTACATTGGACCACTGTGGGTGCGCAGGGCGAGGAACTCCCACAGATTGTTTTTTTTAATTTCTTTTAATTATGTTTTAACTAGTAGGTACAAATATATGCAGAAATATATGTTTGTTGAAGACCTCGGTGGGTCATAGCGGTCGAGGTTCTCCCTCACAAGCGGGGGAGGTCCTGGGCACGAATCCCGAAGGAGAAAAATAATCCGGGTCCTGATTTATTTCATCGTCTTCCTATAATTTAAGAGTCTAGGAATGTTATTTAAAAAAACGCTTTCGCCTTTATATCGCGTGTTCGATTACAGTTTAAAACAGGCAATTTTTTTATCTTATACCAGACTGCAAAAAAATGGTTTTTGGAATGTTTTTCGAGCGTATCTATGTATGTATGTATGACCATTTCGTTAGCACGCGCTGCAGCCTAAACGGCTTGAAAGATTTTAATAAATGAGGTGTCCTTAGTTAGGTTCGTCTTAGTTGTGGGAGAGTCTTAGGTAATTTAAGTTCAAAGACAATAGGTTGGATTTTGGGCCACAAAATGTAATTTACAAAGTAATTGGTACGGCTACTTTCAAACTCCATAGTACGTTAACAGGTGCATTCGTATGTGGTACTGAAAGGAAATGCAGCCGGGTTTTTTGTTTTATTCCCTCCGGTACGATCGGTCCACTTTCCCAGGCAGGCCACTTTTTTCAGGCAGGGTTTTTTATAGATAATGATTCCACTTGTTATAATCCAAAAGAAGTCTTCTTTCAGCAAAGTGTTTTATCTACGATAACAACATTTTTATGGTATCTACTTTCCCACCGAGGCATTGCCGTTGGACATCCTGTTATCCTCCCACCCGTCTTACCCAGGTATCCCATCTCTCGGCGTAGCGACGTTCGATCCTCACTTCGCGAAGGAGGTCCTGCAGAAGCGGTCGATGCTGGGGCTGGGCTACCAGCTGACCCTGCGAGATGTGTACGAGAGGGGCTGGACTCAGTCCACGGTCACTAAGTTCAAGTTAGTAGATGTTTGTTAAGTTGCTGCTTCTAGTTCCCACGACACACAAGTATCCCAGTGTGTGGGGCCAGAATCAATACATAATAAACTTTATCTACACACGTATCATAAACCCTCTTTACTGCGTAAAAAACTGCACGTTACGATCAGCATTATGTTAAACTACTTGGTAAAAACTCGTTTCGTATCTGGAAAACTAAACATAATGGTCATTATGTGTAGTTTTTCTACATATAATGACATTCAAATTTCGAACGCCGACGCCCACCCGCGTGCCGTCCCTAGTTTGTCTATGAAGTTGGTACTGACATTCAAATTTCGAACGCCGACGCCCGCCTGCGTGAAGTTGGTACTAAAGAACAAGCTAAACAATTGCAGAACCACAATGCCGGTCAAACATGCGGTTCCTGAACACATCAAAGAGAGCTTATGATATGTGTGTAGATAAACTAGTGTATGTAACTGTACATAATTAGGCATTAAAACTCTCGAGTGATATTATTATGAAACTCGCCAGTTTTAATGCCCTCCATTATGCAGAAGTCACATAAACTACTATAATAAGAAAATAGTAATATACCCCCTTACCTCCCATCACTTTCAAAAAACCGTTTGATACTTTCCAATTCTTGAACTATAACCAAACGGAGGAACTACGCAGCATTGTCAGTTGGCTAAATCTGCCAACATAAAATATCTGTCCCATAAGGGATCCCATATCGAATTTGTATGCATGTATGTACGAAAATAAATTCAATATTTTGCTTCATATTTCCTTTTTTTTAATCTCAAAATCTTATTTAAAATGAGTATGGGTATGTTTAAGTACAAATTATACCACTGAAACTCCACACACCCTCTCATTCCTACTCACATTATTCAAAGAGAGGTTCTTCCTTACACAATCACATAGCATTTATTTTCAGTTTCTGCCTAAACAGCATTTTGTTGCAGCTTACCGTTTTTCTAAACTACTTTTATTTTCTAGTGATTTATTCGTTTTTTTAATTATATTCCCAAGAATGAAATACAGTTCTCAATCACGCAACTCCAGCAGGCATCCTGTAAACGGGAAGTGCGCTGAATCTGAAATACAGGTTAACCACCTAGCTCAGGTTCAGATGTTTTCTGTTTAATCTGACACTAGTTCTCTGTACCTACTAATTAAGATTACTACCTATATTGTGAACCTCTTTATGATAAATAAACATACATACGGCTTGGAAATACTTTAGAAAACGAATGATAACATTCTGCATGCTCAGGCCAGATTAAGGGTGAAAATTAAGTAATTTAATTGCTCAGGACCACGATTCTAATTAATAGTAGGTAAGGTACCTACTTATGATACAAGGAGACCATGTTCTAACGGGAAAACATCGTGAGGAAACCTTAAGTACATAGTTGCGGCGATGGGCCAGCCCTCTGTCACGCAAAATTGAATAGCTGGCAAAGGGTGGGCGTAACTATGCCTCTGCGAACCCACATGGGAAATAGCAAGAATAAAAACAATCTGAACTTCGAGAAGCCGTTAAATGTTATATTTATGTATTATAATACCCTACAGGACTGACTGGCAGAATGAACGCATCATCTACTCCCAGTATTTCCCTGAAAAGTTCCTTGAAGGAGATTATGAATTCAAGGTACAATCTTATTTTAAGCTTTCTGATTTAATGATCCTACTCTTATTTAAACCACTAGGTACTCAAATAAGAGCACCTTCAATATGATACTGGAGCTTCCGCTGCCATTGTTAACCAGGGATCGATGCTCTGCCTGGATGAGAGACAACGCCAGCATGACATGAGAGACCCGGTGCACAGCACTACCGACACCTCAATCATAATTTACATACGAATAAAATTAGTTCCGCAACAAACACTATCCTAATGACAAGAATTTATGGACTGATTTACTATAAAATTAGTTTGCGACAAACACAGAACAGGTAATAATTTATGGACCGATTTACTATAAAATGTGACCATACGCCCAGCAAAACGTTGTTTCCTAGACGATATCTGGTGTAAGGAATAATTACTCCAACATGCCCTGTAAATGTCCATGAAATTGCAGAATTAGTCCTATTAAAGTTCAAAAGTTAAATAGTTTTTGCTGGGCGTACGTACGCTAAACAGCTGATTGTAGGCTAGTGAAACTTGATACACTCTTAAACTACCCGTCGTATGAAGTCGAAAATTGGCATGATTGATCATGGCAATTGGTCCAAATTTGTTCTGAAAAATATGTACGAAAATCTGTATAGTTTACCATTTTCCCTTCCATATTCAGGGTGGAGCCCTAGGCCTCGACGTGGACCGCACCGGTCGCTGGAACCTGACGCTCCGTGACTACTCGCAGACGACGCGCATCAAGCGAGCCGGCAGCGGCGTCGATGTGCATGTGGAAATCGACCATATTGGCGACATGGAAATACATGTCGGGAACTTGCTTGGAGGCAGGAGTGTGCTGGGTGAGTCTCCCCATCACTACAAGGTTCGACTAGTACTACACTAGCAGAAGTGGAGGCCCACTTTAAAACGTATTTTCCTTGCAAAACTATTTAAAACCTATTTGTTTTATGACTTTTAAGTGTTGGGCTGCATGGGAAAAGTACCCTTACAGTGGTCTTCCACAACTGCTGATGATGGTACATAGCACAAGTGACCGAGTTATATCTTGTATAGTAGGTACCAAACGTAGTGCTAACGATCAGGAAGTACGGGTCCCGCCATGTTACGAATATTTCTAGTCCATTTTCTGTCTGTTACCTTCAGTAATGTATAGCTAAACTTTATTTAATGTAATGCAACTCCAATGACCTGTCCAACTTATCTGTGCACCTAGTGTCGTATCGACTAGAGTTGTCTTATTGGGAATCCATCCGTTAATATATTATTTCCTACCAAACCAAGCAATTCTCAAGTTAACTTTCTCGTTGCAGAGCTTATGATGGACAGGATAATCAACGCAACGTGGAAACCAGGGTTCGCGGTCATCCGGCCGTTGATCAACGACCTGGTCAGCACCGCCTTCACTGCAATATGGAGCAAGTCCTTCAAAGACTTCCCCGTTGACAAATTCATCAAGGACTGATGTTTGTTCCCCCTGGAGTGAAGAGCCCTAGTCAGTAATGCGATCCTGACAGCTCAAAACCCACAATTTTTTGACATTCGCAATGAAAAATATTGCTTATGTACACATTATGGAAATGTCATAATCGCATTCTAAAAACGGCCGAAGTGTAGCGAGTGTTTTCGCACTAGCACAAGACGGTAGAGGTATCGTTGGACAATATGGCGTCGAAATTAGGACGTAACTGTACCTAATATATAGTTGTTATTCAGTCAGTACAGTGTATTGACGACTGTCATGAAGGAATGATCTTTATATAATGCTATAATTTATAAGATTTGTACAAAATAAGTAAGTAAATAAATAGTTATTACAGGACTATTTTTTTTATAAAAAATGGCCCGCGATTTATTATTACCCAGGGGCCCAATTCTGTACTGGAGATTGCATCGCGATCGCATCGCGACCGCTCCGAAGGGCGCAAAATGCCATATTTGGCTTGTCGGCGGCACCGATTTTGTTTGGAGACAGACTGTCAAATACGGCATTTTGCGCCCTTCGGAGCGATCGTGATGCGATCGCTATATAATCAACGGCTAAAGGAAAATAATTTGTGATACTAATAAAAGTTCGTTCGTTATATTACATATTTCAATATTGTATTTATTAAAAAATATAACCTAACTATATATATGACTTTATATTTAAATTCAATCAACAATAACTCGCACGTTCGTCGAAACTGGAATAATCGACGTCAGTCTTCCAACACAAATTATACAAATCAACCATGTTCACACCAACAGTCAACCGGCGCTAACAAGCGTATAGTCTCCATCTGCCATTGCTCATGTGCGAGAACCACTTGTCCTTACTCCCACCAACCCCTGCAGACGATACCATATGCACACACGATAAATATATTTTTTTATTATAACATTGCACCTTCATTTCGCTATCAGACAGAACATTGCTTATACCACAGAATAATACTACCAGCAAAGTAACTTATGAGTTTGCATACCCGCTCCTAAAAGCTCAAGCCAAATTGCACCGACAGTCCAGATGAAGGGCGCATGTTAAATATACAATAAAAATTATTCAAAATAGATTGAACCTTGTGGTATAATTATTTCGTGATATCACACAATCTTGCGGTCAATGTCTGTTTATGGGATAAGATTATTCTCCGCTGGAACTAAAGTATAAGTTATACTGTTGCATGCAGTTCTACCCAACGGTATACTGTTGCAGAAAGTATAAGAAAACTAGTAAATTGTTAGCCTCAGCTCATACAACACTAGTGCGTCAGTCATAAGCGCAATGTAGTTACAGTTTACGCTTTTGAATTATGTCCCATTGTAGAACTATGCTGAATAATCTTTACATTTCATCTATTGTTTGTACAATGGCAATGTCTCTCACGTATGAACTTCGAGAAATTCCAAGGGAACATTGAATGGTCAACATCACTCAATTAAAATTAAAATGTACATTCTGTATCTCCGAAGTCAATCGCTAACTTATCAAATTACTATACGACCAATTCGCACACATTCAACATGTATTCAACGCAAGCAGCGATCTTATTGTTCGGTATGGTCAATTGCGATTGACGTCGGCGATAGAGAATAAGCCTACAGATTGAAAAACTTACATAGCAAAAGAATTTGGGACCCTGTGGCCCGCCCATTAAACTGTCACTTTATACAAACCTGTACAGATTTGATGCAATATTTATCTAGCTATTACAGGAATATCTTAGTTAGCTAAATGTTATTAAAGCTGCTGAATAGTAGTTTGAATCAATTAGTCTAAGTAAAATTTACAACATTTCGTGTTTAGCGGACAAAAATGTCTCGGCATACCAATAATTTGTACCGTTTGTAATTTAATGATTTGCTATCGGTTCTGCATTCGTAAGTAAGCGGCCTAAGAAAAGTAATTGCTTTTTAATAATCAGTTTACGTACCAACCAGAGCCCAGATTTAATTTTATTATTAGACATTATTTTATACGTTCGTTGTAAGTGTTGCTAATACTGATTAAGTTGTATTTCATTGAAAATTCGTGACACTGGGCTTTAGTGTAATATGTACAGTTTATATTAAAGTATCGCATTTATTATTTTAGATGTTGAACACACTTAAACTAATTACGAGAAAGTGCTTTTTAATTGTACTTCTATTTTCTCGCAAGCTTGGCCCCACAGTTTGTGTCGAAATATAAGATTGTCGGATTAAGAGCGTAAAGCAAGTCAACGAGGATTTCATTGAGTCTCGGCTTGCAAATCTAATGCGACGGCATATTGATTCTATCTAATGAATTATATAACGCTAACCCGTAACACAAATTATATAACGCTAACCCGTAACACAAATTGCTCGCGCCCACTTATCAATTATGGGAAAGCAAACTTCGAACTTAACCATCTGGCTGAGCCACAGCGTCAAATCGAAAGTAATAAAATCTTATCAAACGCAAAAATCAAACTTAATCGTTAATCATGTAGAAACATAAAGACTGCTAAAAATTCATTGCCGTAGATTTAATTTCATTTTTCGGATTCTATCTCGCGCGATACATTTCAACTTTGGATCAGTAGGGGACCGCTACCACATAATCGGACAAAAATCCTTCTAACATAATACCCGTCATATATTAAGTATAAGACGACGCAGGCGACCAATAAATAAAAGAATAGTATCCGTAATGTGTAGTGTTTGTAGTGTTTAGATTCCAGCTTACCACTCGGACAGCAGAACTCCCCACTAGTCACTACGTCACGCGCCGCCGCACACGCATGCATGCACACGCCACCTACTTAGTCCGAACATACTTAAAAAATATTCTAACATTAAAATTATTCTGATATGCACTTATAAATAGGTATTTTTACAATGACATTTTGTGCTGTACAATATTTCGAGAGTTCGAGAACGGAGCGGCGAACGGAGACGCGCGGACCTGATCGATGTACTTTTATTATCGTATTGTATATTTATTGGGTCGATTCTTGTTCAGTTTGTTCTCCGAAACGTATTTCAGATAGAAAATAAGCGTGCCGCAGCGTCCGCCGCGTGATCGTTCGCGCCGTAGCTATTTACAGGGACGTGTAACTTAACTTAAACACGACGCAATTGTTGCCCGACACGACAGTTAACCTGTGCAATGCAAACGGTAGCCCTCAAATGTGGCACGAACATAGGGGAGAACGCTAGGAGCTAACTTTACAAGTAAAATCGAAGGCCGCTAAGATATCACCGGTCATTACCTGTTAATATATATATGTACACCGTCGCGTGCCCGCGCGCATGTACATTGTACACACACGGGAGCACGCACACACACACACACACACACACACACCCTAGCACACACACCCCCGACTACACTCACTAGCACGCGACCCGGCTGAACTATCTTCACCGTGAGCAACATATCTATATTCTTGTATTCTAAACCGCCCTTAGAAACATTTTTCATTCTTCACAGTAAATGGACAGAGACCTTGGAATGCGGTTCATTTCACGCACACGTAGTATCCGTGCAGCTAATACGGCTCGTGGAGCAGTAAAGAAACGTTACTTTAGATCTAGGACGTGTTTGCATGAAATAAATGCACTCGTGCGGTTTTGATCGTTGATGACACATAGATAGTGCGATCACTCGCATCACACCATACGATTAGTAAAATCATCTAAAGACGGGTCCAAGTCAGTAATGAGCATGCGGCCGTATTTGTGAACTAGAGTAAAGCGCCCGTTTGGCTGAATATCTGCGTGTATTGGATGTTGGGCATTTGCTTTATAGAATCGCGATTATCCTCTTCGCTTCGCTTCGACTTCGCTATCACTTAAAGCGCGCACACCGGATTATTGATTTGGATCTGGCTCAAGACTCACACATCTAGTAGGGACACATCGTTCCACACTGAATACCCAGAGGTAAATAGTCGTAATACAATAAGGTACTGAGGTATAACAATCCAGAAATTCCGCAATAGGTTGGAGTGCACACTTAAGTCTGTCCTCTATCACAACTAATAACAATAGACAATGTTATTCTTAGCCTCAGGTTATGCTACCACGATCCGTGTAACCCGTTGTGAAAACTGCTGACACGGCCTAGGGCATATGTAGTGCACCATTCCTTCAATGGGGAGCCTTCCAATCGAAAGACTTCTACATTTGGTCGGTGAATTGTTCAAGTGAGACACATGTATCCATTCAACCAAAGTGAGAAGTGGTTCTTTCTATTCAGTAAGTTTCACATTGAGCGTTCCTACCGAATCCGGACATGGTACGCCACATACCCGAGGCCTACGGAACAGAATCGAGGCAATCCGCAGAACATGGCTTTGTCCTTCTAATGACACCATCTCAGAAGCTCACTGCAGATGACGCTGGTGTGGTTGGAGGCATGTCAATTTAGATTCTATTTGCTTCTTCCTCTATTATAGAGCGTGCTTCCTCGTTCGAGGGTTATTCGCCAGTGTGTATTTGAAAGATCACGTGAGGTGTATTTGAAGACGTGACCTCTAACTAACCTCAGATGAATGAAACTCTTCGCCTCCAACTACGCCGGCGCCACCTAGCGGAACAAAGGCGGACGCGACTGCCATTGAGTCTACAGGCTGGTCTAGTTGCGTGCGGAGTGTACACAGAGTAGCGAGCCTCACCGACGCCCCCTGCCGCTAGAACTCGAAGTCGAACAGCTCCGCCAGGCCCTCGTCGTGGTCGAGACAGAAGCCGTAGTCCGTGGCGGACATCGGCGGCTCCAGCGCGAGGAACGGCTCCAGCTCCATTACTTCTGGAATGTGCCGACAGGATGGTGATGGTACAATATCAGGATTGTATAACTGTCACACAGACCACACAACAGAAGTAGACGCCGTGAGCACCCAATATGTATGCGTGCCAGCCATGTCAATTTCTCATATCGAAAATTATATGAAAAATTGACATGGAAATTCCATTTACTGGAAATTGTGGCGTGAAATAAATATTGTCACAAAAAAGATTGAAGGCATTTGAGTTGGCAAACCCAAACGGAATCGTATGCGACTTTCATATTTATCGGGGGAAGACGACGTATCCGGAATATGAGGACACAGATTTTACTTTAGGTGAGGAAGTAGTATTAAAACTAACAGAAGATAAAGCCAGGTCACATTTTATATTTCAACAGATATTTAAAAAAAAAACTGTTTTTACGTAAACGTCAGTGTCCTACTTTTTCTTGTATTCGAAAAATCAAATTAAGTATTTTTCGAGAAGACGCTTGGTGACTTGAATAGCCAGACACCAGTTAGGTTGATGGGAATGATAAACCAGAACAAATTCAAGTCAAGTAGCCAACGGATTATGAATAATATTTAATTATGAAAAGACTTGAATAGCCAGACACCAGTTAGGTTGATGGGAATGATAAACCAGAACAAATTCAATTCAAGTAGCCAACGGATTATGAATAATATTTAATTATGAAAAGACTTGAATAGCCAGACACCAGTTAGGTTGATGGGAATGATAAACCAGAACAAATTCAAGTCAAGTAGCCAACGGATTATGAATAATATTTAATTATGAAAAGACTTGAATAGCCAGACACCAGTTAGGTTGATGGGAATGATAAACCAGAACAAATTCAAGTCAAGTAGCCAACGGATTATGAATAATATTTAATTATGAAAAGACTTGAATAGCCAGACACCAGTTAGGTTGATGGGAATGATAAACCAGAACAAATTCAAGTCAAGTAGCCAACGGATTATGAATAATATTTAATTATGAAAAGACTTGAATAGCCAGACACCAGTTAGGTTGATGGGAATGATAAACCAGAACAAATTCAAGTCAAGTAGCCAACGGATTATGAATAATATTTAATTATGAAAAGACTTGAATAGCCAGACACCAGTTAGGTTGATGGGAATGATAAACCAGAACAAATTCAAGTCAAGTAGCCAACGGATTATGAATAATATTTAATTATGAAAAGACTTGAATAGCCAGACACCAGTTAGGTTGATGGGAATGATAAACCAGAACAAATTCAAGTCAAGTAGCCAACGGATTATGAATAATATTTAATTATGAAAAGACTTGAATAGCCAGACACCAGTTAGGTTGATGGGAATGATAAACCAGAACAAATTCAAGTCAAGTAGCCAACGGATTATGAATAATATTTAATTATGAAAAGACTTGAATAGCCAGACACCAGTTAGGTTGATGGGAATGATAAACCAGAACAAATTCAAGTCAAGTAGCCAACGGATTATGAATAATATTTAATTATGAAAAGACTTGAATAGCCAGACACCAGTTAGGTTGATGGGAATGATAAACCAGAACAAATTCAAGTCAAGTAGCCAACGGATTATGAATAATATTTAATTATGAAAAGACTTGAATAGCCAGACACCAGTTAGGTTGATGGGAATGATAAACCAGAACAAATTCAAGTCAAGTAGCCAACGGATTATGAATAATATTTAATTATGAAAAGACTTGAATAGCCAGACACCAGTTAGGTTGATGGGAATGATAAACCAGAACAAATTCAAGTCAAGTAGCCAACGGATTATGAATAATATTTAATTATGAAAAGACTTGAATAGCCAGACACCAGTTAGGTTGATGGGAATGATAAACCAGAACAAATTCAAGTCAAGTAGCCAACGGATTATGAATAATATTTAATTATGAAAAGCTGCTTCCTGTATGTACAATTAAATGCAAATCCCAGATTAAAATAAACAATTAAAATAAAAATAAAAATAAAATAAAATAAATATAAACAAAATGCATCCAACACACTAAAAACCTGTTCTAGTATGGAACACTACCCCTTATTTGCACTAAACGTAAGTTAGGCTTGTCCTAGTTAAGATTCACCTAAGCCTAAGAACACACTAGCTAAAAAAAATATTGCACTGACAGATTGGACTAAGGAATGGCTTAGGGTTAGTGCAATTTTTTTTTGATAGGAGCAGCCTAAACAAGTTAGGAAAGAACTTAGGCGATCCTTATGTTTAGTGCAAACGGGTGTAAGTGGCTTGATAATAATCTCGTTACATTACTATCTTCAATCCATGCTAATAACTCATCAGACGATGGTATAAAAAACAAAAAATATGCGTCACCGTTACTCGTCCTAAAGTAGTGAAAGCATATCACACCAACATGACTAATTGTGGGGCGTTGACCTAGCGGACACGCTGCTATCAGTTTGTCCTTTTAGGTATTGTGCTGTCAGATGAACACAAAGATTTTTCGCGCATATGATTGATCTGGCGGCAAGTATCTCTTGGTTACAATGCTAAAGGAGTCCCATTGAAGCAAATTCAACAGCTTCGAGCATTCAAGTTAGAGCTAGGTGAATTATTGATAGAATCAGCACATGCGACTGATGATGAGGACACAAGTGGTGAAAGTGGGACTGAAAACTCTATGCCACGGAAAAGAGGCAGACATTTCGTTGTCCTAATTCCAAGCGACGCTAAACGAACACGAGGCGTAGATCACATGCCTGTTCTTAATGAGAAATAGAATGTTTGCCGGCGACGTGGCTTGTTCGGGTTGCAATTTTCACATTTACTCAATACTCAATAGTTTATTTGCATTCCATAATGGTACATTTGGTCTTAATAAATTGTCTGACATTATGGACCCTTACGGGCACAGCAACACAGGGAGGGAGAAGGCAGCTAATTTATTTTTGTAGGCTATCACTTAAATAATCTAATAACGTATAGTAGCTTTTATTTATTAACATTAGTTTTAGTTTTTTAAAGAAAATGCTATCTTTTGGTTCATTTGTCAATGATTTCGGTTGTTTATTATAAACTTTTATTGCCATAATATATGGACTGGAAGAGTGTAGTTTTAACCTTGAATATGGTAAATGAAGTCTGTTCTTAGGTCTCAATTTTTTTTGATTCATTTTCTCACGGCGATTGAAAAAATGATTGTATTTCCGGACGAATTTACATAGTTCCAAAATATAAATTGAAGGGAGGGTAAGGAGTTTATGTTTTTGAAAAAAGGGTCGACAACTATCTGTTTGCTTTAAGTTAAATATGATTCGGGTTAGCTTTTTTATAATCGAGGTGCATCGACGCTGTTTCCACATAGTGTAACACCATAACTTAGCCATGCATACGCATAAGCGTATTACATGGCTAGAGCAGAGGAAAAGTCAGTGGATTCTTTTATTTCTCTTAGAGCGTAACAGAAGCGTGATAATTTCATGTGAATTTTTTGAATATGATTTTTCCAGTTAACATGGCTATATCTATGCCTAATAGATTAAATTCATTTACGGTTTGTATTGACATATTATTGTAAGTAAGGTTTATGGCAAGAGGTTTCTTTTGGTGGGGGTAAAAGGCCATTATTTTAGTTTTTGAGTAATTGATTTGAAGGTTGTGATCTAGCATCCAGTCAGTAACTATATTTAAGATGGAGGTGAGTTTCGCAGTTAGGTTAAAATCATTTATAACTTTTGGTAGGTCATTTATATAAATGAGAAATAAAAGGCATCCAATAACGCTACCCTGTGGAATTGAAAAGTTTATAGCTTTTTTGTTTGATCGGATAGATTCTATAAATTTAGTTTCTTCATTATAATGTTCGATTTCTACATATTGTTGCCTGTTTTTCAAGTATGCTTGAAACCATTGATGTGCTTTTCCACGTTTACCTATTCCATATAGTTTATTTAGTAATTTATTGTATTGGACTGTATCATAGGCTTTCGTCATATCAAGCAATATTCCAACAGCATATTTTTTGTTATCTAATGTATTAATAATTTCCTGTATATATTTTTGTACTGCTAAAGTAGTTGAACGATTTTTCCTAAAACCATTTTGGCACTCATCAAACAGATTAAATTTTTCGCAGAATGAATAATCACGATCACACATACATTTTTCAAATATTTTTGAAATTGCAGGTAGTAAAGCTATTGGTCGATAGTAATTAGGATCCATTTTTTCGTCTTTTTTATGTACGGGTTTTAATATTGAAATTTTTAGCAAGTCTGGAAAGTCACCTTCAAATGTTTGATTTATTAGTGTAGTTATTGGTAAGGTAAGTTCGTCAGCACATTCTTTAAAAAGTGTTGGTGGTAATTCGTCTATTCCGAATGAACGTTTATTTTTCTTATTTTTAATAATTTTGTGTATTTCTTTATAAGTTACTGGACTTAGGTAAAAAGAATTTTCTGTAGGAATTAGGCAAGGGCGGCCTTCAGGCAGTTTACCATTCGCGAGTCGAATTTTTTCTTCACCTATAGATGCAAAATGGTTATTAACTGAATTTACAATTTCCTTCGGCTCAGTGACTAGATTATAATCAATTTGTAGCTTAATGTTCTCTTTATCTTTTTTTCGTTTTTTATTTACGTTCATTAATGATACTCCACATTGTTTTTACTTTATTTTCTGACATGTTTAGCTTTCTTACATAATTTAGTTTTTTTGATGTTATAATTGTTCGTTTTAATAATTTTTCATACGCTTTATAATGGTTATTAAGCAATGTGTTATTAGATTTATTAATTAGTATTTTTAGCAAACGTTTATGTTTACATGACGTCCTAATACCAACCGTTAACCAGTGTTTTTTGAACTTAGTTCTTAGTTTAACTCTATTTTTTGGTATACATTGATTTAAGATTATCGTCACCTTTTCTATGAAGTTGTGTGACTTCTAACAGAAACTGCTTCATGCAGTTTTATGCCACTAAAAATTGTGTGTTAATGATGATGTTGTTTGTTAATGCTTTTCCAAAAATGATCCTAAGTACATATTCACAAGTTTAATTTTGTTCCTAAAATTATATTAGATTAGTATTCCTCTGTAAAGCTTAAAAAGTGGTCCTAAATGTTCATAAGTTTAATTTTGTTCGTAAATTTTAGGTCTGAAAGGATTATTATATCTATAAGGTTATATTTTCTTATGAAAGTCCCTTTTACATAAAAAGTTGACCTGTAAATACACTTCAAGTTACACAGGAATGAGAAGCAAAACCATTGCCATGATTATTATTATTTTACATTGTTACATGTAGATTGTACATCATAAGCGCAAATGTGCATAACAAATGTTTAGAGTCAAACATGCTACAGCCAAAACCACATATTACAGGAAACTCCGAAATGACAAGGGTGCTTACCAATTTTACAGAAAAATGTCATTTCCAAGCACCTATTTCGTACAATTGGTAGCTGTGACCGTAGCATTAATGATTATAACACCAAGGAGTTCCCTAAATACTTCAAGACGAGCTGGTCAGGGAGTCCATTGCCGAGCGTCTCCGGCGCTACACCTTTGCGACCAGCTAGTCTGGTAGTACACCCAAGTACTGAAATTCCGACAGGTGTAGAAGTTTTGAGCAGTTAATTCATGGTAAACTACTCAAAACTACAGGCAGCATTACCATAACTACCGCCACCGGCACGCCAGTCTTTTCCAAGATTTACACAATAAACAGTGCCCACAGCAAAATGTTAGAAGGTAAGAGATGACATATGCGTGGTTACGTTGCTGGTGATATTAGTAGATGTAGTTACCTGGCGCTGGCGTGAGCTGAATCCCATGGTGCTACATGACTGGCAACTGGAGCCTCACGGCATACAGCCCACGCGGCCGCCACCGCGCCCCGGTGATCTCACGATACGAACATTATGGCGACCACAACCTGACGTGTCGACCTTATTAGGAACAGACCGCCTTCCACTAACTCTAATCGGCGGAAACTTTACGAAAAGTTACATTTTTACTACAGCCACTTAAGACTTACACTGCGTTGATTTTGCTTTGAATTGGAGTAAGTGAATAGGAGGCCGTATTGTGTATTTCTGATATCAATCGTAATACCTTTTAAATTGAAAGATCTAATCTTTAGTCTTATGATGCATCTGTGACAATATCAGGAGTTTCAATCGCAATACAATTCAAGTTGATAAATCCACCAAAATTTATAGCTACAAAAAACAGCTCGTTTAAAATAATCAAAATGATCTGGTCCTAATTGGTCGATTTGTAAATTGCAATTGAAATGTTAAGTTGTCAGAGATACATAATGGGGCTACAGAACACGAGACGGAATCGCATAAAGGGTTTGCTGACGAATCAGACACAAATTACTCGGACACTGTGTCTCGAATTGACATTAATTTTGTATTTTTTTAACTGACCATTCGGACAATATGAAAAATAATGGTTTTGTATCGACAGTCAAATAAAAAACTTAAAAGACCAATACAACAATAACTTATTTTGAGAAATCCGGCTAGCCATTTGGATGGTACTATTATAGAGTAATAATATACAGAACTACATTGCACCGTACAAAAAACAATGATATTTTTTAATATCCTAGATGTCGCTCATAGTATCTTTTCATAATTAGGTCATCATTTATTATATGTGATTTTATTCATTCGAACATAGATTTAACGGTCCGACCTATCAAAATCTACACTACGTCATTATTCAGGTGACACCTACAACGATGGACTAAATTAAAGGAATTTTCTGATTAATGTTCGTTTTGAATACTTATTTTTTACCTAACAATTGTCATTCTATTATCACAGTAATAATTAAACAACTAACTTCGATTTGTAATTTCGCAGGGTGTTTTCCAATGCACGGTACAATAAATGTTGGCCACCAGGGTATCTTTCCTTCATAACACTGGTTACACAGTATCTCCAGTCATCAAACCTGTGTTAGATAAACTGTGCCGTTCATTGTAAAATACCGCTATAAAAATACAAATAAAAGCTAAAGTTGTTTAATTATTATTATGACTATGTTGATTAATAGGTAAAAATTATATATTTAGAAAAAAAAACATCAGAAAATATCCATAACTTAGTTCATCGATGTAGGTGGCAACTGAATAATATGTAGCGTGGATTTTGATAGGTCGGACCCTTAAACCTTGTATGGAAATTATTTTTACGTTTTTATTTTATTAATAATAATTAATGCTAAACCAATAATCAATACGATTGTTGTCGAAATATTTTTTATGTCGGTAGGTGAAATAAGTACCAAGTATACCAAGCCAAACTAATTATTGTAGTATTAACAAATCAGAATATATGTATAATATGTAATTTTTTCTACTAAATTGAATTGAATTGAATGACGGATTTAGTTTTCTTAAGTCTAAATTGGCTTAGAGGGGTTCGCGTCCACAAAGCAACTTATAGTTTTGGTAGATCGCTTCTTCCACAAAAAAATACTTTATAGCTTTTTAACTGACTCTACAAAACAGCATCAATATTATGATGGTACCCGAATCGTCACTAAAAAATATTAAAATTAAAAATGTGTCAATTCGGACACAATGTCCGAGTAATTTGTGACTCGAGTCGTCAGCAAGCCGCTTAACATACTCAGCGCCGGCCACAGGCCAGTGTATCTTTAATTATACACTTACCTTATGTTCACGGGCCGGTGTATAGTTGAGTATACACCGTTTCATACATACATATGAGGCGATTCGATAGGGCTGGCCCTGGAGAATACGCCAATATTTTTGGTTTGTAAAGACGTTGAGAAATTAAAAAGTTATGACGGAAAATCAAAATATACATTAATCACCGGCCTGGGAAAAGACATACCTCGGTGTATAGTTAAGTATACATCGGCGCTGAGTGTGTCAAACAAGCTAAGAAATCTCGTGTCAAATAATCGAGGTCTAACTTTACCATGTAATTCGATCATTTAGTAATTTCAATCGCTTTTGTTTCACCAATTAGACATCGCTTAAGCAAGCAATCGCAATCGTAGTGTGATTGATCATTTTTTGAAAAGCATTCCTAGATGTGAGCATTACATGAAGAGACTACAGATTGGTCGATTTTTCATTGCGATTGATAGTTTTATGGAAAAATGAATGAACTTTCATCTGTTTTCTTTCTTTTTCGTTTGTTCACTGATTCATCAAGATAAAAATATGTCCATTATTTACACAAATGTACTGAAGTTTCTGCACCGATGTTTTTTTTTATGGCCGGTATTTGCACCGTCCGCGTTGCAATTGGTTATATGTACAATTCATTTATGTGCATATATATATATATTCAATAAAACTAAACATATGTATGAAGACCCATATAATGAAACGATCAATTAGTGAAGCCAAATTATGATGTTATTTTTAGTTAGTAGGTACGCGACGTGATTATGAAAATGAAAAGACATGTGAAACAAAATGTACACGGAATAAGCATGCAGCAAAGACAAGGCGAAAATTATGATTGTGTTTATGTTACAAATACAAAATACACTTTAAAAAACATAATGAAACAACTTTTGCGACGCACACTTCTAGCGCGGCGATCAAAGTCGCTGATCGAACGAAGTTTGATCACAGAGATTTTTGCATCAATCGATTATATCCCGTTTTGCAGCCGCCTTTTCATCCTATCAGTAGGTCTCCTATGAATTCCACTGCCTTCTGGAGCACGAGTGATGTGGTCGCTGCCGTAGTGTTGTGCCCCGCCGCAGAGCTAGAACTCTGACTGTGATGTGACCGAGACACACAGGTCACAGTCCGAGTCCTAGCTACGAGGCGCGCAGTTGCCTTTCAGTAGGGACTACATTACAACCTGAAAAAACTTGTTACCACCCCCTGGCTGCGTAAACATTATAGTTGTTATGAGCATATGAATGAATACAGCGGAATGCTCACTATTTTTCACAGGTTTTACTATTTTCGACAGGCGTCACAATTTTTACAGGTGTCCCTATTTTCGACAGATGTCACTATTTTGACTGATGTCAAAATTTTGACAGGTGTCACCATTTTTGCCACACAGTAATTTATATTATGAACATAACAGAACAGTGGCTCAAGCAGGAATAATTACCAGAGTGAAAAAGTGTTCGAGATCAGATAAAATGAACCTTATTTCATCGATCATAAGAGTCACTGACGGTTCGATTCGCATACTTTTTCGACGCGTAATTATTCCTGCTTCCTACACTGAAGTGCCGAAAACATCGTCAGGAAACCTGCTAAGTTAAAACAGCTTCATAGGTCAAGTAGTTTTTTAGGTTCATACTAAGTTCATCCCCAATCCCCCCTTGGCAGGGGGAAATTTGAAAAATCACTTGCATGGTAGACGTCTCAAACCTTTAACCTACCTACCAGCAAAATGTCAGCTTCATAAGTCAAGATGTTTTTGATTGACCTACAAACTTCAACCCCCATTTTCCCCCTTAAGGGAGGAATTTCGCCGAAACCCTTCTTGGTGCCCCTACGCTATACAAGAAACCCCTGTACAAAGTATCATGTCTCTAGGAACAGCGGTTAAAGCTGTGCGTTGATACATCAGTCAGTCAATAGACCTATTTTTAATAGTAGTCCTGTTTATTTTTTCTTTCTTGCTTTCATTGTTATGTCAACAGTATATTTTTAACAGCCTCCAAAGGAGAATTGCACTTTTCTTAAAGCAACATATTGGGAATAAACAAACTTCTCTCAAGACACAGCTTACGCTCATTTGAGGGACAGGGCCATCTAACTGTACAATATTTGTTTGCTAATAAACTAAATTTTACTTTAACTTATTACTATGCTTAGTACACTTCATTTCTGCCTCTTATTTACGCTGCACCACTGTGGGAGAAGGAGGTCAGACTTGTTCACAGCTTGATTCCAGGATGGATCATAGTAATTTGTACTAAGCTAGATGTTCGGGTCAGTGTAAAATTGGAGGGTACCTTTTTCTTATTTGCAATGGCAAAGTTATTTATGATCAAAGAACATATCAAATAATAATACATATCAAATGAACAGTCAATCAGATTGCTTCAGCAGATTAAGCTAACTAAAGAAATACAGAGCCCTAAACCCTATAAAATATATCTTTTTTCACAGATATCGAGAGATAGGCCCTTGGCGCTAAGCTTGTATCGGAACCAGTGTCGCCGAAAACTAAGAACACGCACACATCTACACCACTCATACATCAATCCCTCCGTTTTCATTGGTCAGTGCAATGTCTTGCACCTATCGTCCGAACACACCCACACTACCGCAGGTATACTAGCGAGCCGAGCTAGTGATGGGACAATGCAAGGACAGCGTATATCATCGATCGATTATAATTTATAGACAGTGGTATAGACAGTCGTATGCAATGCCGGGTCGTATAAATAAAATAATACATTGCTTGTAAATATGATATATTAATTTTACAAGAAATACCTATTACTATGCATACAGGGTGTAACAGATACGTGGTGACAAGTCGAAAATGGTTGTTTGCGACATCATTTTGAACAACTTTCACTATGAATCTGATTTGATCAGAGCAACTTTATTTTTTACTTCCAAGAAAAGTGAAAAACAATGATGATCAAATCAGTTCAATCGAGAAAGATGTTATTTATTTATTTATTTAGGCACATCAACAGCACACATATACATATTATTACAATAAAAAATTCTGCAGTTTTGTTCTTATATGAGTGCCTATTATAGATGAGCACAACATTGACCATTTTTGTACTAACTAGTAATTCTGATTTTTATGTAATTAAGATGTTCAGAATGATGTCCTTAACAACCGTCTCTCGGCATATATACCCTTTCTGTAAAATCCTGTACAGTTAAATACATACTACCTATTGACCAGAAAAATGTAAATATTGAAAACTGTGAACCGAGTTCATTCTGATTCGGACTTAGCCGAGAAATTCTCTTCGGACTTGACTGAAAGCATCGGAATTTCCGATCAGTACTTATAACACCCCATTATCCTTCGTCGGGCGAGGTTTAAAACAAACTTAAAATCGAAACTGCCTGTTTGGCAATCATTGGAATAACTAACAATAAGCGTAAGTATTATGAGTAATAAAATTACTATATTATTAAGAATGAGTGAGGATGAATGAGAATAATGAATGTAAGAGTTCGAGCATAATTGCGGAATGATAAAATCTATCGATTCAAAAACATAATTCTCCTATCACTATCCCCATCACTATACGTCGTCTCTGTGTGCGTGTAACAGTTCGCCTCCGTATCACGATGCATCTTTACTTTCGTATTTAGATAAGTGTGAAATATTCATTGCGTGTTAGCTTGGCCATACGCAGTGAAATTAAGATACAAAACAAGCAATGGATAATACACCTAGCGAGAACAACATGACATTGTCACGTTAATGATCAATTCGTGACGAATTTTCAGCGAATGATTTAATTTCCTAATAATGTTTATTTCTTGTGTTTTAAGAAGAAATTATAGTTGGAATTAGACTAACAAGTGATATGTGACACCGCCGTTCTTGGAGTTCACAATCCCGTTTCTATTTTTGCACGTGAGTATTGCACAGGTCAGCATTTTCGAAAAACAGCGGAAATGAATTCGTCACTGCGGTCGCCCGGTGACTACCGTGAATTTTTAACATCAAGACTATCAGGGCTAGATTTGTTCGCACGTGCAAGGCCCCTCAACCTATCTCTCGACATCTGTCTTTTTTATATTTTATTTTATTGCTAAGCAAAGCATCCCAGGGTTCCGTTTACCACCTTCCAACCCCATTGCTTAGGTTCGCATCGTCGGATGATTTTCGCATCGCTTTAACATGGTTTTTAAATTGCTCAAATGGCTTGAAATTTCCATTTGAGCAATTTAAAAACCATGTTAAAGCGACTTTGTCGAAAAAGGGACATTACAATGTTAAACATTACTTAAATGATGGGACTGTATGGGTTAAAATGGCTCAACACAGACCTTGCTGTTGATAATTTTGTTATTATTTATTCCTGCTTATTAATTATGATAATGATAATACAAATATATTTTGTATTAGTTAAGCACAAGCCATTTTTAAAAGAGATCTAAAAATCAATCTGTGGGTGTTTCTACGCCCTTCCTCTCCCACAGTGGTCCAATGTAGAGAAGTGGCAAAAAATGCCAATTGCTAAGTATATGTAAATATCTACAGTAATTAAGACATTTGGAATTTTGGTGAAATGAACAGGATTTGTCACGACGAATCCAATGAGCCCAAGCTGGATGGGCTTACAAGTAAGCATCCCATGGTCCATCAGCATCCCATCTTCCACCTTTGAGCTCCATCCTCAGGTTACGAAGGTGACATCATTGATTAAATGAACAGGTCTTATTAGGACGAGTCTGCCCAAACTCGATAGGATTACTAGTAAGCCCCCCAGGGTTCTCTCTCCGAACTTCGAACTACATCATCACACCAGCTTAATGGTACTATATTATGTCATCTTAACTACATAAACATACTAAGTTTCGTGATGATAGAAGATTCCAAAATGTTATTACATAGTGAGAAAAAAACTTACGTTATTTACAGCTAGACAGCATAAAACACACCAATAACCTCTCACACACTTGTTATTTCAATAAAATAACACAGTATTGTATCAAAATATGAGACTAACTTAATCGTCAGCAGTTGAGCGTTCACCCTACTCCCCTTCTCTCACTGCCTGTATAAGAGCTGTGCAATGTAGTGTAGTGAGTGAGTGAGTGAGTTTACCTTGCTCGGAATGTGAATGAGTGCGTCAGTGAGTAACTGAGTGAATGAGTGAGTGGTACCTTGCTCCTGGTCCTCGGTCTGCAGCTGGAAGCGGCCGCCGCCCATGGTGGGCGCGAAGTCGTCGCTGTCCGCGATGAGCGCGTTGCGCAGCCGCCCGCGCGCGCCGCTGTCCGCTGTAACGTGGGGAATACACGTGTTATTTTACAGTGTGATTATCTAGTAGGAATGAGCTCGAATCAAATGTCTTTATTACGATATACCGCAGGATTCTTTAAAATGCTCTCTTAAGGAGTATGTGCGTTTTAAATTATAAATCGTTCGAATAGCTTTTTTCTGTAAAATAAAAATACAAAGCAGCGCCGCTGCTATCCCCCACAACAAGATACCATAGGACATGCATGGCACTATTAAAGTAACTAAAATATACTAGCCTAGATGTAGCCACATTCGTTTTTTGTCTGATGTTCCTAACAGCGTAAACCGCAGAACTTAATTTACCAGCCAATTTATCTATGTGGGGTCCCCACTGCAATTTGCTATCGATGGTTATTCCAAGAAACTTCGTATCATTTACTAATGAAACTTCATATCATAAACTAAGGTGTTGCTGTCTAACACTAAACTGGTTTCAACTAGCCTGACATTTGGAAGTGACAATTCGATACACTTGGTTTTACCAGAGCGTTCAACAATAAATCATCAATTGTGAACCAATTCAAGGTTAAAGACAATACTTCATTAACATCATCAACATCTTCTTTGTCTTTAAATTTTTAAGACCAGTGAAGTATCACAGCAAACAACACTATGTCAGTCAATTTCTCCACCATGAAAGGCAGATCTTTAATATATATTAACCAGGAACAAGAAAGGGCCTAATATGGAACCTTGTGGAACGCCAATTTAAACTCTCGATCCATCCGATTTGACGCCGTTGACTTCTGCATTTTGAATTGTATTGCTTAGGTATGATCTTAGTAGACCCAACGCTTCTAGCTCCGCAATAATTTAATTTCATTAGTAGCGTATCACGATCAACACAATCAAATGCCTTCGCTATTGTAATATTATCATTGATTAAACGACTTATCCGTGAGCGCGCTGTTGCCGCATGAAGAATTTATTGACAACTAAGAGTTGCATTAGAAACCTGCCTCCAACTGTTGAATTGGATCAGGAGGACTACATATTACATATTATTTTTTGACCTGACAGTAGAACATTGATTTTTAGTAAGTAATAACAAAAGCTAAATAGATTAGTTATTCCATCTGTCTCGCTTACCCGTGGGCGTGGAGAGGTTCGGCGGCGTGGCAGGCGCGGCTGCAGGTGTGTCGGATGCCGGTGCGGTTTCGGCGGCGGGCGCGGGTGCGGGTGCGGGAAGCGGGCGGGTGGGGTCAGTAGTGCGCGGCGCAGGCAGGTGCGCCTCCTCCAAGCCCGGCTCCTTCTTGATCGGCGTGCTGGAATGGAGAGGACACTTCGTTAGATACATAAAACGACAAGATCTGTGGCTCTTCATCGACTAGTTAGAGAACCCACTCAGCAAAGGAATGCAACTCGCGGCCTTTATTTTCCGGCTATACTTGCGGCGGTCTTCAGTCTAAACTCTGTCCTCTTCTTGGTCGCCCACCGCTCTGTTGCCAACCCAGACCATCTGGATCTGATCTACGTTATCGCACGATGGCAAGTTTATGTTGTCAGCTTGACTCGTTAGATAATTTAAGTTCGAGTTGAGTCTTCATCTTCTATTCTGTTCTTGAGGAACTAAGAGTATGAATGGATAAACTAAACATTACGTGAAGTGTGCAGTGATGGAGCTGGAAGGCAGCGACTGCAGCTGAGCTAGGAGCGGCGCCAGCAACGCCTTGTTGTACTCACGTGAAGTGTGCAGTGATGGAGCTGGAAGGCAGCGACTGCAGCTGAGCTAGGAGCGACGCCAGCAACGCCTTGTTGTACTCACGTGAAGTCCGCAGTGATGGAGCTGGAAGGCAGCGACTGCAGCTGAGCTAGGAGCGGCGCCAGCAACGCCTTGTTGTACTCACGTGAAGTGTGCAGTGATGGAGCTGGAAGGCAGCGACTGCAGCTGAGCTAGGAGCGGCGCCAGCAACGCCTTGTTGTACTCACGTGAAGTCCGCAGTGATGGAGCTGGAAGACAGCGACTGCAGCTGAGCTAGGAGCGGCGCCACCAACGCCTTGTTGTACTCACGTGAAGTCCGCAGTGATGGAGCTGGAAGACAGCGACTGCAGCTGAGCTAGGAGCGGCGCCAGCAACGCCTTGTTGTACTCACGTGAAGTCCGCAGTGATGGAGCTGGAAGGCAGCGACTGCAGCTGAGCTAGGAGCGGCGCCAGCAACGCCTTGTTGTACTCACGTGAAGTGTGCAGTGATGGAGCTGGAAGGCAGCGACTGCAGCTGAGCTAGGAGCGGCGCCAGCAACGCCTTGTTGTACTCACGTGAAGTCCGCAGTGATGGAGCTGGAAGGCAGCGACTGCAGCTGAGCTAGGAGCGGCGCCAGCAACGCCTTGTTGTACTCACGTGAAGTCCGCAGTGATGGAGCTGGAAGGCAGCGACTGCAGCTGAGCTAGGAGCGGCGCCAGCAACGCCTTGTTGTACTCACGTGAAGTCCGCAGTGATGGAGCTGGAAGACAGCGACTGCAGCTGAGCTAGGAGCGGCGCCAGCAACGCCTTGTTGTACTCACGTGAAGTCCGCAGTGATGGAGCTGGAAGGCAGCGACTGCAGCTGAGCTAGGAGCGGCGCCAGCAACGCCTTGTTGTACTCACGTGAAGTCCGCAGTGATGGAGCTGGAAGGCAGCGACTGCAGCTGAGCTAGGAGCGGCGCCAGCAACGCCTTGTTGTACTCACGTGAAGTCCGCAGTGATGGAGCTGGAAGACAGCGACTGCAGCCGAGCTAGGAGCGGCGCCAGCAACGCCTTGTACTCACGTGAAGTCCGCAGTGATGGAGCTGGAAGGCAGCGACTGCAGCTGAGCTAGGAGCGGCGCCAGCAACGCCTTGTTGTACTCACGTGAAGTCCGCAGTGATGGAGCTGGAAGGCAGCGACTGCAGCTGAGCTAGGAGCGGCGCCAGCAACGCCTTGTTGTACTCACGTGAAGTCCGCAGTGATGGAGCTGGAAGACAGCGACTGCAGCTGAGCTAGGAGCGGCGCCAGCAACGCCTTGTTGTACTCACGTGAAGTCCGCAGTGATGGAGCTGGAAGGCAGCGACTGCAGCTGAGCTAGGAGCGGCGCCAGCAACGCCTTGTTGTACTCACGTGAAGTCCGCAGTGATGGAGCTGGAAGGCAGCGACTGCAGCTGAGCTAGGAGCGGCGCCAGCAACGCCTTGTTGTCTTCCAGCAGCGGGTCCGACGGTAACAGGTTACCTACTGAAAAGATAACGGAATACATGTTGTTATTAGGAGTCCACTTGAAGTAGAGGGACAAAAACAAATATTTATTTTTATTGTGACGTACATGACAGTTTAAACACAATATGTTATGAATGATTCATTAAATACTTATGAACATTAGGCAAACGTAGGCGCTTTAAACTCAAACTCAAATATATGCGCTTCGTATGGTACCAAGCGCACTCTGTAGTGATAATAGCGAACGCGCGTCTAACCAGTAAAAATATCTGGGCAAAAAGAGACCAGCGTAAAAACAGCACAAAAATATATTAGCAAATAGAGACCAGCGTAAAAACAGCACAAAAATATCTCGGCAAATAGAGACCAGCGTAAAAACAGCACAAAAATATCTTGGCAAATAGAGACCAGAGAAAAAACATCACAAATATAAAATACTTACAAGGCGGTGTGGGAGGCCGCTCCTTTGGACAGAGGTATACTTCTATTTCTCCCGACATCGACTTCAGGTGGATCATGAATCCTTTCTCGTCTGGATGGGGAACCTGCCAATCAAAATGGCATCAAAATATAAAGTTTCAAATTACTGGACTGCTGAAAGTCTGTCTTCGTGTGTCTGTCCTATCTGTGTCTATTTATCTTCCCACAATCAATAACATGTGTCGGCGCTTCGTTATTCTCTTGCCGGAAAAAATCCTTTGTGACTGGCTCTAAAGGCAGCTCCCTAATGCATAGTTATGTCAATGTGGTCGTTTCCAGGAATACGCAGTAAGCATTAAGATGGTTTCTTTCACCGCAACGCATTGCCGGAGATGATACTAGATACTTCCATGCAGTGAAGCTACTCACACTAAGCTTAGTATCCGGCGGCGCTTTGATAGGTATGACAGTCTGGTTGCGGAACTCCCGAATGGACCTGAGGTCCGCATACGTAATGTACGCCAAGCCTCCGTGCTCCGCCGACAACCTGTGATCAGAGGCATACGTGAGGCTAGCTGTAGGACGAGGACCCTGTTGAACTTCATACAAACATCTTGACGTTCCTACTTGTAGCCAGGACTATTAAAGAATAGCTACATACAGCCACTGCTAGACAAATATGACCCAGGTTTAAACAAAAACAGAAATAGTTTAGTAAAAGCCATTCAGGTGCGTTTTGAAAATTTAATGAACCCCCTTAATGTAATAAGGAATGACGTTCCTGCAGTACACTGGTTTCGTATGATGCGTCGCTTCGCGAACGAATGCGGTATAGCGGAGTCTATGCCCAGCGCCAACGGACCACAAAAGGCCGCCCCCCACCAATTTCCTTATTTCAAACATTTTATATGGACTCGCTGCAAACGGTATACGCCGGTGGCCGCCACACGCTACAAACCACCACAAAACGCCGACACACGCCATTCGTGCGATGAAACCATCCCGCGCTCCCTTCGCTTCAGTCAACCCGGGCAAAGTCGTTTATTTTAAGGCAAGTAACGGGATAAAAGAGTAGCGGCCACCGACCATTGACCGCAAGTGGCTGAGTGGTCGCCACGAGTGGCGGCGTTTAGTGGTCCATGTGCGGCGAGGCTTAGATCGCGGGCCGTCCGCAACACTACGCACCGTGCGAACCAGCTCAACCACTCAAGCGCCGACGGGAAGCGTGGTACCTGCTCAGCGCGCTCTCGGCCGCGTCCACGGCGTGCGTGAGCCTCGCCTCCCGCGCCGCCAGCGCACGCACCTCGCGCCTCAGCCGCCGTGCGGACGAGTCGTCACCCGCGCCGCCCGCGCTGCCCGCGCCGCCCGCGCCGCCGCCTGGGGACAGACACCGGGGTGGTGCCCCCTGATCAAGTAACCGCAATGATAGCCGACCTCCGATTAAATTACTTCTGGACCCACACTAGGTTACCTTGTGTAGTGGGAACCATAAACAGCGACGTCACACACGTATAAACATCTAAGACCTCAGGATTTTTTTCTTTCTCCCCAGCCGCGATTCGAACCCGGGACCTCCCGCTTGGGAGGCAGAGCCTCGAACCGCAACGCCGCAGAGGTCGTCAAGGACACGACACCCAAAGAAGATCATGTATACAGTTACTAAGATGTAGAATAGCGATGGTGGGCTTAACAGCCCCAGAGTCCAAGGCGAGCGATAAGGCCAGTAGGCAAACCACCTGTCCGATGGTTCATCAATGTGATGGAATCTCACTGAATGTGGCTGGCACTGGTCCGTGAGGATTGGTCTATAATAGCGATGGCGCCTCGGACCTCGGTTGAGTCATTATTGTATGAATTATTTCGAGTCTTTTTGAGTGGATGAAGCCAAATTAAAAATGGAAATGAGAACAAATTGCTTGCCTGAGTATGCCTTCAGTAGGTACAATACAATACTGAACGATACTCACCACATTTCCACTGTATATTATTTTTGGATCTCTTTTCTAGAATGCCTATGCCCTCTAGCACGTTCGTGATGTCGTATATGCGTCGTTTCTGCACTGACAGCTGGTCGGCGGCTATGTTCAAGTCGAGCACACCGTCTTGAGAGGAACGCAGCAACGCCACAAACTTCTGTGTAAGTAAACCTAATGATGTGTCAAACCTGGAACAAATTCAACATAACTATTTAAGACCAAGACCATGTTGTTTGTCATCTAGAAACCGCTAGGAGTTCGTGAATACCCCTGGGGACATACGTGCTCGCTCGACGCACTGCTATTGGCAATAGCCAATAGCAGTGCGTCGAGCATGATATTGAAGGAAAAAGCACAGCGTCACGCCATTTTTCATACGAGTTGGCAGAGGCACAATTGGATAGTGTTGAGGCAGAACCTCATAGAAACATACAAAACTCTAACTGGCTACTACGACGTAACGACCATTAAAGATATTTTTACGATAAACCAGAATCACCACTCACTGAAACTCCAAGGGATCTCCTTTACAAGTTACCCACGCAGACACCTTCTGTCAAACCGAGTGGTCCGCGAGTAGAACAAACAACCTTCCAGAAACTGTTATTAGTGCGCCGTCAGTGAACAACTTCAAAAATAGACTTGTCCAGTGAAATGTAGACTGATATGCACGCATCCGCTTAAAACTGCCTGTGCATTATAAATAATAATAATAACGTAGCAATCCTCAACTGCAATGAAAAGTATTTTTTTACTACACAAAACTGATACTACTGGAACGTAAGTGGTGGTTAGGGGTCTACGAACTCAAGCTTTTTAGGCGGTTAGGAAATTATTGTTATTTTATGTTTAATCAATTCAGAAGTTACGTGACGTTATATGCAAGAATAAAATATATTTTAGACTGGAACAATGTATTTAACAAATTTTACCCAACAGACGAAATGTTTTTTGCATTAGGCCTCGTATGCGCACTTTGTTGGAGTTGTAGATTGGTAGGTTTTGGCACAACAAGATCCAATTGTACCCGCGTGTGTTTAGTTCCATGTTACGTAACAGGGGGCTAGCCCATCCCCACATCGAGTTAAAGGGAAGTGTTTTATAATAGTTTACCTGGAACGTTCTGTATATTTTTTCATAGAGCTGGACGGACGGCTGTATGGCGTGAGCACTTTGACGCGCTTCTGCTTGGGCGTCTTGAAGTGCTCCTTCATCGGCACCACGTGACCGTGCTGGCTACCCGAGCTGCTCTCGCTCAGGTTCAGTCTTCGTTTCACCGCCTGAGGAAAAATTACACATTTCATTGAATTTTTACAGACTACTACACATATTCATCGAAATACAAGTCTCATTGCCGTTCTGAATTAAAGCCGTTTGATTTGGGAATAAATTATTACAAAGAGCAATCCCTCACTTGTTATGTCAAAATCGGATCTCTAATCACACCGCACACGATCTGAGATCATATATTCATAGATCTTAGACATGCCGTCTGACTACAGATATAATGATGAATCCGTACATAATTAATTCATCATTATTAATAACACATATCAATAGCAAAACAAACTCATATTGTGCGATGTTTATTTAGGTATCTATCAAGGAATGCGTGGACAAGGACTAGTCATCGTTTTCGTCATGAGCTTAATTAATTATACGGTATAATTCATAAAGATTTGGACTAAAAAACTATCGACTTCAGTGAAAGAAGGTAAAACCACAATTTAGCTAGCCTCCCTCAACAATGTAAACGATTACAATGCACATTGAGATCAATGGATAAGTCACTCACACGTATCACGAAATACGTCATCTTGGTCCATATTGTGGAAGTTAGCTGCTAGCAAATCCAGCCCCTTTAATCGTGATTTAAGTGCTATCACTCACGAAACACAGTAAAGACATCGCGAATACCTACATAATTACGTGTCAAAATTCGAATAATTCACAAACCAACTGCCCTAATTACTAGAATGATAGCTAAACTCTACAACTAGAGCACCGCAATGAAGATGCAACGGGCATTTTCAACGAGCTGTTGCAACAAATTCAATTTTGACATCCAACGGCGGCGGCGGCGGCGGCGGCGGCGGCGGCGGCGGCGGCGGCGGCGGCCTCACTCGAGCTAACTGAAGCCCCCAAAAGGAAGTGTGTGGGGAGGCTCCAACAATACATGACATAAATTAGACTCAATACAAAAGTCGTCGAGCTCTCGGAAGGGACCTCTAGCGAAAGAATGGCAATTTCTTATCTCGACTTTCGGTATTATTATTGAGTAACAGGCAGGCTATTGTTAATTTGCAGAACGGTATGTCTGTGTGCGTACGGGCCGAGTAAATCAGGGCAGATGTGTCTTCAAACTTGACGTCACTAGATATTACTATCAATTAAAAATTTAAAACACCCCAAACACTTTATTGAAACCCTACGGATAAAATTTGTTTCCTAATTAGGCTAATCAATTTTAAACTGCGTAGTTTTTCTTTTTTTTTTTAATTTTGAACAGATTGAAATAAAAAATTGGTTGCAAAAAAGTCGTTTTACGGACGATAATTTTACGGGACAACGTCATGAGAAACAAGAAATAAGAAACGCTTAGGCCGATAGTGCCTCTCTATCGCTTGTTCCGCGCTCTCGCTCGCATGCTCGGTTCAGGCGGAAAGTGACACTTTTTCGTGCGTGCAGCCGGCGTTTATCGATTTAAAAGATTACGTCAAAAATAAAGTCTGCTACCATACCAACTACAAAAAACAGTATTAAAAATTAAAATCCGGCCACTCGTTTGACCCATATTCCTTGTTAACCTGATAATTTAACCTGATTAACTATTGATCCTATTTTAATAAAACATATCCAAAAACCACCGCCGTGAAGCCTACTTACTACCAACTACAAAAAACTGCATTAAAATCCGTCCACCCGTTTGCCCGATATTCTTTGTCCATTGCAGAGGGAAGTCCACTACAATTTACATAAGATTTATAAATTTATTATAATAAACCTTAGAAAGAGTGCTTGATGTATAGTATATCTTACAGGTGTTTATCTTAGTTAGCACTAATTAATTGAGCATTAGTAAATAAAAAGTTGTGATTATGTATAATGTTACCTGAATAAATAAAATTATTATTACCAAATTATTCTAGAAAACCGCATTAAAAATCGTCCCCCCGTTTGAGAGCTAAAGTGCCACAGACAGACACACACACACAGAGGACAAACGCTTGAAACACCCCTCTTTTTCGTCATCGCGGGTCAGAGAGACTCTCGCCGTGTCTCCCGTAACGAACGCGTCGACAGTAGTCATTATTGACATAATGATTTTAGTTGAGGCCTCTGCCCGTCAGGCACTACGGCGACGCTCGCTGGTAATAATAAGTTAGGTTACGCAACAACTCCAGATCGCAGCCCCCAGGGTGCCCCAAGGAAGCAATTTCTTCGTATAATTTGTGCATAATAGAATTACCCCTTTCTAATTCTTCTTTTCGTATCTAGTTCATTCAACAAAGGGCTATGTTAGCCCGTTGTTATTTTAACGGAAAGGGTGGGTCGTTAAATTAAAGCGTTTTTGTTACATGTCATTTTTAAATGTATGTACTCTACCAAACCATGTGTTCTCGAGTACCACAATTTTGCATAAGGATAATGACAAGTAGGAAATAGGCGATCCTGCGTCACGTGGACGTGCGTGACACTACACTAGTTTGTTTTCAAAAAAAAATACATTGACTCGACTTCTACCACGTTTCACGCAAAACGTAATTTATCGCTCGTCATACAAAATGTCGCTAAATACGACGCGACAGGCGTTTCATAATACATTGACACGACTCCCTTCAAATGTAAAAGATGAAATTAAGAAAGTTGCAGTATTTGCATATTTTTTTTTTGTAAATATAATATTGTAAATGATTTTTTATTTGTCACAGAGACCGAGGTTCGAATCGTTGTCAACTTTATTTTGATTTCAAGTTTTTTAAATTTCCAAAAATAATCAAGACTTACTTACATTTAATCACGTCAATTAAGTTAAAAAATATATTTAAAAAATTAATTTATAATAGTAATTCATTCAATCTGTAAATTACTTAAATATTCAATAGATAAACAATTGTAGTTGACCCCAAAAATATAAAAAAATAAGTTACGTCAATTCGACTGCAAACGCTTTGTGGCCAGGTGTACAGAACTGGTCCGCCATTTTGTTTTCTCCTTCCATTCTGTGGTTTTCGTGTATGACAAGCAAGCGCCTGAGCGAGACGTACTTACTTCGTACAGACAGACAGACAGACGGATGGTCGGACGGACAACAAAGTGATCCTTATCCTATAGTTGAGAGGATAATTCTAATTTTATATATGGATAGAGCTATAAGTGCAAAGGAAAATAAATATACTTACCCATACTATAACCCAAGATACAGGGAATCCAGTTTGGGGCTAGATCAATGTGTGTAAATAGTGTCCAAGGTGGTATTATTATTATTATTAACTACTAATCTACACTACCTATACTAGTACATATAAAGTATATTGTATGATAAATATGTTATGAATAAACGAATACATAAATTAGCGCTCCAACTAGGATAGAGAAAGAAAGTGCTTCTTTTTAGTTTTCAAAAAAGATTTTTCATGAAATGTTTGCCATACCTGCCAAGGTCACAGGTTTACGCCGCCCTCTACCACGATATGCACATTACGGCATATTTGCGATAATTGTCATAGTCTTTTATCGCATCGCTCACAAAAAATATATACATTGGTAGACAGGGTTCAATGTATTGTCGCCCGCAGTTATTTGAAAAACACCAGTCATTTTGAACCGGGTTCACGCTCGGGTACTCGAAAACCGGTAAATATCGAATAGTACAGATACTACAGATAATAACGAAAACACTAGTAACGTAAACACTGAGATATCCGGAGTTCACAGAAAGTTAGACACGGGTAAAATATTTTGATAGTTCAGAGATTCGTCACAATAAATGACATTAAATTACTATCGATTTATTACATGTTTTTATACATATTTTTTATTTACGTTCAGCGATTTCCTTATTTGTTCGAGTGGGTTTACCTTCCGATTGGTCCCATTGACATCAGGTCAGGATCTGATGATGGGATCCTGGAGAAATTGAGGGAACTCTTCATATATTATAGGTAGACCTATAGCGATTTTTGTATTTCTCGTAGTAACTTGTACATTTACTTTTTTTGGGAGTAGGGGGGTGTTACTGAACAAACTTCTGCTTGCAATTAGCTCCATTAATATTTAAAGGTTTTGGAGAAGAAACTCAATATCACCCATTTTAAGCATTTTAATTTAATTGTATTTTTATCTTTCATATGCTGTGTGACAGCAGATCAACAAATTAAATCAAATTATATTTTTTTTATAACATCTATTCGAAAAGAACTGAATGGTTTGAACGCAATTCACTTCGATAAAGTGAAGTGTCTGGCCTTTGACGACCTCTGTGGCATTGCGGTGTGGCTCTGCTTACCCATGCGAGAGATCCCGGGTTCGATCCCCGGTTGGGGATAAAGAAAATAAACACAGGTCTTGGATGTTTATATGTGTGTGACGTCGCTGTGTGTGGTTCCCACGACACAGGGCATCCCAGTGTGGGGCCAGAAGCAATGTATGTGCCTGTATGTAAGTGTTTATGTAATAAAAATGCGCGCCTGCTGACGCGGCGTTGGTTTACCAAATAAAAAAAAACCGGTCAAGTGCGAGTCTAAATCGCGCACGAAGGGTTCCGTACCACCGTTCAATGGAAGCGATGGTGTGAAGTGAATAGTTTGGATTTTACACAGCAAAATATTGTTTCCAAAGTTATTGGTGCGGTTACTTTCACACTCCATGTACGTAACCAGGTGCATCCATAAGTTTGTATGTGGTATTGAAATAATTGTTGTATGGGAGCCCCCTTAAATATTTCTTTTATCCTGTTTTTTAGTATTTGTTGTTATAGCGGCAACAGAAATACATAATCTGTGAAAATTTCAACTCTCTAGCTAGCTAGGTTCTTGAGATACAGCCTGGTGACAGACGGACGGACGGACGGACAGCGAAGTCTTAGTAATAGGGTCCCGTTTGGAACCCTTCGGGTACGGAACCCTAAAAAGGGGGAACTTATTCGATTTTTTATTACTTTTTATCAAAACAGCGTGAAATGTCGCCATTGTCACAACGTGATCTTCAACCAGTCTCAAGTTATTACAAATACTCAAGTGAATAAGTCGACGACATTTTCTGTTCACAACAAAACAGTTACGATAACTTCGAAAATTGCGAAAACGTATCTGATATTAATATAAATTTGTAATTTGGTTATGTAAATATAAATATTCGGCACTACTACACACGGTACCAAAATGATTTAACTTCGAGCGACTCGACATCTCGACCATGGCGACTCATTTTGATTTCTTCACCAAACGGTAAAGGATTTTCTGAAACTGATCGTTAAAAAGGGGTCGAACTGAAATACCTATTTATACGATAGTGCGGAACGTAGCGGGAAAATGGCGGGCATATTTGAAATACATACACGCTTAATATATACATATATGTATGTATGTTGATAAACTAACGCGGTAGTTGATCAACTATCTACAGATAGTAAACCAGACCGACAGGGTTTAGAATTTACGTTTCTTTTGTGCTTACATGTCAACCTAACACGAAGACTATTCGGGGGCTTCGCTGCGCTCGCCCTCTCTACTCTAGTCTTCACCTAAGCTACCGCAGTGTTTGCCCTGGTATTTCGTTTGCAATTCAAGTTTAAACCAGTTTACTATTTAACGGTTTTAACCGTTAGTTGATCAACTAACGCGTCATATAGTAAGCAGTACGCTACAGTTTACTATCTGTCGATAGTTGACCAACTTACGATAAAAATACATAAACTAACGGTTTTGACTATCTTACGGTGACATATATATATCAATACATATATTTGTCAAAACAGATACGGCCTTACTAATAAAAGAAGTTATTCGCTGTGTAACTTATAGTGTTTTGTTTGGTCTTGCTTTGACATTTGACATTTACTCGACGTATGAAAAGGACAAACCACTGTTAAACAGTGAGTAACAGGGAATATTTTTTCTTATTAGTAAGGCCATCAGTTTATAAACTAACGAGTTAATTAGTAATCGACAAATTGTAAACCAGACCGACAGCGTTTGGATTTTAAGTTTCTTTTGTTCCTACATGTCAACCTAACACGAAGACTATTCGGGGGCTTCGCTGCGCTCGCCCCCTCTAGTCTTCACCTAAGCTACTGCAGTGTTTGCCCTGGTATTTCCTTTGCAATTCAAGTTTAAACCAGTTAACAATTTAACGGTTTTATTATAAACAAACGCGTCATATCGTAAGCAGTACGGTACAGTTTACAATTTATCGATAGTTTGTAAACTAACGAGAAAAAAACGTTAACCTAACGGTTTTGGCGATCTTACGGTGACATATATATACTCTGCGCCAAAAAACTCAACCTGTGGAGACATGGGTAACCCACACTGAAATACTCGACGAGTGCATAGCTAAGAAACCGCTTCTAGAAGCGGCCACTAACAGGATACCCAAGCAATATGTCTGCAAGGTATAAAATACAACTGCATGAAGACCCTTCGGGCGGCCTAAATCAAAGAGAACTAAGCATCTTGACAGACGGATCTAAAACAAACTCAGCTACAGGCGCCGGGAGATCTAAACAACTAATCTATAATAACGCGTTTAATAAAGTGTCAGATTTATTAATGACAATTTTTACTCAACTAATTTGTAAAAACTTGACTCAAACAATAAAAACTCTTTGCGTCGAGTTGACGACCGAGTTAAAAATAAAAATAAAAATTGAAAAATAAAAAACCCAAATGCGAAAAAGTGAGAACCTTCCGCACGATTTGGCTACTTGGAAAACGTATCTTTCAAGCAAATACCTTGTAAAAGTTTTGAATAAAGTGAAATTTAACTCTAACTCTAACATAGTTTTAATTTGGAAGAATTTAGAAATATTTTGTTAATCTTGACAATATACTATTTATAAATATTAAATGTGCATAAATTTATTTTTTGTATAGCAGTTGTCTTAACTTTAGATTTATTTAGAATGTAATATTGAAATTATTATGGATTAAATGGACCATAATAGTAGTTTATGTGACTGCTACATAATGGAGGGCATTAAAACTCGAGAGTGGGTTTATGAAACGAGCCGAAGGCGAGTTTCATAATAATATCACTCGAGAGTTTTAATGCCTAATTATGTACAGTTACATACACTAGTTTATCTACACACATATCATAAGCTCTCTTTGATGTGTTCAGGAACCGTATGTTTGACCGGCATTGTGGCTCTGCAGTTGTTTAGCTTGTTCTGTAGTACCAACTTCACGCAGGCGGGCGTCGGCGTTCGAAATTTGAATGTCAGTACCAACTTCACAAACTAGGGACGGCACGCGGGTGGGCGTCGGCGTTCGAAATTTGAATGACATTATATGTAGAAAAACTACACATAATGACCATAATGTGTAGTTTTCCAGATACGAAACGAGTTTTTACCAAGAAGTTTAACATAATGCTGATCCTAACGTGCGGTTTTTGAACGCAGTAAAGAGGGTTTATGATACGTGTGTAGATAAACATTTATAAGTATATACTTTATTATACTTTATTTACCAAAGATACACTTACTGACATTGCTCCTGGCCCCATACTAGCATGCCCTGTGTCGCGGGAACCGGAAACAGCGACGTCACACAGATATAAACATACCAGACATGGTTTTTTTCTTCACAGCCGGCCGGGATTCGAACCCGAAACCTCTCGCTTGGGAGGCAAATCCTAAAACCGCAACGCCACAGAAGTTCTCAAAATATACGGTTGTGTTTCTCCAAACTTAAAAAAAAAACTTATCTCAACCACTGTGCAACTGAGGAATCTGGCAAATTTCAGACAGAAATATGTTCAGTTACACACCCCCTGATCCCCTAAAATATAGTCGCTCTATCTATACTCCAAACTTGTATACTATATTACCCGAACCCTCAACAATTCGGGTAATTTCGGGTTGCGAGCACTACCACACCCATCGCACATGGCGTCTGGCCGAGAATCCCGAGTCGCGCGTCGTGTTCGTGTGGGGTCAATAGAACGTAAACTGCCAACATATGGGATCCGGATTATATGTATTAACTATAGGCATCGGCACGCACCGGACGCACCGTGCGTACTCAACGGATCGACGCGCTGACGGAATCTTTCGCGCTGCTCTTGCACGTTACTCGCGCGTTGCTCTGTCGCACGCACAGAAGGCAGAAAGCCTACGTTTCGTCGGCAACGTCCGCGCCGAATCTGATGACGTCTTTAGGATTTCTGAGGTTCTCCGACTTCCGACGATACCGACGCGAATCGGTTTCATAGGATTTCATGTAAAGAATTCTAAAATTCGAACCGTCCGGTGCTGATAAATGTGCTTCACCATACACAAGAACTTCAGTAAAACATAACAGCAATGCCAAAGGTCGCGCCTTGCAATCAGACGTTGTAAAAGTTGGCTAGAGAGTATCGGCTGTCTCCATTATTCTGCCAATTTGACAAATCGTGTAAGGGAGGATTATTTTAACAAAAGTACATATTGACAGAATTTAGATTTGTGAACATGTTTTTTTTTAACATTTTCTTAATTTTTGAGTAACGAGATTGAGAATTCGTGATCCAAAGATTAAATGCATATTGGGTTAAGATTATTATTACAAGCTATAGTTAGGGAATATCAATAGGTACCTACCTACCTTAGTTTGATAAAAATAATGTCATTGAGTTGCACAATTAGCTAGATACAAGCCATGTTTTAAAACCATCTAATTACCTACTAACTTTCCATGCAGGTTTATTTGTTATAATGTTGATTGTAACAATAAATCATTCATTAATTAATTATTACCAATAATAACAAAATTATTTTATAAACTTTATCTTCATAAAGATATTCACAAGGAAATAGCCACTATTATGACCTTCAGCTAAACTCTTCAGCTAAACAACAACTAAACAGCTAAAACTAAATGATGCCTTTAGCAAAATTCTCAAAAATATTAACCCACAATATATTTGGCTATTGTATGTTTATCACTTGGCTGGGCTGTAATTGATAAAATTCTAGTAGGTATGTGGGTCAAATAATATACCCATAAACCCATTAAGTTGATACAGTGCTCATCATCATTATGCAGTGCTATGAGTATTATTGCATGATTTAGACTTAAGAAATCTATATAGAGAATATATAAAACCTTAAACATTTGTAAGTAAAGACTAACCAATCCAAGCTTTCATAGGTCTATTGAATATATTCAAAATTTATTGCCTAAAGAAATGGTTTGAATATACTCCTCCTTTGCACAAACAAATATAGTACAACTACATACTCTGAATGTTCATGAGCAGCTTGAATAACTCGGCTAAATAAACCTGGATATTTCTGTTTAATAAAAATGCATTTTTGACTTGCATATTTGAGACAATGGTTTTGTCTTGTATTGGTATTGCTTTACTACCCGCCCCCAACTTGACTTACCAAACCTATTTTATTAAGGCAACAAATATAATGATTTTGAATTTTTTCTTACCCAAAATGGGTATATGATCACCAAAAGTTGCAGAAAATATCAGGGCAAAATACTGTGGTATCTTAGGTGACGAGTAAAGGGGGTTAGCGAAGCGAAGCCCCCTTTATCCTTCGTTTTAGGTTGAATATGTAAGAACAACAAAAATACTTACTTAAAGCATAAAATTAAGTACACAAAACATAAAAAGAAGTTTGGGTGATCATTTATCCATACACAATTTGGTGATCATTTACAAATTCTGGCAGTCATTTCAAATTTATTGGTAGTAAATTTTCGAATTTTTTGGTAATTGTTAAAACACAAGCCTTTTATTAATAACTTGCCTAGCTAACACAATAAATAATTTGTCTATTCACACAAAATCTACTACAAAACATAGTGTCATTTTCAGTTGCTTCACGATGCTATCTCTCTATGAACATACATAGTTCATATCCATGAAGTAGATGGACCGCAATACAGTTTGGATACCAATAACACAGCAACAAAAAGTGCATCACAGAAAAACCTGTTGAGGAAATTACTAGCAGTCCTTGAGGATTACAAGCCAGTCATTTAGGTTATGTGCCTCTGTTTGTGTAGTTTTATTACATTGGGTATAACCATAGATCTCCATGGCTGGCTGTATCACTGGAGAAGTTGATGAACTTACTTCAGACATCTTTGGCGGTGCTGTGAGCGCTTCGCGCCGGATCTGGTGCTGCGGAGTGGCCCCATAGCCGTGGTCAAGCAGGTGGTAGCTGATGGGCTGGCTAGGGCTGTCGTCCAGCAGGGTCGTAAGCGGCGAAGACCCGGCGCGGACCACCACTTCAGCCTCGCCCTCCCCCGACCCCAGCTTCACCCCCCGTGGCATCGCTGTTATCCGGCAGATACAAACGACATATCATTCATGGCAGATCATACCATATCCGCACTTTTCGCGAGAAAGTGCATTAAATGCTTACGTGCCACAATCATGGACACAATTCAATTAGTAAAGAGGTTATGGGGGAGCCGCGCGCGCGGAAATTATAGGTGAGAAGCCTCGAAAGCAGACTGGGTCGATAGCAGATTTATTTGGGTTTACGTAATTCTGGGACCCTTGGCTTCTTCAGCAGCTGTTTGTTGCTGTGCTTACGTCACTTTTACGGAGACTTTTTAGATAAAATTATGACACGAACCAGACGAACTCTTTTGAGATGCCATTGCCAAATCGTAAAATTCGTTCAAAATATAATGCAAACCTTAATTATGTTGAATAAATAATACTTACGAAAGGTGTAAGCGAACAATATCCGAAGGTATAACTATAAAACTACCTAAGTTATCGACGCAAACGCTACATTATCGAGTACTCAAAATAAAATGTCCGCCGCTTTGTTGGTCTCGAATGAACTCGTGGACATCGTGACGCCCGATAAATATACTAAACTCACGTTTCATAAATAGCACATTAATAATTTATTCACTACCTATAACACTTAAAAAATAGACTAGCAAGAAAGTCCTAGTCCACATTTTATATAAACTATTGATAAAAATGCGAAGCAATAGAACAGCGACAGGAAGCTTTTCTGAACAACTGGCTTGCACAGCACAGCACACTTGCAAGCGGCGACGTAGCAGAGTGGCGCGAACTACGTACGCAGGCGCGAAGCCGTTCGAACTACTTCGAACTCGGCTTGAACAACCCCTAGGCCTAGCCCGTAGCGAACGACGCCGCTCAACCAAATTCCTCCCCTCAAAATGACGCGAAGTAATAAAAAATATAACGAATTTTTGTATATCCAACAACGACCGGTTTTGGATAGCAGAAACGATAGTGCATGCGAGCGTTGAGTTCCGCGGTCGTCGGTCGTGGACGTAAGTTCACTTTGCGATGGATGGACTACGATGATATATATGTCTATATTACAAGAAATGTAGTATAATAAGTAGGTTTACTATTGAAATCTTCAAAGTTGCTCTACCTACTCTACATTTTTTTTATTTGGATATATTTACTTATAGGCAACATATTCATATTTCATGTTTGTTGGACTGCAGACCTAGAAAACTTTATGAATCGTTTAGCATTGCTATAGATAAGCCTTCTGTGTCTTTGTCAACTAGCAGAAAGCGCAGCTTTGTAAGGGGAAAGGAGATGTCTCAAATTGGTATAAGTAAGTAGAGAGTAGGTAGGTAGTAAGTAGGTTGGTACCTAAAATTTTTTTTTTCATTGCATCGCATAACTTGTGGTAAATCTATATGGAACAAACCGCAAGCTACGCGATGCAATGATGAGCTGTGGATGAGGCTACCGCAGCTTCACTCGTTTTCCCAGAGGGATTGGCATACCCATAAATATTTCTGACAGTTGCTACGAATACCTACCTTTCACACCCTGAAGTATTCCAATATCACCTGAGTTCGTGCATATTCAGTGATGACAATACATGTCATATGGGGTTCAGGGATAAACATCATTATCTACTTAAATAATGTCTGATAAATAAGGGATGGACTGTGTCTTACTCTATAACGCCATAACTACTGAACCGATTTGGATGAAGTTTAGAATTCGCAAGGAGGACGATTTAAAACGCATAGACGTAATTTTCCCTCAAAAATGCTATTTACTGTTTTTATGATCAATGCATGCTGTTCTCTGTTTTTATGTCAGCATACTCACATGGAAATAACTATTGGTAACATGGAAAGTCGAGTCATACGCGGATAAAACGGAGATAGTAATGCAACACTGCGGACTTGTTTCTTTAGCTAAGGGGGTGTTCTAATAAAAGTTATTTTATTATAACTTTTTCTTCAGTTTCAAAACATTAGTTTACATGTAGTAGTAGTACCCGAGATTATCGTTCACCAGCCTTTGCCCGCGGCTTCGCTCGCATTATTTTAGTTTTATTGTAGTCAATATATTTCGAAGCAATTGTAAATTTTAAAAACTGAGGATAAAATTTTTAGGTTGCTTTTCAGAGTTGTTAATACTTTTTCTTTTTTTATTTATATACTTAAAGTACCTCTTTATATACTACATTAGAGGTTCTGCCCTCAGATTTTAATAGGTACGACCAGGCTCCTAGGTGAGCTCACTCTGAGCAGGCCACATAAAACTGCCCGAGCCAAAAGCAGTCTCCCCTAAGATCAATTCCTGCTGTTACCTACTGTATATGGTCCATGCCTCTATAGCAGAACCCAAAGACTAATACAGCGAGTACAAAATGCCTGCGCTCGGTACTGTTTTGAAGTTCACACCATTTATAAACTCTGCGCATCTGCTTAAGATGCAAGCTCGGCAAAACCTGGCAAAAGAGTGGAAACCAGAGTACCTATATGACAATCTTACCTGGAGGGTACCAAGTCATCACCCCAGCAGAACCACAACAAGTATTTTGACCATGCCACGACATGCGACCGCAGCGTGTCGAGGTAGCTTCAGGTATCTGGCCACCAAATGTTGGAACAACCGCGCTCCGCCACTCCGGCAGCTAAATTAAAAAAAATATTTTAAACGCAATCTGAAAAATTACTTTTGGACCAACAACGAGCGGACTGTTGATGGTCATATTTATGACAGGTTGGTGGCTCGATGCCTGAAAAGAAAATAAAAAAGTACCTATGATGCGATGGGTGACTAGCTGACGAGACAAGTCTTTATTATTTTTCTCTATTCTGCCAATCATTCTCTGCCTGTATTATTATTGTTTTTATTTTGCGATTGCTCACCAATGCATATGTATTATATACAATGTGTGATTCTTCACAAACTGGACATATTAAATAGGGTTAAAGGGTTAAAGAGGACCCTACTTTATCGACAAAAAATTTTTAAAAAAATCCCATCTCCCCCCTATTTTTTATAGGCATTTGATTATAAATTTTCGTGAACCAGGCACCAATTGCAAAAAAAAAAATAACATCGTACAGAAAGGGTTTGTCGTGGTCAAATCAACTGGATTATAATGAGAAAGAGCAGGCAGTACTGCCAGTTATAAAAAAACATGATGAAAAAGTGTTAACTGCTTACTAAAATTACGCTTTGTTTTTGAACAATTGTGATTTTTCGACTACTTTTTTAGTAATTGCAGTTTCATTTCGAATTTGGTCCCCAAAAAAGAACTACGATATGACGAAATATTTTTCTTCATCTCATTAGATTACAAATAGCACCTACATTATGTTTCTAAGTTAATTACTTTTTTAATTTAATTTAACTACTTTTATTTTTTTAATAACACCGTGATACCCATTTTTCACTTTTCGGAACTAAGATTAGTCCTAGCTTTACGATACTTCCAGTGGATTAATGAGGTGAGATAAATTAATCTAGTCCATTAATATCCCCACCGAGGGGCACAGACCTTTAACCGGATACGAGTAAGATAGAGCCATACTCCATCACGCTGGCTCAGTTTGGGTTGATGGATGGGTATTATGATACATTCTGCCAAGTAGCGATAGTAGCATTGACCTGCACGTGAGAAGCAAGCGTGAAACCCACTAGACTAGACCATGAAGAGCTAATGTAATAAAACAATAAAAAATATGATGTTCAATAAATTCATAATTAGATCTGCCCCTGTGTTGATGGGGGTGTTATAAACGCGATGCTTCATCGCGCCCCATAAAGTCATGTCGGGCGAACGAGGAGGCCATCCTACCAGCCCTCGGCCAATCCAGCGATTTGGGAATTCTTCGTCTAAATACGTCTTTACAGCATTACAGTTGTGGGCAGGGCAGCCATCCATTTGCAGGTACATCTCACGTTTTAACCCAATTAGTATCTCTTCCATTAGTAGCGGCAACTCATCCTGCAGTAGCGCCAGGAATAGTTCGCCCGTCAATGCCCATGGGAGTATTATAGGGCCAATCAGATCGTTGTCTATGAGCCCTGCGTGGATAGGGCTCATAGACAACGAGCAGATTTTTTTGATTTATACCAAACTTCACTTGGAATGAGGAGGATTTTTTCAGTTTCGGGTTTCGACCTTTACGGCACCATTTATGTAAATTTCGAGAGTTTGTGATGCCGTCTCTTTTAAATGTGGCCTCGCCCATTCACAAAATTTTCTTAAAAATTCAGGATCGGCAACGGTCTTCCTTTGGACCCATGCCGACATGACGCATCTCGGCACGTTGTCCACCTCATGGAGATGTTGCACCCATTAATAATGGTACGGATGAAGACCCTCCTTCCTCAAGATTCGCCAGACAGTTGTCTGAGAGACGCCATGGTGCAGAGCCAAACGTCTAGTGCTGGAGGATGGATCAGCATTCGGACTTCTTAAAATAGCTTCTTCCACGGCCAAGTCGATTATAACACGTGGTTCTCGACGATCACGATTTGATCCAAGTCCCGTCGTTGAAAGTCTTCTAAGCACATCTCGGAAATTCCCTCTGCATGGTACGACGCGTCGGTTGGGGAAGGCAGCTATGTTTGCGATTCGAGCGCCTCTCGAACTTCCACGTGCCATTCCATAATAATAATGGATGTCGGCTATTTCAGCCGGAGAGAACTCGCTCAAACGGGGCATATCAAAGATAACCTGCGCAAAAGAAAAATACCAGAAGAAATCAGGGCATCTTACAAAGTTTTCTGCATTGTTTGAAAAACACAAAAAAAAAAAAAAAAAAAAAAAAGCGTAATGTCATTCGTACTCGTAGCAAAAAAAAACTCAAAGAAGGTGCATTGTGCCTTCAACAACAAGGAGGATATCTCTGTTTTTTTTTGTAGTTACATTACGTCGATGGATTTCCTTTGTACATCTGTTTTTTTCTAACAAAATGAATGTGAATTGTACATGATAATTTTTATTGTTTTATTACATTAGCTCTCCGTGGTCTAGTCTAGTGGGTTTCACGCTTGCTTCTCACGCGCAGGTCAAGGCTACTATTGCTACTTGGCAGTAAGTATCGTAATACCCATCCATCAACCCAAACTGAGCCAGCGTGATGGAGTGTGGCTCAATCTTACGTATCCGGTTAAAGTACTTACCAATAAATATGTTTCAATGTTTCAATGTTTCAAATGCCTATGCCCCTCGGTGGGGATATTTATGGACTAGATTTATTTATCTCACCTCATTAATCCACTGGAAATATCATTAGGCTAGGATTAATCTCAGTTCCGAATAGTGAAAAAGAGGTATCACGGTCTTATTTTTTCTTTTTTAAAGTAATTAACTTATAACATAATGAAAGTGTTATTTGAAATCTAATGAGATGGAAAATAATATTTCGTCATATCATAGTTCTTTTTGTGGACCAAATTCTGAATTAAACTGCAATTACTAAAAAAGTAGTCGAAAAATCACAATTGTTCTAAAACAAAGCGTAATTTTAGTAAGCAGTTAACAATTTTTAAGCATTTTTTTGTAACTGGCAGTACTGCCTTCTCTTCATCATTACAATCCAGTTGATTTGACCACGACAAACCCTTTCAGACCGAAGTTATATATTTTTTTGCAATTGGTGCATAGTGTACAAAAAATATATAATCAAATGCCTGTAAAAAAATAGGGGGGGTGGGATTTTTTTTAAACATTTTTTTGTGGATAAAATAGGGTTCTCTTTAACCCTATTTAATATGTCCTCCTCTCTTTTGAGCTATGCCTCCATCACACTAAGGTCCTTCTGGGTGTCTTCTATAGCCCCTCTCTCCTCATCGACTACTTTGACTCTTTTGAAAGCATCCTTAATGATCTATCTCCCCTATACAGTGACACGCTTATCCTAGGTGATTTCAATACCTGTTTACTTAAAAATGATGTTCGCTCTGCCAAACTCCAGTCTATCGTAAGCTCCCTAAATTTAAATATTCTTCCCCTGAGTGCAACTCACTTCCAGCCCCACTGCACCCCCTCTCTCTTGGATCTTATGATTGTTTCTAACATATCCAAGGTTGCAACGCATGGCCAACTTAACGCCCCCTTCTCCTTTCATGATCTGATTTTTCTCTCGTTCAAGTTAAGGCCTCCCAAGCGCGCAGGGAAATTCCTGGATATTCGCAGTTTCAAGGGTATGGATCTCAGCTCCCTTGAGTCTGATGCCGCCTCTATAGACTGGTCCCCTGTCGTCTGTAGTGAGCCCGTTGATGAAAAAGTCCAGCATTTCAACTCGATTGTCCGGAGTTTGTTCGACAAACATGCTCCTGTTAAAAAGGTTAGGGTCAAACATCTCCCTGCGCCTTGGCTTACCGACACCATCAAGGGTCTGATGGCCCAGAGAAACCGTGCCAAATGTAGATATAAGAAGGATCCGACGGACGATAATCTCCTTATATACAAACGTCTCCGTAATCATTGCACCCGTCTTTGTCGAGATGCCAAACGCCGCCATATCTACGAGAGTATTGAGAGCTACACTCCTGCACAGTTTTGGAAGTTCCTGAAGACCCTCGGTGTTGGTAAGTCCCAGGACGCAGTAACCGGTAGTGTCGACCTCAACGTTCTCAACAAATTATTTGCTGTCTCCCCTGTCGTGATGGACCCTCCTGTCAAGGATGCTACCATTCGTTACTTGCGCACCAGAACGACATCCAGTAGCTTACCTTTCAATCTCAGGTCTGTCGGAGTTGGCGCAGTAAAGAAGGCTTTTCTAGCAATCTCGTCGAAGGCGATGACATCAGGTGATGACAAGATCTGATTTCAGATGCTTTTCAGTGTACTCGATCATTTGTTACCACCCATAACGCATATAATCAATGCGTCGCTGAGCGAGTACTGCTTCCCGAGCCAGTGGAAAAGAGCATTAGTGTTACCCCTACCTAAAACGTCTAACCCATCCTCCTTGAAAGAGTTCCGTCCCTTTTCCATCCTACCAATCCTTTCCAAAATCCTTGAATCAATTGTCCACACCCAGCTGTCCTCGTACCTTTCCTCCATGAATTTACTGAACCCCTTTTCAGTCTGGTTTTAGGCCGGGGCATAGCACCACCACAGCACTGCTCAAGGTAACTGACGATATCCAACTGGCAATGGATAAGAAGCAGCTCACAGTCCTGACTCTCCTAGACTTTAGCAGTGCCTTCAACTGCGTCGACTTCGATATACTTGTTGAAATCTTAAAATCGCTCAACGTCTCTTCACACTCGTCTCGCTGGTTTGACTCTTACTTGAGAGACTGCCAGCAGCGCATCAAGTCTGAAGAGGTCTTTATGCAGATGACCTTCAAATTTATTGGCATTTTCCCCTGTGTGATCTGACTTCGACTGTTGAGGCTTTGAATGCTGACCTCGACAACATCAGGAAATGGGCTCTTTCGTATGGGCTATTAGTCAACCCGGACAAGTCTCAGGTGATGATATTGGGTACACGGCACTTACTTAATTTGTTGCAGAATAAGTCCGTTGATCCCGTTCTATTTGACGGTACCATTGTCAAGTATAGCGAAAAAGACAAAAATCTTGGCGTTGTTTTTGACAATCTATTATCCTGGTCGCCCCATGTTTGTGAGGTCAGCAGACGAGTCTTTGCATCCTTTCATTCTCTTCGGCGTTTGCAGTTCTTCCTGCCTAGGCAGACTAAAATCATGCTAGCTCAGGCCCTTCTTCTGCCTTTAATAGACTACGCCGATGTTTGCTGGGCCAGTGCGAACGAAGATCTACTGAACAAACTCGAGCGACTCCAAAATCTCGGGATTCGGTTTATCTTCCGTCTTCGTAAGTACGACCACGTGTCCCAATATCGTAGGGAATTAGGCTGGCTCCCGATCCGACTTCGTCGTGATATGCACATTCTCTCCTTCCTCTTCAATATTTTGAGAAATCCGCGCTACCCTGCATATCTTCGTGAACGTTTTGAGTATCTTTTCTCAGGGGATAGACTTCGGAGATCTCACACGGTGTCACTTTTGTCTATTCCTCAGCACAACACTGTTGCTTACGAGCACTCGTTTAGGTTAAGGGCAATACGTTTGTGGAATGCACTTCCTTGCGCTATTAGGGATTGCAAGTCCTTGGTCACTTTCAAGAAAAAATTGAAACAGCATCTCCTCTCTTCCGAATAGTTGGTATCTCATAGTATTTATGTATATCTATGTATTTATTGTATTCTATTTATTTATTTTATAGTAATTAAGTAGGGTGTATTATGATTTATTTGATAGTATATTGATTTTATTTATTTCTTTTAACTCTTAATTGTACACTAGGACTACCTCTCTATATTTTATTTTTCTCTTTTCTTCACAGGTTAGCTGTAAGAAATTTCTTTTTAGAAATAAGCTCACCTTTGCATACTGTTTCTGTTATAATTTCCACTGTGTTTTCTGTGCAATAAAGGATTATTATATTATTATATATTATATGTCCAGTGTATGAAGAATCACACTGAATGTATATATATAGTTTTTGTGACAATTTTCATAATTTGTAAGTACCGTAAAACTTGGATACTTGGGTCACCGTGGATATTTGGGACATTTGCGGGTAGGTTTAGAAATTACTCTGGCAACATTCAACTCTTTAGTCTAGGGTCAATCTTTCAATGCCGATACATGCGTTTTGAACCACTCTAATGCCTCACCTACGCGGCTCCGGCATGGTACGCCCTGTGCTCGGAGACGAACAAACGGAGACTCCGAGCCCAAGAGAACCTCTCTCTGCGTACCATCGTCGGCGCCCCCCGCTACGTGAGGAACGCGACAATCCAGAGGGACCTAAGATGGGAAACCGTGGACCAGTTTGTCCAGAGGCTGGCGAAGGGCATGTTCGCGCGTGCGGATGCTTCACATCTTCCGCACATCGCCGAACTGGCGGCGCACCACGCGCGCCCGCCCGACCGCCGCCGCCTGCCACGCGACCTGGTTGCCTAGCCGGCGATCACCCACTGCACACCAGCGCCACATCAAGACCACCGCCCGCAGGGGCCATCCGATGACCTGTCCACAGGAGTGGACAGAGGCGATTCTTCGGGAAGAGGTCCGTCGACCTGACCCCGACTCCCCACGCCCCAGAAAGGGTGCGTGAGAAGATTATCAAGCAAGCCACTCTAACGATAAAATATTGAGAAAAAGAGGTTGCATTGTTACAAACATAAGAAAACGCCGAAGGAAATCACAGGTAACATTTATCTTTGTTTTGTGACTCATAAACTTCTGTTTCTAGGTAGTAAACGGGTGAAGTCAGTTTTGATTAAAAAAAAACCATGAAACCTCACATGTGTAGTGCCCTTTAATCGTTTGCGATACTGGGATGATATTAAATATTAAACGAGATTCGGTCTTTTTTCTGATTTCTCGCCTAATTTGGGGTTATTTGGATCCGTGTCCCAAGTTAGGTGCGTTGCTCTCATATCAGTTGTTCCAAGTTACCTAAATGCTTTTGTCACTTTTTCCAGGCGACGATGCCACGAAAGCATTAACGAGTGTTAGGCAGCAGGCCATACGCTAACTGGAGTACAGACAAATTAGAAAAAGCAATAAATGAAATTTTCTTGGGGGCAATTACATTAAGATCTGCTAAATACAAGATTCCTAAATCAACCCTACAAAGAAAAATGAACAAGCTGAATATGGGGAAAATTGGCCGACCGTGTGAATTAAACGATGATGAAGAAGATAAGCTTGTTCAAGGATGAATAGTTTTAGCAGATTGGGGTAGCCCTATAACAAGTCTTGAACTAAGACTATTAGCAAAGTCCTATTTAGATTCCAAGGGTCAAATAAGCAGAAGGTTTAAAGATAACATGCCAGGAGTCGAGTGGTGCTATTCATTTCAAGAGCGCCACAAAAGTAAACTGTCGCCTAGATTGTGTTCTAACATAAAGCGAACTCGAGCACAAGTTACGAAGGAAGACATCTTAACAGAAAATCTTGAAACTTCTTTAATAGGAGTAGACCCCGAGGGCATTGTAAACTTTGATGAGACAAATGTCAGTGATGATCCTGGAAGAAAAATAGTATTAGCAAGGAGAGGAAGTAAAAGAGTTGATAGGGTTGATCGATCATTCAAAGAGTAGTACATCGGTCATGTTTGCTGGCACTGCTAGTGGTAAAATGTTGCCCCCGTACATAGTTTACAAAGCAGAACACCTACACTCAACCTGGATTGCCAACGGCCCAAATGAAGCAAGATACAACGGATCAAGATCTGGGTGGTTTTATGGAGTGTTATTTGAGGACTGGTTTGACACAATACTTTTACCCTATTGCAAACAAGTTGACAGCAAAAATGGCGGTCCTTCTCTGAAACTCATTGTAGGAGATAATTTAAGTTCTCACATTTCACTAAGCACTATTAAACAGTGTGAAGAGAACAACATCAGAACTTCTGCCTCGAAACTCCACTCACCTTTGTCAGCCGCTGGACGTTGCAGTGTTTAAGAGTTTCAAGTCAGAATCGAGAATGGTATTGACAGAATGGAAATTCAAAAACAAAGGAACGCTTTCAAAAGACAGGTTTCCGAGTATTGTAAAAAAGACATTGGACGGTATGGGTGATCGTATGTCCACAAACCCAATATCAGGTTTTAGGGCTTCTGGAATTATTTCTCTAGACCCTCAAGCGGTATTGAAGAGTCTGCCACAAAGAAAACGTCAGGAAGAGAACTCATCTGGTGAACTTTGGTCTCAAACAATTGTGGAAATGTTAGAGAAAACTAGACAAAAAGCTCCATCTACCAAGAAAAGGAGATCGAAACTCAATGTCAAACCCGGAGAAAGCGTATCAGAAAGTCACTTTCAAGAATTATCAAGGGAACTAGTACCATCAACAAGTGGTACACAAAAAACAGGTCCATCAAAAAAGAAACAACAAAAAGGTCCATCAACAAGTAAACAAAGAGAAGAAGAAACACTAGAAGAAGTAAACAGACCAAGTGCAATAATAGATCTAGAATCTATTACGTTCCAAGAATGTGTTGATAGGATCTCTTGCAGTTCTGAAGAAGATCCCCTTTTTGACGAATACCTATATAAATGATAAACAAGATAATGAGGATGAAGAAAGTGAGAAAAATGATATGCACCAAGAAAATGAAGACCAAGAAAGGGAAAAAAAATAATGAACACCGACAGAACAAGGATATAAACAATGAAGCCGGAAAAAACAAAGATAGCAAACACCCAGAAAATAGCCACATAGATCACAAAAGCCACGAAAATAATAATCTAAACTATGAAAATAACGAAAATACTAACACTGAAAACATGTTGGACAAAAAAGATGATTTTGTTTTGATAAAACTTATTTACAACAGAGAATCAAAAAAACAGACTGAGAAATATTTTATTGCCCAAATTGAAGAAGTACAATCAAAAAACTTTGCATGCAAATTTATGAGAAAGGGCCAAAAATCTGAAAACACCTTTATTTTCCCAGTCATAGAGGACAAAATGAAAGTAAGTGAATCGGAAGTCGTACGAAAACTATTGCAGCCAAGTATCAGAAGAGGTCTTCATACTTTTAAGGACATTGTTGGTAAAAAAATTGATTAGGTATATTATGCTTCTATTTGATTATTATGTTGATTTTATTTTTGATAAAGATATATGTAAAGAGATATCTTCTATTTGGTTATATTTGATTTTTGTGTTGATTTAATTTTTAATATAGATATATGTAAAGAGATATCTTCTATTTGATTATATTTGATTATTATGTTGATTTAATTTTTAATAAAGATTTATGAAAAGAGATATCTTCCATTTGATTTTATGTTGATTTAATTTTTAATAAAGATATATGAAAAGAGATATCTTCCATTTGATTATAAGTTGATTTAATTTTTAATTAAGAGATTTATGGTAATTGTAGCGTGTTTATTGAATTTATTTTAATTAGTTTTGAATAGATATTTATTTGCTGATTTGTCCCACGTTCCCAACTTATATATGTATAATATTTTGATTGCTGTCCCAAGTTAACTATATTTAATGGGATCGGTTTGTCCCAAGTTAGATTTTTAATAAATCTAGAAAATACAATTTTGCTAACAAAATGTCTCTCGAATTCATTTAATTAATCATCATTTTTTGTACAAGTTTTTGTTTAGTGCGCTGATTTATTTTCAATAGGGAGATTTTTCACAATTGACGCGTTGTTATTGAGTTCATTAGAATCGCGATGACACTGGTGTAATTTTTTTTCGTTTTTTTTTGTCCCATGTTGCTTTAAAGAACAGGTTTCTTGAGACAAGTATGAGAAACCTGTGCCTTCCGAAGAATCCACAGGTCCAAGAGTAACTTGGGACAGCAACAAAAATATAAAAATTAAATATATCTGATAGTTAATTCATAATAACAACAATACTCAGGCGGTAACCAACATCCGTATAACATATATCTTTTATTGGCTTAGGGGTATTGTCCATATTAAGTACTTAAAAAGACGATCAAAGTTTCAAAATGTCCCAAGTATCCACGTTTTACGGTACCTATTCCACACATTTTATTGCAAACCAGACACAACAACACGTACACTGACTGACACTGACACAATACCGCTCCGGCAGATTATCAGCGTTACGGGCACCCCGTAACATATGCTGAGCCATACCATTTCACTGCCGCGTTGCACGCCGCATAATAATCTCTCTGTTGTACCACTTTTGTTTGTTTATTATTATTTTTGTCTTCCTATAACTTGTCTCTGTATGTTCCTCTCCTTTGTTGTGTAATGTGGTTTAGTGAATAATTAATTTTCTATTTCTATTCTATTTCTGTTTTCAGCAGTGTTGCTAATGGCAGTTATTCAAATGTAACATGTTACATGAGACAGCTCAACATTTTCACGAGAAAAGTAGGTAAAGCGAAACCAAGAATATAAAAGCTTCGCCATGTTGCGGAAAACCTATGAAACGATTTCTTCAACTTGCAACACTTTCTTTAAAAAGTAATTAATTTCATCTGTCGATTGCTGCCAAAGTGGGGCCTAACAATGCACAGACCTATAATAAGATCTACGTATAATAATGTACTCTGTGAGTGGGGCATCGATTGTGCATGGTATATTTCTTGTGATTTGTGAGTGAAAATGCCGAAAACTGTCAACAGTGGCGTAAGAAAAGTTTAGTTTTTAGTTTGGCGTAGGAGCCTAACGAAGATATCTCTGAGCATGCTGATGATTTAGGAACCACCTCGGCGATGGAGTCGCTAAAGTCGCTGGTCGAAGTAAACAATCTGTCGGAGTTTTTGTGGAGTTTCTTCGGTGAGCTCTTCTCCACAGATTCCGCCATTGTGTTAGTGAACTCACCCAAAAAAATGTAATGACGGATCTAAGTGATGTAACAACATCCTATGGAAATAAATGATTTTTGATTTTGATTTTGGAGCTTCTTTTTCTCTTGAAGCAACATATTGACGATTCTGTCGCAGGATTAACGAAGGAAGTACGTCAAATTAAAGCCAGCTGCTTACTGATTCCATCAATTGACGACCGCACCAAACGTCTGGACTTAAAAGTCGCATCCCTTGAGGCAACAATAGAAGAGAATGACCAGTATCAGAGAATGAACAATATTGAAATATCAGGTATTCAGCCAGGAAAGGGAGAAAACCTTTACTCCATCTTCGGCGATATTTGTACCAAGCTAGGTGTGACGCTTCGTGATTCGGATGTTGACACCATTCACCGGGTTCGGCGATTTGATCAACCAAATGATGACACGGGCAAACCCAGGCCCCCTGCTATAGTCGTCAAAATGACTCAGCGTCGACGCAAAGACGAAATACTATCGGCGATTCGATTGCGCCGAGGCATCCAGACCTCGGACTTTGGACTTCCCGGGCAATCGGCAGATGTTTACATCAATGACCATCTAACCCCGGCGAACAAGTTGCTGCTGAAACGTTCCCGCGAAATAAAGAAAGCTTGTGACATCAAACATCTTTGGGTCAGAGATTGCAAAATCTTCATGAGAAAAACTGACACAAGTAAAGCCGTACGAATCTGCAATGACATTGATTTTAACAAATTTAAGTGACGGTGCTTGTTTTTTTTGCGATAAGTATTGGTGTTTCTTGTTTGTTTACCTTAAATCAACTGAATTTTGCATCATTCAAAATTTACTTTGTGTGAGTCATCTGTTACTAAACAACGTCAAATTTATCATCACATTGCTGTTCTCATGTTTGCTACAAAAATTTCTTCATTTGCTGTATTCAAGTTACTATTTTCCATGTGAAGATATCTATCATCAATCCGCAATAATTAATATAATATTAATGTCTGCTTACCGCTTTTTACTTATACTTTATGCTTAATAAATGCCAGCCTTAAATGAACTTAGCATATATTATCAGAATGTGAGGGGATTGCGCACAAAATCACATACTTTCTTTCCCAATGCTCTTCAATGTGGCTATGATATCATATGTTTGACCGAAACATGTTTATCTTTGAACTTTAATGATGCGGAATATTTCTATAGCAACTACGTAGTGTTTCGGCTTGATCGAGAGACGCCTAAGTCAAATACCTATAGACCGTCCGTCCGTCACCGCCACCGCCGCCGACCGGTGAAGGACCCCGCGGGTGGTGGGGTGTTGATTGCCGTGCGCCAAGGAATCTTGGCGCGGCGACGTGACGAGCTACGGATTACGCCGACTGCCGAGGAACTATGGGTTACCGTCGACCTTGACGGCGGTGGCACTAAGCACTCTCGAGTCAGCTGTGATCATTCCTTTTCTAAACTGCACTTAGAGGCTTCTTACTACCCTCACAATAACAAACACCACGAATCACTTTCTTCCATTACTCTTCTGACCGTGTTGTAAACAGTACAAACGATTTGTTCTTATTTCTTGGGGACTTTAATGTATCTTATGCATCGTGGGAAATTGCCAACACTAATAATTCAAACTTTCTTGATATTAAAACAAACAATAATAGTGTGGCAACCTCACTTTCGGAATTTATGATGTTGACTAATTTGAAACAGTACAACTGGTGTACAATAGTCAATATATAGTCAAAGTACTTTATTACTGTAGATATTTACATATACTTAGCAAACGTCATTTTTTGCCTCTTCTCTACATTGGACCACTGTGGGAGAAGAGGGCGTAGAAACTCCCACAGATTGATTTTTAGATCTCTTTTAAAAATAGGTTGTGCTTAACTAATACAAATATGAAAAATTTAATTGTTATGATTAATAAGCAGGAATAAATAATTACAAAATTATTAACAGCAAGGTCTGTGTTGAGCCAGATTAACCCCATACAGTCCTGTCATTTAAGTAATCTTGAACATTGTAATATCCCTTTTTCGACAAAGTCGCTTTAACATGCTTTTTAAATTGCTCAAATGGCAATTTCAAAATCTCCAGAGGTATCTTATTGTAGTAGAGAATGCACTGACCCTTGAAAGAATTGCTAACCTTGGCGAGTCTAAAACGGGGCGCACATAGTCTGTGATTATTTCTTAGGTTAACATTACAGCTGTCGCTAAGTTTGGAAAATGTTGTAAGGTTCTTGCGTACATACATTATATTTTCGAAAATAAATTGACTAGCTACTGTTAGTATGTCAATTTCTTTAAAAAGCTCTCTTAAGGAGTCTGTTCGTTTTAAATTATAAATTGCTCGAATAGCTCTTTTCTGTAAAATAAAAATAGTTTGAATATCCGCTGCTTTCCCCCACAACAAGATACCATAGGACATCACACTATGAAAGTTACTAAAATATACTAGCCTAGATGTAGCCACATCCGTGCTTTGTCTGATGTTCCTAACAGCATAAGCCGCAGAACTTAATTTACCAGCCAAATTATCTATGTGGGGTCCCCACTGCAATTTGCTATCAATGGTTATTCCAAGAAACTTCGTATCATTTACCAATTCTAACGTGCTGTTGTCTAACACCAAACTGGTCTCAACTTGCCTGACATTTGGAAGTGAGAATTTGATACACTTGGTTTTACCAGCGTTTAACAATAAATTATTAACTGTGAACCAATTCAAGGTTAAAGTCAATACACCATTAACATCATCAAAATCTCCTTTTGGTCTTTCAATTTTGAAGACCATTGAAGTATCATCAGCAAACAACAGTGTCAGTTACAACTATGTCAGTTAATTTCTCCACCATGAAAGGCAGATCATTAATATATACCAGGAATAAGAAAGGGCCTAATATGGAACCTTGTGGAACGCCAATTTTAACACCCGATCCATCAGATTTTACGCCGTTAACTTCTGCCTTTTGAATTCTATTGCTTAGGTATGATCTTAGTAGATCCAACGCTTTATTTCTAACTCCGTAATGATTTAATTTAATTAATAGCGTATTATGATCAACACAATCAAACGCCTTCGACAGGTCGCAAAAAACTCCGATAGCATCCTGTGCGGCCTCCCATGCAGAATAAATATGAGATACAAGGGTAATACCTGCATCCGTAGTCGATTTACCCCTAGTGAAACCATATTGTTTAGCGTGGAGTTGTTTTGTACGGTTGAAGTGTGAGAGCATTTGATTGAGTATAATCTTTTCAAATATTTTACTTAGTGTTGGAAGAACAGATATTGGTCTGAAATTTGAAGGATCGCCCTTATCTCCCGATTTGAACAGCAGTATAAGTTTACTGTGTTTCATGAGGTCTGGAAAAGCCCCATCGTCAACACATTTATTGAATATATAAGCTAAGTGTGGGGCTATAACTAGAATTACTGAACCAATGACTTTGACTGATATACCCCACAGGTCTTCCGTATTTTTTAAGTTAAGTAATTTAAACGTTTTGACAATGTCCTGGGGATATACATGATGAAATTTTAAATATACATTACTGACGCTAGTGTTATTTTTTAATAAAGTCTCTGCTTCAAATGGAGATGAATTTAGACGGTCCGTTGTGAGTACGGGTACATTGGTGAAGAATGTTTCAAAAGCTCGAGCAACATCAGCGTTGGATTTAACAACATCGTCACCTATCTTTAGGCAGAAATCACTGTCCCTTGGTATAACTTTGCCAGTTGCGCGGTTTATTATTTGCCAAACTGTTTTCATTCTATTATTTGAATTTTGAATTTTTCTATTAATGTGTAAAGTTTTTGCAGTTCTACAAACCAACTTGAAAGTTTTGGAATATTTTTTAACATAGTCATGAAATTTTCGATCAAAGTTATAGGTTTTTTGATCATAAAGGTCATACAAGATAACTCTACTTTTACGAATTCCAAACGTTGCCCAGTCATTAAATTTAGATTTACCGTTGTAGTGACTGACTTTCTTTAATTTGAAAACTTTATTGAATTCTGTCTGAATAATGTTGAAGAAGTCTGAGTTGATTTTGTTTGGGTTCTGTTCATTAAAATCCGGTACTGGCAAATTTATATCTAAGTTTTTCGTATATGTCTCTAATCTATGGGATGTAATAGACCTATAAAATTGATGGACCAGTCTTATCCTTAATAGTAATTGGGAATGAAACTGTTTGACCACTGTGATCGGAGGGTAAGCAGTTAATTACTCTTTTACTTGTGAACGCACAGTCACAAAAACGTTATCTAAGCAAGTTTGGCTGGTAAGTGTAATTCTAGTCGGCTCTAGAAATACATGACATAAATTAAATGATTTGAACAGAGTTATTAATCGTCGCTTCAGTGTTGTATCTACAAGCAGATCTACATTAAGATCGCCACAAATAATTAACTTTTTTCTATTATTACAAAGTTTAATGAGGGCTTCCTCCATAATTTTCTCAAATATTTCGAAATTGCCATGGCCTTTTTCATTTCTCGGTGGCCTGTAGTCACAAACAATAATATGGCTATCTAACTCAACACAGGATACCTCTATTTGTCTTTCAACAGTAAGTGCAAGAATATCTTTCCGTTGTTTCACCTTAATATTATTTTTCACTAAGATTAAAGAACCAAGAAGAAAAGAAGAAAGAAGTACGAACGTAAACTCACACATCCTTCCTCCACATCCATCCTGACGACCCGAATGGCCGAGTCGGCAGTGACGCTGCCTACGAAACCAAGGGTCCCGGGTTCGAGTCCCGGTGGGGGCAAATTTTATTATTGTGCAAGTTAGATGTAAGATATTGCAGTGCCCTCACTGGGTTCATTGTCGGTTCTTCAAATTCTATATATATATATATCACCATATACCACCACAATGTCGCAATAAACGTTTTGAGTTTGAGTTTGAAAAATGTTTGTTTGATGAGAACGGATGTTTGTACCCCAGTCATGGTTGTTTATCTATCTAAGTATAATATTTCTTTATATAAGTATATATATCGTTGTCTAGTACCCAAGATACAGGGAATCCTAGTTTGGGGCTAGATCAATGTGTGTAAAAGGTGTCCAAGGTATTATTATTTATTATTATATTATATTATCCTTAATTTGGTTTTGAGTAACACTGCTTGTTCCGTGGTACCGTGCGCCCATCCCCTTGTGCCTGAGGACCCGCATCATAGATCTTTAGATATCAATATTAGTGTTCCTGGTCTGTTCTTACATAAGAAAAAGCCTCGTTTGAAACTCATGTATCATAATGCTGACTACGTGGCGATCAATGGGCGGTTATCCGACTATGACTGGAACTGTCTACATAATATGAATACGGATGATGCTACCAATCTTTTTATAGTCAGCTAAATTGTTTATTGACGAACATGTTCCCAAACAGTCAGTATCATCTACCCCAAATAGTGGATACCCACAATGGTACTCTAGTTCCCTCATTAAATTAATTTGCGAAAAACTCAAATATCACAAGAAATGGAAAATCTAGGGTAATCCACTAGATTATGATGCTTTTAGATTACTCAGGCATAGGGAGAAGAAGTTGGAACCTCTTTGTTTTGAATCGTTTGTGAGGAGAGCCGAAGAACGAATTGAACATTGCCCTAAATATTTTTGGAGTTATATAAAAACTAAATTTTCTTCAAATGCTTTACCCGAGCGTATGGTTTATAATGGTAAATCCTCTTCAGATTGTCATTCAATCAGTAATTTATTTAATGAATATTTTAATTCTGTCTTTGTAAAAGATACTAATGACAGTTCAATGGATCCCATTTTTGGTTTGGATTATAATTCATCCGATGCTCCGAAAGATATTTCGTCAGTAAGAATTACCCGTAAACTAACCTTGAGACATTTAGATAAAGTAGATGTTAATAAGGGAGCAGGTCACGATGGGATTCATCCCATTTTTATCTCGAAATGCTCGTCGTCACTTTCCATACCGCTTACTATCATCTTTAAAAAGTCACTAAATGAGGGATGTTTTCCAAATATTTGGAAAACCGCAATAGTAACGCCAATACATAAGAGAGGTGAGAGGTGTGACGTAAAACAGTACAGGCCTATATCAAAATTATGTACATTTGGTAAAATATTCGAAAAACTTGTAACACAAGAACTATCTCAAACACTATCAAAGTCAAAGTCAAAGTCAAAGATATTTATTTGCAAATATAGGTGCTTATGATGTTAGGTACAATTTGTGAACTTAACTATATTTTATCCTATAAGGATGTGCAAATATTATGAAAAATACAATTATAAAATAGAAATATGAAAAAGCCACATCGAGAGATCAGTTATTAGTTACAATTATAATGTCTATTGATGATGTATGTCAATTTAAAATAGGCATAAAATAATGAAAATAATGTTTATGGAATGTCAAATTATACAATAATATAAATGTCAAATTAGATTAAGCAAGTCCTACAAAATAATAAAATTACAGGTAATAGTAGTTTTTGTCCATATAAGATGTCAATTGCATGTTTTACATTTGTCCTGTAAAAACTCTGTGACACTGTAATATGCTTTGTCGATCAATAATTTAAATAAAGCATTCTTCAATGCCTGTATATTGTCTAACCTTCTTATTGTATCCGGAAGGGCATTATAGATTATCGGAGCCATTCCAAATATGTTTCTTCTTGTGAGGGAGCTCTTACATTTTGCAACGCCTAATTTGTCGGCATATCGAATGCTATTCATTTTTCTAAACAACCCTAAATTTGTTTTTACAAATTTGACTATTTCAAAAATGTAGAGACAAGGCAGTGTTAAAATTTTCAATTTGAAGTGAGGCTTACACGTATCTGTTTGTTTTAGTTTGCACAGAGCTCTAACACACTTTTTCTGGGCTTTAAATGCTGTTCCTTTATCTGTTGAGTTACCCCAAAATATTACACCATATCTTAATATTGATCCTGCATAGGCGTGGTATGCAGCTAGAGCAGCCTTTTGGTTTGTGACCTTTGAAAGTCTGTATAGTGCATAAGAGCATTGTGCCAATCTTTTGCAAACGCTGTAAACTTGCTCTTTCCATGAAAGATTATTATCAATTTGCAGACCTAGAAAATTGGTGACTTTTGCTTCGTCTATGGTTTTTCCAGAATGTCTAACATTTAGGTTATACTTCGGGTCGCCTCGAAGAGCAAATGACATCAGCTTTGTTTTACTTAAGTTAATGTTAAGGTTGTTTCTTCCTAGCCATTCTATTATAGAACCTAGTGCGTTATTAATATTTATCTGATGATTTTCGAGATTTTCGTGTCTAAATACAACAGTGCTGTCATCAGCAAATAAGAACATGGGATGTTTTGTTATTTTGGGGAGGTCATTAATGTATATAAGAAAGAGTAGCGGGCCTAGTACACTCCCCTGTGGTATACCAAAAGACACAGTTAGTGCCTTCGAATAGTATTTTATATCCTCTTTAGTGTTAGGGCAAATTTTGTTTATTTGAGTCATTTGTTTCCTACCACTTAAGTAAGATTTTATAAGTTCAAATATATTCCCTCTAACTCCGTATGATTCTAGTTTGTTTAGAAGTGTAGAGTGATCGACAAAATCAAAGGCCTTCGTTAAGTCCATGTACAATGCCGATACTGGTACTCTGTCGTCCATGCTTATAGATATATGCTTATGGCTATCACGTCACATCTCTCAATCCCAACATGGTTTTTTTAAGGGTCGTAGTGTCGACACAAACTTAGTCACTTTTACAGATTTCGCAATTAATCCTATGGACGCTGGATGTCAGGTTGATACCTTGTATACCGATTTTTCAAAAGCATTTGATAAAATTAATCATAACACACTCCTTTCCAAACTTCTGAAAATCGGTATACATGGTGATCTGTTTAAATGGTTGAAGTCCTACATTAGCAACAGAAGTCAAGCTGTCTCACTAAAAGGATACACATCTGACTATCTCTCCATTGGCTCTGGCGTACCCCAGGGTTCCCATTTGGGCCCATTTTTGTTTACTCTATACATTAATGATATCATGAATATTTTCCCAGACTCATGTCATTTGGTATACGCGGACGATACTAAGATTTTTAAAGTAGTCTCAACCCCAGAAGACTGCACTTTACTTCAATCTGATCTAGACATTTTCACAACTTATTGTGCCCGTAATCAGTTATTGCTTAATGTAGATAAATGTTATACGATAACATTTACCCGGAAATTTAATCCAGTATTAGCTGATTACAACCTCAATGGTATTCAAGTGAAAAGGGTAACGCAGATTAGGGACCTGGGGGTGCTGCTTGATTCTAAACTTCATTTCAATATACATATCGACCATATCATCGCTCGAGCCTACCAAAAACTTGGTTTGATTCTGCGTCTATCAAAACCCTTTAAGCGAGCAAAAACCATCATAACGCTATACTACACATATGTGCGTAGTATTTTAGAATTTGGTTGTGTAGTGTGGAATCCCCACTATGCGGTACACGTTGCTCGTCTTGAGAAGATTCAGAATAAATTTTTAAAATCATTAGACTACAGGACCGGCACTAACTATAATGATTATAAAAGGCTGTGTGATAAGTTCAATATTGCCTCCCTAGGAAGCAGACGCACTTTTTTGGATGCCTCATTCCTATATAAATTATTAAATGACCATATAGATTCGGCATGTTTACTTGAGAAGGTAAACTTGTTTGTTAACCGCATCTCCTCACGTTCAAAGAAAACATTTTATTCTACCCTATGTAGCACAAACTGCAAAAAACACATTCTTTCGACGATCTTTCGAAACTTATAACAAAAGACTGATAGATATAGATATCTTCGCAAACTCACTTCCTAGCTATAAAAGACAAATAAAAGAAATTCTATGTAGGTAACTTAACTATACATTCTCGAATATTTTCACAACACGGTATAAATTGTAACCAATTAATGGTACTCCAGGTATTTATGTAAATAGTCAATCAATCCATGTTTAGTAAGTGACTGTTTGTTACATGAATAAAAAAAAAGTTATTTTGATTCATTTAAGGTTATTGTTTGATTCTAACTTAGATTTTTTTCATTGTTATAAGTACATTCATTTATTTTTTTCCCTAAAGGAGGAAATTTTTGTAAAGGGGGGAGTATCTGTGCCGGCACGTACGCCCGCCACAGATATGCGGAAATATCTCATCACGTACTATGTTCTATGCACGTCATTAATAACATGTACCAACCTAGTATATAAGCTAGGATTTCCTATAATAAATTAGTCTAGTATCTGCGCACATCTCAAGCCTTTTACTTTACTCCCGAAGATGTCGCTCTCCTTATAATTGCCTCTGGCAAACAATGGAAACCTCAAGTTGCCCTATATACACATACCCGAAATTTCAGCAAACTTTATGATTGATACGGGCTCAACCCGATCTTTTATAAACCCCGAAAAAACCGAGCAGTACTTTCAAGACAATAATAGGTTTGAACCTTTCGAGGTTATAAGTACTCACGCTAGCAGCCAACATAATGAGGTGATAGATATCCCTATGCTGCCAATATTCCAGTGCGAAGGCTTCCACACATTTTATGTGTATTACGTAGACCCTGACTATGACAGACTTATTGGACTGGACCTATTAGAACAACTAGGTGCGAAAATTGACATGAAAACGCACACGTTGATGACAGATGCGACTTCTATACCTATCATCTGTAACAACTCAGACTATACCATTACTCTAGCACCACGATGTGAACAACGCGTAAAATACCAACGGATTTATACACAGGGAACTGTATCTTCAGTTACATACAATTCTTTGAAGGTGTGAGAATGCCGAGTGCTTTAGTGAGATGTGAGAACGGCTACGCTCCAACAGTTATACAAAACAGTACTGACCAAGAGTATAAGATCACAGTGAAACAACCGTTCAAAGTAATAGAATTTACTAGTGAGACGTGCCAACTATTTAACATCAATGACGTGGAAATGTGCGACCTAGAAGTAGACGACTGGCTAGTAGAAAATCTTAATTCAAAACTCAAATTAGATCACATGAACGAAGAGGAAAGAAAAGCCATCAATAATTTATGCATGGAATACAAGGACATTTTTTATTGTGAAAAAATACCGCTATCTTTCACAAATAACGTAAAACATCAAATCCGAACACGAAACGAAGACCCAATTTTTATCAGGCCTTACAGACAACCCCAGGTCATAAATCAGGAAATAAATAGACAGGTAGAAAAAATGCTAAAGGGCGACATTATGGAGGACCCCAGTACACTTAATCCCTAAAAAACCTGACGCGTCGAATGAAAAGAAATATCAACTGGTAGTCGATTATAGAAAGCTGAATAAATTAACAGTTGACGACAAATATCCCTTGCCGAATATCAACGACCTTTTTGATAAACTGGGAAGAAGCTGTTACTTTACCACCCTTGATCTGGCGAGCGGTTATCACCAAGTGGAAGTAGCTAAAGAAGATCAACAGAAGACAGCCTTTACTACTCAGACAGGTCACTTTGAATTTAGACGCATGCCCTTCGGATTAAAGACAGCACCAGCTACATTTCAGCGTGCTATTGATAACGTACTGCGTGGACTACAAGGCATCCATTGCCTTGTTTATTTAGACGACATAATCATCTATTTGTCAAGCCTACAAGAGCACTTACAGAAGCTACGTCTGATCTTTGACCGACTACGCAAAAGTAACCTCAAGGTACAATTAGGTAAGTCTGACTTCCTAAGAGGTATTGTACCTTGGACACACCATCACCAGCGAGGGGTTAAAACCCAACGACGACAAGATCAAAACCATCCTTAAATATCCGTTAACTCGAACGCCCACCGTTATAAAGAGTTTCCTCGGACTTATTGGCTATTATCGACGCTTCATCAAAGATTTTGCCAAAATAACACAGCCCATGACAGCTAGACTAAAGAAAAAACGCGCTATGCCCATCAGCGATGAAAAATACATCGAAGCTTTTCAGAAATGCAAGGAGCTATTGGTTAACGCACCTATACTACAATATCCGGACCCCAATAAATCATTCATCTTGACCACAGATTCCTCTGACTTTGCAGTCGGCGTAATATTAAGCCAGGGACCAGTTGGATCAGATCTTCCAGTAGCTTATTCGAGCAGAACCCTAAATGACGCCGAAACTCGGTACAGTACTACCGAAAAAGAATTACTCGCCATAGTCTGGGCCGTCAAACATTTCAGACCTTATCTATACGGAAAGAAATTCATTGTGGTAACCGACCACAAGCCTCTACAATGGCTAAAATCACTCACTGACACCAATAGCAGGGTCACCCGTTGACGCTTACGACTTGCCGAATACGATTTTAAAACAGTATACAAAAAGGGAAAATTAAATTCTAACGCAGACGCCTTGTCACGCATCAGGATCAACGCATTAGACGACAACATTTCTACTAAAGGCAACGTGGACGAAGAAGAAGACAGAATAAAGGAGATAAGAAAACTAACCAAGGAAATAGAGGAAATGGGAAAGCTTCAAGAGAAAACGCTAGCATAAACTCCGGAAAATCCCATAAACCCCGAACGCCCTATGACAATAGATTCAGACACCGATAGGACACTTTCGTTAGAACAAAGATCCCCATATTCCATAGCAAGCCCATCCAGTGGTACTATCACAGTATCTGAGAAACCCTCAGAAACGGAAACCGCTCACTCTGCCGAAGATACGGAATCGGTAGGAATCCCTATTCTGCAAGAAGCCGTCGACACTAAGCCCAATCAAATATTAGTATTCACATGGTTAATTGATAAACTCTCAGTAAAAGACATATCCAGAAAGAAACAGAGAATCTTAGAAGTTCACCTGCCAACCAACCGACGCGACTTGGTGAAACAGTTTCTTAAAGAATTCATTAAAGACAAAACGAAATATTTTATCTATTTTGAGAACGATGAACATCGCAGACAATTTACAGAAGCCGTAATCTTCCTTTTCAAAAAAGACCTTGACAATTCTTTGAATGCACCAAATGCGTCATCTATGTTGACGATGAAAACGAACAACTGGATATAGTAAAAAAATACCATCATGGAAAGACATGTCATCGTGGCATTAGAGAAACCTTAGCCCACATTAAACGCACCTAGTTTTGGCGTAATATGGATCAGATAATAGCGAGCCTGATAAATTCATGTGAAATCTGTCGTAAGATGAAGTACGACAGAAATCCCATCAAACCTCAACTTCAACTAACCCAAACCCAGACCAAACCTCTAGAGGAGATATTTATCGACCTGTTTTCTATAGAAGGTCGCTATTACCTAACTATAATAGATGCCTTCAGCAAAATAGGACAAGCCTTTGAAATCGCCAACCGCTCTACCTCCGAAGTGGTTAGAGCAAGAGCAAGAGAAGGAAAAGTATTTTATAAGAATAAAATACTTTTCCTTCTATGGCATACCCCTGAAAATCAGCTCAGATGCTGGATCTGAATTTAACCCTTTCACGACCATAAGGTGTTTAAAAGTTATTTTAAGATAATAGCGCGTTATTTTGGTTTATTAATGATCCAATAATCATAAATTAATAAGAAAAATAAATTTTAAAAAACCGGTTTTCGGGAAATTTATGGGACATATGTGTCCCTATGGTCCGTTACGGAGCCATTTTAACAATATTATTACAGATATAAATGTTGTATTTTTTTTATATTTTCAATGTTATTGTGATTTTTTTTAAATTTATTTGGTGAAATAAAACTGGATTTTGTCATAAAATATTTAATTTATTTAGAAAACTTAAGGACTTAACAATGGTACTCAGCAAAACAGTTCCTATGATTAGTGAAGCAAAGATGAACTTTACACACAACACATCTGTTGTTTGTGCGATTTTCATCCTTGGTTTTTGCACAGTTCACGCACCGCTTTCTCGAGTCAGTTTTTTCCATGGGATGTGAAGGTGTTGGCCTTTTCAGAGATCTACGAACTACACTTGTTGCCGCTGTAGGGGCGGATCGTTGTCTCATGCTGTAATCATTTATCAAGCTCCAAGCTATTACTTACCTGTACTGCAAGCAAGTCAACAAATTGCCTTCGATTCGTTTTTCAGCATGCAGTTTTGTGTAGACGATGTAGGCATTATTTACTGCAATATCAATCAGATCGAAGAACAATCTCAGATAATATTTTATTTTCGATCTTCGATCAACTTCGTAGTAAACTTTTCGTTGATCCATGAGATCAACACCTCCCATATTTTTGTTGTAATGGGATACAATCTTAGGGCATCGAACGTTGATCTTTTCTGCAGATCCTGCCATTCGTCGTTTCACCGTCTCGGTTTCTGCAGGCGGAAGAAAGTTTGTCAAAAGATGAACTGCTTTGTTGTCCATCCATTTGACGAACGTTATACCATGGCAACTTGTGGTGTAAATATCTCCACGCTTCATATTTTTATCAGCCGGCGCTGTTTTTGCGAGATATTTGCGATTGGTGCGAACGGTTCCACAGAGTTTAGTGTTTTGAGAAATCAGTCGATACTGCAGCAGAGGCGAGTCGAAGAAATTGTCGATGTAAATTTCGCAACCCAAAGCATCGAGCTTTTTCGTTAGATTCACCCAATCCGTATTCAGTCCCAGAAGTGCGTTTTCCTGTATACAGGTCGAACTCAAACAGGTATCCGGTTTCTGCATCAGCTCTGCACCATAATTTGAAGCCCCAGCGTACTGGCTTATTTTTTATGTATTGTTTCATCACATTGTGCCCTTTGAACTTTATCATGTGTTCATCGATGGACTGGGTTTTCGTGTTATTTAGAACATTTTGCAATGCTCGATTCAGATGGACCATTACTGGTCGGATTTTGTATGCCCTGTCGTAGTCAGGACTAGATGGGGCCCTGTGCTCTTCGTTGTTACAAAAGTGCAAGTTTCTGCGCATATCTTCGTAACGAGTCCTTGTCATAACATTTGATATGTATGGTACGCCCATGTCGGGTTCAATCGACCAATAATCTCTCAAAGATGGCAAGATGTGATAACCCATTACCAAAGTTATGCCAAGAAATGCTTTCATTTCTTCTTTTTGAACAGAAAATTCTCGTCCATTTTGGTGGGCGTATGTTACTGACTCAGATACCAGAATATCAACTGAGACTTCTAAATTCGTAGTTGCACAAAATATTGCGAATGGTGTCAACGGATCGGCCTCAGTTTCTAAGATATGTACTTTTCCGAAAAGATAATCACTCTTCAAATCAATTTGGTGTGTATGTTCTTTGATTCCACTTGAAGGTGGGCTGAGGCTGAGACATAGATGAAGGTTCTGCCGACGACGTAGATGGCTGCGGTGACTCTGACCTGGGTTGTTGCATTGTTGTATCTTCGATTTCAACATGAACAATCCCCTGGTCATCATCTTGGGTCAGCAGCCTCTGGTCTTCGTCGTCCAGCTCTAAGTTGTCTTCGTCATCACTGTTATCGGCCATCAACACTTGTAGAACATCGTTTTCAGAGAGTTCGAAAACTCCACGTCCCTTACGAAACATAATCTGCAACAAAATAACTTGAAAAGCAAGGGTAGATTTAGATAAAGTACTCAATACTACAATGTTTTTTTACCGTTACCGACCGTAGGGACACGGGTGTCCCATAACATATTTCTAGGTTTATCACGGCACAAAACGTAAGAATCACATTTATTTTATTATGGGGTAGTCGTTTACTTACCAGGCTGCAATTATTTCACACTTGCTGAATTATAAAGTTACTTTTAGTTATTTTTGTAGTCTTTCAAAACTCGTGATGATGGCGCCAAACAAACTGCAATAAACAACCTTCAACTGATTTTGACAGATATCACTTAGATTGCAATGGGCGATGAAAAAAAAAAGAAGGTACGTTCCGGAATGCGTAATTAATAAAACGTTAGCCATAAACTTTCATTTATTATGGATAGATAACTTTTATTTCTTGGGACACATATGTCCCTATGGTCGTTAAAGGGTTAACAACTCATTAATGAAATAACTCCTCTTACTACACAAAGTCGATCTACATATAGGCACCCCGAATAACCCTAACTCTATGGGTCTTATAGAGAGATTTCACTCTACCATAATAGAAATTTGCAGGCTAGCCAAGTACGAGCATAAGTTCACAGATGCTGCATCGGTGATGACTTACGCCGTACGTAATGGCATACAACTATAGTATCCTCACAGAGTACATTATTATAACTGAGATAGAGAAGTCAGTTAGCCTTTGACAGCAAGCGCCGTCTGGCGTGCAACGACGGAACTAAGCCCTACAAAAACATACCTATAGCTTCACTACTATATGTAGGCGCTCTCTCTATTTTGTATGTAAATAATAATTTAATTTTTTAGGGAAAAAATAAAAGAATGGGGTGCTTTGCTTACTTAGAATATTTATTTTTTCTTTCATAGTAAGCACTGGCCTGTTGTTTCATGAAGTCGCAATCACAACCCGTTTTATCCATCCTGGTGCTGTTCAATATTTTATTTATATCCCGACACCAGTTACATATAAAAAATCTTACAATTAAATCTGTAAAATAATCAATAATTTTTAATTTATGATTTTTGCATTTTATATTATTAAAATCTACGTATATTCCAATTATAGTTTTACAGTAATTTTTTAAATCAATCTTATGGCTACTCTTATCTAAAATATTAACCACAATGTCTTGAATTATTGAAAACATTTGTATAATTTCTTCCGATGGGTAGGTTAAGCATTTCTTATAATTGAAATATTCGCGTCTAATCAAATATTCGTTGGGATTCTTATCGCTATATAGATTCTCTTTACATGTTTTACATCCTTTGAAGACATTTTGTTTTGTTTTTCTCAATACGTAACCGGTTACGTAGCTTATTTGAGCAATTATTTTTGGATCATTCTTCTTAACATTAAAATCGGTTATTTCAATATTTAAATCATCGCATTCTACTTCTGTTAGTTGTTGGCCGATCTCCTGCTGGTCCACTTGATTAAAAAGTTCAGTCATGGCGTCCATTCGACAATTATCTTCTTCACAGTTTGATCCTGGCGAATGGACGCCATTGATGCTTGTGACCAGCAGGGATGTGAATGCCGATTCAAAACCTGAAGGGGTTGGTGAGACATTTCGATACCCATGGCTTCTTATGCAGCCGAAGAAATTTTCCAGTGGGTCCTGGTTGAAATGCCACATCCATAGAGATCTAAAATTGAATTCCCTGAAAATTTTTTCGCATAAATACTCAACATTTTCAATGCTACGTAACCAGTTACTTAATGAGGGCACGCTACCTACTTTTCCTTGTTTAGTTATAAACTTCATCGATTTAAAAAATTTCTTGGCTCTTGTCCATATTTTTCTATGACTAGAACTCGGTGTCACTGGACCCAACAAATCTTTAGCCCCTCGCTTTTTACTATTATTGTAGCTACCGTTCATTGAGTCAAACAACTCGTCAAAAAATAACAGTACATCTGCGGTGTTTCTGCATTCTCCCGGAAGTATGCCCTTATCTGGAACAAACAGCATAATTATAATTTTAACGTGTATGGAAAATTACCAAAACCTGAAGTAACTATTAGTAAAACACACGATGACGTAAGATTTTATGGGGGATAGTAGATTTCAGTCAAGATTTACCTGCCAAATAGCCCATGTTGGTCGCAACAGTTCGACTAAATATTTGTGTCGCAAATTTCACTTTCATTTTCCTTATTTTCTTTGGGTTTACATGCGCTTCTGTTAAATTCTTTACGAGTCTAATTCCTTTGTATGCTGGGTTCTCTTCGTACATTTGCTGTATGTGGTCCCAGCTTGCAGTCTTCTCGACTCCGTCCATGGTAAATTTTAAATTCTTTGTTAGTAGATTATTTCTAATCCCTTTTATTAAATGTGGGGTATCAAAAATGGGAACAATTTCTTTTCCGTTTACATAGAATGTCTGGTGTCTGTGTTCTTTATTTTCTTTTATTTTCTGCTCTCTTGTTTCTTTGATTAGATCATTCACTGCACTCACATTTGTAGCTCCTTGATCACATACAGTGGCTACAACTACCAGCCCACATCTTTGTAGTGTTGATATTACATCTTTTATCAATTTCATCAAATCATATTTAGGGGTGGTCCCACTACAAAAGGTGTAACATATAGGTTGTTTGTAGTTCTTGATCACTCCTCGGATCATAAAAACTAACGCATGATCGGCTATTTTCCTCTTCGCTCCATATCCATGATTGACAAATCCACTTGTCGCGTCTTTTCGTCGGTTGTAGTCAAAATGCGGACTCAAGGATATTTCATCAAATAAGACCATGCATAGTTTTTCATGTTCTGTCATGTTCTTTGCTCGCTTTGTGAGTAGGGAGAAAATATTAGGGTTGAGTCCTGGTTTTATGCCCGTTCTTGCAATAAGTCTGCTCAGTGTCAGAGGAGAAGGCAAAATAAAAATTTTGCTGAGCCATCTGTAAGCCCTTGGGCCCTGTTTGTATAGACTTAATGCCATGATTTTTTCTTGTTTTGTAAATCTTCGGCCCATTTTAGGCTTACCTAGAATAAAACAAGGACATAAATTAATAGCTAGTAATGCAACATGTGCAAAAACTAAATTAATTTCTATCAGCCAGTTGCAAGAAACGACTTATTAGTACGACATTTGCTAATGCCCAGTTAAATTTAATGTCCCCATTACATTAATGGGCATTGCATGAACGTTCAATATCGCGAAGTTAGTCTTTGATTTACAAATGGACAGCTAATGATTTAATTAGGAAAGAGAGTGAACGATTTCTCCACCGAATGAATGATTGCGTTTAGTTGTTAGTAAAAAATAAATATTGTAAGGAAAATTGGTAAACAAAACGTGTTTTGACACTTCTTTCACATTTTGTTTGAGGTTATCTTCCTTCTGTCAGTTCATTCATCTTTTCACTGTTGTTGTTTAGTGCGAGATAACTAATTGTTGTTTGTTTAAAAATGTCAGAAAAAAGGAAACGTGGTGCAAATTATACTCCTCAAGAAACAGAAAAACTAATAGATCTGGTCAAACAGTAAGTATATGTACTACCTGTGATTTTCATCGTAATATGTATCGTTTAAATTTGATACCAAATGTGTATTTAGAAGTGTCCCTAAAGTACAACGTAAATCATTTTACAGGCACCGTTTGGCGATAGAAGATAAACGAACTGGCTATGTACATTTGGTCCGGAAAAAGGAGGCGTGGGATAAAGTTTGTGTAGCTTACAATGCTGTGGCAACAAGCGGCACCCGTTCAGTGGACCAGCTTCGAGTTTTTTATGACAATAAAAAACAGAAAGCTAGAAAAGCTCTTGCTACACACAACGTATGTATCAGTACGTTTGTATTTTTATATGAGAAAACATGATAATAGTTATGTAATATAATTCTACTTTTTTTTGTAGAAAAGTGAATACATGCAGCACAATATCACAGAGGAGGAGGTCAAAGAAGCTATTCAGCATGTAAAAGTAGACAAGGTAAAGAGTAGCATTTCATAATAGTACTTAAATGTGGGTTTATCAACCGTAATATGCAGTCCGGGAAGGTTAAAAATTAGAATGTATCATTCTTACCAGTTGGCCACCACAGCTCTTATCTCATCATCAATAGTTGTTGAATATTTAAGACGAAATACTGCATCTGTATATAGACCACATGTCTCATGTTTAATTGTAAAACACTATGTTCTAGGGGCAGTACAATAAAACTGGAGGTGGTAGTTGGCATCCAGCAGTGACTGACCATGACTTAAAAATTTTGAGTCTGGTGAGCGATCAGGTTACTCCATTGCCTAATAGTTGTGACAGTGCTGCAGTATATTTTGAAGGTATGTATTTGATATTATAAACTCATTAAAAATAGGACAGACAGACTGACAGGTTACTGACAACGGGTTTGGTCCAGAGAGATCCCCTATCCATAACGCCAACTGTACCGGGTTCGATCCCCGGTCGGGCCAATATTTATGTTATGAGTTAATACAGATTTGTCTTGGGTCTTGGATGTTTATTCGTGTTGTGCTGTCATTGACTTGGCACCCATAGTACAGGGTTTTCTAGTATGGAACCAAGTCAATATGTGTGTATGTAATGTGAATGTACTAAATAGGTCCATAGTATAATGTTAAATTGCCTTTGTTACAGATCTCACTCGTGAGTCTCAAGATATACTCCAGCAGGAAGTAACAATTGACATGAACAATGTTTTCTTTGCTGAACCGAATCAAGAGAATAATGGTATTTTTTTTTTATTAAATTGATATGACATTTTTGGTTATTCTGTTGGTAATTATGAATTTCTATTTCAGATTTGAGCAAGCTAATAGCTGATGATAAAAAGGATTATGCGGGCAATGAAATTGATACACATCTTACAAAACAAACAGGTAACATAGAAAATATCCCTTTAACTTTATTAGGTGTTCAAAGAACTTGATTTATTTTGCTTGTATTAATTTTAATCAAAATATTTCTTAGTTTCAGCCCGCCCATACAAGAAAAAAGGTGCCAGCTTTTTCAAGAACAATGATGCCCGTCCATGCAAGAAAAAAGGTCAAGTTAATTATAAGACTTTATATTTTAAAAGAAAAAGCCAGAATGCATTGCTGGAAAGGCGAAGACTGTATCAAGAAATAAGATTAAAACAAAAAGAACACTCCTTAGTTGTAAAGGAACACGAGTTAAGGATGCAGTTTTTAAAAGAGGAGCATGATAGGAGAATGCAAGAAATGGCATAATATTTTTATAATAAAAACGTTTTAGAATACTTATAATTTATTTTATTTCTCTACCTTTTTTGGCCAGTAATCACAATTACCTAAAAACAGTATTAACCAAAGATGTTCTCACTGAAAAATCATGTTCGCCGTGACCTGCTACTGCTGCTTCCGGAATGTCAAATCCAATATTGAGGTCTTCTGGAATAGGCTCTTCCTCAATTTCAATTGCAATATTATGCAACACAGCCGTTGCTACAATCACTTTCAATATGGTGTCCATTTTCCGTAGTGTTATGCCGCTGTGTATACACGGAAACCGACGTTTCCATACACCTATACACCTTTCCACTGTATTTCTTGTAGTGATGTGACTTTTGTTGTAATTCTCTTCTGCTATTGATTGAGGGTTTAAAATTGGTGTTTGCAAGAAATGTTTGCAAAAGTAACCACTGTCTCCAAGTAGGTAAAAGTTTTGATATCGTCCATTTTCTAGTTCAGCACATAAGGGAGAGTTGTTTAATATAGTACTGTCATGTACTGATCCCGGCCATCGTGCAATTATATTTCTTATTTTCAATTTGCAATCTGCAACAATCTGTACATTTATGGAATAGAATCCTTTGCGACACCTAAAACACTCTGCCAGACGTCCCCCTGGAGAGTCAATTTTTATATGAGTGCCGTCTATTGTACCAATTACTCTCGGAAAACCTGCCAACTCATAAAACTCCTCGGCAACACGGTGACATTCATCTTGTGTGGGCATTTTGATGTAAGCATGAGAAAGGTTTGCAATGGCATTGGTCACTCTTTGTATTATCCTACAAATTGTTGCTTTGTGACAAGTTGACAAGTCGCCCATCACTTTTTGGAAACATCCAGTCGCATAGAATCTCAAGGCTATTAATATTTGGGTTCTTGCATCAAAAGCTTTACTGCGTCTGGTGGTTGGCTCGAATAGATGACCAATTTTTCTCAAAATCATTTCCACCGTCCCTCTATGAAACCTAAACCTGGACTGGAATTCTTCATCATCATATTTATTCCACAAATCAATTCTGTCAGGGATATTTCTTCTATGCACTGGTTCTTCATCAGATAGTGAAGATAAAGACGACATGGACATTTCTGAAAATAAAAATTGAAAGGTAAAAAATTGGATTTATGTTTTACCTAAAAGTCTAAACATTTATCTAGGTAGGTACCCAAACAAATAATTAATTTAAGAGCTTACCTGGTTGCTTTGGAATCTAGATATTGCGTAAACACCACGTAAACGCGGTCATCAGATGCAGCTAATGGTTTCACTAATGACACAAGTACGGCTCATTAAAAAATATTCATGAAATGTCTAAATTAATCCTCCATTAGGGGTAGAAAATGTTTCTTGCAACAAAAAAGAGTGATAATGACGACTTTTGACAGAAGAAACATTAACTTTTAATGGATATTAAACTCGGCATTAGATTTGGATTGTTGCAATGCAAAACACAGGTTAATGGAGCATTAAGTACTAAATGTCGGCATTAAAATATAATGAAGGTTTCTTGCAACTGGCTGTATGAGTGGAATTTTATTCACAAGCGAGCTACGCGAGCGAACCCTTCTTTTGATACTCCCCTCGAGGGTCTAACATAAAGTTCTTTTAGCCCGTATACGTTAAAGCTAACACAAGCCGCTATTTCGGTTCTTCCAAACAAAATATTGTACACTCGCCTCGCAGCATCAAGGTAAATCTAATGCTGATAATTTATGAAAATCGGTTGAGTCGTTGACTAATTACGATTAATTACTAATTAATTACACACCACATAACCCTCCTCTTTTTGCTTCGCAGCAGTCGGGTAAAAAGAAAAAAACTATAAAGAAAATAAGAGATAATAAATAAAACAGACATACCAATTTCTCTGAATTGCATCAAAGTAAACAATGCAGCAAGGGTGGTGAATTTTCTTATTGCTCTCTGAAACATTACGTTTTCAGAAAGTTTTAATGCTTTCTTAAGCCTTTTGGCATAACTTTCCGTTTTTCGTTCCAGTTTTCTGAGTTGAGAAACTTTTATTTTCTCACAATTATCCCCTTTTCTCAATGAAATTTTTGGTGTCGTCTGTGCCAAATTATCTGAAAAATATGAAGAGTAAGAAATTTTATATAAAATTTTAGTGATAATGATAAGTTTTCATTTAGTTCTTTTGGTAATTGAAATCTGATATTCCGTCTTATTATTGCATATTGGGATGACTTTCGCTATATCACAATATATAGATTCATCATCAGTCATTTGATTGATTAACATTATTCATTAAAATAGAAGCCTATATATTACCTGTTGATGTAGGCTGCACAACTTCCATATCAGCTTTCAAGGGAGGAGTTATATCTGTGGTTCCTGTTGCCAATTGATCTGAAAAATAAACAGTGAAAATTACTTTTAGTCAAGAAGATATCATCACATGATAGATGACCTGAACAAGATCTTTTCACAATTACTATGATGAATCCCAGAGTTTCTGCTCCCAGTTCTACTCTTGTACATACTACATACTTATATAGGAATGGATGTTAAAAATTCAACATACCTATACAGGGTGACATTTAATTAGATGACCATATTTTGGGGAATGAATGATAGTACCCATAATTATGAACAACTATCCCAAGGAACGCATGGTCGCAAAACCAAAAAAAAAATGGGTCTCCCATAGTATCTTGAAATCAGCTGATCGGGGCGATGTATTGGGTTTTTTTTCATTTGCTACTACATACATGTTTCTTGGGGAAAGTTGTTCATATGATGATGTTCAATAATGGGTACTAACATTCCCCAAAATATGGTCAGCTAATTAAATGTCACCCTGTATAAGACTTTGAAATAAATATAAATATACCTTTAGATGAAGAGGGCTTGGCATGACTTGTTGAGGGATGATTCGTTATGTCGGTTAATATGCTTTTCTTGGCGCCGCCAATCAATACAGCTGTAATTTATTGGGTGACATTAGAATTTAGAATTAATTAACCGAGCGGTGAAGCGTCTCCATTTCAGGATTGGCCAAAAATGCTTTCGTATGTCCAAAAGCTAACAAACAAACTAACAATGGAGAACAAAAGATGTAGCAGCGAGAGGGATTGAAAATAGATTTCTTACCTGAGATATGCAGTGTTGGAATGGCATTCGGAAGAAGGGTCTTTGATGTAGCATGATATTTTTCTTCGAAATGCTTGCGACAGACTCTTCGCCGTTCAAATACAAGTTTCTCTCCAAGAACCAACACATTTCCCCCTATGTTAAAGGTCCATTTCAGGAATCTATCATGATCCTTAACTGGATTGGGGAATTTATGGAGCGGTATATGGTCTTGATCTGTAATAAGATAACTTCTTTTCAGTATAGCTTGAGTAACGCAAGTAAATTTACTTGACTCGCCCAACGCTATTGAGCACAGATGGTGCAAGGTCCTTATCATAGTGTAGTCTACCTTTTAAGCTGGGCCAGCCTGCATACTAAATTAGTATGCCGGCAGATACCTACGAATTTTACTTACCATCTATTCTATAGGCAACTAGTATCTTATAGTATGTCTCGAAACTAATCGCTCGCTGTCTTGCATTAAAATAAAAGTATTTACTACACTTGTGGTCACACGACCAGGCCAGGTTTTCCAAAAAAATATTACTTACTGGTCGTATTGCAGTTAGGTACACAGCATCGTTTCTCACTACTCATTCTTGACGCTTGATTCTAAAAACTTTCCGAAAAAAACAAGCGGATCAGGCACCGATGGGGTAAAGTCAAAATTCCGAGCAAGGGGTCAGCGTTTGAATGTAGGTGTCGTCGATATCCAAAAAACAGGCGCAGTGGTCAGTATGTTGCAGATAATTCCAGGTCCAGGGGCAATGCTGAGGTTGTTGATGAGAAAATAAAATCACAGAGAGAGAAGCACATTCAAAGGCAACGAAAACAATGAATAACGCCTTAGGCCGATTCTGACAGTCACGTTTCGTTTCAGTTAGCGTTTAGTTCAGCCTAATGTATTTATATGTCAATAACAATTCAGACTGCAGGCAAACAAGTCTCTTTTACTTTTTTTAGCTATATTCAGATAAAATATTTTGATAAACAATGAAAGTAACCAAAATATATGAATTAAAAATAAAATAGAAACACTAAAAGAAACAACTACGCGAATAAACCACCCCGGGACATTGCCGAGGCTAAGGTTCCCATGACGCTTGCAGCATTTCCCCGCTGCACCGCCAGGGAGATCCTTTGCATCAGAAATGCCCCAGAGCGGTTGTCAAATCCTCTATCCCTTAGACGGCGCCCCAGATCCTTGATAAATATTTTCCCTTGTGTCCCCCAAACCCCAGTCGTCTCGAGCGCAAGAGGCACAAATATGTAGCTTCCCGTGAGTGCGGCATACTTAAGGCACTTCTGTCTTGCGGCAGACTCGGCGGCTGCACCAGCGCGGGCCGCCGTTGACCCGACATGGGAGGCTGCAAAGGTGCAGACGCAGGTCGCATCCCATAGCAGGGAACGTCCTCTCTCCCAAGGTACCAGGGTCAAGCCGTCCGGACGCTTCCCATCCGACCGGCACAAACCTGGCGGCTCCAACACACTAGGAACGTTGGCCGATACCAAAGCCCTACGAACGATGTCGTTTATTGCGTGGTGCCGCGAAAACCTGCCAGCGCTCCTGGTACAATGTAGGCCATGGCGACCCAACTCATTGACCCATGCCCCACAAACGCATCGATGCGGCTGGCAGATAGTGCAGCCCAAACGCAAAGCGACTGCCACGCGCAAAGTGTCGTCGTCCAGGAAAGTTCCCAGCTGGGGAGAAGGCATTGCGTGCAGCCACAACCCCGAGTCGGACTGACAAACGGCACGCAGGCGCGCCAATTCCGGCCCCGAACTATGAGCGAGGAGATCATCACGAATGACTTCGCACAGGACCTCATCCCAGGAGCGCTGACTACATAGCCTTTCCGGCAGGTCGCTTCTAGGACACCGGGCACGCCATAAGCTCTCCGCCTCCCCCGCAAAAGGAATGCGGAACCCGTCACCATGTATACCCAAGATGTGAGTAACGAGGTCCACAACACCATGCGAAGAAGCCAGAAAGCCAGGGAGCTCGGTGTCCTGCAAGCGTCGAACACCTAAACCCCCGTACCTGATGGGCAGCGTGGCTTGCACCCACTGAGACGAGGACATCTCTACGTTGATGATGCACTCCAACAAATCCTTCAAAACTGCATCGTATCTAGAAGTTATCTCCCTGTGCAACCAAATCGGGGCAGTCCGTATGGAATAAGTTAGCCTTGGTGAAGAAAGACAACTTTTTAAAATCGTCAAGGCAACATGGGCGGAAAGCTGCTTTAAATGTGGTTTCGACGCCTTAAGGATATCAATTTTTGATTGCAATACTCCGGGAATGCCCTCCGGGAAAATAGGAGCACCCAGAAGTGTGAAATCCACCTTATTCCTAAGAATGATTCCGGGAACGACTGATTGGATTTCGTCGCTCACCTCTTGAGGTAATTGTCCTGAACAAGAAAATACTTCACACTTCTGGGTATTCAACTTAAGCCCTAATTTGCCGAACCCCAGTATCAGTCTTCTAAGATCCTCCAGAACCACCTCTGGACTGCCACCGATTGTGCCATCATCTAAATACCACACGTTTAAAGGTGAACGCAAAGAAGCCACAACTTCTTGGATTGCCATACTGAAGAGAAAAGGACCCAAGGGATCACCCTGCTGAACCCCTACCTTTGACTGCACCAGGCTCCCACCGAAAAACAAGTTACTAGTGGCACTGTAACACTGGTGCAGGTATGGGTACAAATTTGGACAACAAGACTTCACCCTACTTAAGACGACGTCCCGCTCAACAGTATTAAAGGCGTTCTTAACGTCCACCTTAACAACGATTTCATGTGAGGCAACCCTGCTCATCACATATGAACGAGTAGCATGAATGGCAGCCTCACACCCCAGAGCTACTCCGACTCCTAACTGCTCAGGCTGCAACTGCGATGCTTGATCACCTCTCACCGCACGACAGCACATCTTTGACACCAAACGCCGAATCACGCTGCCCACAGCAATTGGCCGAATGCCACCATCCTTCTTCTCCAAAGCACAAAGAGAGGCTCCATAGATATAAGGGCACACCTCCCTATTAATCACGCCCTTCAACATGTAGTTTGTCAAGTTACATAGAGAACTCAACAGTGCAACCCCACCATCACCAGCCCCTACAGACGTTAATTCCTTAAGGTGCTCAGGGCGCAAACCATCCAACCCACCAGACGAGCCGTTCTTAAAAGGGGCAATTGTCTGCGCAACGTCACCCACCTCCACAGATAGACACACCGAAGAAAGATCAGGTTCAGGAGGAAAGTCCAAAGGTCGGTGAGGACAAGGATGCTTTTCTCTTAAGGATTTCAGGGTCTCGTCATTATCAGGTGCGATGGAACAGTCCGACAATAATACCCGAACCGCTCCACTCAGATCACCATCGTGCACCTTCGATTCTACTAATCTATAAAACGACCTCTGACCCAAGGGAACCCCCATCGTGGCGCAAACTGATGCAAGTGAGTCACTCGGAGCTTCATTTGCAACATTTTCCTTCACTTTCGCGGTGAGTGAACGGCTACGGTCCTCCGATGAGGGAACCCTGAGCGCAGTGTAAGAAAAGGTCAACAAACTATACCAATCCAAAAGGTCATTAGACTGTATGCAGCGTTCAATAACCTGTGACAATTTAGACGCAGCGATGCACCTAGCACCCTTCGGAATGTGTTTAAGCACCCTAACATTCCTCCTCAGAATTGATAACTGGTCCAAAGAAGGTGTGGACGCCACCACCCCAGGGAACGCACTCGGGGCATCCTGAACTAGCAACCGCGCGAAGCGCGTCTGACTACTTCCATGAATGCGGCTAATATGCACACTCAAACCACGGGGAACCACATATAGCCTCGATGAATCGGGGCAGTGGGGACACAAAGCTGTAGACATGCTCATACAAACTAAATTACTTTTTTTTAATATACAAATTGTAAAATTAAATTAGATGATACATTATTACCTCCATGCACAATATATGACCAATAAAATTTAAATAAATAATTAATGAGTTACTTAAAAAAATTTTCGTAGTGCAGTCCCACAACACACCACTGGTCGTGGCGCTGTACGACGTCGTCGCAGCACACGGCGACGACAAGCCTCGAAGAACTCGTAGAATAGTTTCGTATAATTGAGCTAGATGCATCAGCGTGATGACGCGCTCCCGGTGTTGACTAGTGCCGTCTCATAGTTGATGAGAGGCATCTCTCTGCCAATTGGAATCTGCAGTCCTCAGCTTTTGATAAACTGTATGTCTAAAATGTTTTTATCTTTGCTCTTTTTATTATGACTTTCAAATATGCGTGGAACACTACGTGAAACGGATTGTAATAAGCCACACTATCGACTTCTGACAAGAACGACGGTACTTGTAGTGTCCTTTCCCGTCGTAATCCAAAGTAAATAACTTTGCTATCGGCTCCACGCGCGCGCTATTACCTCGGTCCGTCCTCACACGTACGCTCCGGGTGGCGGCCCAGCCAGTGTATGCCCTTCCTTGCTGTGCGCGCGTCGAGACGACAAATAGTATATGTGTGTGTGTGCGCATAGTTTACATGCACCCACACACACATACACTACATCCCTTCCTTCTTTTAATTTGAATATGAAATTAAAACATCATTGACATCAATCAACTTCTATTAGACCAAACTGCCAACTTCCAACTTAATTCTGTTAATTTTTACTTCACTCACTTCTAATTTCACTTCTTTACATCCAACTTTCTACTTAAAGATACATTACAGCTTCCTTCACTTCCAAATTCCAAATTAGGTACATTTTATCGTTGTACTAGCTTCCTTCACTTCCATCTTCCAAATTAAATTTTAATTATCTGTTACATCATTTACTTCCACTTTCGAATTTAATCTTTATTTACCTTTTTTTTTTTTTTTTTTCATTCACTTATTTTTCTTTGTTTACAAATATCAGTTTACTTTGCTTCTATATTTTCATTTAAGAATTAATTCACACATCAATTACCACTCCTAAAATATTTCCTTACATATCCTCATCTTTCTCCTTTTCATTTTCTTCCTCTCCTTGATCTTTTGTTCCTTCGGAATTCTCGTTTGCCACAACTTCCCATTGTCCCTCAATTCTTTTCAGGTGCACAACGTTTCGTCGGAGTTGCTGTCCCGTCTCATCATTCAGTACTTCCACGTCACCACCAACTCGAGATGTTACCGTGTGGGGTATAGGTTCAAAATTTGAACTCAGTTTATTTGTTTTATTCAGATTTTTCACATATACTTTGTCTCCTGGTACTAGATCTCCCAACTGCGATTTCCTCTTTCGGTCTGCATATTCTTTTCCTTTTCTTTCTGTTCCTTATCCTTGTCCCTTACGTCCATGTCCTCCGCTCTGTGATCGACATCGTCGATCATCGGTAATTTATCCCTCAATCTTCTTCTAAAAAATAATTCTGCTGGTGTTTTGCCTGTTACCGAATGTGGAGTACCATTGTACATAGCTAGGTACTCCAAAAGCGACTCCTTCCAATTTCTTCTTCCTTCCGCTTGGCTAATTCTCAGTCGTTTGAGAATATCCCTGTTTTGTCTCTCAACCTCTCCATTTTGTTGGGGCCAGTATGGGATTGATTGAAATAACTTGATAGCGTTTTCTTGGCAAAAGGACCTGAATTCTTCGCTTACAAATTGCTTTCCATTGTCAGATATGATAGAAACAGGATTTCCCAAACGACTGAATGTTTCTGTAAGAAGCCTGACCATTTCTTTACTTGTAACCTCGCGACATATCTTAATCTCCTTATATCTGGAGTAGTAATCAATGATCACAAGCAAATAGTCACCCGAAGGCAATGGTCCTAATAGGTCTATAGCTATATCAATCCAGGGGTGTATTGGTAGTTCTCGCCTTTTGAGTGGGTTTGGTGGATTTGGTGCGGATACAAGTGTGCATCCCCTGCAAGATTTGACCATCTTTTCTGCGTCTTTATCATATTTGGGCCACCAAACTTTCGTCCTAAGTCTGAGCTTCATAGCCACAATCCCAGGATGTCCTTCATGAGCAGCGGCTAAAACTCGACTTCTTAGTTGTGCCGGAATAACAATCTTTGTCCCTCGTAGTAGTATATCTCCACAAAAGCAGAGCTAATTTTCAAAGACTTTATAAGTTTTAACAGTCTCATCCCACTTGTTATTGTATATCCCTTCCTTCACTTTTTGTATCTCTGGGTCTTGTTTAGAATGTCCTTCAATATAAACCAATGAAACTGCAACAGGTTTTACTACTTCTATTATCCTTTGTATATAATCTTCGTTAAGTAATGTTGATTCAAACTTGCTAAGTCTAGATAGGGGGTCAGCAATGTTGTTCTTGCCGGGTCGATAGACCACCTTATACTTGTAGGACTGCAATCTAAGAATCCAGCGTTCAATTCTTGCACAAGGTTTTGACTTAGGCCCGAATATTATCTCCAGGGGCTTATGGTCGGTTATCAGGTCAAATTCTTTACCATACAAAAACATATGAAAGTGCTCTACCGCCCAGACAAGTCCTAACGCCTCCTTCTCCGTTTGGCAGTAGCGTCGTTCACATTCACTCAACGTTTTGTTCCCATAAGCAATAATACGTGGTCCCTTGTCATTAATTTGCACCAAGACAGCTCCAAGGCCAACTGGACTCGCATCCGCGAATACCAGAGTTTTGTCATTAACGTTATAATACCCAAGATTAGGTATGTCCCCAAGTGCAGCCTTTAAAATGTTAAAGGCTGTTTGTTGACGTTCTCCCCACAACTCACTCAAGTCCGAATTTCTGCCTGTCTTCTGCCGAAGCAGCTCTTTCAAGGTTCCGTTGTGGTTGCAAGATTGGGAATCCACTTCACAACATAGTTAATGAGTCCCATAAAACTCTGCAATTCTGCTATTGTGATAGGGGCCCTAAAGTCCTTTATTGTAGCTAAATATTTTTCCAGGGGTCGAACTCCATCTTCAGATAAATTGTGTCCTAGAAAATGCACATTGTTGGTTTTAAATATGCACTTCTCCTTTCTCAGAACTACTTCATTTGTTTTTAAAATCGTCATTACTTCTTCCAGCCTTGCATCATGTTGATCTTGTGTTTCGCCATATACTAGTATGTCATCTATAAAATTCACAACCCCTTCACATCCTATTAACATTCGCTCTAGCGTTTTCTGGAATATTTCAGGAGCGCAAGTTATTCCGAACATTAATCTCTTGTATCTGTATAAGCCTTTACTTGATATGAATGTCGTTATGTATCTCGAATCCGGGTGTAGCTCCAATTGGTGGAAGGCATCTTTAATATCCAATTTGCTAAAGACTTTTGCATTTCGAATCCTCGGTAGTATCCGATCCATCGTTGGCAACGGATGATTTTCACGCATTATAGCTGTATTTGCGCGTCTCATATCTACACATAGTCGGACGTCTCCGTTTTCCTTCAGGATCGGAACAATCGGTGATATCCAGCTAGAGGGTCCTTCCACCTTTTCTATTATATCCCTTTGAAGAAGCTCGGTAATCTTTTTATCGACTTTCTCTTCTAATGGAATAGGGATTCTTCTATAAGGCTGCACTATCGGCTTCACACTCTCGTCGATAGGTATTTGAATAAGAACGTCTTTAAATTTAGGAAAAATTTGTTGCTCCACTTGGTTAATGCCTAGCCCAATCTTTAAGACTCTTAACGCAATGGCTGTGTGTTTTCCTAGTAGATTCCGGGTGCCTCCTTTCACTACAAAGAAGGTTGTATTTTCAATATTGTCCTCAATTTGAATTTTAGCTTGGAATGATCCCAATAGCATAAGCGGGCTTTTACTCCCATATGCTAAAAATGTCTTATTTGGCTTCGCCACTTGATCCGTAACTTTAACATTATTCTTTTTCATCTCGTCCCATGTCTTATCTGTGATTAAATTATGTTTGCATCCTGAATCAATCAGCATATCAACATTTGTTCCACCAATCCTGCAATTAATCGTTGCGTCATCGTCCATATTAAACACATAATCAATAGTGTCTCCTTGGGCTTCATTTTGGTCTTCAATTATGTTTCTAATCTCGCCATAAGATTTCTTGATTCCCTTCTGTCCTGAACTTTGATTGCCTTGATTATCTTCCAGTTTCCTCTTTAATGACTTTGATTTGCAGTATGCTTTGAAATGCCCAATCTTGTCACATTTCAAACATTTCTTTGTTTTAGCTGGGCATTTGCTGTCATATGCTAAGTGATTCCAACTTCCGCATCTATAACATTCTTTTCGCTTATTAACTGTATTTCCATTCTGTCTTGAGTCTATCTTGTAAATACTTTGAGCATTTGGTTCTTTTCCACTGAATCCATCTAGTTGTCTGCTAATAGCTTCTAATGCGTTTGCTTCCGATATGATTTCGCTTAAGGTTATTTTATCTCCGGATTTTAGTATCTTTTTCCTTAATCCTTCTGAGTAACACCCTTCTGTTACTTGATCAATAATCTGGTTCTCCGCATCATTGAACTGACATTTGGTTACTTGTCGCCTGAGTCGCACAATATAATTTTCAAATTTCTCCTCAGCTCCCTATTTTATTTGTCTGAATATATGCCGTTCGAAACGCTTCCTTTGTTTGGGGGAAAAGTATTCATCAAGTTTCGTTACCGCTACTTCAAACACGTCAATACTGCCATCCTCACTAGTTAAGTTTGCTTCCGGTATGTTGTAGAATATTTCTTGCAACTCTGACCCTCCAAAGTGTAACAAACTCGCCCGCTTCTGAGTCGCAATATCAACCTTCGCAGCCTCTAAGTAGATGTATAAACTCCTTTTCCATCGCTCCCATCGTACTCCCACAGATCCCGCTTCTCCATCACATTCAAATTTTTCTAGTGTGAGGTGGTTTGCCAACGCCATTGGTCACCCTCCTGTTGACAAAGAAGGTATGATGATAGTTAAAGCCAGTCGCCTTCACATGACCAGTTACTCTCATCATACATTCCTTGACTTCAATCTCCCCTCACTTCTTTCATAATTGTCCTCGCCCTATTCAGTAAACACCTAGGTACTAACAGACGCCATCTGTTAATTACCTTTACAGGTAGCCCCGTAGGTGCCTGCCTGCTTGATGTTAAATTCACCCAGTATCTGATTTATTGCAATAATACTATTGTTTTATTAAAAAGACGGGTGTATCATACATACATAAATAAAACTCGCTTTTCCCAAGATTAGGAAACGTAAACAACACCTGTGCTCTCATAATTACCTAGTACGTACTTATAACCGTATTGAATGAAAGATCCTCCATAGTCAACTCATTAATTACCCACTACTAATGACATTAAACTGTAAAGCAGATACCGTTAATGTTGATTCATGAATCTGTGAATGATTCATAATTACTTTTTATGTTTAATTTGCAATGAATAATTACTGATCAAATCTTTATTTGTTACTAACCAATCCACTGATCTAACTGGAATTGTAGGCATGTATTTTTCTCAAGAAATAATACAGCAACATTGTATGAAGCTATCAATAACGGGACATTGTTTACTTTAGTAAATGTACGCCGTAATTCAGTTATCTACTAATTTTTCTAGCCATGATGTACCTACGATTAGATGCGTTTGTTATCCTTTATGTCAGATGTAAATAAGACATGATATCACCAATATTGAATAATGCCATTCGTTATTAGATTGTAGGTAGTAAGACCTGGTACTACAAAGTAACCACATCTTACGTAGCAAATGACGTTCTAAATCAACAATCTCTTATTATTCTATGAAATACCAGTGTCCGTTAGCATGCATTTTATGAAAAAACATTGTAATTAAAAATATCTACTATCCTATCCTTCCCTATTTATTTAATTTTACAGTACTCACGGTTTTTATCCTCGTCGCCAAAATGTAGTGTCCTTTCCCGTCGTAATCCAAAGTAAATAACTTTGCTATCGGCTCCACGCGCGCGCTATTACCTCGGTCCGTCCTCACACGTACGCTCCGGGTGGCGGCCCAGCCAGTGTATGCCCTTCCTTGCTGTGCGCGCGTCGAGACGACAAATAGTATATGTGTGTGTGTGCGCATAGTTTACATGCACCCACACACACATACACTACAGTACTAATTCGAGATCACAATTTTATACGACTGATGTTTTTCTATTGAGTGAAAGGACCGTGAGTATCCTATCGATTCTACCACAGGTTTAACCACGTTCGAAGTCCTGCTAGGACACACAGATTCAAGACACGCTTTTGACGCTAATTTCGAAAAAAAATACACCCAACAATTAGTTAAAGATCACGCTAAACGCACAAAATACCTTTACAACCATCTAGCAGAGCAGACCGCCAAGAAAAAGGAAAAAATCATTAGGAAAAGAGGAGGTGAAGCAGAATTTCCGATAGAACCCGGTGATACAATTTACGCAAAAGATACAAATAAGCGCTCAAGTAAGGACAAACCCCGGTACTCACAAGCTTTAGTTATATGAGAAACCGATAGAAATATAGTCTCTATTCGAGTCGGTCACCGTGACACAAAAGTACCAGTTAAGAATGTAAAACGTCCATTGCAGGTACCTGCTCATCCTGGCAGTGGCCATGGTGGTACGTCTCCACGCACTTCAACTCCAGGCATTAAATAGTAACCCAGGCGTCCTGCCCGTCAAGTATGGCATAGCGGTACTTAGCAACGACAACTGGATAATAGCAAAGACTCTCGACTTTCAATCAGTCGCGGACGATTTGCAGACAAATGTAGCGAGGACATCGCAACTCAATAGTTTGGTTAGTTATTTAGATAAGAACTTTACTTGTACTTTCATAGATTTAAGAATACAAACAGATTTTATAAAAAATATAACAGTAGAAAAGCTTCAGCAAGTTGCACCAACTATCCGAGTAAAACGTTGACTCATTAACCCCATTGTTTCAATTATAAAAATCATAACCGGAAACCTTGACAATGACGACGCTATTCATTATGATCACATTCTCAGCGAAGTAAAGACCAATCAAAATAAGAGTAACCGCAAACTGACGTTGATCACTGAAATGGTACATACTTTGGCAAATACCACATTTAAACTAAATGACGACCTCATTTAGATTAAATCCGCAATCAAAAGGGTAACCACTGAAGTGAGTGAAATCCTGAAGGCGGAATATTTTAATCACCTTGGAAGTCAAATTATTAACACATACAAATTGTTGATTCATAATTTTCAGTCTCTTCATAATAGACTGAATGAGATCAAAACTAGCTTAGCTTTAAGTAAAGTTGGTATCTTGCACCAATCTATCATAGAGTCGAGTAAGCTGCTGCATATTTTAGAAAATATATACAAAAATTAATATTTCCACCGCAATTGGAAAATTTGGTCAGAATTGAACAAAGTATTACATTAAAGGCTTATTGTAAGGGTAACCAAATCAATTATCTCCTAGAAATACCACTGATTAGTAGAGACACTTATATCTATTACAAACTTTTTCCTTTACCCGTATTATCCCTAAACCACACCATTGTTATCCTACCCAAATACCCTTACATCCTGGTGAAAGGGTCAAAGATCATACTGCTCACTCGACCATGCAAGGAAATTGAAGACTCCAGTTTTCTGTGTCTTGATGATGACACTTCTCACTACAAACAAAACAAATGCATCAGCGAGCTTATGACGTATGCTGAAACCGTGATACTTTAAAGCAAAGAGGAAAGGTTGCTCTCGCGTACCTGCATCAACGAAGTGTTCCATCAGAAGATCCATGGAACCTACATACTTACACTCGACGACACTTGCGAGGTTCAAGTAGGAAATATCAGTCTAAGAATACACCGTACAGATACTGACGACCTCAAGTACGCGAAGCTGCCCATAGTAAACCTGCCCACTGTAAACCAGCCTGCAGACACTATCTCTGGTACACCGATGAACCTGGAGTGGACGTCGACGACCTGAAGTTCCTCTCCTACGCCTTGACGAAAAGTGTTAGTGAAAATGGTGAAAGTGAAAATTCAATAATCTCAGTGAGAGGTGTTAGCATTTGGACAATTGGACTCTATGTAGCGCTTTTGATTTTATTGTGTACTCTAGCATATAAGTACCGTTTAAGAATTTTACAGATGTTCAATCGAAGCTCTGCTCCAGAAGAGAATTCTCCTCCAGAAGAGAGCTTCGATCTTAAGGAGGGAGGAGTTACGTCAGGCGACTCTACCAAAGCTGCTGGACCTAGCAGAATATTCTAAACAATGCTTTTCCTTATGACCACAAAGTACTGAGTCGGCAGGCGGATGTTGTCGCGCCAGGCACCTAGAGTGCTCACGGCCACGGGTAGTTGATAAGTAGTTTGTAAGTTAGTCTTAGACTTGGTTTAAAAGAGAATAGACGCTCTACATTTAATTAAATAGTATTTTTTAAAACGTCCTCCGCCTACGAGATAACTTGAATACCTATAACTTTACTATTATTTGTATGTTTCACTTGTTTTTGTTTATATAGCTCTACCTATTTCCTGTAAATATTTCATATCTTTTAATGGTAAACTACGATAACTTGGCGCGTAAATGACAGTAAAAATGTCTCTTACGAACAATCAAACAAGGTTCATTTTCGTTATAATCTATATAACCTAGATAGAGATTTGTAATTTTCACAGAATGTCCTCTTTCGGTTGCCGCTATAGGTAGCACCAAATAATGAACTAGGTATTTAGGTAGGTAGGTACAAAGCGACGTGTTGTAATAGCCCCTACCAAATCACGATTATTCAAATACCTACCTACCTAACAACGTCACGCCTTTTCCCATATATGGGGTGGCAGAGGCACTTTTAACCAGTTATTAAATACTCCATTTTGCGTGACAGGGGGCTGCCCATCGCCGCAGCTATCTTCGCAAACGCTGCCAATCACAACGTCTAAAATATTTAAGATCTAGTTTCGAATCCAAGATTGGATCAAACTTGATATTATTTTCCTTTAACATAACATAACATAGCGTGACGCCTTTTCCCTACGGGGTGGCAGAGGCACAATTGTGCCCACTTTTAGCCAGTTTATTGTTACTCAATTTTGCAAGACAAGAGGATAGCCCATCGCCGCAGCAATGGGGTAATGAAGGTTTTCCATCACCGTTAAATTATATAAAGATTGTCTGAGGTTTGGAAAATCGGCCGTAACTTGAACGAACTTGATCTATAAGAAGTACAAACTTAAAATTACTAAAATTAGGAAATTCATGAGCGCGTTGTTGTTGTTTTTTAACCAGAAGCAAATTCACGAAAAGCAGGCGCTGTACCCCACGGGCTATTTAGACGATGAATTATCAATGTGACCGCTGAAAACCCCGTGTGGTACAACGCAGTTTCGCGCTGTAGCGCTTTGGCTTTTCAAGAGGTTCGGAATTCTGAAAAGCCCGAGGGGCACAACGCGGTCCAGCGTTGTACCCCTCGGGCTTTTCAGAAGTCGCTGCCCGGGGAATCAAAACGGCGATCTCTTTCAATCCTTTGGTATCTGAGACGCTGCAATGCTTCGGGAACACAGCCTTCGTCAAGTTGACGTGCCTGAGGGACGGGGGGTGGTTGGGCTTCAAGAGCTCTCGTGATTATAAAAGGCGCCCCAAAGACCGGAACCACCTAGAACCGGAGGACGTCTTTGGGGCGCCTTTTGTAAATTTGTTTCTTATTTATGTCTGGGCTCGGTTCATAAAGGGATGCTTGTACGATAAGCGGGTTTGGGTGGCTGGATGCATTAATGAAGTAGCGTTCGGACGCTTCTTTCATATATTGTTTATAGTCCAAAGGCACTATGGAGGTCTACGTTGCGCATGTACCACGGAGCACCTACGGCTTTACGTAAGACGCGCTTGTGTAGAACCTGAAGTGGTTTAAGGGAGTGGGAGCAGTGTGCAAAGACTGGACTTGCATACTTGAAGACCGGGCGGATGCAAGTTGTAAAGAGTTATTTTGCAGCGCAATGGGAGTTTGCTTTTACTTCTCATGAGCGGGTGAAGCCTACCCATGTAGAAGGCTGCTTTATCGCGGACCGACTTAATGTGGGTTTTGAAGGTTAGTCGGAAGTCTAATGTCACGCCTTAATACTGCACTTTATTCTCCCAGGGGATAGGGCGGTCAAAGAGGGTGATTTCTGGTAGTGAAGAGGACGCGCGCTTATATTGAGCCTTGCACCTTGAGAAAAGCACGGCCTTGCGCTTTTCTCGTGGTACATGTCTATTCTCTATTTGAGAGCCCAGTCTGGAGTACTTGACAAACGTGCGCCCTCTTTCTACTGTTGTAATGGAGCGCCGTATCGTCGGCATAAAGAGCTAGCTCGACGTACTGTGTGCGGGGTGAAAAGAGGGAAGGGGAGAGAACTGAGCCTTTTCTGGGGCTTCGGACGCGATGTTTCTACTCCATAGCAAAAACTGCGCTTAGGTAGTCTTTGATAATGAGTACAATCCTATCGGGGAGGTTGAGTTGGTAAAGTTTATAAATAAGACCATTGTGCCAAACGGTATCCTTGGACTTTGCCGTTGTGTGGAACTCTTTGTAAATGTGCTCCGTTATGCGGTGCACCTGTTGAACGCACGAGTGATTGGGTCTAAAGCTAAACTGCTCGTTGGGTATGAGGTTTTTATGTATGCAAATGTCTTTGAGTCGGTTGAGAATAAGCCGTCCGTAGACTTTGCCTGTGGAAGAGAGTAAGCTAATGGGGCGATAGCAAGTGGGGTCTGTCCGATCTTTCCGGGGATTGTTAAAGCCAATAATGTCAGCTTCTTTCCAATCGGTTGGAAAGGCACAGAGACAGAGAGAGGCATTGAAAATTACCATAAGGGTGGTGAGGAGTCTGAGAGGGAAATATTTTATTGCCACGTTAGTGATTTTGTCAAGCCCCGGGGCTTTCTTAGGTTTGAGTTCCTTTATTACTTTTTGCACTTCCTCAAGGGTGATATCGGGAAGGGAGTCAATGAGGGGAGAGAGCTTTTGTGATCAACTTCAGAGTTGACCATGCTAAGATGATCGGGGTGTATTGGTTGTGAGGAGGGAGTGCACTGGGTTTCTATCGGCAAGACATTCGGCCTTTTCGTCGTCATCAAAGGCAGCGGCTTGGTCAGCCCGTTTTAGGGACAATCTCATCGGATTTGAGGTATTTACTGAATTTAAATATGGCAGTGTGACTTGGGGCTAAGGGACGAAGTCATTCATGCGACTGCCCTTGAGCTCTCGCATGTATCTGGTAACCTCTTATTGGAGGCGATGCATTTGTTTTCTGTAATTTTCTGAGGGACAGTTATCATAATCTCTCTGTGCCGCATTTTTGCACTAAGCAGCAGTCTCAAATCCTCTAGGAGTTCGAAGCGATGGTTGGCCTGTACCGGGACCTCACTAGAGGCGCCGGTCAGGGCTTCGTTGAGACTGTTGCCTATTTCAGAGATTTTAGCTTTTAGTTTGGCTCTATTGTCAATTTCTGCTGTGATATCTAATCTTGGGTCCGGTTTGTTTGAATTTCTGGTTGTTCATAACGGTCCTGGTTTCAGTCGGTTCGTCGAATGGCCTGCCGAGGTGGTACAAGACCGGTCTATGATCCGAGCGAAGTTCGCTAAGTACACTTATGTCCCTGACTGGGAGGCTCATGTTTTTGAAAATGCAGTAAGGGAGAATGTCTGGTCTGCGGTCAATTGTGTAGGGGTAATGGGTCGGGGCATAGGGAGCTATGACTTAGCAGTCATCGAGGGGTTCGAGAAGTCTATGTATGGGCCGTCCATTGGTATTTGTCTCATTACAGTTCCATTGCTGGTGCTTGCTATTGAAGCTTGTACTACCTATTTCTAAGAGGACTTTGATATCATTAGCTTCTATCCAGCCGGCAGATAGACTGATGATATGACTAATCGTGACCTGAAATTGCATTGCGGATGGCAGTTGCTTCACATTTTGCTAGTTGGGGGGTTTCTATAGGGGAAACGTGCAGAGATCGTTTATAATAGATGGCAGTACCGCCTTTGGGGTTTTTGGGTCGGTCCTGAGTCGGTAAGAAGTCAGTACGAAGGAGACTATATTTGGTTTTTGAGGTAGGTTTCTTAGACCGCGAGGATATCTATTTGATGTCTATTGAGAAGATCGGTGACCTTTTCTCTCTCTTTTTTTCTTTCTTTTCTCTCAGCGTCGTAGAGCGCTAAAGTTAAACTATGGGGCTTTGACGGTCCGTTTGTCGTATTTATTTGAATGGGCGTACCATACGTGATGAGAATTTTAGGTAAAAAGAGTGGGCTGGTGATTGGGGGAGGTCACAAAAGCGTACATTAGTGGGGTGTTCCTGAAGGAGGTGATGTTTGGGGGATTTAGTTTGGGGAGGTTTGGGATGTAAGGCCTCGGTGGGGAGGGTAGTCTACGATATGGACGACGCTTAAGGTGCCGTTGGAGGAAACGGGGCCGTGGCTCGTAGCCTTGTCCAAGGGTGTGCGGCGGAATAAAGGGCTTAGCTACTGAGACAGTTAGGGGGCGTTAAGAGAGGGGTGTTAGGAGCGCTTGTTGGGAAAAACTCTGGCTCCGATCTCACCTGCGACTGGTGCTTGGGGCTGCCGGGCAAAGCATCTGCTGTAGGCATGGCCGTACAGTTGACAGTTATAGCACTGTGTAATGATGTTATTAGATTGGAGGTTTTCGACTCTGATGTCTTTTGACACAAATGTTGCATCTATAATAAGCTGGCCTGCATTCTCGCGTTGCTTATATACAGTCCAGGGAGCGGCATGCACGGATCATATCCTTTTTGGATGATTTGCTTATAAATTATATATGAAATTACGTTAATATGTACACATTAAAGCACAATCAATTAATTGATTAATTGACCAAATCAAATGTTGGTTATGTGTACTGACTGTAAGTGAGGTTCATGGATGCAGACAGGGCTAGCCTTTAGAAAGACGGCCGTTTCAGATGCTTTTGCTGATTTGCATATCCCTCATTAGTGGAATTATAGTTGATTTCAAAATAAGCGAACCGTTGGAAATAATTCGTTTTCGAGTTATTATTTTTTAAATAGCCATTTCAAGCATTCGGGACCGTGGGGATGTGGGAGTGTTAGAGTGGGGAAACGACGAACGTTACCGTAAGACGTCGTTCAACGTTCATTGACCTCATGGCCATTGACCTTTCGTGTATATTTCGCAGAAAATCTCAGTTTTGCCATTATGTGACTGCTGCATAATGGAGGGCATTAAAACTCGAGAGTGGGTTTATGAAACGAGCCGAAGGCGAGTTTCATAATAATATCACTCGAGAGTTTTAATGCCTAATTATGTACAGTTACATACACTAGTTTATCTACACACTACACACTACTGCGGTTCCTGAACACATCAAAGAGAGCTTATGATATCAAGAGCTCTCTTTGATGTGTTCAGGAACCACATGTTTGACCGGCATTGTGGTTCTGCAATTGTTTAGCTTGTTCTTTAGTACCAACTTCACGCAGGCGGGCGTCTGCGTTCGAAATTTGAATGTCAGTATCAACTTCACAGACAAACTAGGGACGGCACGCGGGTGGGCGTCGGCGTTCGAAATTTGAATGTCATTATATGTAGATAAACTACACATAATGACCATTATGTGTAGTTTTCCAGATACGAAATGAGTTTTTACCAAGTAGTTTAACATAATGCTGATCGTAACGTGCGGTTTTTGAACGCAGTAAAGAGGGTTTATGATGCGTGTGTAGATAAATAAATTAAAATCACTTGGCGTTGTATGGGAATATGAGTCTTATCAGATAATTTTATTCTTTTTGTTGATTAATTTACTTATTGTGTTTTTTATGTTTTGGTGATTTTGAAAATTTTAACGATGTGAATGAAACATAATTATTGAAATTATTCATGTTTTATGGGGTTCCGTTCGCTTCGTTCACTTCGTTGCCTGCCTGTATTTCCGTCTGTCAAGAGTAGTCAAGACCCTTTTCTCAGGAACGCATAGAGGCATCAAGTTGAAATTAATGTAGATTACTCAGGCCTGCGGTTGAAGTTGTGACGAAATCAAACTTATTGGTTAACGCAAAAAAAGACACCGCCCCGTTTATGTCATAATTTTGCGGAACTTGGCTAATACTCGCAAGAGAATAAAAACCTATAGGGCACATCCCGTCGTCCTCGCTAGAATCAAGAAAGTTTGCAAGAAACAAGGTCTGATAGCATAAATGAGGGAAAAACCTGAAAACAGTTCCTTCACAAAAAGCGATTTGTGCGGTACCCTCAGTGCGCGAGTCCGACTCGCACTTAGCCAGTTTTTTTTTGTTTTTTTTTTTTAATTCACCTGCTCAACAAATCCGTTCGATGTTTTAGTAAAGTTTAAACGAAATTATATTTACCCTACACTAACATTTTATGAGATAATATTAGTTTTGATATTAATCGCATTATATATACTGTTTGACGGACAAAACTGTATGTCATTCGAATGAGATCAAGTTGGCGAAGAAATACATCTTTTGCACTTAGTGCCTAGGTTAGTTAGTAGTTAGTTATGGTTATTTAATGCAGCTTCCTGAAAATACCAGCTTCGTCTTCAAACCACTAAATTCATAGGCCAGCGTCAAATTAAAGCGCCTAATAAATACTTTTTACGCTACTATTATACAGTGTGAATCTTCATAAAGTGCACATAACGATTTGGGTTAAAGAACATCGAAATTCACAAATTCACCAACAAAAAAAAAAAACTCCCCCTCCCAATTTTTTATAGCCATTTTAACATTGAAATGCGCTAACTGGGTACCAACTGCAAAAAAATATATAACTTCGGAATGGAAGGGTTTTTCGTAGTGTAATTGACTGATTCGATGACAGATGATGAAAGACACGTAACAATAAGCTGCCAGTAACAATAAGTTGCAGAAATAGTGGGTAACTGTAAACTAAAATTACGCTTTGTTTAAGAAATAGTAGTGATTTTCGAGATTTTTTTAATAATTGCAGATTTCCACAAAATTTGGTTCCCAAATGGAATTATTTTATTACGGAATATAATTCGTAATTTTGTTAGCTTTCAGACGACACCAAAATTGTTTTTAAATAATGAACTTTTTTTTTTAATCGTTACTTGATACCTATTTTCACTTTTCGGAGCTAAGTTAAATCATAAGACCTAGAGATTAGTGATATACCGTGAAGCCAATAGGTGGGAAATAAATAAATGTACCCCACATTAATGACCCTAATGAGAGGCGCAGGCCTGTCATGGATTTGCGCAAGATTGAGCCATACCTCATCAAGCTGGGTCAGTGCGGGTTAATGGGCGAAGATAATAAAACAATTAAAATAAGTAATTATACCTTATCATTTTATAATTTATTTATAACTAAATATATTCATGCATTAGGTTTTCGAAGTGTCCCCCTTGTTGTTGAAGACATAATGCTTAGTGAATAGTGAGCACAATGGGGTTGGCAACTGTCAAAGTGGCGCTAGTATCGGTTGGTTCCCCTAACGTCAAAGTCACGCTTCTGTGTTACCAGTACAGTATGTGTTCAATCGCCAGTCATGTATATTGAAAAAAACCGCTGCCAAAAATACAAAATTAAGTTGTATAGTAGTTATTACACGATACATATTATATACTCGAAAAATTACTTTTGTTGTATAGTACATAAATTCCGATAACCAATTATCACAGAAAAAGTTCCAGAAATTAGTCGATCGTTGAAAGTGGCCACTGGATAAAGGAACCAAATGCACGTGGCGCCTATAATTAGCTTTCACCGGCCAACCCCATTTGCTGCGTAGCTCTTTTAATCATGTCTGGGTCGTTTCGGATGGTGTTAGCGCAACTTAGAAACCGATCTAGAAGATCTGTCTCCGTGTTGATGGGTGCATTATATATTTTTTTGTTTCATCGTGCCCCATAAAAATAATCTAGTGGTGTCATATCTGGCGAACGAGGAGGCCATCCTACCGGCGCTTGCCGACCAATCCAGCGATTTGGGAATTGTTCATTCAAATATGTCCTCCAGGCGTGTAGGTATGGGCTGGGCAGCCGTCCATTTGTAGGTACATATATTGTCTTACACCGATTGGTACCTCTTCAAACAATATAGGTAACTCGTTCTGCAAAAGCGCCAGAAAACGTTGGCCCCTCAAAGCACTTGGTAATATTACAGGACGAATCAGCCTGTTGTCTATGAGCCCTATCCATACGAAAACCTCACTTGGATGAGGAGGATTTTTTCAACTTTGGATTTTGGCCCTTACGGCCATTGTGCTGGTTTCCATCCCTGTTAAATGTCCGTCGTCCATCCACAAGATTCTCTTGAATAATTCGGGGTTGGCAGTTGTCCTCCTTTGGAACCATGCTAACATGACGCATCTTGGCACGTTGTCCACAACTTCGTGGAGATGTTGCACTCATTGATAGTGGTACGGGCGAAGACCCTCCTTCCTCTAAATTTACCAGACAGTTCTCTGAGAGACGCCATGTTGTTCAGCCAAACATCTTGAGCTGATGCCTGGATCAGCTTATAAACTCCTTAAGATTGCTTCTTCCACGGACACATCGATTATAACCTGGTTCTCGACGATCACGATTTAAGCCAAGTCCAGTCAAGGAGAGTCTTCTATGGACTTCTTGAAAGTTCCGCGCGGATAGTCGGCGTCGGTCGGAGAAGACAGCGATATATGCGGTTCTTGCTCCTTTCGACCTTCCACGTGACATACCATAATAATAATGGATGTCGGCTATTTCAGCGGGAGCATATTCAGTCGAACGGGGCATATCCAAAAAAAAAATAAGCAGAAGAAAACTATAAGAAACTATCAAGGCAACCACAGACATATTTTTTTATTAATTTATTTATTTACACAAAATTTTACATAGTTAAGCATTATGGGAACACCACTTCAACCACTGGGGTTTGTGTGTGGTGTGATCTACTCATTAACTATCGTATTTAAGTAAGCAATAGCATTATTTTAAATATTCAATTACATCATTAATAAATCAATTACATAATATTCAATAGTATTCATGACATTCAAAAACATAATTTTAAAATTCAATGTCATTAGTAGGTACATTTCTCAAGAACTATTCCGTCTTTCTAGTTTTTCTGTAAAGTGTGATTTGAGTTTAGCTTTGATATTAGTTTGACTGATCGAGTCTCTAATGTCGGGAGGTAAGGTGTTTATTAATCTCGTCATTATGTATGAGCTCGTCCGCCGGCCATAGCTATTGTTTGCGCGCTCGGTAACCAGTTTACCTTGCGCCATTTGCCTGGTCACTACAGGGTGATTGATTTTCTGATTGTATTTGTAGTCAAAGAACTGCTCTTTGAGGAGGCAATAGTTGACTTTGTCAGTGACTGGTAGTAATCCGCAGTGCCTAAAAAGTCGGAGATCATCGTCGTCATGGTTGTTTTTGATCTGAGTTGGGGCAATTATTTTAAGTAATCTAGTCTGTGGTTTTAGGATTAAGCTAAGATATGTGCTATAAGTACGTCCGTAGCTGGAGAGGCCGTAAGTTATTACTGAATCTCCTAGTGCATTGTAGAGCATGTAGGCGAATTTTATATGATATTCGATTCCTTATGATCCAAAAAACTGCCAGAAGCGATCTCAGTTTATCACAAACGCGTTCTACGTGTGGACCCCAGTTGAAATTATTGTCCATCACCAGCCCCAAGTATACGTGTGTGTCGACGTTTTCCACCGGACTGCAGTCGCAGCTTCCAGCGTCGCAACTACTATGCATGCAGGCGTGGGAGTGGGCAACGATGCCAACTTCTGTCTTGTCCTTGCAGTAGAGAGACTTTATGTGGAGTAGTTTGGTCTTCTGGACGTTTAGAACCAGTCCCGCGTCATGGCACCATTTGGACAGGATGTTAAAATCGGCTTGTAGTTTATTTTTTGCCACAGTTACGTCCCTGTCAGCCACTATGAGACACGTATCGTCAGCAAATTTATAGGTGGTGCTCTGTTCAATAGGGATGCTCATGTCATTAACATATGTTAGAAAGTGTAGTGGCCCTAGGACCCATCCTTGGGCTGTACTTTGGCTAGTAAGGATGTCTTCGCTCACTAGATGATCGATCTTGATATTATATTTACGTGCCTCTAGGTAGTTTGTGCACCAACATAGGACAGGACCTCGAATGCCACAAGCGTCTAGTTTGGCCACTATTTTGGTGTGATCCAGAGTATCAAAAGCACGCGAAAAATCAATAAACAGAGCAAGGACTTGTTTTTTATCATCTAAATGTGCGTTGATGTCGTCCGTCAATTTATATAAAAGTATAGTCGTACTTTTTTTGGGTTGAAAGCCGATTTGATTGGGATTTAGTATATCGCTATAATGGAAGAATTTATGTAGTTGTCCACAAACAAATTTTTCACAGATTTTATCTTTTGAGGAAAGAAGTGTAATTGGACGGTAGTTGCTCATCTCGTTACGTTTGCCCCTTTTAAAGACTGGTCTCACGCACCCTTGTTTTAGTTCATTTGAATAGAGACCCGTTTTTATACTCGTGTTTATTAGATTAGATATTGCTAGGGAAACTCGGTCGTTTACTATGGGAATTTGTACATCACTGACTCTGATGCCATCAAGGCCAGGTGCCTTGTTACTATTCAACCCTTTGATGATTTTGAGTATATTACGAGGTTTTGCAGGCTGACATCGCATGGTCACGAGAGCTTGGGGAGTCTGGTAGTTTGGTAAGAGATTTATTTGACAATTCGGGAGTATTCTCTTCACAGCATTATCGAATTCATTCGCAAAGTTATTGGCAATATCTATCGCGCTTAGTGGTGAGAATACTTTAAGAATGGTACTGTCTATAGGTTCAGTAATTCTTTCATCTAATTTTATTGACTATTTTCCACAGGTTTTTAGAGCGGCCGCATACGGCACCATCGTGGGGAGTCTCAGAAAAATGTGATCAAGACATGACTTAGTTACCGTTCCATTACGCATTTCAATTCTTGTATAATCTGAGACTCCACACTCGAGGCCACATATAATAAGATACTGAAGGCAACTGACTAAACTTGTCTCTATTATTCGGAGAAAAAATAATCGAAAAACAAAACGAAACACAAAAAATATGCTTGTTGCCAGTACTTGGCAAAGAGGTTGGTCGTATTTAGTCTACAATCTCAAATTAAAAAACGTTTACTATTGTGAAAATTGTGTTTGACTCAGCCTGTGCCTTTAACTACAAGAGTCTGTGTGTTTCGAAAAACTGATGCATTTATCTGTGTCTGTTGTAATAACTTGACTTCATTTCACTGTAAGTATTTCTGTGAGTTAAATTAAATTAATAATCAAGTATTTTTATAGGCAGTATGTGTCCCTGTGTTTCTCAGTGGAATCATTAATGTGGGATACATTTATTTATACGCATGTACGTGAATACGCATACGGGTGAATGTAGGCGATGTGACACACTGGACACGGAGGCCAGTGTGCAGCGCCAACCCGCGCGGATGCGGGAGGTGCCGCGCCCCCCGCCCCCACGGGGGGGAGGGAGGTCGAAACAATTTTGCGTTTTGAATGCCGCGCCGTCGGGTGACGGCTGTGTGCACTGTGACCGTGCCGGTCATGACGTGACCAGTTGCGCCAAATTTGAGGCGCTCGGGTAGGCTGCCCGCAGGAAGATAGTCTTCCGTCATCGATTGTGTTTCGGTTGTTTGGGGCCGCACACGCTGAGCGAGTACTCGCGCGCGTTCCCCTGTGAGTGCTGTGGTGGCAAGCACCACATAGCGTTGTGCCTGAATCGGTCAGGCCCTTCGGATGGTCACCAGGGCCGGACTCAGGTTGGTCGGCCACAGGGCCCAACCAGGGCTGGACCCAGTCCCCCTCCGGGCAACGGGAGTCACCAACGGGGTGACTGGGGCACCCGCGGACGGGACCCCCCCCCTCCCCCGAGGGGAAGGGGGCAGCGCGGGGGGTAACATGCGGGATTGCCGGGGTTCGGTCGCCGCTGTCCACGGTCAGCGAGGACTTTGGGCCGCTGGCTTACCGCGTGTTACGGGCGGGTGTCAGGTGGCACCTATGAGTGGCGCGAAGGCTGGGAGTCCACCATCATCTGCGCCACCCTGCCCGTCGCTCTGGGAGGCGAACAGTCGGATGTCGCCCCCATTCCTAGAGCGCCCCAGGTTGGATCCGCTCTCCCCCATTCATCCACGGTGCGCACCGGGCACACCGTACACCGTCCGGTATGATCGGATACCGGGACAGCGGGGGGCCTATTATACGGGTTGGGTGGGACCCCCTGATGCACATACGGTCTGATATGCCGGTTGCATATCAGCAGCCGAGTTACTCCAAGGCCGACGGAGGTCTCAGCGGGTTCGGATCCCGCGGAGGTTCCCGCTAGGGACACGCCGCCCACTTACAGGGTGCCGCCACTCCACAGACGGTCATGCTCCCCACCGCCTCTGTGATAGCGTGGAGTTCGGACGGCAAATCATGTGTGGCAAGAGCACTATTGGACTCGGGGGCCCAGGGGTGCTTAGTCTCGTGCAACCTTGTAAGACGGTTGGGAATTTCGGTAAGGGAGTATCCACATTCCATTCGGGGAATTGGGAACACGGAAGTCGGTTCCGTTAAGGAAGTATGTCGGATTACTCTCTCGTCACGGGTGGATTCATCGGTGAATCTGACGGTCACGGCATTAGTCATGCCTAATGTGATGGGCTCAGACCCTCACGTACGGTTGTCGCCCTCGGTACGACAGTTGGTAGCTGGGTTGTCACTGGCTGACCCGGAGTTTGATATTCCAGGCCCAGTAGACATGTTATTAGGTGTTGATGCCTTGGGATACCTGTTAGTGCCAGGTGTCCACGTGTTGCAGGCGACCGGTCTGGTTTCGGTCAACACCAGACTGGGCCATGCGGTAATGGGTCCGGTCATGCCGGCTGCCCCACGCCTAGCGACTAGTAGTCCTTATTCGGTTCTGTGCTCTCGGAGGTGATACAGAAGTTTTGGGAGGTGGAGGAACCACCTACGGTCCGCCGGTTGGACCCGGTTGAAGAAGAGTGTGAACAGTTTTATCGGAACAATACTGGTCGCCTTCGGTCAGGTCGATTTCTCACACGTCTTCCATTCCGGAGTGATCGCCCACCGCTGGGCAGTTCACACCATGCAGCCGAGACGCGGCTTCTGTCGATGGAACGACGCATGAAGCGTGACGGGATTTTCCGGCAGAAGTACGTCGACTTCATGCGGGAATACGAGTCGCTCGGCCACATGTCGGTTTCGGGTATCGACTGGAAGCGTGAAGACCACTGCTTCCTGCCTCATCACGCGGTCTTGAGGACCCCAGAGGGCAAAATACGGGTAGTGTTCGATGGATCGGCATCAACATCTAACGGCATGAACCTGAACCAGTGTTTGCATTCAGGGCCGAAGTTGAACCATGACATCGCGGATGTTATCACACGGTTCCGTCGACACAATGTTGTGTTTGTAGCTGACATCCGGATGATGTTTAGGCAGACGGTCATTCACCCTGACGATAGACGGTATCAGCTGATACTGTGGCGAGAGAGCCCAGATCAGCCCATCAAGGTGTACGAGCTGAACACCAACACGTACGGGCTACGGTCTAGTCCTTATTTGGCGATTCGTACTCTGCGGGAGTTAGCGGATCGAGAACGGTTAAATTTCCCTAGAGGAGCAGCGATCCTGGAGCAGGATCTCTACGTGGACGATATTTGTACCGGTGCAGATTCTGTAGAGGAGGCGCTCGCTCGACGGGACGAGCTAGTTGAACTCTTACGGGGTGGAGGTTACGAGCTCCGGAAATGGATGTTGAACTCTCCAGAGTTACTGTCTGGTGTTCCGGATGACTACCAGCAGGATCCACACATTTTCGAAAATTTGGAAAATCCGAATATGTTGTCGGTATTAGGCGTCCAGTACTAGCCGGTGTCAGACATGTTTTCGTATCGGGTCGAGTTGGACTCCCCGAAGGTCTGGACAAAACTAGGCTAGGACATTTGATCCAAACGGGTGGATCACCCCGGTAACATTTCAGCTCAAGTGTTTTATGCAGCAATTGTGGTCTGCTGAGCTGAAATTGGACGACCCGATCGGCGGGTCATTGAGCTCAGAGTGGGAATCGTTCTTTTCGACCCTCCTGGCATCAATCGGATTTCACTGCCACGGAGGTTGGTCCCCACCAAACGATACACCGCCACCCTGCATGGGTTTTGCGATGCTTTGGAGAAGGGCTACGGAGCTGCGGTGTATCTGCGTACGGTCGACTCCTCGGGGAGGTTGATGTGCGGTTGGTCATGGCCAAGAGCAAGGTTGCGCCGTTGCGCACTCGCCTAACCATTCCCAAATTAGAGCTTTCAGGAGCGGCTTTCCTGATTCGTCTGCTCAACCACACGATGACGGTTCTTCTTGGGTCTATAGCGTTAGAAGATACGGTCTACGCTTGGACGGACAGCCAGATCGTGTTATGCTGGCTGAAGGCTTCAGTTCACAAGCTGGAGATTTTTGTGGCGAATCGGGTTTCGCAGATTTTGAATTGGGAGGTTCCCTTAATCTGGAGACATGTTCCAGGGGAAATGAACCCAGCAGACTGCGCGTCTCGTGGGTGTCACGCTCCGGAGTTAGTTGGACATCCCTTGTGGTGGGGTCCAAAATGGTTGACTCAAGCCGAATCGGATTGGCCAATGAGTCCACGCGTTACCTCGGCGAACGGCGCCTTGACAGTCGGTGTCTGTACGACGCAACCAGAGCCGGAAGAGGAGTTCAGCCTGCTGGAACGGTACAGCTCGCTCGACAAGCTGGTCAATGTGACCGCCTGGATCTTCCGATTTGCGCGGAATTGTCGCAATTCTGAGGCGCAACGAGTGCGGACTCAGGTCCTGACACCACGGGAACGGAACCATGCGTTGTTCGCATTGGTACGGAACGTGCAGACGGTGCACTTTAGTCCGAACTGGACATTCTGAGACGCGGACGAGTCCAACTGAAGGGAGCTGTGGCTCGGCTCAACCCGTTTATTGACCCTCAAGGATTGCTGAGGGTAGGAGGTCGGCTGCGGAATGCCAACCTGCCTTATGCGGCTCGCCACCCGTTGTTACTCCCTAGGAAAGGGAAGTTGGTCGAACTGTTGATACAGGATCGACACATTCGGAATGGGCATGTCGGATGCCACGCCTTGATGGCGTTTCTCCAGCGCGAGTTCTGGATTCTATCGGGAAGACGCTTAGTGCGTAGCGTCGTATTTCGGTGCCTGCCTTGTTATCGGGCCAAGGCGGCTACGATGCAGCCCCAGATAGGCGATTTGCCCTCGGATAGGGTTAACGAAATCCGGCCCTTTGCGGGTGTCGGAACGGATTTCGCGGGACCATTCATGGTCAAGTCTTCACAGCTCCGGAACGCCAGATTAGTGAAGGCATACCTGTGCGTCTTCGTGTGCTTGGCCACGAAGACACTCCACTTGGAGGTGGTCAGTGACCTCACTACGGAGGCATTTATCGCATGTCTGGATCGGTTCGTCTCACGAAGGGGCCTCCCGTCATTAATCCGTTCGGACAACGGCACAAATTTTGTCGGAGCCAGGCGATATCTGCTGGAGGTCACTCAATTCCTGAACGGTAACCAGGACGCCATCGGTACGGCTTGCTCCCGACGAGGGATTGAAAGGGTTTTCAGTCCGCCGGGATGTCCTCATTGGGGAGGAATTTTTGAGGCTGCGGTTAAATCGGCTAAGTCGCACCTGACGAGGATCATCGGTGAAACCTCTCTACGCTTTGAAGAGCTTGCGACGCTGTTCTGTAAAATTGAAATGACACTGAACTCGCGTCCGTTGTGCCCGCTTAGTTCGGATCCAAATGATTTGGAAGCGTTGACGCCGGGTCACTTCCTGATAGGTCAGCCACTTGACGCCCTGCCAGAATACCCATTCGGTGATGTTAAGTTAAGTCGGTTAACTAGGTGGCAGATGTTGCAGCAGATGGCTCAAGATTTTTGGAAACGGTGGTCCCTTGAGTACTTGCACATCTTGCAGCAGCGCCTTAAGTGGACTGACCGGACGAGCCCCCCTCAAGTCGGTGATTTGGTGCTGATTAAGGATGCGAACCTGCCATCATTGAGATGGAGACGAGGACGGATCGTCAATTTGTACACGGGTCGGGATGGCACGCCTCGATCAGCAGAAGTCAAGGTGGGGGACTCGGTCCTCAAGAGAGCGGTCGCAACACTTTCTCGCCTTCCTATTGATTAGGGACAGGTTCGGGCCTGTCCGGGCGGGTGACTGTTTAATATGTATGCTTCGGAACGCACCGGTTTTCGTTGCGTGGATCGACCTCGAGTGACCGGGACATCACTAGCTAGCTGTCACTTGCAGAGAAAAAAATCGCTAGCTAGAGGTTACTTTTTGCACATGGTAAATTGTCTAACACAGGTATCGGGGCCTGGTCGGAATGTTAATTGTAATAATCACGGAAAAATCGTCGGGAAATAAGTAGATTTCACGTCATCGTAGTGAGTGCTTCGTGCTGTGAAAGGTTGAATTGGTCGGTCACCAATTCATCGCGTACGGATAGCGACCCGTGTAGTCGGCAGCATCATTACGACAGCAACAGCAGCGGGCTACGATTCGAGTAAGATTCGACTCCCATGACCCCCCACCCTCGTGTTCCTCATCCCGTACTCCTGCCTCGAATTGAGCTTTCGAATGCCGGTCCACGGCGTCAAGGTCAGTACTGCTTGTGACATTCCATGGTAAAACAACCCTTCAGAGATTCCGCCCTTTCGGTTGAGGCGTGGATTTAACAACCTTTATATTCCCAGTCATAAAGGAAAAAATGCAAGTAACTGAATCGGAAGTCGTACAAAAACAATTGCAGCCAATTATCAGAAGAGGTCTTCATACTTTTAAGCACATTGTTGCTGTACAATTTTGATTAAATGCTTCAATAAAGAGATTTCATTTTCAATAAAAAGATTTATGGCAATTGTAGCGTGTTTATTGAATTTATTATAATTAGTTTGATAACATATTTATTTGCTGATTTGTCCCAACTTCCCAACTTACATAAAGATATTTAGATTGCTGTCCCAAGTTAACTATAGCTAATAGGATCGGTTTGTCCCAAGTTAGATTTTTATAAATCTAGAAAATAGAATTTTGCTAACAAAATGTCTTAATTCTTATACTCTCTTTAATTCATTTAATCAATCATCATTTTTTGTACAAGTTTTTGTATAATGCATTGATTCATTTTCAATAAGGAGATTTTTAACAATTGTAGCGTTGCTATATAATTTATAAGAATCGCGATAACACTGGTGTAATTTTTTTCGTTTTTTTTGTCCCAAGTTTCTTTAGAGAACAGCTTTCTTGAGACAAGTATGAGAATACTGTGTCATCCCAAGAACCCACAGGTCCAGGATTAACTTGGAACAGCAAAAAAAAAAAAACCGGTCAAGTGCGAGTCTAAATCGCGCACGAAGGGTTCCGTACCACCGTTCAATGGAAGCGATGGTGTGGAGTGAATAGTTTGGATTTTACACAGCAAAATATTGTTTACAAAGTTATTAGTGCGGTTACTTTCACACTCCATGTATGTAACCAGGTGCATCCATAAGTTTGTATGTGGTATTGAAAGAATTGTTGTATGGGAGCCCCCTTAAATATTTCTTTTATCCTGTTTTTAGTATTTGTTGTTATAGCGGCAACAGAAATACATAATCTGTGAAAATTTCAACTCTCTAGCTAGCTAGGTTCTTGAGATACAGCCTGGTGACAGACGGACGGACGGACGGACGGACGGACAGCGAAGTCTTAGTAATTGGGTCCCGTTTGGAACCCTTCGGGAACGGAACCCTAAAAAGTACTTATAATTATTTCATCATAACAACAGTACTCAGGCGGTAACCAACATCCGACTAACATATATCTTGAATTGGCTTAGGGGTATTGTCCAATTAAAATACTTAAAAGGATGGTCTGTCTAATTTTCAAAATGTCCCAAGTATCCACGTTTGACGGTACCTTTTTGTTTTCCTAAAAGTAAACACTTTAGACCCAGTATAAAACAAAATACAATTACATAAGAAAGGAGGTAGGTACCTACCTAGACTAGAATTTGCCAATAGCCCGAGTGAGTACTAATAACTAGTGTCCGACCGAAACACGATTTATCGCCGAAACCGAAACTGAAACCGAAATTTCGGCCAGCACCCAGTTTCGGCCGAAACCGAAACCAAAACCGAAACTTTTAGTTTATTTTTTGCTACAAAATTTATAAGAATAAAATTAAAACAAAAATTTTTACACATCAAATCAACATTGTATTGAAAAAACTACAAATTTAAGACTTATTAACAAGCAATATAATTTTAATTTTGTTAATCGTCGTATGTACGTAAACTAAACAGCCTTAAAACAAAACACAGTAAACTAAAAATACAGTCTTCTATTAGAAGTCCTAACTATGTTTAAATCTGTCCAGCAGCACTAAAAAGTTGCTCACTAGGCACACTCGTAGGAGGTGCTGAAAGATACTTCAGAACAGCTTTTCTCAAGGAGGGATAAGGGCTTGAATTCCAATAGGAATATATGTCAGCATTTCTTTGCAGGAGTGGCTCCGACAGATAGTTCAGTAATTTTTGTTTGATTGTGACCTCTTTTGATTCACTTTCCATTTGATCGTGGGGCACTTTGTCGTGAGTGTCCCACATATTTTCTTTCTCTTCATTGGTACTGGACACAGTTGGTTTGGAGTTCGAATTTGAAGATATACTTTCACCAATACTCTCGTTCCTGTCATCAGCTGTTTATAAAAGTAAACAGTTTATTATTTATGCAATTCCCATCTCTCTGTCATCAGCTGTCAGATACCTGGTCGCCACACTCGCATCGTGGCGAGCGCTCGCTAAGCGCAACGATTGGTTCATATCACTCGACGTAACTAAGCTCCACCAATCGTGTCGCTTGGAGAGCGCTCGCTCCCGAGGCGAGTGATTCCAAAATAGAGCTTCTGGGGTCCCGAGGCGAGTGATTCAAAAATAGAGCTTCTGGGGTCTAGTAGAGTAGCAGCTACCGAACTACCTTGGACGAATGAAAATTTGCAGCGCTTTTTTCATGTTGCGCCGGCCCAAGCAGCTCGTGCGTGGCGGAGACTGCCGAACGCATAAGATTGCTGATGAACGTGAGTTTCGGCAACGCCGAAATTTCGACTGATTGCTGGCCGAAACCGAAACATTGCCGAAACATGAATTTTGCGCCGAAACTGGCCGAAACCGAAATTTCAGTCGGACACTACTAATAACACCTCTCTTACACAGAGTGGACTAAAATTCACAAACACTCATCGCACGTAGGTAACCTAACCCTACCGTGATCAAGCGAGACAGGAGTTTACAGGACGATGTAAAAGTAAAAAAATCTCTCAGTGATGCGGCGCAATCTAGCCTGCACGGGCGGGGCAACCGATTCTGTAGGTGTTTAGCGATTATTGTACGTAGCGCAGGTGCAGCTGGATTGCGCTTTATTTTCGCGCAGCGAGAGTAGTTATTTATTTAAGTGTATTTCCCGAGTGATGTTTTTGGACGTAGTACTATTAAGTATTCTGTGTCTCAGCATCGTAAAATTATACTCGTGCTTCGTCCTCGGATTAGTACCTGAAATAAGTATTATTATTATGTTTTGTACTTGTAATATTTTCCTGGCAACATTATTTTCTACCTCTATCTAACTTGTCAAGTCATTCATGCTGGGGTATCGCAGAGTTTCGTTAATCTGTGGGTACCTATCTAAGAGTATGGTTGTCAATAAAATTCGGTCACGATAACTACCGGCTCGGCATAGGACCACAGAGTACCTTGTTATCATAGGACTAACATGTCATTGGCCCAACGTGGTCTTGCCACTATACAATATATTTTTTTCTAGGGTAGAAAATATTATATACGTTTTTTTAATGTGTATTTTGTATTTAATAGATCTCTAATCTGAAGTTTATTACAGTTAATTCATGATTATTTATTTGTTTTAGCTAACCATGTTTTGAACAAGATATAGTTGCATAATAAAAGTTTACGATAATTTAGTATTAATTCGGTTTTTTGTTCCTGCTTTGTTTCATGTACAAATGTCAACGAGAAATAACGGAAAAAGTTTGAAACCTTTGCTTGGCGATTATCAATTTTTATTATTTGGTTAGCTTAGCGTTTTCATTAATAACAGGACTTTCGGTTGGGTTGTAGATAAGAGGTAGATTCCGCCCCCTTATCGACACTGACCGGACTTTCTTTGAGATAGTACCACAGAGTACAATACCTTGTTACAGATAGGACTCGCCGTGCAGTGCAGTGCGGCGTGAATACTTATATTAATAAAGACAGGTCTCTAACCATGTCTAGGAATAAATGTTGCGTGCCTGGTTGCTCAACCAGCAACTCTGACGATATGTACCTACGTAAGTTCAAGTAACAAATTGAACCCACTGAATTCATCGTCACCACTGATTATGTCTTGACTCAGGTTCTTAACAACAACATTATTTCTTTCAAGGCATCCCGATGCATCATTTTGATAATCCATCCAATGATGGCGACCGTTTTATAACTTGGCAGGCAACATTAGGATTAGTCGGATTTGAACACATATTTTTATAAAAAATTCTAAGTTTTTTTTTCCTTGGCGTCCCCTTATCTGCACTCCAACCATTAACTTGCATAACCGCTTGATTGCAAATGGGTAGTACTACTACCCATGGATTTTTTTACCGTAGATTGCAAATGGGTAGTACTACTACCCAAGCATTTTTTTACCGTAGATTGCAAATGGGTAGTACTACTACCCATAGGCATTTTGTGACGGACTATGTGACAAAACCTATTGTCTCTGTCACACTAATGATTAATTCAGTAAGGATCGTATTCCATCTCGTTCTCGGTTAAATAACCTTTATTTTGAGATACGACAACGTTTTAAACAATCCCAGCGATGGAAAAAGAATGATGCAATTCATTCCGTTCACTCCAGTGTCAAGTGTTGTTGTGTTGTGGAATTTGTGGTGTGATATTAAATAATTATGTGAGTATTTAGCTGATAATTGTTCATTTTCATATAGATTAGTTCCTTCCGCTACTGCCCAAACAAAAAACATTTGCTCAAAACCAGATTTCGTGCAATGTTTCACAAGTTTTGTCAACACAGGTTTGTTCAACCGAAATGTCGAAATGTTTCCTCTATTTATGGTGAATGTTTCGTGTTTTAAGCCCACAAGAAGCTTATATGTTGAAAAACTATTGTTCAACACTCGTTTTCTGTAAAAACATTGTAGAAAAACCCTCAACTACAGTTGAAAACATACACATTTTTAATCCGGGTGATTAACCACGGGGCGCTAGCAACCGCTAGCGAAAGTTTAAAAACATATAAATAAATATTTTTTATCTACATATTGCGAGTTTATTTTTTTTCCATGTGTAATATTAATACAGGAATATTTTAAATAAATAAAATAAGTAGGTTATCGCTTTACTTTTTTAGATATATATTTTTACATTGACCCTAGTCGATTTTACGCTTGAAGTCTATGTTTACAGCTATGTATGATTGTACAAGAGTATCAAATTCAATCAACACGTATGCCATTAGAATGTTTAGTTTACGAGCACTAACAATAACAACACTTCAAGCGGTATTCTCAAGAACCCATAGTCATAAATAATGTTTTTGTAGAGCGAGCCGCCGCGCAGCGGGCGGGCCCTCGATGACGTGTTTTTTATGGCAATCGACGGTTTTTTTTTTGCCGCGCCGCTGGCAATCGACGCATGATAATTTCCGGAGGCGATATCAACTGAGCGGCTTTAAAGGAAAAACAATAATATAACCATTCTTGTTTTCATTTAATTTCAGGAAGTAACCGAAGATTCATGGCTACAACTGCACAAGAGAGACTTATGAAGTCAATCCGCAAATTGAAAAGGACGTTGCACAAAAAGGATAATCTAATTAGATCATTTAATTAATAGAAGATTGAAACTTGCTGAAAAAATAAGCTCTTCTACAGTATTTAATATCTTGAGCCGGAAAATCACCAGACCAGCGACACTGTTTTTTGAAATGTGAATAACCCAATGTGAAAAAAAGGAAAAGGCCAACAATTCACACTGGATCATATTTTTTTTGGCACTCTCGCTATAAAAGCCTATCCCAAAAGCATTCTGACTTTTGAGTCAAATGTGTATTTTACCAAAAAGAAAAACACTTCAAAATCTCCTGGCGCAAGTATAGCTAAACCAGGCATTCAAGACACGACATTTGACCAGTTAGTTTTTACTACACTGCTGTAATACTGCAGGATAATGAGGATTATCAACGAAAAATAAATGAAATATAGTCATAAGTAAATGATACAATTTTATTAAATATCTATAATAACATACACTTCATACTTGCCATCAACAGGTTCATCTATAACCTGCATAGCTGAGTAGGTGATAGCTTTAACTTCAGAACCCTGGGGATGTTTCCCAATCTGAAACTCCTCCCCATAGCATTTGCAAGATATCCTAAACTCCTCCGTGTTGAATTCAGTAATAATTAACTTTTTACATATTAAAAATGGTTCTACAGAGAAAAGGTATAATAGTTCATCAAGGAAATGATAAAGCAGGCCCATCATATCATCCGCCGTTGCTTCTATAGTGTGAACTTCCTTTATTTGTACATAGTCTAACTCAGTCATGTATCCAAACATGGCCATACCACATTGCTCAAACGCTTCTAGTAGAGTGTTGCCCCATGCATGGAGTCTGAAAATTAATAAAATGTATAAAGTAAAAGGTATCCTAAAACTAAATGTAAAAGTAACCATTCCAACTTACTGTACATCTGCTGTATGATCCAAATCTGAAAATAAAATTGTATAGTCATTACAATGAATGAGTAATAATAATGATAATAATAATAATAATGCCTTGGACATTATTTACACACTTTGATCTAGCCCCAAACTAGGATTCCCTGCATCTTTGGTACTAGACAAGGATACACATACTTATATAGATAAGTATTATACTTAGTTACATAAACAACTATGACTAGGGTACAAACATCCATTCTCATCATACAAATATTTGCCCCCACCGGAGTAGAACCCGGGACCCTTGGCTTCGTAGGTAGCGTGTTAGATAGCTTGAAGAGCTTCATTACATGAATTCAGTTCCCATCACATAAAAAGATTGTTGGCTCCAATATATTTTACTATACTTTTTAGGTGATGAGAACTATAGGTATTTTTATAGTGTATGTACTTATTTATGTGGGTGTGGTCTAGCAACTTAAAACAAATGTACTTATTTTTTAGGGTTTCTAACCCGGATGGTGCCAAACAGGACCCTAAGCCTCTGCTGTCCGTCTGTCTATCCGTCAGCAGGCTCTATTTGATATATCAAAATAGGTAGAGCTGAAATTTTCACAGAATGTGTATTTCTTTTGCCACTACAGCAACAAATGATGAACTACATGAAATTTAATAAATTACAGGGGATCCCCATACCAAAGACGTGATTTTAACACCAGAGTGGCAAAATAACAAACCATATACAGTGGACCCCCGGTAATCCGGCAAACATTATGCAGGGCAGTGTCGGACTATCGAATTTGTCGGATTATAGAGCACTGCCTAAGGCCCCTATAGTCCGGATTTTTTTACGAAAGAGTACCTTGTAATCCGACAAATTACATATCTAATGACGAGAGTCAATATATTATACGTACATATGTATGTACATACTTTGAAGTACAAATCAGACTTAATTTATGTAAGTCGAATTTAGTAAATTAAATAACAATTGAGAGCTTACGTTTTATTATAAAAATAAGCATAAATGCACATACATACATATCTACCAAAATAATCAAGAATTATTAATCAAAATCATGTAGTGAATACTATATCAAATTATGAAGCTTTGAAATATTCATCAATTTTTTTTTGTTTAAGGTTGTTATAACGCGAGATCAGAGCTTTGTCCCTCAGTCTTCTCAAAAGTAAAAGTTCGTTGTAGGATGTACCATTCTCTTCAGCCCATTGTAAACCTAGCTCAAACGCGTTAACTGCGTCTTGATCTGTGACTTGTGGAGCAGCCGTACCGCTATCACTAGTAGTCAAATTCAAACTAAGTAAAACAATGCATACGCGTCGAGCACAATAGCGGTGGCGCGTACGAGTTGTGACCTGTTCAAACTTGCGTGATCTATACATACATATTAGCAAAGATTGTCAAACATAATTCTGTCATGTCGGATTACAGGGGGCGCCGGATTAGACAGGGGCCGGATTACCGGGGGCCCACTGTACTTTAATATATAATAATAATGATATAGCCTTTTATCCCGAAACTTCTTATTTTTGTCTGTGATCTTGCTCTTTTCATGCTTTGCTACAGTATGTCCCGGAGCTCGGTGTGCCTCTTGGTAAAGGCCTCCTCTAACAATTTCCATTGCTTTCTATTCTTCGCAACTCTATTCCAGTTGTAACCTGCTGTTTGTTTGTGTTGTCGACCTCTGTTCTGTTTCCCATCCATTTCTCTTGTGGGCTCCGTAGCATATATATCCCGTCCATCCCCATTTCATTTGGTCTATCTGTGATAGAGAGATCTGTATAGTGAGAATGTCTGTCACACCTATTCTAGCTCTTATGTCGGTGTTTCTCAGCTTATCTATTTTTCTTATTCCCAGCATGCTTCTTTCCATGGCTCGTTGGCAATGTGCTAGCATGTCTCTGTGCTGGTTAGATAGGGACCCTAGTAGACCATATACTTAACATGATTCAAATATGATCCTATATTTCACAGCTTATCACATGGTTGTGGCGGCGCAATTGGTTTGATATCGGTTTCGAAATCTTAGGCAATTTATGAGTTCGATTCCACGTTCGGACTTAATAAATCTCTTTTTGTTTTATTATTTTTAGAGGTTAAGTTTTGTTGTACCATGGTAAGGAACCCTTCATGTTTGGGACCGACCCGCACTCGATCGATTATTACATTTTATTGTTAATGTAGCTTTGAGATAATTTTGTAAACCTGGAAATTTGGCCACCACTAACCCACATGAATACATCCTTGAGTACATAAACTTACATTCATATTTTATGGGCGGTAAAGCATAATCATCATAAGTTAGGCCTCCGAGTTCTTCATCCATAATTATTGCTGCTTGGAATAATATTTCATGCACAACTTGCTGAAGTTATTCCGTAAATTTATATTTAAATGATGAAATTAAAACAAACCATGTCCCCCGAACCTGATCTTTGTTTTGATAATTTTGACATTTTTATTTAACATTTTTTTTTTCCTTCTTTATCCCTAAGGAAAGGCAATAGCAATCAAAGCCGTACAGCCATGTCTTCAGTGTTTACATCTTCTTATTCCGTTTCCGAGGTTTCGAAAGGCCGAAGCCAGGTCTTCCGTATTTCTTGTTTTTAAGGCCAAAACCGAGTCTTCCGTAGTTTTGTTTTTTAAGGCCGAAGCCAGGTCTTCCGTATATCTTGTTTTTAAGGCCGAAGCCAAGTCTTCCGTAGTTTTGATTTTTAAGGCCCAAGCCAGGTCTTCCGTTTTTCATGTTTTTTATTTACCAATTAGAACGACTTAGCTGGAATCACAGACTATAAATGGCTGGAATAGAATTATAGAACGGAACGTTAGTTTAGTAGATAATGGGGGGTTGATTGATGTGGCGGCGACCACAGAGCGACTCGGAGGTGAGGTGAACGTGTAGGTACTAAAATATCAGTAAAATACAAGTCAAGGGAATTCTGTGTATGTGATGTTCTTTCTAACTTCGCTGTCCTTGACGCGCATATCTAATAATAAATAACATAGCAATTCTAAAATAACTTAAATATTTTATCTACACACGTATATCATAAATCCTCTTTACTGCATCCAAAAACCGCACGTTACGACCAGCATAATGTTATAATTTATAGATTGATTATTATTGACATATAGATTGTGGGTAGAGAACAGGATATAATGAAAGACAAAATTACAAAATTGGAATCGCAGCTAAACTCAGCAGAACATGAAATCGAAATTATGCTATCTGAAAACTGTAAACTAAAGAAAGAGCTAGCAGAATACAAGAAAAAATTCGACCACCTAAAAAAAATATGCATTGCCCCAAATGTTTCAAAGAACAAGGTAAAGCTAAATAAAATAAATAAAACGTTACCCGCAACTTTAGAGGAAGAAATAGTAGAAGAACAGATCAACACAGAAAATTATAGTCATATCAATATTGAATATAGACTACCACAATCTAAAAGAGCACAGGCACATAAAAAACCACAGATATGCATGGTCAGTAACAATAAAAATACTAAAATAGCGCAATTGGGGTTTGAAACGTTTAACGATGAGTTTGAATACAATCATTTTCGCTACCCTAATGCTGGAACTGAAAATCTACTAGAATGTTTTGAAAAATTGACAAAAAAATTAAACAAATACGACTACGGCGTACTATTTCTAGGAGAAAACGATTTTCAAAAGACTGAAAATTTTGAAGATCTTGTTGTGAAAATTAATGAAAATATAAGGAAGATTGTGAATACAAACGTGATAATTTGCGTACCAACATACAAATATGGTCACTTTACTACATTATATAACAGTAGAGTCGAAAAGTTCAACTCAATGTTACACAGAAACAATAAAGACAACGAATATGCTTACTTAATAGACTCTAATCTACACTTAAGATGCGACTTTGAAATGTTCAATCGACGTGATGGTAGAATAAACACTCAAGGCTTTCGAATTATTTTCCACGATTTAAAAGAATTTGTATTAAACTTAGGTAACTATAACTTGTCAATCATAATCAGAGAAGAAGTTCGTCCTGAAACCAACAGGTTTTTTCGTGAATAATAGTAGAAATGATTGCAATAATACTGTATCAAGTTTTTTAGTAATGCATCAAAATATTCAGGGACTACTGTCTAAATTGGATATACTTACAATTACCATTAATGATATGAAAGAATGTTCTAACCCTGAAGTAATATGTTTGACTGAAACGTTCCTAAAAAAAAGTGATACATTAAACGTTAAGATGCCAAATTACGAACTAGCGGCTTTTTACTGCAGAAAAACCAGAAGAGGTGGTTCTTGCATTTTCTTAAAAAGAGGTATTCAATATAAGCAACTAGAATCTCTTGGGAACGTTTCAGTCTCTAACTATTTTGAATGTTATGCAATTAAGATTCCCTGCAAAAACACTGTAATTATTTGTATATATAGACCTTCAAATGATACGAAACATAATTTGGACATGTTCTTTGAAAAACTAGAGTTATTACTTTATAAATTTCATTGTAAATTCAAAAACCAGAAATTAATATTAGCAGGAGACTTAAATATAAATATGTTACAACAAAAATATGAATCATCTAGACTAAGTGACATTTTAAAAAATTATAACCTTAATTTACATATTTTAGAACCTACAAGAAAAAAATCGTGCATTGATCTTATAATTAGTAACATGAGAAATGTGAATGGTTTTGTGCTTCCTCTTTGCTTATCGGATCATAATACAGCTCAATTTTTACGCATGAAGCTTAAACATTCACTGAATATACCGGAAACCTTTTATATGTTCAAGAGTATGTATACAGAAGAGAACATTGCAACATTTCAGAGTTATTTGAAAAGCTTATCTTTGCTAAAGCTTTCAACGAGTTTCATGATATTTTTTGTTTACTTTATAAGTTATGTTTCCCAAATATAAGGATTAAAATTAACACCAAATGCAAAATAAATTGGATTTCTAAAGGGATAAGAAAGTGTTGTATTGCCAAGCGGAAGTTACGTTATTTATATTATACTCATAATACTACATATAATAAGGAGCAATACCAAAACTACAACAAACTTTTAAAGAAATGTGTTAATACAGCTAAACGAAATGTAAATAGAAAATACATATTGAATCACAAACATAAAAGTAGCGCTACTTGGAAAATAATCAATCAGGAAATAAACAATTCTTACACTTCTAGAAATATAGATCAATTAATTTATAATAATGAAACAATAAAAGATCCTAAATTAATATCAAATATATTTAATAATTACTTTATTGATCTGACAAATGTGGAAAACAATAATTGTAAAAATACCAACCAAACTTTAATAAATAATTCGATTTACTTAACGCCAATAGACAAAATAGAGATTGAAAAACATATAATGACCCTCAACAATACAAACGCAGAAGGGTATGATAAAATATGTACAAAAATAATTAAAGCCTGCAAGAAAGAGATTAGTGAAGTATTAGCTTACTTGATTAATTTGTCCATACAAAGTGGTATTTTTCCAGACAGATTAAAGATAAGCATTGTAAAACCTCTATTCAAAAAAGGTGATAAGAATCTTATAGAAAATTATAGACCTGTTACCCTAATACCAATATTTTCGAAACTCTTTGAAAAAGTAATGCATAATAAACTTTCATCTTTTTTGTCAAAGTATAATATTATAACCGAAAATCAATACGGGTTTCAAAGAGAAAAATCTACAACTCTAGCAACATTTAATTTGGTAAACGACATACTTCACAGACTAAACGATGATAACTATGTGACAATTCTATTCTTTGACATGTCAAAGGCATTCGATTTCGTGTCCCACAAGCTGCTTATGACAAAACTTTATACATACGGTGTAAGAGGACCGGCATATAACTGGGTTCAAACTTACCTAAAAAATAGGTCTCAAACTGTAGAGATTACCGGATTTGATGCCGCAAGGAATTTAAAAACTTACAAATCCGAACCTAAATTTAATAAATTCGGCGTGCCTCAAGGTAGTGTACTCGGACCGCACCTATTTCTGCTCTACATTAACGATATTTCTGAAATTACTAAGTATAGAAATATATTATTCGCTGATGACATAACAGTAATTATAACAACACCAAAACTACATTCATTATCAATACATGAAAAGGAAATAAATGACGTAATATTAAATAATATTAATTGGCTAAATAAAAATAATTTAAATATAAATATTAATAAAACCTGTTATATCAATTTCAATAATATAAATAATCTTAATGTATCACATAACAATATAATTGTTAAAAATGCTGAATGTGTTAGATTTTTGGGTATTGACATTGATAATAAATTACATTGGAAATTTCAAATAGATCGCGTTTGCAATAAATTAAATAGGTTTTCGTATGCTCTTGGTAAGCTGACTAGAGTGGCTAGCAGAGACACAGCATTAACAGCAAACTTTGCATACGTAGAGTCAGTACTGAGATACGGGTTGCTTGTTTGGGGAAACAGCACAGACGTAAACAAGGCATTTGTGGCTCAAAAGAAATGTATTAGATCAATCGTAGGAGTTGCCCCAGACGTATCATGTAAACAATTATTTAAAGCTCTATATATATTGCCTCTACCCTGCCTTTATATTCTAGAAGTAGCTACATTTGTGATGCAAAATAAAAAAATGTTTACAGAAGCGAAAAACCTAACATCTAGGAGTCTAAGGAAACTTAACAAACTTACCCTTGATGTGATCCCAAAAAGTGCAAGATTTACAAAAAACTGCTACGCTATGTGCACAACAATTTGGAACAAATTACCAAGTCACCACCAAATTATAAGTAACAAACAGAAATTTAAAAAAGTTATAAGATATTGGTTAATGCAACATGTTTTCTACTCGAATAAGGAATTCCTAGCACATAATGTTAAAATTTGTGTCAATTGTAAACTTTGACTAATTTGTTACCTACTATTTAAAATTATGTGGCTCTATGTCATAATTGTTTTGCATGCTATAATTTAATTAGCTGGATGTGTGTATCTGACTGAAACTATATAGTACCACCTTTGTATAACCATATCTATCGCAAATAAAAGTCTTTATCTTTATCTTTATCTTTAATCCTTGATAAAAACTCATTTCTTAACTGAATATTGATACATAACTGTCGCAGTTGGTTGGTTAAATCAGACACTTATGTAACTCTCTAGAACATTAATTAAATACCGACGTTTAACCAAGTCACTAGCATTTTGATTTCAATAAAGCATCGTCGAAAACGTTTAACAATCTGTCTTACCGAAAGCCGGCGTGTTGGAAAACAAAATAGCGTCACGACAACAGCTGATTTGCGCAGCTTATGTGCTTAGGTGAAGGGTAAAGGGGGTGAGCGAAGCGAAGCGGGCGGTAAATAGGGCAACAACACTATTCGGGACTAGTAGGAATACTTTGACGGTTGATTACTTAATATTTTACTATGAAAGCAGACGAAAGTAACAAAACATGCATTTTGTACTTCTATCATGGAGTACGCTCTTTTGATATAGCTAGAGGTTTTATGTATATGTATCAATATTCTAATAAGAAATGAGTTTTTACCAAGTAGTACCGACGATTTACCGAGACACTAAAATTCCGATGCGGCCTTTACACTCGCGCTTCGTCCCTCGCCTCGTGGCTCGCCTCGTCCCTCGTGCGAGGCTCGTGTTGTTCGATGGTAAATGAGTTGCCTGTTTACACTCGCGTGCCGAGTTAAACAAGCAACAAGTTTGTGCGTACTGGGCTTATACTGCTACGTCACTAATTTAAATAAAAGGAAAGTAGTAAAGAAACGGCGGCGGCGCCCAAGAAGATGGTGGATGATTTCGATTCATCGCAATAGAACCCTGTAAGTGTGTTAATGCCTACGGAGCTTCTGCTTCTCCCTGAATTGCATTATGCAATATGTAGTATAGTTATTTTTAATGCTTCTATTTTAAATTTCAGGCAAAGTATGGAACAAATGTTTCAAGAAATGCTGAATGAAGATTCTGGCGAGTTTCAGACTTTTTGCCGAATGTCAGCAAATGATTTAGATTTTCTGCTAAGCAAAGTAGAACCTTAGATTAAAAAGCAAAAGACTAGACTCAGAATACCCATCACAGCAAAAGTGCGCTTAGCTATAACGTTACGATTCTTAGCTACTGGCGACAGCTGCAGGAGCCTTCACTACTTATTCAAGGTTTCCAGTGCAGCCATCTCAATCATTGTACAAGATGTCTGTAATACTATCAACACAGTGCTAAAGGATCAGATAAAGGTAAGAAATTAAAGTAGGTACTTGATAAATCATGTATTTATTAAAATTATGTAATGTAGCCTTAATTATGTTTGTTTTTTTAGTAACATCACTGAATAATCATCAACTTACGTATTTTTAAGCTTATACGTATGTATTAATTTATTATCATCAACTTACACTATAGTATCACCAACGTAATCATCAACTAACGTATTTTTAAGCTTAAACGTAGGTATTTATTTACTATAATCAACTTACATTGTAGGTATCACCAAAGTATATAGTATAGTTGTAAGCTTATTATTCTTCTCGACAATTTAATTCAGAACATTACATATTTGTTTTTTATTTTGCAAAAATCCGCAAAGTGCGTCGTCAATATTATTCTTATTTTTACACTTTAGTACTTACATAGATAAAGTTAGTAAAATTAATAGTATTTCTCATTTAAATCATTTATGTGCGCTGTATCTATGATGCTTTGAGAAGCATCGTAGCATTGGGCTGTATAATTTCGTCAGAAAGGATAGTGAAATTTTGTGATGGTAAAACGGTATCAATAGTGGCAGTTGCTGAATGTGTATTCGCAACAGAGAATGACGAGCAATTACGAGAAGTAGGACGGTCCGGGGTAGATATTTGTACGGGGGAATGTTGTGGTGGCGAGACATAGCTGTTATGAGAAGCAGGACGGTCCGGTATATAACTCGGAAAGGAAGATGGTAAAGAATGTATAGGCGATGGTGTAGATCTGGAGTATCGGTTAGATTGCTGCAATTGTTGAGTTGGATTTGCCAAAAGTAGCCCATCAATGCGATGCATAATCTGACGCCATTCTTGTTTTGAATATTCTCGTAATCTTGTAGCCAATAACTGCGCGTACATGTCGCACTCATCAGTTTCCTTCCTGTTCAATAATATGCTGTTCAAATTAGATACCGTGTCTTTTATATCCTTCTGAATCTCTGTGTCGCAATCTTCACGAGGACGCTTTTTTTGGCAGGTGATTTAAATATTTTTTTATTGTTCGCTGGTTTGTCTTTCTCGCTATTCTGTACATTGCTTTGGGCATTAATATTGTCACTAATAAGCTCGTTATTTTGTTCGTTACCATGGCGATCAATATTGTCACTATCCTCGTTGACATTATCTGGATCTGATGTTATCTGAAATAGATTACATACATTCTTAATCATAATTGTTCTAAAATATAGAGTCCTCATCCTCAACAGTATCAACAGCCGTGGATATCATTACGAACAACTGTTTCATATGAAATTCGCGAAAAATAATTCGATCTCTCCATACTGAACATAGGTGATTGACAAATTAGGACCCGAAATAATTCATACTTTTTCTTGTTTTTCAGATGCCGCGGACAGAGGCAGAATGGTTAAATATAGAAAGGCGCTTTCAGAGAAAATACCCACATTGTGTAGGTTGTATTGATGGCAAGCATGTACAGATACAATGTCCAATTGACAGTGGCTCAGAATACTACAATTATAAAGGGACTTTTAGTTTTGTGCTCTTAGCTTTAGTTGATAATGATTACCGCTTCATATTTGCCGATATCGGGGCTCAGGGTAGAATTAGCGATGGAGGCGTATTTCAAAACAGTGTTCTTTGGGAAAGAATTTCTAGAGACACTATTAATTTACCACCTGATTGTCCACTTCCTGGTGGACAATGTAATGTACCATATGTTTTTCTCGGAGTTGGAGCATTTGCGTTAAGCAAACACGTTATGAAACCTTTCCCAGGAAACCATCCCCTTGGTTAATTACAACGCAATTTTAACAAGAGATTATCTAGTACACGTGTTATCGTTGAAAATGTTTTTGGAGTTCTAACAACAGTTTTTATAATCTTTAAACACCCAATGGAAATTAATAAGGATAAAGGTATATTGATAACAAAGACTTGTATACTATTACATAATTTTCTAAGAAATAGTACGGCTTCAAGAAACATTCACACACCTCCTGGTACCTTTGATACTGTTGTCTTGGAGGCGACAGGTTTCCACTAACCCGGCTATACAACCTATTCCAACTGTAGCCAGACGTAAGAAATGAGTTCGCTAATTTTTTTCAAAGGCAAAATGTTTAAGATAATAAATAGTTACCCATTTTATCGAATAGTAATTAGGTTATAAGGTAGGTATGTCGAATTACGCCTACTTAAGGTTGAAACTAAATTTATCTTATAATTACTTAAAAGAGAAAAAAAAACAGTGTACGTAGGCAAAGGATTGTTTAATAATGAATGAAAAAAACATTTAAAAATAATGCTGTTTACAGCAAACAGACAAATAATAACAAAATTTCAACACGGTGGTTTTGGCGGAATTGAACTACATTATGTTTTATTACGCCTACAATAATTTTCTTACCACAACTTTCTAATCGAGTTTTATAGTTTTTTTTATTAATTAGGAACATAATCAGTCTTTAATGTACTATCACAATCATCAGTTCTTTTAATGTTTAGACTTTTTTTTTCAAATCTAGGACTCAATAAAAATAATCTTCAATTACTAAGAAAATAACATAAACTATTATATATTTCAAATGGCACATAGTTTTAACTTAATAAACTTGTCCCTAGAGAAGTAATTATAACAAAAATTAAAAAATTAAACAAAAACAACCTTAGGCGTTATTTAACCCAGTTGGGGTAGTAACGCCTACTTAGGTAAAGCAAACTATTCTACGGGGCATTTCACGGTTCGCAAATATAAACCACCCCCGATGTATAAAATTCGAATAAAAATCGCATTATATTGTAGTTTTCTAAAAATCAACGAAGTTCGTCATCATAATATGGGTTCGGAACAATATAATAATACTTAAATCACAATTCTTATTCACAGCCTCCAGGACATCTAAATATTTCTGCGTCACTTTTTGTCAAACCTACACATTCTTCATGATACCATTTATTACAATAAGCACATGGTCTCATATCAGCAATACGATTCTCATAACAAGCGTAGCAATACCAGTTATCAGCACAACTTTTGTTTTCTTTGCCCTGTTTTTCGCTCATTTTTGTTTTATACTTTTCAGTTTTGGTATGATCGTTTTTGTCTATTTTATTTTTTTCTCCAAGCTCCATCTTTTCTGCATTTCCAGTTTTGGGTTTAGTATCTACTTTTTTTATTGTCTCTTCCGTGTCGTCATTTTTGGTTATTTTTTTCAGTTTTGGTTATAGCTTCTACTTTCTTAATTGTCGGTTTTGTGTCGTCCTTTTTTGTTGTTTTGGTTTTAGCATATCCTTTCTTTAATGTCTCAATCGTGTTCTTGTCGTCACTTTTGATTTTATTTTTTTCAAGTTTGGTTTTAACGTCTCCTTTCCTTTTTATCGCTTTCGTATGTTTTCCTTTAGTTGAATTTCCTGTTTTATTTTTAACATTTCCCTTCTTTTTTGTTTCTTTAATGTCGTTGAATAGATCTTTTGTTATTCTTTGGCCTTTCGGCGCGGTTTCTTTTTGGTAACTGCATAATTAGGTGTGGGCATAAATAGTTGAAACGTGGATTTTTGAGATAATTGAGCCAACGGTACATCATCTTCATCATCGTCATTGTCTATTTCAGAATCCGTTCCAGATGAATAAATGCGTGAATATGTCTGGGTGTAGGGTCTTGTAATAAATCTAGTCATAACTTCAGAAACATCTTCATCATCAGAAGAATCTTCATCTGTAGACGAGTAATCGAGACTTGTCGTAGGTTGTAAGCCACTTGTAGAGGGACCATCAACAAGTGGACGCGGTGGAGTGACTTCTGAAGCTGATGGATGAACATTCCAGAGACATTTCAATTCTCCACTGTCGGCTATAATTTGAGACGAGACGATAGATTCATTCATATTTTTGTTTTGAGAGGCCTGTAGTTCCGGTAGCAGAGAAGCATCTTCATCTGTAGATAAGCAATCGAGATTTTTCGTAGATTGCAAGACATTTGTAGAAGGGCCCACTAGAGCATCGGCTTCATCGTATGAAGATGAGCTATAACAGACTAGTCTCTTTACAGGTTGCATTGAAGAAGGGCCCTCAACAAGTGAGCGTGGTGGAGTAACTTCTGAAGCTGATGGATGAACATTCCAGAGACATTGCAATTCTTCACTGTCGGCTATAATTTGAGACGAAACGCGAGATTCCTTCGTATTTTTGTTTTGAGGGGCCTGTAGTTCCAGTAACAGAGAATCATCTTCATCTGTAAATGAGCTATCAAGACTTGTTGTAGATTGCAAGTCATTGGTAGAAGGACCCACATCAAATGAACGCTGTGGAGTTACTTCTGGAGCTGATGAATGAATATTCAAGAGACATTGCAACTCTTCACCGTCGTTTATAATTGGAGATGAGACGCTAGATTCATTCGTATCTTCATTTTGAGGTGCCTGTTGTTCCGTTAACCCTTATTTCGAATTGGGCCATCCCAACGGACAGGTACTTAAAAAAAATCTACCGTTGCGTCCGTTTCTATTTTCATCTCCAAACTTCTACCAAACTTTCGGTTAATCTTTCACGCTATGGTAGAAAAAATAAATTTGGGAGTGGCAACCCCATATCTGTCAGTTGCCAAAAAAATGTCGGCAAATCGGCGCACCGCAAGACTATTCCAGGTAATTTACTTGAAAAAATATATTTTTGTTTATGTTGCCTAATTTTTCTGTCTGTTTTATGAGAATTACATTACTTACATTCAAATAATACAAATTTCATTGATTTTGCTTGTGTCATTCGCCGTAAATAACTTTATTTTCTGTTGTCCGGCACACCGGACCTTGTCGAATCACCTGTAATTATCGTGTTATTTGCCTTGTCCATCACACCGGACCTTGTCGAAACACATGTAATTATTGTGTTATTAGCCTTGTCCGTCACACCGGACTCTGTCGCAACATATAGTAAAGTCGTGATATTTTTGTTGTACGTGGTGACGGACATTGTCGAATAGTTATACATGTGTACAACACTTACCTGCACCTGATTACCTGCACCTACTTCCAGCACCTACTTACCTGCACTTACTTGCATGCACCTACTTACCTTCACTGCACCTACTTACCTGCACCGATTTACTTACCTGTGCCCCTTATCTCACTCCTAGGCATGAAATTCTAGAATAACTCGTAGTAGTCTGCAAATATTGCCATCATTTATTTTCTAGCATTTCTTGCCAAGGCATACCCATTTTGTGATAGTGGTTTGCTTAGATTTTTCTTTTTCTTTGCTTCAGTCTTACCTGCATAAACGCACAAATAGGATATTGGCACTCGTTCCAAAAGAACGTGCACCATCGGAATCAGGCAATAGTTCCGACGCTGAAGATAAGCTTGAATCACCCTCTCTTCTGCCTTCTAACTCCAGTTCACCTGCACCGTCCATTGCATCTTCGCTTGAGCGCTTAGATCTCTTAGATAGCCCCGATGAAGATCATGCTGAAATAAATGTGCAACCCGACGACGACCTTTATCCGACACCTTTGACTCCGGTTTTACAAAACATATTCCCAGATCTGTCGCAGGAACCCAATTACTCAAACTTACCGTCTATATCGTCGTTGCCCTCATTGCCCACGCCTGTAAACAGAAAGAGAAGACTCAGGGGACCATCTGTAGCAACAAAAAAGAAACCGAAGAAGATCCAAAAGTTCTCCCTGAAGTATACATGGAAACAAAGTACCTTTTTGTACAGAGCTCAAATAGAAGATACCGTAGCAACTGAAGAGCCTCCCGAAATCCGGACACCTCTAGATTACTTTGCGATGTTTTTCTCCAAAGATAGCAAATGTTGTGCAGGAAACGAACACATATTCTGTGCAAAAAACAGGCTGCTCCATAAATTTGACTGAGGACGAGTTCTGCGATGTACATGCAATTCAGATTCTGCTGAACATAGTTTCGATATCGTCATATTTAGACTATTGGAGCATAAAATACAGGTACGACGAAATTGCAAGTATCATGCCTCTCAAGAGGTATGAAACAATTCGCCAAAATTTACATTTTGCGGACAATAACTTCGATGACTCAGACCGGTTTTACAAGGTTCGGCCATTAATTGAAGGAATACGACAAAACTGTCTTGCTCAGGAAAGCGGAACAGGTGAACACACTTACAGCGTAGACGAAATGATGATACCTTATAAAGGAAGCAAAGCAGGAAAAAGACGCCAGTATATGAAAGATAAGCCAACCAAATGGGGCTTCAAAATGTACGTGCGAGCTGGAACTTCAGGCTTGATCTACGACTTTCTGCCATACGGTGGCGATGATACATTCAGGTATCACAAGTTCTCTGATGAAGAGCAAACACTAGGATTTGGTGCATCAGTTGTACTTGCACTTTGCCAGACAATCCGGAAGAAACCAGCAACGGTTTGTTTCGACAATTTCTTCACGTCACCTGAACTTGTTTACATGCTGCGTGAAAGTCATGGAATCTTTTCCGTAGGCACTATCAGAAACAACCGACTAAGAGGAGCTGAAGAGAAAATAATTAGTGAAAAGGCACTGAAAAAGAACAAAGAGGAGCTTATAGTCAAACAGTGTGCAATAAAAAAAGTTGTCAGTAGTGAGGTGGCACGACAACAAAGCTGTTACTTTAATCAGTTCCTATACTGACGTTGAACCGGTTCATAAGATCAAAAGATACTGTAAGGATACCAAGAAAAAAATTGATGTCGATTATCCTAATATTGTGAAGGAGTAAAATAAGAATATGGGGGGAGTCGACTTGGCTGACATGCTGATCGCCTTGTACAGAACTCCTTTCAGGAGTAAGCGCTGGTACATGCTTATGTTGCCACAAATGATTGATATCTGTGTAAACAACGCATGGATCCTATATCGTAAACATAAAGGCTCTAACACCAAATGCAAGCGGCTGAAAGATTTTCGGTTCGAAATATACCGTGGTTTAGTCAGCACAAACAGACGTGCTAACTTTGAAAAAACGGAACCAAGCACGATCAGGCATGTTTGTAACAGTTAACGCCTGACAGTTCGCGTTACGATGGACTTAGTCACTTTCCGTCAGTGAAGGACGAAGGTCGTTGTATGAACTGCAATAAAAAAACTACGGTTTACTGCATGAAATGCGACACACGCCTTTGTTTTGTGACGGGAAAGACTCACCGAAACTGTTTTTTGAGTTTCCATGTCAAGTAATGCACGAGGAATGCTCGCATGTTCTTTTAATTAAGTTCGTTTTTTATTTGTGTATCTTTGATTAAAAGTAAAGCCTCATTTGACTACTAACATTGTTTCATTTATAATATACAACTTCAAACAGACACTGACATCATTCGCTAAAGTCCGCTAGGGCGGACACATAATTTTATCACTTTTTTCTCTTAGATTCGACAGTGTCCGTTACGGCGGACACCAATTTTTTCAAGAGGGGGGGGACTTAGATTTTATTTTATATTTTTTGTGGACTCTGAAAGATCAAGGAAACAAGATAATTAAATAAAGTTTGTCTTATTTTACTACCGCCTCCTCCGTCGAAATAAGGGTTAAAAGAGAGGGTGCAAAAGCGGTGTCAGGCAAAATATCTGGATTGAAGGGATATAGTCCTGTTGCTCGGAAACCGCTTGTGATGTTAGCATGAGACATGCATTTAGACCAAATTTTTGACAAAATCTTGTTGAACTCCGGTCGAGTCAATTTTTGAGCATGGGTTTCATAGAAATGCTTCATCACTTCTTGATCCCAGTAACTCTCGAAAGGTTTGTAGCAAGCCTTGTCAAGCGGCTGCAACTCATGGGTGGTGTTTGAGGGTAAGCAGTATAGCGTAATGCCAAGCAAGTCGGCTTCTTCAGCAATCCTGTAGTCTAAATGGCATTTTGCCCCATCAAATATTAAAAGAGAATTGCCTGCAGTTTTGTGTTTCGCAAAATGTCTCAGAAAGTCTATGAATAACTCCGAAGTCATACTACCCTTCGGAGCCATTCTTACGGTTGAACCTGGAGGAAGATTGTTCTCAAACTCAGGCTTCCTTCGAACACCTTTAAATATTATCATTGGAGGTATGGGAATCCCCGTCGCATTTGCACAACCAACGATGGTGATGTTCTCACCATGTTCTGAAGCTTGGATGTGCACTCTTTTTGCTCCTTTCTGAGCTATTACTGTTGGTTGTTTGTGCATGGTCAAGCGACAGCCCTTTTCGTCCATATTATACAGCCTTTCGGGATTGTAGTGGATACCGAGTTCGTCATATAGTTTTTCAATTTCTTTGAAATTATGTGAAACGATTGCTTTATTAAGTTTTTGGCCTCTCGCTTGATTCATGAACTGGGCTTTTCGTTTTGCAACAACTCGATTCCTTTTCAAAAATAGCTTAAGCCAGTCACGCCCGGCAAGGCGTGACTGCTTATTAAAAGTGTTCGGAATTTGATATCTCTCGCAAAACATGAATGCTTGTTTGCGAATCATTTTTGCCGTCAGTGGGATCCCCAAATCCGCGAATCTAATAACCCTTTTTACGAAATCTTGCTCTCGTTCTTTGCTTAAAACTGATTTTCTGCCTAACTCTAGTTTGGATTTCCCACTTTTTACATAGTCTCGCAACGTTCTTCTTGGGATATTGTACGAATCAGCTGCTTTGTAAGAGGACAATCTGCCTGTTTGAACAGCTGTCACCGCTTCTTCCAAGTCACTTTGTGTCCATGAGTTGCGCTTTTTCTTCAAAGTCGACATTTTTACCTAAAAACGATGTTCTATTTTAGTTTGGCTATAGCTATCAACTTTCCAAAATGGACAAGTTATTAATTAGGTGAATGTTCCAGTCCCAATTCCAAACCAAACACCTTTATTTGACCATTTATGCAAAAAGGTAATAATTATTTAACACATCCGCCTTAATTAGCTTTGTCATCTTAGTTTCCAGAATCTACCAATAAAAGGTATGCTAAAAAGTCAAAGCTAAAAATAAAAATACATATTTAGTCATTGTTTGGAAGTAAAATTCGGCTATTTCTTTTAAATCATATACTCACTGAAGTACAAAATACGATTAAATTTGTACTAAGCTGGTTTGGGATTGGTACGTCAACTATTTTTGTCAAAATTAAGGTACCTACTTATGTAAACCAAAAACCATAAACACGTTTATTGAAATAGAAGTAAGAAACGCCTTCATGGTGGTTATATACGCCTAGGGTAGTATTTGGTATGGGCAATACCGCCTAGGCGCAATTACGCTCCTTGATATATTCCAACATTACTTCAAATAAAATCAAATACCGATCGCATAAAGTTAGTACACAATGTAGCCATGAGAGAATTTTTCTTATTTTTTAATTCTGTTTGAGATCTTCCCATTTCTTCGGACAATCTCGCCCATGCATCGCTTACTTTTTAGGTGTTCTTGTGGCATTTATGTTTAGGGTCCCAAATTATTCGTTCTTTTTGAAATTGTTCTATGAACTTAAATGTTTCGTCTTGCGACCAATCCATTATACGATTACTGCGTTTTTGTTTTTGCGTATTTGTTAAAACTAAACACAACCTGCGCGGCACGATGAAGAAGCCAGAATGAAGCGGGAGGGCGAATGTAAACACCCACTCGCGTGCGACGCGAGGTCCTTTGACTCGTGCCCCAAAAACCGCTCCGGACGCGAGCGCCGCGAGTGACGAGGCGAGCCACGAGCGTCTGTTCACACCCGCACCTCGCCCCTCGCCTCGCGACTCGTATGCGAATGTAAATGGGGTATCAGACAAGTGAGTGAACGTAACGTTTAACGAGTTGTCTAAACGTTCCTAGGCAACAAGACATATACCTACAATATAAATATTTTTTATGTGTACTTAAGTTTATGTTTTAAGTATTTTTTGTTGTTCTTACATGTTCAACCTAACACGAAGGATAAAGGGGGCTTCGCTTCGCTCACCCCCTATACCCTTTACCTAAGCTACCGCAATGTTTTGCTCTGATATAAGCTGTGCAAATCAGTTTGTTGTCGTGACGTCATCTTGATCCAAATTCCAAATGTCTTTATTACTGTAGATATTTACATATACTTAGCTATCGTCATTATTTGCCACTTCTCTACATTGGACCACTGTGGGAGTGAAGGGCATGGAAACTCCCACAGATTGATTTTTAGATCTCTTTGAAAAAGTGTTTAACTAATACAAATTTTATAATATCATTAAAAGCAGGAATAAATAATTACAAAATTATTAACAGCAAGGTCTGGGTTGAGCCAGATTACTTAAATGACGAGACTGTATGGGGTTACATACAGTCTCGTCATTTAAGTAATTTTGAACATAGTGATATCCCTTTTTCGACAAAGTCGCTTTAACATGGTTTTTAAATTGCTCAAATGGCAACTTCAAGATCTCCAGAGGTATCTTGTTGTAGTAGAGAATGCATTGGCCCTTGAAAGAAATGCTAACCTTCGCGAGTCTAAACCGGGGCGCAAGTATAGTCTGTGATTATTTCTTAGGTTAGTATTACAGCTATCGGTAAGTTTGGAAAATGTTGTAAGGTTCTTGCGTACATACATTATGTTTTCGAAAATAAATTGACTAGCTACAGTTAGTACAAAAAAAGCTGTCTTAAGGAGTCTGTGCGATTTAAATTATAAATTGCTCGAATAGCTCTTTTCTGTAAAATAAAAATAGTTTGAATATCCGCCGCTTTCCCCCACAACAAGATACCAAAGGAGATGACACTATGAAAGTAACTTAAATATACTAGCCTAGATGTAGCCATATCCGTGTTTTGTCTGGTGTTCCTAACAACGTTTTCCAACACGCCGGCTTTCGGTAAGACAGATTGTTAAACGCTTTCGACGATGCTTTATTTTAATCAAAATGCAAGTAACTTGGTTAAACTTCGGTATTTAAGTAACGGTCTAGAGAGTTCGTTAAGGGTCTGATTTAACCAACCAACTGCGACAACCATAATGTGTCATTTTTGGACAAATTATGACATTCAAATTTCGAACGCCGACGCCCGCCTGCGAGCCGCCCCTAGTTTGTCCGTGAAGTTGGTACTACTGAACAAGCTAAACAAGTGCAGAATAATTATCAATGCCACCATGCCGGTCGAACATGCGGTTCCTAAACACATCAAAGAGAGCTTTATTTTTATTTTATTTTATTTTATTTATACAGGCACACCAACAACATAAACACATAACATTAAGAAAAACCGGTCAAGTGCGAGTCTAAATCGCGCACGAAGGGTTCCGTACCACCGTTCAATGGAAGCGATGGTGTGGAGTAATAGTTTGGATTTTACACAGCAAAATATTGTTTACAAAGTTATTGGTGCGGTTACTTTCACACTCCATGTACGTAACCAGGTGCATCCATACGTTTGTATGTGGTATTGAAAGAATTGTTGTATGGGAGCCCCCTTAAATATTTCTTTTATCCTGTTTTTAGGGTTCCGTACCCGAAGGGTTCCAAACGGGACCCTATTACTAAGACTTCGCTGTCCGTCCGTCCGTGCGTCCGTCTGTCACCAGGCTGCATCTCAAGAACCTAGCTAGCTAGAGAGTTGAAATTTTCACAGATTATGTATTTCTGTTGCCGCTATAACAACAAATACTAAAAAACAGGATAAAATAAATATTTAAAGGGGCTCCCATACAACAATACCATATACAAACTTATGGATGCACCTGGTTACGTACATGGAGTGTGAAAGTAACCGCACCAATAACTTTGTAAACAATATTTTGCTGTGTAAAATCCAAACTATTCACTCCACACCATCGCTTCCATTGAACGGTGGTACGGAACCCTTCGTGCGCGATTTAGACTCGCACTTGACCGGTGTTTTAGTATTTGTTGTTATAGCGGCAACATAAATACATCATCTGTGAAAATTTCAACTGTCTAACTATCACGGTTCGTGAGATACAGCCTGGTGACAGACGGACGGACGGACAGCGGAGTCTTAGTAATAGGGTCCCGTTTGGAACCCTTCGCGTACGGAACCCTATAAACATTACACACAAACAGATAGTGTGTCTTTGCCTATTAAAGACGTGCATATATATATATATACCACTTTCATATCAAATTTATATAATATATAAATACGAGTATAATACATATAGGTATAATTTGGCTATAGTTTTATTGGCCAGCTTTTGTTTGAAGGAACCAATACTGTCTCGAAATATATCGACTTCGCATGTTTTCCACAACTCATTATAGGTGGTGAGCATTCTAGGTAATGGTGCATGGCATAGTAGGTTCGTTCTACAATGAGGCACCTCAAACGATACGTCGAGAGTTAATACGTGGCACAGATATTCCAATTTTCTCCAGAACATCCTGACATTGTACTTGGCTGTTTATAACATTGTGTAGGAAAGTCAGGTCAAGCATACGCCTTCGACCAGATAATGTGGTCAGGTTGAAAAAGGCAAGCCTGTCCTCGTAAGTGTCCTTGTGACTGATTCCAGAGGAATTGAAAGCAAGGTGTCGTGTAAAGGACCGCCTCTCAACGTGGACACTATATACTAGGTTCCAAATGAGACTACCGAACTCCAAAATACTTCGTACAAGAGTGTTAAAGAGAGTAATCTTGGACTGAAATTTTTTGAACTCCTTTGTGGCACGTATGAGAAATCCAAACATTTTTGCAGCTCTACTAACTATGTGATCGCAATGTGGTAAAAATTTAAGCTTTGAGTCTAAGATGACTCCGAGGTCCCTTATCTGGTTCACTTCACCAATCCTATCGTAGTTAATATAGTAGTGCGTTAAAATAGTCTTTTTCTTACGAGTAAACCTTATGAATCGACATTTTGAGATATTCAGCACCATGTAATTGTCAAGACACCACTGGTATACACGATCAAGATCCTCCTGAAGCAAACTGATATTTTCTGGGCTGTCTATATTTTTAAATATTTTCATGTCGTCGGCAAATAAGGAACATTTACTAAGTTTAATATATGACACGATATCATTTACAAACAACACGAATAAAATTGAATCCAGATGTGAGCCCTGTGGTACCCCGGAAGAAGCAATGTAACTCTGAGATTCACAACCATTGACAACCACAGTTTGAGGCCTATCTATTGCACAAGTATGAGGCAAACCAAGAGAGAAGTTGGCCGTGAACACCGTATTGGTGCTTTAATTTCTCGAGTAGAATTCGATGTGAGACCTTATCAAAAGCGCTACTGAAGTCAGTGTAAACAACGTCTACTTGCTGCCCCTCGTCGACACGCTCAACAACCTCAGAAATGTATGAGACGAGATTGGTCACAACAAATCTTTTTTGTTGAAACCCATGTTACATGCAGCACAATTGTTGCCTAAAATGACCAGTTACAATAGGGCATATTATTGATTCAAATAGCTTTGAAAACGATGACAATATCGAAATAGGTCTATAATTCTGAGTCTCATCTGTATCATCTTTTTTATGAACTGGCACAATATGTGCCCCCTTCCACTCCGCAGGAAATACACCACTTTTCAAAGACTGGTTAAATATTAATGAGAGAGGATATGATAACGCAGTCGCACATCGTTTTAGGAACACGGGGGAATCCCATCAGGACCGGCTCCCTTATTTTGATTAATACCTTTGAGAACTTTAAGAATTGTTGTTTCATCAAGACAAATGCTGCTGAGCAGACCAGATCGAGGATCCGAAATATCAGCCGACCGGTTGTCAGATGTTGAAACATTTGTAGGCAAACTGAGGCTATAAACTGAGAGGCAAATAAATCGGCAACTCCTTTGGATGAGTCGGCAGTTTGGGTACCACACTTCATAACAGAGAGCAATGTGCTTTTTCCGGATCTTTTGCTTTTAACGTAGCTCCAAAAGACTTTCGGTTTACTTTGCAAGCTCCTTTCTACTTTGTTTAAGTATTCTTTGTAACAACTATTGAAAAGCCGGTCACAACGCTTTCTGAGCAGTTTATACTCAAGCTCGTCTCTCTAGGGTTTTTTATTTCATTTTATACCTCGTCTTGTCCTTTTCTCTAAACAATTTAACAAGGTCTATGGTGAACCAAGGCGGATACATCAACTTGCGGGGCTTTCTCTTTGGAACATGGAGTAAGATGATTTCGTTTAATTTTTCATAAAAAAATGGAGACGGATTCATTCACACTTACGTAGTTTCTAAAACACTCTGGCCAGTCAATAACCCCGAGACCAGCCAGAAACTTGCCATAATCTGCTTTAAAGAAATTGTAGTCAGTTCTAGGCACCGGTGGCAAGAAACTTTCATGAGTAAAGTGTGTGAGTATGGCCAAAGGGGGGTGGTAGGGGTCCAGTCTACTGATAATGTGATCAGGCCTGTTTACCTCACACACAACACTACTGAGTACCAGATCTAGGATCTTGTCCCGGCAGTTTTTGACCGCGTTGAATTGATGTAAGCCGGTTAAAGACATAAAATCAACCAAGGCATGGCCCAGCCTTTTTTTTTTGGTAGTTATCTGGAACCACGCTAGAGGACCAAGAAATGAAACTCATGTTGAAGTCACCCATGACTATGAAATCATCCACAAAACCCATTATATCAACAGTGTTGTCGAGATAGGTGTTGACTTCAGCTATCTTTGGGGGAGACGATAGAGAAACTGCACCAATACCAACGCGTTTTCGTTTACAACCATGCATCAAATCTACCAACAGCCACAAGTCCTCACAACCACTTTACCAGCTCTTCATGCGGATACAATTTATGTTGTTTTTGGCAGCTATCAAAACCCCGCCTCTATCAAGCTTGCCCAGCAAATCGGACCTAACATTTCGGTCACGCACGCCGATAAACCTAATACCTCTGGTCGGCAAATTGACTACTTGTGATGGAATCATTAAGGAAAGTTTCTATAAATATTATAATATCATAATTAAGTTGAAGAATATTTTTGTATATTATGTGAGTTTTAGATCGCATTCCTCTTACATTCTGATAATATATAGAGCTTATGATATGTGTGTAGATAAACCAGTGTAATTCAACTGCACATTAAAACTCGAGAGTGGGTTCATAATAATATCACTCGATCCCCTCCATTATGTATCAGTCACATAATCTACACACGTATCATAAACACTCTTTATTGCGTCCAAAAACCGCACGTTACGATCAGCATAATGTTAAACTACTTTGCAAAAACTCATTTATTATCTGAATATTGAACATTATGACCATAATGTGTAAATTTTCTACATATTATGACATTCAAATTTCGTACGCCGACGCCCGCCTGCGTGCCGCCCCTACTTTTTCTGTGAAGTTGGTACTACAGAACAAGCTAAAGAACTCAATGCCACAATGCCGGTCAAACATGCGGTTCCTGAACACATCAAAGAGAGGTTACGATATATGTGTAGATACCCTAGTGTATGTAACTGTACATAATTAGGCATTATGTATCAGTCACATAAACTACTATAATATCATAAGTTTACGTACAACGTTTGTTTTTAACTTTCGTTCGAACGTTCACATTCCTATAGTTCTTTTCCGTTAAACGTGTGCCACACTGTTAACAAAGCTTCCACAGGGGTCACCTTGGTGGGAGGCTTGTGGAGCCCGCAGTTGGTGTTTCCGTCCACACACGTTTACAACAAGGCCTCCACTTCATTGTGCTGTCGACTCTGCGTAAACACGTACATAATAACAATATTATTGTGATAAGTAATATTATGGCTCCGTGAGTATCAAATTATCAAAAAGTTGATGAAGCACCTCCCTTTGGTAGGCAAATTTTAAGTGGTCTGTTGGGTCTAAAGACTTTATAATTTCTCTGTCAGAATTTCCCAGCAAACATTTTTTGGGCCGTGTCTCGGTATGAATGTTATAAATACCGTGGAACCTGGCAACTTTGCCACTTTTTACTAGTGTTGAAAAGTCATAATCCATTTTTCACCAGAACTTGTATGCAACCGTTGAAGTATGTATGAAGCGACAGACAATATATTTATCTATGAGTGCATAAACATGCATATTATTATATAATACGACGTATTATAAAGGTTAACGCCTAAAAACAAAACTGGCAAAGTTACCTACACCGTGTGGCAACTTTGCCAATTACATTTCTGCGTTATCAACAATGGAATTTGTATTTACAATATTAGTAAGTAATACTCAATAGGTAGGATACAAAAGGTTAGGAATTTGACCGATAGGTTATAATTATTATGAAATAAAGCACAGACGAAATGGCAAAGTTGTATACCCATGTAAGAAATTTTCATATAAAGTCAGTGAATGTGGTCAGGGTTGGCACAATTGAGAAAAAAGATTTGATTATTTTTTAACTATTTATTCATATTCATATATTATTTATTAAATCTGCAGCGGCTATTAAAACGTCCACGATGTCCATTTGCTCGCGGTGACTCAGGCGCAACGGGGCACCGGGGGCTTTCAAATGGAGTCTTTTCACTTTATTTTCTATTGTACGTCGAGGTACAAAGAATCGTTTTTCAGCTTCCGATGAAGTTATATTCTTGTTTTTTACAAGCTCAACGGCTAAGTCTAGCATTTCCTGGCTATAATTCTTATAATTCCTCGATCCCAGTTTTCGGCGACTTCGGCGCTCCATTTTCCTAAAAGTAAATGAAAATAAATTAGAACCTACCTACCTACAACATGCTAAAGGGCCTAGCAAAGACTGCAGAATAAAGCTAAGTTCTTATAAATATTTGAAAAGTATGGTAACAATGTATAAGTGAAGATAAAGTAGTGTACCTAGCGATGCAATTGCATATAATTATAGACGAAAACATTTTTATGCTACCTACTACCTACTAGCTTTCCGCCCGCGTGAATTTTAGGTTATAGTTGTTGGTAAAAAATCGATTACCTATTTCAACTTTTCATCATCCCGCGTGAACACTGCATTTTTTCCCGGATATAAAGTACGTAGCCTGTGTTTTAATCCAGGATGTCAGAAGCGTCAGTGTCCAAATTTCATAAAAATTAGACCAGCTGTTTGAGCTTGAAGAGGTAACAAACATACACACAAACACACATATTCACTCTCAAACTTTCGCGTTTATAATGTTAGGTATGTACATAGTAGAATTATTTTTGTTTTGGTACAACCCTAGGCCACTTGAAAACATGGCAAAGTTGCCCTCCCATACTGGCCGGCATGGTCCAGTAACTTTGCCAACGCAATTATATGACACAATTCAAACACTACGGCATTTATAACAATATAAATCCATTCCTTACCATAAAACTAACATTATATGAAAAATTTACGTACCTGGATCCGATGGTTCCGCTCAAAAATAATAGATGTTCTGGAGCACTGTATTTTTAGGTTAGATGCGTGAAGGATTTTTTCTCTCAAATGACAAATAATGGCTGCCTTGGTGTTACCCTATTCAAAACAGTGTTGCCAATTGATAATCGTATTTTCCCCTAAAAATAGTCACAACACAAAAAAATGGTAGTAGACTGAGATATTGCAGGATTGCCGTAGGCACAACGCTGATGGCAAATTTACTAACCCTTGGCAAAGTTGCCAAGTTTCACGGTATGTAAATACTTAGTTAAATTATATTAAATATACCTACCGCATTAAGTTAAGTTAAGACTATAATGGTAGTTATAAAAGCAAATATAAATAAACATTCGGAGGATAAATCCCAGAGACATGGCATGTCTTTATTTATACCTATCTAGCTCGATAGACTCTGTTAGAGCTTCAATTTCCTCTCGCGTAGCCATTTAAATGATTTCACACGTTGGAATTTAACTACACATGCGCGCGCAAACTGACCACCATGTGTGGTGGAACAAGCGTCTACAGACTGGAAAATGCCGACCTTCACACGCGGTGTGCAACGCACGCCCTTCCATAAAGGTTGTGGAAAGGTCAAACGAATTTTGGTTGCAAACAAACGTCTACACAGTTTTAAACCCCGTGTGGAAACGCTTGTGGAAGCTTGTTTGGCACGCACGGGTAGCTGTGAAAAAAGAATATCCATGAACACAATAAAGCCCTATCACATGTTTTTAAATATAAATACTGGCTTGTTTGTTTGTTTCATGATTCGTTCCATTTCCAAATAATGAATGAATGAAATTGATTGTCAACAGTCAGCGTAGCTGTCAAACAAAATACTGTATTTTTTGAAAGCTTTTTACTACGTCTGCTAATTCCTTAAATTTCCCTCCTTATTCCAATACAGCCGTTATTTGGGGCACAGGACCTTTCGTCTATATTCTAGTAACGCAATTTGTATCGCAATGGATCCCATCACTGTGCTTCACAACAGAATCCAGCAGTTGGAAGCTAAGTTGGGGCTGAGTGCTGACATGCCTATGGATGGTCAACAAGCTTACCAAGGGGACTCCGCCACCGCCAACCTGCTGAACGCCGCAGCTACTATGAACAATGCGACTGCTGGTCACGAGAAGCTCTCGGAGGCAATGCAAATGGCCACAGAGCTCAACAACTACACAGACCCTAATAGCCTTCAAAATGTAAGTTCTAGTTTTTGAGTTTTTTAGTTTAGTTAGGCAGTCTCTCATTCACATGACATGGCGATGCCAACAAGTACATTGAAAATAAATAGTCCATATTTGAACATTAGATAATTAGGTACCTTATACAAAATGAAAGAAAAAAAGATACAAACGTGAAGTCCAAGTAAAATTTCTGATTAGTTATTTTTTATATTTTTAGATGCAGGACAGTGACATGAAGCTCCGGGAGGTGGAGGCTGCAGAGCCGATGCTACGACACCACTGTCAGTGCATGCACAAATGCAGACAGGTACACTTACTAATGTTTATGCAATGTGTCCAACCATACTCTTTTAAACATTCTGAGATCCCTGGGCTTGAAAGTACTGTCAGGTTGTATGCGCTACATCAATGCTTTGGTCCAAATAAACCAGAACTTTTAGCTGAATAAAATTTGTGTTATGACTAATCCTCCTGTATTCAACATTTTGGTAATATTGAAAAGTGGCAAACTTTTTTGTCTACAGGCTGCTCCATTGTTAGAATCTGAAGCAATAGCGCAGGTTCCTCAAATGCAGACTACTGTTGACCAAATGCAGGCAGTCGCTAAAGAAGTAAAAAAAGAGGCTGATGCAGTAAGTTGTAATTTTTGTATCTGAATTTTAAACAACACAGGCTCATAGTTTTTTTGTATGCGTGGGCATGTGGAGTACTGTATTGATCAAACTAATTTGGTTCATTTTTATTATTTTATAAACACTAAGAAAAATTGCCAGGCTTATGCAATAAACTATCTCTATCTCACTATCTTTTCTACACAAGAATTCATGCAAAATAAACATACTAATATCTTATAGTCCAACAAAATTCTTGTCACGTTCTTGTCATGGCAAATGAATTGTATGCGTAAATGAAGTGCTTACACATTGAAACCATTGAGCCCATTACAGAATCATCTTAAAAATAGAACCTATGGCAACTGGCCAAGAGCTTCCAAGCTTACAGTTCAGTTTGTTAGTTTGCTTCGAGGCCTTGTGAAATCGGCACTGTAAACCCCATTCAATCATTTATTTTACTTTTGAAGTTTTCTCATTGTATACTTTTGATGTTTTCTTACGTTTAGCAATATTTTTCGTTGGACATGTAAAAAGTATGGCTTTGGAGTGAGTAAAGTGAATAGACTAACATAAGTATATAATTTCGTTTCAGGTCTCCCTAGGAGTTAAAGAGCTATCAAATACATGTGGGGCAGCCGCTTCCGCAGCCTCTGAACAACTGGCTGAGGTTGCACAGAAAGTGGAGAATGCTGAGGACAAGATGTTCCCAAAAAGGAGAAATGGTCTTGATTAACCGCTGAAATATTTGTCTACTCATTTGTTTGATGTTTTTGTTGAGATAAATTATTATTTCATTTACACGAAATTAAAAGCTTACTGTAATAAAAGCTTTTACATCGGCCTAAAAAAAAATGCAGACTTATCTGGCGAGCACCCTAATTGAAAATCAAATGTAATGGAAAAGATCCTTCATTCTTGTTATGGCTGATTCTTCTTATGGCAGTTACTTGATATGGCAGAAGTATAGTCATTGTAAAGTAGGGGATACTACTGGTAGGGAAGAAAAGATTTTTGGACATTTCCCCACCGGGGGGCACAGGCCTTCACCTTGACAGGTGTTATCATTTTTGACAGGTGTCACTTTTGGCAGGTGTCACTATTTTGACATCTATCAAAAAAGTGACACCTGTCAAAATAGTGACGCCTGTCGAATGTTTTGACACCCGTCAAAATGATAAAAATAAAGTAAATTAGTGCCTCTGCAACCCCCACCGGGAAAAATACGTACTTTTTTCTTCACGCAACTTTCTGGAAAAAAATACATGTTCATTTTCCAACAAAACACTTCACAAACTGAGTCCCGAAGGGAAAAAAAACATATTCGTAACTATCATAATAGTTACGAAAGTGGAAAAAACATTCCCTTTTCGTAACTCAGTTACGAATGTGGAAAAATTATTATATTTTCGTTACTGGTTACGAAATGGACGAAGGGTCCCAAACTTTACAATGACTGTATTTCTGCCCTAACACGAATCTGCCATAACGAGAGTATTCTAAACCGAACGAAGGGGAAAGATAGCGTCCAATAAAAAATATCGATGTATTTTTTTCTTAATATCATAGAAAACGGGTTGGCTTTCAACTCTGACACATTGTAACTTAGTAAAATTGGTTGATGTGGTATACCTTGAACCATTTCTGACTGTGTCTGGGAAAAGGGACCACTTTGGCGGTATGGAGTTATTGATATCTCCTAAACCTAGATAAAATTAGTTATACAGTGTAAAAGGAATCATTTTTCTAGGTGCAATCATTATTTTTTTTATAAATTTTTAAATATGCAGCAGGCAAAATGTAAGAGTTATAGAAGTTATAGAATGATTGGTATCAAATTAATCTGCTATCATCACAGATTAATTACAGACATCAATGGTCTCAATAACTATAATGATTTGGAACTTGAAGAACTTGCAAGAGTGGGAAAAAATCAAGTATCTTAATTGCTCATAATCTTATGAAAATACCTTTAAAACAATAAATTATTAATTATGGTAATATATTTTAAACAATAATAGAAGGGAAAAAATAAAAAACGGCTGTATTTTCTTTGTTTTTTAATTTAAAATACTAAATTCTTATAAATCAGTTCTAATAATTCTCATAAACAAAAATCAATTAAATATTATATTATATTATTATATAAAAATTATTTTTTAAGTTATATCACAAAATCAGCCAAAATATACTTGAGCACAGAGATCCAAACATAATTAACGATACTTAATGCTATATTTAAAGTATTTATCGTGTTTTAAGTTTAGTGGTTTGACGATCATTTTCGTATGAAAGTATAATTACTTGGGGGACTTAGTAAAGTTTAGTATCACAACTAAAATTACTACTATTTAACATGTATAATAATAAAAAATATCGTGTTGTCACTATGTTAAACAGTAAAGTAAATAGTTTTCAGCATAAAAGTAAGTCTAAGGAAAGTATAATTAATATTCTAAGACAGGTACTTTTCTAAGACAGACACTTTGTCACTAAACTTTATTGTTTACAAAAAAAATAATACAACTTGTCAAATCAAGGTAATTTAAATACAAAAAAATCTCTTTTTTATGGGAAGCCGACGTTTCGGCCACAAATTCTTCGGGCAAATTCAAATTTCAGTACTTTTTTACTGACGATTAATATTGATGGTGTTTTGTATAGTCAGATAAAAATTTAGACAAGGTTACTGGTTTGGAGGGGGGTCGGAGAGGGGTTGGGAGGTTTGGAGGGAGGGGTTGAGGAGAGGGTTGGAGGGGTTGTAGGGGGAGTTGAAGGGATGGTTGGCGGGGAGTAAGGGGGGTGAGTTTGGGGGGGGGGGGTGAATTGGGGAGAGCGCGGAGAGGTGAAAGCGGAAGCGGGAGGGTGTTTCAAATTCCAGCAGGTGTTTGCTCGTTTGGTTGGTTTTTGCAACTTAAGCTTTTTATCTTACTGTACAACACCATTATTTTTCATGGTGTCCGAATCGTCACTAAAAATATTTCAATTTCAGTTTGTCGATTCGGACGAAGTGTCCGAAAAAATTGTGTCCGAAACGTCGACAGCTTTTTTTTGTAAATACAGTAAACTTGATTCAAGGCGCTCATCAAGTTCCCTTTTTATACAAAAATAAACATTATTTCTTTTATGATTTCTTTGGCCCATTTGACCACAGTAGCCGCATTTGGGTGCTTTTCGTTGTTGGCTTTCCACTTCGACGTCGGCGGGGTTGCTGGTTCTTAGTTGGCTGGCTGGTTCAGTATTTATGAACGACATTTCGACGTCATGTAACGGATCTTCCGTAGCACTTATTGCAACGATTTTTATAGGTTCTGGACACAACACATTTCGAGCCTCAATGGAAACATACTGGCGAATTTTTTGGAACAAATACTGTTGTCGCTCAAACGACAGCCTTGTAGGAGGTATTACAGTCGGACTAGTATTTTGTGTGAAATCACAAGTGGAATTAAAAACTGCGATGTTTTTGACATCTTGATCATCAGTGACAAAAACAACAAAAAATACTTAAAACATAAACTTGAGTAGGTACTCATAAAACCCTTAAGGTGCTACGAAAATAAAATGGGGTTTTTTTCGAATCCATTTACTCCACCATGAAGTCATCTACAGATTTTATTTTTGGGTAAACGTTTATTGAGTATTTGATTAAGATTTTCACCAAAACAAAAACGCGATTGGATGAAATTTTCTCGATATAATTTAATTACGAAAACACCTCTAAATTATATTATTTTTTCCTGTAATTCTGAAATCCTAACTAATTTCATTGTGGAACTGCGTTCAAAATTATGTATTCGCAAAATCTCCTGAAAAAACTTTTAAAAAAATAGAGTATTTTATTTTTAAACAATTATTCTGTTGTTTAGCGCTACGGTTTTTCATTTTTTTCCGATTCCGTCCCTCTCACACTGCGGGTCTTTCCGCCTGGAGTAACGGGGACCTTTGCACGGACGAGGTATCGCCTTAAAACATAAACTTGAGTATGAGCGACGCGCGCGCTGCGCCGCCATCCTTCGCCCCCCGCCCCGCCCCTTGTCTTACCTCAACGCTCTAGGTACTTCCCCGCATGACAGCGATCGCTTATCTATTTACTTCACCTGTAAAATATTACCTCAAAGTGTTACCCTTGGTACTAAACTTCGTGACCTATTGGGATACTGAAATATTATAATTATACAGGTATTCTTTTACACAAAATGACATTTAAGGTATTGTTAAGCGATTAGTAACAAAAACCCATTCTACGTAATTTTCGACTACTTCAAAAAATGCAGATATCTCGGAAACTAAAATCCTCAGTGGTCCCTTTTACTAGATACAGTCACATTTATCCTGTTTTTAAGACTAGGAACATTGAGTGAGTTACAATTACTAGCGTATAGTAGAGAGACCCTTTTTCTCAAACACTAAAATCGTGTCACAACTTATGACAGGGGGGGGCAAATTGCAAATCAAGTTTTGTTTCAATTACCCGTAGTCCCATTGAGAAGCATTGGGTCTACGGGGAAAAAAAATACCGGTGGACCCACTGTGGGTCAGTAGCTGTGGGACCACGGTTAGTACCTCGCTCAGTACTCTAGTTAAGGTAGGACCGCACCAGGCGGAACTGCACCGCAGCGGAACAGCGACACGACGCGTTTTTTTTTGGTAAACCGCACTTGAACTACAGCGGCGCTACAAAAATATATTCAGTAGCTAGGCAACCCCCAAGCGAGATTAACGATGAAATGCATATGATTATTATTTCCTTGTGTTGTGCGAAGAGGAGGAAAGTATCTAAAAAGAAAAAAGCAAAGAATATGTTAAGACACGACTTAAGAAGGATCCAATAAAATCTTATATAATCTAATAAATAATATAATCATACTTATACTTATTTTAGAATGTCTCAATACAAATTCAATGAGTTATTCAGATTATGCAGCCGCATATACAAAGGATGGAAACACTATTCCGAAAAGGGATAGGAGTGGAAGAAAAACTCATGGTGGCATTAAGGTAAAAAAATATTTTTAATTTATTACAATAGCTATTTGGGGTGACTTTTAATTTTAAATGTTTTATGTTGAAACAAACATAAAAGTATCTTATTTTATACTTCACTAAAATTATATTATTTTAAAACGCAAATTAACAAAACATTATATGAGATGAAATTAAATTATTAACAAAAAAACAAAGAACACTTACACATTTTCTATCTTTTATATTACATTTTAAAGGAGGTTATTGAGTGTAGTTAGTTATAGATTATAGATATCTAGCTCTCTATTTGCAACGTAGGCAGAATTAGACAGGCGACACATTCGGGTCACACAGGGTTATAAAAAAGAACTGTTATTATTAGGTATTTGGAGTACCTACCTACAAAGGGTGAGGGGCGGCGAAGATTGATGCGTAAGTATATCAAAGTTGACGGCGGAAAGCAAAGCAGGTGATTTAAGTTAAATGATATAGGCACTATGTACTTATTTTGCATCATGATTAACATTTAGTAGACGGCCATCTGCCCTTCCACCAGGTGAAAGCAGCCCCACCCCCGCCCCCAATCTTACTGCCGTCAGTGTAGACTTGGGGGCCGCCGGTGTTGACGTGTTCGACAGCCGCGGACCCGAGATTTTCCAGGCACTCAAATGTTAGTGGTTCATCTCGCGCTATGTGGTGCCTCCACAAACGGGGCGCGTTCCTCTATTTTTCTATCAGACGGGAAGTCGCTCAGTGGCCTGCCCCTATTTGCCTCATAAAGCGTCACCTGTTCTTTTATTCTTATATCAAGGAGAAGCAGGCTGCCAGTGCCTGCTCCGTACTATGCGTGTACAAATTTAAGAAATTTTAAATAATTATTTGCAAAAATACAAGGTTAAAAAGGTTCTATTCTTATTAAATTGTAGCATGCAAATTTTTGAGGTTTGTCGTCATTAAAACATAAAGAACAACAAAAGCCAAGGCCGGTTTCATCTACTTTTAAAGTTAAGTAATTCGTCAACAGAGTAATAACCACAGATATCGATATCTGTGGTAATAACAGTTTTGCAGAAGCCAATGGAAAAATTTACGTTCAAAAGTATTTAAAGGCAATGTTTTTATATCATCCGGTATTTTGTTATTAAACAGTTACACACATTGCTGAACAGTTTTTTAAATACAGTTATGTTCTTGGCGTGTGATTAAATACGAGCCTGTTCGGGTTTTTAGTGTTCCTCGAGTAATAGTCTTGAGCTTTTACAAAAAGCTCAGGATTTGATTTAACGAATTTACCGATTTCAAGTATGTAGAGACAGGGTTGTTAGGAATTGCATAGTGTTGAATTTAAAAACTATCCTGATAAATGTTATTTTATTAATAATTAAATTTGAGCTATATTGTATGAGTTTTAAAAAAATGAAATCGTAACACAAGCAGTTGCTATTTCCGCCACCCGAAAGCGCGCAGAAAAATGGCGGCGGAAGTAGTACCCAAAATTAAATCAATATCGGATAAATGTTGTTAAAATATATCGTCATATTATAATGAGAAATTTATTATGTTAATGATTTAATTATGAGATTTATTGTGTGAGTTTTAAAATTATAAATTGTTACTTCCGCCACCCGAACACGCGCAGCGGAATGGCGGCGGAAGTAACAAACAAAATTAAAATTATATGGATAATAGACATTGTCAAAAACACAGAGTTAATTTAGTTATTCAATGTAAATAATTACAATATTTTTAAGTATACTTAATGTTGTCAACTTTGTAAAATTATATTTATGTTTGATTCCTCTAGACTAGAAAAACACTTGACAAAAGCTTGCAGAGGCACACCACGAGCTTCAAGTTTTCAGCGAGCGGGAGGAACAGCGAGACAGTGCTACAACCAGGGCCTTCTATAATGAGGTCATGAGCCAAACTGGCATACCAACTATTGACCTAACAGCTTGTGATCTCACGTGTGATAGTCCTAATAGATCGCAATCAGTAACCACTATGAGCTGTAGTAAAAATAAATTAAAGAAATATGTTAAATTGAATAATTATACAAAAAAAACACAAAAACTAGCTAATAGAAATAAAATATTTTGTAAAAATGTAAATTGTAGCAAGGAACGTGTCGAATTAATTAAGGAAATCGATGATTGTAGATTATGTTTGGAAAAAACTACAGAAAAGTACGAATGTGACACACGGCGACTCCAGTCAGATATGCATATTTTAAACTCATCATTACAAAGTATTACACGTAAATATGAGTCAGCACAATACGAAATTAAGGAACATGTGTCGGCTATGAATAGTTTGTTGGAGACGTGTAAGTATAATTATGACACTTTCATATCTTTGACCGACAATCACATCTGTGATTGTAAACAAGCTCCAGCGGACTGTTCCGTGCCGACCGTGTGTCCCGCCGAGCAGCCGGCCGAACAGCTGATACTGACCCAGGCGCCGCCGTCAGTCGACTTGAGTACTAATAGTGTTATCAATAACGCCTCCTTCTCTCGGACAAAGGATAGGTATATAATGTACAGCGATGAACTTGGAAAAAATATGGGTTTACAACTTAGTCAGCGCGTGGGCCAGGCAATATTAAATAACTGTATGCCTGGCGCCACATATTCACAAATATTAAACAAAGTGTTGTCATCGCAGTTTTTAGAACCAACCACCCTAATTATTTTAATTGGTAGAAGGGAAAATGTATCTAAAAAGCTAATTACTAAATACTTTTCCAAATTAAATTCTTCACAAAATGTAGACAGAATAATCTTGTTTGCGTTTCCCTTCAGCCAATCTTTGTCACAACATGAAAATCATATAAGACATGATTATAATACATTTATACACACATTGACATGTCGTCATACTGAAAAATTTCATTTCATAGACACCAATATTTGTATTGGAAAATATTTTTATTTGACTAAGGATAGGTATTACCTATCTAGGTTTTATACAAAACAGATAGCACAGTCACTATCTTATTTTATTTTGAACTCAGTCAAGTTTTTGACTAATGAAACGCCTGCTTCTATTGAGCAGTGTAATAATAATGACATGTACTCCTTGGAATCTGTTCCAAGCTCTTTAAATTAACCCATAGGACAACAGAGAGTAACTCTGGCAGTAATATTAATATTTGTATAAATATACCTTCATCTTGCCCATTAAATCAAGTTACTAGTAATGAAAAATGTAAAAGTAAGAATATTTTAAACGTGGTTCATCAAAATATACAGGGCATGTTAAGTAAAGAACTGGAAATTGAGTTATTCATGAACTGTAATAATATTGATATTTTATGTATAACAGAGCACTTTTTAAAGAGTTATCAGTTCATGTTCAACTTTAATAACCACCACGTTGCTAGTTCGTTCAACAGAAAAACAGCTGATCGCGGTGGCTCCTTAATACTTGTAAATAATAGTTTTAAATATAAGGAACGAGTTGACATAGTGAGCCTGTCTGTTGAGCGTACCATGGAAATAGCCTGTATTGAACTTGAACAACTTATTGTAATGAGCGTATACAGACCACCAGATTCATCCTTTGATTTATTCGAAAAGAAAATGGATGAAGTGTTGATTAAAATCAGCGATAAAAACAATTTTTTTATAATTTGTGGTGATTTTAATGTTAATCTGTTAGAGGATAATAATATTTGTACTAGATTAAAATCTTTATTTTTATGTCACAACATGAACTATCTGTTTTTGGAGCCTACTAGAATTACTGCAACATCTGCTACCTGCATTGACAATATATTTACTAACATTACGCCCATTTTCAAATCGGTCATCAATAAATTAACCTCTGATCACTCTGGTCAGATAGGTATATTCAATATTAAAATAAAAAAGGACCAAAAAGAGGATATTACATGTGTGCCCGTTAGTGACACTCGGCTTGAACACTACAGGAATAATATTTTAGATAAACTATGGGAAATACCATACAGTGACGATCCAAATTTGTTGTACAACTCAGTATTTAACCTTGTCAAAAATGAATATGATACGGTATTTAAATCAAAAACTATAAAAGTTAATAACAAAGCTTTGTTTAGTGATTGGGCGACAGTTGGAATTCATAGGAGCAGACGAAGATTATATGAACTCTATGAAGATAAATCATATAACAAAAATACGGCCTTTCTAGATTATGTTCGTAGTTATTCAAAAATGTTTAAACGCGTTTGTGCCGTAGCTAAATCTAATTTCATTAAAAACAAAATTGAGTCTAGTAGCAATGTAATGAAAACGACTTGGCAAATTATAAACAGAGAGACTGGAAAGGCCAAAGCTACACATAATAACTTCAAGCTTAAGATAGATAATCAATTGCTAAGTACAGACCTAGAAGTAGCAAAAGCTTTCGAAAATTTCTTTACGGACATTCCAGTTTCAACAACCAAGTCTTTAAATTCATCTCCCGCTGCTGCTGAATCTATATTTAAACAAAACTTTGAGGAATGTAAAACAGATTTTAAATTTAGGCACGTAAATAATGAAGACATTGTAAAAGCGTTTAAATCCCTGGAAATGAAAAAGACAGCTGACGCCCATGGTCTATCAGTAAAAATTATTAGTTCCATTGTAGATTGTATTGCACCTCACCTTTGTTGTATATTTAATCAATGTATAGATAATGGTGTGTTTCCTGACTTGATGAAACTAAGTAAAGTTATACCTTTATTCAAAGCTGGTAGTACATCAGACCCCACCAATTTTAGACCCATATCGATACTACCAACGCTTAGCAAAATATTTGAAAAACTCATACTTAATCAATTGCAAAGTCATTTTTATCTCAATAATTTAATTCATATTGCTCAGTTTGGTTTCACAAAGGGTCGTTCAACAGCCGATGCTGGTGTTGAACTAATCGACAATATTTTTGATGCCTGGGAAGACGCAATGGATGCAATAGGTGTCTTCTGCGATCTATCCAAGGCTTTTGATTGCGTCCATCATGACACTCTTGTCAGGAAGTTACGCCATTATGGTGTAAAAGATCAGGCACTTGGCCTTCTGGAGTCATATCTAACAGATAGGGTTCAGATGGTCGATGTTAATGGGAAAAGATCACCTGGGTCTTCAATAAGTATGGGCGTACCGCAAGGTTCAATTCTTGGTCCTTTCTTGTTTTTAGTATATATTAATGATTTACCTTACCTTGTTAAAGCAAAACATGGGTTAGTATTGTTTGCCGATGATACTTCTTTGATATTTAAAGTTAAAAGACAGCAATCAAATTATGACGAGGTAAACAATGCTATCTCTAGTATAGTGAACTGGTTTACTGTTAACAATTTATTACTTAATGAAAAGAAAACTAAATGTATTAAATTCGTGTTACCCAATGTGAACCCGGTAACTACAGACATATTTATAAAAGGACAGAGATTGGACCTTGTGCAGTCGACTGTCTTTTTGGGCATTACTTTAGACGCCAAACTACAATGGGATCCTCATATAAATAAATTGTCGAACAGACTGAGTTCGGCAGCGTTCGCAGTTAAAAAAATTAGAGCTCTTACTGACGTAGACACCGCTAGACTAGTCTACTTTAGTTACTTTCATAGTCTAATGACCTATGGTATTTTATTGTGGGGTCACGCTGCGAATGCTAATAGTATATTTATTCTGCAGAAACGGGCTGTTCGTGCAATTTATAGATTAGGGCCTAGAGTGTCACTGAGGGAAAAGTTTAAAGAAATCAATATTCTGACATTTGTGTCTCAATATATCTATGACAATCTTGTGTATGTAAAAAGAAATATAACTAATTTTCAGAAGTACAGTGATATACACAATTTTAATACTAGAAATAAAGACAAGTTGGTTGCTTATGTAAGCCGACTACATAAAATTAGTAATTCTTTTAAAGGCAATTGTATACGCTATTACAATAAGGTCCCTACTGATATTAAAAACTTACCTTTAGACAAGTTTAAAATAATAATAAAACAGAAATTGTATAAAAAAGGTTACTACAGGATATCTGATTACTTAGAGGACAGATGTCCATGGGAATAGATTGTTTGAGTAACAGGCTGTTTCGATGTATAATAAGCATTCATTTTGTAATTTGACAATATTTTATTTAAAAAAGGAAACGCAAAAGATGCGACGACTGTGGAGTTTCTTCGGTGAGCTCTTCTCCACAGATTCCGCCATTGGGTTAGTGAACTCACCCAAAAAAATGTAATGACGGATCTAAGTGATGTAACAACATCCTATGGAAATAAATGATTTTTGATTTTGATTTTGATTTTAGAGGAACCTATAAAAGCTCGTGATTGTGATTGGAGCGGGCAGTTGACCGCCCGATCCCCTGGGAAAATAAAGTGAAGTATTTAGGCGTGACATTAGACTCCCGACTAAACTTCAAATCCCACATTAAAACGGTCCGCGACAAAGCAGCCTTCTACATGAGTAGGCTTCACCCGCTCATGAGAAGTAAAAGCAATCTTCCATTGCGCTGCAAAATAACTCTATTTAAAACTTGCATCCGTCCGGTCTTCACGTATGCAAGTCCAGTCTTTGCACACTGCTCCCACTCCCTTAAGCCCCTTCAGGTTTTACAAAATCGCTTCATGCGAAAAGCCGTAGGTGCCCCGTGGTACATGCGAAACGTAGACCTCCATAGTGACTTTAGACTCCCCACAGTAAAGCAATATATGAAAGAAGCGTCCGAACGCTTCTTCGTTAATGCATCTAGCCACCCAAACCCGCTTATAGTACAAGCATCCCTTTATGATCCGACCCCAGATATAAATAAGAAACACCTTTTCAAAAGGCGCCCCAAAGACGTCCTCCTAGAACTGGAGGACGATATCACGAAAGCTCTTAAAGCCCAACCACCCCCCGCCCCTCAGGCACGTCAACTTGACGAAGGCTGTGTACCCGAAGCACTACAGCGTCTCAGATACCAAATTTGGATTGAAAGAGATCGCCGTCTTGATTCGACGAACACACAATCTCCCCCTGCCCCTTTAAACCTCCCGGACTGAGGTCAGAACCCCCCTAAATGACCCAAATATAAAGTAGTTTAGGATTAGGATAGGTCTCAAAATTTTTATTTATTTTTGTACATTTATAGTTAAGTGTCCACATAGTTAAAAAGTAATCGGTTATGCTAGAACTTGGCCAGGGCTGCTCTCTGGCAGTACTGGCATCATGATTAAGCTATCATTGCTATATGTGGTTGGGGCAAATGACACCCCAATGGTATAGTAATTTTAGAAATGTGTTATGGTGGTGAATTTTCAAAATTGGTCATTATGACAGTATTTGGCTAGGGCTACTCTCTGGCAGTACTGGCATGATGATTAAGCTATCATTGCTGTATGAGGTTGGGGCAAACGACACCCCAATGGTATAGTAATTTTAAAAAATGTGTTATGGTGGTGAATTTTCAAAATTGATTGTTATGACAGTATTTGGCTAGGGCTACTCTCTGGCAGTACTGGCGTGATAGTGATATTATTATTTTTGTAATTGGTGGGGGCACACCCCAATAATAATAAGGTTTGCAGGATAATTAAACAGCACGTTGTGCTGAATTTGAATTGTATGGATATCGTAGTGCGGTATTCCCAAAAAAAAATAGTCCATAGAATGGTAATGTCGGTCCTAATATTTTCAGAACGTATATGGATACGAAAGAGGATAGTGATTGCGGTACGACACCGCCACTTAATCAAAGGAAGAGTCGTGTTCGGAAAGCAAGCGGTTCTGGCGATGAAGCCTACATATATCGGAAAAGGGATAGCAGTGTGGACAGGCGAGGAGGTAGAGTGAAACGGCGGAGACTGAGGACACGCAGCCCTGATGAAGAGCGCCGCAGCTGCAGAAGAAGTAGAAGTAAGTCTCCTACTTTTAAAAGCCGTCAAAGGGCGAAGCATAGCATTCCACGAATATCACGTGCAAGCCGTAGCAGATCACGTAGTTCAGAGTATAGAAGAAGCCATAGCCGTTCGATTAGTCGGTATTCTAGTAAGGAAGGAAGGGATAAAGTGAGAGAGCGCCGCAGCACGAATGGTTCGGACCAAATATTTGAATTGTTCGAAAAATTTAGTAAGAGTAGTAGGGAGCATTTTGGGAATACGACTGTGGTGCCCGAATTCGATCCATCCTCCAAAAATCAAACGATTGATTGAATTAGGACACCGGCAGTTTTTACAGTCTGGAAATTGTACATAAGGTCATTTAGTAAAGATAATTGGATGAGTTTGTATGGTAGCAAAGTTAGTAAGGTATTTATTTAAATGGAAAATACATAATGTCATTTAGTAAAGTAAAATTGGATGAGTTAGTATGGTAGCAAAGTTAGTAAGGTAATCTGAATTGAGTGAGTTAATTGTTATAGTTGGACCTATAAATAATCGTATATAAATGATTGTTTTAAAGTATTGGCTATTGGCTTTGCTGAAGTGTTGCAGAGATTTTGAATATTCGTTAAACAATCTATCTGAAAATCTAGTGTAAATTTGTGTAAAAATGGTCAGTTAAATTTTATTCTTTAGTAATGATTTATGATTTTGTAATGGTATAAAGTTATTAAGAAAAACAACATTGCACTTTTTGAAATATTTATTTTCAAATAAACAGTGGTATGTACTTTAATATGAATTCGCGAGGACGCGATGTGGTAGTCAGGATGGGCGAATGTTAGGAATTGCATAGTGTTGAATTTAAAAACTATCCTGATAAATGTTATTTTATTAATAATTAAATTTGAGCTATATTGTATGAGTTTTAAAAAAATGAAATCGTAACACAAGCAGTTGCTATTTCCGCCACCCGAAAGCGCGCAGAAAAATGGCGGCGGAAGTAGTACCCAAAATTAAATCAATATCGGATAAATGTTGTTAAAATATATCGTCATATTATAATGAGAAATTTATTATGTTAATGATTTAATTATGAGATTTATTGTGTGAGTTTTAAAATTATAAATTGTTACTTCCGCCACCCGAACACGCGCAGCGGAATGGCGGCGGAAGTAACAAACAAAATTAAAATTATATGGATAATAGACATTGTCAAAAACACAGAGTTAATTTAGTTATTCAATGTAAATAATTACAATATTTTTAAGTATACTTAATGTTGTCAACTTTGTAAAATTATATTTATGTTTGATTCCTCTAGAGGAACCTATAAAAGCTCGTGATTGTGAGTGGAGCGGGCAGTCTTGTACCGACACGACAGTGGATTGGAGCGAAATAAATTGTTCATAAGTCGAGTAAATCTTTTTATTGTCGTCGAGAGAAGTACTACCAGGACAGAGCAGTTTACAGGGTATTGGTAATATGTTTAACCTTTTAAATGTTTGTTTATATGACTCATACGGTGCCATACCACAAATAGCACGCACACTTTTTTTTCACGCACGCAAATTATCAGACCATATCTTATGACGGATTCTACATAGCCATGATAGGCAATCAGTGCGGTTTTTTTCTCGGCTGTTTTGTGCAAACGTCTTAGCACAAACACAGATCTGTTTATCTTATAACAAACTTTATTAATGTGTTCTTTCCAATTCAAATGTCGATCAATTATAATACCTAAAGATATCACCATATTAGCCTCCTCTAGAGTTTGTCCATTATGATTTATATTTAATGTCATATTCCTATTATATTTATCAAATTTATTAAAATTTATATACATTGTTTCATTGAAATTTACTTGCAGATTATTATTATTTAACCAATTAATTATAGAGGTAATAGTTTCATTAATTCATGATTCATGAAGTGAAATGTCATCAGTAATCACGCGAGATACATTTATCGATATATCATTCATCAGCGAATAGAATGCAGTCTTGATTAGTAACTTCCGGCAGGTCTTTTATATAAAGTAAGAAAAGAAGAGGTCCAAGTACACTGCCCTGAGGAACTCCAAATTTATTAGATTTAAGCTCGGATTTATAAGAATTTACCTCATTGTTTTCATTAAGACGACTTATTTCTACACTTTGCACCCTATTATCCAAGTAAGTCTGAACCCAGTTTCGTGCTAAGCCTCTTATAACATTTGTCTCGAGTTTCGATATCAATAAATCATGTGCAACAAATGGAACGCTTTGCAATGCATGTTGTAGCCGTTGAGCCCGATCGATCCAATCACCTGACTAGTCAAGTGACGTCATCGCTGATCCTACATGATGCGCTCAGTTGACAAAATCGTATCGCGGGGAGTCAAACTTTGAGCTCTTAAAAAATATAAAAACACAGAATTTATCTTATATTTTTTTTTAATTTAACTGCATTCAATGAAATTTAGGTTGGTTACATTCATTATACTGATAAGAAGGAGTATTGAATGACGGGCTGAACGTGGGCGCATCAGTATCTCTGCTACCCGTATGGAAAAAGGCATGACGCTATGTTATGGTAAGAAGATGATTAGAAAAGGAAACAAATAATCCGTTAGTAATTATTACTCTAGGTACTTATTTCACAGCCCAAAAGTCTAAGTAAAACGTAAACTTACAATTTTAATGTAGGTAAAAAGTCTCATGAATTGCTACTGAAATAGTTAGGTATTCATAAAGGGGGATTATGATTTATTTTATTTCATGCTTTATTCCTCGTCTGCCAGCATGAAAGAAAAGGAAGCCAGGTTTGTTCAGCCCTTCTACCCACAGAGTAGAGTTTCGTTTATTTAACCGCTAGAGCGAACACTATTTCAAAATATGACACCCGAGCGCACACTGGTTAAGCGGTCGGCGCGCGCACTTTACTATTAAATTCCCAGAAGGATGTATACACATGAAACTTATCGTAAATGCAATTATTGTGTATGTCACAAGAAGAATAGAGTCACAATAGTGTCGAATAATGTGTTTTGTTAGCTGCCTTACTTTAGATTCTATGGGCGTTGGAATAACAAAATTTCGATTTAAATAAAATCTAAAGCGACAACCTATGTTTTATTTTAGTTCATTGTATAGCCTATCTCATCGTTATTTTGATAACATCAAAACATCGTAAGGTGCTGGAGCTAATATTTGAACTATCAAGCCAAATGTAAAGCACGCCGTGAAAAAGAGCACATCTACGCAACAGATCGCGTAAGGCTCCCGGCTGACAGATTTTATTCTTCGTCAAAATTACCAAAGTGCAATTTTTGTATGATGAATGAAATAGATAGGTAGGTTTCAATAAAGTAGTAACAGTTACAATTAATATAAATAAATATAAGGTAAATAATAATATTATTTTTATAAAAAATATGCTTTCATGTAAGTAGGTAGGTATTTATTTTTAATTAGAATAGGACTCTGTCATCATTTGAAGTATTAAAAAAGGGATATCTATAGATGTGCCGTTGCCGGCAATATTGCCATTGCCATCATATTGGGTTCAAATCGTACCTATCCAATAAAAAACATATATAAACTCACAAAACGACGAAAGTAAAAAATAATTATTATTCAAAAAATAAATAATTAATAAATTAATTTTAAAATTATTTATTTGCGTAATTTTTCAAAAAGTAAAGTAACAAAACAATATTTAAACATATCCTTGGTACCTATATAACAAAACTCGGACCATCATTCAACTCTCTATCTAAAACAGTTCGTGTAACACAGTCCGCTGACGGACAGACGGACAGACTAGTGGAGGCTTAGTGATAGGGTCTCGTTTGGCACCCTTTGGGTACCGAACTCTAAAATGCAATAAAACAGCTTTGATATTTAGTTATTTTTGGAGGCTCAATAATAAATTATGTACAGTGCCACAAGAATCTTATGGTACGCGGCTGCAATCAGAACTAGCTCCGCCGTCTTGTAAATCGTGTTAGAGAGAGGAAGAGAGGTGATGCTAGCTAAAAGTGGCCCCCCTTATTTCAATATCATCCTTATACCATCTAAAGATCCTAGAGGAACTGTAAAATCGTACGTGATGTCAATTGGTTGCGGAGAAAAAGTCCTTTCGGCATCTTCATATTCACTAAAAAAATGGAATTAAATATATGTAAGTAATTAGGAAATTGTCATTAAATGCATAAAATAAAACAAAATTTGTCATACGTTATTGCAGATGGCCGGCTTGTACTCGGCACTGGCGAAGTAACTGATCTAAAACCAAAATGTCGTTACACAAATATTTTAGAAAAAGTACTTAGCAGTTATTAATAAAATATTTATTATAATATTTTTTTTACTAAGGACACCTACCTGACTTCAAAAAGTTCACGCTTTGCTTTGCTTTTTCCTCGGCCACTACCACGACCACGACCACGACCACGATCCTGACCTTGACGCTTATTTTCCATTCCTGAATACAAAAATATATTTTTATGTTTGTTATTTTCCGATTACTTTTTTAAGTCCCACTCACTTTGTATACCATTTTCTACATACAACATGCATACAACACATAGATCTACCAAATTTTATATCACAGTAAAGAACAATAAAGGACGAGAAATTCGTGTTTGCATATAGCCTTATTTCGGGCCACTTTCATGACTTCGCGCAATCGAGGAATATAGATTTGCCATCAATAATATATCAGGAAGTAAATACTATGAGAAATAAGTAGTAAAACATAACAAAATTGGTATTAAACTGTCTGTAAAGACTCAATCAATACTATTATTTGAACAGATATTAATTTAAATCTGTTTCTGTAAGATATAACAACCAAACTGAACAAATTTCTCTGTTTCTCTGTTATTGATATTTTAATTATTTTATTATGACATTTGAGACTCTTTACATCTCTCAGAAACAATAATTAAGTACTTTTTTTTCTGATAATATGATACAAATAATAATACCAAATATTCTGTAAAAAATGAAATGAAATGACATGTGAAAGTGCCCTTGTGGCCTATTTACAGAATAAACGTTTTGAGTTTTGAGTTTTTCAAAAAAATTCTATAGGCTTTTGAATTAATCCAATTTATTTCATGAATCACTCGTCTCATTCAAAGAAACTGCTACATATCAATAAAGCATACTTTGTAGCATAAAGTAAGCTAAATATAATCAAACAAATCCAGAAAAAAAACATACTTACTTATTATTTAGTATCGGGCGCCCGAGTACACTTTCAAACACTTTTTCTATTATTATGATAGTCAAGTTAGAATGCCGAAAACATCGAATGCTTCCCTTATCCAACGCTTTCTTTCATTACCTTTCCAACAGTGTACTTAAAATTGACAACTGCTATAGTAAAAATGCCAACAATGGCCAACCTACGAAACTATGAATTTGGTCCACGAATATGGCTTCGTTACATCGAGCATTTGAAGAATGAGACAGTTTCGTGGACATGTTCACCGGAGTGGTTATGCTTCTACCCCTGCTTATATCGCAACTAAACTTTTGATCCATAGATAATAATTGTAATTTTTGGTATGAAGACAAATCAATCAAACAAAAATATTTGAAACTGATGCGAATGCGATATTTTCATCCTCGATCTTTTTCGCGATCCGCGTTCGAATTGATCTGGGGTAAGATCGTGTCAGCTTGAATGGATTCAAAAGTTCGAAAATCGGGCGTCCAAAAATCGATCTTCGATTAAATCGATTCCTACTGGACATCCCTACAGCACAGCAGCAGCAGGTCTTTCCTTTCCCATAGTCATGTGGCCTCAGTGCCTCCAGATTCACTGTAATTACAGCAGATTCACTGTTATTTTAAACTCTTTACTGTATACTGTAATAATAAAATACAGTGTAGGGATCTACTGTATTCGTTCGTAGACTGTATTTTTTCTTGACAATATTTATCAGTAACAATGCGTGAACGAAACTTAACTAGAATTTTTAGTTATTCGCCCATATTGGCTGCTCTGAAGAAAAATTAAAATGACCATAGAACGTAACAATATTAAATGCCGATCGAAATACGAGCTCGTGACGCGCATTTAATGTTGTTACGTTCTATGGTAACTCGTGTGCTCGTGCTAAAGTAAGTGAAATTGACGCATGAGCAATCGAGGGAATTCAGAGAAAAGCGCGTGCACGCGTCACAGGCACAGGCTAACAAAAAGTTGTCGTCTCTCTGACAAAGGATGAATGAGTATCTTCCTTTCATTTTATTCATCCATAACATTTATTTCAGTTTTTTTCTACTTGAATTGAAAACTAAAGAGTAAGTTAGATTAAGTTAGTAAGTTAGATACACAGTATATTAGATTTGGGATTATAGGTCTATTCATTATTAATGTGTGAATAATTGTAAGAAATGAGTTCAAGCAGTGATGAAGGTGGTTTCTTTGCCTCACTCGAACGCTGAGTGTGAAGGCAAGTTCAGTGAAATAAATAATATAAAAACCAAGCAGAGGAACTGTCTAATCACAAGTACCGTTAAAGGAAACATATTAACTCAGCAAGCAATTCGTAGAAACTCCGAAAATTGTGTTAATTTTAACCCTAACAAAGAAATGATTTCGCGAATGACTGCTAAAATTTGCGAAAAACATGAAGAAATAGGTTTAGAAGAATAATAAAGAAGAATAAATGATTAAAACTATTTGTTTTTCTTTCAATATTTAATCAGAGTTTTTCTGTAATTTTACTGTATTTCAGAATTGATATTTGCTGTATTTTTTTGGATTTCCTGTATTTTTTAACTGGCAACACTGTAATTTCACTATCGTAATATGGAAGCACTGTGTGGCCTTGAAGATATAGGAAGTCTACAAGATGACAAACAAGTTACAACAAACAAGGCGGTATGGCCTAGCACCGTAGCCTTTCCCTGAAGGGATAAATAAAACCAAAAAATAAAAGGTCTGTTGCCTGCCTGTGCGTCATATTTGTTCTGTCTGTGGCGACTTGGTGAGTCTACCAAACAAAAATGGCAACGCCGGAGGTTGAAGCCCCGCCAGGCGATGAAAATGACGATAGTTGGTTGTATGGGGACTCGAACGCCGAACAAACTGGTCAGAAACCACCAGAAGGAAGTGAGTCAGAAGCTCAACAGGAGACCACTGGTAACGCCGCTCCCGTAAGTTCATAATGTAATATTTTAGTATCCTAACCTAAATTTTTCAATTATTGCCTATTATTTACTACTACTGTACTATCTGCAGACAATACGTACCTTTATTTTCAATCAACTGCAGCCTCCAGGTTTTTTCGGAACTACATTACATAAAACTGAACAATCCCTGCTTTTCTGCCTACTGGTTGGCTGAGCGCTTTTCCTTTCATATTAGATTATTTGGTGTCTAATCCCAGCCAAGGTATTCACAACATTTACTTAGGTCAGGGATGTAGACCTGAGTCGATCACATTGATCGAATCACTTTGATTCGATCACAACACGATCGCGAGTGATCGAATCATCTTTTTAGGAATTATACGATCCTGTTTAACCCCCTCGTTTTGATAGGATCGTTTACAAAATGTGCACGGAGCGGCAACAGCGCCTACCCTCCGCCGCCGTCGCCGCCGCGCCGCTCGCATAACTGAATTAGACTATGAGTTAAATATTAAGAATACTTTTCGACCAGAATTGTTATTTACTTGGGTGCACAATACGCCTCGAATGCAGACAGGTGCGTCGTTCATCCCATGGAGCGCAACCGCAAACTATTAAGCCATTATAAGTCTTAAGACCTTGTAATAAAGATTCCGACAGATGCCTATGTGAGCTGAACGATCTTATTACGAAAGGTGAAAACACCTTTGTCACTCGCGTATCGCGAGCCGGCTCATCAAACGATCTAATATTTTGATGCATGATTCATGTGACTGACCTGCTGGTGATCAATCAAACGATCAATTCATTTTGATCCAATATCACAATCAACCCGGGTTGCAAGAAATGATCGATCAACACAGGTCTACATGGATGTTTTCGGCATCATGGCCTGTCTTAGTGTCTGTGCCATATGATTTCAAGGAAAGTTGGTAGGAGTGTAGATAAGGGGGCACCAAGGGAAACATAATGACTGGGGCAACTTGGTCAGCAGCATTATTTTTTACAAGAAACTGGTTCTTCCCCTCTTATCGACACTCATCGGAAAGTTAATAGTAGACCCTCTAATTGCCAATACAGGCTAACCCAGGCTGCAAATCTATGCGGGAAAAGGCATGATGACTGTATGTTTGTACTTTTCAGAATGGAGAAGAAGAAAAAGAGCAGGAAGAGGAGGAAGCCGCCAATGATGAGTTCAGTGACGAGCACTTTGCTGATGTGGCCACTGAAGAAAAGGAACCAGCCAATGGGGATGCGGACAGTCAGGATAATGGAGACTCAGACTCAGATGACAGTGATGACATTAAAGTCACTATTGGGGAGATCAAATCAGGATCGCAGTATGCTAGTTTGAACATCAAGGTAAATTGATAGTTTGGTTGGCTGTACAAACTGCTCAAATAAAATGGAATTTTATTGTTACACTGATGATGTTAGTCTCGCAAAAGACAGTGCTGGCAGGAGTTGGAATTTAATTCATCTCCAACCTACTGCTATACTTCAATTTATCTAATGGAATAACTCACTCCTGTGTAAAACACCAAATGCACTATCAAGTCTCTATTTTTATGGTTACCGATATTGGTTACCATTTTCCCAGCGAGGAGTGGGTATAGTCCCAGCTGGAGCGGCTGATAAGCCTCGAGCCGCAGCGGCAGCAGGTGGCAAAGTGAACATAGAAGACTTTGAGGGGCCTGGTAGCATCAATGGAGTCCCTGCCATGGAGTTTCACATTGACACCATTGAAGACAAACCGTGGAACAAGCCTGGTGCTGATATATCAGGTGATTTGTAGATCACGTATTTTTAATGTAGGGAACTATGAGATAAAGATGAGTGTATCTAAAACCCAAAAATTATTGAAAAATCATCTAAAACCTTTACCAATACAAGATGATAGATAGATAGTCAGGATAATTGTAGGGTGCCAGAAGCTCTGATTTTCTCTATTTTAAAGGATAATATTGAAAGTTTTGCGAAAATAAAACATATCTGTCACTCACTCTCCAACCATAATTATAAGCCTCCTCAGACAGCACAAACTATGTAGGTAACTAAATAACCTAACCCTACAGAATGGTAATGAGCCTTACATCAAGGCATGTGTCTTCATAGTGACGTCAGTTCCTGTGAGAGTAGTTAGCAGATAAATACAAATTATCTCCAAGTAGGTCCAATAATATCTTTGTAAGCAGTATTTCTGATTGTGGTGGGAGGAACCAAGGAAAAGCTGAGTATAATAGGTACTACCTCTGTAAATAAGGATTGATTCTTTATGTTTATTTATTATTAATAGAAAAACGTAACTTGAGCATCTTAATTAGGTCCATGGAAACCATATATATGGTTTTGTGTGTGGATCATTGTTTAGGCTATCATAATATATGCTTCAATCAAATACCTACTCCACTCATGGACTCCTGTTCGGATTCGAAAATAGTTGTGCTTTCTTTAGTCTCTGAATCACTGTCAGACCCATTACAAATTATTAACTCCTCATCATCTCATCAATCAATCTATTTCTGCACCAGTAATTTTCTTCGAGGAGCTTGACATGCTTAACCTCTTTCTTCCATTTGTCAGGTGTTATCGACTTTAAAGCACCTAGAGTCGAAGACCTCATCACAAGGTTCCAAAAACAGAATACTTCCTCTATAGGGGAAAAATGTGTCATAAATTTTTAAGTCTGAAATTAAGATAACCCATTTAAATAACAGATATCTGAATATACTTTGTTCTTGCATATAACCTAATATATAGCGGAGAAAGTTTGTGTGTACTCAAGTATGAATCGTTAGTAAATGATTTGAATCTAGTCAAGGGCGACCCAGGATTTCAGCTAGGGGATACCTGTTTCGAGAAGATGGTCGGTCAGGTATATTGAAACAAAAAACGTTGACGTTTATTTTATCTTCTGGGGGGGGGGGGGGGGCTGCCCCCCTCCCATACTCCCATGAATCTAGTGAACAGAATAGTAAGTAATAATGAAGTCCTCATCAATCAATCTATTTCTGCACCAGTAAGTTTCCTCCTTCAGTTTCAGTTGACCTCTTTCTTCCAATCTTAAGGTGTTATCGACATTAAAGCACTTAAGTACAGAGAGCACAGTTTTAGCTATCCATAGATATATCACGCTTGACATATAGGCAAAGTTCCAAATATGAGCCCAAATACAGAATACTTCATCTATAGGGGAAAATGTGTTATAAATTTTGAAGGAGTCTGAAATTAAGATAACCCATTTAAATAACAAAAATATTATTTCTTCTTCCATATAACTTATTATAACTTCTGAATTAATTAAACATAAAAAACAATAATTTTTAAATTGATGAATCCATTTTCGAGAAACTCGAGAATTTTACTATATCTATGACACTAAAAAGCCGTTGACAAACAAAGACGAGGCAAGGCGAGAGTTGTTTTGTAGTGGCGACAGAGCCCTGACTTCTATTCCCCCAAGTACAAGTGCTCTTATGCAACACGCGAAACTGGCGGGATATCTAGCTGGACAATTGTGGGGAAAAGCTGACAATCTTGAGCAGAACCTAACACCCCAGAACTGGGGATGGAAGCAGTCAGGTGATAAGATGTGTGGTGTGTAACCATATTGGACCACACAAGATACGCACTGGAAAGTTTGTACAGAATTGTCGCGATGTGGTTGTTCTACATACTGCCAAAGGAAGTTGTGCAGACGTAATATACTGTAACAAGGTGTGTCATTCATACTGAAGTTTAAGGAACGTCACAGTTTGTGATAACGAAAAATAAAATAGTAGGTATATGCACATATTTCCGAAAACGCTTTGTTGGGATTCGATATTGAGGATATGACGTACCATTGAGGTATATTTTACAAAAAAATATTCTGGAGCAGCCCAAACTTGATATGTTTTGAAAATGATTTTATTTTAATTTCAAATAAGTGACTGAAATGTATTGATCTGATATAGTTTTAGAATCGGCTGGGAAAGCCGTTTTATTTGATACCACACAAGATAGGTTTCAGAATATTTATATGTATTTTCCCGTATCAAAACGAGTGCGAGTCGAACTCGCGGACGAAGGGTTCCGTACCACCACACAATGGTAGGGAGGGATCGTGTGGAGTGAATAGTTTGGATTTTACATAGGATATCTTGCCAAGGTTTAACTCTGTTTGCAGTAGGGTAAAGTGGCAACCCTAAAGAAAGTTCGATACAGAACAGGAGAAGTAAAAAAAAAACGGTTATATAATATTTAATAATAATAATAATAATCGTTTATTGCAGGCATAAAAGCCCATAGAATAAATTACACAGTATGTCAACAATAAAATTAAATGAAAATTCAAATAAATAATTACAAAATAAAAATTTCTAAAATTTTAAAAATACAAACACACACCTAACTTACACTAGCACAGCAGTGCCTAGGCTACCCACTCGCGTGTAGTGTAGTGTGTACCCAGTGTGCCAGCAGCGGCGAGTCCCACCGTGCCGCTTACGCGCGCTAATAGCGAGGCGCTGCGATTGCTAATGATCGCGGCAAAGCCGTCGACACTTGCCTCCGCAAACATGCCTGAGGCGCTGCAGTACCGCGGCAGCCCCATCACCACCAAACGCATTGTTGTACTGGACACGTAGGGCGCTGTATGCCCCCTGCGTATAGTTGACCCACAGGCTGCACGTGTAGTAAGACTGGCAGTATGCCCTGAACAATTTTAATTTTGATTCTTTACTACCACGAGCGAACCTGCGAGCCAACATGTTGCAGCGAACAGCCAGCGCCCTACGCTCCCTCTCATTGTCACAGACATCTTTGAGGTCGTCGGTGACCCAGTGGCCCAGGTACTTAAACTTCTTAACCCTGTTCAGAGGAGAATTATTAATATAGACTGGAGGCAGGTCAGAGTATGTTCTCGTGCCTGACTTGAAAACCATTAAGCTCACTCTTTTTCGCGTTGTACCTGAGCCCATGGGCCTCCGCATAGGACTCACAAATACGCAATAGTGCGCCTAGCGCACCGGCCGAGGGGCTCAGCAACACCATATCGTCAGCATAAGAGATGTTATAAATATTCATCCAACTCTAGTGCTGCTGAGCTTCTTGATCAGATTATAAAAACATTATCTCTCTCTCTCTCTCTCTCTCTCTCTCCCTCTCTCTCTCTCTCTCTCTCTCTCTCTCTCTCTCTCTCTCTCTCTCTCTCTCTCTCTCTCCTCTCTCTCTCTCTCTCTCTCTCTCTCTCTCCCTCTCTTACTAACCGTACTGCGTTATCTTCACACGGTCTACATGTCTCGGGCGAACTTTGAAGGGAAGTGTCAAGCGCATTACCTTTCAGCGGGGCTTATATCATTCCGTCTCTAGTTCCAGGCTATGTACTGATTACATTTTGTTTGGCAGACTACTTCAACTACGGGTTTAACGAGGTGACATGGTCGGCGTACTGCGACCGGCAGCGGCGTATGCGCGTCAACGAGGCAGGCGTCGGGCTGCAGCACGGTCCGCCCCCGCGCGCCCAGCAGCCCGACGGGCGCCGCGCCTCCGGTCAGTGACGCCGCCCGCATTCCGCGCCTATAAATATCGTTAGAAAAGTGAGCGACACAGCTCTGCGCTATAATAAATATGTCCCTCACTTTCCTACGATATTACCGTCAATTCACTACTATAACACACCAGCCATTTGGGTGAAATAGTCATCAGACAGATCTCCCGCCTCTGTTCAGCGGGCGTGCCACTCCCAGTCACTCACTCGTCAACATTACCTATTTGGGAAGGCATGTCTGCTGCACTATCAGTTTTTGCTGCTCAAACACTGGCAATTGGATGAAATAGTTACAATAGGCGACGGATCACCCATCTGTGTTCAACGGGAGTCCACCTCATCATCTGTCTATCTGTATATGTACTATAGCTACTGACTGACATTTAAAATATTGCCCGTACAAATGAATAGAGTTGATCACGTGACGCTGACCTAACGCTCGAACAGACAGACTGACAGAGCGACATTTGGGAAACTTTCAAGAATCCGGATTTACCGCTACTTATGCCAATTTATATATATATAAACGTTAAACATAAACATTTACAGGTACTTATATTGTTTCTGGCCCCCACACTAGGATACCCTGTGTCGTGTGAACCAGAAACAGCCACGACACTCACATATAAACATCCAAGACCTGGGGATTTTTCAGCCGGGGATCGAACCCGGGACCTCTCGCAGGCAGAGCCACTAATGCAGCGCCACAGAGGTCGTTGTGTTTCATAGAATAATTTAACTATAATCTTAACCTCCCACCAACCCAACCTTAACCTCCCACCAACCCAACCCCATGTTGCGGCATCGCGATTCTGAACCTCTTGCCATGGTAATAAAATTCAAAACCTATGACGGAAAATGCCCTCTTTTGCAGTTACGGGTCGTTAAGGGGTTAAAGCTAGAAAAGTAATGTCTTTATTGCACCAATCTCACAGACGATGTGACTGATATTTGCTTATATTTACAGAGCGAGTTCGCGTAAGTACATTGTTGTATGATTTCTTGTAGGGCCCATGTCTCGACCGGACGAGAGCATGCCCCCCCCGCCGATGCAGACGCACAACAACTTCCAGCAGAGGGAAAACACTATACAGGTACACTGAGACTCATAGATGATGACATGACAAATGACAATAAACCTGCAAGTTACTTGAACCTGTTCCACGCACTTAGTTTAATAAGTCCTGTACCCTTGAAACACTACCACGCCATTATTAGGTTCCCAGAATAATGGGGAAACATGGCTAGCCGAGTTTTTCGAGCCGGCTTTTCGTGTAAAACAATGCATATATTGTGTGTCAAAACGTTGTGGAATACAATGCCCGCGAGCTCGTTGATGTCTCTTGTATTAGCCGTCCCTTGGGGTGTTTTTTTCTAAACCCCATCGATTTTTCGATTATTTTTTCTTTCATTACAATACAGTTTTACTTGTCTGTGGCGGCGCCCACTTTAGCGCCTGCGCGGTGATATGCTGGGTTTTGTTTTGAAAGAAATGACTCAATATATCTTACTGTTTTAACTTTGATCTTTTATTTAGAAGTTTATCACTAATGTATGAGAGTAGATAAATTAGAATATGAAACTGCACATAACCTAGGTATTAAAACTCTCGTACAATACTATCAAAAACCGAGCCGTATACCCCTCATCATGCAACAGTTTCGTGAACTACTATTACTTGGTCCTTTGAGAAACAAAAAACGTAGCGTCACGCTTTTTTCAAACGTGGTGGGAGAAGCACAGTCTTATCAGTTTCCGTAAACACTGATTGAGAAATGAAGTAATGTCAATCGAAGTCAAAATCCATGGGCAATGAAAATATAAATGTGTCGCAGGTGATGACGGCGGAGCGTCGCGAGTACGGGCGCGCGACCGGTCTAGCGCCGGGACTACCGCCCCCGCCCCCGCCCGGCGAGTACTACCCCCCTGCGCCGCCGCACGATCACTACTACCCGCCCCCGCAACACATGCAGCCGCACTACGAGGAGCCCGCCTGGGGTAGCTAGACAGACATTCCCTCCTTCACTCCAGTTGCTCCTCTCAGCTCTGAGCTCTGAGCTCGGGGTGAGCTCGAATGTTCCCCATGGCAGTTTGGTCCGGGGCCAGGTCTCCTGTGTGCTTTCCCTATTTGTAGACCTTTATCTGTGACGAACCATTTCCGAGTGTTTATTACGGCGGCCTGACCTTTGGAGCTGTTATTCTTTTAGCTGTGAGGCTGTTTCATAGAACGAACATCACTCGTCGCGGAATGAATTCACAATCAAAAGTCGCAATAAATAAAACTCCGCAGGCCAGCCGCAGCCTCCGACCGGCTGGGTGCCGACCGACATCAAGGAGCTGACTCCAGGGCCGATGGGTCCGCCCCCGGGCGTGCTGGGCCCGCCCATGTCCGGTGCGCCCCCACCCGGCACGCCACACATGCTGCCGGCCTTCCCGCCCGTGCCCTACCGTCCGCACGCGCCGCATCCCGCGCACCCGCAGCACCCGCCGCATCCGCAGCACCCGCCGCATCCGCAGCATCCGCCGCACGGCATGCACGAGCGGGAGCGGGACAGGATGCGTGACGAGAGGGACAGGAGGGACCGGGACCGCGATAGGAGGGATGATGTGAGTTGTTTCTGCATACACATCTCACATCCACAACATCCAAGTGCCATTGTTATGTAAGAACAACCTGTAATGTATTGCAATAATGTTGTGATCAAGGAGTACTTCATTCGAGAATTATATTAGGGTACAATCACAACAGAATTACAATGACATTACAAATACAAGGGTAACTCAACTACAATTTAGTACTCAACTACTATTGGAATTACAATTACAATGAACTTCATAAAATACATATATGAAAATTATTTTATTTATTAATGTTTTAATTTATTATTAATGTTTTTGTTTCAGGATGACAGAGAAAGAGATAGAGATCGGGAGAGGTCGCGCTCTATAAAACCAGATAGGCTAAGAGAAAAGTAAGTATTTACTTCTATTTGTAATGTGGCAAATAAAAAATCCTCATTAAGTGATGTGCCATTATTATATATACCCTTTCAAATTCATGCGAACTATCTTCTTATTCCATTCCAGTAGATCTCGCAAGTAAGTACTAGAGAACAATTGCAACATGTATTTATATCTCTTTTAATAGCAGATCGCTAATATCACCCAAAACCTGTCATTAAGAATAGAATAGAATATTGATCAATGTGTTTCCCGGTAGGTCGTACCGTCGCGAGACACGCGAGCGCTCGCCGTCACGCTCGCGACGACACAAGTCCCGCTCGCGGTCGCCGCGCCGGGACCGGTCGCGGGACCGATCGCGGGACCGGGAGACGCGGGACCGCGAGGTGAGGGACCGGGAGACACGCGACCGGGAGACCAGGGAACGAGAGCCGAGAGAACGGGAGCGAGAGACGAGAGAGAGGGACCGGTCCCGGGACCGCGAGACTCGGGAGCGGGGCGAGCGCGAACTGCGGGAGAGGGAGCCGCGGGAGAGGGAACCACGGGAGAGGGACCGCTCGAGAGACAAAGACAGGGAAAGAGAAACGAAGGAGCGCGACAGAGAGCGCAGCGTCAAACCATCCAAGTCCTCGAAGGAGTCCAAGGACAAAGAGGAAGAGAAGTGATTTGAAATTCCAGTAAGTAAGCGGTATTGTTAGGAAATAAATTGATAAGGCTCCAATTGTTTTGTGTTTCATTTCCGATGTCCTATTAGGGTTCTGTACCCGAAGGGTGCCAAACGGGACCCTATTTCTAAGCCTCCGCTGTCCGTCCATCTGTCCGTCCGTCTGTCACCGGATCAACCTAAATAGGTAGAGAGCTGAAATTTTCACAGAGGGTGTATTTCTATTGCCCCTAAAACAACAAATAATAAAACTTACGGGTTTTTAAGAATTAAGAAGAAAGTAGTAACCATACAAGAGATTATTTGTATGGCCATTTTCTTAGCAATTTCTTTTTATTTGTTTATCGGTGAGCTGACTGCACTCTCCCGATATTACCGGTAAAATCTTTAATTGCGGTTATGTAGTATTGTGCTTAGTCGTTTGTCATTATAATAATAACTGCTCATTATAATTATCCAACTAATTGTATAAATGTGAAAGTAGCGATGTTTGTGCCTCAATCGCACTAAAACGGCTGAACGGATTTGAATGAAATTTAGCACAGAGCTAGATTAACATATAGTATACTTTTTATCCGACTGCACCAGAAGGAGGGCAAGGTTGTCTCGGTAAATCAAACTCCATAGGAACATGCAGATGAAGTTGCGGGAATCAGCTAGAAATAAATAATATGAGTATGAAGGAAACGGTCATTGTTTTGCTTTTGCTACTGCTTATAAATAAAGAGGATCTTTTTTGCATTCGTGTCAATCGACACACCTTATTGTAATAGTTTACCTATTTCGAGGTTAGAATAAAATCATTCATTTTTAAACATACTATATAGTGAAATTGCATTAGTGTTAGTACTGTGAAACTGCCAGCTTTAGTTAACTGACCTGTACAAACTACATTTTCAAAACGTTTTTCAATGTTTCGATGTACGGCAAAGTCAAAGTCAAAGTACTTTATTACTGTAGATATTTACATATACTTAGCAAACGTCAATTTTGCCTCCTCTCTACATTGGACCACTGTGGGAGAAGAAGGGCGTAGAAACTCCCACAGATTGATTTTTAGATCTCTTTTAAAAATAGGTTGTGCTTAACTAATACAAATATGAAAAATTTAATTATTAAGATTAATAAGCAGGAATACATAATTACAAAATTATTAACAGCAAGGCCTGTGTTGAGCTAGATTAACCCCATACAGTCCTGTCATTTAAAAATCTTGATCATTGTAATATCCCTTTTTTGACAAAGTTGCTTTAACATGCTTTTTAAATTGCTTATATGGTAATTTCAAAATTTCCAGAGGTATCTTATTATAGTAGAGAATACACTGACCCTTGAAAGAATTGCTAACCTTCGCGAGTCTAAATCGGGGCGCACACAGTCTGTGATTATTTCTTAGGTTAACATTACAGCTATCGCTAAGTTTGGAAAATGTTTTAAGGTTCTTGCGCACATACATTATACAAGGTGACATTTAATGAGCTGACCATATTTTAGGAAATGATAGTACCCGTCATTATGAACAACTTTCACCAAGAAACATATGGTCGCAAACAAAAAAAAATATTGGGTCCCCCATAGTAACTTGTAATCAGCTGATCGGGTCAATGTACTGAGGAACATATTTTTTTTGCATCTGGGACCATATGTTTCTTGGGGAAAGTTGTTCATAATGATGAGTACTACCATTCCCCAAAATATGGTCAGCTAATTAAATGTCACCTTGTATTTTCGAAAATAAATTGACTAGCTACTGTTAGTATGTCAATTTCTTTAAAAAGCTCTCTTCTGTTCGTTTTAAATTATAAATTGCTCGAATAGCTCTTTTCTGTAAAATAAAAATAGTTTGAATATCCGCTGCTTTCCCCCACAACAAGATACCATAGGGCATCACACGAGAGTCAATCAACTTTTATTTGTCCAGTGGCAACCAAACCGTGTCCCTGATCAATAAAATGATTTTTGTTATTATAAGCATGGGTTTTAATTGTGTTTGTTGCATAGACAATTTAATTTTCTAATCATATCCATTCACATATTTCGAAAATGAATGCTATTTATCTGTTTTTCACTCGTTGTCCGAAAGACGTGTAAGCTAGTTTCAATAGTATCACAGTGTGTCCCCAAGCAGCAGTGCACTACGAAATAATGATACTGCGAAGAAAATTACTTGGAACAGTTAAAAGCTATTTTGCAAAATAATTTGTATGCATGTATATTGTCAAGATAACATGCCGATTACAGAATTTTTATAACCAATACACATTTTTTTTTACATTAAACTTCTGTCCCTATAAACTTGCACACGAGGCAAGTCCCTCGGACAACGGCACATTAGTTACGAAACCGAAGTGTAGATGGCGTGAAAGTATACCGAATAACTAGTCCGACTCTCTGGCCAATAGAAACGCTCAGCCGCCATTTTTATTTAACCCAAGCCGCGGCATCAGTCGCACATCAGTCGTCCGAGAACTATGTGACAGAGTGGGTGGCTTTATTGTCGGTCTCTCGGACCACCGTCAGATTCACGTGAGTATTTAATATTTTATTACAAATTATACTGCACTAGATTCAGTTTTATCTCTATTTTACTGTGAAGGTGCAACAAAATACAAAATCTCATTAGTATTTAAGAGGCGGCTCAAAATTTCCAAAAATTCCCTTGGACAACCAGTCACTTGGACAACGAAATGGTTGTCCATAGGACATTTTGGTTGTCCCTAGGACAAAATTATTACGATCGCAGTAATAAATACGTTCTGAAACTTTTGAAATATTATTTAATTTTATATACCATTTCAAAATTTCACACTTGACTACTTAATTTAGGATTTATCGCCATAGACTTTCCTTTGGACAACCAAATATGTCCACTGGACAACCAAGTTGTCCCCAAATCGAAATACATTTGTCATTAGTTTTTCGTATTAAATTATAGAATAGACAGCTGAACTTTTAAAGATGACTAGTACGATATAAAATAATTTAGCTCGTGGTGTTTTGTTGAACAATTATTATTATTTCTTGTTTTATTGGAAAGTTTCGTTGCGGGAATGACAATCGTTGTCCAGGAGACAATGGAAACAGAAATATATGATAAACTAGGATTCATATCATTCATATTCGTATAAAATATTATAGTGAACTATAAAATTGACAAACACATAGAGGTAGTTTTAATATTAAATGATATTTACATTGAATAAAAAATCTATTGAATTAGTGGTCCAGGGGACAGATTTAACCAAGTTCGTTGGATTTTTTCGCTATAACTTTCTAAATCCAAAGAAAAGTGCTCTGCCCTTTGTAGAATCGTTATGTTTATTAAATAATCTATTAAATAAAATGATTAATTTGAAAAAACAAACATAAAACATGAAAAACCAAAAATTTTAAGATCGGACATTTAAAAGTTGATTGACCCATGAAAGTAACTAAAATATACTAGCCTAGATGTAGCCACATCCGTGCTTTGTCTGATGTTCCTAACAGCGTAAGCCGCAGAACTTAATTTACCAGCCAATTTATCTATGTGGGGTCCCCACTGCAATTTGCTGTCAATGGTTATTCCAAGAAACTTCGTATCATTTACTAATTCTAACGTGCTGTTGTCTAACACTAAACTGGTCTCAACTTGCCGTCTAAATGTCAATTTAGAAGTGAGAATTTGATACACTTGGTTTTACCAGCGTTTAACAATATGTGAACAGCCTTAAAGCAATTGAAAAGGACATCGTGGAAATGTCGGATCTAAACATAAACAAACCTTTACATCTATCAAATGACCCTGCCAAGTCCTCAGTAGAGAAGAACAAAATTAAATCTACACCTAAGATGGGCATAGGGGAATTGTGCTTAAGATGACATACTTTTTGTTTGGAGGCAAATATATAAATAAATGAAGTCGTTTTGAGATCAGAATCTAGCGTATATTCATAAAAGTTTCCTGGGGAATGACATTGTTTCAGTTTTAGACCAATAAACATAACTTAAAATTAAAAAAAGAAACATAAATCGCGCTAAGATCGACGTTTGTAAGATGACGATATATTGCCTAAGATGACATAGTATGTCATCTTAAACTTTTATGGTATGTCGTCTTATACAATACAATTGTATAAGACGACATACCATAAAATGCAATTAAAAAATCAAATTTAAAAAAAATTGTTGTTACCATCACCTAATTTTCCAAGCATAATTCACAGGTAAACTGTTTATTTCTGTTAGGTATGTCTGCACATAGTGTATGACACCAATTGGAACACAGTAGACACTTCACCCAGTGTTCTTTTGGCCTAGATTGGCTAAATAGTTCATTGCAGTAAATGCAAGCTGGATCCTCTTCCTCCTCGTCTTCATTAGCGTAAATATCTTCGACATCCTCGAGGTCCTCGTCATCATCCAAAATAACTCGTTTCGTCTGATTTCGACTTCGCGTGGATCTGCGTTTTTTAGGTGTGGGCTGAGGCTCCTCGTCACCTGCTTTTTCGAGATCCTCTTCATCGTCCATAATAGCACGCTTCGTCGTCTTTCGACCTCGAGTGGATCTATTTTTTTTAGGTGCGGACCCTGGCTTCACGTCGTATTCAAAAATAGCCCGCTTCGTCTGTTTATGTCTTTTGAGGGATTTGCGATTTTCCTTTTCTTTTTTCTGCTGCACTGCTTCTTTAATCTCAATTATAAATGGACTAGCCGTGAGAACTTGTGATCCACCGGCTTTTCTGTTTACTCTTGACTTTCCTGTAGAGGCAGCTTTAGGTAGTGGTGATATATCTTTAAGTAGGCACTTCGCCGATTGCAGAAGTATTTGTCCCGTTATACGATGGCAAGGTTCGATGGCATCAGTGGGTTCCTTAGAACTTGACTCTAGAACCATTGGCTGGGGCCGAGATGAAATATTGGCTTCATGATCTTTTAACAAATTTGCAACAAAATTTGCTGTCAACGTTCTAAGGTATGTTGGACAACTTCTATCTTCTCGAGCAGTGGCACTTTTTTTCGGAGCAACGTTGACATCGATTTGTTCGATAGCATTAGTCGATTTCTCAGAACCAAACTCTCGAAGCAGTGGCTGGGACCGAGATGAAATATTGGCGTCATAATCTTGTAATAAATGCGCAACATTGACTGGCCAAATTGTAGGGGATAAGTGACGTTCTTCAACCCCTCGAATAGTGGCGCATTCTTCAAAATCTATTTCGTCATGAAAGTTGGCAACTGAAAAGTTCATCTCGCTAGCGTCAGTTGATTCTGAGGAATCTGATTCTTCATGATTTTGCTGGGGCTGAGATGAGCCACTGGCAACCAGCTCCTTATCTTTATTCAATTTATTTTTGGTTACTTTGCAAGGGCCAGGTGCAACATTCATCTCGCAAGTGTCAGTAGATTCTGAGACTTCGGGTTCTTCGCAATTTTGCTGGGGCTGAGATGAACTACTGGCAACCAGCTCATCATCGTTGTTTAATTCGTTTTCGGTAACTTCGCTGGGTAAGTACATGTCATCTGGGAAAATATGTGGATTAAAGGGGTAGATTCCACTTTTTTGGAAACCACTCGTAATGTTCCTGACTGACGCTGCATTTTCGTAAGCTCTTCCAAAAATTTGAGCAACTTGGTATAGGCCTACGGTTCTACCAGGATGGTTCTTCATCCAAGTGGCCATCTCACGGTCATAATACGTCTGAAGTGGACCAAAAAATGACACATCAGTCGGTTGCATTCGGTGAGTGCAATGTGGAGGAAGACAGAGCATTGTCACACCGTTGGCCTTGGCAAATTCAAGAGCAGCCAGACTTTTGTGGCTGGAATGACCATCAAGAATTAGCAGCACCTTGTTTGTTACAGAAGCATTTACGAAGGACACGAAGTGCTTCATCCACTTAAGAAATAGGTCACTGACCATATACCCAGAGGGATAGCACAGCTCCAAACAGCCTGGTGGAGAACCGTCAAAGAATTCAGCCTTGTAATTTTTTCTTGGTATAATCATTGCAGGTGGAACAAAGTTTCCGATAGCATTAGCACAGACAACAACTGTGAAATGTTCACCACGTTCAGCACTAGTGACAGCACCGACTTGTTTTTTTCCTTTGGATGCAAATACTTTTGGGGGCTTTTGAACAGTGTTTAGCCCAGACTCGTCCATGTTATAAATTCTATGTGCTGGAATCCCATTATCAGTTACTGCCTTTTCCAAAAGAGAAAAAAACTTCATGACTTGAGGCTTATTAAACGCCCTTGCTCTTGCAGCTGAAGTTGGCTCTGGTTCTCTGAGTGAAATATTAGAATTACGCTCTCTAAAACCTTTCAGCCAATCCCACCCAGCAATTTTTTTTTTCCTATTAAATCTGTGATCCAGCCCCATAACTTCCGCAAACTCATAAGCTAATTTTCTTATTTCGGTTGTATTAAATCCGAAAAATCGCCTTTCAAACTCGAGCACATGATCCACTAGCGCTTTTTCCATTTCTGCGGTGAAGGTTGGTTTAAAACGACCAAGGTTTTTCGGAGACCTATAATAATGACGACGAAGCGTTGCTTGTGGCACATTGAAGTGTTTTGATGCTAAAAGCCAACCCATCTTTTTGTTCTTCACGGCTTCAATTGCCCTAGCCATGTCTTCTTGTGACCAACTCTTCCGTGTCGAGGTACGTTGGTAATTGCCAGGCATCCTAGAAAACAAAACAAATATAACTGAATTTTATATCCGATATTGAAAGGGTAAGATGACATGGTATGGGTATGATGACATAGTATGCCATCTTACACCCATGTCTAGTATGTCATCATACCCAATGGTGAATGCAAATGTTATTTATTTGTTGTGACAAAGACTTTTAGGTTAGAATACGCTTCTTTCGATATTTATGCCATAAAATAGACCCACATTACATTAAAAATTACTTCAGCTAAAAAACACTTACCTTACATGTATTTTCACCACAAATTATAAACGTGATCAAAACTTTATCCACACCAAAATCACGAAAACATTCCGTATGTACAAATCCGCGTTCACTGGCTGCCATATTGAACTTCAAAAGTAGCGACACCTACCGGCCGTCTTTAAAACATCACAGGTTCACCTATAGCGCGAATATTTAAATTGATATTGCTGGTGTGTCGTCTTACCTGAGTATGTCATCTTAAGCACAATTCCCCTACCTATGATCCATATTATAGGTGATGAAAGTGCAAATGGAATCGCTAGGCAACTAAGAAATATAAGATACAATAATTTTAATGATAACTATAGAATTTCTGCCTTTTTCAAACCACAGGCTTTGTATTCTGAAATTCTTAAGGAACTGATCACACGGCTTGCTAAAAATGACATTATAATCCTTACCTTAGGCTCAAACGAAAAAGCATCAAATTTGAAATCAGATGTAGAAAATCTTTTGCAAAAATATGACATCGAAAATGTTGTATTTCTATGTGTAATACAAGCTAACAAATACTCAAACACAACTAAACTGCACAAATCTCAAAAAGCTTTCAAATCAGTTATTTACAAATTCCACATAAAAAACGTCACAGAGATGCACAGTCTGTTGAATCTTGTACACAAACTTAACATAGAGATCGATTATCTTCATTACAAGGAAGAATTTATCACAAATTATGGCAAATACGTTAGAGGCAAAACTGCACCACAAACTTGTGACATTCTAAAGGTTGGCACAATACCCTACTATTTCCACAAACAAAAATTAAAAATTGAACAAAAATTACTGGAAAACAACTCCAAGATCCCTAAAATAGGTACCATTCCCTATTATTTCAAACAAACAACAACCACCACTGAAACTCAAAGAGAAGTTTTTTTTCGCAAACAAACAAACAAACGCAAAGAAAAACTTAAATTGTCAAAGGCAGGCACAACAGTAGCACATATAAACATACAAAGTTTTAATGATAGGAAACAAGCGCTACTTGAAAATTGGCTTCAATCAGAAGAAGGCCGTAGTGTAAAAGTTTTATGCCTTACTGAACACCATAGAGTGAAAACGGATCTAGAAAGAATGTCTTTTAGGGATTTTAGTCTGGCATCGTCCTTTTGTCGGGATACTCGAAAAAGTAAAGGCGGAGTTTGTATTTTTGTTCACGACAGCCTGCATTTTGATGAGCTTCCCTCAATAAGGCAACGCACAATTTCAAATATTTTAGAAGTCTGCGGTGTCAGCTTGCTCGGGGTTTTTGTGATTTGTGCTTGTAGGCCAAAAACTATTAAAAATGATAAGTTTGTTGAACATCTTGAAAATGTTTTAAACACAGTAGGAAACAGAATCGACAAACCATTTTTGCTGTGTGGAGATTTCAATGTAAATTTAATGGAACACGGAAGGGAAAAGAGCGAGTTTCTAAGTCTACTGAAATCATTTAATGCTAAACCGTTTGTACTGGAACCCACGCGCATAACAGCCCATAGTAGTACTTGCATCGACAATATTATTTCCAACATGAATTTACGCAATGTGAAAGTAGTTGAGCCAGGTTTATCTGACCACAGTCTTCAGCATGCTACACTTGATATAAAGATCAAATCAAATCCACGTAGTATTTATAAACAAGTGAGAGACCTCAATAAATCAAATACAGACGAGTTCAAAGATTTTTTGAGTTGCGTATGTTGGGAGCAGATATACTCGATTTCAGATACGGATCAGTCTTTTAATCTGTTTCACGATATACTCGTTAGTGCGTTTGACAGGTTTTATCCGTTGAAAACAGTACAGGTTGAGAAAAAATATCCTAAGCCAAAATGGATTACACCGGGTATTCAAAAATCCTGTGAAACAAAGCGTGAACTTTTTATTGAACTTAAAAATTTAAACCAAGATTCCATAGTTTCAAAAAATTATAAATCCATACTTTCGAAACACTACAAAATATACTGTTCGTTTTTGCACAGGGTGGTATCGTATTGTTATAAGGGGTCCGCGAATTCTCTTTTTAAAAAAAGAAAAACTTTTAAACTATAATAATAGAATATATTCAAAGATCGGGATTAGAAATATGTGTGTCTACGGTATGACCGGCGGAGAGAGACTGACTCCTCGCCAACGACTTCATCAGTACAGGGCCTAGTTAAATGATGATGAAGCAGGTTCATCAGCAATTCACATACATAGAGGGGATATAACAGCCCCCTGCGTGAGATGAAACTTTCCGAATTTCATGTAAGTTTCAGATGAAATTCAGTCAATACGAAGTCGCGGACCAGGATCAGATTCATCGGCTATTTGAATTTCTGGGTTTTCAGGATCACTTTGATCTTTACAGATAAGGGATTGTAGATACTCATACTTTTTACAAAAATATAAAATTATAACACTAACACAAAAGATAATTGATAATACACTAAAAATTGGAAAACTGACATGGTTTACAAATTGTTCTGATGGTTTTACAGATTTTAGGTTTTCGATATTTTGATCAGAGAGTAATTTTAAATATTTAAGATTATCTAGGTTGATATTCGAAATACTCTGATGTGAAGTGTCCAAGTTTAAATCTTTGAATTTTTGTATGTTACAGCATTTATCGTCAGTTATACTATATTCAGGTCTTATGTTAATTATAGATACCTTAGGGTTAGATTTACTTAATAGCTTATTGCTTCTACAATACGCTATACACTCAGGTTCAATATTCAGTACGCCTGCACCGGATATTGTTAATTCCGTGAGGTTGTTATTACAGTCTATCGAAAGCTTAGTAGATTCAGATTGGATAAAAATCCATTTGTCATTACTTAATCTGTGCCAAATGTCTATATATCCGAAGAGAAATTTATGGTTACACTGGTTAGGCATATGAGTGATAGCTTTTGTCATAATTTCGGTTTCACAGGATGGATACCCAATAACACTGAAGATTTCGGTTTCGTCACACATAAATTTGTCCTCAAAGATAGTTTTACATTTCTGAAGGTTTTCCAGAGTCACATACACAGTTTTGTCTTTATTTAAGGCAATAAATGGTTTTTCAGATAAAATCATTGAAAATGTGTTTGATTTATTAACATTTAAGGGTGTAGGAACTAAAGGAATCTTCACTATAAAAAATAGGTTATTATCTAAGAAGTATGATATCAATTCTGAAAGATTCATCAGTAAATGTATATTATTCAGGTGTAAATCAACAGGGAAGTTTTTATATTTAGGCATTAAATTCACATGTTTTAAAATATCGTTATACAGCTGTTTAGGAGTAATTATTGAAGGATGCAAAGTATTTGTTTTAGTAAATAGTACAGAATTTACAATATCTTCAACTTTAAATGACAATGTGATCATATTGGCTTGCAAAATGTTCAATGTGTGAGTTATTTGATTTTCGAATGCAAGTTCATTCATTATTTTGGAAACATTGTTTAATGAATGGGTTAAATTTTCAAGAGTGGCGTCCAGTATGGCTTCATTTCTATTTAGTTCGTACAGGGATCGGTTAAGATTTGAAATTGCCGATTGAGATACAATAATGCTGTCCGTCAAAGAATTTGTAAGTTTACTATCGTTATCGTAAAGTATTCGAATAGCATTATTATATTTTTCAGCATCCTCTTCACTTAGGGTGCCAAATATGTGTTTAAATACAGTTCCGACGCCTGAGAACCAGGCTGACCTTCTAGTTGGACTACTTGAGGTGAGATGGGAAATAGAGTTATGGTCTCGTAGAATATCGCTGAAGAGGGAATCGAGTGGTTGCATCATGTTGTGACATTGACCTCTAATGGGTTCATTCTGTTGACATAGGAATCTGACAGTACTAAAGGTTTCACGAATATTTTGCAGGTGATGGTTAACGTAAGAGATGTCTATTGGAATAACTACGTGAAAATGGTCATCCACGACACGTAATGTACCAATTGGGTTAAAGAGTATCCCAGGACCCTTGGTGATCGGTTCGACGCTAGTAGCCAGAACTTGATTGTGATTGTTCACAATAAATCTGGAAAAATTTAATAACTACATTAAAATTAGAACTTAACTACATATCTTACCTATCTAAGGGGTTATTCACATTCATGTGCTGGTTTCACTTGGTCATAGTGGTGTTTAACATGGCGTCTGTTTATTAGCAATGACAATGTGTTGTTTCCATGTATTTTAACCACCTTATATGGGCCTTTCCAGATTGGTGAAAGGGCTTTTCGCAATCTGAGATGGTTTCTTAAGTATACCATATCGCCAACTTTGTATGTAGAGATTCTGGTTTGTCTGTCATAATAAGCCTTGGATCTTTCTTTGGAGGGCCGGATATTTTCTAAAGCCTTTTCGCGGGATAGTTTTAATCGGTGGTTAAGCATTTTTACATACTCTGGATAAGTAACATCTGAGCGTAGACTAAAGACAGAGTCAGGGATATGTGGCTTATGTCCTAACATCAGCTCGAAAGGTGTAAATTGGGTTGTGCAGTGGGTATTACTATTATATGCTAGCATTGCTGTGTACACAAATTTATGCCAATTATTTTGGTTTTCATTTACATACGATTTTAAGTATTCTTTCAGCGTAGAATGGCTCCTTTCAATTGCGCCTTGGGTTTGAGGGTGATATGGTGAAGACCAGATTTGTTTTATCTTAAGGAATTCGCAAGTACGTTTAAAAAGGTCGGCAGTGAAGTTAGTCCCTTGATCGGTTAAAATCATTTTGGGGATTCCAAAGAGCGATATGAAATGAACGAGGCATTCACAGCATTCTTCTGCTGTGGCATTCGAGATGGGGTAAGCAATCGAGTATTTTGTCAAATCATCTTGGAGGGTAAGAATAAATCTTAGCTTCGAAAGTCCGGCTTCAGGTAATGGTCCAACTATGTCTAAACTGATACGGTCAAATGGACGAGTTGATGTTGTGGTTATTTGCATAGGAGATCTGTTTATTTTACGAAAGGCTTTGTTGGATTGACATGATTTGCAGTTTTTTACATACAGTTCAATGTCTGATCGCATATTTTTCCAGTAATAACGCTGTTTGATTCTATTGTACATCCTGGTGGAACATAAATGGCCTGCAATTGGTATATCATGATTCTCTTTTAAAATCTTTGCTATTTCTGAAGGGACGGCATAAATTATGGTGTTGTGGCAAATGTTGACATTGATCTGGCTATTGTGAAATAAATACATAATCATGCCATAGATTTTTGTGAAAGCATGTTTGTCGAATGGATTTTGGAAGTCTGATATAGCAATTTCCGTAACATTTTCGGATAAATCATTTTTAACCGATTTCAGACATTGGAATATTTCTGGATAATTGCAGGAATCAAAATGATAGACTTTTGTGAATAGTAAGTAATAATAATTAAGTAATAAGTTTTTCCTTTGTTTTCAATTTTTTTGAACGAATGTAGCTCTCTCTCGCTATTTAGAAGTTCTGTTGGATTTTCCATTTCAGATAATAGGTCTTGGATATACATATTTGATTCGTCAAGATCTATTGATGTGGGAACAAGGATGGTTTTGTATTGAGTTTTCAGAAAATTTTCATTACATTCGTTTATGTGTGTGTTATATGTTTCGTTTTTGTTGGAAAATGATTTCAGAAATTGGGAGTAGTCGTTGTTGGGAGGGTGTATGATTTGAGGTGATTCTGCTGGCGTTTCAGGGTGTGGTGAAAATGGAAGATCCGGGGGAGTGAAATCTATGTTATCGCCGTAAGGGCTTATATTATCATCGCCGAGATCTATTAAGTCACTCAATTGAATTGAGTCAAGATCAAGGTCTTGAGTTGGCGTTGATGGTTGTGGCTCATTAGATTGTGTTTGTAAGGTTGAGGCTTCGGGATCAGTATCATTATGGAGAATCGGATTTACAGGGTAACGAGACAACGCATCGGCATTGCTATTGATTTTACCCTTTTTATACTCAATTTCATAGTCAAATTCCTCTAATTTCAGTCGCCACCTAACTAATTTAGAACCGGGTTCTTTACAATTGAAAAGCCATTTTAATGGGCGGTGATCGGTCACGATTTTGAAACGGCGGCCATAGAGATAGGGCCGGAAGACTCTGGTACCAAAAATGATAGCCAAACATTCCTTTTCAGTAACGCTGTAATTACATTCGGCTTTATTCAAAGTCCGAGATGAATAGGCAATAGGGCGATCTTTGCCAATAGGCCCTTGAGAAAGGATAGCTGAAATCGCATAATTTGATGCGTCACAGGTGAGTACAAAGGGTTTGGAAAAATCGGGGTATGCCAACAAGGGAGCCGATGTCAATGAATTTTTTAGTCTCAAATGATAATTGATGTTCATGTTCCCAATTGAATGGAGTGTCCTTTTTAAGGAGAGAAGTTAGGTGTTTGGCGATTTTAGATAATTCCGGGATAAATCTCCGGTAATAAGACACGAGCCCAAGGAATGATTTTATGTCTTTAGGACATTTGGGTAATGGAAATTCATGAATGGCTCTTATTTTCTCAGGATTTGGCTTGACACCTTGATCGGTGATGATATGACCAAGATAAGATACTTCGTTACGGAGGAACTCGCACTTATCCGGCTGAAGTTTCAGATTGAAGTCACGGAGCCTTTGGAAAATTTCGGATAGATTTTTGATGTGAGTTTCCAAATCGAAAGAATAGATGACAATGTCGTCGAGATAGACAAAACATTCTATTCCTTGAAGGCCTGAAAGAGCTAAATTTATTAGTCTCTGAAAAGTTAAGGGAGCATTTTTTAGACCAAAGGGCATTCGCGTAAATTCGAAATGTCCCTGAGGGACTGAGAACGCGGTTTTTGAAGCATCGTTATCAGCCATTGGGATCTGATGAAAACCGGAAGCAAGGTCAAGAGTACTGAAGTACTTGCATTTCCCTAATTGGTCAAGAATTTCAGAAATATTCGGAATCGGATAGGAATCTCCGATGGTGATATCGTTAAGTTTGCGGTAATCAATGACGACCCGCCACTTACGTTCACCTGAAGCATCATTTTTTTTTGGAACAACCCATATTGGGGAAGACCAAGGGGATGTTGAGGGTTTTATTATACCCTGACGAAGCATTTTATTTACCTGCGATTGTACTTCTTGTTTATGTATTTCCGGGAATCTGTAAGACTTCGTATTTACGGGAACAGAGGAGGACGTATTTATTTCATGTTTCAGGATATCCGTCGTAGTTAAATTATCATCGGGTAGGTGAAAAATGTCAGAATAGTTAGAACAGAGCTCATTTAGATACCTTCTTTCTTCTTTGTTCAAATGTGATGTTCGTAACTGATTTAATACTTCAGTAGTACGGTTAACAGCATCTATTTTCCTTTTGGAGGAAAAATCATTAACTTCGTGGTGCTCATTAAATATTTCATTCACTGGAATTAATTTAATATTCAAATTGGAATTCACAACTATGGGGGATTCGGAGACATTAACGACGGATATATTTATTCTAGAGTTATTCTTTACTTTAACTATGCAGTTAGCAATTAGTAAAGACTCTATTGAATTTTGGTCTAATACGAAACCTTCTCCTACTTCAGGATTCTGTACAGAACACTCGATTACCATCTGTGTTCGAGGAGAAATGGTGTATGTAGGTTCTTGAAATTTCAGGAGTAATTGTGTCTTGTCAATCGTGAGAGTTTGTTTAGTATAATCGATTTTACAGTCTGTTTTTGTAAAAAGGTCATTTCCTAAAATACCGTCATATGGTATTGTGATTCCAGATGCGACATAGAACTGGTGAGTTATTGAATTGAACTCAATCGCGATTCGACCTGGAGAAGACATCGGGTTTTCAGTTTGTCCTATTCCTGAAAATGATATTTTATCTCTTAGAATTTCAGGCATTATTTCAACAGAGCTTTTCTTGATCAAGCTTACGGATGCACCACTATCAACTAAAAGCGTCAAGGGTCGGGTAGAAACGGAGGTAAGTATTTCAATATAGGGTAAGTACTTTTTTAATGGATCTGTATTAATTTGATATATTTTTTCAGATGTCGCTGCTGTGGGTATGGACTCAGAGGATTTAGAAGCCGTTGTTGGACGTATGGATTCAGAGGATTTTGAAGTCGCTGCTGGGCGTATAGATTCAGAGGATTTGGAAGCCGCTGCTGGGCGTATAGATTCAGAGGATTTGGAAGCCGCTGCTGGGCGTATAGATTCAGAGGATTTGGAAGCCGCTGCTGGGCGTATAGATTCAGAGGATTTGTCTTTCCGGTGGGGCTGGTTACCCTGTGGCGTAGACTGTTGTTTAGTCAGATTTTGGGATGAGAAAGTATCGGCTTTTTATGGTTCATTTCCCGCGCGACACCGTACAGGAAAACCTATTCGTTTAAATTATCGATTTCGTCGACTCCTTCATTTTCCTGCTCGAATGAGGGTAAGTCAACATGGTGTACAGGGTGGCTAAACTGGCCTTGATTTTGATAGCTGCCGAAACGTTTGTTGTTGAATTCGCATTTACGGCAGTCTTTAATGAGGTGTCCCTCGTTTTTGCAATATCGACAGACAGGACGAGAACTAGAATTATTTTGACCATTGTCGTTGGACTCGTTGGTAATGTTTATCCCTGCACGATTCTGAAATCCTCGGTTCTGAGGACGCTAGAACTGGCCTGACCGTTGAGATGGATTTTGATAATTGTTAGGATGTTGGTAACGATTCTGATTTTGGAAATTCGATGATTGTTGTGGACGGTTCTGGTAGGAGTTGGCACCGCTATGTGAAGTTGGATGTTTCTTAAGTGTTGCCTGTAATATTTTTTCTTCAGATGAGGCAAAGCTTATTGCCTCATTGAGGGTTGAGGGATTACGGCATCGAATAACGGTTGCCAGTCTTGGGTTCAACCCGGTCACGAATGTGTGTAATGCGAGGTCTTGCATTGCGGCGATGCGGCCAGTCAGTTCTCCTTTTAATTTGGTTGGTATAGTAATATTTATTTCAGTTATTAATTTTGCTAAGCAGGATTCTACGCGGAGGCCGAACTGATTAACCGCTTCGTTACTAAGCTGGCGACAATCTTGCAGCTCGGATAATACGGCGGCATAATGTTTTTTCTCGCCAAACTGATTTTTCAGAAAATCTTTTAACTGATCAAATGTCTCAAATTCTTTGATAGAACACGCTATTTCCGCGCGTCCTTCCAATTGGCTTACAAAATATTTAAATAATATAATTTGCTGGGAAGGCGAAGCAAGGTCTATCGCGTTTTGGCAATTGTTTAAAAATGGAGCAAGTCTGTCGCGACTGCCATCGAATTTGTTTATAAATTTCAATAGAATACTAAGCTCTACGCCTTTAGACGGTCCTGCTTCGTCTTTATCTTTTCCCATTATAGATGCGTGGGCGACACTCAGTCAAAACAATAACACAATTGAGATAAGAATGAGACAATGCGTGAACTCGGTTACACTACAGTTTGTTAATTTAATGTCAATGAATAAAACTTTTGTGGGACACTTTTAGGTATGCACTTTCACTTTAAACTGGAATGTACTCACATTAGAAGGTAGATGATAGCTGGCATGATGTTACTCGATGTGACGAAATTATGGTCTGAATTGGTATTTGGTTCAGAACGACGTAGAAGGACTGGAATGTATGCTGGAACTTTCCTGGAACTCGAATGTAACTGGAACTGGGTTTGTGCTGGAACTAGAATATTGGAGTCGGTGCTGGGTTGCAGAAGGTAACACGCTGCTGGTGTTATTCTCCTGATCCATTTAGCGCACAGTGGACTCGCTGATAAAGTTGAGGTATTTTGAGTCTCTCGTTTTGCACTTTCACACACTTTTATATGGAACTGAAGGAGACGTTCGGGGACCTTTTGAGATCCCACCGCTGCCACCAATGTTATAAGGGGTCCGCGAATTCTCTTTTTAAAAAAAGAAACACTTTTAAACTATAATAATAGAATATATTCAAAGATCGGGATTAGAAATATGTGTGTCTACGGTATGACCGGCGGAGAGAGACTGACTCCTCGCCAACGACTTCATCAGTACAGGGCCTAGTTAAATGATGATGAAGCAGGTTCATCAGCAATTCACCATACATAGAGGGGTTATAACAGTATGCAAAGAAAAAAGACAACGAATGTCTTATTCTAAATTCAAAAAATAAAATTCAAACTGTCTGGAATATAGTAAATAAAACTATCAAAGGGGAAAAATCTAAAAAAATTGAAAGTTTTTCGCGACTCACAGATGGTGTTAAAACGATAATCAGTGAGCTAGAGGCCCCAGACTTATTTAACGCTTATTTCAGTACAAGTAGCACTCCTATAAATAAAAACGAGCTACATAGCATTGAACTTCCCAGCCTTCAAAACAACACCATGTTTATCAATCCCATATCTAGACATGAAATTCTAATACTTGTGTCTAGTTTCAATAATAAAAAGTCGTGTGGTTTTGACGGTTTACCAATCACTATTATTAAAGAAATTATAGAGGTAGTTGCCGATCCTCTGGTCTATCTCATAAATCGATCAATAGCCACAGGTATTTTTCCAGAAAGGCTTAAAAAAGCTCATATCATTCCTCTGCAGAAAGGTGATAGTAGACTGGAAGTTCAGAATTATCGCCCCATTGCGTTGTTTCCCTGTCTTTCAAAGATCTTCGAAAATTTTTATTCAAACCGTTTGACAAACTTTTTATTAAAATACAAAATACTGTCCAAAAACCAATTTGGTTTTCAAAAGGGTAAGTCAACTATTGATGCTGTTTTCGATATGATGGATTTTGTGGCGGACTCTCTAAATATAAAGTCTAACGTGGTAACTGTTCTACTGGACTTATCAAAGGCTTTTGATTATGTCGATCATCACGTGTTGCTATGCATCCTAAATCGGTACGGTATAAGAGGAAATTGTCTAGACTGGTTAAAGTCTTATCTGACAAACCGCCAACAAAGTGTTAAGCTTCCTATGTTTGACTCCAGGACAAACACACTTTCACACAAAATATCCCTAAGTACTGAGATAACGCAAGGTGTGCCTCAAGGTAGTGTCCTGGGTCCCCTGCTGTTCATATTATATATTAATCATTTACCCCAAATAATCAGTAAGAAAATCACTATTTTTGCGGATGATGTCTCAGTATTCTTTAAATTTGAAAGAAATAATACAACACAGCTATTTCCTGAGATAAATGAAACTATCAATGCCATAGTCAAGTGGTTAAAATCTATTGGACTAAAAACAAATGCAGGAAAAACAAAAATGATTCATTTCCGAAATTATAATACCCCTAGACTGGAACCAAATCTAACTGTGGACAATACTACGGTTGCCCTTGTAGACCAAGCCAAGTTTCTGGGGATTTTCGCAGATGAGTACATGAATTGGAAAAAGCACATAGATACCCTTGAGACAAAACTAAGTAGTTTTTGCTATGCATTGAGATGCTTGTCAACAGTTACTACAACACATGCCATGCTGCAGGCTTACTATGCGTTTTTCCACTCTAGGCTTCTGTACGGCTTGGCATTGTGGGGTGGCAGCGTTGATATAGAAAAGTTGTTTGTCTTGCAAAAGAGATGCGTTCGTATTTTAAGTGGTGTCAATTCAAATATAGTAACTTGTCGCGGCCTATTTTTTAAATTGGAAATACACACTGTCACAGCGCTCTACATTATGGAGCTCTGCAAATTAATAAAGCGTTATCCTGAAAAGTTTCCCATCAGCTCTGAACGCAATAGTAATAGGCTAAGAGATAGGTTCAAGCATGACCTTAAGACTAGGTACTGTAGAACTACGTCCTATAATAGAAGTACTAGTAATATGGCAGTCTGCGTTTATAATAAACTACCGTCAAATATAAAGCTTCTCTCGGGTGATCAGTTTCTGAAGGCCTTGAAGCAGTACTTACTGCTTATGTGTCCTTATACGTTGACTGAGTTTTATGAATACGGCAAATTATTGTCTTAGAAAGTAGGTATTTACTATTTTACGGATTAGACTTTTTATTTTATTATTTTTCATACTTTTGACTAGCGACATAAATATTTACTCAAAATAACAATTCAATTCAATTCTAATCCAATAAAATAATGTTTTTATAGAATTATTTATGATTATGTATTTTTTTGTTTTTCCAAGCGGAAAATACTATTATCTAATTTTCTCTAATGTTAATCTAATTTACTTAATCTAATTTAATTCTATTGATAATTATGATTATTAAATTGCCATGCCGCCATTGGTAAAATTACATTAGCACATTATATTATATTACTTAAGATCTGTAACATATACTGTAATTTATCGCAATAAAATGAAATGAAATGAAATGAAATGAAACAGTAATTATTAACTGTGAACCAATTCAAGGTTAAAGACAATACACCATTAACATCATCAAAATCTGCGTTTTGTCTTTCAATTTTGAAGACCATTGAAGTATCATCAGCAAATAACACTATGTCAGTTAATTTCTCCACCATGAAAGGCAGATCGTTAATATATACCAGGAACAAGAAAGGACCTAATATGGAACCTTGTGGAACGCCAATTTTAACACCCGATCCATCAGATTTAACGCCGTTAACTTCTGCCTTTTGAATTCTATTGCTTAGGTATGATCTTAGTAGATCAACGCTTTATTTTGAACTCTCCGTAATGATTTAATTTAATTAATAGCGTATTATGATCAACACAATCAAACGCCTTCGACAGGTCGCAAAAAACTCCGATAGCATCCTGTGCGGCCTCCCATGCAGAATAAATATGAGATATAAGGGTAATACCTGCATCCGTAGTCGATTAACCCCTAGTGAAACCGTATTGTTTGGCGTGGAGTTGTTTGGTACGGTTGAAGTGTGAGAGCATTTGATTGAGTATAATCTTTTCAAATATTTTACTTAGTGTTGGAAGAACAGATATTGGTCTGAAATTTGAAGGATCACCCCATCGGCCTTGAATGTAGCCCTGCCCAACGAGAGTAAAGTCCTACCCAGTATTTAATATTTTATTATTAAGAATTAAAAAGGTATACTCGTACAAAATACTGTCTTTTTACGTTTTTCCATGAACTACCATTGTCCTACTAGCACGACCAGTTTTTAATTTTTAGGGTTCCGTACCCGAAGGGTTCCAAACGGGACCCTATTACTAAGACTTCGCTGTCCGTCCGTCCGTCTGTCAACAGGCGGTATCTCAAGAACCTAGCTAGCTAGAGAGTTGAAATTTTCACAGATTATGTATTTCTGTTGCCGCTATAACAACAAATACTAAAAAACAGGATAAAAGAAATATTTAAGGGGGCTCCCATACAACAATTCTTTCAATACCACATACAAACTTATGGATGCACCTGGTTACGTACATGGAGTGTGAAAGTAACCGCACCAATAACTTTGTAAACAATATTTTGCTGTGTAAAATCCAAACTATTCACTCCACACCATCGCTTCCATTGAACGGTGGTACGGAACCCTTCGTGCGCGATTTAGACTCGCACTTGACCGGTTTTTTATTCCGTCGTCAGTCCGATGCAGTTTTTATTTGTGTTAAGTTTTACAAATTAGTCAAAGATTGATGAAGAAAGATGAAAAAAAAAAAATGTTATGATTAAGAAGCAGGAATAAATAATTACAAAATTATTAACAGCAAGGTCTGTGTTGAGCCAGATTAACCCCGTACAGTCCTGTCATTTAAGTAATGGCAATTTCAAAATCTCCAGAGGTATCTTATTGTAGTACAGAATGCACTTGAAAGAATTGCTATCCTTCACAAGTCTAATTCGGGGCGCACATAGTCTGTGATTATTTCTTAGGTTAAATTTACAGCTATCGCTAAGTTTGGAAAATGTTGTAAGGTTCTTGCGTACATAGATTATATTTTCAAAAATAAATTGACTAGTTACTGTTAGTATGTCAATTTCTTTAAAAAGCTCTATTAAGGAGTCTGTTCGTTTTAAATTATAAATTGCTCGAATAGCTCTTTTCTGTAAAATAAAAATAGTTTGAATATCCGCTGCTTTCCCCCACAACAAGATACTATAGGACATCACACTATGAAAGTAACTAAAATATACTAGCCTAGATGTAGCCACATCCGTGCTTTGTCTGATGTTCTATTTTCGGGGACCTATAATTAGCATTGTTTTATTCATTTAGACCATGTTAAAATGTTATATTTTGCTGTAGATCCTCCTAAGACTGTATAAATAAATAAATAAATAAAATAAATAAATAAATAAATAAAGTTCCTAACAGCGTAAGCCGCAGAACTTAATTTACCAGCCAATTTATCTATGTGGGGCCCCACTGCAATTTGCTATCAATGGTTATTCCAAGAAACTTCGTATCATTTACTAATTCTAACGTGCTGTTTTCTAACACTAAACTGGTCTCAACTTGCCTGACATTTGGAAGTCAAAATTTGATACACTTGGTTTAACCAGCGTTTAACAATAAATTATTAACTGTGAACCAATTCAAGGTTAAAGACAATACACCATAAAAATCTCCTTTTTGTTTTTCAATTTTGAAGACCATTGAAGTATCATCAGCAAACAACACTTTGTCAGTTAATTTCTCCACCATGAAAGGCAGATCGTTAATATATACCAGGAATAAGAAAAGGCCTAATATGGAACCTTGTGGAACGCCAATTTTACCAACCGAACCATCAGATTTAACGCCGTTAACTTCTGCCTTTTGAATTCTATTGCTTAGGTATGATCTTAGTAGATCCAACGCTTTATTTCTAACTCACGGGTATTCACGACGTATGATCTTAGTAGAACCAACGCTTTATTTCTAACTCCGTAATGATTAAAAAAAAAAAAAAAATTAATAGCGTATTATGATTCACACAATTAAACGCCTTTGACAGGTCACAAAAAACTCCGATAGCATCCTGTGCGGCCTCCCATGCAGAATAAATATGAGATTTATGGGTAATACCTGCATCCGTAGTCGATTTACCCTTAGTGAAACCGTATTGTTTGGCGTGGAGTTGTTTTGTACGGTTGAAGTGTGAGAGCATTTGATTGAGTATAATCTTTTCAAATATTTTACTTAGTGTTGGAAGAACAGATATTGGTCTGAAATTTGAAGGATCGCCCTTATCTCCCGACTTGAACAGAGGTATCAGTTTACTGTGTTTCATGAGGTCTGGGAAAGCCCCATCGTCAACACATTTATTGAATATATAAGCTAAGAGTGGGGCTATAACTAGAATTACTGAACCAATGACTTTGACTGATATACCCCACAGGTCTTCCGTATTTTTCAAGTTGAGTAATCTAATCGTTTTGACAATGTCCTGGGGATATACATGATGAAATTTTAAATATACCTTACTGACGCTAGTGTTATTTTTGAATAAAGTCTCTGCTTCATATGGAGATGAATTTAGACGATCTGTTGTGAATACATTGGTGAAGAATGTTTCAATAGCTCCAGCAACATCAGCGCTGGATTTAACAACATCATCACCTATCTGTAAGCAGAAATCATTGTCCCTGCCCATAAATAGTGCATAATTAATGCAAAAGTAAATAGTGCCATTCCTTGTGAGTACGCTACCGTCACGGTAGCGCTAGCGCACCTCACACCGTTTGCAAAAACTGCTAACATCCAAGATACGAAATTAACACACAAAATGTGCACAAATAGTGCGCTCAAAGTACAATGTTTCAAAGATTGCTCTTTCTTATAGGAATGGAGATTATTGGAGATATCGAACTCTACATTTTAACAACTCACGAGCTGGCGTTCAGATAGCGTACACAAAATAGTGCAAGTAGAAGGCGACCTTTTCCATTTATGAATACTATAGGTACCAAAAAGTAGTGCGTTAAATAGTGCCTCAACCAGTCCCAAAACATTATGGGTGTTATAGACGACTGTAATAAAAGGCACTGGTTTTTGGAGAAATACAATGTCATCCCCTTAAAATATAAATAGCCCATCAAGAATCAAAAATCCATTAACAAAATAAGTAAAATATGTAGGCAAGATAAAACATTCTCCCCTTTTTTTAAGAGAAACGAGGACTTTTGTAAGGCTTTTTAAGGGGTCTGCGTAAAACTCTAGCGGTAGCAGCGACATCTGCCACTCTAACTATGCCGTCTCTACTATACTATTCCCGCCCAGATAGAGCTGAAAGTATAAAATGAGCCGGTATTAGAGCCTCATCAGCAACAGAATCCAGTGAGACATGCGTAAGTGGTCGGGTATTCACGAGGCTTCAGCTTCCGCTAACAGTGTACTTGAAACTTCGTCTGAGGTTTTAACACAGTGAACTAATCGCTCCCACGCTCAGCCCATAAAAGGCGCTGCGGGAGGAAAGAAACGCCAATTGATTGATTTGTTGGCGGCAAATTCTGCAACAGTGTCGCCGTAAAGAATAAGAATAAGAATAAGAATAAATTTATTTAGTAAGAAAGACTTAAAGCTAGGTTTACATTTTATAGTTTATCCAAAACATCTCTTAAAAGCTACATGTGTTTGACTGCGGCCCCACACTAGGCTGAGCCTGTATCGCGGGTGCCATCGTATGCTTAGCAGAATGGGAGTTGTTGTGCTTAGTAGTAATTTACAAACAAAAATAAAAGTTAGATAGAACAATTTAAAATATACACATTTAAAAATATATAAAACATACACAGTGCAAAATTAGTAGAGAGGTGACTGTAAAATATATTGTACATACTTAACTGACACATAGGTCTAGATCAATAATTTACTTAGTTGAGTATGATAAAATTACTCTGAAATACTCAGCACCGACTCAGCTTCATTATATGAGAGGGACAAAAGCCATTTCTGGTATTTTCGTTTAACTTCGAAGGTGCTGCAATTTCTAAAGTCACACACACTGTTAACCTTGTTGTATATATGTGGGTGGCTAGAATCAGGGAATCTTTGGGCAAATGTGGTATTGACAGCATGGATGGGGATCTGGTACACACGTTTCGTTAAAAGTTTGTTAAAGAGTGATGATTTTGTTATGTTATTGTGCATCAGAATGACAGATTTCAGTATATAAAGCCGACGGACGCTGAGTATCTTATTTTCACTGTGAATAAGATCGGTGGGGTACATCCTTGGTTTCCTGAACATGACCTTTAGAAGTGAACGCTGTGCTCTCTCCACGTTAAGAAGAACTGTATTGTTGGCGCCGCCCCACACCGAGATACAATAGGTAAGGATTGGTTCACAAATCGCGGTATACACATTTGTTAATAGCTCGTAGTCTGCGCGGTTTCTTAGTTCTTTCATGATATAAATTATTTTGCGAACCCTACCTGACAATGCTTGTATATGCTCTCGAAAGTTCAAATTCTTATCCAGGGTTATGCCGAGATATATCATAGATGCAGCATTAGATATTTCGGGACATTGACATTGGCTATGTTTATTTCCGCATTTGTGGATTTTTATGCCAGGCAGCGATGTTGGTGCGGAGGCTTCTGTCTTGTAGAAACACACGTATTTCGTTTTTTCCGTATTCAATGTAAGCAAATTTTTCCTCAGCCAACTCGCTACATTAGACATTCCGTTTTCAGCACTGTCAAAGGCCTTCCTCCAGGATTTATCGTGAAAAATTATAGCTGTGTCATCAGCGTAGGAAAAGAGATCAGCTTTGGGTAAATGAATGCTAGAAATGTCATTAATATACATCAAGAATAATGTGGGACCCAGAATACTCCCCTGTGGGATGCCGAAGCTGACGGTCCTAGGTGAACTGCGATGCGTCCCCACCTTTAGATATTGTTGTCTATGGGATAGATAGCTTTGAAACCATGCAAGTACAGTACCACGGATTCCCATTTTGTGTAGCTTCTCCAGCAGAATTGGTGTTGATACCGTATCAAACGCCTTTGCAAGATCGAGAAAGACGCCTATACAGGGGTTTCCATCATCCAGCAGGGAGCATACACGCCGCACTAGGGAACTCACAGCGTCTTCTGTGGAAATACCTTTTCTAAACCCGAATTGACGGTGATGAAGTAAGTTCTTTTGTTCCAGAAAGCCTACTAGTCGTTGGTTTACTACCTTTTCCAATAGTTTCGAGAAGGTTGGTAGCAGAGAGATCGGTCGGTAGTTGGAGGGGTCATCTTTTGGTCCTGCTTTATGGATCGGGCACACCAGAGAAGATTTCCAGACCTCCGGAAATTGGCCTGTTGACATGCTTAGATTGATGATATGTGCTAGGGGTTTAACCACGTAGTCCTTTAGACTCTTAAGGATGCAGTTGCTGATACCATCTGTCCCTGACGCATTACTAGATGATAGCTGCTGAATTAAACATCCAATTTCCTCACCGTCGGTTGGTTGTAGAAATATGGTGTCTCCCGGGGATTGATCAATTGATATTTTAGATACAAGGCTGTCCTCCGTTTCGTTCATAACTTCTAAAATGCGTACTGCTAAGTTTTTACCTACGCTAGTGAAGTACTCATTGCATTGGTTCAAGGAAGAAATAGGATCACCAGATATGTTTAAAAGTTCATTAGCTGCTGAGATTTGTTTTTTTGAATAGCAAATATCTTTAATAGAACTCCACAGTTTTTTTGGATCGTTTTTGTTTTCTTGTAGTGTTTTTCTCTCATGATCATGTTTCAGTTGGTATAGAAGATTATTGCAGAAGTTTCTGTAACGTGAGTAGGTTAGTTTTAATACCTCGTTGTTGGGATTTTTACGTGACTTACAGTGTAATGCATCGCGATTTTTTATACATCTGATCAGACCTGGGGTAATCCATGGCTTAAGATTAAACTTCGACCTGGTCAACTTGACTGTTTTAGAGTTGTTATCAACAACCCCTGAAACAATCGTGCTGAAAGACTCCGTGGCTCTCTCAACCGAATCTTCATTTAACACCGAAGACCAGTCAATATTGCTCAATTCCCTATCTATTGCATTGTGGTCTATCTTTATTCGTAAACGTGTTAACGGTTTTCAATTCAATATATTTATTGCAATAAAAAACATGTTACTTAAGGTCTTAAATAAGTACAGTAGTTTCAATGTAATTTTACCCTTAGGGCGTAGCAATATTATGATTAAGATATATTTACATCCATAAATAAGTTAGTTTTACTAAATGTCATTGGTACATGTCCATAAATTAACAATTAATAATAATACAACATTGGATCATAATTTATAACAATACAGATAAATAATATTAAAATTTATGTTTAAAGAATTCATTTAGGTCATAGGGGCAAATTTTTATAAGTATCTGTCTGAGTTTATTAATAAGACTAGGTGTAGGAAGTGATTTTATTTCGTCAGGAAGCCTATTATACACTTTTATGGCTACCATCCTCGCGCACCGCGAGTACGCGACAGTCCGGCAGGTTGGCTCCTCTAGATTGTATTGGTACCTTTCATTTAACCGAACGCTGACTCCCATAGGTCTTAGAGGAAACTTTGACGGGTGACGCCTCACCAATTTGCAAAGCTCAAGTATGTACAGGGCAGTAATAGTAGGAATATTCAGTTTGACAAAGGATTCCCTACACGATTCCCTGCTTGACTTGAGTCCGTCGATGATCCGCACACACCTTTTTTGTAGGATGAATCTATTTTTAATTTCTACGCAGTTCCCCCATATTGCTAAACCATAGAGCACCCTAGACTGAAAAAAGGCGTAGTAAGCTTGCATAGTGGCTCTTGAAGTTGAAATAGCTGCTGGGCATCTCAAGGCATAACAGAAGCTGCTTAGCTTACTTTCCAGACACTCTACATGTTTCTTCCAGTTCATATTTTCGTTACAATAGATCCCCAAGAATTTAGCATTTGATACTGTACAGCAATTTTTACCATCGAAATTAATTTCTAGAGCAACATCCGGGGTGTTGTAATTTCTAAAGTACAAGACATTCGTTTTATTAAGATTGGTATTTAGGTCAAGTTTTTTAAACCAGTTTATAACAATATTTATTGATTGCGTTATACGATCTGCTAAGTTAGTCCCTTCTCCTCGCTGAAATTTGAAAAAGACAGAGACGTCATCTGCGAACATTATTACCTTATCGTCTATCAGGTTTGGAAGATGATTGACGTACAGAAGGAAGAGAATGGGCCCCAATATGCTACCTTGTGGGACGCCCTTAAGTATTGTTGTAGTTTTAGATTCATTATTTATAAGAGTCCTTGATTGGTTCAAGATTGGAAGGAGGACACTCTGTTCTCTTTCTTTAAGGTATGATGCAAACCATTTACCCACAACCCCCCTGATCCCATATCTATCCATAATGGATAATAGGATACCATGATTGACATAATCGAATGCTTTCGAAAGATCGAGGAGAACCGTCATTACATTTTTTTTACTGTTTAGAGCCTCCGCAACGAAATCCGTCATGTCAAATATAGCGTCAGCTGTGGATACTCCATGTTGAAACCCGAATTGCTCTTTAGCCAAGATTTTTTTTAGTGTGAGAAAGGATCGGAGTCTGTTTGCCATGGCCTTTTCAAACACCTTTGATAAGGTCGGTAACAAAGATATAGGTCGGTAGTTGTTGACATCTAATTTAGCATCCTTTTTGTGAATCGGTCTTACGTGGGCCTTTTTTAGTTTTTGTGGGAAGATTCCCTCCGTAAATGATCTATTTAGTAAGAACAGCAGTGGCACGGCGATAGCTTGCAATATGTGCTTTAAGACACCCGAGGGAATACTGTCATATCCACATGTTTTTTTGTTTTTTAAGGATTTAACTACTTTATGTAACTCTTCTAGACTTATCGGTCTGACAAACATCGTATCGGGGCTTAGATGTGGTAGGTCTATTTGAGTTTCAGGAATGTTAGCTATACTGCCTACGACACTTGTGAAAAAGTTGTTAAATACATCAGGAGCTTCGCAGTCTGCCTCCACTATGTTTGTACCGTCAGTCAGACCAACGTAACTGGTGAGATCCTTCCTGCGTTTACCCTTGATATTGGTTTTTATTAAGTCCCATGTTGACTTTACTTTGTCGTGTGAATTAAGTATCTTCAGTTCATTGTAGGATCTCTTTGCAAAAGAAATAACTCGACCCAGAATAGAGCAATACAGTTTATACCGCCGTTTTAAAATTAAGCAATTTGAGCACTTCAGACAAATAAACATCTCCCTTTTGGTTTCGCATGACTTTTTAATACCTGGTGTGAGCCACCCAAGTCTACTTTTACCACCATCATCACACTTCACCTTTATTTCAGGGCAGTAGGTGTCAAAAGCTCTAGTCAAGGTATTATGAAATATATCGAACCCTTTATCACAATCTATAGCTTTGTACACACCTTCCCAAGAAACCAAGAGCAAATGGTTTTTTAGGTATTCAAGGTTTTCCGGCTTGAGATTTCTTACCATTGTGTAAGAACTTTTATTTCTTGTTAGTGGTCGTTCCATAACCGCACATTGTAGAGTATGATCCGATAAGCCAATTTCAAGAACATTTACCTGTGTTAGCGTTGTATTGGATATAATATTATCAATACATGTTGAACTATGATAAGTTATTCGAGTAGGTTCCATTATAAAATGCTTCAGATTGTAAGTTTGTAAGAGACTTAAAAGCTCTCTCGTTTCTGTATCTTGTACCATGAGATTAACATTAAAGTCACCGCAAATAATAATTTTACGTACATTATTACTTTTGCATAGATTGTTAAGCATATTATCAAGGTTTGATATAAAGTTATCGTTCTTGTATGGCTTGGGTCTATAAAGGCTTATGATGTAAGTATCGTTTAATTTTATTCCACATACCTCAAATAAGTAAGGAATAGACATTTCCTCGATCTTTGGTAGTGCTTCGGGTTCAAGATGTGATCTGACGAAAATACATGTTCCTCCCTTACTGTCTCTATTTCTACGGCTGAAACTAGCAGCCAACTTGAAGCCTGAAATTTGAATAAGATAGAGATCCTCAGATACCCTGTGGTGCTCAGTCACACTCAGTACCGAAACAACCCTTCCAGCCGGAGACTTAAGCCAGATTTCTAGTTGGGGTATTTTTTTATAGTTCAAACTCTGGATATTTATGTGGGCTATTCTATCAGATTTATTGTTGTTTTTGCTTGCAGTGTTTTTGGAAATCTGTATTTCTACGTTTTTGGATGAATCTCTTCGCTTCTCCAGAAAACCTGGGAGTTAATTTTAATATTATTATTAGTTCCTGCAATGTCCGTCTGTGTCTCCGCATTAACAAGGTTCTGTTGTGCATTACTCGACTTTTTGTACTCAGCAAAAATAGATCTATACGAAGCTCCAAGTACTTCTCTATGCAGGGATTTACACGAATACAACAAAGAGGGGGTTTCTCCGTCATGTATGTCGACATAAGTCGCGCACGCAAGGCGGGAACACAGGTGTTTAAATGTACTGTTTACTTTGCGCTCATTCAGATGCTTCCCCATGCCTAATCCTAGATTACACAAGAGTACATTTGTGTTTTCCATTTTACACATGTTACAATACAACATGGATTGTAATTTAATAGGGTCACTGTCATTAGATCCTGCGACTATTATTACAAAATCTTTCTTTGAATAGTCCTTACATAAAACTCTACATGATTTCATCACCTGATCCATTGTAGCATATGGCATTATGACTGACTCTACATAGAATTTATCCCCTAACAATTTTTTTAGTATTTTATTCATGCCTTTTCCATTTTGATCAGCCAGTATAAGGATTTTAGTTTTATTTGGTCTATCGTTGCTTTTACTCTCTTGTTTGTTGTTGTCATAGCTTTTTTGGTCCACGCTTTCTTCGTTATCTGGACTTTGGTTTAGGTTTGACAACAAGATCAATGCTCACAATAGCCAAGTCGTGGTCAGTAATGTCGGTTTTTCAGATAATTCCCTGAGCTGTAAGGTATGACGATAAAAATATATGGTCCAAGCAGGAGTCATGGCGTGTCGGTTGTGTTATAGCCGGTATTAATCCATTCTCAGCTGTTAAACAGAGGTAATCAGAACGTTTATATCTGTCATCGTCAGAAAGTAGGTCTATATTGACGTCCCCTGCTAAAATCACTGTCTTTTTATCTTTACTGAGGCTACTTAAAAGGTCTTGAAGCGAGTTAAGAAATTCATGTGAGGTCTCTGATGGCGAACGGTAAATTGCGATAATATTTGTATTTCCGGGCAGTTCCAGAATAATGCAGTTAGCGCCATTAAAGTTAGGCTCGAACATGGACGCGCTTATGGGATTTCTTACATAAACGACAACACCACCGGCTTTGTTGAAATATACTGTAGATCTGTATGCTGTGTATCCATCCAGCACAGGAACCAGAGTATGCTCACCAAGCCAACACTCAGTGAGTATAATGATATCGAAGATTATACGAAGTCTCTTAAGTAAAACCTGAAATTCATCGAAGTGTAAATTGATGCTGCGAATATTATAAGTAAGTAATTTTAGTTTTGAATTTGCGTGAATTTGGCTCTCACACTCTTCAGGCAGATTTATTGAATGGCACTTGATTACAAGAGAGTTATCCAAATCACCCGCCAAGTCGACTTTATCCATTATCAAGTAAGGAAACATTTGGGAAGCGGAGTGTTGAGTTTAGTTTTATCATAAATAATATGAGAGCCCCATTAGTTATAGTGTATATGAGAAAGCAACAGTCTGCGTGTGTGTATGGTGTTAGTTGTTGATTATCTAAGGTTTCGTGATGTAGTAGTTTCACGTTTAGTAGTAGCACGTTTGACATATTTAACTAAAAGTAAGACTAAATAGTTTATCAAAATAAATAAATGATGAGACGTCCAAAAATTGACGTTAATATTACATATTAGATGGGGTGGTTTCTGGCGCTGTACGAGCGTCTGTGACATTGTTGGTACCTGACGGCCCCGTGATGGTGTTGAGGTGGTGCTGGGAGAGTATTCGGATCGCTGGTTTTCCATCTTGCTTGCGGATGTAAATAGATCCTTGGGTACACCAACAGTAGAAGAAGTTGTGTGATTTGGTGGTATCTCTGGCCTTCCGAAATAACTGTGTGTTTTCTTTGGTCAGGCGCTCATTAAAGAACAGTTTCTGTGGCGGTCCCACTACCTCGAGGTCGGCGCTTGTTAGTCGTCTGGATTTTGCAGCCGAGAAGAATGCATCGCACAGTGACTTGCGAAGCAGGCGTAATACAACCGGGCGGGGCCCTGGAGATTTATTAGCAGGCTCCTTCGTTATGTCGTCGTCGCCAGCCGGGGCTACACTCGGGGTAGCTTTGTTTGATTTAGCGTCTGCTTTGTGTTTAAGTCCTACCCGTGTCACCCAGTCAATGTCTCTGCTCTCCAACTCCACTCCCATCAGACGGGCCGCTACTAAGATGATATGATGTAGGTTTTCATTGGGATTTTCGTGGATTCCACACACCTCTATCTCGTTCCTTAGTTGTCGTTGGGCTTGAGTGGATACTTCTGTCTTCAAGTCGGATATTTCAGCTTTCAGGAGAATCACCTCTGAATCACGAGCTTCCAGAGCAGCCAGGCGAGCGTCATTTTTAGTCATGTTAGCGCTAAACTCGTCTAGTCGTTCGTGACACCGTGTTAAGGATTTCGTAGCCTCTTCTAGTCTGGTTTTTAGAGAGCTTATTTCCTGTACCAGGCAGCGAACTTCATTTGTAAGGTCCTTTATTGCAGAGTCGTCTTTTGCTGGGGTAGTCGGGAGAGAGTCAATGGTGCCTTCAGTAGCTATAGAAGCTGTACGGTGTGGCGTGCTAGTGTTATCTGTTATCTTCTCTACGCGGCAGCATTCGAAACATTTCCACTGTTTCTTAATCTCAGCAGACATGGACGAAGTGTTGACACATAAACAGCAGAATGGTCTCTCGCATGTGGTATTAGTGCATTTTATGCAACTTGCAGCTTTGTACACTTTTAGACATCCAGCGCACTTCATTTTGTTGTACAGAGATAGTTGACTCCGAGAGACACGAATAACTCAGCGCGAAGCGTATAATCTGCTAACTTGTTGATCTATGGCAGTGATGACGCACTCGCCGGCCGGCAAGCGAAGAACCGGTCACAACAGTCGCGGAGTAGTTGGCAGGCAGATGTGCACCGTACGCGGGACGCACAGGTGCGTGAATCACTTATCACTGCACTGGATCAGCTCGTTTAGTAACACACACTTCGACCGTTGGGAGTATTGTCTTTGTTACAAAAACTCTTCGATTTGGACTTTAAGTTAGCACTTTAAACTTTAAACTGAATGTATTATCACGTAACTTTAGCGAATTAAAACTGTTGTAACTGTTAGTATAGTATTTACTGATAAAATGAATTAAATGTGGAGCACTTGTATGTAAACAACGTTTCCCATATGACGGTTCGTCATAGAAGAAGAGGTCGTAACTCCCTGTTCGCCCCAACAAAGGCTGTTCCGTGGTCTGACCAGATCTCTTGTGGTGTTCCTCGACGAATAACAAAACGGCGTAGACACATAATGGCCGCGTCTGTCGTTAAACTGAATACCACTTCAAGATGTACGACGTGGATGACGAGGCAAGTAAATAAGGCAAGGTAGCGCTTCTCCCTTCTTCGACCAACAGAATCAAGTACGGGTCCAAGGTAGTCCAAGCCGACGAAAGAAAATCGCCTTTGATGATGAGCCAAGCGGCACTCCGGTAGATCTCCCATCGGTGGTTAAAATGTTCTGGCACGGCGAAGTTTGCAAAACTCGCAGTCATGTGCCACACAGACGGCATTTCTAAGGCCCAAAATCCAAAATTTTTGGTGGATTTGAGTCAAGACTTTTTTTTGCTCGCAGGCCAGCCTTTTCATGGTGTCTGTCTATTAGGAGACGTATTGCTGGATGCTCTCCGTCTAAAATCAGCGGTCGTTCAACTTTATCAGTGACGCCTGTTGCTGCGACTATACGACTGCACATTTGAAGTTGATCATTGTCATCTATGAAACTGTCTCCCAGTTTGGAAAGGCGGCTGCTCTTTGAACAAAGCCAGTTAGTTGACTTTGCCGTAAAATATGGCACTCGGCTAGGCGTAAATGGGTCGCGGTTCTTCTTGGTGGGATATTAGGGGAATTAGAGGTAAGTACCAGGAGAGGATGTGCAAGTTGGATGGAAGATACATAAGAGTCCTTCAAGACGAGGAAGATTAAAGTTTAGGTCTAGCCTTCTCATCCTACGCATTCGTAATAATGGTATGAATTGATGCGCCTTTGCCGTTGCCCGCACCATTCTCAGCCATGAACTGAATCGACTTGGATCCGCAGAGACTGGTGCGGGCAGATCAGTCTCGGTGATAAGTTTAATGATATTTTTATACTCTTCGCGGCCTAATTAGGTGACATCAATTTGAGGTTCAGCGGGCCAATCCGAGGTAAGGAGAAAGGAAGGCCCTGAGATTCTGGTGAGAGCACAAAACGTTTGACACGTGTGGCATCATCGGCTACGTTTAGGTCGCTCGGTACCCAATGTCACTCGCTCATGTTTGTAAGCTCCAGCATCTTGCCAACTCTGTGAGATACAAATGGTTTAAGGGTGCGCGCATCACTACAAAGCCAACCCAGCGCAGTCATTGATTGAGTCGCATCAGAAAACACGTCTCATTTGAGAGAGCTCTTGGTCCCATTTCTTGAAACATTTGAACAAACTCGACGATTGATGTAAGTATTCCAAGCGGATCATAAATTCTCATTACGTGCACTAGCACCTCTCGCTTTGTTAGCTTCTCCGGCAACACTGTATCTTGCTATGTATATAATGTCGTCTAAGCTAGTAATACAATCGTCCATGTAATGGTCGTCGATGATTACTCGAGCCGCCTCAGCATAAGTTTCCTGCCATTCTAAAGCATTTTTATTTTTGAAGTGTATGGCAGTAAAAGGGCTCGACGCGGCGCCAAAAATCTTGCATAACGTGCGGTATGTTCTTATTGGTTCACCCGGGGTATCTCGCCACAGAAATCTTTGCGCGTCTCTATCTTTTTAAATTATTTTGATGTGCGGAAACATTTCACGAATACCTTATTAGGGAGCAATTTAAGGTTGGTATTTCGAAAAAAGAGGCCCGCAATGCTGACAATGGTCAGCATTGCGGGCCTCTTTTTTCTCTCTCATTAGCGTGCCATACAAGTACTAGAGAGTACGGCTCACCGTCTGCCGGGTGGTCTTTTTTAGGTAGGATTACTATGGAAGGATGATAATCTGGGCTTTCCTGACGGTTACAAGTTTGCACTGTCCAAATACCTTAGATTAGAAAAGAATATGATTAAAAATCCTTGCTATGCTGAACGTTATCGTCGCAATATTCATGACATCCAAAGAATACGCTGAACTACGTTCTTCTCACCCTGTGTCTGGACGTCACTTTGGCCTGATTAACCCAAATAAGTTGCGAACAGTACACAAAGCAGCTTTAAAATCTCAGGGCGTGTCATTATCCTCTTTGTTATTGACTGGCCCTGATCTTTTGCAACCTTTGCTGGGTATTCTAATGCAAGACGCATTAGAATAGAATACCGTGAGGGCGCTGTCGCTAGAAATGCTGACATTCGTGAAATGTTTCCGTAAATCAAAATAATTAAAAAGATAGAGACGCGCAAAGATTTCTATGCCCCTATAGATGAGATACCCCGGGTGAACCAATAAGAACATACCGCATGTAATCCATGATTTTTGGCGCCGCGATGAGCCCGTTTACTGCCATACACATCAAAATTAAAAATGCTTTAGAATGGCAGAAAAGTTATGCTGAGGGCGCTCGAGTAATCATCGACGACCATTACATGGACGATTGTATTACTAGCTTAAACGAAATTGGCAAAGCAGCTAAGCTGGCAGCTGATATTTATGCTGTACATGCTCACGCTGGTTTCGAGATGCGCGGCTGGACGTCAAATAATCCAAGCGCGGTCTCGTTGTTGCCGAAGGAATCCTTGCTGGAGGTGCCTCACACTAATAATGTTGACGTTGAAATAGGTCGCCTGGCTACGTCCGCTCGCACGCTAGGTCTTATCTGGAAACCCGCTAACGACCTGCTGATCGGTTTTAATACTCGTATTAGGAATCTAGTGCACGTAATGAGAATTTATGATCTTCTTGGAATTCTTGCACCAATCGTCGTTCGCGGTCATATTATGTTTCAAGACGCTTGGCGCAAGGGTTTGAACAAGGACCAAGAGCTCTCTCAATGTGACAGCACCGCGTGGAAGTTAAAGTTTCAAGACCTGATCTCTACCAAGTTAAGTGGTTTTAATAGGGTTAAATTCAGAACTAAAGTTGGCATCTTCATAATAATGTCGGGATATTATTATTTATCCCTTGCTCAGGAAAGAAAATTTTTGGATTTTACTGCCCGCCCTGCACTTACCCTGGGTAGTGATGACGATCAACAAAACAAAACCTAATTTTCCAGGATTTCGAAACAGAAAAGGTAAGAAATCTTCATAATGGTTTTCAGCACACATCAACCCACTTCTGGGCATAGGCATCTTGGTTAGTGAGTCAAGTCGATCAAAGACAAGTCTCTTCTATCGCGCCAGTCTCCAAAGTTCTTTGCCAACCGCATGCAGAGAGATGTTGACTTGATAATATTGTTGGACAATACCCACTGCATGGCCCTATCTTTCCTCTTGTATTTTCTATCGCTACGGTCCACTGTCCGTCATCCCCTCTAACCAAGTGTTCTGTCCACCTCTACCTTACCATTTTGGTATAATTTAATTGAAATCTTGTCTTTTCAGCACCAGCAAAGCCGCAAAATATGGAAATAAAACACACAAATGTGATAGAAGATGAACATGAATTGTGGTATAAACATTAATCCTTCAGATAGAAACATTAATAATGGAGATAGAAAATATTTCAAGGAATTGGCGATATTAATGAAATTGTTAATAAACAAATTAAAAAAAATATATATCAAAATGTGGAGTTATTACTGCTTCGCATTATTTCCTGTCACTCCAGGGGTTCTTAATGAATAAACCCAGCTTTTCACTATGGGATATAATCTAATATAAATTACATCTCAAGATGTAAAATAAATATTGCTGAACGGGCACTAGAAAGATTGGCAAGCATTATTTATTTCACAACTTGAGATGTTAAGCTGGGTTTACCCGAGGCCAGTGCTGGCTGGCTTGGTGTTAGCCTTGTAAAAACCTTGTATTGGCCTTATAAAATCAAGCCAATCCAGTGCTGTCTGCGAGTGCTGGGGTGAATAGAGCACCCGTCTAGCTAGATTTACATGAGGCCATTACTGGCTACCAGTCTCACTGGCACCAGCGCCACTGTCTTCGTGTATCTGCCTGCATCTTAATACATAATTCATTACATCCCATAGTGAAAAGCCGGCTTATCTCCTTCACAAACTGGCCTAACTCCTGCACCAACTCCAGCTTGAGCGACCGCCCTGGATAAAACTTCTCCCAAGATTGCTGTGGCTTGCGTCTAGTATGTATATATTTTTATAGTGGATAGGCACACCGGTAGCAGATGTACAAATTTCACCCCATAGTATAAGTCGCGCAACAAATTAAGAGCGCTGGGCGACGTTAGCAGGGATTACTCGCATATGTACAGCACATATTGAAAAGTGACTACTGCGCATTCAAGGCCACCGCTCATAACGTGTCGCGCGACGTATATACACTGTCTCCCAGTAGCCTACCATAAATTTCATCATTGCATGATATATAGCTTTATGCATTTTCGATACGGGGTGGCAGAGGCACAGTTGTGCCCACTTTTAGATAATTAAGTCCATTTTGCATGACAGGGGGATAGCCCATCGCGGCCACTTATGAGGTTACCCCACGATCTCCAATGGAGATATGAAGGTTAAAACTTGGTTTTTAATGGAGTAAAAACCGCTTTTTCGTAAACAAAACCAACACAGCAGAACAGCTGGTCAATAATTCCGCCATCTTGACAAACAAGACACTCATCTCGGTTGCCTAAATTGATCACATAATATAAGCCATGCCTATCCCTGCTACAACGCTAAAAGCAGTTTTGTGGTAACGATTTTTATAATCATGTGTTAAACAATGGTTAAAGTTTTTTGTGGTAAGACGGAATGTTTAAAGCCTTATGAACCTATGCCTGGGTGATCGGGTGTATATTTTCCTCTTAATCACATAATTGAGTATAGTATAGTAAACAAGTGTTGCTGAGTACAGTCATGCAGAAAGTTGTAGTATGTTGTGTTGTGGTAGTTATGTTGTGTTGTGTTGTGTTGTTGGAGTGTTATTAAAGGATATTAAAGTGACTGTTTTGAAAATAGAACATACATGAAATAGGTGATATCCATGTTATACCTAAGGATTAACTCTAATTCTTAGGTATTCAACTTGGTTTATATTTAATTAGTGAATTAATCAGTGATGGCGCATAAGAACTGTTTTTGATTCTTACTTTGACTAGTTATTAATTATTTATATTTTATTGCTAGAAGTGATAACCTGTATTGGCTTTTTTAGTTTTGGTTTAGCTATTATCATACTTTATAAGCTGTTGGTTATCCACAGAGCTGGAAATAAATAAATAAATAAAGTGGCAGCCCTCACCAAAGCTAAAAGCTCAAGACTTAGAAAATATGAACGCGTGAGCGACCAAAAACCACCCAAGACATAGGAAAATACATAACATCCTACTTACATCTTAACCTCCGCGAATCCGGGCCGCCCCGGCGCGAAACAGCTAGGATCCGCAGCATATTTTGAGCCCACCCGCGCGCGGCACTTGACTGACGTATCAAGTGATTCTGTTGGAATGGTAACTCTTAGAACGATACAAATTGTAGATCGGAGTAGCTAATGAAACCCTCTCTTAGTTTATGCGAAAAAAATGTCACTGTGACCTTAGTTTATTTTTGTACCGACATCGACATGAGAATCACCGACTTCTATGAAAATGTTCCCTCTCGACTCAAATCTAACCGACATGAGAAAAACATCAACAAATATACATGTTGTTTGATTCCTTGTTATAGTTCCAGACATTGCCGACTCATCAGAAACCAGCCCTGCTTCCCAGTACTGGCTGATGCAATCATGTTGCAATAGGATGTTTAGTCTACTCATCAGAAACCAGCCCTGCTTCCCAATACGGGCTGATGCAATCAAATGTTTAGTCTAAGTTAGCCAGACATTTTTAGCATGATATTGAGGCACTCTCGAATGAGCTTCTTTGAGGTCCTCACGTCTTACCTAATTAGATACAACTCTCTAATAGTGTAATAACAGTGTGTTTAATAATAAAATTAGCTTTTTAAAAAAACTTCTTTTGCGTTCCCAAAGTTAACTGGCGCAGCCGGTAGGATTACTGGCTGTTGGCTAGCAAATTCTAAACGCGAGTGAAACCATATCTACGAGCTTCGCTATTCGAATTTACGGCAGGTTCTCGAACTGTTGCTGGTCACCTAGTAATCCTCGAACGAAATAAATGTGTTAACTGGAGCTAAAGAATGGAAAAGCGGCGAGTCAAATCCTTGTCCTTTTCCTCAGTTAGGTATTCTGGAAGTAAGTAGAATTTAAAATCGTACTAGGTATTTATATTAAGAAAACTCGTAAACTTAGTTCTAAGTAGAGTCATAGTTATAACTACTTACTTCTATTGTGATTATACATTTTATGTGTGTGTTAGTTATAAGTAACGATGGTAGAACCACAGGCACAGGCCGCCATGCCCGCGGTGGTTATAAGTAACGATGGTAGAACCACAGGCACAGGCCGCCATGCCCGCGGTGGTTATAAGTAACGATGGTAGAACCACAGGCACAGGCCGCCATGCCCGCGGTGGTTATAAGTAACGATGGTAGAACCACAGGCACAGGCCGCCATGCCCGCGGTGGTTATAAGTAACGATGGTAGAACCACAGGCACAGGCCGCCATGCCCGCGCTGCTTAATTTAGACATTCCCCGGGACGTACTAGCCCTAATGCGAATGCCTAACTATCAGAACTCCCAATTAATAAACTTTCATGCTTGTGTTTCTCTACTGGATCCCCCCCGAAACACACATGCACACACACACAAACACTTACACCCACACTTTCACAAACTTGTTGTGTATTACCTACTGTACCTACTGTATTTCAAAAATTAATGTCTTACTTATAAGTTTATTGTATTTGAACGGCTGTGGATTTTTGTTAAATTACTAAAATGAAATAAAAAAAATAAATAAAATAATACACCATTTGCTGGAGATTCGAAGCTCCTGAGCCTTTTCCTTCGAAATTGTGAATTTGTGATACTCAAGTACCAGGGTACCGAGGAACGCAACGCGTACCTAATGCAATGTATAACAAGCAAATTAACAGGTAAAGCCGCGGAATCAATAAGCGAGCGCGCTGATTTTGAAACGAATGACGAACTGAAGGTTCTATTAAAACAACACTTTGGCGATCCTCGCAGTGAGGAATGCTTGGCTATTGAGCTGGAGACCCTAAAAATCCGACCGTCAGAGTCATATTTGGACTTCTGTTCACGCATACAGGATGTTAGGTCCATCCTCCTATCCAAAGTCAATCAGCGCCCGGAGGCGGAATTAAAGGCAGCAAAGCAGATTATTTATAACAATACTTCGCTGAATGTCTTCTTATACAACTTACCTGAGTACTTGGTCCGATTAGTTCGCCTAAAGGCTCCTACTTCGCTTGAGGAAGCACTATCCCACGTCTTAGAAGAAAAGAATTTTGAAGAGCAGTATGCTCTCCGCAGCAAAATGCTGCATCCCAGACCTTCATCCAATCAACAGGCTAACCCCATCACTCAGACGCAATACCCCTATAAGTCACAATTCTCGGCACAACCCCCAACTCGACCGCCACCATTTTACCCTCAATTCAAGTTTGGTATTCCAAACCAAACTCTCCCAAAACCAGTTTTCCTCAATCAACCCCAAGCTTATAGAGCACCTCAATTCGGCTATAGGCCCCCTCAGTTCAACCCACAAGGGTTCAGACCACAGCCTGTTCAATTTGGCTACAGGCCCATACAACATACCCCGCAAGGCTTCAGGCCACAGCCTGGTCAATTCGGATACAGACCTCCCTTCACCCCACAAGGCTTCAGGCCCCAACCTGGTCAGTTTGGATATGTTCAGCATGCCCAGTCGAATGCTAAACCCAATACTGACGTGTCCATGAGAACTGCGCGTAACGCGCCAGTGCCCCAAAGTTTCCCCACAAATGAACTTTACTACACCAATGACGAATTTGAACAGTATGATAGCACAGAAGGTTATGATACGGTGGACGCTTACCCAGTACAGGAGTGTGAGTACGCGCTATACGAGTCGCACGCGTCGTGAGCGGCGAGCCCGAGAGCATCGAAATTCCCCAAATTCAGAATACTAACGAAAATGAAAATCTGCAAACCATTCAAAATTTTCGGATAAGTGCCACAACCAAAATTCACCCACCATAATACAGTTGAATTCCCACTACAATCTGAGGCTACCCTACATATATATTCCCGAAATAAATGGTAAATTTATGTTAGATACAGGCAGCACGCGATCGTTCATAAGTCCTGAAAAGGCCAACGAGTATTTTTCTAACTACAAACAGTATGAGCCATTCACTGTTACAAGCACCCACGCCTCGAGCTTACAAAGTGAAGTCGTGGATATACCGGTTTTTCCAATTTTTAAAGTTGACATAAATCACAAGTTTTTCGTCTACGATGTTGACTCAAATTATGACGGATTAATTGGAGTCGACCTTCTATCCTTACTCCAGGCCGATATCTGCCTAAAAGATAAAGTAGTCAGAACAGCCTCAGTTATCATTCCCATCGTTTATCAAACTGAGTATGAGTACAAACTTGAACCCCGCACTGAGCACAAAGTACAGTTGCTTGAAACATGGAACTTGAAACATGGCCCTGCTATTCTAAATTACAAGCAGTTTGCCCAAGGTATACGCATGCCCTCAGCAATAGTACAGTGCGAAGATTACCTCGCTACAACAATTTTACAAAACGCTACCGAGGACTATATTACAGTTATAGCCCCGTTCGTAGTAACAAAGTTAGACGACGAGTCATGCCTCGTCAATGTAAACAGTGTCGACTTAAGTAGTACGGAGATAGGCGAAATATTGACGGATAATCTTAAGAAGTTGCGTTTGGACCATCTAAACTCTGAAGATCGTGAATGCATAAGTCCAATACAATAACGCGCTGAGGATTGTGTTGGGGCTGCCGCGATACTGCAGCGCCTCATCGATGTTCATGGAGGCAAGAGTGGATGACTTTTTTGCCATCTTGCGTAAGAGAGCAGCCTCTATGATGAGTCGTGTTCGCGGCAGCTCGAACGGGATCATCAGTGCGTTAGGGGATAGGGTCGATAGTCCCTTGCTGAAACACTGGATAGATGTGCACCTATACAAAAATAAAAAATAGTTTAGGTTACCTGTGTGTTAATGTACAAAATATTTTGTCTTTTTATAATTTACTATGGATGTGTACCTATCTGACAATAAATAAATAATAATAATAATAATAATAATAATAAGTAAGTTGTATGAAGAGTACAAAGACATCTTCTACTCTGAAGAGTTGCCACTTACATTCACCAACCAAGTAAAACATAAGATTCGTAACGCGAACGAAGATCCCATCTATGTCAGGCACTACAGACAGGCACCAGCTGTAGCTAAAGAAATAAATAGGCAAACCGAAAAATTACTACAAGACGACGTCATCAGGGAGTCCCATTCCCCTTGGAGTGCCCCCGTGCACCTAGTGCCGAAGAAACTCGATGCATCAGGCCAACCAAAGTACCGCATGGTCATAGACTATCGTAAGCTCAACGAAATAACAGTTGATGATAAATATCCTCTTCCTAACATCTGCGATTTTTTTGACAAGCTTGGCTCAAGTAACTACACTGGACAGCAAATAAACCGAGCCACCCGCTACCTAGGCACTCTAATTCGATTTTCTCAAAAACTAAAAAACCTACAATTATCAAAATTGTACCTACAGAAAGTGCGTTTCATGGTGATTAAAATGAAAGGAAACTCATTGGGTTTAATCAATATTTCAGTGTTTATTAAGGATTTTACAAAGAAGAGTCGTTTTCCAGTCGTGACAATCGTTAGTAATGATAAAGTGAAAAAAAAATTAAAGCCAAAAACAAAGATAAAATCAAAAAAAAGTTTTTGATCAATATTCCGTATTCCCTCCCCTTGCTCGGATAACTGCCAGCATCCTTGTATTCATCGACCTTACGAGCCTGACGATAAAATCTTGAGGAATTGTATTCCACTCCTCTTCAATTGCGATTCGCAGCTCTGGAAGCCTTGTTGGAGCAGGTACCCGGGCTCGAACCCGACGTTTCAGCTCATCCCATAAGTGTTCTATCGGATTCAAGTCCGGGCTTCGAGCTGGCCAGTCCATCGTACGAATGCTGACGTCGCGTAGATACTGGGTCACCACATGAGCAACATGAGGCCGTGCATTATCATGCATCAATTGCGTATCCTGTCCGATATATCCTGCGTAAGGTACCACATGGTCTGCGAGGATTTCAGTAATGTAGCGATGAGAAGTCAGTCCACGTGTACGGCCCGTCGGTTCGATGAAAACTAACGCCGTATGTGCTGTTAACGAGATGCCGCCCCAGACCATTACAGATCCTCCTCCATAAGCAACAGTTTCCTCGATGCAACACTGAGAATAACGTTCTCCAGGGCGACGATATACTCTCTGACGTCGATCACTTCCATGTAGACTCACCCTGGTCTCATCAGTGAAGAGTACATTACTCCACTGCTCTAATGTCCAATCCCTATGCTCTCGAGCAAATTCAAGTCGTGCTCGACGGTGTGCTACCGTTAATGCTGGGCCTGTTGCAGCTCTTTTTGGGGTCAGGTTCCGTTCAGCAAGTCTCCTTCTGACGGTATCTGAACTTATGACCACTTGGCGTTCGTCACGCAGACTTTGTTGGACTTGAATTGCGTTGAGGTGGCGATTTCGCAGAACAGTAAGGTGGATATAACGATCATCTGCTGCTGATGTAGCCCTAGGTCTGCCCGTACCTGGACGGCGATCGAATGCTCCAGTCTCTAGGTATCGTCTGTAAACTCGTTGCACCGAAGATCTGCTGATTCGAAGCCTTCGAGCGACTTCACGTTGCGCAATGCCTGCTTGAAGTAATGCTACAGCTTGAGCTGCTTCCTGAGGTGTTGTATCCATTATTAATCGAAAAAAGTAGCAAAAACACACGCGTCTGAGCAAACGATGGGCAAAAACTAAAGAAATGATAAGAAACATCCGACTACCCTCATTGTAGAGAAAAAGAACGCTAATTTCAAACTCTGGTGAAAACAGAGCAAATCGTTAGCATTGTGTTTGTTGCTTGATTACAATGTGAGTTGACGGTACTTTCGAATTAATTTGTAGTCATTTTAATCACCATGAAACGCACTTTTTGTAGGTATAACTTTGATAGTTGTAAGTTTTATACTTTTTGAGAAAATCGAATCAGAGTTCCTAGGTAGCGGGTGGCTCGGTTTATTTGCTGACCAGTGTATTTTACAACGCTGGATCTGGCTTCAGGTTATCACCAAATTGAAGTTGATGAAGATGATCGAGCCAAAACAGCTTTTTCCACACAAAACGGGCATTATGAATTCAAGCGCATGCCCTTCGGTCTAAAAACGGCACCCGCCACCTTTCATCGCGCTATGGACAATGTATTGAGAAATTTGCAAGGAATTCATTGTCTTGTTTACTTGGATGACATTCTGATTTATTCAAACGGTCTCCAAGAACATCTACGAAAGCTACGGACAGTATTCGATAGACTCCGCCAAATGAATTTGAAAGTTCAACTAGATAAATCAGATTTTTTACGTAAAGAGGTTCAGTACTTATGCCATACCCTTAGGAAAGACGGGCTAAAACCCAACAATGACAAAATCAAATCAGTACTGAATTACCCCATACCCCGTACACAGACAGAAATCAAACGATTTTTAGGATTCATCGGCTATTATCGAAAATTTATCAAGGATTTTTCAAAAATCACACAACCTCTCACAGCGTGTCTAAAGAAAGGTCGAAAGGTAATAATCGATACACGGAAGTCTTTCAAAAGTGTAAAGAGTTGCTCGTCAATGCCCCAATACTACAATACCCAGATATGTCAAAACGTTTCATTGTAACCACCGACGCTTCAGAAGTGGCTATAGGCGCGGTACTGTCACAAGGACAAGTGGGAAGCGATAGACCGATCGCTTATGCTAGTCGAACTCTCACCGATACCGAGAAGCGTTACAGTGCGATTGAACGTGAATTGTTAGCTATAATTTGGGCTACAAAACACTTTCGACCGTACCTCTACGGCAATAAATTTGACATTTACACAGACCATAAACCTCTCCTTTGGCTCTATCAGTTAAAGGAACCAAACAGCAAGCTGACCCGATGGCGTTTACGGCTCCAAGAATTCGACTTTGACGTAAAACATAAAAATGGAAAACAAAACACCAACGCCGACGCGCTATCGCGGATCCAATTGAACGCGTTAGGTAACCAAAACGCTGACGAGGATAGTTCAATGATCGTGAATGTAGACGAAAATGAAATAAAATTACAAGCCCATATAGACGATATCACAAAACAGATCTTACAATTAACCCAAAAACGTCGTGAATCCGAGGACTCTAAAACAAGCACCATATCCGACTCCGAAAGAACGGCTACAGCATCCTCAGTCATTGAAATCTTATCAGCAGACGATGAAGAATCAGAAATTAAGTATTCGGTAAAATCGGAATCAGATATCACTGAAACTATCCACTCCGCTAAAGGCATGGAATCGTACGGAATACCCATTTTGCGAGAAGCGATAGACACCAAACCAAATCAGATACTTGTATTTAGTTGGCATTCTAATAAAATGCAAGTAAGCGATTTGTCTAGGGACAAACAGAAAATACTAGAAGTATTCTTACCCCTGAACAACTCGGATATAATCAAGGAATTCTTGAAAAGGTACATAAAACCAAAAACCAAATATTTCATCTATTTTGAAGAAGAACAACACCGAAAGGATTTCTGTAAAATCATAATTGAATTATTTAAACAAGGAACAGTGGACTTTCACGAGTGTACCGATCGTGTGGTGTATATTGAAGACGAAAAAGAACAACGAGCTGTGGTGTTGAAGTTACACGAAGGAAAGACATGCCATCGCGGCATCACGGAAACAGTAAAACGAATAAAGCGTAACTACTTTTGGCCAAATATGCACGAAACTGTATCCGCTGTAATAAATTCTTGCGAAAAATGTAGAGTCACTAAATATGATAGTAAACCCATAAAACCCGTCCTACAATTGACTCAAACGCAAAATGCCCCTTTTCAAGAAGTATTCATAGATTTATTCTCCATAGAGTCAAAATACTATCTCACTATACTCGATGCTTTCAGCAAGTTAGGACAAGCAATAGAAATCCCCTCCAGAGCAACACCAGACGTAGTTAGAGCCATGATTAAGTACTTTTCCTTTTATGGAACTCCTCAGAAAATAAGCTGCGATCCTGGTTCGGAATTTAATAACGAGCTATTTAAAGAATTGACAGAACTATACAAAATAGAGCTACACATAGGTACACCGAACAACCCAAACTCGATGGGTCTCATTGAGCGTTTTCATTCAACAATAATTGAAATATACCGACTAGCCAAATTTGAGACGAAATACACGGACCCAGCCACAGTCATGGCTTATGCTTTTCTTAATTTAAACAGCGCTTCCGTAAACGTATGCAATTATTATTGTTATTTTCTTGAATATTGTGTTTTGTGTGATAATAATAAGATAATGAATGGGTATGGTGGTAAATTGGATGTGGTACTGGTGCGGCGGCGACAGGACGGGGTGAGTGTGAGCGCGTGGCCGGAGGAGCATGCGCTGGTGCGGCTGGAAAGGTACCACCCGCCTCTCGACGTGGGCATACAGCTGCCAAACGTAGGGCACCGACTCAGCTCGCGAGCGCAACCAGTGCCAGTTAGCAATATTAACAAAAATAGAGATTGTAATTTTAGTAAGGGAAATTTTCAACTATTTTATGAACTGATAGGAGCCGTATCATGGAAATCATTATATGAATGCAATAATGTTAACCAAGCGGTCGAACTTTTTTATAGCATCGTGTACGAATTATTTGACCAATGTATACCATTGAAAATCAGGAAAAGTAAACCGTGTAGCAGATTTCCTATATGGTATTCTCCAGATTTGATAAAAGATATTGCGAATAAGGCTTCACTTCATAAATTACGGAAAGCCTCAAAAAATGCTGACATTTATAAATTGTATAGTAAACTCCGCGCTAGTGTGAAATTAAAGCAAGTTGAAGCCTACAAATCGCACATACGAGATGTAGAACGCAACATAAAAAGTGATCCTCGCAGTTTCTGGAAACATATATCTAACTTAAAGTCCAATGGTGGTTTCGAACCTACTGTAGTATATAAGAATGCGAGATTCGCCGGCGCCGCCGCCGCGTGTGGAGCCCCGCCGGCCGACGTGCTGCGCGCCTGTCGCGCCCTGCAGGCCGCCCGCCCTACCGCCGACCGCTCACTAAGACTACATCTATTCACTCCGAGCGAAGTTTATCGCATTATAAAATTCCGAATCGCGCATAAACCCACCAAAGATATTTATGACATTTCGACGGAACTTATACACTGGGCCGCAGAGCCTTTAGCACCGATACGATTTAACGAGTGCGTCAGACGAGGCATCTACCCGACAGTGCTAAAGAAGAGCAAAATAGCACCGATATTCAAGGGGAAAGGAAAGAGGGAGAATATCGATGGGTACAGACCAGTCGCAGTCGTGCCCATACTGTCCAAGATCTTAGAGAACGGCCTTAGCTCCCGACTCTTTGAATTTCTAGCGTCGACTGAAGCGCTGTCGGACCGGCAATACGCGTACCGCGCGGGACGCTCGACGACTGCGCTGACGAGGGTGGTGGTGCGACGCGTGCTCGAGGCGAGAGAGAAAAAGCTCCAGGTGGCAGTACTCTGCTGTGACCTCTCGAAGGCCTTCGACGTGGCTGATCACGGCGTTCTCGCCGTCAAACTCCGGCATTACGGTATCGATGGAAAGCCCCTATCTCTGGTAGCTGATTTTCTGAAAAACCGTACCCAGATCGTTGTTGGTGATGGAGGCAGGACGAGATCAAAACCAGTGATGACACATATGGGGGTTGCTCAGGGCTCTTCTGTATCTGTAATATTCTGTTTTCGCTCTTGCTCAATGACCTGCAGCGAACTATATATGTACGCTGACGATGTGGCAGGAATTATAACGAACAAAACGATTGGAGGCCTTGAGCTAAGCCTAAACCATACAATAACCGAACTGTCTCACTGGTTCCGCGACAACGGCCTCGTCCTTAACTTGAAAAAAACCCACTTTCTCCACTTCGACCTGTCAGGCCGCCATCTCGTCCCGCTGAACGTCCATGTGGGCGGAGTGCGGGTCGAGCAGGTGGAGGCGACAACGTTTCTGGGCTTCGAGCTGGACCGCGGCCTCACGTGGAGTGCGTACGTGGACAGGCTGTGTGCGCGGCTCAGCGGCGCGTGCTTCGCGCTGCGTCGGCTGGCACGCACGGTGCCGCGCGACATAGTGAAGTCGTGCTACTTCGCTACAGTGCATTTGCTGGTGCAGTACGGAGCCGAACTGTGGGGATGCGCAGCAGATTGGGAACGGGCATTCAGGATGCAAAAGCGAGCCGTGAGAGCTATAGTCCAGGTCCGCTGGGACGTCTCCGCGAAGCCTCACTTCAAAGCGCTCAGGATCCTGACGTAGCCGTCCGTCACCATTCTGCATGTGGCCGTCTACGTGCGCGAAAACCTGGACTCATTCCGCACGCTCCGCAAAACACACCGCCACGGTCACAAACTCGCGACGGTCCCCCACACATAGGGGAAGTCATCGAAGATGACTCACGTCATGGGTCCGGCGGTATATAATCGTCTTCCCGCCAACGTAACCGATGCTCCCAATCCAAGCACTTTCAAACTGCGCCTGAAGCGCTGGCTTGTCGAGCAAACCTTCTATTCTTTTTCGGAATTCCTAGCCCTACCCAACTACGTAGACAACATTTGTGTTAATTAAGTAAATTATTCTTTTTTTTATATTTTTATATAATTCAATATAATTTATTATTATTATTTTAATTTAATTTGACGCAATTTAATTTTAATGTAATTTTTATTTGACATTCATCTGAACTAACCATATTTACAAAATGACTTGTAACTGACGTTATCAATAAATAAATATGAATATGAATATGAATATGAATATGAATAAGAACAAGAATTATACCGGTGAGAAAGCAGCTAATATATTTGCCGAGCATTTCGGTAGTGTTTTCCTTCCAAATGTACCAGCCTTGTCTGCTGAGCAGGCTATGAGCGATGATACCTCGCTGACTTCTAACTACATCAACATAACCGACATTTCTTTAAAAGATATTGACGTAGCCATCCGATAGCTAAAACCCCTCAGTTCGGTGGGCCCGGATGGTGTCCCTCCTTTTATCATTAAAGCTTGCAAAGATTTTCTCATACGTCCTCTTCACTTCATCTACAACATATCTCTTGAAACTGCAATTTATCCTAAAGACTGGAAACTGTCCAGAGTAACCCCCATTCCAAAGACAAGTGATAAAACTTTGGTAGAGGAGCATCGCCCCATAGCCATTCCCAGTTCTATCGCGAAAATCTTTGAATTAATTATAAAAGAGAAAATTAACAAACAATTAGAACCATTATATGACTGATGCACAACATGGCTTTAGAGCCGGGAGGTCAGCTAGAACAAATTTGCTCACAGCAGTAGAGCTCATTTCCGGTAAAATGGATCGTGGGGAACAGGTGGACGTCATATATCTTGATTTCCAGAAAGCTTTCGATAGAATGGATAATGACGTTCTCTTGAGAAAACTATCGGTTATGGGCTTCACCCCAAAATTGCTAAGATTCTTCGCTGACTACCTTCGAGACCGATACCAGTTTGTTCGGCATGGATGTCACATCTCCGGGATATATCCCACACCGTCCGGTGTAAGCCAGGGGTAAATTTTGGGGCCTTTATTATTCACCATAATGATCAACGACCTACCTACGACGCTTACTAAGGCATCATGTCTTTTGTACGCTGATGACTTGAAGCTTATTATGGGGATTCAGGGTGAGAACAGTTGTCGCTGGATGCAGCAAGAATTGGATGCAGTATATAATTGCAAATAAGCTACTTTTTAACCCCACAAAATGTTGCTTTATGACTTTTACCCGTTCTTTAGAGCATATTGATGCTGCGTATACGCTGAACACCCACAATAATAAACGAGTCTTTTCAGTCAAGGACCTTGGAGTGGTGTTCGATCCCAAACTGACTTTCCACAAACATAAACAAACTCACGAGCAGTTGTTTTAAGACGCTGGGGTTTGTCATGACCAATGCGCGCGACTTTGCGAGCCCCAGTACAATCGAAACTCTCTTCATCGCCCTGGTCCGTAGCAAACTTGAGACTTGTTCAGCAATTTGGAACCCATTTGTGAAGAAATATTCACTTATGCTGGAAAAGGTTCAGAAGAGATTCCTTAGGTTTCTATACAAAAAGAAATACGGATACTATCCCTATTTGTATCCAACAAAATTTCTTCTTGGGGTGCTTGGATATAACTCGTTGGAGGTGAGGCGTGACTCGGACCAAATGCTCCTATGCACACAAATTCTTCGTGGTTCTGTTACATGCCCCACACTGCTGGAAAAACTTTCAAGGCTCCATGTCCCGGATAGATTCCGCGCCAGTCAGCGCAGGCAGAGACCGCTATTTGCGCTGGAACCCTTTCGCACCGAGGCACGGCGCTGGTCTCCACTACTGCGCTCACTCAGGCGCCTCAACTCAACTGTTGGAAGCCACGCCCCAGTACGATTTGTTTGCTGATGAATGGAAGAGTGTAAAACTAGAATGTTTGGCGATATGTGAACGGGAAGAATGAAATTAATGAAATTAATATAGAATGAAATTAATATTTAATGAATTTGAATTGTATTATGTCTGTGATTATTATTTTGGCACCGCGTGAATATTTGTTATTGGATTGTATTATTATTCTTTTAAAATAATTAATATTACTAATGATTTGTTATAATCTTAATTGTTATTGCTAATTGAATCTTAATTGTTATTGCTAATTGGTTTAGCCTCGAAATAGGTAGACCTGTAATGGGGCTAAATTGTAATATGTATTTATAAATAAATAAATAAATAAATGCTATTATGGCATACAACAATACAATCCATAGTGCAACCGATTTGATGCCATTCGAAGTTGTCTTCGGATACACCGAATTAAATACTGCATTTAACTTAGACTTCGATAAAAACTATAAACAGCAGCTTATTAGAGACCACCGAAAAAGAACACAAACACTTTATCAATACCTAAGTGATAAACTAGTTCAGTCTAAAGAGAAAGTACGCAAAAAACGAGGTGGAGAAACCACACCGGAATTAACGAAAGGACAAATTGTCCACGCTACAGCGGTCAATAAAAGACAAGCTAAGGACAAGCCCAAATATCAAAAGGCTACGGTGATAGGACAAGTTCAGAGAAATGTATTACCAATAGAGACAAGGGGCAGAGCCACAAAGGTCCCTATTAAAAATATCAAACGTCCTCCTCAGGTGGTGTATAATCCTGCTGGTCTGGACGGCAATCACACCCGGTCTCCACAGCCAGGACCTTCAGGCCTGCAAAATAGAACATAACCCTGGATTATTGCCGGTAAAGCTAGGACACGCATTTCTCCAACGAGATAAATGTTTATTAGTTAAAACAGTATCATTAAAAGGTATAGTATAGAAATACGCCCAATTCGATAAATTACTAAAACGAAATAAATACCCACTCTAGAAACAATAGGCTTAAAAGCCCAAGCAGAATACCTCCGTGACGAAGCCTTGGAGAAGTACCAGCAGTTGGTCCCCTCAAGGTAAGCGCGGTATTCTTAACCCTCTGGGCTCTCTCATTAAAGTAATAATAATAATATCTTGGACACTATTTACACACATTGATCTAGCCCCAAACTAGGATTCCCTGTATCTTGGGTACTAGACAACGATACACATACTTATATAGATAAATATTATACTTAGATAGATAAACAACCATGACTAGGGTACAAACATTCGTTCTCATCAAACAAATATTTGCCCCCACCGGGACTCGAACCCGGGACCCTTGGATTCGAAGGCAGGGTCACTGCCGACTTGGCCAACCGGTAACCTAGATCAGGAAGATGCGGAACGTTACGATCATATTATAAGTAATATTCAAAATCGGGAACAAGCGACGTTACAACGTGTCACCTTAATATCAGAAATGTTGGACCACTTTTTAAACTCTACAAAAACAATAAACAACAACACTAAGATACTGAGTAACCGTTTAAATCAGATAGAGACCACCATTAAAAACTTAACACTAAGAGAAAGTAACGCCGCCCACGATACCCTGATGCTTGGAATGTGTAACCTATTTATAAGTAATTTCAGAACAATTTATGTAAAACTGAGTGAAGCAGAGACGGCAATGGCCCTGAGCAAAGTATCTGTATTACACAAAACTGTAATTAATCCATCAGAATTACTAGAAATATTACAATCTATTAGTACTTACGAACACCTGATGTAAACTGCAAACGAATTGAATCTTATGAACTTAGAAGAAACGCTGACTGTAAAAGCCTATTTGAAAGAAGATAAAATTAATTATGTAATCGAAATTCCACTTACCGAAAATATCACCTTCAACTATTTTAAACTGTATTCTCTCCCAGTGTTCAACTCCCGCAACCAAACCAACATTGTAATCCCTGAACATCCTTTCCTTTTGACTCATGACGATAAGTACCGCTCAGTAACTCAGCCATGTAGAGAAATAACCGCCGACGAGTTCCTCTGCACAGATAAGGAAGTTTTAATGCATATCCAGGAAACAACATGCGTGGAAAAACATTACGGGCTGTCTTGTACGCGTTATAAGACCAGACAAGGTTATATTACAACGAATTACAGCCTCTTCGTGGATCCTGTTCACTAGGGAGCCTATGATCCTGGCTCAAACCTGTAAAGGTGACGTTACGCGCACGCAGATATATGGTACGTACGTCATAACTATAAACCCTGAATGTGACATTTTCATCGACAATACCCAGATTCATGAAAGGCGATTTCACTCACTCAAGGAAGACTTTAAACCCTTACCGATGATCAACTTACCAGACATTAAGCACCTGGAGTTCTCTCCTGATGAACAACTAGAACCCGTCGACCTAAAGGAATCCAACTGGAGGATGTAAGACACCTTAACAACATGTTGAGGACCAGCATAAACAGCGATCCAGGTGTGATCAAAGTGAAAAGTGTTAGTGCTGCGTTTATCCTTCTCTATATTATTATGTTAGTTATAGTTATATGCATATTACTCTATAAGTATAAATCTGTGCTAAAGCTTCGTTAGCCTGTAGGCAACGACGTCGAAAGGGAGGCCGCTGTACCACCCTTATTGTTAGCACAATGAATAGTCTTAAGATGTTATAGTAGGGCTGAAATTCGCGTTTCATAGACTTTTTTTTAAGTGTCGTTCATTGCTTGGATGCGATTGAGAATACCTTTTTATGCCTTATTTATTGAACGTACAGGTTGCGTACAGGTTGATAATCGTAAACAGCGCACTCAGATTTTTTTTCGGAAAAAATTGTTTGGAGTCGGACTTGAGCAATGTTGGAATTTATGCGGACAAGAAGGCGGTCCTAGCAGTCAGCTCGAAAGCTGTAGGTGATGATAAAATCTGCCTAAAAATGATTTTAACAATCCTGGATGAACTACTGCCAGCTATTACACACGATATAATTTTTTCCCTATCGAATGGCATCTTCCCCACCAAGGGGAAAAAAGCATTAGTCATCCCTAAAACTTCTAGTCCCACCTCTTTTAAAGAGTATCGACCCAATCCTACCCATCCTCTCCAAAGTCCTTGAATCCATTGTCCATACCCAGCTCTCTTATTACCTTCACTCATACAATCTGCTGAACATGTACCAGTGATTTGTTAGACACGTTTTCTAATATTTTTAGTTAAGTCAGGATTCAGACCGGGTCATAACACCGTCACGGCTCTCCTGAAAGTCACAGATGACATCCAGGTAGCCATGGACTGCAAACAGCTTTCCCTGCTGGCTTTACTTGACTTCAGTAGTGCCTTCAACTGCGTAGATTTTGACATTCTCGTTAAGCTACTCAGATCTCTGACCGTCTACTCTTTCTCTGCCAGCTGGTTCGACTGTTATTTGAGGAATCGGCAACAGCGTATCAGGTCGAAAGAGATATCCACTGAATGGTGTGACCTCTTTACAAGCGTCCCTAAAGGTGGTAATCTTTCTCCTTTTCTATTCGCGATCTTTATTAACTCCATCTCGGACGTCCTGTCCTCCTCATAACATTTTTACGCTGATGATCTCCAGATTTATCGCCACTTCTCTCTTAACGATGCACACTCTGCCGTGGAGGCACTCAACGCTGATCTTGAGGGTATAAGAAGTGGTCAACCCGAGCAAGTCCCAGGCCATGATTATAGATACCAGACATTCTCTTAACTTGTTGCAGCAACATCCCATTCCACCTGTCACTTTTAATGGTATCACAATCGTATAGGTATAGCGAGAAAGTTAAAAACCTGGGTCTAATCTTCGAAAACTAGTTGTCCTGGTCATCGCATGTCAATAAGGTAAGTCGTCGAGTATTTTCTACCTTTCACTCTCTCGGGAGACTTCAGTACTTTTTGCCTCGACATACCAAAATCACTCTTGCTCAATCTCTCATTCTACCCCTCATCGATTACGCTGATGTCTGCTGGGTCAGTCCTAACTGAACAAACTCGAAAGACTTTAAAATTCGAGATTCGGCTTATCTTCGGGCTGCGCAAATACGACCATGTGTCACAACATCGCAGGGAGTTGAAGTGGCTGCCGATTCGTCTTCGCCGGGATTCACACATCCTCAATTTCCTCTACAACATTTTACGTAATCCACGCTAACCAGCTTTCCTACGAGACAGTTTTCAATTTCTTTCTTCCAGCAGACCTCGGAGAACTCATGCAGTTTCCATGCTCACAACTCCACAGCATAACACCGCTTTCTACGAGAACGGGTTTAGACCCCGGGCCATTCGGTTATGGAATGCACTCCCCTGCACCATCAGGGACAGTCCTACTCTGAATATATTTAAAAGTCATGTGAATAAGCATTACCTCTCTCTTTAGAGTTATAAAGGTAGTATGCATGTAAGTATTTATTAGTATAGTACATACAATAGTAGTTGTAGTATGTTATAAGTATTTAGTATATTATTATAGTTATTATATAATTTATTATTTTATACATATATTGTACACATAGGTCTACCCCTGCTCAACAAACAACCTTTCCCATGTTAACCTGGTTTGCTGGACGAGATCTCTTATTAGAGATAAGCTCGCCTTTGTACCCTTTTTTATGTAACTCTTGTTTTTTTGTATGATTTGTGTGCAATAAAGAATTATGAGTCGGCATAATAAATGATGATATCTCCATAATCGCACAATTGCAACTTATATCCTCTTAGTTATTAATATATATTTTTTTTTGGATTTTTTGACATACCTACTTCGTGAGAAGGTCAAACATTTCGTTTTCGATGCATGAGTTGTATGTATGCGCCCAAAATCTTTTTGACAAGTGTCATGATATTGTTGCCAGTAAAAATAATAAAGTTAATTTTGAGGCTACTTTGTGAAAAAAATATATACTGCCGGCCTTTTTAAAACACCTCCGCCCTTTGATAATAGTTATTGCACTTAATCGTAAATTTCGCAGCTTTTGACACGCATTCACGCATGGTATGGCTCGGTTAGCGTGATATCGGTTTAGTATTTCCAGTAATTTTATTACTTATTTGTCTATGCTATGGTATTTCTGAGGTCATGGGTTCAAATCCCAATGGGTTTTTGTTTTTGTTTTATTATTTTGTCTGACATGCAAATCTTGTCCGATGGTTTGGAACCCTTCGTGCGCGAATCTGACTCGCGGTTGGCCGGTTATTGTTTACTTACTCTTGAATTAAATCTAAATTTCTGTACAACCTACAAACTGGCTTTTTCGGACACTAATCAGATGGCGCCTCTTTCGTTATTTCATACATAGTTATGAAACCAACCTCGATCGTTTTTTTACTCCCGAAAAACCCTTAATATTGCACATCGTAAACTACAGCGCCTTTTTCTAGAACTCGTCACAAATATTCCTCATGTTAATAGTGACGGTACGATTTGACGATGACGCGAAATCAAGGATTTTTCCTCACCCAAAAAGTGCTCAACGCGCTAAACAAGTTTTCACTTCAAAAATCTCTTATTAATTTGTATTTTATTTTCCTTTCCTGTAAGAAAATGCAGCTTATTCAGGCAGGTACATATACTGTGTGATATACATTAACATATTTAACCCTTTACTGCATAGGTACTAACCCATATATGGTTTCATAGATTTTGAATTTTATTACCAAGCAATAAGATTGAAAGTTGCGATCCATTTCGGGTCAGGCCATGCATTAAGGGGTTAAATGAACATGTTAGTTCTAAATAAAAGAACAGACGGCGCTTGCTATTCACTTCCCATTTATGGGTCAAAGAGTCAGTATACCGGGTGTCCGGAAGGTAGGTGCAATCCTTTAAGGGGGTGATAGCTGACATCATTTCGAACATTTTAAGCTTAACATGTATATGGCGATTATCGTTTATTTTTTTTAAATTTATTTTTTTAGTATTTTTTTCAAAAATACCCAAATTTTATACATAGTCGGTTCTACCGCGCTAGTTAGAATTAATGTCAAAGGTGTAAAGCTGTTTTTGTATTGTCTAACGTTTATTTAACCAAATAGTATGAATTCTAAGCATCTGTGTTGACTTTGAGAAAAAATAGAGACATTGATACATGAAAAATAATTGTACAGTTGCAATGTAACACTTTGATTTGAGGTTAAATAAAATAAAATAAAATACTTTTCATCGTTCAAACCTTTTTAAAAACACGTCTGGTTTCTGCTCTTTATTTTAAGCTATTGTTCATGCAGGTGACTGGCCAATTCTCAGAATTACTGAAATATCCATTGTGGAGCGCCGAGCGTCGGGCTGCTTTGTTACCAGAGCTGGCATCGTAGGTTACGATTCGTAACCGGAATCTGCCCTTTGTCTATCTCTCTTTATCAGCTTTATCTAGCTAGTTGCTTAGCATCTGCTCTCGTGACTGGTTGTGTGTGGTTTCTACGTTCGTCGTGTTGAGTTATTATTTAATTAAATCACCGTGTCAAGTTGAGTCCGCTCCGGCGTTGAGTTCCTTCACGTGTTGAATTACATTGGACTTTTATTGAACACTTTGTGACATGGCGTTTACCAATGCAGAGTACGCCGATATTGTTTTTATGTACGGACGAGCTGACGGAAACGGTGCTTTGGCGCGCCGCTTGTACCAGGAGCGTTATCCAGATCGGAGAGTACCCAATTTCAGGGTGTTTCAAAACACCTTTCGTCGGCTTATCGAAAATGGCGTTGGAAACAATCCGGTACGTGGAGTCAACCCTGGTGCTGATGTAGATGTAGAAGAACAAATACTGGCAGCTTTTGCTGCGGATCCCACTACGAGCGTCAGAAAAGTAGCTGCTGACCTGGGCTTTTCGAGATGGAAGGTGTGGACGACGATGCATAAAGAAGGAAAATATCCCTTTCATGGTACTGGAGTACAGGGCTTAGAAGAAGATGACCCCATAAGAAGAGTCCAGTTTTGCCGCTTCTTATTAGATATGGACATAGAAGACCGTCACTTTTTGAAAAGTATACTGTGGACGGACGAGTCCAAGTTTTCGAGGGAGGGAATCAATAATTTCCACAACCTCCATAAATGGGGTGACAAGGGCGCAAATCCACACTGGAAAAAACAAATATCATTCCAGAGAAAATTCTCTGTCAACGTGTGGGCTGGAGTAATCGGTAGAACTCTTATTGGGCCACACTATCTACCCGACAAATTGGATGGACCAAAATACTTATCATTCCTACAGAACGACATACCTGGACTTTTAGAAGAAGCTGGACTATTGGACCTAGAGAGGCCATTGATTTTCCAACAAGATGGTTGTCCAGCGCATTGGACTCGGAATGTAAGAGACTATTTAAGCGACTGTTTCCCGGAGCGTTGGATCGGCAGAGACGGACCTTGGCCTTGGCCCCCTCGATCGCCGGACCTTACACCCATGGATTTTTTCGTCTGGGGCCGGGCCAAAGAACTTGTCTACACGACAGAAATAAGAACAAAGGACGAGTTGGTGCAGAGAATCAATGATGCATTTACCACTATGAAGGAAGAGATGATGCTGAAGGTGACCACCACCACCGTAAGGAATAGGGCCCGTGCTTGTATTAGAAATGGTGGATCACATTTTGAAAATGAATAAAATTATTTTACCAACAATTGTGTTTTTTTTTAAATATTAAACTTTGAAATCAAAATACTTTCCTTCGTTCGACGCAGATAAATAATTCGACATAACTCAGCTATTAAGCCAGTTACCTGCATGAACAATAGCTTAAAATAAAGAGCAGAAACCAGACGTGTTTTAAAAAAGGTTTGAACGATGAAAAGTATTTTATTTAATTTTATTTAACCTCAAATCAAAGTATTTAAATCAAACTGTACAATTATTTTTCATGTTTCAATGTCTCTATTTTTTCTCAAAGTCAACATAGATGCTTAGAATTCATACTATTTGGTTAAATAAACGTTAGACAATACAAAAACAGCTTTACACCTTTGACATTAATTCTAACTGGCGTGGTAGAACCGGCTATGTATGAGATTTGGGTATTTTTGAAAAAAACACTAAAAAATTAAATAAAAAAAAATTAAACGATTATTGCCATATACATGTTAAGCTTAAAATGTTCGAAATGATGTCAGCTATCACCCCCTTAAAGGATTGCACCTACCTTCCGGACACCCTGTATAACAAGGCACTCTTCTGTGAGCACGACTGTGCCCACTTTTAGCCAGTGATTCAATCAGTACTCCATTTTGCGTGACAGGGGGCAAGCCCTTCGCCGCAGCTATTCCCTAATGAAGGTTTCCTCACGATGTTTTCCATCACCGTTAGAACAAATATTGAGTTTTGTGAAGATGTGCCTCTGCCACCTCATCTGAGAAAATTCATGTTTGTGCGACTGGCATGTGCCGCTGCCATGCCATCTGAGAAAACCCGTGTCGGTGCCCATTCAAGATGTCGGTATTTTCAATTTGGTTAGGTAACCTGACAAAGGGACCGAGGGCAATAGAGGGTACTTTGACAGAGGGGAATGCGGAGTGCGAATAGCGACTCCCTTCTGTATCTGTAGGGGAAGACCGCGTGCACTCGAAGCACCAGGGGATGATAATCTCATACAAAGTCACATATATTTTGACGATATCGATTTAACGAAACCTAGCTAGAGAATAACCCCAGAGCGCCAGTCAAGCTTGTGTAGGCAGTTGTGCACTCGGGACCTACGGTAGAGAATCACCCCAGAGCGCCAGTCAAGCTTGTGTAGGCAGTTGTTCACTCGGGACCTACGGTAGAGAATCACCCCAGAGCGCCAGTCAAGCTTGTGTAGGCAGTTGTTCACTCGGGACCTACGGTAGAGAATCACCCCAGAGCGCCAGTCAAGCTTGTGTAGGCAGTTGTGCACTCGGGACCTACGGCAGAGAATCACCCCAGAGCGCCAGTCAAGCTTGTGTAGGCAGTTGTGCACTCGGGACCTACGGTAGAGAATCACCCCAGAGCGCCAGACAAGCTTGTGTAGGCAGTTGTGCACTCGGGACCTACGGTAGAGAATCACCCCAGAGCGCCAGTCAAGCATGTGTAGGCAGTTGTGCACTCGGGACCTACGGTAGCTAGTGGTCAGCTCTTTGGGATGGGGTGGTGGTCTACACAAGGAATCAAACAACAAGATTCTTGTAATATTATTACAGAAATGCTTTATTTTATTATAATTAATGTCTAAATAGATGGATCATCATTATAAATGTTATCTAGTACAACCTACAAGCGGCGACGTGCGACGCCGCGCCCGAGCCCGCTAGCGCTCGAACACTCGAACACTCAAACACTCAAACACTCAAACACTGGAGGAACACTCGAGTAGAGCCTCGATCCGAGTCCGTGTTAGTGTCGCGTCTCGAGTCGCGGCGAGATACGCAGACGCTTATTCCATCACATACAGGTTTTACAAATCATTTTGTTAACATTTTTGTACAGCCATATACAATAATTTTCAATTACATCTAGACGTAAAAAATCTGAGGTGTCATAGGAATTCCTATAAAATTTAATTACAGGGGGAATGAGGAGCAGCTACGCTTGTGACGTGCGCCGGCAAGGCAGACCTCGGGACTAAACTATCAGTACAGGACTTTACAATCATCACTATAACATAACCTAACTGCACTTCACTAACTACTACAACATAAGCATCGCCTCAACACTCATCAGCGCTCGCTCCGGTACTCTCCTCTCGGAGACTCACATAACTAAATAACTTAATTATAAAAATATACAAAAATATCATTTCCTCAAATAATCGACTACTATACACTCCGGCACTTACACAATATTCGACAAACAATGTACGATAAAGAAGCCGGTTAAACTTAAACGAGAGCTCGACTGAAGAAAATTACATGAACGAAAAACGAATAATACATTCACGACTATAGTGCCGATTGTCCAGAACTGCCTGCGGCGTTCCTGTCGGTCCAGATTCAAGGTCCCCTAGCCCAGCTAATAGTAAACCTACAACGAGCTAAATTACGGAAATGCATGGCTTCGACCGCTGCCTTCCCTTCGATTCATAAATTACACGTTGAATGAGAGACGTTCAAATATTTATACATAGATTCATACGAACAACGAATAATACTAGAACACTTAGAGCTAGTGAGTGAGTAGCCGCCGCGGCCTCGAGCTGTACAATATTAGTGTTACGTTAACGTTCTGTACATCAGTCTGTCGCTAGAGTATGTACAGCCGCTGGCCGCCCGCGCGCGAACGCCGCGTCCGCGGTCCGCCACTAATATACAATAACACTAACATTATAATTTAAATAATACGAAACGAGCTTACGATACAGAGATACGGCGGCGTCTGGCGACGGCGGGCGGCGGGCGCTCTATAGTTACAAATGTACAATCGCAATATTCACAAATTTATAATAGGCGGGGAGAGGCCTGATGCGGCGGCGGCGGCGGCGGCGGCGGCGGCGGCGTCTCGCTGCGGTAATACTAGTGCGCTACTTGCTTGCTCACTGCCGCTAGACAGACAACGCGGCGGAGACTCTACAAGACGGGGTTGGGCTGCGGCGGCGGCGGCCCGATGGGCCCTAGCTCGGGCGCCTTCATGAAGAACTTCTCGAGCTTGGCGATGATGTGCTTGCCGTACGTGTACTTGCGCAGCGAGCCCACGTGCGGCCGGATCTTGTGCATGAGCACCTTGCGCTGCGTCGGCTCCGCCACGTCGATCATCTTCTGTACCACGTAGTTCGCGTACTGGTCCTTCATCATCACGTGCAGCGCGCTGCGGGGGAACCACACGTACACATCAGTAACTCGACTCAGTCAGACAGGGCACTCACAACCGAGGCACAATATAATAGGTACTAACTTGTCGTTGAAGCCGCACAGCTCGTCGATGAGCAGCGCGCGCTCGGAGCGCGTGGCGTGCGACACGCACTTCTCCACCACGTTGGACGCGAACTTGTGCTGCGACAGCTGCAGCACCTTGCCACGCACCGCCGCTACCAGCCGCGACCGATCTGTAGCCACAACAACAAACAATTCAACATTAACAAACAAACAAGCAAACACTCAATAACATTCGCTGCTGATTCGCATCTGCATCACTTTATATTATAGGGCGCAGAAAAATCAAGACAACACGAGATGTGTGTGTGTGTTTGAGGGTGTGTGTGTGTGTACGTGCCTCTGCGTGCCCTGCAGGACATCTGCAGGACGTGCACGTACTTGCCGTACATGTCCTGGATGAGCTGTGGCTCAAGCAGGAATAATTACGAGTGAAAGTGTTCGAGTCAGATAAAATGAACCGTATGTCATTGTACATAAGTCACTGACAGTCCGATTCGCATACTTTTTCGACACGTAATTATTTCTGCTTCCTACACAGGTCGGTGTGCATGTGTGTGTGTACATACCTGCGCTCTGCGTGCCCTCGGGAGCGCCGTGCTCGAGCACGTGCTGCACCACATAGTTGCCGTACTGGTCCTGGATGAGCTGGTCGGTGTGCGCGTGCAGCTCGGCCAGCACGGGCGCGGTCTGCTCGGGCGTGCAGTGCTCGAGGATGCGCTGGATGACGCGGCAGCCGTACGGGTGCGTGCTGAGCGCGTACACCTGCCCCGCGAACGCGTTGATGATGAACTGCAGCGCCACCGGCTCCACGCACTCGATGCACTTTTGTACCTGCCGACATACAACGACTGTTACACTTTCCGCGGTCACATGATACCGAAATGTGAACAGTCTACACAGGAGTTAGCCGCATCAGCATACATACAGTCAGTACGCAACCAGGCCCAGGCCCATTATCCGTGCCACGTGTCAGACTACGTATGTATGGCGGTGGCCGATTATTCAAATTGGGCACTTCATGATGTGCCGCGCCTTATTAACATATGGCGGCGTATCTTGAAATACGCCGTGGTCTATGGGGCACATCATGATATGCCAAATCAAAATCAGGCAGATCGATGAGAACCAAACATGTGTCAATATTTCCAATAAACGCTTCGCCACATCACGTTATGGTCAAAAGATAAAACGTCACATCGTAAAATAGTTCCAATTTTACGAATAAACAAATCGATTTCATTTTTACAATGATTTTTTGTTGTTAGACGTATGCTAGATGACTATATCTGTATACTTACATATCTGTATACTTCTATACAGATATACTATCCTAGTGTGGGGCCAGAAGTGTACTTACAAATTGTACAAATGTGTATTTTATGTTATCTCCGGAACAACAGATCCTAAAATTCTAAAAAAAGTACGTAATACGGTATGGTGCGGTCTTTACGTAAATATTACAGGAGAAATATCAGAAATGTATGGTTTAAATAAAGGGGCACAATAAAGGAAAACCAGTTTTTTTGTGAGGTTACACGGAACCCTATTCTTTCTCGCTACATTTTATAGTATATTACCTCATAGTATATCATTATTATAGTACCTCATGGTTATATTATAACATATATTATGTCAAGACAGAACATTGGGATAAAAAAGTTTGGCCTTTGAGAGTGGGTTTAGTACTGGGCAGTATGAATGTGATAAATGCACCTCTAGTAGCCAGAGACCGCATTAAATTACCCCCTCTCCATATAAAGATAGGTCTGATAAAACAGTTTGTAAAAACTCTAAACAAGAATAGGGAATGTTTTAAATATATCAGTAAAATATTCCCGAAATTGAGCACAGATAAAATTACAGCTGGTATTTTTTATGTTTCTCAAATCAGGGAACTAATAAAGGACCAAAATTTTACTGATAGATGATCCATGCAGATAAAGAGAAATCTGCATGGATTGAATTTATTTATGTTGTGCAAAATTTCTTAGGCAATAAAATACATTTCCAGAGACTAGGATGTAGCATGAGCATCAAGATGCACTTCCTCAGCAATTTAGACCGCTTACCAGAAAATGTAGGCGATTTATGCGAAGAACAAGGAGAACACTTTCATCAGGATATTTGCACGATGGGAGAGCGATACAAGGGTTGTTGGAATGCAAATATGATGGCTGATTACTGCTGGAGCATTCAAAATAAGATTGATGTTTCAACTCATGGAAGAAAATCATATAAAAGAAAGTTTTTTTGATTTTAAGTAAGGGCAATATATTTTTTAATTCTAAAATTGGAGTATTTTTGGCTAAAAATTTAATATATTCATATCTCGAGAGCTAGACCTGCTAGAGAAAAACTGACTACAGATTTGGAATCAGCGTGGCACAATCATACAAAATCAGGTAAGGAACTTCATAATACAAAACTACTGTGTTATGCAACGCAATAAGCACGAAATTACCTGAATAGTTTACTCCTATGAAAATAAATATAGAAACAGTAACATCACAACAACAACAACATAGAGCAACATCGAAATTTATCATTGTGTCGTCCTAATCGGAGACAGCGCCAACAGGACGTCCTACAGTAACAACTTTCGAGTTGTCACATGTGCAACCGGACTTTTGATATGAACGGATTGGATAATCTCTTTAGCGTGCACACAGCTGGTAGGTTGGTGTCGAGGTGTAGTGGAGTATGCACTCACCACATGGTTGCCGTTCTGGTCCTTGACGCACTTGAGCACGTGTCCGTCGAGCTCACGCACCAGCTCTTGCTGCTGGTCTGCGGGGATGCTCTCCAGCGCCTTCTGTATCACTCGACAGCCGTACATCTGCAGCGCTAGCGCCAGCACGTGCCCGCGGACCTACGACAGACAACCAACCGACTCACACCTTACACTACACTCTACAACGGGGGTGTGGATGGGAACAGGAAACAGAAAGTTTCACTTCGGAACTTTGTTTAGACTAATTAGGAGACAAACATATTAAAAGTGACCCCTCAGAGGTGAGACCTCGGGAAGAGGGCACAATGCTTCTTCTTCTTCTCTAGAAATTTGCATCTATACACTTTTTATCTTCGACTTTTAGCTTTTCCATCCCCACCCCCCCTTAGTAATCGCTTAATTATCGCGCCGTTAGACATCTGAAAAAAACTCGGGAAGATGTCAGGCTGCGCTATCAGGGACTCTGACACAAATAACATAATTCAAGTAGTAACAAATGTCACGTAGATATGTCTACTGGACGAGTGCGTCCAGATGCCATTTCGGCCAGAAAGATTGAGTAACGTCGCGTGGTGTGCGCGCCTCACCTTTTGCGCGAGCGTGGTCTTCTGGTCGGTGGTGCCGAACTCGAAGAACTTCTGTATGACGTAGTTGCCGAACACGTCCGTCATGAGGCTGTAGGCGGCGCCGATGATCTCGTTGAACACCATCTGCTTCTCCTGCACGGTCGCGCGCTCCAACTTCTGCTGGATGAATCTGAAATCACGATACAAGTGCCTCTCATAATCTCTGCAGTTCATGCCGCTATGTTTAAAACCTGTAGACGCTAGGAGGTGGTAGAGAGTTGATCGATCTATGTATGTATGCGTGTGAGGGTGTCGTTTAGGTGCACATGGTTCACGTTGCAGTTAGTCGACTTGGTGTGCAATTCTCAAAGCGAATACATCGAAATGGGGGAATCTGCGAACTAAATTGATCACGTGACTTTTCACGGCAAATGTAAAATCTCAATTTTCAAAGAGGTGATACGTTAGCGAACTTGTCTATAGGGGTTGACGCGAATTATACATGTTTTGGTGCAGTCGCAATGCACCTAAACCTGCTTGTGCGCGAACGTCTTCGTTACCTAGAGCCGTGCTGGTCCTGCGAGAACTCGACGATGTGGTTGGCGAGGTCGCGCAGCTGCAGGTTGGGGAAGCGGTTGTTGCGGAAGTCCTCGAGCAGCCGCGAGCGCCCGCCCGGCGGCTTGTCGCCCGCCAGCGAGCCCACGCCGCCGCCGCCCACCAGCTCTGCACGGAACAACAACACGGACACTGTTACACATACGACGATATTTGCAACCCTACTTTCAATGTGGATAGTGCTTCGACGAATTTACTTATTTCTACCTGCAGTATTCATGCTTATGTTCTGGATAGTTGTGAGAAGACAATACCTCTACATCGAAAAAATAGTTTCCTTCACCAAGTGCTGAGTCTAGTCACATGTGCTATTTATAATATTGGTGTATATATTAATATATATATATATATATATATATATATATATATATATTTATTTATAAATACCTATATTAGTTTCACCTACCCCACCATTACACTCTTATTACTATCAGATTTCTTTGTTAAATAGGTCGGTAATTGCACCATTGGTTACCAACACATTAGGTGTTACAACCACCAACAGCTATAGAAATAAAGTGGTTTCCTAATGCATGGAACGTTTACCACTGCCTTACTTATAGCAGTTCTCAACCACTATACCCCGTGATCAGACAGATTACGGTACGATACGATGTAAACTGCAGCTCACTTAATGTTTCTAACATTTCATATTTGATGTGTCAAATAAAGGCGGCAAGCTGTAGAGCGTTGCGACAATGTTTTCGACTAAACTATTTTTTAATTTGGTAACAGTAAGAGACGAACACGCTCCCACAAAGCAATAATTAGGCAAATAAGTGATTGGTTTGACTTAAACAGGAGATTAGTGTTAGTAAGTGCAAGCACCCACCTGAGATCGGTCCCACTCCACTGAGTTTGCTTAGTAACGACGACGAGGATCCGAACATACCGTTCGACGTGAGACCCTGCGCTAAGCTGCTGACAGCCCTGGAAAGGAAACATAACACCTTTCAACACTTGCCCGGCCAGATAGCCGCTGCATTCAGAGCAACAAATATCATGCACTCTGTGACAAACTCGAAGCTCGTTGATGTTTCTGTACAATGGTATGTCATATTCACACTACACGGTGAGATAATAATGGAATGCAGTTATGTACAATATAATATACAATTAGTGATTGCCAGATCACTCCTCGCGAGCGAGTCTTTCCACTTGACTGGTGGGTGTGCTAGTGATCGACTCGCTCGCGCTCGGTTTAGACGTAAGTTGTTTTCTATGATATTTAACTTGCAAATCGTGATTGATTAGAACTCATGAGTAGTCGGATGTTCAAGGTTGTCGAGTGCGACAACTCGTGTCGCCACCGGGCAGGGCAGGGCAGGGCAGGGCTACGGGAGGGCACCTGTACTTGGCGGTCTCGGCGCCGGGCGCGGCGGACACGGGCCGCAGCCCCACGGGCCCCAGCGCGGCACCCAGCGGCGGACTCAGCGGGCTGGGGCCCCACTTGCGCGCGTATTCCTGCAGGGACCCGCCGAACTCCAGCGAGTCGCGTCGCGTGCCGCCCGCGCCGCCTGAAACTATCCCACACTGACACCGACCGTTTCGCGCTCCAGCTAACCAGCAAGCAGACTACCTGGCTTTTATTGGAAGTCGCACTCTGTCATTGAACATTTTGTTGCTGTACTCTGCGGTCGTCGTGATAGGCTATGCTGGGCTGTTTGTGTTGGTTGGGTTGTGACTAGTTTAAGAAAGACCTCCTAAGAGACCCGTCTTAACAAAATACAACACACTATATTAACTAAGGAGCTCAAAAAAACCACCTACAATTTTTTATCTAGAAGCAAAACAAAAGTTTTACAATGTAATTGCTAACATATAATCACACTTCTCTCCTTACGGAGGAAACACACTATCTACGCGTATAACACACTTCCGTACTCAGAAGACCTTATGTGGTATTATTATTCGCAAACCAAAGAAAATTATATAGTTATTTAGCCTAGCCATACTACATTGGTACGGCGCACATCACCCATCAATGTCTAAAGCTAAAACAATTTTTCGAATAATATGAGGCGTTTATGAATGCCCACTGCTACAGAATGTATCAACATAACCGTTGAACCTTTCAACCACTACGTCAATCATTAATGTCATTCATAGAAAATACGCTATATAACACAAGAAGCGAAGGCATTTTTTTAGTTTCACTTAAATTTTAACACTTTCATAACTCATGCGCGGAACGGAGGTAAATAAATCACTGTTATACCCAATTAAATTAACTTTTACTATAAAGCACGATTGCGATTGTCTTATAGTTTTATTTTATCCACACACGTATCATAAACCCTCTTTACTGCGTCCAAAATCCGCACGTTAAGACCAGCATAATGATATACTAATTGGTAAAAACTCATTTCTTATCTTAATATTGATACATTATGACCATAATGTATACGCCCGCCTGCATGCCGCCCCTAGTTTGTCTGTGGAGTTGGTACTACAGAACAAGCTAAACATTGCAAAGCAATGATCAATGCCACCATGCCGGTCGAATATGCTGTTCCTGGGTTCCTGAACACATCAAACAGAGCTTATGATATGTGTGTAGATCTCACAAATTATTAAATTAAATGGGAGATTGTTACTATGCCTGTACAGAATCGACGAAGTAATTTGTTGTTCACGGACGAGATTAAGCGCTAGGCAGAGAAGTTGACCAGATATTTTGATAAAAAATAACTATTTATGCTACAAGTGCGAAAAGTAGGTGATTTCTGACGAGTGGTATTTTCATACACGAGCGAGTTTATAGTTCGACACGAGCCGGAAATCATACAAATTTTACCAGGATCGCAAAAGGCAGGAGCAAAGTACACGTTCGGCCAAACATATTTAGTTCCCTTTAGATTAATGATAATCTGGACTTGACTAATTTGTAATAGTAGTTTATGTGACTGATACATAATGGAGGGCATTAAAACTCGAGAGTGGGTTTATGAAACGAGCCGAAGGCGAGTTTCATAATAATATCACTCGAGAGTCATCATAAGAGAGTCATAAGCTCTATTTGAAGTATTCAGGAACCGCATGTTTGACCGGCATTGTGGCATTGAGTTGTTTAGCTTGTACTGTAGTACAAACTTCACAGACAAACTAGGGGCGGCACGCAGGCGGGCGTATACATTATAATATACATAATAATATCACTCGAGAGTTTTAATGCCTAATTATGTACAGTTACATACACTAGTTTATCTACACACATATCATAAGCTCTCTTTGATGTGTTCAGGAACCGCATGTTTGACCGGCATTGTGGCATTGAGTTGTTTAGCTTGTACTGTAGTACCAACTTCACAGACAAACTAGCGGCGGCACGCAGGCGGGCGTCGGCGTTCGAAATTTGAGTGTCATAATATGTAGAAAATTCACACATTATGGTCATAATATTCAATATTCAGATAAGAAATGAGTTTTTACAAAGTAGTTTAACATTATGCTGATCGTAACGTGCGATTTTGGACGCAGTAAAGAGGGTTTATGATACGTGTTTAGATAAAATAGTTTACTATCCATGTGCTCTAAAAGAGCGTTTTCCAAGCAGTCAACTTATGCGGAAATTTTACTTTTCAGTTTTTAATTTTATTTAGTTTTCTTTTCATAGTTTATAGTTATTTACTTAAGCATACATGAACTTATACAGTTAACTTAATATGCTCACATTACTCCAAATGCAATCAATCATTATGATCCTTCACTACCTTTACTTAACCGAACTGTCTACAGTTGTAGAGTTGTAGAGTCGGACGTCATCCTTTATGATCACTACTGAATACATTGTCTGTTACAATTGTTTTATGCTGAAACTTGAAAGGAACACAATGAGTTGTACTCACTACTGTACAGTGGAGATCATATCAAGCTAAACACCCTCTGGATGCATAACAAAAATAAAACGTAAAATATTTTTACCAATTAAACTTAAAGGCGAATTAGTGCTCTACAACTTTGTCTAAGGATGCTTTTCTGGAAAAGCCATATTTTGAAGATATAAGGAGAAACCCAAAAAATATCGAATATTTCCCCCGCCCCGAAGTCAGCACATATCCCCACACAATCCGCAAACAGAATCCCAAATTATAATTAAATTCGGAATCGTGCCCAGGTAGATTGTCTCATTTTTACCTGCCGACTGAACTACTTGGGCAATTTGAATTTAAAGCCGACATATATTGTGAATTTTCTCTGAATCCGTTCAAGTCTATTGCTGATGACGTCGTAAACTCGTAACGTAAGATGGGTGGATGGGATATTTCAATGCCCTCATTATATCAGACAGAGCGTCTAAATATCGAATATCTCTGTAAATACTTGAAACACGTCCTACGGCTCTGAAGTAAAAAATAAAGTAATAGCTACTTTACTGCTCAAAAATTATTTGTGTACTGGAAATCCACATTTACTATTATATATTCCTCGCGACACATATTCTATTATATTTAAATTAAGGGTCAATGAGGTTTTGATCTGACTTACTGGCATTAATGTTTATAAGACATAAGTCGGACTCATTATTTACAAGAGTTGTATTTAAACGTTGACTTTAAACCCAGTTTTTGCTTCACAAAAATACTGGTTTTGCCTGACTGAATTATTAGTGTATAGCGACAAAAAATGAGCGCGACTGGAAATACTGGCTTCGTCTGACAAAATTACTGATTTGCGCAACTTAAAAACTTCATTTCAGGAAAATTAAATAAAAAAACGAGCGTAATATTTAGTTATTCTTACATGTTCAATCTAACACGAAGGATAAAGTGGGCTTCGCTTCGCTCACCCCCTTTATCCTGCCTACCACCGGCCTACTTTGACCCAACACTTCGCCACGACAGTAGACGAGTAATTATACATCGACTTTAGTCACTTTCTATATCTTTATAGGTGTGGCTTATGCCTTTTAACATTTAAATTATATTACTCTAAAAGTGAGCTCAAGGTTAAATTCTAAGCTCCAATGTCGGGTTGCCCAGCCTTAATGTGAAAAGGTAAAAAGGCGAGATGTCGCGAATGCGAACTTTCTTTCATAACTATTAAAGATCATTAAAACGGTACTACTTTCACCAATTCTTTAGTTAGGTAGCTCTAAAATACTCACTAACACAGCATAACTTATCACGACACCATATTTTTTGACTATTTACACAGCACGAAGTTTTGAATAGTCGAATGTATGTACAAAACCTAAATCAAAATGAAATATACAATTAATAGAATGTTACTGTACAAAAACAAGGAGTCAAATATCATGCTTGTATACGCCTCACGGAAGTGCAACGTTTCATTTTTATCATTACAAAGAAAGTCGTTAATTAACGTATCAGACGTATGTATTTTATAAATTTTAGCAACTTCACAAATTACTAAGTTGTTAAATGCGTAGCTTACACAAGTTGATATATCGAAAGATAAATGTTCAATGCAGAGCGGTCATAAATTAAAGCCAGATCAAACTTGCTAAAAATAATTAAGTTGATTCTAATACAAGACAAAAACTACTCATTTGTTGCAAAAATGCTATTTGAAACATGCTACAGCAAACTTGGACAGCGTTGTATCAAAAGCATCTTTACAATATCAATAGTGTCAGATTAGGATCATTTACTTTAAGAAATATACAGAAAATAAATAAATGGACAAATATTTAACATACATAATGATTATGATACATATGTATAGCTATAATTAAATAATGTATGTGCACTATTTATTGTTCTGTGCAAAGGCGAAGTAAATCTTTCACACATTACACAACTACGTTACTAATTAAGTTCATGGACGTGGTAAATCTTAATAATCAGTTGGATTAGTTAATTAGTCCATATGTTAAAATTATATATTCATGAATATGTACAGCATAATACTTGTTGCAGGAATTATAAAATTTATTAGTAAGATTACTCACTGCTCCAGGTAGATAAATTGAAACATGTTGAGATTTTAATTAGCGCTACGCTTTCAGACTCACCAGTAAGTAATTTTAAAAGCAACGTTATTCCAATTTCATAAAAGAAGACTTCTTTACCACCACGGCTTAAGCTTTCAAACTTTAAAATTATTTGGTTAACGATAAGAATGAAACGGTTCGGATTGATTTTACTGTAGCACGATTACTTACTCTGCCGATATAAACGGCATCGGAGATTAATGAATTGTGCCGATTTAACGACGTGCATTTGTTTACCGTCCGTATTTCTATTCAGCTGATATTTTAGGTCGGAGCAGTGAGTTGCTGTTTTTGTTTCATGTAGTGAGATATATTTATGTAGTGTAGACAGGGTTGCGTTTGGAAACAGTTCCATTCTGGGACCTTGGGGAATACTGTACATTTCATCCAGAGAAATGTAATTGGTCAAAGGTTTCCCAATTCGCTGTACATGTGTCATCAGATAACAATTTCTTCGTGAAATGTTTCGCGATCGTGTATAACTAAACCAACTAGAAACTAATGACTAGAGCAGTTACAAGTATTCCGAAAATTATGTATAGGATTAAGCTCACAAGATTGGTGGTTTCCGAACGCAGCCGCCACGGATAATTGGATAACCAGGATATTTTGACTTATCCGACTACCTATCTGTGACAGCGACCGGGTATATAAATTCGGCGCAGGATATTTTTGTTGGGCTATTACTCTATTAAACAGGAAACATAGGAGAAACAGGAATTTGGCCCTGCGGCCGTTTTCGCAACTGCGATTCGCAACCAGTTGCGAATTAAGAATTTTTATTCCTTGTCCGCAACGATTTGCAAATCAAGAGAACTTTTTCCTTAACCGCAACTAAGCAACCTGATGTAAGTTTCGCAACCAGTTGCGGCAAAAGATGTAGTTTCCCTTATTAGCAACTTTCGATAATAGCTTGATGGCACTATATTCTTTTGATTTGCCTACAAACTTTTCAAGAGTTTAGAGGCCACTACAAAAATATCAGACAATTAAGAGGTATCTAATCTTGACAATGCACTCATTGCGACGTGCTCAACTCATAAGTAATTTCACAACAGTAACTTTATCTGTAATAATAGTATTTCAGTCTATTTTTATTATATAAATGTGCCAAATCTTCCAACGTGTTCCCCACTTCGAGTTCGAAAAATGTAATATATTTTAGTTTACATAATTTTTCCAGGTGACAAAGAAGAATAACTCGTTTGTTTGTCGAGTTTTTATGTTTTTGTCAAAATAGTAGATTGACATTGCGATTTTTCGTTTTAATTGCATATTTTTTATAAATCGCAACAACGTAAGTTTGGGAAGTGCTTATTCTTTAATCGCAACCAATTTGCGGTTAAGGAAAAAGTTCTCTTGATTCGCGACTGGTTGCGAACAAGGAATAAAAGTTCTTAACTCGCAATGAGGGTTTTTTGACTTTGTACTATCTGACAGCTGTTTAGACCTGACGCCTACGAGGCGCCGTCTGGTGGCAGAAAAGGTATCGAAAACCCTCATTGGTTGCGAATCGTGGTTGTGAAAACGGCCGGAGGGGAATTTGGATATCGCGCTTGCGTATTAAATAAGAATCATATTAAAACACAACATACTGGTTTGATCGGGAGCGATAATTTTAAGGGTTATCAGCCATTAATCCACTCTCCTGCGCCTATGTGTGTGCACGTTCTCTTTGCGCGATCTCAGCTCCCTGGTCCCCCTGTACTACCTAACTTTAGGTAATTCTGATCACAGACAGGTAATCGGTTCGGGTATGGTATGGTGTGAGTGTCAGTAGGTGGCGGGATGTTCGGTGGTTACCTGGCGCGGCGGCGGCGGCGGCGGCGGAGGGCGCGGGCGTGGCAGCGGGGTGCGCGGTGTACTGGCGCGGCGCCAGCACGCCGCCCGGCGACACGAGCCGCAGCGGCGTGCCGTTGCGCCCGCCCATCACTAGCGAGCCGGGGTCGTAGTACGGGATCACGTACTGCCCTTGCCCGTTCACCTGCTGCTCGCCCTGCTGCGGCGTGAGCGGCCGGCGCGGCTGCTGCGCCGTCTGCTGCGCCGGCTGCGCAACGAGCCCCGGGTACACTTGCCAGGGCGCGGCCACGCCGTAGTAGGGCGGCACGCCGGCGATCAGCGCGCTCACATAGGGAGCGCCCTCCTGGCCGGCGTTGATGACATAGGGCGTCTGTGTGAAGGCCTGCTGCGCCGCGAGCTGCTGCTGCAGCTGGAACTGTTGCTGCTGCTGTTGCTGCAACAGCTGCAGCTGCGCCGCCGGCCCGCCGCCGGCCGCCGCCGCCGCTGCCGCTGCTTGTTGCGACCGGAACAATTGCTGCAACAGACAAACGGCAAATTCAATCATATTATTCATATTGCATGTAAAAAAAAAGTTTTCACACGCATTTAATTACGTTTGTAATGTTTAGTTCAATCAATCAATCTTTATTTCACGTAATACACCCCATATAAGTTTAGTTTTAACCCCCGACGAAAAAGAGGAGTGTTATAATAAAAGTATTAACTTGAAGCGTCTGTCTGCCAGTGTGTGTATGTCTATCTGCGTGGGTATCATTCACGCTAAGCCGTTGCGAGTGGACATGTTTAACTTTTGCCTATTTTATTATTGTAGAATGTACAAAAAACTGATTAACCAACTTTATGTGTTTGTGCGTGCTCGTTGCAACTAGTGAAGTGAAATTGAGTGTCATGCATCTGACATAATTACTCAGGTGTAAATGAAATACTATAAATCATGATGAGCGAAGGTAGCCCGTTCAACCGGAGCGGCCTTACCACTCGTTTCCCACCCCCCCGTCTACCTGTCAGGGCCAAAATCCTTAGGACAGTGACAATACAAAGGACATTGTGCTGACAGTCGAACTACAAAATTGGCTGAGCTCGATTGAATATTGCCGTAACGAAGTATGTACGACAGCTGCCGATGCCGACTTAATTCTGACCAAAAACTTTAAATACATAACCTGTGCCGTAAAATAGGACATGTAATATCTCAAGTGGTTATGCAGTATCAAGCAAAAAGCCCTTCAAGCCCATATCTCAATACAGACCTTAAAAGAAAATCAGGACTTATCGATAAAAATTAATGCAATGAGGCCATCAAAGAAACTAACAAAAAAGCGACCCTACATTCCACTCTTTCACCGAAATTGTTAAGAAAGTTACGAACAACTTATCGATAAACCCCATTGACCACAAGAAGTCCAGTGACGAGACTAAAGAACTGGTTCAAAAAATTATTCGCACTGAGGTCATGAAACTCCATGTACGTGGACTTTGAAAGAGAAAAAACGGTGGAGTCATTATTAGCACTGACCATAAAGAAAAATCTTAAGCAGGTGTGCCGGCTGATTCGGTACCTTCAGTTCGATTCGGTTCCTGAGTTTCATCCCAGGTATATATCACAGATAATGGATTTATCATACCACGTACCTAATCTAGGTACGTGGTAAGATCTCATATCAATTTGTATATAAACCAAGTATTTATAATAATAAAGATAGATGGTAATTGTGCATATCCCAAGCCTTTTATTACGTCTCCCGAAGGTAGTCGTCAGGAATTGCCTAAACCGGCAAAGTGGTGACCCCAAAAATTTAACATTTCAGCAACCTTCGGCTACTAGCAACATGACCGTGCCGCCGGCGAAACAAAACCCGTGTGCAGCAGCAGCAGCTACCCTGGAGGTGCAAGCAATCAGCACTTCATCAAAAATCGCCGATTTCTGGAAAGACAAGCCCAGGTTATGGTTCGCACATTTTGAAGCGGTAACCACCAGAAGTTAGGTGACGAATCAAAATTCCACCTAGTTCTTACCAAATTAGCCAAAGAAGAGATCGAGCAACCTAGTGATATAGTAACATCCTTATCAGATAGCGGAAATTACCAAAAGCTTAAGGACAGATTAATTGCAACTTACGACGATTTCCCCCAACTCAAATTCCTGAGATTATTCACAGACATCGATCTCGGAGATAGAAAACCATCACAATTGTTACGAAAAATCAAGGAGCTAGGAGGAGATCAAATCAACGACGAAATGGCAAGCATGTTTTGGCTAAAACAATTACCAAATTCCTTGACCTCAATCCTTATAATAAATAAGGAGAAAGGTAACGACGAATTAGCCCAAATGGCCGACTATGTCTACGAAGTCTCAAGTCACGAGCAAATTGCCGCGCTAAGCAAGGACGATGACCCGGTAACGCACCTGACCGCTGAGCTAACAAAAATGAAACTTGAACTGGCAGCAATTCAACACAACAACAATCGTCGGCAGTTTCATCGAAATAAACCGTTGTCAAGTTCACGTCACAGAAGTCCGTCTGCTTTTACGAGAAACTCGAGTTTATGTTATTTTCACGCCCGTTTTGGCAAAAAAGCTCACAAGTGCGAAGTTCCTGGACGCAGGGAAACTAAAGGTAGCACGGGCTGAGGCGGAGCTCTGTGCCTTCTCACAGTTTCATCGCCTATTTATCACGGACAAAAAGACCGGCGAGAAATACTTAATCGATACTGGCGCGAACATATCCGTACTGAGGCGCAGGAGGAAGGCACGAAAATCAGCACCTACGGAGAACAATGTCATACCATTGATCTCGGATTACGAAGGGTTTTTAAATGGAATTTCGTGATTACTGATGTCAACACCTCTATCATCGGAGCTGATTTCCTGGAAAACTTTGATTTGTGGGTGAATTTACTCAGAAAAAGGTTGATTGAAATTTCCACCAAGTTATCCACCAGGGGTAGACCTGCAACAACGGACCAAGCAACTTTAAGCACTATTAACGAGAGCCATGTTATCGCAGATTTACTAAATAAATATCAACGCATCACTAAAACGTCCTCTTTGAAGATTAGTCCCAAACACAGCGTTCAGCATTACATAAAGACTCAAGGATCTCCGGTGGCATGCCGAGCCAGGCCTCTTCCACCAGAAAGGTACAAGGCGGCCCGAAAGGAATTCCAAGACATAATGGATTCGGGAATTTGTAGACCGTCCAATAGCTCATGGGTCAGCCCATTGCATATGGTGAAGAAGAAAAACGGTGAATGGAGACCATGCGGAGATTACAGAGCGCTGAACAATATAAAAGTTCCGGACCGGTACCCGCTGCCACGACTCCTAGATTTTACTTACATACTCGAAGGAAAGCGCATTTTCAGTAAAATCGATATTCGGAAGGCATATCATTGCATTCCTATCGCACCAAGTGACATCTCCAAGACAGCCATCATCACTCCTTTTGGACTGTTCGAATTCCCAAGAATGACATTTGGCCTTCGAAACGCCGGTCAGACATTTCAGCGTTTCATAGATTCAATATTTAGACATCAAATTACTCCACAATATTCCGGAGAAGAGCCGAAGGATGAAAACGTAACAGATTTCACATTTTGTTTCGTCAACGATATTCTATGTGCATCAGAAAATGAATAACAGCATTATAAACATTTAGAAATAATTTTCAAAAAATTGGATGAATACGGCCTGACAATTAATTTGGAGAAATGCGAATTCCTGAAGGAAGAAGTAGATTTTTTGGGATATCACGTATTAATTAAGGGGATCTCCCCCACTCAAGAGAAACTACAGGCTATAACCAATTTCCCTAAGCCAGAAAAGGTTAACATGCTGCGGAGATTTTTGGGTATGGTTAATTTTTATAGGAGCAGCATCCCAAAAGCGGCTTTTTATCAAGCAGAACTGAACAAGTATTTACATGGCTGCAAGAAAAACGATAAGAGTTTAATCAAATGGACAAAAGAAGGTGAAGAGTCCTTCGAAAAATGTAAGGAGCTCATGAAAATCTTGGCAATTCAATCACATCCTGCTAGTAACGCATCCATCTCACTAATGACCGATGCCAGTAACGGCTGCGTGGGCGCCGTTCTGCAACAAAAAGAGGGTGGAAAATGGAAACCACACAGAGCAGAAATATTCAACATATGATCGAGAGCTTTTGCTCATCTATCTGGCTGTGAAGCATTTCCAAAGGCTCGTGGTAGGACGAGAATTCACGATATATACAGATCATAAAGCAATCACTTTCGCATTCTCTAAGAAACCAAATATTGACGACCCGCCTCGAAGAATTCGTCAACTAGACTATATATCGCAGTATAGCACGGATCTACGACATATTAGCGGATCCGAGAACGTGGTGGCGGACGCTTTATCAAGAATTATCGAGGAGATAACCACACCCTTGGGGGTTGATTTCGAAGAAATGGCCAAGCTCCAGCTAACGAACACAGGTTTTAAAAACCTTTTCAAAAAATCCAATCTGATGTTGTCCAAGATTAAAATACCCAGCTGTAATACCCACATATATTGCGATACATCAACCGGTAAACCGAGACCATACGTTCCCGCAGAATTAAAGAGGAAAATCTTCGATTCTATTCACGGAATGAGCCATCCAGGGAAACGGACAACTCGAAAAATGATTTCGCACAGATTTGTTTGGAATAAGATGAACATAGACATTAACGAATGGTGTACAACGTGCTTAGCTTGCCAGAATTCCAAGGTTACTAGACACACTATTTCACCTATCGGCACATTCATGCCCGCTCAGAGTTTTGAGCACATGCATATAGATATCGTCGGCCCGCTACCTACAAGTCAAGGTTACATATTTTTGCTCACTATGATTTACCGTTGCTCCTCATGGCCAGAAGCATTTCCTTTGAAGGAGATTACCGCGGAAAAAGTTGCTTCATGCCTTTTCCAGGGTTGGATTTGCCGATATGGCCCACCCACCCGAATTTCCTCGAAACGTGGAAAACAGTTCGAATCTGAGCTTAGTAAATCCTTGGCGAGGTTAATGGGAACGGAAAAATTAAGAACAACAGCCTACCACCCGCAATCCAATGGAATGGTGGAGAGATGGCATCGTTCGCTGAAGGTGTCTCTCATGGCAAGGAACAGTAAGGAAAATTGGGTAAAAGAATTACCAATCGTTCTTCTTGGTTTGAGAAGTTGTTTACGAGACGACACTGGTTTGAGCGCGGCAAAAATAGTCTACGGAAGACCAATGAGGCTGCCTGGAGAATTTTTCGGAGAAACCGGTTTGCGGTCGACTTATCACGACTATGTGCGAGATCTAAAGCAACGTATCTCAAAAGTCTGCTCCATCCCGAAGAGAGATAACCACCAAAACAGGTATTTCGTCCACATTCGAGTTAAGCTCATGTTCGCACGTTTTCATCAAGCGAGAAGGTGTCGCAAAAGGTTTGATTCCCCCATACGAGGGCCCTTACGAGGTTCTACGCCGAACGACCAAATACAGGAACGAAAGTGCCGACACTTTATCTATAGATAGATTGAAGCCCGCATTCTTACCAGCAGACCATGCGAGTTCCGTCATTTTGTCACAACATACAAGCGAAGCGGAAGAATCGGAAAAAGTTGAATCAACTCAATCCAAGTACGGTCAAAAATATAAACGCACGGTGAGATTTCAACTCTACTGACGTTTACAGGTCAGTATAAATAGAGAAGTGGTAGTCGTAGAATATCATTCTCTTTCCGGCTTCACCAAACACATCTTTCGTCAATATCAAAACTCCAGCATCATGGGCGGCAACAGCACTAAAGTACAGGTGTCAATGACCCAGAACAACGGGGTCCAGAACAAAGAAGCTTTGACGGACGCTAGATGCGAAAGGATCAAGAAAGAAGTCCTGAATGAATTCAACGGACACCGGGAGATGACCCTAGCATCCCTGGGGATTTTGGCAGTCATAGCGGCCATAATCCTCATAATTTTTGCCACAAGGTTTTTCAGCGACAGGATTAACTCCGCTCTCCGAAAGAGGGGAATTTCGGTCGCCAATCCTGTTTGACCGATGTTGGTTATTTACTATGTATAATTTTTAAATTAATTTGTGACATGTTATTAACTTGTTTTACATTTTTATAAAGGGGGGAGTTTCTGTGCCGGCTGATTCGGTACCTCACGTACACACGTATTATTTGAGTTTTATCCCAGGTTCGCGTCAGCCATCACAGATAATGGATTTATCATACCACGTACCTAATCTAGGTACGTGGTAAGATCTCATATAAATTTGTAAATAAACCAAGTATTTATAATAATAAAGTTAGATAGTAATTGTGCATATTCCAAGCCTTTTATTACGTCTCCCGAAGGTAGTCGTCAGGAATTGCCTTAACCGGCAAAGCAGGTCTCTCAACTATCTACCTCAAGACTAACGGTGGATGAGCGCTCTAAACATAAAACAATCACAGTTTTTGGAGTACCCACTTCTAAATTCTAAATTCTATCTACTAGAGAATTTAAATCCTATGATCTCTCCCATTTATATTTGATAGAATATCACGACAAAGCCTTAAATAACCTGATAACAGCAAAAATTCCTAATAGTTAAATTATAAGAAAACCCTGGATAACAACTGGTCTTCTTCGCTGCGTCCGAAACCGTGATAACGTGCAAAAACAAGTAAAAAATCACCCAGATAACACGACTCATAATAAAAATTAGTCTATTCAAACCATATAGGTTCATAACCAGGACACTACATGAAATATCAGACAATTTACATATTACATACCACAATGAAACAACACTCTCTCACTCCTTACTTGAAGAAATCAGTAAAAACCGGCGAAATGTTGACGTATGCCCTACTGTCAGAAGCAGAACTTTCTTTTTAAATAGATTCCTCGTCTTTCAAGGACCCAGACTCTACGATGTAATTAATAAAGATCATAACATTTTTAATCTATGTAAATACGAAGTTAAGCACATCATAACATACTGGCTGTTTAAACTGGACTATAATGAAACTGTAAATATTTTCACAGTAATAAAGTAACACTTTTCACTATAATTCAGATGTGTAACGAACACTCACACACAATCTCACAAACATTTTCACGACACAACCATAAATTAAGTGCAAAATATATATCGTACTCTGATATACCCTGTTACTTATCATTTAAGTTCTTTGGCTCTAAGGGTGTGAATGTGAGCATCCGGTGATCATAACACAGGCATTTAAAATGCCTAGCTTAGTCGTTGGCCTGCATCACGAAAACTGTAACATTATGACTATTTTATGTTCTTGCAATATTTTACTGTACCTTTAAGTTTTATGAATAAACATTATTAGTATTATTATTATCATCTGGGGAATTCTGGAGCTCAAACGGGTGGACAAATTTTAATGCGGTTTTTCATAATTTTTTGACTACGACGGTTTTATTAAAATCAGTTCAGTGGTTCGAAAATCATCAGCTTAACAAGGAAACAGGTCAACCAAAGAACATTGTCAATTTGTGTAGGGAAGTTGGAGCAAGCACTGCCCAGAATTAACACTTAGTGCATTTTTTGCTGCTCATTCCATCACTAATATGTAAACCGAAGCGCTCCAAAATCTGTCCCAGGAGTCAAAAGAAAAAACCAAAACGCAATTTCGTTTACTTACAACAAAAGAGGAGGTTATCAATTCGTCTGTTTTTTTTTTGTGAATCAATTATGAAATTCAATTATGAACTGATTTTGATATTTTTTTGATCGGTAGGTCATACTTGAGAGGTGGTCCCATATAAATTTTATCAAAATTGAATTAGCGCTTTTTGATAAAAACAACAAATGCAAAGAATATAAACACAGATGACGTTTTGGTTTGTGGTGCCGTGCAGCAAACTTTTTGACGAGGACTTATCGTGTACAAAGATTTCATTCGCATACCGACCGGGGAGGAAGAAATAAGGCTTGAACTTGGGAACGGTTTTTTATGTTTTTATCTTGGTAATTATGATTGATCTGCTCCATAGAGCTTATCGTGACTTCTTGAAACAGGCCCTTCAATTTATTTATTTATTTATAGTTAGTTTCATAGAGCTCCGTGGTCCTTGGGTTTCACGCTTGGTTCTCACACAGGAGATGCAGGTTCGAAACCTGACCATGTACCAATGATATAATTAATTTATCTCAAATACATTAACGGACGTTCAGCTGTAGGTCCCGGCTACTATCTCTACGTTAGTGGTCGTAAAAACCCCTCCATCAACCCCCACTGAGCCAGCGTGGTGGAGTATGGCTTGACTTTACTCGTATCCAGGTAAAGGCCTGTGCCCCGCGGAGGGAACATTAATGGCTACATTTATAGTTATAGGTAATAAACCGTAAAATCTAGAGACATGTGTGCATTGCAATGTTCCACAGGGAAAATTAAAAGTTAACCTGAAATATATCAATCATTAACACACTGCATATTTTACAGACATGGGTCACACGAGAATCGAGATGTGCATGTTAATGAAATAGGCTCGGATAGCAGTTCAATTAATGCTAAAGCGTGTCCTTTATTGTTTTATACGGCGGCGCCGGCTCCGGCTCCGGCTCCGGCTCCGGCTCCGGGGCGGGATGCAAACGCGCCAATTAACGCAATCGTTTAAAAAGTTAATAACAAGCGGCTACGTTGTCAGACGCACATGCCGTCGAGTCGTGAGTGGGATTGTTTGCCTATCCGCAAATAAACGATAAGAATATTTACAGAGTTCCTACTATGAATCATGTTCGTTCCGTTTAGTGTTTAGTGCGACATTGTTATTTTAGTGTTGAGAATGGGCCGCGCGTGACTCACATAAAGTCAAGATGGAGAACATCTTGTGTGTGATGTCATGTTGCGCGGACTTCACCTACCTGTTGGAAAACATAGATAGCTTGGCGCGCAGCCAGAGTCCTACTGCTCGAGTAAACATCACAGCTCGGCCGCGCGCCTCCGCGTCTATAGCAACCACCTGCCACCTGCTTACGCCACTCGCCGAACTCTATACACATTTATCTCTCCGTAATGCTATCATGTCTTTCCCCTTATTTATAATCGCATCGTAAATGCGAGCTCCGCAGAGCTTCACTGAACAATGTACCACGCGCGTGATTGAGTCAGATAATAACGATACAAAATACCAATAAACGCCCCATAGTATCTGCACGAGTCAATATTGGCAAAGTTGACAACATTACAGCGAGCCGCGGGCAGGACATAAAATAAACCCAAAACAGATGCCCGTCCTCATCATAATTTTAACGACAGGCTCTAACAGGCAAGCCTCTTTAATTTTTCATTAGCTAATTGACAACCGCGGATCATTATCTAATGATGTAACTTTGGGGCGGGCGGCTAAATCTGAACTCGATCTCGCGGGCGGGCGGGCGGGCGGGTGGGCGGCTGGGCGGTCGGTGAGAGTCAAGACAGGTAGCGAACTCGTTTGATCTAGAAAACAGATTTTGTGCCGCCGCCGTGCTGTTTACACTACCCTTGCCACAGGTTCTCTATCGCCGAGCCTTCGGCTGCGGCCGGTCCCTCACGACTTCACGAGGTCTGCCCTCCATCCTAGTACCGACCCGACACTTCTCTTTAAATTTTTACACCATGCGTCGGCTTGCAGGCAGATAGAACTGATCGTGTAAATGACGTTTAATCCAGATTATGTCGCAGCGCAGGCGAGCAGTCAGGGTGACGGCGGTGACGTCGGCGGAGGCGAAGTATGCATCGCACAGCTGGCACGGCACGCGCGCGACATGGACCGACTTGACCACAGCGGAATTAAGTCGGCTGACTGTGTCTGAGGCGCGGCGGCTGCGGCGGGGAAGCGTCTCGCATTCAATTAGACGTTCAGTAATCCGGCTGCGACGAGCTCCGATACCAATTACGGCGTTATTAGTTAGCAGCGGCGGCGGCGGTGGCTCGTGCTCGCACAACCCGCTCGCCCGCTGAGCCGAGGACGGGATATGCTGTTTGTTTTGCTCCTCACGATCCGTTGCATTAATTCTCTAATTAAACATTTAACCAACAATCGGCTTTGACTTCGCTACGATCTATTTTTTATTGTGCAGAAAACGTGATTACATGGATATACGTGGGGCATTTACGAGTAGGTACACGTACAACAAGGAATACCGTAGTAGGTTGGTTAGGTGCTAGTGCTACACGGGTGTCTGAGCTGGCGATTCATCAACATTAACAGAGACGTGTGATGCTGAGTCACGGCGCGGTCCCCCTTCTGTCCGCCGAGAGTGTCGCGGGCAGGGGTGTCGCAGAGGGGAGGCGAGGCAGGGCTGCATCTATTATTTACGACACCGATGACGATAGAAGCGCGCTAGGTCCCGCGAGGCGAGCTCGCGTCGTCAGCAAACAAATTACGCGACAAAGCAATCAATTACAAAGACAAGAACGTTGCTACGACTCTTCAAGTGAACGCTCCGTCAACAAGAACCTTTTAGCGGCGGCGCGCGTCGAGCTGCTCGCTACGTGCTTCACCCAGAACCAACATTAATACCTTTAAAATACTTCTTATTTGTGAAAAACAGAATGGAGCGTAGTAAATTGCGAGGAAAAACGTTTCGGTCGAAAATTAGATTGTTGATCGGGAACAAAAAGGTAATTTGGGAGGGTGTAACGGAAGCCAGCGCGGGCCGCAACGAGATTACTCGCTGTTGGCCGCCTCGCGCCGCCTCCGCGCGTCTCCGCTCGCTGCACGGAGGCAAGCAAACAAGATTACCGAGTACCCACCCGTGCCGGCCGGGCCCGCAGGCTCCTCATCTTCTTCCCTATCACGGCTCAATTTAATCTATTTCATATAATCACTTTTTACTGCGATCCGATTCTACAAAGAAAACTCTAACTCTACTTAACGCACTCATTATAATGGAGTTCATATTTTGGAAATACCGGAAAATATTAACGTGGCATGTTTTCGTATGAAACAATAAATAATGGTTGTTTTTATTAATTGATAACGGATAGCCCTAATCTTTATATTGAAACCTCAGAACCTTTTGAGTAAATAATTTAAATCAATCCATTTTGAAACTTCTGCTCCAACCAAACCCAAAACTTATTATTTGGCTCAATTAAGTTTAGTTGATCCAAAGATATTTATCAGGTGTTATTTTTCCTTATAAATGGAGTGTCGATGGGCGGGCGGCGCGAAGGTTGCGAAGGGCGAGGGCGTGCCAACTTGGGCGGAGCCAGGACACGCCCACCGGCACATGACGCCCTACGATTCACACTTTCTTTACTTTTTCTTAGATACATTGGGCAAATTAAATATCAACCCTTAACATGCCTAGAACATAAATCGATATGTAATCGGTCTCTTCAACTGCTTGCAGCATGCTCGTTTTATAGAAGCCGACGGTCATCTCAAGCCTTAAGACAGCTGTACACTTCTTAAAGGTCACTCAGGTCAGGTCTTAAGAAACCTGGAGCCAAATTCTCAATTTCTTCGAAAAACAACTCAAAATCAATAAAATATCATGTTATCTTATCGCAAAGAAATATTGAATATTACACAAAAACTGTTTTTTCGATGACCGACGATAACACATCGATGGTGATACAAAATATCATATCCTTTGACTACAAGCTAAATAACACTGCAATAAATAAATGCAATATTGTCCGAGACCTGGGCGTTATTCTCGACTCAAAATTAACCTTTTCAGCTCATTTTGACCATATTATCAAAAAAGCTTATCAAAATCTGGGTTTTCTCTTTCGCACGTGTAATGAATTTACAGACACTACTTGTATTAAAATTGTCTATTTCGCTTACGTGCGAAGCGTTCTCGAATACTGCAGTCCAATTTGGAACCCACTTTACACAACACATGATATTGCCATTGAAAACATGCAAAAAAAGTTTTTAAAATTTTTGAACTACTGCTCTCGGAAATCTCGCTCCGATAACCCTGCGTTATGTGACCGGTTTAGCATGTTACCACTAAGAGATAGGCGTGTACTGGCTGACATGTCACTTCTACACGATGTGTGCTCCGGCGCACTAGACTGCCCTAGATTGGTAACAGACATGCTGATCCTTGCTGTCCCGAAGAAACGTACACGACACACGAAAATGTTTTTTGTACCCTCCGATCGCACTAATTATGCCTCTAACAGTACATGTCATAGGATTCCTAGATCTTATAACAAACGTTTCCCGGACCTTGACCCATTTAGCAACTCAAAAGGTGCATTTAAACGATTAGTTACACTTGAGTTGCTGGATGAAACATAATCTGTCTCATTCTGATTCTGATTTATCATTAGAAACAGCCCCATGTAAGCCCCCCCCCCCGCCTACTTCATTCTGATAACGTAGGTAAATTACTCACCTTCTTTGCGCCAGCCGTATGCGAATGCCTAACTATCAGAACTCCCAATTAATAAACTTTCATGCTTGTGTTTCTCTACTGGATCCCCCCCGAAACACACATGCACACAGACAAACACTTACACCCACACTTTCACTAACTTGTTGTGTATTACCCACTGTACCTACTGTATTTCAAAAATTAATGTCTTTTATATCTTAAGTTCTACATAGTAAAATCCTTAATTGGCTCAATTCTAAGTTTACTTATAAGTTTATTGTATTTGAATTTTGGCTGTGGATTTTTGTTAAATTAATAAAATAAAAAATAAAATAAAATATCCGGTCTGGAGTCCACAGAACAAAACCTCTTCAGTCCATGCCTGTGGAACCAAATTAGAAACCGTTCCATTTTGTCGATTGATTTAAAATTACTAGACTGTTTTCATTCGAACACTTTCAAATAAATATAACTTGTACAAAGTCTAATGTAACATGTTATATTTATAATTCTCTATAGAATTTTCTTTTCGTCGATGAGGTTTGCAAACTGCCTAGTTGCTCACGTCCGAAGGTAACACTCGGTTCCTACAGCCCCCTTCACGTCCTCCCGGGTAGTGCTAAGGAGCACAACATTTTCCAGAGGTTAATTTCCAGGTTCTCTATAGAGAACCTGACCAAACTGTGATCTTTTAAATACACTTGAAACTGGCAAAATTTACCTCAAAAGAGGTTAGCACGCCAAATTAAAAAGAAGATGTTTGTAAAGTTAAAAATTATAGAAGCTATTTTTCTTAAAAATAAAAATGTCGATATTTACTCGATTTATCTTTCTCAAATAATTCATTTCTATGTCGACTGCCCGGGAGGAGTCAACATGTGTCGAACGGAATGTTTCGATAATTTGGCGATAGTGACTTTATGAGAATAGGTTAGCCGTGATGTATATCGTTATGTGCCGATGGATCGATTAACATCGAATGTGATAAAATATTTAATTCAAATAAAGTAAAAGATCAAGGTTATAAATGACAACGTTGAATAGAAATCTTAACGAAATGGAGAAAGATTGTTCTCAATGACACAAGACATTGCTAAAAAGATGCATGAATGCAGAAACATATTGATCAAATCCGTGTCATAAAAGACACATGTATAATTAATATTATGAAGATGTTTTTGTGTCTGTTATGATGTAACGTAGATATCCTCCGAACACTAAGCGAGGATAATAAACCTCCAAATGGAGGCCATAGCTATTTTGCTACTAGGTACATAGTATAGTATGCATGCACGGATAATATAGTTCGCTAATTTACTAATATAGCACGGTTCAAGATAAAAATAAGTTAGTGCATCGCCTAATCACTCCAGTATTTGTGGAAATATCAAAAAACCGGCCAAGTGTTGCGAATCACTGCGCAATATTTTATAGTCACTATACCTATGTTTATTTTATAAACAGTATACTAAATATAATAAATAAGCCGACAAAAGCAGAAAACCAACTTTCGTTAACACCAGTCTTTATGGGGCCCCCCTCATTTCTTTATACTATATAAGTTTTCAGTAAGTATTCGAATGCTATGCCGGCTACAACATTTTAAGTCTACCTATAAGGTTTAAGAGATAACAGCCCTATGTCTAGCAGGCGGACGTACGGACCGGCTGCTGAGTATTAATAGGGGTCCCGTTGGCACACTTTAAGTACGGAAGCCTAAAAATACTCATAGTTCCAACCAATAACATTATTAACACAATAACATGATTAAATAAATTTAAATTGAGCACTAAATTACACAGAACAGAGCAGCGTAGTATTTAAAACTATTAGATGAACACAAAGGAAATACATAGATTCATGCAGGTTGGTTTTGGAAAGCCAAATAATGTCCATCAGGTATTTACTGCACGTCACGTTTGTACAAACAAATGAATATAATTAAATTGCCGCAGTATGGAATAAAATAGCAACATAACGAGTCAATCAGCTACTCCACATTATTTATTCAAACCAAGGTAATAAATACACTATAGATACTCAACTTTTCCTTTATTCTACCGCTCCAAATTCAGTGAAAAAAAAAATAACAACTTGTAATTCTTGCATTATATTCCCAAAATAATGAGCTTGTTATATTGGTCTGGCCCATTCCTACACAAAGTAGAGTAGAATTACTCTCATAACGATTACAACTGTTATACTAGTCTTTATAACGAATGGTGACTGCGTTGACAATCTGCTAATACTGTTTTCAATATGCCTTGAATTGATGTCGTCTACCTATTCGCTTGGGCTTAGCTCAGGACATCGGGTAGCAATGATAGCAAATTGCGGTGGGGACCCCACATAGATAAATTAGCTGGTAAATTAAGTTCTGCGGCTTACGCTGTTTGGAACATCAGACAAAACACGGATGTGGCTACATCTAGGCTAGAATATTTAGTTACTTTCATAGTGTCATGTCGTATGGTATCTTGTTGTGGGGGAAAGCAGTGGATATTCAAACATTTTTTTTTTACAGTAAAGAGCTATTCGAGCAATTTATAATTTAAAACACAGACTTCTTAAGGGAGCTTTTTAAAGAAATCGACATACTAACTCTAGCTAGTCAATTTATTTTCGAAAATATAATATATGTACGCAAGAAGCTTGCAACATTTTCCAAACTTAGCGATAGGTAATGTTAACCTAAGAAATATTCACAGACTACTTGCGCCCCGGTTTAGACTCATGAAGGTTAGCAATTCTTTCAAGGGTCAATGCATTCTCTACTACAACAAGATACCTCTGGAGATCTTGAAAATTGCCATTTGAACAATTTAGAAAACCATGTCAAAGCGACTTTGTCGAAAAGGGATATTACAATGTTCAAGATTATTTAAATGGCGGCACTGTATGGAGTTAATCTGGCTCAACACAGACCTTGCTGTTAATAATTTTGTAATTATTTATTCCTGCTTATTAATTATGATAATGATATGTTTATGTTATGTATATTTGTATTAGTTAAGCACAAGCAATTTTTAAGAGATCTAAAAATCAATCTGTGGGAGTTTCTAGGCCTAGTGGCCAATGTAGAGAAGTGGCAAAAAATGACGATCGCTAAGTATATCTATAGTAATAGACATTTGGGATGCGACAGCATATTTTTTTTCCAACATTAGTCACGGCTAGAGGTGGTGGCGTCGTTGGGTCTTGTGACGTGATGTGACACGTCAACGGGTCTGACGCAGGGCGCGGCCGGACGATGCTTTTATCGAAATTACCGGCCGCGCCTGGAGCCCCGAGACACCACCGGCGCACCCCACTCGTAAAAACACCACATACAAAGCGTCGCGACCTGGCCACACCTACCCTGAGCATTAACCCATATTACCCCATGCGAGCCTGATACGGCAGATAAAATTTATTGCCTGGTGGAAATTAATTACTTACCTATAGATTAGGATGGTCCAACTTTTCGTCATATTAAAATTTCTCTGCACAAGAAATAAATTATTTTTACACTACCGCATCCACCACCCACCACCACACACAGCTTTAATTTTTGAAATCCTCATACATTAAACGACTTTGTTAATTGAATTGAAGACGTTCCCCGTGGTAAATTAGAATAAAGAACGTTATTAAAAATACAAAACAAAAACGATAAAATTAGAATGTTCAGTGTTCAATTTAATTACATTTAAATTCAAGCGGAACTTACTTTATTTATCTGTCTTATGTGTCGCAGTCCGAATTTTTACTATTTTTAATTACAGTATTTCTTTCCTGCTTTTTCGGACAAAATTACGAAAAATCTTTAGATGCTCCGTTTACAACGAATGTGTATTATTCATAGCTTGTGCATGATTAATATTTCCGTACTCTACTTTTAAATCCCTTTATTTTGAAAGCTCACTCGAGGAATCTTGAATTGTTTGTAGCCCGCTCCTTGTTGCGCCGCGCCGCGCTGCAGTCAGGTAAAAAGACGAAAATTTGGAGCACTCGTCATCCAGTCACACAACAGTACCTTCCTTACTCTGCGAAGTTTTAAAGCAATGCGTAGCAAACTTTTACAACAGTGAACTGTTGGTTCATTTGCCTTTTCAACCGAATTCAATCAGCATATTATAGATTTAGTAGAATAGCCCTAGTAGAAGTGTTTCGTTTGTTTTTGTCGGACAGAAGTTACCCTAAAAGGCTATTAACGGGATAAAGCACGGACCTCAAAGCATTAAGCGACGGTACAACATGTCCGCTGCATGAAATATTCCGAGTATTTCCGAGCTAGGCGACAATATCAGGATTTAAAGGGATCACTACTCATCCGGAGGAAGCCTGACAACAGATCCGCTTTCTTTCCCCGGGCACGCTGCCGCCGCACGTCACGACAAACAAAAATCGGGATTACTGCACTCTATAACCCAACCGCACTTAAATCAGTATTCTCGAGATGTATCAGTAAGTAGAACCAGTCGAGGGGCTTTAAAAGGAACTTTTAAAACGTTCCTTCAAAGTGTCAATGAGGGACGGTTTTGTAATAGTGATGGACAAGCTTGATTCCAAATGTGTCTAAATTTATATGGAGCCTAAAAACGTGGGACGCTGAAAGTTGGTCAACCGGCCGAGGTAAGGTCACTACGTGTCTATTAAAGTGGCATCTGTATTCAGTTGGCACTCACTCACTTTACTCCTGCCTATTGAAACCATAATTATATATATTCTTGCCCAATGTTTATATCTCGTGTTGAGCTGCTTGGCTTGAGCTATATTGTAGCGCAACATATTCTGAGAAACGACTGTTTAAAGATATCTTAAACATAGTTTTATTTTATTTAAAAATGACATTGCGTTATTGCGACAGAAAAGTGTAGTCATATTTTAGGAGGTTGTTTGGGACATCGCATCATTCTGAACAACTTTCACTATGAAACCAATTTGATCAGAGCAACATTATTTTTCGCTACTTCATACGTCCGGGCGATCAGCTGATTGTATGGGGAAGTGAAAAATAAAGTTGAATCATGTCCCAACAACCCCCTAAAATATGACTACAACTTTCAGTCATAACTATTAGATAAGAAACGATCCAATCACGTTGTAAAAACCACAGGGGATTCTTTCTAACGCCACCTTATTATTATACACAGAGTGGACATGAAAACGTTCATTACAGAATTTTACTATTACAATGACCAATTTTCTGACAGCTAATAAAAAAATATATAAGTAGTTCCAAATTTGTCATCAGATGTCATTGGCGGGACATGTTTGTTCATGCTAGTTGCCAGTTTTAAAGATATACATACCTTGATAGGGAATGCAATTTTGATGGTGATTAAGTAAGGCAAAGCTGGTCTGTGACGAAACCGAAGAACAAGAACTGTCACTTTTCAACAAGAATAAAAACACAATTTTGTTGTTTTGGTTTATATCGAAAACTTTCTCTTCACGTTATCCTCTGTTTTGAGATTATTACAACCACTGACACAAACTCTTTGACGACCCTCTTGACTGACATTGGTTTTAAAACCGAAATTCCGTGCGAAATCAACGGAAATCATGGAAAAAATATGCATCATCCTTGCGCTGTTAAATTCTGTAAAAAGTGGTACTCACGTTTTCCCTAATAATGAACGTCGCAGATTACTATGGTTTCAAGCAGTTGAACAAGTAAAGCGTGAATGGCCATAGGATAGTAGAACCACACAAGTAAGAGAAGGACGAATTCGTGTTGTCGTATCGTGAATTCGTGCCAGAGCTTCCTGGCTATACCTGTACGGTTCTACTGCGGACCATAGCAAGTAAGTGTGATTCTATACACTTTGGTTATTCATTTATCACAGCCCAATAAATGGCGAATCAGCGCCATGTGTCGTAGCATTCTGAACTATTTTTTTATAATAAGCAGTCAAAAACACCGTATAAAGAAAGTATTATTATTTATTACACTAACCGCCGCACTCTCGAGTGTTTTAATGAACCATTAACCGGATTTCAAATTTGATTTTACATACAAGATAGTTCACTAAGTAATCCTTAATGAATCATTAAACGACTCTGGGTATCGCGGTTAGTAGGCTTTGCTAAACTGATTTACTACTTTACTTGATTCTAGTTATAAAATGATTTCAAAATGGAGTTTTTTTTTATTTCAGATGGTAGGTTATTTAAAAAGTAATTGTGCACGTTGATGGATACTATTAGGTAATGTAGTGGCTAATTATCTATTGAGTAAGATTCGTTGGCGACTTCCCAAACGCGACACGCGATATAGGCCGATTTGGCAGGTGAGACGCCGCCGCCGCCGCCGCCACCGCGCCGCACTCGATTCTGTCTGAACTGTATGCGAGCGAGGCGAGCAAGGATACCTCGATCGGCACGCGAGCACAGAGTGGCGGAAGCGGCCCGCTTATCTCTCCACACTACTCCCGAAACGACTCCACTTTCCACCACCCACCCTCTCTCCACTCCAGCTACAATCAATGCATGCTGCACTACAACGCATTACATTCACCTACCACCAAAATCCGTATGTTGGTTGCATTCAAATGCACGTTATATTTATTCCGGCCCATTGAGTAGGTAACTTACGTTACGACGAGAGACCCAAATAAACTTCGTCGCTATTTTCAAAACCACAATTATAGCAGGAAAATAAAATGAAAAAGCTCCACCGAGTCGCCGGCTCCCCGAAAACAAAGGCGGAAACAAAATATCAAAGATGCGAAGGTGGTGAAAATATGAATATATTACACGGCAAGCGAAGCGGAGTAATCATACGCACGCGAGAGCCCGCAAGCGCTAGACCCAAAACGAATAATTCTTATTAACCAATAATTCATTCTTATACCGCTTTAATTTTAGACTATTATCAGAACGTAGATTCATTTCAGCTACACTGCACCATACAAGTTCTCAGTAAGGCAATAATTTAAAACATTCATATTATGGCACATGTTGTTATGGTAGTAGGAGTTGTAGGAGTTTACTATACATATGTATAGGTTGGGTGGGCCGGACGAATGTTCTAAGGTAGATGTTCACATAACGAGGTCGGCTAATGAAGTGGCCCGTTAGGGTCTGCGCTGCCGATGCCGCACGACTCCAATTTCTTACTAACTGGACCCTTAAGGCAACTACCTCCGGTGTTACTACCGCCTCCCTACACATTCACTTGATAGTTCTACGAGCCACATCGACTTGCCCCAGCTCGACATTGGGGACTTACTTCAATTGAAAGTTTTAAACAGGCTCAACAGTAAAGAAATGATTATCAAGAAAATATGCAAAATAATAAACGGGGCGAAATCTAGCTATGTTGTTTAAAAAGGCAGGATGGTCGAGGAAATGGCTTCTTAATATACCGTCTTTGAACCGAGCCGTGTTTGACAAGCCGCCTCTTCGTAGTACCATTTTTAAAGCTAACAGCTTTAAGGCATGACTGTCGTTCGTTCGACCACGTTTACATTTCTCGGTTCCTCGTAAACGCTTTCTCCTCGTTTATATTTGGTCCAAAAATGATAGGTATCACCACAGAACGGTTTTTGAACGGGATTTAATGTTGTCCTTATATAAACTGGGACGATAAACTGGCATTAAGTAACTTTCACGTCCATTCAGATTAATTTAATTGTGCAGTGAACGATATTTCTACAGTGATTTGTGTTGCATTTCAATAATGACTTAGTAACTCGTGGACTTAAAAAACCTTTATAATCTTGCGAACTGTTTGACACATGGTTAGAATCTACGCACACGTAGATAGTACGTCGACCCCGGTAACGGTATTTGCTGTATTCGTTACGGCAAATAACTTTCTTGTCTTGATACTAGCGGCTTGGGAACCTGTCGGCATGGCATAGCATAGAGTCACAGAGACATAAGAACAGAGTTTGTTGGATACGCTTCGGCTCTCGTGTGGTGCTTGTGTTTGTTTGTGTATGCTTTAAGGACGTGATTGAGAGCAGCTACTTTACGTGACTAAAATGCGTTCCAATTTCACTAAGTAAGCGGTCCGGCTGGCATTTTACTACTAAGCGAGCAGGAGCAACACTCTTTACACGTAACGGGGGCTATTGATAGTTGAAATTAAGACAAGCAAGACGACCAACTGATATATATATTCACTGAAAAAAGGATTAACCGAACTAGTTTAGTTAGGTTAGACTTTTGTGGTAAGTAAACAAAATTTCAATTAATTTAAGGAAGTCGTTGAGTAACGAATCCAAAACTTGTTTTGTAATTTTTTATTTGGTACGCATTAACACAATTTTTTGTTACTGATAACATAATTAACGTAGACAAAATAGCGTTGTTGCAGCAACAAAACGCTGTGCCCGCAACAAAAAAGTTGTTTTTACCAATTCGTTAATTTTATATCTATCAATCTACACTTATATTAACCATCTACAAAACTTTTGATTACTATTTAGAATTAAGTTTTGTTTGTCGTAATTCATATCATTCATCTATTTTCAATTAAACTGATATGCTTACAACTGTACTACCACTTTCTCAAATTCAACTGAGGTTTTTATACACTTTTAACACATCGGTTTGTCAATGAAATAATTATAGAAACCTAAGGTTGAAAAAAGATAAGAAATTCGGTGCCATGGGTGATCTTTTTTTTGACACTTGTCTGGAAAATTGTTCAGTTTCTTGTTCTGAGAGATACACTAAAATATTAACAGTGTTTAAAATTACACCTGTATTGTTTTGGTTACCAATTACCGAACTGGTCATTTTGGTAATAACCAAACAGTTTTCTTACATACTGACGGTTCCAAGCAAAATCAATATAATGAAGAAAGTTTACTTTTAGTTCGATAGATGGCGTAGTATGTATCTTAGATCGCGATGTGGTTTTGTTACCGAGAAATGTATATAAATCAAAAATATGTTGTGTAACATTGAACAATTATACCAGATCAAGTGACAAGTTGGTTGTTTTATTTAACTTCAACTTAGTTACAATGTTCCAAGATCAGCCAAGTGATATAAAAAGAAGTTCTTGATATTTTACACTGACAAAACAAACCCCATTGTAGCCGAAATTTTGGTAATAACCAAACAATTTTGGTACATACTGACAGATACATTGTAGCCTGTAATCAAACATATGGTTACCAATAACTTAACTGAAACTTTGATGATAACGAAACAGTTTTGTTAACATTAAACAGTTAGCTTAGAAAAAGTAAAACTATGAAGTTAATTTAAACAAAGATAGTTAAGCTTCAAGTATCTGAATAAAACTAAAAGAACCTGGTTTTGTTATTAGTAAGTCATAGTTCGCAAGTCTTTAAATTAGGGCTTACTAGCACAGAGGAAGAAAGGACCAGAGACAAAGGTTCATAGAACCACGCCTTCGTAGGCAACCTACTACAAGCATACTGCGCATGTGTGAGTGAGCAGTGTCGCGTACGCGCCGCCACTGGATAAAACCGGTTTACGCTCGTTCAGCCAGTGCCCAAAAGGAGGGCCTTCACAAACCACGTCTTATTTGTTGTCACCTACCTTATCGAATTGATTTATATGGAATAAACTGTAAATTGTTATTAAAGTGTTTAAGTATACGTTTTGGTCTTTCAAAATGGTGTACTGTACTGTTTGTTTGAACAATAATAGAAACAGAAAAGACATTTCATATTTTATCTATACCAAGGAGTCTACTAGGTAAGTAAATGAATACCAGACTAGGTATACCTATTTAAAATGTTAAAGTAGGTTGCTCAAACCGTGTTATTAGTTATTTATTTGTTATTAGTATTATTTATTACCCTACAAATATTTTGCTGTTTGGTTTCCGAATCGTTTAATATAGTAAAGTCCATCGCAATTGCAGCTCCGGGCTACCCCTTTATGGGAATATAGCCGTGAGTATATGAATGTTGGGTTGAGGAGTAGGTAAGGGGGCGCCAGATTTTTTAAGTCTTGCCTCATATTTTTAGAATTGTAAATTTAAAAAATAAATAAAAAAATACTGCTTACTTCTATTCCGCTATCGCGTAGGGTCGCTCTTTGCCATCATTTTAGGTCTTATACATTTTCATCTTGCACATCTCCCTTCTCGAGATAATACGTCATAATGTTTTTTATCGATATATCTCTGTAAATAATGGCCCTAGGGAAAACACAAATACGACATACAATTATGGCCGCAAGGCACACTACACGATATCACAATATTAGTATGTTGTTGTTCTAATATTGATGTTCCATGATGAGCAGTTGAGATTATAAGTGGGTGACCTCATGTGTACCGTGTGTGTACGTGACCTAAGTATTTCAAAGGCATACCGCCCAAGAAAAGCTCGTAACAGTTTGTTAATTTTAATTTTTCTCTTTTGCCAACCCTAATAATATAGGTATGAATTTTGTAGGCTTCTTAGAACCTTTCTCTCTGTTCCTATTTATTCCTCTGTGTTACTAGTAACAAAACTTTTGGTTACTGGTAAATAAACATTTTTTTCAGTGTAAAAGGGCATAAAACTACTAGTATAGTGATTGCATTAAAGACGCTTTATGAAAAGCAATAAATCCTAAAAAAAGATGCATAGATTATTCAGTGTCTAAATGTGCCATCATCACATACAATAACGTAAAATCATTAAAATAAAAGTAAATTAGACTTTCTCCTTGCTTCACTCGTGTTCTTTCTTATGTCAAATATTACAGAGAAAGAATACTACAGATATTCAAGTTGTTAGGTTAGCATAGGAATTAATATTTTCAGTTGGTGGGACCAACCTGTTAATATAAAATGAGCATTATCCGTGACTAATATGTTTAGATTGGATGTCTCGGCTTATTATTGCCTTTCAGAGGAAGTGGATCGAGGTGGGCTGGTGCCGTTACTTCGCCTGCTGGAGACGGCGAGATGGGCGAGGTGAACGTACGCGCGAAGTGTGCCAAGCCACGCGCAGAGAAGCAGAGTGGACCGCAGTCGCGGACCCGGGCCCGGGGTACCGTTACTGGAACGCGGTCAAGCTGCGCCCGCGCCGCTATCGCCGCACCGACCGACCGATTATGACCATTTAAGCAAGAGACTCACTGGATTAACCGTTACATGTCAACTAACCTTGAATATTTCCTCGTTCGATGAAACCTCAATAAAAATGTACAGATATACTGAGTATTGTTTCGGTTAAATAACAGATCATCTGATAACTAGTAGAGCGATTGTGTAATTAAAGTAATTTCATCGAAAATAAAAACACGGAATTCGTTATTTTATTGTAAATTTTATCTTACTAGATACTTGACTTGTACGTTTGCCACGTAATTTAAATCTTAATTGCCTAACTAATATTTGTGGTCAAAATAACTTTTTAAATATAAGAATGCACTTCTATTGTCTGTCCGAATGACATCGATGGCGATTGGCGGACGTCTGTCTTCTGTGTGAAGGTGGTCTGGCTGGTGCAGCAACTCCTGCCGACCGACCGACGACGTCGCGGTAATCGGAGCGTTTCTAATACCCACGCTTTGACTCGGTTTCACCGCACGCTTCTTGCCTTCGTTCTTATTTATTCGTTTTGCGAAATCGTTTGAAATATGATAACGTTCAACTGAGCGCTGAACGATCCGCTCGGCGTATTCTCTCACGAAACTTCACACGGAGAAGTGCTCCGAGTTAGCTATTGAGTTCCCGCGATCAGAACTAACGGTGTCTGCTAACACAAGAAATGATGTTGGTTATTCGATATCAAATTGTAGGTATTTATAGCGGTGTATTTGGTCTGGTGTTGCGTGGTAGAGTTTGTGTTAAGATACAATTTATGTTGAGTGTCTGAATGCTGACAAATGAATATTTTTCACAATAATTGCAGTGGTTGCGGCAGGTAAGGCGTGAACCGAAGCCGTGGCGGGTCCCGGGGTCTGCGGAGCGCGTTGCGGCGCATAACAATTTGCATTACAAATGTAGTCGCCGGCGCGGCGGGGCAGCGGGCGGGTGGGTGCGGGTGCTTCGCTCTTGCGCCCAGCCGCGAAACATCGCGCCCGTCACCAACCAGACAATGTCACAATCAGCACATCGTGGATGCTTTTTGGCCACCATGTGATTGCCGATTGTGGCTCTCCACAATTACCACTCGCATGTTATACGCTTCAAGGGATTATTTGACTCCCGTGAATTGGAATATGTTACATTTTATACTCGCCAGTCTAATACGTATTCATAATGTACAAACATTCTACGGTTTGGAAAACTGTATAAAGCTCCAAGTCAGTTCAATTAGCCGATGCACTTTTATCTACTGCAGCCACGTGAAGGAATGATTACAACAATCAAGTGTTACGAGCTGTACTTTCGTTCATGTAGGGTGGATTAAAGCTATACGTATGTAGGTATTTCCATCCCTGGTAGAGCAGTCGGCTCTTCGGAAAAAGCAGCGAAGTTGAGAGGCGGTGAATTAATAACGAACTTCTCCCGCGACGCGTGATGACGGCCGACACGAGTACCGCATTAGATGCTACCGGTAAAATTTACAAAAATCTCTCCCTAATTACAGTTAGGCATTTCTTTGCTTTTGCTTTTGTGGAAGTAAAACATTAAAATTCGCAAAATAATATCATACTTAGCTGAATATTCTTATCGTTATTTGAAAATTTTATACATTTTTTTTTTGTGCCAGTCTTACGAGATGCTACAAATATCTGAGGCTAAGCCAACGTGGTGAAGTTCAGAGGCAGAGGTGACCGGTCACTGTTCTAACAGATGTGCCACATTTGTTTCACTCTTGAGGCCTCGGCTTCAGTTTGAAATATGACGACCATCTCGCTAAACGATGCAATCACTAGCGGGTTTAAGAGATTCCCACCTTCCTTTTCCTTTGTCATTTGGACGGATTCTTTCGCGTATGTGAACTTTTCTGTGAAAACATTTGCGCCGTCGTGGCTATCCAATTGACAATACAGCAATTTGTCGACGCTACGGGGTCGTTAACCCTTCGGTTTGACGGCTTCAATATTGGAGTAAATCTTGTCAGCAGGGGGCGCGAGGCAGCCGTTCTAAATTAACCCGGAGAAGCCATACGAGGCGTTAGGTTTTAGTGAGGTGGCTCCTGCGAGAAACGAGCGGCAAAGCGGCATTTAATTAAATCAAGTGACACGTCGTCGCCCCGGTCGCCTCAATCACTCGACCTCAATAAAGCCGTGTGCCAACAGAGTCGGTTCTTTCACAGAATACAGGGGAAAGCCTGGGCTGCATCAATATGTGAAGCGACTGTCACTCGATCCTGGGTCACAACACATGCATTGCGTGCAAATGTTAGAGACGGACATAAACTTTACTGGTTGATATCAAAATGATCAAAATTTACGAATAGGTATATATAGGTATGGGAAGGACTGAGCATAAATTCAAATTTTAAAGTAAACATAAACAACATACATAAACATTTACATACATGCACGTACATTGCTTCTGGTTCCACATTAGGATACGCTGTGTCGTGGGAACCAGAAACAGCGACGTCACACACATATAAACATCCAAGACCTGTTATTTTTTTCTTTACCCCCGGCCGGGGATCGCACCCGGGACCTCTCGCATGGTAGGCAGAGCCACAACCGATGCGCCATAGAGGTCGTCGTATTTATGTATGATGAAATTAAAGGTAATTTATGTTCGCCAAGAGCAACAAGAAGCATAGCGTGGGATAAATCTCTAAATGAAATCGTGTGAACGACAGAAGGGGTAGAGACCACTAAAGCGCCATGGAAGGTGGGCCGTGCGGTGTAGCCGTAATAAGCTCGCTTACACTCGTAGGTTCTATGCAATACAGTATACACTGGTGTAGGGGGCACTAGGGAGGAGGCAGGTACAAGGTAGGGTACTCAATCCTGAGACTTGCACCTCATTAATTTCATTTCACGGCTCATTTCCAGTCTTGGAAGATTGTTAGGGCAAAATTTGGGGAGGTAAGGTAACAAGATGTCACTTAGCCTTGGGGTTTAATAATGAAATAGAATTTTATTGTTGCCGTAACTCTTGTCACTGAGCGCGTTGTAACAAGCCAAGATTGTGGCGTAAATATTTGAGTGGTTGGTTTCGCAGCGAGCCGGCTCTATTCGAAGTTGATTAAGCTCGTAAAGCACCTGACCGAGGTTACAATAAAAGCATCGAAGTAGGCGCAGTCTGCTGCCGGAGTCGGAGGCTGGCAAGTTGCACTGCGGCCGAGTCATTATTTCCGTAACGAGCTCGCGACTCTGGCGACCGAGCCGCTCCCGCTAGCTCTCGGTCTCGGTGCAATTAATTAATCGGCTAAACGGTATCGTGTTTTACATTGTGCTGTTTGCGCAGCACTCCACCAACAATGTCACGGTCTTTATATATACGGCCTGCCAACGGGCCCCATCTAATATTATTTTAATTAATTAACGATTAAACATGCACATGTTTGTACAAACCATCCTATGCTGAAAATAAAGGCTTCGCCAGGATTAATTACCACAAAGGGGGTTAATAGTTCAGTTATAGGTCGACCCATTAGATAAAGATTAATTAAGTATTTATTGTAAAGCGAGCTGTGTTTCTGCATTTCTCCCACAAATAATATGGGGCTATAAACTGGGGGAAACACGCGAATTTTAGCGTTTCTGGAGCTCATGATTCAATCCGCTCGTATTCCACTAGACATGTACACCCTCGTCCTGGATATTTTTTTTTGTAATCCTACTGAGGCGAAGATGTGAGTTATATTTGTCGCGTTGATACATCGATCTCTTTGCTGAATGATGAACACACCGCGTCCTTACGCGGTGTGTTCGGAAAGGAGCTTGTATCGGAAAAATTAGCAACTCGATTGGTGGTGGTTGACATTTGGACAAAACGATATTAAAATAAAAGTTCACCAGCTCACACTGCCACATGGCTGTAACGTCAGTCGCTGCGAAAGAAAAGTGCCAAAATATTGTTTTTTATTTTATTTTCCAAAACCACCGATTGTTTCTATAATTTCAAACACTAAGTTTTAAAATATTTTAGATACGTTTTTTGACGCAAGAGCCATAGCAATATTCCTGTTAGATCCCAATAAAATAACACGTTTTAATTGAATAACATCCCGACAATACTTGTCACCATAATATAGTGATAGTGCGTAACACAACAGGATAAAGTTTCAACTTCATCATCGGTATCTTCAACATCAGTGGAAACTCGGTGTTCCCTTTATCCATTTAGTTGTGCGATGAGAAGACAAGTGATGTGTGTGGTTGGTTGGCAAGATTAATGAGCGCATCGGCTGCCCACCTTGCTTGCTTGCTTGCGTTGCGGGCGTGCGTGGAGTGGCGACCGTCCGTCCCGTGTCGTAACCGCTGGCAATGGCTGTTACATTAAAATTAGTTAACAATGACACATTTCGCTGGCAAACAACCGCGGAGTAGTCTAAATAGACCGGCTGGCTATTCTTGAACCACCGACAACACACCGGTGAGCGTTCCTCCTGATTCACGCGCACTTCCTCAAGGTGATCAGAGAAGAATGTCAAACGCCCAGGTGGTGCTCATCGCTCCTTCAGCACTCGTTCATTTGTGTAATATGAATTTAGATTTTGTAATTATAGACTGTCAATTCATTGTTAGGGTTTAACCTCTTGAATACCACAGGCGTTTATTTAGCATTTGATTAAGATTCTTACTGAAAGAAAACGCGACTGGATGAAATTTGCTCGATAGAATTTAATTACGAAAAGTCCTCTAAATTGTTGTAATTTTTCCTGTACTTATGAAATCCTAACTATTTTCTACTTATTTCGGTTACTGAAAGAAAACGCGACTGGATGAAATTTTCTCGATAGAATTTAATTACGAAAAGTCCTCTATATTGCAGTAATTTTTCCTGTACTTCTGAAATCCTAACTATTTTCTACTTATTTCGGTTTATAGAAAATATTTTTATTTTGTTTTACATCTTCAATATTCTTCTCTGTCGTTTGGTGAAACCATGCAACTTTAGGTATGCCAAGGAAGTTCGATGCCTTTTGCTGAATTAGCTTCTTACTCACAAGGGAATCAAAACCTATAGGTTATATGCCGTTCACTTAGTATTATGAATGTTTGCAACAAGCAAGGTAAAGGAAAAAATCCGAAAACCATTGGTACTTCCATCATAAAAAGTTGCGTTTTGTGCGGAACCCTAGGTGCGCAATTTCGACTTGCACTGGGCCGGTTTTTATTTGACTGTCGTTGAAAATTTAATAATGATAATGATGACCAAGACACTACCTATATAGCTGACAAGGTGAGTTAATCAAGTTAGAAGCATTTACTGGTGTTCCCATTACGTGTCTATCAACAATATGCCGATTTTAAAGTACATTGCACGTAGTATCAGATCAGCTGTTTGTTTTGTCACGTTTGTGCGGCGGCGGCGATGAGGCTTCCTCGCATGACGTGTTACGTAACACAAGGCGGTCAGTCAGGCTGGCACGCACGCAGGCAGGCAGGCTGGCCGCTCGGGACGTTGCTCTCTCGCGTTTGAACTTGACACGGCACCTTCACTGTGTGACGCTGTTGCATGCTACATCCATGGCTAACCACTACCATCTAGCCATACACGATTACTAACTCTGTGAGCTGTAGGAACAGGAAACAGGCGTTGTTTTATTATTATTTTCCAACCCCTCGCACACCTGACCCCTAGAAGTTTTAAATCAGATGAACAAGTGGAATTATTTTAAAACCAACTTTTTTATGAATGCACCAGGTTACGTGCATGGTAGCCGCATTTTTGCCCATTCTGAAACGGAGACGCTTCGTCGCTCGGTCAATTATTGTATAATCGCAAAACTTATTAAGGTTCCTTGTCGTCGTTCTTTACTCGATCATCAGTAAAATAAGCATAGCATAATGTAAAATATCCACACATTTAGCATCCGCAATACATGGGAAATAAATTTTAGACCGTCAGCGAACCAAGCGCTGCCCGGAAATTGTAGGAAATTGCAAGAGAAAATGAATCTGACGGTTTGCGAGGTCCAGCAGGAATGAAGGTTTTCTGTTTACACTTAAATTTGAATGAACATCTTATGGACCTGTATTATGTCAGAAAGCCCATTTGCTTCAGCCCATTGATGGTCATAAGCGACAACTGAACAAAGAATCTGTTGAATGTGAAATAACCTTTATTTTGGCAAAAGAAAAAAGAAAAAAAAATACAAACTGAATATATAGTTTGAGTGACAGTCGCTTAAAGGGAGAAGTGTAGGACCGGCGTGACGGCAGTACACAGAATGTGCAGACCTTGCATAAAGAGAGAAAGAAGTGTAAAAATAAAGAGGTCGCCATCAATCACACGAACAGAGCCGGTGCTTCCGGGCGGACGGCGTCGGCGGCGTCGGGCGGCGCTGGGAGGGCGAAACATTTCTTTGAATAATGAATGTGGGTACGTACTACAGGAACGTATCGTGCTTCGTAACTGGACGTGATATACGCCGTCCACGGCCGCATGCATAATTTCACTTATTTTATGTGGTTAATTGTCGAAAATGACCGCCAGTAAAATATATTAGACGGCAGTGGTGGCGGAGCGGCTAATGTATTCCGGCGCTCGGCCGCCCAGCCGCGCCGCGCCACCCGCCCGCCCCAGCGCGGCGGCGCGGCGTCGTAGCCTGCTTTGTTCAGAGTAGCAGACACGTGTGGTGTTGTGCGGGGCGCCCGCCTGGACCGCCGAGACACGATACTCGCATGCCTGAACACTGCGACAATCGACTGGAGACAGGTTAAACGTATGCAGCCGACTGTTGTGACAACAAGCGGCCACCCCGGGCACCCACCCCGCCCGGCCGCCCCGCCAGCGCCGGGCTGCATCTGATAAGTGCCACTCCTAGTACAACACCATGTAATAATATTAATTAATAATTATATTAATATTAATAATAGTTTTCACTTGACACGGTATAACAGTCCGATTCTTTACAGAGTAACGGTATTTATTCTATGGGATTATTGTTGAACAACCACCACTATGAACCCGATTTGACCTGCCCTCCTAGACAAGTTACATTCGCTAGCTTATGACTCGATTCGACGTTTAGAAAATTTATGCGATTTCACATTTTCTGAGCGTCGAGATAACATTTTAATACATCGTAAATCAGACTTTGCGTTTGTGTTTACATTACACCATCAAAATTTAAATTTCAATCTGCCTTCGTCTAAAGATTGCGGTTTCTATCTTCAAATTAACAAACATTTATACTAATCATTATAATAATTACAGAGCTAAAATTGTTAACCATAAAGAGTACGGAGTCATTAACTACAATAGTCAGGTCCACGATCTCATTCCGAGAGATACAATTATGAAAAAATACGTACTAACGCAATTTTGCGTAAATTAGATTGGAGCAGAGCGCACTAAAAGGCATAAATTGGAGAACGAGGTGGCTTGCGGCAGCGGCGGCGGCGCGCCGGTCGGTGCTTGTGTGCACAATCGCAGCGTGCCGCGTCTACAATACCGGTGCATTACAATTTTTCAAAGCAGACACAGACGACAGGGCATAACAAAAGAGCTACGAAGGCGCAAATAAACGAGCGCTGCGGCGCGGCGCGGCGCGGCGCGGGTGCAACCGAGCAGCCCCCTCCTGCCCCTCGGAACACCGCGCTCCGACGACCTAATGTCTTTAAGCCCTCGACGTTCCAGACAATAGGTAATACCATTTTGATTTCGCGTGCAAAACATTAACGGCCATGCATGATCTTAACTAATCTTACATACCACCGAAATTACGTTTTCAAACAAAACCGAGGTGAGTAAGATCTTAAAACCGAGCGCAGAATTCAATTTGTATAATGTAGAGTCTCGAGGGTAACTAAAAGTCTAAAAAGACGTGGTTCTGTATATTTGACTGCATTTAGTTTTCAGCAATGAATAACTTCGAGATCGGAGTGCGAGATAGGCTTCGCTGGGCGGGCGGCGGGTGGCGGGCGGGCGTCAGCATCAAAGGGAAACAGTTGCAATCGCTGCTACATCTACCGTGCACCGGCCGGACTCCGCGGCCGAGTCAGACCGAGTCAGACCGAGCCAGAGCAACCGGCCGCCACTGTTGCGCCATACGCCAGCCATTTCTAATTTCAAATATTACGATTTAGGATATGCCGAGCCTTCTGCGATTGAAGAAAGTTTTAAGGCTTTTCTCTAAAGAAAACGTAAAAATTTAACGCTGCCCTCGTGTTTTTCCATCACTGATATATTTTCAACAATATTTTAGAAAGAGTGCCTGATTGCATGAGTCATAGCCAGGCCGATTTATACATCTACTTGTATTATGTAAGCCTCTAGACAAACTCGTCAAGGACAAGTGTTTATTTAATTTTACTCATAGCAGGTAGTTGATCATGTTATTTATTACTTCTTCCTTGGTTACCTACGGAAATCATACATTTTTTAATACTTCTTCTTCGGTTCATAAATTGATTTGATTTGATTTTCAAAGGTCTTTATTATCACAATAACATTTGTCAGTAGTGGAGTACCCAGTGTAATTACAATTCCTAGGTATAACAATCAGATATAATTACAATTTTTCAGGTAAGTATCACCTATTAAAACTTTTAAAATGGAAGATTATGTAAAATAACAGCCGAATTTAATTAGTAATTTCTTACATCCTACCCGAGTATTAAGATAATTTATGCGGACTTTGTATCAGTACACATTTTTGAACTATGTCCTTAGTAATACTTGCTAAGGAAGTGTTAAATCATTCACGCAGACTTTTATTATAAAAGTCGCGGGTAATTATCAATAACGCTGCGACAAATGTACGGCGAGTCAGCCAGAGCGAGCGTCATAACTGGTATTCGAGCGCATGACGACGACTAGACTAGTCAGTGGACAATGCATAGTGATGTGGTAGCTTGGTAACATATCGATACCGATGATCAAGCGGGCGAGTATGACCTATTGCAGAGATTAATTTGTTTGTGTGATTTGGGTTAGTAAGACAGTAAAATTTTTTGGTTAACTTTATAATATATTCTAAAAGTGTAGGTAAGTTTATGATTTTGTGTAGTTTGAACAGATTAGTTTGAAAAGGGGTATTATAGGAGAGTTTAAGAGCTTTGTTCTGTAGTACTTGAAGCTTGTCATGATTTGTTTTTGAAGTATTACCCCAGACGGGGCAACCGTAAGTAATACATGGTCTTATTAAAGTAGAATATATAGCCATCTTTGTATGACTGCTTAATAATGAGTTTCTATTCATGAGGGGATAAAGTGCACTATATGCTTTTGTTCCTTTAAGCCGTAGGTTAGCCACCTGAGCATTCCAATTTAATTTTTGGTCCAGAACCAATCCTAGGTACTTGACAGTGTTGCTCCACGGGATCGGGTATCCATCTATCAGTAGGTTTCTAGTAGGTGAAAATCTAGAACGAGTGAAAAGGATTGCTTCGGTTTTGGTGGAGTTTAACTTAAGCTTCCACTTTGCAAAGAACTCCGACAGTTTGTCCAACGAAAGTTGCAATCTGTCAATTATCAGATCGACGTCATTTGATGAGGTGAAACAAGCGGTGTCATCCGCGAAGCATGCCAGGCTAGTGCGAGTTTGCTTGGGAATATCATTCAGGAAGATAAGGAATAAGTACGGCCCTAAGATGGATCCCTGTGGGACTCCAGCAGGAATGGGACGGGGTGATGATGAGTCACTGCCTATTGTCACTTTGAAGCTTCGATTGGAAAGATACGAGCCGATCATTTTTACAAGTTGTAATGGGACTTCATTCACAATAAGCTTGTGCAGGAGGCCATGATGCCAGACGGTGTCGAAAGCCTTTTCCAAATCCAAGAGGAACATACCGGACGAATCTCCCAGATTTTGGTTGTTGGCTACAGTTTCGGCTACCCTTGCTAGCTGCTGTACAGTAGAATGCGCATTTCTAAAGCCAAATTGTTCGTCAATTAATTTGTTGTAGGAACATTTGATTAGACGTGAGTTGACAAGTTTTTCGAAAAGTTTTGCAATTGAGGGCAGAAGGCTAATCGGGCGATAACTAGATGGAATGGCTTCGTCTTTTCCTGGCTTTTTTATAGCAATTACTTTTGCCATTTTCCACTCTGTTGGAAAGTATGCTAGTGCAAGACAAGCGTTGAAAATTTTGGTGAGAAGAACAATGGCCTTTTGAGGCAGATTCTTAATTTGACAGTTACCTACATTGTCAGGACCTGGGGCTTTGCGCAATTTGAGCTGGTGAATATGCTTCCAGATTTCTTTGGGGTGGATCGGGCTATCAATAAAGGTGTTAGGCTTGAAATTTTGGAGTAGAGTCATTGAATTGCCCACGAGGACCTCGTTTTCCTCTTGACACCAATCTGAGGTTAGGGTCATATTCATGTGAAACGCAGTAGCTAGTTCCTCACATTGGTCCCTAGGCGTGCTAGTTGTTGAGGCGTCTTCCCGTTTTAATGGAGGCACTGCAGAGCTAGAAGAACTGGATTTCATGCTTTTAGCCAGGCGCCATAGGTCGGAGCTAGGGCAATTGACTTTCTGTAGTTTGTCATTCCAAACAGCATCGTTATGACATTTAATTCCTGTGTTTATGCTTTTGCTCAGGAAGGTTATTTGAGCACGTACGTTTTTACGGACCTCCGGATCTGTTTCTTTTTGGTCGACTCGACGTAACCGGTTTTTGTACTTTATGAGTCTTTTAATTTTGCGAGGAAGAGGGTGAGGCCCTGCTGAAACTCGGGTGAGCGGCACGGCATCGTCTCTGGCAGCAATAATGTTTTGCGTAAGGTTGCTGACGACAAAGTCAATTTCTTCTTCGGTCTTAAAGACCTGAGATGATAGGGATATGTTGCTGTTCAGAGTTGAGCGGTAGCGCTTCCAGTCGGCCTTAGCGTAATTGAATCGCTTGAGGACAGTACGTTGGAACTTAATCTTAATACGAAACATCACAGGTAAGTGATTAGAGGATAGTGCTGGTATAGTTTCTACATCTACTATATTATTGATGTTTCGAGACAAGATCAAATCTGGCAGCGACTTCCGTAGTTCTAAGCGATAATGGACAAGAGTAGGACTGTCTGGGGCGTGGATTTGGTAATCCCCTTGCGAGAAGTGTTTAAAAAGAAGGTTACCATTCGGGTTTTTCATTCCAGGAAACCAATAATCATGCTTAGCATTTAGGTCACCCATAAGGAGCACCTGATTTTCCAATTTTAATAGTAAGTCGAGGTCGCTCGTATCTAGCAGCAGGTTGGGGGATTGGTAAACCGAGAAGAGAATGAAGGAACGTTGATTTATTTCCAGTTTTACACCAATAGCCTCTAAATTCTTTGTTTCCGGCGTGCATAAGAGTGAGTGCTTAAGATCTGATTTCACAAGAATAGCTACGCCCTGTCCCTTGCCAGAATGGTGTTTATCGTGCCTATAGCAAGAAAAACCGGGAAGCTTAAGAGTAATCCTATTTGACAGCCTTGTTTCGGATATTGCTACCACATCAATATTCAGTCCACTCACCAAATCCAGGAGCTCGCTCTGCTTTCGACCTACGCCGTCGGCGTTCCAGTGGATGACGCGCAGTTCGTGGCAATTAAATATAATGACCTAGGTGTGTTAAAATTAGAACCACTTTGTCAAACATAGTATTACATTCAGTGAATTGGCCTCTGATTGTTTTTATAACGCCGAGGATTTCAAGCATCTGTTTTGTGGTGGTATCTTGATCAGCATGCGGTTCAGGAGGTGTTTGCTTTGAGGAACGGGTGGGCTGCTCTGATGTCCAGGCACCTTTTACGAGATTAGCCCAAGAACTTACAGCGGCGTCTGGCATCTGTATCGCCTTGTTGGCCAGAGGCTGTCCACGTTGTGGTTTCTGAGGTTCATCCTGTATGCGTGATTTCTCTTTCAGTCGCTTTAGGTATTTTAGGCGTTCGGGACATTTGGAGTAGCTGGCAGCATGCTCTTCGTTGCAGTTGCAGCAACGAGCAGGAGAATCTCTGTCCTTTTTAGGGCAATCTTTGCTAGCGTGTGGCTCGGGGCACTTGACACACCTGGGTGGCAGATAGCAGTTGCGCGAAGCATGGCCGAAGTTTTGACATCTGAAGCATTGAGTGCCCAAGGAGGAATTTGCTTTGAATCTGCAGATATGAACGGCGCAATTGCCTATGTACCTAATTTGGCGAAACTTGGTTATGTCCGTTCCGGCAGGCAGTTGGACAAGAAAGGGAGGACAAGTCTGAACTGGTTTCAAAGGTGAGCTAAGTTTTGTAACCGTAGTTTCTTTAAAGCCAATTAGGCTTAGTTCTTCAACGAGGGTTTCTTCGAAGTAGGCTGGGAGTCCTTTAATAACAACTTTAGACATTCTTTCATCCTTTCTTGTAAAGGTGTGAAAGGCTACTTTTTCAAGTTGTAATCCCTCTTTGATTTGTTGGTGGGCTTCAGGAGAGTAACATTGAATAGATACTTTATTTTTACCTCTGTATTGTAGGTGGAAGTTTTTAGTTAGCTTATCGATGGCACTCTTGATTGATCCATGGGTCCAGTTGTCATTCATCTGGATGACAATTGGAGGTACTCTTTTAGGGTTGGTTCTGGGTTGCATCGCAACACGTTGGGGTTCGGGTAGTTGACTGATATGGTCAACATTCAGGCTTCTGAAGCGGTTTGTCGTCGGAATGCTGGTTCTTGTCGATATATCCTTGAGTGTTGCTGTGCGTTTGGCTAATTGCCAATCATCAAAACCTTCTTCTCTGTCGCGCTTGTTGCTGAGGTTGGAGCTGGATGCGCTCCTAGTCAGGAATTTTTCCATGGTCGGTGGTCTTAGACGCCGGTGAGAATATCGATATCGATGTTTTGGGTTATCGATATGTCCCACATCCTTGTTTCGTCGTCTCGAAAACTGGTTACTAGTTGGCGCACGATAGGCAGATGATACGTGTGTACGGAACGAGGGCCCGACGCGGATGGACAATAAGATTAAAACAAAATTAATAACGTTCTTTCGACAATGATATAAACCTCGGTTCATTCTATTAAAATTAGTACCCACTACTATATAATATATATATATATATATATATATATATATATATATATATATATATATATATATAGTGTTTAGTATGAATCAATATGTTTTTTTTTAAGTAAGAAAATAATAAATCTTATTAATTAACAACCATACCTTACAACCAATTTGATTAAACAGCCTTTTGTAAATGATTAGAGGTATTACAGATCCCCATTCATAAAACATGTATTTTCGGCAATATTTTGTATCCATGGATACAAATTTGCCATGAATCTTAAAGTAACAAACAGTTCAACAAGAAAGACATTTACACGGACCAGTCTTGTTGGATATCTACAAGAATGCAAGAAGTTTATTTTTTGTTTTGTATTGGCATCAATGGCTTAGGTATCAAATAGTATATTTCGTACGCGTAATTCTCTAACAGGTTTTTAATTCCGGTTAAGTTGTTTTGAAATTGTTATAACAATCATGATAATTGGTAACAACCAGCTGTTGTGTTAAGGTATTCCAAACTACATTTAGTTCGTTAGATTCATGTATTTTTAGACTCTATTTTTGTATCATTTACATCTAAAATCAATTTCTATGGTAGACATATCGCATTACTACAAAAAATAAAAAAACATAGTTTAGCCTCAAAACTAGTCCTCCCCGACGAAAATGTATGTAGTATGTGACGTTTGTACATTTTCGTCGGGGAGAGTGGGGGAACCAGTTTTGAAAAGGAGTTCATTTTTTTAAAGTAATTAGATCCATGTTTGTGAAAAGTTTAACAATGTTTCGACAATATTATTCATGTCATCCTCAAATAATGAGAATGTGCTGTAACCCTTCCTTGGTTGTGCATTCATAGTACATTATGATGCCAATTGTGAGGGTAGCATGAAGTGAGTGTGGAAGCCATCTTCATTCAGCCACGGGGGCGATCGTCTTAACTCGCTTATCATAATTTGTGAAAATTTAATATTGTTGTATTTGTTATAATACTTTTGTAGTGTTGGAAATCTAAAGTCACAGGATGAGTACTGCCAAATGTCTGTTGCGTAACCGACGGTTCTGGAGAGAACAAGAGTGCCATTTGATTTGTCACGTCATTCACTAAGACTAACGGCCGGTTTCCTGGGCGCTGATTAAGTTAACAAATTGGTTAAACTGATTTCAGCCAATCACGTACCGCTAATATTCAAAATAGCGGCACGTGATTGGCTGAAATCAGTTTAACCAATTTGTTAACTTAACTAGCGCCCGGGAAACCGGGCGTAAGACTAACGGCCGGTTTCCTGGGCGCTGACTAAGTTAACAAATAGGTTAAACTGATTTGAGCGAATCACGTGCCGCTAATATTCAAAATAGCGGAACGCCATTGGATGAAATCAGTTTAACCAATTTGTTAACTTAACCAGCGCCCAGGAAACTGGCCGTAAGTATTTGTCCCAGCCTGCGGCCATTCCGGGTACCTCAAGCCAATTGACGCGATGCTTATATACTTCGCCGTGCAATCTCCCTCACCAACCAGCCTTCACACGCTCGCTGCCAGTCTTGTGAGTTTGTTCCATTTTTGCCTGTGCACATCTTGCCTGGGGGGGGGGGGGGACACACTATCCTTGCGTTAACCCGGACTTCAGCGATCTATACTCATATGTGAACTTAGAATCTTTAGCAACCACTTCGTGGCGTTTTGAGTGTGGACTTTGGAACCTAATTGGATTCCACATGTTTGCGAGTGTCACGTACTTATTACGTTATATGCCAAAATTCCAAGTAGTTTTATTATAGCTTCATGAAGAACGATAAATATTTCAAAGATGGGAAAACATCCCTCATTTCATGCGCCGGCACTTCGCATGTAATAATTGTAGTTAAGAATAATTTTCCGTTATAAATTTAAGAATTGTTGTTCCTGATTCATGGTGTGTGAGGCAACATCATTTAGCTACGTAATCTTAAGTAGGTAAGCTTTTGTGGGGGTGAGATCAATGCTTTCTTTGAGTTAGCGTTTAATAAACTACCTAAGAGGAGAATATACATACAACATAACATTTATATACCAGGCACATACATTGCTTCTAGCCCCACACTAAAATATCCTGTGCCGTGGGAACTAGAATCAGCGACGTCACATACATATAAACATCCAAGTCCTGAGGATTTTTTATTTCTCCCCAGCCGGGATTCGAACTCGGGACCTCACGTTTGGGAGGCCGAGCCTAAAACCGCCCCGCTACAAAGGTATTCCTTTAATTTCCACTTCCTCACGACCTCAAATCATCACAGTGCTTACAATTTGTAATTTGAGATCCTTCCCAGCGGCGGCGGCGGCGGCATTAGTGGCTGCAGTCGTTGAGCTGGTCACGGGCGACAACCACTGGTGTAAGTTAATGTATCTTTTGGGTAAAAGTTTGAGTGAAACGTCGGCTTGTGCATAAGCGCGCTCTAGGCAGGCTGCCGCGGCTCCATCGTAAGCAAGAGCCGGCTCGAGCAGAGCGCCTCCGCCCTCTAACACCACCATGTTTCAAGTCACTGTTTGTTTTCACTGCGCGGCGCGTGTCGCGAGCGGCATGGCTGAGCGCTGAGCGAGCGAGCGAGCGAGCGTGGCACCGCGCGGACAAGACTCGCGGGACTGAACGGACGGCGGCGGGCGCACCTGCCGTGTCGTGCCTGCCGCCCTGCCGCCCGCCCCGCCGCCGCAGCCGCCGCCGCCAGAGCCTGCTGCAGTGGATACCGAACGAGCTGCATCCACAAAGCTGCGTCCACCACTTTCGTTCTACTTTCAAAGCTGATGCGAGAAAGCATTTCACTGACATATATTGCAATGCACATTCGCACACCTAGATATCTTATTGAACTGAATGTGGCTATACTCGTCTTTCTGGATTGATTTATAGAAATCGCTTTCTACAGCATATTGCTCTTGAGATTGATAAATAGTAAGCCGTCTAGTAAAAGAGTATGTGAAGATTGTAGGTTGTGGGTAAAACTGGTTATAAACATGGTAAAGCTTGATGATCCGTTTATTACTAAAATTAGACTCTCGAGAAAAATTGTTATTGCAATTTAATTTCTTCTTGAATTTACTGAAAAAGGTATTTAAATAAGCAATCATGCGGAAACGGTACATATTGTGGACCAAACAAAGGCCCTATTGAACACGAGTCGGGGCTATGAAGTTGAAATTGGCACGCGGCTCCGCCTGCTCTTTGCTCCTTGCTCCACGTGACCACGTCTCCAGCCAGCCAGATAGCCCCTCCTCTTTTATAATTTAAACACTTCCTCCCAATAGCATACGACTGACTTCCAAATAATTATCAAACTTCAAATAATAGACAATCCAACATTTCGCAGCAGATAAAAAATGGCACCAAACGATTGAGGGCAAAACAAGAGGCGCTTGAAAACTTCTCTACAGTTGTAAAACTAAAGCATCACGAGGAGATCAGAAGAAAAGAACAAAGTGTCGCGCCGATGCGTGATTCAAACTTCAATCCAATCTATAAGAACGCCCCCGCGAGGGAAATGCCGCAACAAAAACAATGATAAAACTTCAGAAAATTTCGATTACATCACACCTCCACATTTTATTTCTTAAAGGCAGAAACAATAACTATAGTGGAAACGTTTCATTGAAAGAGTGGGCGTCATTAAGGCTGACTTGAAGAATTCTGATAAATATATATATGGCGAGATATGAGAGAGGGAAACAAATAAGACAAATAAGCATGGTAGGGAAACTATAAAAGGTAACGGTGAATCTTCAAGGGCAGCATTTTCGATGTCTGGGGGCAAAAAGTAACGAAATATGAAAATGAATATGAAATAAATATTTTTGCACGATAGTTGTGTCCAACATTAAATTTAACAGTTGAAAAGCAAACACCAAAAAATTTGCACCCCTGGCATAACCCCAGGACATTTTTTGGACAATTTATTGCAGGAATTTAGATTAATGGATTCACGTTGGCAGATAAGTTAATGAATTAATTATTTTAGACGGAGGGTCTGTTTAAAAGGAACTTCAAAAAAAGACAAGAGTTATCCTGGGCTACCAAGTGATTCCCCCGGCACATCAAAAAAGTCCATATAAATCCCTAATGGAATATTGTAGGAGCTAGTGTCCGTGTTGTCGCATGAGCTTTGGTGACCCTTCACACATAGGAATTACGGAGGTATATATTTGTTTACCCTTTCTTTCTTTCGAGCGTCGATTGATTACTCTGAAGATAATAAAAAATATTATTTACTATATGTTTCTATAAATAATGTTTCTATAACTTTATAGGGGTAACAATAAAGAGGATAAATTACCATAAATTCGATCAGTATACTAAAAAAACTAGAAGTTCGAGCATTGGGAAATACAATGATTTTTGTTTGATTCCCTTGGCACTATGTGACTCTTGGGTGATAACATTTTCGTAACTTCTGGAAAGAATCGTTTTAGAGTAAATTATTAATTTTATGGCTAATATTAATAAGTCATTTTTTAAAAATCTACTACTTTTGATTCCCCTGCCAACAAAAAAAATCAATGTGCCGTATCTTTCTAAGGGATATAGTAAGTGATTTAGATTGTGTCTTAACTTAACCTTTGACTGGTGACATGGTTTTTGTGTAACGTAACTGGTGACGAGGGGACTGAGAGGCCCACTGCGGTATCTAGTGTAAATCATAGAAATTAAGTGTGGTAGCTAGCCAGAGTATGTAAAAACTGTGTTATCATATATAAATGGATAAAATAAAACAAATAACTATACTCTGAATATATTTTTTTGTTATGATCTTGCAATTTTAATGTATGTCGTCTTAACAATCAAAAAACTAGAGATGAGATCACAAATTACATAAGCAAAAAATTAATCAACATATTTTGACAAAAAAAAACTTATTTCTATAATATTGAAGTAATAATGAATTAAGAAAAAAAACAACTAAAATCAAAAATGTATTTTCACGAAATTGACAATGGTCGAACTTTGCCAATTTTTATATGCAGTCTGGGCATCATTTTTTGCACACTACAAGTACACACGTTTTGGACACGATTCAAACTGGTAATTTGATTGGCGCTTTTATCGAGGAAGACAACTGGCTCCTGCTTTCCTGGAGTTTTGATTGTTCTCGGTTAAAAATGTGAAAAAACAATACAACAAAATTACGTAAAAAAATACGTAAGTGGTGACATGGGGTCTGAGAGACCCCTGCCGAACTTTACGCCAATGTAACTTACCGATTTGAGCCTGTCCGACACAGCTATCCCCTTCTACGGCATGGACGCAAGTAAAATCGAAGCTACTCAGGTGATGAGCCCAAGGAAACCCGGAGAAGGTGCCAAAATGTTGTTTTACTGACGCCGCTGGGCCTGTAAGACCCCTTGTCACCAGTTAAAGGTTAACAAATAAATCAAATAGTTTATAGGGATGACGTACAATGATAGGGATGGTGTGGAGTGAATAGTTTGGATTTTACATAGAAAAATGTTGTTTACCAAGTTATTGGTTCGGCTACTTTCACACTCAATGTACGTAACCAGGTCCATTCATAAGTTTGTAGATGGCATTGCAAGAATTGTTGGATGTTGGAGGGGGCTCCCCTTAAATATGTATTTTATTCTGTTTTTTGGTATTTTTTGTTATAGCGGCAACGTGTCTAACTATGACGGTTCATGAGATACAGCCTGGTGACACACGGACAGACAGACAGCGGGGTCTTAGTAATAGGGTCCCATTTTTACCCTTTGGGTATGGAACCCTAAAAAGTAACCAAAATATACTTCAATAATTTTCATTATTTCCTATAACAAATAAACATGCAAAATGTTCGAAATGCCCCTCTTTTGCTTGTACACCCCTGCTTCAAAAGGTCGGGCCACACCACTGTCGTAGAATGCACTGTTTTCAGAGGTATAGGAGCCGGTGTTGCCACAAAGTTTTTTGATGAGCTCCGAGCTGGCTTTCTCCTCTAAAATATCCCATATTCGGTAATCCAAAGGTTAAGATTGGAGCTGCCTAAGGGCCAATCTTCGGCGGCAATATAATCGGGTCAATTTTCCAGCGTTGCGTAGTTCGCGCTTTTTGTACAAGTGCTGTTGGAATATCAAATGCTGGTGCAAAATCAAGTTTGGATCAGTGGCTTGACAACAGGCTCCAAAATGAGGGTTTAATCTCTTTCTGCCTTTGATTTAGGCCTTGCTTGCAAAAATCAAGCTCCGTGACTCTCTCGTACGAGGGATGAAAATAAAAAACTACTTGACTAGGGATGAGAAGTTAACTAAGCAAGTGATTTTTTAAATTTCTTCTCGCTAAGGGGGGTTATGTGGGGTGAACTTTGTATGGACCTAAAAAATATTTGGACCATGAATCTGTAATTTGGCAGTTAGGTAGTTTAGAGATGAGACGTTGATGTTAGTTTTTAAAGATTTTTTCCCTCACAAGGAGGAAAAGTGGGGGTTAGAGTTTGTATGAAAATCAGAAACAACTCAACCTAAGATGCTGTTAAAGTTCGTGTGGACTGTTCACACGACTGAGCGAGCGAAGCCGCGCGCAACGGCTTGTCAAATATATAATAATTAAATAGTGCCAGGGAAATCAACCGAATACACCAAACCAAGATTTACTGGAAAGCTGGACGAGATCGCGACTGCTCAATGTTCAACGATTATAATTCTCTATTTAAATTTAATATATGTGACCGCCACGAGGCGTTCACATTCACATTTATATGTGAATGTGAACGCCTCGTGGCCTGTAGTTCAAGCAACATTTGTTGTTAATATTCAAGACACACAACAATGTATTGAAGTAGCTGAAGCTCACGCGCACGACCGCGTGACGTTGAGCTGATCAATGCAGATACATAATACCTATGCCCTAGCCCACACCGCCGATTATAAACTTTGGATGATCAGTTTTCGTGATGGGCGTTTACGTGGCCCATATCTATAGGCTGTATGAATTAATTCAATATAAACACCGATATTAATAGACGCGAGACAATAAGCCACCCACCTCCCCGTCGCGAACTCTAGCTTCGCCCGCACATAATGTCCGCCGGCACGCGAGCGCGACCCACCCTCGACCGACGACGCCACAACAGGGCCACGACGACACAAGGTTCCCATTTCATCTACTTAATTTGCATACACAACATATACATTGATATCCAAACTAGAATCAACTTGATTGTGCCGTTACAATAAACGGGTATGATAATAAAAGCAAAATACCAACTCTCCACTAAGTAATGTGTTATCAAATAGAATGGCTGTATTCATTCAAGCGCGTAGTTTGAAACAGACCACGTACACAAACGAGACAATCATCAACAACGGACTGATAATCTCTTAGTCCGACTTTACAGTTTTTATGTTACATACATATTTACTTTCAATTAAATGGAAATAATGACCAATATTAATCAAGCTAGGTAGGTGTAAGTTATGATTATTTTATTTGAGGTTACTCATTGAGTTACATCATAAGTGGAGTAAACAGCGCGCAGTAGTAGCAATAAGACTGCAATGCATAATTGAAGTAGGAAAATAATTAATGACTGAAAGTCAAAGGATTTGTTTGGAAGCGTCCTGTCTTAAGAGTTCAACTGTCAATCAGGGACAAAAATAAATGAACTTTCTCAACAGCAATGACAACTGGGGCATTCCCAATGAGCTGGCAAGTTAAGAGCCATGCGTAAGTTTGGGCTAAAGTCTCAACAGTGATGAAACCTATGCCATTTGATTGCTTTGAGGATATCAGTTATTTAAGAACAGGGCAGCTAAGTCGATATCGAGCGCGAGAAACATTTAGTTAGTATTTTAGGGGTTTATTAGCGACATCATTCTGCGGGCTTATTCGCTAACTCAAATGACAGTTTAAAATGATGATCACCGAGTATAGTTTCCAACTTCCAACTGTCAAACCACACATCTGGTATTCCGTAACTTCGGCGCGCAACTTTAGAATTTGAACATGGCGTGCCGCTCAGTGAACATCGCACTGTGCTAGTTCGATGGCCACTGAAGGATATCGCCTTTATCGACTTCCGATAATTCAGTAAGCTCGGTGTACATGATTTTGAGGTGTAGCAGTGGACCACCCAAGAGTCAAAATTGAAAAAGTGAAAACGACTGTTGGATAGCAGTATTTTTAGGGTGAATACTGATCATCGCCGTAATATCAATCATTATTGTGTTTTAATTTAGGAAGTACCTTTGTGTTTAATGTGATTAGTTATTATTTAAGATTGAATAATTTGTCTTTTCATCCAATATATTTATATCTTATTAACCTGTCAGTACTTGTTGCTAATTTTATATATGGCACGAGCGTATTTATTGAATATAAATGTCTTACGAAGAGAACGCCGGGCAAGGCGAGCTTTGAGTGACCCCATGAATTGGCCGGACCAATAATTGGCCGGCTCACTTTCGCTTGTGCAAAGCAGTCTCCCTTACTATACCCGAGGAGCTTTGCCCGTAGACGACAAACCCGTTTATGAAAATCGTAAATAACTAAAAGTTTTACCCACCTTGCTAATTTCTGAAAAGCACTTCAAAACTTTATTTTACAAAAAAAACGTGTTGGTGTTGTTGTTTTCGAACAACAACAACATAGCGCCACGCCTTTTCCCATACGGGGAGGCGGAGGCACAATTGTGCCCACTTTGAGCCAGTTATTCAATACTCTATTTTGCGTGACAGGGGGCTAGTCCATCGCCGCAGTAATGAAGGTTACCTCACGATGTTTTCCATCACCGTTAGAACGTCCATATGATGTACTTAGGATAAATTAATCATCTCATTGGTACATGATCAGGAATCGAACCTGCATCTCCTGTGTGAGAAGCAAGCTTGAAACCCATTAGACCACGGAGCTCTTTTTGAAGTATAAGTACTTCCACATTTTAGACAACTAGAACATATTAGCCGCAAAAATTAAGAAGATAATGTTGTCGTTCAATTATTTCGTGTAACCAAGGATATCAAATAAACCGTTGGTCACTGAGCTCGGTGATCATCACTTCACTGTTGTTCACTTTCATCTCTCAAAATAAGCGAATATGCCCGCTGAACTACTTTCACTAAGAAATCGATTCGATTTGACCAAGTTTTTTACACTTCAAGATAAATCCATTTTTTTATTTTTTTTTATTTTGATTATCTTTAAAAACAATAACGGCTCAAAAAATCTCACCACCTTTTTGACAGTTGTCAAAAAGTTGTCAAAAAGTATATATTTTGACTATCGGTCAATTGTATATTAGCTTAGACTATATGTCTATTAGCTTAGACAGAAACTATCTGTCACTTGATCGACACGCCAGTCGGGTTGGGGTAGGCCTTGTGTCTTCACGTGTTGTGTGTTACATACACGTACCGTACGTAGTAAATAAGCTACGTTCTCGCAGCACCTCGGTCCGCAACCGAATCAGCTGAATTATGCACACGGGCCCATTCGCCGGATCATCCGCTTGCTGCCAAATTAAAAGTAAATAGCAAAATGAAAACAAGCCGCCGAGCCGCCGGGGAGCTGCAAACCTTTTACCGCTGCCCGACAAACAACTCGCTAAACATACTTTATCATTTTATCGGCCGCTATCTGTTAGTGAATGCAGATAAAACTGCTGAAATCGATCTATGCTTTTAACAAGCAAAATAAACAGGCTTGGAAAATAAAATGCATCCTGTTGAACTTTCAGCCGTTTGTTGGATGCGCAGACAGAGCACTGAATAAGATTAATAAAATGTACGTACGTATGAGGGGGTCCTTCAATAGCGGGAGTATCCTAGTTTATTGTTGAGTGTGTGAAGCCCAAATCAACGTAATGAGTGTAACGTTAAACATCTTTTAATTTTTACAAAAAACAACATCGAACTTTATGCAAAAGCTTCTCTTTTGTTAATGTAGAGGGTTCTTGATTTTCTGTACGTGATTCAGACAAGCCAAGTAGATATATTTTTATAGAATAGCTTGTCCAAACCACAACAAACGGTGCACACAACATACTAGAGCCAAAGCGCCACTCTCAGCGGAGAGCAATTTCGAGAAACAATGAGCTGCTGTGAATGGGAGCGCAAAAGTAAAAAGTCTATTTACTTCACATGCACATTTCCTGTAAAACTCTATAGGCTTGTGTCTAATGAATCGGTGATGAAAGAAAACGTATCAGAGCGCATGCAGCCAAGCAACAACGGTGTTTGGCAAAGAAAGCGACCTAAAAATGTTTAATGGTCTGTTGTGTGTATTATACATCTAGAGTAGGAATAGAGCACACGTATGTGGGATCATTAGTGACAATGACAACACCGGGCGTCAAGGCAAGACCGTGGTAACGAGCGGTGGAGGAGTCCCGGAGACGCAGCGCCGCGCAGGCGGTGTGAGGGCGCGCAGAGTAGCCCTCACCGACCAAATTGACACAAACCAAAGAATGTCACACACTGGATACATCATTATTTTTTACAAGCTTCGTGGTTACGTCGTTCGAATGAATTGCCAAAACACGGCGATTATAACGACACAATGGAATGAAGCTAAATCCGGTAAGTATACAAAGTTGTGTTGAAAGTAACATTCCCACTAGACATATAGAACATTTCTGATTCAGGGATCCAACAAGAAACGTAGAGCACGAATTACGGAATCAGCAGGTAAGTTACCAGGAATAGTCGTTGATTAGCGAAAAAAATGGTACAAACTAATGTGCAATACATTCAGTGGAGGAATGCAGGAAGCAATGGTCTTCGAGCATGACGCACGGCAAGCAAAACCACGAGTTGAACAACCGGGCGGCGCGGCGCGGCGGCGAAGCGTGGCGCGCCTCGCCGCCTCGCCCGCTGCCGACCACCTTCTACTCCTCCTTACTGTCACTATTGTGCGAGCAATCAACAATACACTTATTGTGACAACACGTAAACCGCTCACTATTCGCTGAATCAACAATTTTACGAATTCAAATTGATGACGACTGAAGCTCTGAAGCTTAACCGAGATGAACTTCGTGTCGAGTTCAAGTAAAGTAAACGATGACTTTCATTAACATTACAATGAAGCGAGGGGGTCATTAATGTAGCTATAGAAAGGCGACTTAACAGATTTATGTGACAAAGCAGTTTATGCTCAACAAAACAGCCGATCCGAAAGAACAATTGAGCGAAGAAAAGCAGGTATATCCCGGAAAAGCGCAGAGATATAACAAATCGCTACCGCAACAAAGGAGGCTTTCTCGTGGCCATTACCGCGGCGCTAGGCGCTAGGCGGAGGCGAACGCGATTAGTGTATGCGGCGGCGCGGCGTATACCGCCGGGAACAACCCAATTTACGATTGCCGCAAAGAATATCTTCGACGTGGCGGGTTTGCGAGCCACCAGTGACCGCCGCGTGGACCGCTTGCCGCGATACAACAAGTCGGCCTCGGGACCGACCCGACACCGTAGCTCCCGAACTTTACTGGTCTCGAAATGTTTCCTGCACCGAATGGATGAATAAATAAAACTTAGGAATACCATAAAGGTCGGATAGGAGTGACACAGTTTGGAAAAGCAACCGTAATAAGGGCCACCGTAAAACGTAACATTAGGTAATAGAGGCGGCTGCTGCTGGGAGGGCTATAAATATCTCCGTTCGGAAGTACGGCTCGTGTCCCGCGGGAGGTGTGCACGTAGCGGGCACGACTCGAGGCTGGCGAGGGCAGACGTGTCCCCGGCATAAAACATCTCTCACCTCCCGACTCGCGAGGAGAGCACGCTCGCCGCCGCTAATCAATATCACTTAGCGATACGGCCGGTGAGCCGGTCCCTCACATGTGACACTTTATGTAGACAGACGTCACGGAATTACGACTTTTCTCATCTCACTTCAGCACTTTTACACCGCCTCTGCGGCGAGCGCTTCGGTTGATCTGCACTTGTCATTTGCGAGCGTAACATAAAATTCTATGGAACACTATAAATGGAAATAGTCCCACATAATATGTGACACGGGAAGATTAAATACCACAACGTTAGCTCAGAGCCTTCAATGGCAAATACGATCATCGATATATTTGTTCAATAAATATTTTAAAGCTCGCATGATGCGCTGCGAAAATAATCCTCAAGGGACTTTAGCAAGGCTTCGTGCTATGAACTCCGTGTCGGCTGTTTAATGTGTTTTGCAGGACGAATCTAAGGATAATCACATTAAGACTAGCAAAAATCGTAACTTTGTAATATCGCTTCAAAGTCGATGTGTCTTGAGAACTTGTCTATGAACTGCAATTATGGTAAAACACCGATTGTTATTATTATTATTGTATATATTTTTTGAGTTTATTTAGAAAAAAGGATTTCAATGATATTCGTGGAAACAAAACATGAACTTATTAAATCACTATGTCAAAGTGTAATAGTTTCTTCATAAATGCTACCCAACGATGTGCTGGATTGTGTGTCCTAGTGGGAGGCGAGCGAATGGGTATATTGCATAAACTGGTAGTTTGGCTTTCACAGGAGAAACGCAGTTAGTTTCACTCTCGCGCGCTCTAGTGAAACTGAGCTTTGGCGAACGACGAGAAGACGCGATTTCTTCCATTTGTTCGTGAGCAAGTCCGAGAAATTTCCTACAAAAACCTTGGAAAATACTACTTGTCCCAAAGTGATGTTAGGACTAGAATTTCAGAATGATTATTTTGGCCTATCGTAGCGTAGACCATGTTGCAACAGACATCGCAAGAGTTAAATTCTCACACTAATCAAAACAATCGTGGTTTCTATAACCTTCATCATTGATGTTAAATAAGAATTCTCCTCCCAGACATTCCATTTTGTGATAGTGAGATCAAAATTATAATAACTTGGTGGCAGACTCCGAGCCCGCTGCCCAACAGGTTGAATAAGTCAGGGTCATCAATTCGCCTCGCCAACTGAGCAAACAGGGGTCCCACGAATTGCTGCGTTATTAGGCCTGCCCACAAAACTCAAAAGTTTAGGGTAGTTCCGTTTGCAGAGGTAAGCTTGTGCGTTTGTTTTACAAGCAGCGTCAACAGACGGCGGCGTCCACGAATCAGCGAACCGCGTTGAGTTAATTAAACGGTTCGGCGTTTATAAGATTTCTTTGTAACTATTCAGGAACTGAATTAGGTGGTCACGAATGTGATGTGAAATTGTATTATAATAGCATTTGTTTGGGGCAGCCACGGAAGCCGGAGGGCTGTGTGTGCGGCACGGACAATGCACTCGCTTGCGAACAAACTCATTTGGTTGCCACTTGTTGTTGCCTGCGTAAAGAACGTGTTGCCGATTTTAAGTAGTTGTTCCTTAGAAAGATCTCTTTGCTATTGATATCACACATCATACATCCAATTCCGAACACTGGCATTATGCAAGTCGCAGAAGGCAGTATGGTTGTTGTGGTGGCGGCCGAGAAAAGGCAATAATTATGATAATGCCGGTCGCACAGGCGCGTAATGCAGCGGAGTATGCGGTCCCGCGGGTCCGCGCGCGCGCCCGCCTGTCCCTCACACGCCACTATCAATTACAGTCCCGCCCGCCACTCGCCTACAAGGTAATTAAACTGTCGATCCTACCTACCTGACACATCTGCCTGCGCTGCAAGTGAGGAGGTCAACTCAACACACACACTATTGTAATCGTATATATTGCACAAACACATACACATTCTGAAATATTCCATACAGTGAGTTTCTTCCAGAAAACTAGGAAGGAGGCTTTGTGTTAGGTAGCGCATGAGAAGGAACTCCGAATGTTATTCTGAGATCAATTCAAAAGTTAATTACTCTTTCATGCATTTCATTTCACTGCATGACAGACCAGTCATGCAGTCGACTTAGGTAAGTTTTTCGACAGATGTAATCCGTTTAACCTTTAATGTGGTTCTTAACTCTAGTACAATACCTGATAGAACTTGAACACCATACGTCACTGACCTGAAACAACCAAATAATATCTTTAACATCTAGTTAGCTCTGAGATAGAAGTGTAATTAACTTTTAAACTTTGTTTTCGTAACGGATAACAATCTTCCAGCTGGGTAAGTGAATTTTAAATAAAAGAGCGAAAAGCGACGGCATTGCGGGGAGGGGCACAGACGCCAGCGCGGTTACTTACACTACGGGCGAGTTATTTTGAAGCAAGTGAGACAAGTTTCGCTAGGTTGCCTTGTTCCGTAGTTGCTACCTGTTACATACGTTTATTTGAAAGGTCCACGTGCTATTAATTTAAGGACAATTTAGCGCGGACAGTGGCACAAAGCTTTCGAAGTGCCCCAAATATATTTATTTGTCAGGCGTGTTGTGTTGTCCAAACTATTTATTTTATCTTTTATTTTTTGACTTTTTATTTGGAAAATGAGATTTCAATTATATTCGTAGCTTCCAAACCTACAACTTTGTACAGCGAGGTTGGTATTTAATTAGTCTTTTGGACCCGTCGGTAATTCATCAACCGATGCTAATTAGGCGATCGAAGCCTTTGACGTAGTGGTTTGAGTTCATGTTTAGTTTCCACGAATATAATTGAAATCTCATTTTCCAAATAAAAAGTCAAAAAATAAAAGATAAAATAAATAGTTTGGACTGCAATTATTGCACTGTAGTGCCTGCGAAACCTCCTAAGGCAAAACACATCGATTCAAATAGACTAATTCTGAAGAGTCATCACCATTCGTGCGCGCGCCCTTGCAATAAAGTGCCTAACCACACTATGCCGAAATAGCGCGTCCGAAGTTCGGCGAGATTACGCCTGCAATGCTATTTCAATTGCCAGCAACACACTTGCCGAAATATCGCCACGACCGAACAACCGAACTTCGGTCAGGCGTATTCCACGCGTATGGTGTGTTAGCGTTCTTCGGAACATAAAATCAGCCGCAGAACAGCTGTCGCGCAATTTCGGCATAGTGTGGTGGCACCTTGTACTTCCTCTCTTCCACGTACTCGTGGTTGCTTGCTTCTCCGCCTCGCCAGTCGTCGAAATGATTCGACTCGCCCGTAACGTAAACGGGGCTTTAGTTCGCGTCGGGGGCGGAGAAGCGGCGGAGAAGCGGTTCGAAGTTTTGACATTGTTTCTATATTGCACGGGGCAATTAGCACAGCCAGTCCCGGGTCGAGTCGCGACTTTCCTCGACTCGCCGATCAAATTAAGAGAACGACGGCAGAGACAGCCATTAAAATATACGCCAGGGTCGCCACATCGACACTTCAACTAATGATCTGAAAACTGCATATGTATTTCAATCAAATTCGTTTATTTGCAACGGATCTCCAATTTGAAGTTTGCCAACACAATTGTTTGGCATGGAAATTGTATGCGTAAAGCAGACAGTTGTATAATCGTCTGTAATTACTGGGCTAGATGTCGGAGCCGGAGACGTCGCCGCTGCACACGGTGCTAACTCGGGTAATTACCTCGAGGGGCGGTAGGCAGGCAGGCAGGCAGGGAGGGGGGGGAGGGCGAACTAGGGCCAGGGGCGAAGGGCGAGCCGTGATTCCTCCTGCATGTAGAGTTCGCGTGAGCAAGCGGACGCCAGGATTAAACAGCGAAGACCCGTGCCGTATCAGATAACATGCAATCAATTTCGCGATCTACATGCCTCTATGTCGGCACCGCCCCGCACTGACGTCACGGAGGGCGATAAGTTTCTAGTACCACTACGCTGTTGGTGCCACTTCGTTTACTACTCGAAGCCTAGGCAACTACTAATATGCAGTAAACCCACATTGAAGTTTAGAACCAGATTTGTACAAGCCGTTTTAATTCGTTAGAAATAAAGGGTCTTACCATAAAAAATAAACTCGTGTTGAACACTTCTTTAAATACAAAAATGTGTGATTTGACGTTTATTTTGAGGTTAAACTATGACTAACATTTTTTGTAGTAACCCGGAGACTATCCAATGTAGTAAAAATAAAACAAAATTAACCAAATAAAGTTGATGATTCAGGGTGAAAAGCGAGAAGCTCCAGAGACTCGAAGGTGTTCACCATCGCTCGGGTCACGCGATTGTTTTATCACACACCTTCTTTCTGTTTTATGAGCAGATAAAGTTTGTTTAAAAAGCTCGCATGTCTTAGATTCATTGACTTTCCAGTTCGGTGTAACCCTCGAATGTCGTCGAATGAAAATTGCTTTTCAATGTGAGACAGAAACATTAAAGCCCTTATAACTTTTCACATTACGCGAAAAGCATTATTATCCATAGCATCGCAGGGGTGCCTTAAGTCTTAAGCCCAATAGGAAATATGTTACGTTGAGGAAAGGTTCTTTCATCTGGCGAAATCCTCGCGAGTCAATTTGGTATCATTGGGGTAATGGAGAGTAACGGGGATGATTTACCGGGCGTTAGCGGGCCGGCACAATTATCGGTCCGCAGGCGCTCTCAATTACAACGAGGCGCGCCCGCGGGACCCCGCTGCAGCCGCCGAGCCAGCCCGCCCGCCCGCAGACCACAAATCTTCTCACGTCTTACCGTGAAAATACCCAACAATCGACTAAACAAACCCTATTTCCCGCGGATCGCAGGAGAGGCGATTTCGAATTGTTTTGAGAGGGTTCGTCCGCTGAACGAATTGCAGTTAGAGTGCGATCGGGTGGGGTTTGAGTGTCGGAGTTTTAATTTGCGCGGCGACACACGAGAGTGCATCACACGTGATGTGTAGTGTCGTGTGTGTGTGCCGCGCTTGCTTGCGGGCTTGCGGGGACCTAGTGTCGAGTGCCCTGCTAATTGCAACGCGCGCTATCGCCGCCCACGAGCCTGGGTCGATCATCAAATATGTACATTTATATGCCGAGCCTCTAACACGTCAACGTTCAACTTTGCGCTAGTCGCTCTCCTATTCATCTGCCCGCTAATGAACTTACATACCAAAATATGTAGGCAAAATGAGGGTAATAAATACGAAATGCGTTATCTCTACACAGCTTTATGTTTCGCTCCCACTGGACACGTTTGGCTCTGATAAAACGTAATCGTATCGGAGTGAACATTAATTGCGAATTGTGACTCTGCAAGCGCTGCCGCTGGTGTCGTGACAACAATCTTAGCTAATTACACGTTGATGTTCGTCGTCGTTCGCAAGTGGCAAGCGAGCGGGAGCCGCGCGCGCGAGGTCGGAGGAAGGTGGTCTAAAGTAATTTCAGAGGAAACAAATGAAACGGCACCCCTTGAGACGGAGAGCGCTTCACAGACCTCGCCGCCCATGTAATCGGTTAATAAAAAGGGCAAACGCGGTAAATATAAGATGAGGAAGACAGTTTTACGAGCAGTACCTAATTAAGCGGTGAACCAAACGGAACGAAGAAAGCGTTTACAGTACAATAAGTAGGTGCGATAGAATTTGAGAGTAACGATGTTTTTGTTCGAGCGATTTTGCGTTGGCATGTTTATGGGATTGTTGGTTACGCAGTAAACAAAACACGTAGAATCCCAAAATATCAAAAGTGTACAAATATATTGGAGTGTCGCGGTCTGCGCGGGGGCGGGCGGCGGCGGGCGTGCGCGTGAGTCGCGGGTATTTTGGGCGCGCAGGTACGGCGGTATGCGACCTCACCTGAGCGTCGCTGATTCACGCGCGCTAAATCAGCCTGCTCTACATATTTATTTGACAACACCGGGACTTTTGATGCCACGCTTATCCCGGCTGTAATGCATCACTGTTGAAGGATGTGATGTCAGATTGCTGAAGACTTCTCCGAGAGATGTTTAATTTTAGAACCAGGTATTTTTTTTGCCCGGATATGCTGGTGAGGACCAGCTGAAAACATCCTGGGGTCAGGCAGGTCGAATAGCGCGATTAACGATCTATTTGCAAGTGTGTAACAAATCGGGGGGGGCGTAAACGTTTAATTCGGGGCAGCCGGGGTCACGGTGCTGCCGTCCGGACACGGGTCCGGCCCGGGGCGATTCATTAGCAGGGGCGCGTCAGAACAAACAAATTAACGCGACGGGCGTGTTTTACTCGGGTGATAAAAGGGCGCTAGCGATGGGCGGCGCGCCAGCTGCGTGCTGGGCCACAATAAATCTCGCGGCTGCGGAGACGGGCCCGGCGCAACCTTCGACGACCCGGACCAAACCCAAACTAGCCCGCAGCCTTTAAGAGATTATAAACAGCGGCCTCTTCACTAATTTGCATTTATATCGTATTTTAACTAGAACAGCATACTTTTCTTTCCGCTAGGCTAGCGGAAAGAAAAATCACTGGCGACCCTCGTAGGAACTTTTTTATTTACTAAAGAATTCCACAAATACTACCAAGGTCAGACGACGTTAACCAGTTGTATGGCTTACTATAGGAGTGCAGCCCTACGAATCCTGCCAAGTATTAACAACGGAATATATTACGTTTCGTATCCCACAAACAAGCCAGTATCGAGTGGAAGTAAGTAAAACTGAAACAATCAAACTAGTTTATAGTTTGCCTCGTAAACGATAAATACAGCTCAGCTGGAACACAATTTGGTTGCTCGTGTATATGAAGAGCTATTTCTGTTTTGCACCACATCTGTAATAGCAAGAGCCATAGTTACCTTCTTTACCTATGCTTGTGGGAAGTGCGATTTGTTTAACATACTTTCGGGAATTCTTCATGATTATAAATCATTGCCAGCTTGTTCTATACTCTACTTCTGTATACGTGTTTGATTACGTAACGTACTAGTATGAAAGTTAATGTAGCATTTCGATTGAACATTCCAGATGCTATAGGTCCGTCGGAGCTAGGGTGTGAATCATTGTATAACTCGGGATCGACATGATACAACTGAGGGGCCGAGTGATGGCGACTTGGTGAGTGGCTTGCGGGTGCGGGTGCGGCATGGAAGAGGGGACAGACTGCCGCCCCCGGACTACGCGTGTAAATGGCTTCAGCTAATTAAGTTTAATCAGTGCTGAGCAGGCTGACATCTGCCTGCCGACCGCACCGCCCACATATTCAGTTACAAACACGAATATATTCAATAGATAAGAGAAGTGTTTGAGCGTGATGTCACCTGTCTCTGTTCCTCTCATCCCAGCTTACTCTATGCGAGAAAGAGAGGTCACAGCTCGCTCAAACACAAAGCAACTTGGCGAGAACTGTATCACATAATCAATGGCGTGTCAAAATTGCTGTTACGTTTATTTTTAGATTAATGCGCAACACAACACAATAGTTATTTATTATTAGTGCTACTCGTTATCTGCTCATCATTTTCTTTTGTGTACGAATGATATGAAGCTCATAAACCTGAAAGACCTACCGTATCAGATCTGGATCATTCTCGAAACGGTAGTAAACAGGCAATATTAATAGGCAAACGGAGTTTTGTATTGTTTTACATAATGTATTGTTTATGGTCGGCAATAGTCGGCATAGATAATAGTGATTAGTGAGTGTATCGAGGGTGCGGGCCAGCGGGCTAGCGGTACAGATAGTCGAGTGGTGGCGTGTTGTAGAGCCATTAACGCAGCGTGACGAGTATTGCTCGGAGTTGGTCGGCAGCGGCGGTGGCGGCGGGGCGGCGAGCAGTGGCTTGGCTTGTGGACTGGCTTGCGCGGCGCGGCGGAGCGTGCCGACCGTCTCTCACGCGATGTTATCGCGCCTTCCGCGAACATCGCGCGCCGCGCTGCCCGCCTGCCCGTGTCTGTTCCGTGACCGTCTGCAGTGCCGTCTTCTACCTGACAACTGCGCCCTAGACACGAACACAAACTCGCCAACATTTGAATATTCCAACTGATTACCGAAGCTTTTCGCTAGAGTGTTCGGTCGTGGAATCTTTATGAATGCGAAGAGTACAGTTATCAGGGAAGCGTAATTCAAAGCTAACCGCAACAGATACAGCTGACCGCTAGAGCTTGCCACCCGCGTAATGAGCTGGCGGGTCGTTTGAGCGGACGCACTACTACAGACAGTACTGCGATGCCAACTCTCGGCTAATTAGTCGGCGCAGTTCTGAAGCCGCGACGGAATTAGCGCGATTGTGCTGGCTTAACTGAGTACGCCGAGTGCTCGCACCGAAACCCTCACCCGATGTTAGCCTGACCGAACAAAAATGTAATCCTAAACCTGCAACAGCCCAGCGATTTCCTCGTTCATTTGCACTAAACCTGCGTGCACTAATAAAACTTGGGGAAATGTTTCGTACTAATCTCTTGGGATTTAAAGATGTTACAATAGGCAATTACAATTTTAAATGCTCCGGTGAACGAACTTTAACAAAAGCTCTAACCAGCTTGACCTCACGAAGTACTCGTTAATCTGTGTTTAATTAGTACAAGCAAGTTGTCCCTAACCCCTATGTTAATTATGGGATGGATGGAGTTTGATGGAATATGGATTGTGATGTAGGATTAATACTCTTTTCCATATCCCATTTCATTAAACATATTGTAGGCAAAATAATACGGTGGGTGGGACAGAATAATTAATATTTACAACCTTAAGTAAACGGACGTTCTAACGGTGATGGAAAACATCGCGCGGAAACCATCATTACTCCATAGCTGCGGCGATGGGCTAGAAGTATTTAATAACTGGCTAAACGCCCTCTGCCACCTCTGCGTATGGGAAAAGGCGTGACGCTATGTTATGTTGTGTAACTGAACGAGCGCAGGAATTTTCCCATTTCGGCAAGACAGGCCGATTTTGCTTTCGTCTGTCTCTATATATGTCTGGCATTTCCGGTCTAGGGGCCACAATTTTCAAGCGATCCTTACGAAACATGGCATACGTGTTCCTTGAATTAAAATATATTTTTTGTCGAGCTTTTTTCGATTAGAGGGGAAATTGGGGCAAAAAGGGGGAATATTTGCTGTGGCGTTATTTATAAACGGATCGACAACATTTTTGGATGAAATAATAAGTATTATATTCCTCACAGGTTGTTGTGAACTTAATGCCATAAAAATAGGGGGAAGGGGGGAAAATGGGGGAAAGCCTCATTATTTATCCATTTCTTACAGAATATAACACCGACTTTCCTTGAAAAAAAAAAAAAGATTATTGTTGTCGATAGCTAATTGACACAAGTTTGCAATTACTGTACCGCCGGTGATACACAAAATGTTTTGCTCAAAAATAGTATGAAATGTTCCCATTACCTCTGTGAAGATAGTATCCAAGTGACTCGTCCTGGCTAATTTTTAGAAGTGTCCAGGAATACGCAAAAGTGTCCAGTAAGTACGTACGAAATCCCATTACATATCATCATATTTCAATATAGAACTAAAAAAAAAGTCCAGTAAGTAAGTATGATATCCCATTACATATCATAATATTTAAATATAGAACTTTTTTTTTCAAAGATAAGCTAAGGAGGTTATTGGCAGTTAAGGGCCTTTAATAAAAAGGAGGTACCATAGAGGTTGACATGTCCGAATTACACTTATATTGCACGATGTAAAATGGCGGAAAACTCAGATCATTCGTATTTTTTACTGTTTTGATACTAATTAGGAATTATTAATTCGATACTAACAGAAGAAAAGGAAGAATAAAATAAAATATTCACATACATAAATGGTTTTATTTTTGAGAAAAGCACTCTACACGCTTCGACCCTAAGTGCCATCCTGGCCTCGTATTATAGCAGGACCTCGCCTTCGGCTCGGCCGGCTAAATCATACTCGTCCAAGGTGGCTTACTTACTGGTCTCTGCAGGAATGTACTATTTCATCACACTTGTGAGAAAAAAGGGGAAAAAAATATAACTTCTACCTAATTTCATACTTTTCTTAAACAGACCAAACTCGAGAGCGGTTGGAATTTCGCTGTTAAAGTGCCGGAAGTGTCGGAAAAATGAGAAAACAAGGAATTTCGATAGTTAAGTTTCGTTTATTTTCTTAGTTGGTTTTCAATCTGTTTACAGAAATTACAACATGGCGGCCGAAGCTTCTGCTTGCATACAAAGGATGCAACCTCTTTGCTTGCTTGTCACAGATAAATACAGATGTAGTGAATAATCCTTTCCTATCGGCAAAACTCGGAACAACGATAACCCCCGAATGGTGCCGATGTGTCTATGAATTACTGTATTATTAAATTACGTGTAGGTATCAAATAAATCGCATACTTTATTTATCAATGTCAAATGTCAAATTGCCCATTTGACGTATATTACACTGAGATGTTAAAACCACCACGATTCTATCATATAAAGAATTCGTTAGGTAAACAAAAATATAACTAGTTACTGAGGACGTTGTATTTCAATAAAACGCACTGATAAAAACCAAATTCCGGTTGGGATGATCTAATGATTCTATAAGGATTGGAACCCCAAAAGTCTAACTATAAGTCAAAACTACAGTAGGATTTTGCAGACCTTTTTTATAACAATATATTTTGTAATTAATTAAAAATACTATGACATAACAAAAAATACACCTCAACATAAAACAAAACAAACCAGCAGAGAAATTAATATAAATACATAGTCAGGTCATAAGTTCTGTCACATGTGCAATATGAAATAATTTAGACATGTTTATTATTTATGTAAACATTTATATAGCAAAATGAACTTAATAAAACATAGATTCTTATGGTAATAAAGTTTATTCAAAATGACCCCCGCGATTTTGAATACAGGCCTTTATTTTGCGCGGCCAGTCGTCTATCGCAGCACAAACGAGGTCCATGTCAATATCGGCGGCTGCCTTAATCAAGGATGCCTTGAGTGACTCCAAATCAGGATGAGGCTTTGAGCAGGCCTTTTCCTCCAAGTGTTGCCATATCTTGTAATCTAATGGACTCAAATCTGGACTGGAGGAAGGCCAGTCTTCGAGCCGGATGAAGTCGATTTCACGCGCCGCCAGCCAGTCTTGTGTGCTTTTCGCTCTATGAGCTGGCGCAGAATCTTGTTGGAATACCCAGTGCCTGTTATTAAACATGGTATGAGAAACAGGTTCCACAAGGTTCTTGAGGACTGTATTTTGATACACAACTGCATTCGTTTTTACGCCTTTCTCACAAAAATGTACCTCAGTTAAGCCCCAATAAGAGACTCCCAACCAAACCATGAGCGAGGATGGAAAATGACCTCGTTGGACACGCGGAATACGGTTGCTCGCTTCTTCACTGCTGTGTGCGTACACCTTATCATTTTGTTTGTTGTAGCTCTCTTCCACGGTGAAAAATTTTTCATCCGAAAAAAGAATTTCCCGATGCTTTTTTCCCGCGTACCGCTTCAACAAAGCGCGGCATCTCTTCAGTCTCAGGTCCATTAAACGAGCGTCCAAACGATGTCCTGTTTTTCTTCGATATGCCCTAAGCCCTAAGTCTTCATTTAACACCCTTTTCACCGTGGTCCTGCTTAACCCCATCTGAAGGGCCAACAGTTTGTGCTTACGTATGGGATTTCTTTGAATTCGCGCCTTCACAGCTTTTATCACTGCTGGAGTCCTAACAGAGCGAGGGCGACCACTTCTTGACCTGTCATCTACACTAGAGTCTTCATTGTATCGTTTTATGGTACGATAAACGAATCTTTTGTTTATATTCAAATTTTTCAGTAAGTCGATAATCTGAATTGGCGCGTAACCGCAACGATGCAACGCAATAGCTGCGACACGGTCTTCTTTAAGTGTCCACTCCATATTTAAAAATGAGGAAAATTCTAAAAAGTACACATTTTTATTTTAATGAAAAATTCAAAATTCGAATTCAATAAACTTTTTTGTGGCCAGCGTTCTAAATTCAAAAGTTTTTATTGTGTGACAGAACTTATGACCTGACTGTGTAAATATGATTTTCTGATTGGATGAACGACTTCGATTATGACAGCGGGATAAGAGGAGGAGCGGGGTGGACAGTGTGATGCGAAACAATACTTCCAACTTCCATATCACAGTCAGAATCAGAACTATTTTCTGGTGTATCATCGTCAGAGTTTTCATGAACGGTGATTACAAAACTAGCCATATAATTTTCCAACTCAGGTTCGTGTTTTCGGTACTCGTTTTCGCATTTGATGGCGTGGTCACATACTTTGGCCCAAACATCGGAACCAATCATATTAACCTTTTCCTGTACCAATTGTTTCACAGTAGTCACATTCATACTGATGTTTCTTTTGGATACGTATCCCTTTATTTGAGACCATATGTTTTCAATCGGATTGAAATCAGGATTATATGGTGGCTATCTTAGTACGCTGTGTCCATATTCGTTCATAAGTTTATCTATAGAGTATTCTACAAAGTCTTGTTTGTACTTGCAAATAATTTCATATATTTCAAGTTTTGTTAATGACGGATCAATCGGAACGTTATGTTTGGATAGCCAATCAATCATGTCTTGCTTCCTGGTAAATACCAGGAAGCAAGAAATGACCAAACCTCCTAATTCAAATGAATTAGGAGGTTTTTCTACGTACTTATTATGATATGCAGCATTATCTACTACTAGTACCGAATGTGGAGCTAAGTTTGGAATGAGTTGATTACGAAGCCATTTTTCATAGTTTTCATTGTTCATCGCGTTGTGATAGTCACCTGTTTTATCAGTAGACTGATACATTAACAATGCCCCAGGTATAAACCCCTTTCTACAACCAGCGGGCACTATTATAAGACGTTGTCCTTTAGAAATTAACTGTTTCATTCCGTTTTCTGACGAGTCAGCCCAGCTTTTACCTGCCAAATGTGAGGTATGGATGTATGTTTCATCCATATAAACAATCTCTCTCCCTTGCAATCTGTACTTTTTTATCGCGGCTAAAAACTTTACTTTTTTTAAACGAACATCATCTTTCTCGATAAGTAATTTTCTGTTGTTTTCAACTTTTTTATAACGAAATCCCATTTTTCTAAGAATTTTTCTTAGCGTAAAGTCACATCCCTTAAAATTTATGGCTTCGGATAACTTGGACTTCAGGGCTTTAATTGTAGGTACTTGTTTGTATATCAAATGGAAATTATACACTAATCGGCGTATAACGTTGTAGTCAAAATCGTCAAGACCTAGACAAAATAATTTATTTGGTCTACCCAACTTTGCCGACTTCGGACTATTGGAGGTGGATTGATTTATGTATTCTTTTTGCAATATTTTATTTACTGTTCGTTGAGAAATTCCACTGGCCTCCGAAACTCGTTTTTGGACTTTACAAAAGTAAGCAGTATAGTTGGTATGTTTGAATTTATCATTTTCAGTTAAGAAATATAAATAAATATTGAAAATAACTTCGCAGGCTTGCCGATCTAAACGTTTCCCTTTTCTTAGTGCTTTCGGCATGTCTGTTATAAATTGTTAATGTGGATCGAATAAAATCAATGTTTATTATTTACAAAAATGACAGACAAGAGTGAAATGTAAAGTCAAAAAAAAATAATATAGGTGGCCTGCATTAATACATGAGTCCATGAAGTTTATCACAAGATCTAACATAAATATCAACAAAATATTTCTGTGGTATTAACTACTCTATATAGATACTTCCTCTTGCAATGCGACCGTTCCCTACGTTGTCTCGATGGGTACTGAGTGCGAGTGAAGTAGTAAGACAAAAACGAACATTTCCGAGAAAATTGTTTATGCATCTCACTCGTAATGGAGAAATAGAAAGGGACAAATTATTTAACCCGTTTTGCTTTGGACTCATTTTGGACCTAAATACGCTTGGCGACGCGTGACGCAGTTCTTTAGCAACTGACTGTTGACGGAGCTAAACGAACTCACACCTGTATCAAAATCTCTTTGTTTATTCAGCGACCTTGGACCTGGAAATACCTGCACCAAAACCACTGTGTATTTTATTTGTTCTATTTTCTTCTTGGAGCTGGGAATTCTCAACCTTCTTTCACAAGGTATCTTGGCGTTACTTTGAGTGAGTTTACCTAAAAAGAAGCGATGGCTTGGGAGGGTGCACCTTGATAACCCCAAAAGAGCGTACCATGGTACCTCCTGGGTGCGCGTGGAAACCCATGCAATCAGTTTTAAATAAAACTAGACCTAAAATGAAAATACCTTTAAATTGGTTCACGGTCCTCCCTGTTCGAGAGGCTACTGCCGGCAGGGCCTCTAGTAATATACATACTATATGTACTATCATGAAAGAGAGAGGAAGCGCTTTTTGAAAGAGAAAAGAGTGGAATTTTCATACAAGATCTTTCACTATATTTTGTCCACTCAATTAATGTTCTTTTGACATTTCCTCGTTGCGAACATAATAAGCAATATTTTTCATTGCAAACGTCAAAAATGTACAGGTTTTGAGCTGTCCAAAAACCATTAATAGAGTGGACAAAGTATAAATTATCCCTAATGATGAATCACTGAACTACTCTGGGTATGGCGGTAAGTATTGTTTAATAATGATGACATGTTGTGTTATATAATCATCCCACCCAATACGCATTTAAAACTCGTGTTACCAAGACATTACACTTGAATATTTTATAGCATTACGACGAATCTTAAATAGTAGATCAAGCCCAATCATAATAATTGCATATTATATGTTGTGCTGTCAAATTTTATATTATGAATTTAAAACGAAACTTATTACTTTGTAACAAATTATTATCTCTTCTGAGGTAGTTTTTGAAGGCCACAAATATAATGATCACCAAAATATATTTTTCCATCAAAATGGATAAATGAACACCAAAAGTTGCAAAAAATATCAGGGCAAAATGCTGCGGTAGTTTAGGTGAAGGGTAAAGTAAACAAAAAATACTTAAAACATAAACTTAAGTACACAAAACATAAAAAGAAGTTTGGTGATCATTTATCTAAACAAAATTTGGTGGACATTTATCCATTTTGGCAATCATTTCGAATTTATTGGTAGTAAAATAGGTGCGTTTTTGGTAATCGTTTAAACACAAGCCGTTTTAGAATCCGGTATTTGGATGGTAGTCAGAATGGATACTTTTTAAGAATAGTCAAAACGGTCAAGCTGGCACCCCTATGGGATATAATTTATATATGTCACCGTAAGATTGTCAAACCCATTCGTTTATAATCTAACGTTTTTTCCTCGTTAGTTTACAAATTATCGATAAATTGTAAACTGTACCGTACTGCTTACCTTACCTTTAAAACCGTTAAATTGTGAACTGGTTTAAACTAGAATTGCAAAGGAAATACCAGGGCAAACACTGCGGTAGCTTAGGTGAAGTCTAGAGGGGGCTAGCGCAGCGAAGACCCCAAATAGTCTTCGTGTTAGGTTGACATGTTAAATAAAATAAAAACGTAAATTCTAAACCCTGTCGGTCTGGTTTATAATTTGTCGATATTTTACAAACAAATAAATTTTACATCATCTTGTTTGTAAAGGTCTAGGAAAATAGAGGAATTTTCAAATTTTCACGGTTCAAATACTGGACATAGGTACAATACGGACGGATGCAAATATCAAATATCAGTCTGAACTTTAAATGTCACAACCACCGATTCGTGTCGTAAAAGTATGAAAATCGGGCGCGCAATATGGTAACAATGGCGTGAAAAGATCACAATCGATAGACGGTGGTAAAAAAAACAAAGAACAGAGTTTAGCAGTAGGTAGGTACCTACATTTTCCGCAAGCGACTTGATTTGTTACCTTTATGTGATGGCAACAGTCGTTGTTCCCTAATTGATCCGAGCTCGGCGACAAAGGGCGAAGGACCGGCCGATGTTTGCTCCGCTCGCTAAAAAGGGGAACGCGTTACGTCCCTACGTGACCTATTATTGCAAACCCTATTTGCACAACGACGCTAGTTTTCAATCAAGTGAGTGTTAATAAAAGGGTTCGCCGCCGCCAAAATACATTCAACTGGGACTGGAAAGTCAACGTAAAAATCGTTACAAAATAAAAACAAGTTCTATTTTCGGCATGAAATTTCATTACAAATACTTCTTGCATTTGCATATTCCGCCTGTTACCTGTTATTTCACGTACGATTGAACACTTGAAATCGCGTGTCAATTTAACATTACAAACCGTACACCGTGCCAGCACAGAACATGAGAAGTTAAACTTTCGCCGGAAAGGCTCATCAAATCCCATTAATCTGGGTATCCAACGTTAAGCTTGGATTTTGCGATTGTTGACATCGGGAATCCTAGTAGCCGGGCCATGGGGCAGGCAAGCAGGCGGGACGGTGCGGCGGCGGCGGCGGCGGCGGCGGCGCCGAGCGACGCCGGGAGCCGGGCAAATCCTTTCACGAGTTCGACGACAAATATAAAGAGGCTTGTGGCTCCGATATTAGTCTCCGGAGCGGCTAAGGGACGCCTCGCCACTGCGAGGGATAACAAAGTCAAACATGCGCCGTGATTGTCTGTGACAAGTAAAATATTAGAAAATGGACTCGGTATTACAGGACACTGTATTCCAAATACCGTAAACCACTGTTTAGATTTTGAGTTGAGTCTGTTTAGTCAGAACAGCAACTCATTCAGTTATTGTCCAGCAAAGCGCAAACAAGAACAAGCGTTGCCTTTACAATACGAAAGAAAGGTACGCCAGAGCATTTGTGTACCGCAAACTTAGCAAATTTCCCAGTCTGATTGCGCACAATATACCACGACAATGGTTATGTACGGTACAATGCACGTAAAATAGCGTTGTGGTTTGAAGTTTAATCACGTCGTAGCTGACCACGGGCGACACACAGCGATTAGTTGTAGGAAGCAGAGCAACATGAGTACACGAGGCGACGCAACGCAAGCAACAACAGCGCTGCCGGCCAGAGCAAACAGAATGGCCATTGTGCGTGTCAGAGCCTCCGCCTCAGCGTCAATGTTTCACGGGGGCTGCGGGCTGTGGGCTGCGGACTGAGCTCTCCCCACAGTCAACAGACCGCACCTCGGGACCACCTTATTATTATACACCCTTTAAAGATGTTTGCGTCAACAAACCAACACAACCTAACCTCTATTAATAAATCCCTGCAGGTGAATACATAATGCATAACCGGCAGCTTTCAATTGCAACGGGCAAATCGTGTTCTGTTCGCGAGTTTGGGTTATCATAAAATCGAGTCTAAGGAAAGAGGTTTTAACATGAAATAAAACAATAGATCGTGGGGTCTATTTGGCTTAAGGGTGAGTGGGTGGGTGGGTGGGTCTAGGGCATGAGTGACGGACGGGTCCCGGTCGCGTGACTTGGCGCGGGTGTCTCGCTGATGCAGCGGCAATGCGGCACGGCGGCGGGGGATCTTAAATAACGCGCAGACTTCCTCTTCAAGTGGGCCGAGCCGCCGAGCCGCCGAGCCGCCGAGCCGCCGAGCCGCCGGGCGCCGGTGCCCCGGTGCCCCGGAGCTGTCCGGCCTACTCTGCTCTAATTTAAAACGCCCGCCGCACACTAGGATCGACTTACGACACCCAACCATGTTAACACATTTTTTTGTTCTGGATTTTTTAGGTATTTCACAGTGTTTAAAATATGCGATATTTTCCGAGTCATCCCCCCACGTAGAAACAAAAGAAAACAAAACTTACAATATAGAAATTAAGCTAAATGTAAACTACTTATCCATATTATATGGCTGAAAATAAAAAAAAATGCTCTAGTGAACCAAACTTTATTAATATATGTTTGTTTATCGCTGATCTTCAAGAATAATGTTGAAGTACAATCAAACATGTTCATCATTTGTTTATTTCCATGCACGTTCCACAATGAGGTCATCAATCAATATTGTACATACAGCATATATGTACTTGTTATGTGAACCGGTAGTGGCTTTACGCACCATGTAATAACTCCATGACTAATCGTCTAATCTACCTAGACTCATGGCAAGTGAAATCCCAGTCACTTGTAATCTTTGATTCATTCATTTCTTTGGGAAACTTTGCATTTCCTCAAACGCAACGCATACTGCTTGCGATCAACTTGCATTGCACTTTTATTCAGGTAGCCAACGGAGGACTGCAGCCCATTAGACTAATGCATGGCTCACTTTCCGAATGACCGTCCGTCCATATTGCGCACTATATTTAGGCCTCATTGAATAATAAACGCTGGTTCTCTTTTATCTACCGCCGCATTAATAAATGCAGGATCTTCAATCTCAAAGTTGTGAGAGAAATAGTTGCGCAAATAGGAGAGAGCGAGCGATTAATCTAAGTTTAGAGTAAACAAGAAGGTGAAGTGATCAGCGCGGGCGTTGTTGAAGTTTAATAAGCATCAGTTAGCGACGCTCCGGCAGCCGGCTGCGGCTCGGGCCACCAATAAGGCGGGCCACTCTTTATCTCGGCGAATTAGCAGCACCCACCCACCCTCCCTCCCTCCCGGTACCCGCGCGGCAACCACAAGTCGAACCAAATAATTACTCATCTAACGTATTCGCTGAGACGGTGATTCTGTCAATTATGCCTCGCCTTGAACGATCGACTTCGGCCGCCTATGCGCCTCCCTGCTGCCGGAACAGCTTTAATAGCAATATAATTGAGACGTAATACGACCGAGTAATTGCGGCCACATGCAACTTATATGATAAAGAGTTTATTGCACTCTGGCAACTACCGCTAACTCCTTCTAAACTATGACTTTCACATTTCACGCGCGACGGATAGGCAAGTTAAAATGATACCGTTACATATTTTCAGCTCTGGTAAAAAACGGGCCGTATTCCGAACACGTAAAAGTCAAAACATAAAATGGGGTTGGGTGTCACGTCCGGCCTGCAAAGAACTAGCTTTATGTAGCGACTGCAACGTCCAACTCGTAAACAGGCAATTAGGTTTTTAAATGTCAGCTAGGAGAGCTAAGACGAGTAGAGCCGTCAAAGCGAGCATAATCTCATAACCGCGGTGCGGCGCGAGGCGGCGCGGGGCGGCGCGGGGCGGCGGCGGCGTGCGGCCGGGGCACTAGTGGCCGCGACGTTGCGCCTCGGGCCCTGGCTTTGTGCAAACACCAGAACCCTCCTTGGCTCGACGACACGCGCACTGCCTTCATTAACTTTTAACGTTATAATTATTCAGTCGAGCAAATCTTTGCGCATCGCGATTTTACCTCGAGGAAATTCGAGCGATTTTGATTTAGATGGCGTGCAGCGGCTTTGTTGGCGCGACTGCAAGAAGTTTCGCAAGTACGCCGCGCCGTGTCGGGTATCCGAGGAGGCCTCTCTATTGGTCAAGTATCGCTGAATTTCTCCGCGGTCGGTGATGCGTAGCGGACGTTGCAATCGAGCAGCCTGACCGATTCCGATCCGATTCGCACCGGGCCTGCCCCCTTGCCATAATGTCTACGTGCTTCCTCCACCGGAGCGAAAGCACAGACACGAACCACGATAGTATCTAGGCAACGAACGGTTTTAAGGTTTTTCAATAGGCTATTATCTAATTTTCAAATGCAGCTGTTAATAAAATGTCCATGAAATGTTTTCACGAATCTTTTCAGTCCATTTTCAGCATTTGCGGTTACGTCTCGAGTGGCGTGGTAATAAGCATGACCGTTGGTGTAGATCGGCACGTAATAGTGGATACGTCATCGCATCGGTTGATCGGTGATTGTTAATTAGCAGCAAGGAAGACTGCGGAGGGCCGGCCCGTCGTTGCGCGCTCCTGATTACGCCTACATATTTAATGCGCTGCTCACGTACCCCACAAGGACGCAAACTCATTTCAATGTGCTATTAATTATTAAACGTTTACTTTGTATTTGCAAATTACATATAGGTGGGCTAGAGGTGTGGGTTTTAAAATTTGATGCTGCATGCAATCTGGCAGTACTAAGGCACGTAGGGTAGGGTGGGAGGATAAGGGAAAGTGCTCCTCTTACATATGTACTTGTACATTGGTGCGGGCCAGGCGGGCCAGGCGGGCCAGGCGGGGGCGGCAGTTCGCAGAGAAGACGGCCCGCGCGCAGTTTAATTTCCCACGAGGTCGATCTCAGCGCCGCGGATCGCAACCCGCGGGAATTAATTGCCAGTAATGAATAGTCGAGCGACCGACAAATAATTGCGTTAGCGATGTTGAAAATTAACAAAACACCATCGAAGCCGACGATTGGAAACACCAAGTCTATAAAAAAACAAGTGCAAACAAACAACTACGTCAAAATTGGAAAGTTAGACCGCATCGAACAATAAAACCATGAGAAATATGGAATTATACGAACGAATTTCTAACTAAACAATTCAGCATATTCGCGTCAGCAGAATGCTATAAAGAAAGATAAAAGACAAGCCGTTTCTGCAGCCTAGATAGGTGTTTCACACGGATTGCAGGCGTCGAACAATGCAGGTAGCAACTGTTGTTGTCAAAGTTCGACGACCTGAACAATCTTTGCCAGTTTGCGGGTAACAAGGCGAGCGACAAGTTAAATTTGTGATGCTAAATAGTGACATAAGGAAAATTCGGTCGAGAATAGTTGCCGTCTCCTTGCAAGTAGTTCCATGTAGATACTAGATGTCTATGGTAATATGCGTCTCGATAAGACGTTTATTGGCACATTGGCTCGATATCGACGTCGCAGGGCCGTTACAATCGGCCGGGTAATACCGCGGTACAGTTAAGGTGGCGCGTTATTGCTTCCTCGTCGTCACAAGAGTGCGTCGTGGGAGCGTCGGAGATAGTCGCTCGTTAGAGGCGACACGCGCCGTGTGCCGACGAGTAGAGCCGACCCGACATACATACGTGCCTGTCTGTATTGTATATGCACCGGGTGCTACAGGACGCGGCGGGGCGGCGGCGGCGTCGTCGGCCAGCTAACGGTAACGTTGCCTACATAACATGAGAACAGCGTGAGCCGACTGAGCGAGAGAACACAACTTCATCTATTGCGACACGGCTATCTCTACATCTATGTTATGATGAAACAACGACACAATTTACATCGGAATGTCGTTATTATTGTTAGAAAAAAGTGTCCTTTGTAGAAACATGTGAACATTGTGGTAAAAAGCCTGCTCGGCAAAGGCAGGGACAGAATGCCATTACGATGGAACGTTATTTCAAAGTCCCGTTTCGCAATGTCGGTCTAATGTGCTACACATTATTGATGTCACGGATGGCTCGTCACATCTTTAGCGAACATTATTTGCTGACATCACATAGAAGATGGTATTTAGTTGCCCTCTATTAAGGTCGTTTTACTTTGATTTTCTAATTACGGTTTAGCCTCTCCAAAACCGAGGGTAGTTTTAAACCTTATGCCATGGTAATAAAATTTAATACCTATAACGGAAAAGTGGCGTTAGCAAAGTTTTATTGCCGTTGATATTCAAGAGGTTAATTGCTTAAGCAAATCGAATCGTAATTTATCAAGTGCTAAACGATGTGAAAACTTACTTTCCCTGTGGAAAACCAATAGTTGTTCTAATCAGATTAATCCTAGAAAAGCCATCCAGAGAAAACGTGTTTCGCATTCGAATCTTACAGTTGATATCGAATATTGTATCTACCTACTACCACACTCGCAGTACCCTTTATTCGCGTACAACATGGTTTATCCTGTCCATCCAATGTTTGCTGAAATAAATGTCTCGTTGCTGATAAGCTCGCGTTTGTACAAGTATTTGCTCTGTCCGTCTGTCTGTATTTAATATAAATCTTGGGAGTTAAATTTGTCCTATTTCCCGGGTTCCAATTGAAATAAAAATGTGCATGTAACCCCCATGACAATGCAATATTTTCATGACATGGAACTGATCTGATGCTGGAGCAAGGAGGTGGCCATGGGAACTCTATAAAAACGACGCAACCCCATCAAGTTTGGGCTCGTTTGATTCGTCTTGACAAGTACTTTGCTTCTAGGTGATATCCAGGGTTTAATGATGGATCCGGAAGGTGGCCATGGGAACTCAGTAATGTTTCGACGCAACCCCATCATGTTTGGGCTCGTTTGATTCGTCTTGACAAGTACTTTGCTTCTAGGTGATATCCAGGGTTTAATGATGGATCCGGAAGGTGGCCATGGGAACTCAGTAATGTTTCGACGCAACCCCATCAAGTTTGGGCTCGTTTGATTCGTCTTGACAAGTACTTTGCTTCTAGGTGATATCCAGAGTTTAATGATGGATCCGGAAGGTGGCCATGGGAACTCAGTAATGTTTCGACGCAACCCCATCAAGTTTGGGCTCGTTTGATTCGTCTTGACAAGTACTTTGCTTCTAGGTGATATCCAGAGTTTAATGATGGATCCGGAAGGTGGCCATGGGAACTCAGTAATGTTTCGACGCAACCCCATCAAGTTTGGGCTCGTTTGATTCGTCTTGACAAGTACTTTGCTTCTAGGTGATATCCAGAGTTTAATGATGGATCCGGAAGGTGGCCATGGGAACTCAGTAATGTTTCGACGCAACCCCATCAAGTTTGGGCTCGTTTGATTCGTCTTGACAAGTACTTTGCTTCTAGGTGATATCCAGAGTTTAATGATGGATCCGGAAGGTGCCCATGGGAACTCAGTAATGTTTCGACGCAACCCCATCAAGTTTGGGCTCGTTTGATTCGACATTTTTACAACTATTTATATAATAGAAGATTACAAGAAGGGCATAAAACAAGCCATTTTATCCAAGACGGCTCGGTTGGATAGTTAAGTCGAGGATAAAATGGGTTTTATGACCGAGTTATACACTCTGCTTTTCACTTTGATTACGAGGAAATAAAACAGTGATAATGTAAAAAAAATACTTAAGTTTTAAGAAATTTAGGCGGCAATGTCTGTTCAATAACACCTTTTGTTTTTTTTTCCATTAGTGTGTAAGCATTATTTCCTCTTCACTTGACGTCATATTAATTATCTTTCGTAAAACAAGTTTTGCAAAGAAAACAACTAATTAAAAGTAAAAAACATGCAGAAAAATAAACACTGGCGGGAAAGAGACTGTCTTAGTTTTTTTCACGCCACTGTGTTTTTTTTCTGCATGTAATTTTTAGCTTAGGTCTTACGCGATACTGCCAAGTCATAATTTGATTTTTAATGTTTTTATTATTAATTCTTGTTTTAATGAGTTTTTAATTTCTTTTTAGAGTTCCGTAGAGAAACAAGGAATAGTTTCCTCATGTCTGTCTGTCCGTCTATATGTCACAGCAACTTTATTCCGAAACTATCAGGACTACACAGTTGTTACTTGGTATTTATATGTATTTTGTGAACCGCTGCAATATTTTTATATTAAAAAAAATAAAAATAAGGGGGCTTCCTCATACATGGAGCGGAAACGAAAAATATTGTTTTTCATCAAACCTAGTGTGGGGGGGTGTCTATAGATAGGTCTTTAAAAATGACGTTGAGGTTCCTGAAACCATTTTTCCTCAAAGTCAATGTGCCCCCCCCCCCCCCCCCCTAACTTTTAAAGTAAGAGAGTGAACAATCAAAAAAAAGTATGTTGTGTATCTCAATAAACCCTTTCAACGAAAATTGGTTTGAACAAAATAAAATAAGCATTTTTTAAGAAAAAAATACATTTATTAAAAACCTCAAATATAACTTTGTCATTCATACAAACATTATGAAACACAAGCGAGTAATTATTTGCTGGTGAAGAATGATAGTGATGTTTTGGCTAGGTGTATCCACTATGAAAAACAAAGTAATTATTTGCTGGTGAAGAATGATAGTGATATTTTGGCTAGGTGTATCAGGTGTTTGTAAAGTGAGTACCTTCCTAATTTATTTATTTTGGCTTATATTCTAAATTTAAATAGATGTAACCCCTTCCTTAATGTAGAGCTATAAGAGAGGCTTTAGCGGTGAAAAAAGTTGTACTGAATTTCATTATGTCACAACCTAGATCAAACTGTTTTGTCTTGGGCACGCTTAAATCCCTCACTGCACTGAGAACTCAAGTCTTAAAACACCCTCGCTTCGCTCGGGGCTTACAACTGGAGTGCTTCGTCACGTTCAGCATTCAATATCGGGCCCGCGACTTAAAATAGTGCTTTATCCCCTTGGTGCATAATCTACCTTAGTAGCATTAAATAATACCTAAATTCTTTAAAAAAATATATATTTACGTAGAGTAAGATGTAACTAGTGGCTCTGTGAGCTGTAGATCTCGCGTGTTACACTTTCTTTTAATAACACACACAAAGTTATGAATTATCAAATACGTATATAGAGTATGAATGTACGCACCAATAACTTTGAAAACTACATTTTGCGGTCTTAAACCCAACCAATTATTTTTTACTTAAATTATATAGCCTGCCTGTTACTCTAACGGTCTCTACAAATCCAACGACACCTCATATGTTAAAATCCGTTCAGCTGTTTGTCCAGTTTGGAAGTACCAACCATTTGCATTTATGTGCCACCAGTGCTCGAACTGATGTAGAAATGCAACAGAACTTTCTGCTGCTTTTCTAGACAGTTTATTTGAATTAGTTAAGAGCAATAAAGTTATCTCTTCGTGCATGATTAAAGATGTAGTTGTTTTAACGTATTTTTATACAGATCCCTCTTTATTCTGAAGTTATTTAAAGTGGCTAACACTCCCCTTATTCCATTATCAACTTCTCAAGTGCAAGTGGCGATTTCTACAGTAATATAATATGTATATTATATATATTTAATATATAAGATACCTATCGTAAGGAAGTAAAGACTGACGCATAAATGACCTTTATCATAAATTATAACACCATAGTAATTGCCAAACTCTTAACCTCTTGATTACCAACTACCCTCGGTTGTTGAGAGGTTAAAGCTTATATACAAATTCCTTTATTACTGTAGATATTTACATACACTTATGAAACGTCATTTTTGCCTTTTTTCCTATATTGGACCACTGTGGGAGAAGAATATATATCCTGGAAACCTGACACACTTTACGAAGTTTTATCGAAGAACATTAGTTGTTTGTATTTTTCTTAGATATCAACATCGATTAAAAATATATACAGTCATATAATTACAGACTCTGAATGCATATAAAAATAACTAAGCTATTCCTCTATATATTTTTATTATTATTTGAACTTGCTACACAATTTAAAATAATAATAATAATAATAATACCTTGGACACTATTTACACACATTGATCTAGCCCCAAACTAGGATTCCCTGTATCTTGTGTACTAGACAACGATACAAATACTTATATAGATAAATACTATACTTAGATAGATAAACAACCATGACTAGGGTACAAACATCCGTTCTCATCAACAAATATTTGCCCCCATCGGGACTCAAAAGGTATTGCGTAATGTTAAAATGAAATATTATCGACAAAACTTGTCTGTTCCTAATATTTTATTCAGTTTATAGTAATTGCAAGCAGTATAAACTTAACAAAGATATGGCCATATAAACCTTTGGATGCTAACCTTCGAATAGTGACGAAATTTTGTTTTAGAATATTTCTTGTTCGTATTGATGTTAGCTATACATTAGTTCCATAAGAATTAGGCGTGTACAATACGATTAAAATCAGTTAAAGATTCAGCTTTTCTCTGATATCATCGCCTAAATCCAGAGACGGAAATGACACGAAATACATTACCGCGATTTCTTTTAGGTAGCATTCAATTTCAAGTATCATACGCAATGTATAGCACCTGCCAAGATGACATTACTAACAGGTAGACCTGAGAAATGTATGCTGAAGCGACATGAATTTGAACCAAACCCTGTCCAATTTTTTTTGATGATCTTTACTTTCTTCTTTTTTAAATAAATTAGCATCTTTTCTAAAATAGTTATATATATTATTTACAATTTCTCGAGATTAAGCAAAAATATTTTTACCACGCATTAAATTTGTTGAAGCCATGATACATGTACATAACTGATACTAAGCTTTGCTCTACATGAGATCTGATAACTTTTTGCCAGTGCGAGCCGTATGGTCTTGTCTTGGCAACATTTTACATGAACATGTTTTTTAATGGGATTTCACTTCTTTTTGTGAGTTACCTAAGACAATATTTTTTTATATTGTTTATTTTGTCTTTCTTTTTTTGGGAAGAAAGACAAACTTTCTTTTTTTGGGGTATATTTATTGCACATCAGAGGAAATTTTTTACGTAGCCCGTTCTCTGTCTTTGCCTTTTTCCGATTCGTAATATATGTTTGTGAAATCGGGATGCAATCCCCAGTACAAAAAGATATTGAAATTTACAATTGTAAGTAAATTTTGATAAAATTTTATAGAATCGAATATTTTCACGAATGAAATTAGCGTTCATAAACATAAATGTATCATATACGTCACACTGTTTTTATTGACACTAAGAAGGCAGACTATCAAAATAGTAATTTTTTTCAAATTTTTCTTATTTAAATATAAAGGTTGTGTTAGTTTTGAGGTATAAAGGAGGTTTTGTTGCTCATATCGTTCTTGTATTGTATTCAATAAGTCAACGAGTAATATAATTAAAGGTCATATCTGTAAATTGATAACTATATGTGAGAGATGAGGGATTCACGACAATTTCCGAGGTTGGCCGAATCGTTAACTGATTTTAATCGTAATGATTTTTATCGTGAAAGTAGAAGCGGAAAAACAAAACGCTAAATAATAGTAGTTTATGTGACTGATACATAATGAAGGGCATTAAATTCGAGTGTGGGTTTATGAAACGAGCCGAAGGCGAGTTCTAAAACTTGGAATTTTTCACCCCTACCCTTAAATTCGGGGATGGAAGTTTGTATGAGACTTTCGTAAATTTTGATGCTAGAAGTCTGAAAATTGATAAACGGACTCCTTGATTTACATAACAAAACCCCTACTTCAGGATTTTAGTAAATCGCCCCAACGTTTTAAATTAGGGGAAGAATTAAGCGCGCGCAAAACGCCTAATCGGGCTAAAAATGTTTTCAAATAGCAAGTACGGTGCATTAGAGGTCAGTGATGCGTTGTTGGGTATCCTGCTGTATGCCGCTGATCCCTAGATGACAAGTAGGTGGCTAGATGTCAACTTGAACCGCAACGAAGAGTCAAGTCGAAAACCGAAATGACAATTCTGAATCCCGATTTCACAAACATATATTACGAATCGGAAAAAGGCAAAGACAGAGAACTACGAAAAAAATTTCCTCTGATGTGCAATAAATATACCCCAAAAAAAGAAAGTTTGTCTTTCTTCCCAAAAAAAGAAAGACAAAATAAACAATATAAAAAAATATTGTCTTAGGTAACTCACAAAAAGAAGTGAAATCCCATTAAAAAACATGTTCATGTAAAATGTTGCCAAGACAAGACCATACGGCTCGCACTGGCAAAAAGTTATCAGATCTCATGTAGAGCCAAGCTTAGTATCAGTTATGTACATGTATCATGGCTTCAACAAATTTAATGCGTGGTAAAAATATTGTTGCTTAATCTCGTGAAATTGTAAATAATATATATAACTATTTTAGAAAAGAAGCTAATTTATTTAAAAAAGAAGAAAGTAAATATCATCAAAAATATTTGGACAGGGTTTGTGAAGCAACCGGAGTTTCGAAAAGCAGCGTGTTAACTATTTTAAAGGAAAACGATAAGCTCATGTCGCTTCTGCATAATACATTTCTTAGGTCAACCTGTTAGTAATGTCATCTTGGCAGGTGCTATACATTGCGTTTATGATACTTCAAATTGAATGCTACCTAAAAGAAATCGCGGTAATGTATTTCGTGTCATTTCCGACTCCGGATTTAGGCGATGATATCCGAGAAAAGCCGAATCTTTATCTGATTTTAATCGTATTGCACCGACAACAATAAGATTTATCTTCCGACTCGTTGACGCCTTTGGTTAAATGAGGCTCTTAATTAATAGCCCGGCCGTTCATTAGGGACCGGTTTATAAGCAATTGGCCTTTTGATTCAAATAAAGCAACGTCGGAAACGTTTAACACCCAACCTTACCGGACGTCAGCCTTTGGATTTAGAGAAATGGAAAACCGTAGGATTATTATGTTATTCTGACACTTTCAGTCAGAATACTTTTCAAATATAAGGGGATTCCGACACAAATTCCGAGATGTCAGAATTACAAAATCAGGCGGCTGGTTCGGGCCCAATTTTGTACTGGGGATTGCATCGCGAAGGTATCGCGGCCGCTCCGAGGGAAGCGGAATGCCGTGTTTGGCTTGTGTTAGGAGACTGACTGGCAAATGCTGACTGCCAAAGTCGAGATGCGATCGCGATGCAATCTCCAGTACAGAATTGGGTCCCAGGTCACAGTGTTGACACTCACAAGGTAGTTTGGAATCAAAAGTCAGCCCTTTTGATTTATTGGTTGATTTGTCAATTTGAAAGGGATTCCGATATAAATTCCGAGATGTCAGTACTTGTAGAGCTACCGGCCTAATTCGTTTTTGCAAGTTGGCATCAACGCAACCGATGATTTCTTTTAGTGTCAACGTTGTTGGCGTTAGCAAGGTTGGTTCAGTCACTTACGGTGAGTTCTTAGTGGTTTTTGTTTCAAAGTTTGGCCTTTTGTGCAATCGTATACATGTTTTCGAATCCACCATTATTCATTTATAAGAATTAAAATACTTGTTTATACTAAAGTTATAGTATAAGGTCACAATTGCATGTACAACATGGAGGCGAGCGAAGCGAAGGGAGGCGATCCCATGGTGCAACGTAAAACTGTTAATGACATGTCGTCTGCAGTTGCGTCTACTTGCACCTTTATGATATGACACAGTCCGAAGTGTAAGAATAGTTCGATGTACAAACTGTATATAGCTTGATGAGTCGATGACTGTATAGGCTGCGTATGCGAATATTCTAAATTAGCTGAATTAGCAACCGATCTCACGAACTTAAACTACGTGCTCTATTGACATGCGCATACAAATGTCACGTTCGCACCCGCACGCTTTCGTCAGAAGCGATAGTGCGAGGTCATGACATAAAATGGGACTTGTTTTGTTGTTATAAATAACTATCATAATCTATATTTCTAAAAAAACTAAGCCGCATCTAGCGAAGTAAGAAAAGCACCTTCACTACTAAACATTACTTCACAAATAGAGATGTAATGTGACCGTCAAGAGTCAAGTTATGTGTTCGAGCAACCTGACCAAGCATATTGGTTTAAACTCAATGTGTTAGGTAAAATTTGTTAAATATTGGCAATCACGTAAAAACTACGTTTATAGTAAAAGGGTTGGAGACTCCGATTAAGGAATTTTACAATAATTACATTTTCCAACCATGTCTCAGCACAGGGTTCAGGACTCGAGACGATGCTCAAACCAGCTCAGGGAGACCGACAGGAGAGCTGGGGGGTAATGTTACTATTTGACAAGCCTCGCACAAGCATATCGTAAGGCTTCAATAGTTTAGTATTGGGGAAAAAAATTAGATGTGAGAGAATTCCCTAAATCTCACTAAAGCTCACTGCGTTTACCCTCCTCCTACACAGTGTCCTAGCTTGCCCAATTCGGTAGAAGGGAATGCCAGCGAACCTCTTACACCGGAAAAGTGTCCCAGCTTTCGATTAAAGGAAATTCTCGTCAGACTTGTAAAAAGTGTGCTAGACTGCCCAATATGATACTATTGAAGCCTGCGGTATGCTTGTGCGAGGCTTGTCAAATAGTAAATTTACCCCCCCGCCCCCGGGTGGCAAGAGCGTTACGCTGAAAATTGCTGATCGGTGCGTGACCCGACGTAAGTGTAGGAAATTAGGGGTTTTCTGAGAGCTCAGTAGTAATCAAAGCAGATGGCGTCGATCTTTTGCGGATATCTTCCACAGAGTAATATTAGGTCCTTACCACAGATATCGAGAGATAGGTTAAGGGGCGTTGCACGTGCGAACAAATCTAGCTCCGATAGTCTTCATATTAAAAATTCTCGGTAGTCACCGGGCGACCGCAGTGACGAATTCATTTCCGCTGTTTATCGAAAATGCCGACCTGTGCAATACTCATGTGCAAAAATAGAAGCGGGATTGTAAACTCCAAAACAGGCGGAGTAACATATCACTTGTAAGTCTCATTCCAACTATTATTTCTTCTTAAAACACAAGAAATAAACATTATTACGGAAATATATCATTCACAAAAAATTCGTCACGAGTTGATAATTAAAGTGACAAATTCATGTTGTTCTCGCTAGGTTGCTTGTTTTGTATCTTAATTTCACTGCGTATGGCCAAGCTAACACGCAATGAATATTTCACACTTATCTAAATTCGAAAGTAAATATGCATCGAGGTACGGAGGCGAACTGTTACACGCACGCAGAGACGACATATAGTGATGGGAATAGTGATAGTGAGAATTATGTTTTTGAATCGATGGAAAGAAATAGATTTTTTACCAACTCGAACAAAACCCATTGGGTAATCAACTTATATTACTAATCAAAGCTCTAATGAGAAGATATACTAATATAAGACTGCATTACTTAGCAAAAAATGCTACGCCTAAATTGTCAAAACGCCAATTTCTTAATAAATATTTACATTTTTTCTTGTCAATAGGTAGTATTGTACTGTACAGGATTATACAGAAAGGGTATATATGCCGAAAGGCGGTTGTTAATACATCAATCTGAACATCCTCTATTAAAACGATTTGATCAGAGCAACATTATTTTTCTCTTTGCAGTACATTTTGGGCCGAGCGGTCAGCTGATTTGTATGGGGAAGTAAAAAATTACGTTTCTCTGATCAAATCAGATGCATTGAGAAAGTTGTTCAAAATCATAACCCAAACAATATTTTTCGGCTTGGCACCCCGTCCCGTATGTACAGCCTGTAAACATAGTACAGATGTAGTGAATAATCCTTTCCTTTCGTATTTTCTCGGAAATGTTCGTTTTTGTCTTACTACTTCACTCGCACTCAGTACCCATCGAGACAACGTAGGGAACGGTCGCATTGCAAGAGGAAGTATCTATATAGAGTAGTTAATACCACATAAATATTTTGTTGATATTTATGTTAGATTTTGTGATAAACTTCATGGACTCATGTATTAATGCAGGCCACCTATATTTATTTATTTTTGACTTTACATTTCACTCTTGTCTGTCATTTTTGTAAATAATAAACATCGATTTTATTCGATCCACATTAACAATTTATAACAGACATGCCGAAAGCACTAAGAAAAGGGAAACGATAAGATCGGCAAGCCTGCGAAGTTATTTTCAATATTTATTTATATTTCTTAACTGAAAATGATAAATTCAAACATACCAACTATACTGCTTACTTTTGTAGAGTCCAAAAACGAGTTTCGGAGGCCAGTGGAATTTCTCAACGAACAGTAAATAAAATATTACAAAAAGAATACAATAAATCAATCCACCTCCAATAGTCCGAAGTCGGCAAATTTGGGTAGACCAAATAAATTATTTTGTCTAGGTCTTGACGATTTTGACTACAACGTTATACGCCGATTAGTGTATAATTTCCATTTGATATACAAACAAGTACCTACAATTAAAGCCCTGAAGTCCAAGTTATCCGAAGCCATAAATTTTAAGGGATGTGACTTTACGCTAAGAAAAATTCTTAGAAAAATGGGATTTCGGTATAAAAAAGTTGAAAACAACAGAAAATTACTTATCGAGAAAGATGATGTTCGTTTAAAAAGAGTAAAGTTTTTAGCCGCGATAAAAAAGTACAGATTGCAAGGGAGAGAGATTGTTTATATAGATGAAACATACATCCATACCTCACATTTGGCAGGTAAAAGCTGGGCTGACTCGTCAGAAAATGGAGTGAAACAGTTAATTTCTAAAGGACAACGTCTTATAATAGTGCACGCTGGTAGTAGAAAGGGGTTTATACCTGGGGCATTGTTAATGTATCAGTCTACTGATAAAACAGGTGACTATCACAACGCGATGAACAATGAAAACTATGAAAAATGGCTTCGTAATCAACTCATTCCAAACTTAGCTCCACATTCGGTACTAGTAGTAGATAATGCTGCATATCATAATAAGTACGTAGAAAAACCTCCTAATTCAAATACCAGGAAGCAAGACATGATTGATTGGCTATCCAAACATAACGTTCCGATTGATCCGTCATTAACAAAACTTGAAATATTTGAAATTATTTGCAAGTACAAACAACACTTTGTAGAATACTCTATAGATAAACTTATGAACGAATATGGACACAGCGTACTAAGGTAGCCACCATATAATCCTGATTTCAATCCGATTGAAAACATATGGTCTCAAATAAAGGGATACGTATCCAAAAGAAACATCAGTATGAATATGACTACTGTGAAACAATTGGTACAGGAAAAGGTTAATATGATTGGTTCCGATGTTTGGGCCAAAGTATGTGACCACGCCATCAAATGCGAAAACGATGAAAAAAATTGATGCAGAGAGAACTGAAAACCGCAAATACATACAAAGCCTGGAATAGAGAGTCGAATTCTTAGAGCGTCAAAATAGATCCACGAGCGTCGAAATCAGGAATATTCCCCAACAGTCTGGAAAATCCAAGCAAGACTTAGCCAACTTAGTCATTAAAGTAGGAAAAGCCATAAATGTTCCTATCCAGTATTCCGATATAAAAGATGTGCTTAGGACCAATCCCAAGAAGTCGACAATTAAGCCGATTATTGCCGAATTTACAACAGTCCTGGCCAAGGAAGCTTTACTTAAATCGGTAAAGAAGTATAACAAAGAACACAAGGACGATAAACTAAACACAGAGAATATGAATATTTCTGGCCCGAAAGAACCTGTGTATATTGCTGAAAACCTGACGTTTAAAGCTAGAAAACTGTTCTACTTGGCACGAGAACTGCGCAAAGCACACGAATCTCCCCTTGTGAGGGTTGATTCTGAAGCAGACATTACGAAACTCAAAGAACAGAATTGACTACTGCCTGTAAATTTAGATATTACTATTAGATTCTGTTTAAAAACCCCATTACACCTATACAACACTATACTGAGAGTACTCCCATGCGTTGTTATTATCTACTGCACACTCACACACTCCAATAACTCACCACTCAACAATTCTCACATATCAAATCAACAGTCTCAAATATCTATGTACTTTTCAAACACCCCCTTATGTCAAATCAAATCAAATCAAAAATCCTTTATTTCCATAGGATGTTGTTACATCACTTAGATCCGTCATTACATTTTTTTGGGTGAGTTCACTAACACAATGGCGGAATCTGTGGAGAAGAGCTCACCGAATAAACTCCACAGTCGTCGCATCCCGAATGGCCGAGTCGGTAGTGACGCTGCCTACGAAACCAAGGGTCCCGGGTTCGAGTCCCGGTGGGGGCAAATGTTTGTTTGATGAGAACGGATGTTTGTACCCTAGTCATGGTTGTTTATCTATCTAAGTATAATATTTCTCTATATAAGTATATATATCGTTGTCTAGTACCCAAGATACAGGGAATCCTAGTTTGGGGCTAGATCAATGTGTGTAAAAGGTGTCCAAGGTATTATTATTATATTATTATCTTTTGCGTTTCCTTTTTTAAATAAAATATTGTCAAATTACAAAATGAATGCTAATTATATATCGAAACAGCCTGTTACTCAAACAATCTATTCCCATGGACATCTGTCCTCTAAGTAATCAGATATCCTATAGTAACCTTTTTTATACAATTTCTGTTTTATTATTATTTTAAACTTGTCTAATAAGTTTTTAATATCAGTAGGGACCTTATTGTAATAGCGTATACAATTGCCTTTAAAAGAATTACTAATTTTATGTAGTCGGCTTACATAAGCAACCAACTTGTCTTTATTTCTAGTATTAAAATTGTGTATATCACTGTACTTCTGAAAATTAGTTATATTTCTTTTTACATACACAAGATTGTCATAGATATATTGAGACACAAATGTCAGAATATTGATTTCTTTAAACTTTTCCCTCAGTGACACTCTAGGCCTAATCTATAAATTGCACGAACAGCCCGTTTCTGCAGAATAAATATACTATTAGCATTCGCAGCGTGACCCCACAATAAAATACCATAGGTCATTAAACTATGAAAGTAACTAAAGTAGACTAGTCTAGCGGTGTCTACGTCGGTAAGAGCTCTAATTTTTTTAACTGCGAACGCTGCCGAACTCAGTCTGTTCGACAATTTATTTATATGAGGATCCCATTGTAGTTTGGCGTCTAAAGTAATGCCCAAAAAGACAGTCGACTGCACAAGGTCCAATCTCTGTCCTTTTATAAATATGTCTGTAGTTACCGGGTTCACATTGGGTAACACGAATTTAATACATTTAGTTTTCTTTTCATTAAGTAATAAATTGTTAACAGTAAACCAGTTCACTATACTAGAGATAGCATTGTTTACCTCGTCATAATTTGATTGCTGTCTTTTAACTTTAAATATCAAAGAAGTATCATCGGCAAACAATACTAACCCATGTTTTGCTTTAACAAGGTAAGGTAAATCATTAATATATACTAAAAACAAGAAAGGACCAAGAATTGAACCTTGCGGTACGCCCATACTTATTGAAGACCCAGGTGATCTTTTCCTAACATCGACCATCTGAACCCTATCTGTTAGATATGACTCCAGAAGGCCAAGTGCCTGATCTTTTACACCATAATGGCGTAACTTCCTGACAAGAGTGTCATGATGGACGCAATCAAAAGCCTTGGATAGATCGCAGAAGACACCTATTGCATCCATTGCGTCTTCCCAGGCATCAAAAATATTGTCGATTAGTTCAACACCAGCATCGGCTGTTGAACGACCCTTTGTGAAACCAAACTGAGCATTATGAATTAAATTATTGAGATAAAAATGACTTTGCAATTGATTAAGTATGAGTTTTTCAAATATTTTGCTAAGCGTTGGTAGTATCAATATGGGTCTAAAATTGGTGGGGTCTGATGTACTACCAGCTTTGAATAAAGGTATAACTTTACTTAGTTTCATCAAGTCAGGAAACACACCATTATCTATACATTGATTAAATATACAACAAAGGTGAGGTGCAATACAATCTACAATGGAACTAATAATTTTTACTGATAGACCATGGGCGTCAGCTGTCTTTTTCATTTCCAGTCCACATGTCCACAACATTTGCGCTATCTATTTATAAACATTAAAAGAGGGCCTTATAAATAAAATAAATGAAGAATTAGACTTATTGGGAGCGTTCGAATCTTATCAGTGCATAGGAGATGAATGTCTACTACATGTCGATAACTCCAACACTAGTTTGAGAGTATTCCATATGAACATTCGCAGCATAAACTGTAATTTCGACAAACTGGCTCCTCTACTTTCTTGTCTTAAACTTGACTGGGATGTGATCGTTCTTACTGAATGCTGGTTAAGTAAAGCCCCGAATGTTCCCATACTTGATGGATATCTCTCTTATTCCTCTAAGGAAGTAATAAACCAGAATGATGGAGTGGTCATTTATATTAGAAATAATATTGAACATAAAATCGAATACCCTAACTTTAAAGATGGAAATACAATAATTTGCAAAATAGGAAGTAGCTTAGCTATAGTAGCTATTTACCGATCACCCTCACATAACAATATCGATAATTTTTTGAATAGCCTACAAATGACTCTGACTGACCTAGCATCAATACCATCAGTGGATGTTATTGGGGATATAAACATTGACATCATACCTGAAAATAAGCCCAAACTAAACCCAGACGACTACCTAAATTTAATATCATCTTTTGGCTACTCTCCTACCCACCAATTTTCCACCCATGATAGAACGTGCCTAGATCATATACTTCTTAAATCTAGACATAGCGCTAAAACAATAATCTTAAATGCCAGTATAACTGACCACGCCCCCACTCTACTGAATCTGGAGCTAACTATTCAAAGAGTAAATCCCAAAAATGTAAGACTTCACATAAATTACGCATCTGTCAAATCCGATATTGATCAATGTGATTTTTCTGATGTAATTGTTTTAAATGAACCGAATGTTGCTGCAAACTTTTTGTAACCAAAATATCCAACATAATAATGACTCATTCTACGGTCAGAAAAATCCCACGAAAACAACGAACAATAAAGCCATGGATTACACCTGGCCTACTCAAATGTATAAGAAATAGAGACCGTTTATACAAGAAATCACCTAATAATCAAGTTAACAAAATTATTTACACTCGCTACAGAAATTACTGTAATAACCTGCTAAAGAAACTTAAACGCTCATACGAGAAGGATGAGTCCGAAAAGGCTAAAAATAAACCCAAGGCCACATGGGAAGAAGAAAAAAAAAAAAAAAAAAAAACTTAATTGCCCTCCCAATCCTTTCTCCAAGATACACAACTAAACACACTTGTTATTCTGGAAGTGGATGTTGCCGAGATAAATAAAATTATTTTGGATCTACGAAGCGACTCAGCTATAGGCTGGGATAGCATCTCTTCATCTGTTATTAAATCGAGCCACTTTGTTCTTGCGCCAATTATATCTCACGTGTGCAAACTCTGTCTCTCAAAAGGTGTCTTTCCAACAATTTTCAAAAAAGCTCTTGTTCACCCGATTCTCAAATGTGGGGACAGAGAGAACATTACAAATTATAGACCTATCTCTGTTCTTACTACCATGTCTAAAATATTAGAAAAAATGCTAAATAACCGATTAGTAGGATTCTTAACTAAATACAAAATAATTGCTGATAATCAGTATGGATTCTGCAAGGGCAAGTCGACCGAGGATGCCGTTTTGCAATTAACGGAGAAAATATCAAGGACTCTAGATAAAAAATCTAAGTGCGTTGGCATCTTCCTTGACCTGAAAAAAGCCTTCGACACTGTATCAATACCCCTATTAATAAATAAATTAAGTTCTGCTGGTATAAGAGGACATGCCCTAGACATTTTTAGAGATTATCTCACCAAACGTACTCAGAGAGTAAAAATAGAGAATCATCTAAGTGATGATATCGCTCTGTCATACGGTGTGCCCCAGGGAAGTATCTTGGGCCCCACACTATTTCTTTTATACATCAACGATCTGTGCAAACTTTCTACACCTAACTGCAATATTGTCACTTACACCGATGATACTGCTCTCCTAGTTGAGGGTCAAACCTGGGATAAAGCCAGGATAAACGCAGAGGTATCTCTCGGGGTAGTCATGAAATGGCTCGTCGCTAACCTTCTTACTCTAAATGTTGACAAAATCATGTATCTCACCTTTTCACTGACCTCTTCGGGGAAACCACCTCAAGGTTATTTTAATGTTAAGAGCACACAACAATTGCAACTTTAGCAAATTTAGTCACTCAAACTGTTCTTGCCCGACGCTCAATAGAGTAGATAAAGTAAAATACTTAGGGGTAATTATAGATGACACTCTCTCATGGAAACCACATATAATTAATTTAACAAGTCGCACCAGAAAGCTCATTTATATCTTCAAAATGCTTAGACCGTCAGCAGACGAAAATGTTTTGTATACAGTGTATAATGCTTTGGCCCAGTCAATTATATCTTATTGCATAGCGGCTTGGGGTGGCGCACCAAAAACACTAATTATAAAATTGGAAAGGGCTCAAAGAGCTGTCCTTAAAGTACTTCTAAGAAAGCCTTTCAGATACCCCACTGAATTGCTTTATACTGAGTGCAAAATGCTTCCGGTAAGGCAACTTTTCATCCAACAGGCTATTCTGAGAACACACACAAGTCGCCCATACGATCCTTTGCTACTCCTAAAGCGGAGAAAAGACAGAGTGTTTGAGATAGAACGCTGTAAAACCGCTCAAGCTCAAAGGCAGCTTTATGTCACCGGCCCTCGTCTCTACAACAAAATCAGCAGGGACGTCGAGCTTTATTATCTACCCAAAACCGTCTGCAAAACATTAATAAAAAAATGGCTGCTCAGGCTCTCCTATGGAGACACGGAGAAGCTTCTTGACATTCCAAATTAGGAAACCAAAATAACAAAATTACCTGGATTCCATACCTCAACTCATTATCCCCCTCCTTTCCTTCATCAACTCCACATGCACAACACACACAAAATTAACACACACACACTACACTCCACATTTATACTCTACATTCACATCACACTACACACTCTCTTTATAATAATTACAATTAAGTTTTAGTGTTAGTATTATACCCACCAATTGTGTACCCTAATACCTGCCAATTGTGTACCCTAATTTGTTTTTATACTGTAGATTATTATTATTATTATTTTCTGTAGATTTACCTTTTTTGATTATCTGCATAAATCAAAAAATAGTTAAGTACCTACTATTGTACAAAATAAAACATGTACCCACTGGGAAGTAACTGTCTCCCATGATACAGGTTTTTCCTACTTTGGGAGGCAGGGACCTCAAATATGTTAACCCTGTTATTTTGAACAATAAAAATTATTCTTATTCTTATTCTTATAAAAAAGGTCTGCAAAATCCTACTGTAGTTTTGACTTATAGTTAGACATTTAGGGTTCCAATCCTTATAGAATCATTAGATCATCCCAACCGGAATTTGGTTTTTATCAGTGCGTTTTATTGAAATAAAACGTCCTCAGTAACTAGTTATATTTTTGTTTACCTAACGAATTCTTTATATGATAGAATCGTGGTGGTTTTAACATCTCAGTGTAATATACGTCAAACGGGCAATTTGACATTTGACATTGATAAATAAAGTATGCGATTTATTTGATACCTACACGTAATTTAATAATACAGTAATTCATAGACACATCGGCACCATTCGGGTGTTATCGTTGTTCCGAGTTTTGCCGATAGGAAAGGATTATTCACTACATCTGTACCTGCGGTGGTGTGGGTGTGTTCGGACGATAGATGCATGACATTGCACTGACCAATAAATGCGGAAGGATTGATGTTGAGTGATGTAAATGTGTGCTTGTTCTTAATTTTCGGCGACACTGGTTCCGATACAAGCTTAGCGCCAAGGGCCTTATCTCTCGATATCTGTGGTCCTTACATATGAAATTGGCGTTTCGCCGTACTGGCCACTTTGATCTCAAATATCTCCTCTATGGTTAGGAATTCCAAATTAAAATTTATACAGCTATTACTCATGTATTTGTGTTTCCAAAATTATAATTCATTTGTTTTTTCCTCAATTGTTTTTTTTTCTTGCGTCACTCAGCTTACAAAATGGAAGACTGATTTGATTGCTAACAACATAACGGCGAAAAGAATTTAGAGCTGTAATGCACTCTACATAACTATTCAAAATTGATGTCTTACTAAACGAATGATTTAAGAGAATCGCGCGTGAAGCAGTTCGGCTAGACTCGTTATAAGGTCTCAGAACTAGTCGAACAAGAACGTATGAGATCGTAATGAACATTTGGTTGATCGATTCAAAGGGTTACAATCCAATTCGATGCAATAGATTCATTGATATGATCGGGCATCCTTACTAGTGCAAGGGATTTTTTTAAATATGATTGTGGCAACAATAACTTATTGCGTCTGGCGTCAGTCCAGTCACAGGAATAAAACAATCCCTTATACTACTAGGTTAACCCTTTCCGAAAAAAAGACAATTTGACTTAAAAATAAAGCAATTTATCCGCAAATAGTATCCGTCATTCCAACTTTTCGGATGGTTGTAATAAACCAAAGCTAAAGGAGGATGGCCAAAAAAAACCCAGGCCCGGCGCAAAAGTTTTGTATCTCATATTTTAGAATACAATAGTTATACCGCCTTATTCATAAAACTTATCAAGCCTATGATAGCTAAAACGTGCTTTGTCCTTTTCTCACAAACACGATTTTAAAAGTAACAGACAAAGAGAAACTAATTATAATGGCATTACAGTTAAAATAGGTTTATTAGACCTTTATGAATAAGGCGGTTTATATTTATCAGTTTTTATAATTTCTAAATTAAGTGGCTAACATGTTTTTTTTTGAGAATTTTAGTTTCTTATGAATTTGTTCGACATACAAATACAAAACCTTTATTTACCAGATTGGGTTGAAATATACAAGTTGCATGTGGACCCCACACTAGGTATAACCTATCACGAACCTGTGACATTGCGTCTTTGCGCCATAGCAGGCTTTAGGACTGCATTCAATTTTCATGTAATTAATCTGCATTCAATTTTCATGTAATTAATCAATGTCAATTCAATTAACAAAGATAATAAGGGCCGGCCATGTTGCTCGGATGCTGCCGAATAGCTAGGCTAAGAGAGCCACAGACTGGCTCCCAGAAAATGCAAAGAGAAAGCGTGGCCGACCCAGGAAGAGATGGAGTGATGAGCTGTGTCTATGGGACAAGGGTGGAGGGAGACCGCTCAGGATCAGATAGAGTGGAAGGCGGGGGAAGAGGCCTTTGCCCAACAGTGGGACATGGTGGGCTCGTAATAAATAATAATAATAATAATAATCAATGTCATGTAACACAACCATACCAACTACGTGTCAAGCAACACCGCCGCAAATTCTCTCACGCCCACTAGCTGAGTTATTTTGGAGCATTTTTTTTTTAAAACGGTCAAACAACACCTCATTGAAGATAAGTAATAATTACCTATTGAGTATTATAGTTCGCCATATTTATTTATTAGTAAACAGACCTTTCAATCACATTTCACGACATTCAGAAAGAATCACTCGCAGTAGGTTACATTTAGTTTTCAATACTAGTAACACAAAAATACTAAATTTTACTAAACACTGGTCTTAATTCTGCTTAGAAATATGATAATTTCCTAAAATTCTACTTTCGACGATAATCATAACACATATTAGTTAAGTGAGGTGGGACACTTAGTTTGACATTTTGTATCGTTTATTATTTGAGATGTGCAATGAATTAATGAAAGAACGAATGAATGAAATACGCGACAACGAAGAAGGTTTTAACTAAAGGAGATGGTATTAGAAGAAGTTTAATGTTCTGTAAAAATGTCATGTATCAACAGTTTTCCTAACAGTCGATAATGCAGATCCCTTCATCCCTTCACCTAAGCTACCGCAGCATTTTGCCCTGATATTTGCTGTGCAAATCGGTATTTTTGATGTGCAGTTCAATATTTCCCTTTGAAAATTTGCGGGTTCAATTCCCAACGAGGACAATAGAACCTTTTTTTATCGAATCATGTAGTTTTATGTTTCATTAAAATGGATATCATGGTCTCATAAAATTTCTATCTGTTGAAGTTATACTGACCCTTTTGAATGCAGCCGGAACGTAAATAATATTGACTACAGCTTTTTCGTTTTATACTCGGAAACCACCAGCCTCAAGTACAACCGTTCCAAAAGTGTGAGCAAGTGATGTCACAAGGGGTGTTATTTAAAAATTATTAAAAAAATACTAAGACATCCATTGCCCGCAATATTCAAGTTGTTTCGTAAAAAAGCCTAAAATTTCCCAAAATAAAATAAACAGTAGTAAAATAAAAATAAAAGTAGCACGTTTTTTTAGCATGGCCCACTGGCACACTGATCCATTATTATCTAAGAATTCGATATGAACATAATGTTTAACAAACACAGGGTATCGATCGAAGTTATAGCCTGACAAAGTCTGTAAATGTGGTGAAAATATAATTCAAAGTATTTCAATTTTCCTCGCAGAGTTTCCTAAGAAAAGTTGTAGGACGTGTCACTCAGGAGCAAATATATTTATTTATCGCCGTAAATGCATCGTTTTGCTCCCTTGAGACACAAGAAACTAATTCCTCAGTCGAAATGAAAAGTAGTGTTAACTCGGGTGAAAGTGACTTATTTCACCCTCGAACTATTGGCGCTCGAGCGAAGGTCACATTCAACCCTTGGTGAGCAATCTACTATTCCATTATTTATGGTAAAATTTTATCGCTGTGATTCTAGACTATGTCTAATCGATGTATATGTTACGGTTAACTCAATAAATTCGGTTAGTATACATAATTACCGGTAAGTATTCATACTAACCACTGATTTTGGTGAATTTTATATAAATCAGTCCGATTAACTACTTTAAACTGGCTATTAATAATACTCACCAAGACGGTCACCAGACTGCCCTTACTACTAGCAATAGACTAGGACATCCTGCCTAGGTTTTCTGGAAGTAATCTCTTTTTAAAGGATGAGCTCGCCTTTGCGCATAAGAGTTTTTACTCATTATTTACGTGCAATAAGAGAAGATTGTACAACAAGGGCATAAAACACGCCATTTCACCCGAGACGTTGATATCCACCCGAGCCGCAGGCAAGGTATAGTATAATTAATTACATACTAGTGATACAATTAGTATATTATTTAAGATGCAATAATTACTTAGTATCTCCAATGCGAAAAGCAGTTGAATACCGTTACCGTCGTAAACCGCGATGTTTATCTTTAATTCTTGGAAACAAAAAGAAATCTCAACATGCCAGGTCCGGACTGTACGGCGGATGTGTCATCTGTTCCTTCAAATACGCCTTAGTTAGTTTAGCGGCATGTGCGGACGCGTCATCGTGGTTGCATTACATCACATTGCTTTGAAGTCGCTTTTCGCGACCATTTTTATCACCGGCAACGTCTAAATTCACTGAACCACGCATACACAGGGCTACGAGATGGGAGTGCATCACAAAAGGCCATTTGAAGTATTTGGCAACTCTCTTATTGATTTAATCCACAGCGAAAATCGTAATAAATCATCAGATCGAAAAGACCATTGTAACAACGACAATTATTTTTCAAAAAGACTCCACAATGAGAAAACAAACGGAAATCTCGATTTTTTTTAATGCATAATGTTATCGAATTCTATTAAAAATTTTTTTTTTAAATATCTGTATCCGGTTGCGTTTCTCGGTGGCGGCAATAATGGTCTATATTTATTTATTATTATTATTTATAATCCTGAGGGGCAGTTTCAGAAAGTATCAGTACGCCCCACGTACGAGCCAACCGGCTGAAATTGTCGTGGAGCTGGGTGTGGGTGGGTACGCACCTGCACATCGAAGGGCTGGTGGTGCTGCGAGTCCTGCTGTGCGGGCACGACGGAGCCGCCGTTGAGCAGACCGGCGGGCCCCGCGCCACCCGCACCGCCGCCCGCCGGCCCCGCCACGCCGCCCGGGCCCGGCCCCGCCACGCCGCCCGGCCCCACGCCGCCGGGCCCTACGCCGACTCCGCTGCCGTACTGGTGCAAATATTGTTCAACATTAATCTACTAGGCTAAAATCATACATTTCAACATATCTCGTTTCCTAAATAGATTTTAAGGTCGAGTGACTAGAACCGCTTTTGGTCACAAATGCATGGAAATACTATAAGCAGCGAGCAGAGCCAGAGTTCGAATTGAACAGTCTCTTTCCTCAACGTTTCACAAAGAAACAGGAGTATGTCTAGGATTTGTTCTGTCACAGAAACTCTTCAACATCTACGGTAAGGAATTTAATCCCGCAATAGGGATTAAATATTATATATATATTTTAGAAAAATGGGCTCAGACGAAGTTTTGATTACTAATAAGTGTGCTGGGTACATGCGGATAACATGACACTAGCTGCTGCTAACAAAGAGGAAATGGCGGAATCATTCCATCAAATTGAGTCTGAGAGCCAAAAACTAAAATCCGTTTTTAGGGTTCCGTACCCGAAGGGAGCCAAGCGGCCTATTACTAAGCCTCCGCTGTCCGTCTGTCTTTCCGTCCATCCGCCTGTCATCGGGCTCTTCCAGATCAACCGAAATAGATAAAGCGCTGAAAATTTCACAAAGGGTGTATTTCTATTGCCGCTTTAACAACAAATAATGAAACATGTCGGTTTTTAAGAATTAAAAGAAGTACCCATACAAGAAATTATTGGTATGGCCATTTTCTTAGCCATTTTGTTTTATTTGTTTATCGGTGAAAACTAGACTCTCCTGATTTTATTGGAAAATTTCTCTTATTGCCGGTGTTGAGTTTTGTGCTTAGTTATTTGCCATTATGCGATTAATAATTGGTCATTCTAATTATAATAAATATAATATTAAGTTTTTTTATCGTATTCTGTAAATAAGTTACTCAATTTCTATCCACTTCCGGTTTCAATGAGCAAAGAGTTTCGTTAAACTGAGTACATAATTCAATACTTACATACTATGTACACAAAACTCTTTTTTCAATGTTTCTATATACGGCCTTGAATGTAGTCTAACGGCCTTACTAACAAAAGAAGTTATTCGCTGTGTAACTTATACAGTGTTTTGTCTAGCTTTGACATTTGACATTTACACGAAGAATGAAAAGGACAAAACACTGAATAAGTTAAACAATGAATAACTGTTTTTATTAGTAAGGCCGCTAGTATTTAATCAAATGAATAAGGCATACTCGTACAAAAGACTGTCGTTTTACGTTTTCCCGTTTCCATATCATGGAACCCTTCGTGTGCGGGTCGCAACTTCCTACTCGCACTTGTCCGGTTTTATTTCATTAGCTGCCGAAAAAAAATGCGGCAGTGATACCATTGTAAAAAATATAGTTGGACTCAGTAGTATATTTTTAACTGTAAATAAAAGACTTGCACCAATCAAAACGCACATCTAATCCAAAGATAATAATGATTTTTACCTTATCCAAGAAAATAATTTATAAAAATAACGACATAATACATACACTTTTTTCTCGAAACTTAAATGGTATCAATAAATTGGGATTTACATATTGACAACACTGTGTTGTGAGGCCGGTCTACACTGGATGAATGTGACGAACGGAAGCGACTGACTAAAATAAAAGTCTGTTTCCTAATTCTTAATATAATTATTTCGTCTGATAAGAGTTATGTTTTATTCTACAGGTATTTCCGTAAAGACTGAGGCAATATCTAAATCTAGATTCCTTGGGTTATTGGTGCGGCTACTTTCATACTCCATGTAAAGAACCAGGTGCATTTATGAGTTTGTGTGAGGTATTGACAGAACATGCAGTCGGGTTATTTATTTTTACTATAAAATTACTTGTTTGAGTAATAAATTGTTCTCATAGCCACGTTTTGGTTTCTTTCATTATTCCTTCAAAATAATAAACTTGTAATCTATGGATTATATGACTCATTTAGCAATAATGAAACGCAACGCGATTGAAAAAATGATGATTATTGGTTTTGTGGCGAAAAGTGGTTATTTACGATTTCATTTACGTTTTGTCACCTGAATGTTACAATACAAACGATTGCTCTATCAGGGAGGAGCTGCTCACGTCCGATGGAAATATTTGGTTCCTAAAGTCCTTTAAGTCCTCCCGGATAGATAAATATTAGGATTAGGATAAATGTTAGGATTGGTACTGATTCTTGTTTCATACGTGACTTTCGCTGTTGTTTACCTGGACTTCGCTATCTTCTTCTTTAGTCTTGATATATGTTCTCGTAAAATTAAATCTAGGTTTCTTTCATTCAGCTAAATACTGTGCTTTAGCCACAGTGAAAGAAAGAAAACAGTGATCCCGAAACCCTCCGAAGAATGCAAATGGCTAGGAGTGCGATGATTATCTTGGAGTAAGTATGGAAGAAACGAATATCAAGAAGACAACCAAATTCCGACTAGTATGGGTCACTCATCTTCTCCATATTTCCTTGACACTCCATGGAAAAAATGCGATGTTGGCGGCAAATGTCGAGTTTGCTGTACTGACTTCAGAACCAACCATTCATTCTCCAGGAATTAATAAAACCGGTCAAGTGCGAGTGGGACGTCGGACCCGCCCACGAAGGATTCCATGCCAGTGTACGCGGGAAGACGTTAAACGACGTCTTTTGTACGAGGATGCCTTTTTAATTTTTAATAAATAAAATATTAAATACTAGTAGCACTACATTCAAGGCCGTACATCGAAACATTGAAAAAAGAGTTTTGGTATGTAGTATGTAAGTATTGAACTATAAGTAAGTACTCAGTTATTTTATTTTAAGTACTCAGGTTAACGAAACTCTTATTTACAGAAATAAAATAAAATATGATAAAAAACTTAAAATTATTTATTATGATTCGAATGAGCAATTATGAATCGTATAATGAAAATACCTGCAATTAAAGATATTATCTGATATCTGTCCAGTTCTCACTGATAAAAAAATAAACAAAATTGCTAAGTAAATGGCCATACCAATAATTTATTGTATGGGTACTCTTCTTTTATTTCTTAAAAACCGGCATGTTTCATTATTTGTCGTCATAGCGGCAATAGAAATTACACCCTCTGTGAAAATGTAAACTCTACTACTCTACCTGTTTCGGTTGATCCGGTACTAATACAATCCAGACTAAATACAGGCACATACATGCATCGCCTTGGTTGGTTGGTTGGTCCACAGCAGCCACAGCTCTCTATCCTAGTATCAAATTCTGATCACGTGTAAGAAAAGCTCTTCAACGATAAGACTAACATGGAAGAAGAGAATACATACCTGTTGTGAATTTGCAAAGCTGTTGTTGTCAAACTGAGGATGTTGTTCCATCTGTAGTACCAGTTCAATGTGCTGATTCATAGAGTCGTTTAGCGTCATCCCTGTGGAACATGAATAAATTACTAACGTACACCTTCTTCAAAGTTTAATGCCTCAGGGGATTAGTAGTTTCAGCTTACATTCATTTCTACAATCGTATGGTATTGTGTATACCAAACTTAAGTTTGCGACCTCGACAGTGGTGGGGACAACTTTTTGTGCTCCAAAAAATTTAAGAAATTTTCAGACCTACTCCAGTTTCTTGCTCTTAACTCGAAAACCATTAAAAATAACGACTGTGTGTACTTCTAACTCTTACTACATTTAATTATTTACTTTACACGAAATATACTTAACCATATTAAAATTTTGGACAAATTATGTTTTACATTTTTATTGTAGGATCAAAAACTTTAAGAGCAGAATGGGTCAAACACAATCAGGATGGATTTTCAATAGAAAAATCGGGAAATGTTCCATCAAATGTGTTTACCGCGCCGTCCGCATCAGCATAGCGACTGGTGCGACGCGATACTACTGCGACCTACTGCGTGATCCGGAACACCGTTCAGATCCAATAAAAAATCGGGCGTTCAGGGCATTGATAACCAACTTTTTAGTTTATTTTCTACTTAGAACTATAAATTAGTATTTTTTTTTATTTAGCCATTAAGGTGTCCCACTGCTGGGCAAAGGCCTCCCCCTCTTTCGTCCACACTTCCCTGGTCTGTGCCACCTCCGGCCACCCCGGCAAAAACTTGTCGAGGTCGTCCCGCCATCTCCGTTTAGGCCTGCCTCTACGTAAATTATTAATAATAATAATAAATATTAATAAGTCCGAAAATATGAATCAGTGGTCTAGAGGACAACACTTTATGCACTAGAGCATTCCTTCCTTCTTCCGTCCTTCTTTATGCTGCCTACATCCAGCATAAAGAAGGACTTTTCGAGCAGGAGAAGTGAAATTCAGTAGGCACTGAATGCTGTTTTGTTTGTAGTGTAATGTGTGTCCAACAAGAAAGACGATTCACCTACGCCACTGCATTTTGTGCCCGAAAGATTTGTTCGTTCACCATTTTATTAGCCGAACACAAACAGAGTGGCAGTTAATGTTAAAACGTGACCCTAGCTGCTAGCAAGATATGCTTCATGAACACTGGTGAGCACATAAAGGATTATAACGAGGCGACTTACCTGGATGTATTTGGGGGTGTTGTGGGTGCGGCAATCCTTGCAGTGGGGGAACGCCTAGCATCTGATGGTGCTGAAACGAAGATAATTTACAAAGTTGATAAATGTTTATAATAACACATTCCATGTTTAGTGGTGGTGGTGGTCGCATAATCACATAATATACACCCCTTATTAACCACCAAAAAACAAATTGCGGTTTCTGCCACCACTAGACTAAATACCTATTTTAGCTAGTGGTACTCCACTAGCTAAAATACGTATTTAATCTAGTGTGTTTGTTATAATAAAAACATACACGACATTGTTTTCTTAAAATATAGGACAACATTTTTTTGTTTTTGTTAGTAGTTTAGTCTAGTTTAGCTTATTAAAGACAATAAAAGCTTTATTCCAAATTTAAAATAGAAAAGAACACTACATTCTGTTTTTCTTTGTTTTAAGTTGAACACAACCGAAAATTTAACTAGGAAACCGAGACCAATTAAAACTAGATGGTATTGTTGGCAAAAAAGATCTGTACAAGGGATCAGAAATGATATGTTCGGAGTTGTTTGGTGCAGGAGGGTCGATGGGTGTGACTGCAAGAACAATTAGACGGAGACTATGTCAAACTTGTACCGAAGTGTTTGTCGGAAGGTGACATTTTTGAAAAAGTAAAATGTTAAGGCAACGTTAGCGTTTGCTAAAAAATATAAACACTGGGCTGACCGAGAGTGGAAACATGTGCTTTTTTTCTGATGACATGGAACAAAAATTAACATGATTAATTTTGATTGAAAACAATGTGTTACAACGCCCCCCGAACAAAGAAATAGATCCAAAGATACCAAGAAAGTAGTGAGTGGAAATATCAAAGTGTGGGGCTGTTTTTCAGGACTTGGTGTCCTGACCTGTCAGGGAAATAGAAGGCAACATGGATAAAATCCAGTACAAGAATGTATTAGAACAAGCCATGCTGCCCTATGGCGAGCAAAATAAACCGGGGATTTGGACTTTCCAACAGGATAATGATCCGAAACACACTGCAAAATTTGTGGTACCAGGTGAAGAAGACAGTGGCGACAAAGCGGACATCAAACGTCGATCAACTTTACACAGCTTTTATAGAAGCATGGAAGCAAATTTCGGTAGAAGCTTGTCCAAAATTTCTGGTATAATAGTCTAATAAAAAATATACAGATGAATAGTTTAACTTTAAGTAAACGTTACGATCAACATTATGTTAAACTACTTGGTAAAAACTCATTTCGTATCTGAATAATTACACATTATAATCATAAATTTCGAACGCCGACGCCCACCGGCGTGCCGCCCTTAGTTTGTCTGTGAATTAAAAAAAAAAAAAACATTTCTGTCCAACCAACTCGCAACACAATTAGTTTGTTTTGTGGTTTCGAACTTATTAGCGCAATACTTTTGTGTAAAATGAGTGAAGATAGTAATCAAGGTATTTCGGACACCCCGCCGGAACTACGCCACAGAGCAATGGATATTCAAAATGACTTTCTACCAGCTAAGTCAAGGAAGTAGTACGAAAAATGTTACCAAGATTTTATGGAATGGAGGATGGTGAAAAATACATCGTCCGTGTCTGAAAACGTACTATTGGCGTATTTCGAAGAGTTGTCCACTAAATTTAAATCTACAAGCATGTGGACTTTCTATTCAATGCTCAAAAGTACTCTAAATATCAAACACAACGTAGATATTGCAAAATACTATAAATTAACTGCGTTTCTTAGACGAAAAAATGAAGGAAATACAGTAAAAAAATCCAAGACGTTTTCACCGAATGAAATCGATCAATTCTTGAAAGATGCGCCGGATACAATATATCTTATGACAAAGGTAAAATATTTTCCATATTCATTAGCAATTTTCATTTGCATCTTATTTTCTTGACTATTAGAAGTTAACCGATTCTAATCTTTGTATATCATTGTTGCAGGTTGACATTGAAACAGCGTTATTTGTTACTATTCGTAAAACCAAAACCAAGACCAACCGGACTTTCACCATAACGGGCAATGATTGCCAGGTGGTTAAGAAATACATACAACTTCGCCCAAGTCAATGCACAGTGCCTGGTTATTTTGTGAAATATCGAGCCGGTAAATGTACAGCACAAAAAGTTGGTCTCAACAAATTTGCATATCTTGGCAAAACTATTGCTGAATATTTGAACCTACCAAATCCTGAAATGTACACCGGGCACTGCTTCCGCAGAACTTCTGCCACAATAGTTAGTTGATGCAGGCGGTGACATAACGGCTCTGAGCGTCATGGTGCTTGGCGTTCTACTACTGTAGCTGAAGGATACATTGATGACTCAATCCAGAATAAGATTGAAATTTCAAACAAAATTCTACACAATATTCAAAATAAAGAAGTTATTAATATCAACCTGCCAACTACATCGACAAGAGAGGATGAAGTTGGCACTACCGAACAAGCTAAACAAGTCTCTTTCAACAACTGTAACATTCAAACAGTGAATAATTATTATTATAATACATAAATAACTTCATTTTCCCATTTTTTGGTATTATTTTAATTATAATTACTGCTAATAGCTCAGTACCGCAACGCCGTTCGAACATGCGGTTCCTGAACACATCAAAGAGAGCTTATGATATGTGTGTAGATAAACTAGTGTATGTAACTGTACATAATTAGGCATTAAAACTCTCGAGTGATATTATTATGAAACTAGTTTTAAATGCCCTCCATTATGTATCAGTCACATAAACTATATATATGCATTCAGTGTAATTATACAGGTGACATTTAATTAGCTGACCATAGTTTGTGGAATGACAGTACTATCAATATGAACAACTTTCCCCAATAAACAAATGAGAAAAAAAATCGTCCTTCAGTACATTAAGACAATCAGCTGATTACAAGTTACAATTTTACAATTACAATTACAATACAATGTTAAAATTACAAGTTACAAAAATATTTTTTTCGTTTGCTACCATGTTACTTCGGGAAAGTTGTTCATAATTATAGGTTTTATCATTCCTTAAAATATGGTCGGCTAATTAAATGTCAGCCTGTATGTACGAGACGAAACAATTGATCAGTTATTCGGTTAGATTTACTTTTTGAATCATCGACCCAGCACCGTTAAACAACTCATTTATCGAAAGCAATAGTTAAAACGACTTATGCTTGTTTACAAAATTGAGTAAAAAGTTACATGCAAAAAAATACATTTTCATCACAAAGAACAATGGGCAATTTTAAATGGACCGTGGGCCCAGCAGACATATCATCAAGATACTGGATTTTCAAAGAGACTAAACTTTTAATTTTAATTAATTAGAGTCTGCTGCCTTACAATAAAATGTTAAGATTAACCAGTTCTTCATTATAAGATGGGTTAGAAAGTGCTACACTCTGGGCCCATTCTTTATTAAATGTTTACCGAATTCACTAAACTTTTACCAAAATGTTCACTCTATTTCATACTAATCTACATGGGGCCGCCTCGCTACCCTCCGCTTCGCGTCGGCTCCAACTTGTACATAAAGTTGGGACCTAACATGATCTAACTTTAGTATTCCGATAAAAAGTGACCAAAAGTAACCAATACTATTCTGTGAAACTACATGGGAGCACTAAATTTGGGGAACAATTGGTGGTAAACAATATATTTGTTGTCGTTAATAACTAAAGTCGGATCAAGATAATAGGTGACATGACAGCGTCTCTGTCACTGACGTAATAAGGTTGAATTTAGTTTGGCCCAGTGCACCCTATTATCTTGACCCGACTTAAGGAAAGAATTTCTCACGGTATGAATGTTTGCATTCTAGGAGTGATCTGTCTATTTATCTCTTTATTTACACACGTATCATAAACCCTCTTTACTGCGTACAAAAACCGCACGTTACGATCAGCATAATGTTAAACTACATGGTAAAAACTTATTTCTTATCTGAAAAATTACACATTATGACCATAATGTGTAATTTCCTAGATATCATGAAATTCAAATTTCGAACGCCGCGCCCGTCTGCTTGCCGCCCCTAGTTTGTCTGTAAAGTGGTACCTGACATTCAAATTTCGAACGCCGATGCCCGACTGCGTGCCGCCGCTAGTTTGTCTGTGAAGTTGGTACTACAGAACAAGCTAAACAACTCAATGCCACAATGCCGGTCAAACATGCGGTTCCTGAACACATCAAAGAGAGCTTATGATATGTGTGTAGATAAACTAGTGTATGTAACTGTACATAATTAGGCATTAAAACTCTCGAGTGATATTATTATGAAACTCGCCTCACTCTCGAGTATTAATGCCCTCGATTATGTAGAAGTCACATAAACGAGTCCCTGTAATGCCCGGCCCAGGAATGTCCGGCCCCGGAATTGGCGTCCCGAAAGCCCACGATTCCGGGGTCGGTCATTCCTGGGCCGAGCATTCCGTGGCCGTACAAAAAAGTGCTCGACCCCGGAATTGGCGTCCCGAGTACCATAGACAACTGCTACATCAGAGATTAGGGTGTGTTCATAGTCTCTATCTCAAAAAATCGATTAATATCATTAAATGTTTTTTTTTTATTTGCATACGCTTCGCTCCGCTACGCTTCGGTTTTGCTTCTTCTAAGTTCTAACCTAACCTATAACCCAATTGAAATTTAGCCTCAGTCTTCACAGTGTTATTTTTTTTTAACAAATAGCAGAATTGAGTTTGTTTTTATTTTAAACTAACCAAATATGAATAATTTTTAGGTTATGATATGTGTCAAGAGAATGTTAAACTTGCTTACAAAAAAACCTCACTACTATGACCGTGGCCTTAGATTCGTCTAAGGTAAATCGAAAATGTTCGACCAATCAGAAGCCAGTATTTCCACCCAATGAGAGACGTCCAACAATTCCGCCTTAAAAGTGTAATGTAAACAGTAAAATGATGCTCGGGCTCGTGTATCAAATTGAGTAGTTTACCTGCGGATGCTGCAGGTGCTGCAGATGGTGCATCTGCTGCGGCTGCGGCTGCTGCAGCGCGTGTTGCGGCAGCAGCGGGTACTCGCCGTTGCGCGCTGCCGCTGCCGCCGCCGCCATGCCGCCTGGCGCCGTCAGCTCCTCCTCGGCCGGCGACGGCTGACGCGAGCCCGGCGTGCGGCTGTAGCACACGTAATACGTCCTGGTCACTCAACAATGGTGCTGCTCTACGCACTCTCCGAATGGGAAGCAAAGGGCCTGTGCTCCGTCAGGAGACTTCATTTGCTTTTGTGCCTCGTCTCTGGAGACGTAGCATTAGGAGATTAGAGATCCGACTCGGATCACTTTAGGGGTAGTTCGATGTATGAAGTATACATGTGTATTTTGTTGTTTATGAAACTTACTTATCCCACTACGACGTTACCTGGATAGCCATCATACTTCAGCACCGCAACGTAACCTAAAAGGAACATAAGCATACAAATATGGTACCTAATGAAAATGTAAAACCCTCTAGTCATTTCAGTAAATCGATATTACCTAGTCTAGGCATAAATTCTGTCATAAGGAAAATTGTGCTCATCTTAAAAGTGATATGACAAATGACTATAATCCACTTGTACGCATGTTACAAACATTCGGAAACAATCGAAATTGTTCATTCAGTTGAACTTATAGAAGAGTTGTCATCGACATGACATCTATTCGCACTTAGGGATAGTATTCATTCATTTTCAATAATATTGTCTTGTCAAATAATTTCCTTTCTTTTAAGTACAACTTTTTCCCCGTCTTATTTAGTTACATTTGCACATGCAGTTTTCAGCGCATTTTACCGGTACTGAAGGGTAGTTCACTATTATTGTGAGCTGCCTAGCATAACCCTTGACTTGTACCCAAATAACCTCTATAGCATTATACTGGCAACGGTAGGGGGTCAATCGAATGAATTAGTGAACATGCTGCAGGGCTAGTCATCGATCACGTAGAGTAGCTTGGACGACTTATTTGCTCTTACCAAATTCCCCAACTTAGCTTTTAATAAAGTTGGACTTGTTTCCAAGCCTTTTCTTTCCAGCCACGAGACAATTTCTTGATTTTTATTTGCTTGATTCGGTGATTTGTCAACGAGTTCCGAATGATACGGAGTGTCCATTATAATTTAAATGGGTTTTCTACGCTGACCAGCACATTTTCAAACCACGTTTGAAAAACTTAAGTTTATTTCCTGGTATATTTAGACGCGAATACGAGGAGGCAGTCTGGAATAAATCCTTCAGAAGCTGAGCCCGCGTGACATATAATACGACATTTGTGGCGCAGCGGTTGTGGCTCTGCCTACCATGCGAGAGGTCCCGGGTTCGATCCCCGGCTGGGAGTGAAGAAAATAATAGCATTGCGGATTGCAGCAGCATCAAAATTATCAACACGAAAAACGTCCTTGCCTCTCCTTTTTATTTTTTGGTGTACTTCAAATGTTATTTTCTGAGCCTAGTGGTTCAAATTTCTCCTTGAGGATACGGGTGACTGTGTTCTTTCCTATTCCTAATGCTTCTGCAACGCGTTTCCTCGGATGTGTCTGGTACCCCCAGAGGGCCACCGTTAACAGATTCACGTTCAGCACTTGTTCGCGAGCTTGACTGTTTAGCGTTGTCTCCCCTTTTCAACATGATAAACCAAATCCTTAGCAATCGGAGTCCAAATTATAGCCAGGTTACGGTCAGTATAATAAGAAAAGCCGGGTCAGCAGAAATTAATAGTGAGCACACAACAATCACAATGTCACTTTGCACAATGACTGAAGAAAAACTGCATCAAGTAATTTTCATTGGGTACAATGATGTTTTATACTAGACGGTTTTTACTCTGAAAGAGGCACGTTTTCTGATCTTACTCTTACTCGAGTTCTGCTTTTATATTTTATAAACAAGTATCGTGTATTTGGGATACATCATATTATATTTTGTCTTAAAAAAACAAGTCTTTGGGATATGCAATATTATTCGGAATTTAAAAAACCGGTCAAGTGCGAGTTGGAAGTCGGACCCGCACACGAAGGGTTTCATACCATTGTAAACGCAAAAACGTAAAACGAGTCTTTAGTACGAGTATACCTTTTGAATTTTTATCAATAAAATATTAAATAATAATATTTATTACTGAGTATCCCAAACACACGTTACCAGTTGTTTTTACATACTTATAGCGCTAAAAGCAAAGCTCGAGTAATGCTTTGATAAGCGAACAGGAATAAAAGCCATATACGTTAAAAGAAAGATTTTATACTGCACAAAAAAACGTCGCCTTCAGAGTCATCTGTTCGATTTTAAAGTAAACCGTCTAGCTTCAGGTGTTGACTAATGACGCGGGACATGATGATCCGGGCTGGTGTTTTCATCTCTCTAGACATGATTTTCTGCTTGCAAAGATGATTTCCGCGATTCGCTCGGCATCGGCTTTGACCGCTGCTGGCGTCCTGGAATCTCGCGCACGGCCTCTTTTGGGTTTGTTATCGATAAAGTACATAGCAGTGAACCTTTTGATAGTATGATGTACTTTCAAATTATATCGAGAATTTAGGACATTGAGAATGTCAACTGGTATTTTGTAACGCTTGTGAAGCGCGATGATTACAACACGATTCTCTTTCACACCCCACTCCATCTCTCCAGCTGGGATTGGTGCGATCACGCAAGGGTTTTCCAGAAGGCAGAACCCTATTTAGATCACAGTGTAACAAATGAGCAATAATGAGCAATAACTGACGCTCTTATATAACTTATGGCCGGACGAGGTATACAATTCATATCACGTTGTTTGCTCAGTGCTTCAATATATACGCCACAAACATTTTTAAGGTGATTAAGCTTTTGTCTGTCAATTTTGTAATGAGTACCATTTACATTTAGCAGTATCCTTTGTCATTAACTCAGCAAGATCAAGGTTGAACACAAATACGATTATACCCTGTTGTGCGGGTTGTCTTTGTTATTTAGAATACCTATCGTCATGATTTTACAAAAATAACTTGAGACTGAATATAGCATCAGTTTTCCTGAAATAAAAAGCTTTATTCATATCCACCAATATCAGTCGAGTCAGTGCATTTCATCTGTTTCGCTTCAATACATGTAATTAAGTAAATTTAGTGATGTGGCGTCTACTGCAATAGTGTAGCATAATCTAACGTGCATCCATACAATCCCAATCAAGCATCAATGTCACCGTAATAATGAACCAAGTAAATAAATACTGGAAAAGTCACCGCCAATATATAATTAACGCAGAGATATTTTAAATAGAGTAATTTAAAAACAACACAACCTTAACAGTCATAAGAAGGAACTAAATTGGAAAAATACTATCTGGCTAATAATAATAAATCGCCAGTGTATAAATAACATTGCTGTTTTGTTTGGTTACAATAAAAGGCATAGATAACTTCGGCTTCATTTTTACGATTGAGTTGTTGGTACTCGGTGATTTCTCGCGAGTCGCGACCCTAGCACACATATAGCAGCATGACATTGGGGGAGGCCGGCGGTTATTGCCCGCGCACACACACACACACACGCGCGCGCCGCACAACACAAGATGGCCTTCGGGACATCTATCGGGTGCCCGCTTATTATGCGCTCGCGCAGCTAACTGCCGACCTTACAGCCAAATCTATCTGCAAACCTAGCGCTTTTACACAAATGGGGCGGCATAGACACAAATTTAAACCTTTTAACGTGCAGGCAGTTACTTAGCACTGATAGATAGAGATAGATAGATCTACAGTACAGACATTATTTCCAATTAACGGTTAATTATATAATTATTATATCATATATGTCACCATCAAAGATTAAATTCAAAGTGAAACAAACTAACTATTCATACCGAATCACAAGAATTTTTGTTCATTTTTCAATAAGCAAACCTGTTTTCAGAGACCAAGTTATTGTTAGTGAATTCTCGGTAAGTACTCATATTATTTCTGAGATATTCTGTTCTCAAGGCATCATACCTTGCTGAATTAAATGCAGTCTGGGCTAAGCACCTCAGACCAGTTCAGTTTAATTTTCATATCAGGGGGTTGAAGAACCTAAACACTTTAGCATGGCCCTCATTCACAACATTTCGTAAATGTGTCGTTTTCACTGAAAATGCGGTGACCTAATCATCGATGGGTCCTCAACAGTAGCGCCGGCCGTGTGGGGCGGTCCCATTAGGTTACACAACCAGTTATTCAAAGGAAACTTACTTAACTGATCAGTACCTTTTTCAGTAGCTGCACATGAGCTAAAGATGTAGTTTGTCGTGGCAGATGCGACTCACTTGAACGCCTTGTCGTCCTCCTGTCCGTTGTGCAGGCCGTTGGTCATGGCGGCGTGGTCGTGCATCTCGTGCAGATCCTTGTCGAAGGGCGAGCCTGCCTTGTCGTCCGCGCGCTCCTCCAACACCATGCCGCGCAGTCCCGCCACCACGCCAGACACCTTGTCCGCGCCGCCGCCGCCGCCGCCTGCCGCCGCGCCGCCCTCTGCAACATTTACATTTATATCGTACATTACCTGTAACATCTTGTGTGGTGGAAATATAGTCATCTAATATTATATTTTCTTCTCATCTCTTACTTGAACCCTGGACTTCTGGCCTGGCAGCTCGACTGCTATGGCACAAAAGTCATCAACAAGCGATCAAGGGCTAAAATATCCATCATCATCACAAATACAAACTGTAAGTACGGTACATATGAATTCCGATATTTGACATGTTGATGAAGGGAGTTTATATGAATTAATATTACTTATTTCTATTTTAAATTCTGCTGTGCATCTGCCGTAATGTCGTCAGATAGACAAGTCAAACATTCATAAGTTTTATTCAAGACGCCCTATTACTCCATCTGATACAGTTTCACAAAGTTTTATTCAAGACGCCCGATTACTTACTCCATCTGATACAGCTTCACAAAGTTTTATTCAAGACGCCCGATTACTTACTCCATCTGATACAGCTTCACAAATATCAGCAATTACCTGTTGGTGAGCCGCCCAGCACATACTCGACCATCTTGACCCCCAGGCCGGCGCTGTCGCGCGGGGATAGGATGTTGCCGGCGTCGCCGCCGGGGAAGGCGACTCCGCGCCGCGTGCCCATCATCGGGACACCCACATTGTGTTCCACGGCTATAATGTTAACATTTTGCTTAGTAAAGAGATAGTAGAATTAGACCTAAGGTATAAGTCCGAGCTCGGCAGCACTCTGGTCCCCGTACAATAATTTACCTTACTCACGTATACTTAAGGTTTCTCGACAGCAATGCAGCGGCAGCATTGCTGCGCAGTAGTGTCGCCCTGTCGCCAAGCGCGACAGAGATAGCAAGGGAACTCAAAGCAACTGAATGAATACACAACACTGCAGCACTGCTGCGGCAGCAATGCTCCGAACCATACCTTTAGGAGTCGATAACATTTTGGCTAGCACCTGTTCCTCCAAAGAATAAGTTGGTTATTTATCATCTCATCATATTCACACATTTCCACAAATTACCAACAAAATTCATTTATTTGGAGATCAGGCAAGTCTAGCAATGAACTCGCGCATAAACTTGATTTTGACTTATTTGGCAGCAGCAGCGTAGCTGCTGTTAGGCGGCACATTAACAAAAGGTTATTTTCTTAATTTTTTTTTTTATTTTTATTCTGTAGCATTCTAGCATTATTGGTGTTGAGCTATATCTGTAATTTTAGATTAATTCTAATTCTTAGGCATTCAACTTGGTTTTTATATCTAATTAGTGAATTTGCAGTGATGGCGCATAAGAACTGTTTTTGATTCTAACTTTGACTAGTTATTAATTATTTATATTTTATTGCTACAAGTGATAACCTGTTATTGGGTTTTTTAGTTTTAGTTTGGCTCTTATCAAATTTTATAAGCTGTTGGTTATCCACAGAGCTGGAAATAAATAAATAAATATTATCATAGCAGAGTACCAATGAAAAGAAAAATTGTTCTGTCCCATAGGTGATTTATTCTAAGAGTTGTTATCACACTGCCCTCTCATTTGGGCATTATTCAAACTGCGCGGGCATTGTTTATAATGACCGATTAATTACATGGTCACAACATATACAATTACAAATATGTATGTTGTGTTTTATAGGCGCTGCTAACTTAGTTCTAAATTAAACATCTCCAGCACATCTAAGTGTATCTCTAAATTAGAACCCGCTACTATTCATTAGGAAATATTTAACTGTAGCTTCATAAAACTGGGCACGTAGCTATTGTTGCTTTAGAGAATTGTCGTACAGAGAATAGTGACTGGTAAGGTACACGACCATTTGTTTGCCGGAAATTATTGACGAACTCCGCAAAAATAACCGTAAACCGGGAACTAGCATTGTCGTGGTGCAAGATGATGCGGCTCATTTGCACCACGACAATGGTAGTTCCCACACGGCCAGACCGACAAACGATTTTTTGAAAAACGTAGACCCTCTTGCATACAGTCCCGACCTGACCTTGTGACCTTTTTCTGTTCCCAATAATTAAAAACCAATTATGTACGCGGTCAACGATTTTTATCACCAGAAGAGGCTGTCGAAGAGTATGAAAAACACGTTTACGAGGTCGCCACGGAGGAGTGGCACAAGTGTTTTCAAAATTGGTTTAATCGTATGAAAAAGTGCATTTTGAGAAACAGTAAATTCATTTTTGACTTTTAATAGTATTTTTTTCTTATTCATTCCGGAAACTTTAAGTGCGCCCCCCACGTATTGCAATTGCAAAAAAATATGTTTAAATTAATCGTTCTTTGCTGATATTATGTTTACATATTTAATGGTGTTTTCAATATTAAAACTTATGGGCCCCAAATAATAATAGGTGCTTGGTTCAAATAAAGTTGGGTTTAAGTTTTTGTAGTTAATAAAATAATTGTAAGGTTTGCATCCAGGCATCAGATAGTCACTTAATTGAAAAGTTTTACAATTGAGATATTTAGATAAAAAAATGGGGATTATTTGTTTAAATACATGCCCTATTCATTAGCTAACTCATCAGAGGATAAGATAAATTACTAACTTATTCTTTGGAGGAACAGGTCCTAGCCAAAATAGTAATTTTTGAGTTTTTTGAGTTCCCTTGCTATCTCTGTCGCGCTTGGCGACAGGGCGACACTACTGCGCAGCAATGCTGCCGAGAAACGTTAAGTATACGTGAGTAAGGTAATAGAAATAGAAATAGAAATATTTATTGGCCTCGAAGTAAAATAATTTACAGGCAAGTCATTTACATTTTACACTTACATACTACTTAAATATTTGAAATTCCTATTCTAACTTAAATATTAAAAAAATTACATTACTTAAATATTTGACATTTAAATTACTGCATTTAACTTTTTACAGTGAAATTATAGTTATTTTATTTATAATTTTTCCAAGAACAAAGATTCTACAAGTTCCATTGAAAATATATTCTTTGACAGTATAAAATGGATTATTTTCAAAAAATATTTTTAGTTTTTGTTTGAACAAGTTAAATTTTAGAGTGGTCAGACTTTTTGGTAATTTATTATACATCAGGATTTTAAAGTAACGACCTTGTTTCTGTACTTTATCTAATGCTAATCTTGTTTTTGGTACTATACGGGTTTCATTATTTTTTATTGTTCGTTTTTTATTATCACGGAAAGTATAGGGTAAAGCAGTATCTTGCTTTTCCGGAATTTCCCTATCTTCGTGAACCTCTAACAAACTATTGTAAATGTAAAGAGAAATAACTGTCATAATTTTGTCTTTTTTAAAGTGCTCTCTTGCGTGGCTGCGTTTTTTTAAACCATTGATTGTTCTGATTGATCGTTTTTGACATTTTAGGACTCTGTTAATTTCTGTAGCATTACCCCATACAGTAATAGAATATCTAATAATTGAATGTATATACGCATAATAAACAGATAGAAATGATTTTTTATCTAATAATGGTTTAAGTTTAAAAAGAGCATAATTGCTGCTAGCTAATTTCATACAAATTTTATCAATATGCCCTTTGTGACTAATCGTATTGTCTATTGTATATCCTAAAAATACATTTTCTTGAGAAGTCGAGTTACAAAAAATGCCTAATCTTGATTGATAATACATTACAATACTTTTATTAGAGTTGAGAATAATGCCGTTAGCATCAAACCATTCTTTAAGCAAACTTATGACGTTGTTTAATTTATCATCTAACTGCGACTTACTTTTGTCTCTCAAGCCAATATGTGTATCGTCAGCAAATAAGCTCAAATGAGCTTCACTTGGAAGTAAATTATTGTACGGCGACCAGAGTGCTGCCGAGCTCGGACTTATACCTTAGGTCTAATTCTACTATCCCTTTACTATGCAAACTGCAAATTATCAAGTAAGTAGACGTTTAATTTCAGGGTAGATATAATCGTTTTCATAAATGCCTGGACCCTCAACGATAGCATATTGTAGGAAATTGGCTTTCAGAATGAAGTTTTGAAAGAAATCTCTGCTATTTATATTTGAATCTTCACTTATTTATCGCTAGTTCTGTGAGACTTCTGAACTTGGGACTAGCACAAGATGATACAACACTTCATTAAAAACAACAATCTATTTAACCAATTATGAATAAAAAGTATATTTTTGTAACTTTTGCTTTTTATTTCATATTACGCCAATTCTTGTATATAATAAGAGCAAAAAGTTTATTCTTTTTCGCCCCGCAGGCTTGCGGGATTAGGATTTTATTACGGGATTGGATTCCCTACTCGCGAGCAATAAAACTGCTTAAAACAAATCCCCACAACTTCCATGCAATGGGTTGTGTAATTTTGTTAGCTTTAAAATTATATCAAAAATATTTTAAATTAATTTACTTTGCTACCTAAATTTAGGGAATAATGAGGGTAAGTGTGGTATTTATTATGTATTTTTATATAGACAATATCAACATCAAAAATATTTCCCTAGCATTTCAAATGAATCAACTATGAATTTCTGAAGATCTCAAAATAGGCTGCGCCCCCCTTCTTGCCTCGCCCGCCAGGTCGCACAATAGTCGTGCTACGTCATATATGTGTCGCAGTTAGTTGGTTAAATCAGACACTTAACTAACTCTCTAGACTTTTAATTAAATACCGACGTTTAACCAAGTCACTAAAATTCCGTCAGACAAGTGAGTGAACGCAACGTTTAACGACTTGTCTAAACGTTCCTTCCTAGGCACCAAGACATATTCAATATAAATATGTTTTTATGTGTACTTAAGTTTATGTTTTAAGTATTTTTTGTTGTTCTTACATGTTCAACCTAACACCTAAGCTACCGCAATGTTTTGCCCTGATATAAGCTGTGCAAATAAGCTGTTGTCGTGACGCTATCTTGTTTTCCAACACGCCGGCTTTCGGTTAGACAGATTGTTAAACGTTTTCGACGATGCTTTATTTAAATCAAAACGCTAGTGACTTGGTTAAACGTCGGCATTTAATTAACGGTCTAGAGAGTTAGTTAAGTGTCTAACTTAACCAACCAACTGCGACATAAATGCTCCGGCTCACCGGCCGGCTGTCACTCATTCGCTATATAAAATATATTGCAAGCTCTAGATTTTCAAGTTTTAGCGAAATGCCTTCCCAAAAAAGAAGCTACAAATACTGTATTGCGCCTAAATGTACAAATACAACAGTCACTACACCAAATAAAGTGTTTGTTAACATGCCGAAAGGTGATACAATGGAAAACTTTGAAACGTTACCCGAATAATAATGCAGCCTTTTACTAACAACTACACTAGCGCTCGTTATTGCCTTGAAGATCTTTTCTTATTAGGTAGTTATAAAATATAAATATACGCCCGCCGCGCCGTTGTATGAAGCATTCTATGCAGTCAGCAACAAATTGTTATTGTCCGAGGAAGTTAATTAATTAATTATTAGACAGGCATACCTACGTTCTGCGGCCAGCCAGAGTCTCCATCGAGAGTCTCCATCGAGAGAGTAAAATATAACAAAGAAATTTGCATGATTAAGAATTTATAGAATAGCCTTTGCGAGAAATCAGAGTTCAAAATGCGAAAAAAGGCAACATGAAAAATACCTTCATAGACTTTTGTTATACTTTATAAAAATAAATAATATTCTTCGCCCAACGCTATCAAGACGAGTAATATTATTAGGGAAAATATTAAAACATACATTTTAACGTAAACCCTACCGGTTTAATTGTATATTTTTATTTACGTACCATATTATGTAAATTACATCTTTTTTCTACACAGTATAATATTATTAGTTAGGTACTATTAGTAAGTAATCAGGTAAAAATCAGGGTTTACCTTACCGCTTTTGCACCGCGAATTTTAACACTGACGTAGCTACTGTTTGATGCAAAATAACCTGCCATCCTTATAGAATCTATCCTAGGCAAATTATCAGATTGACCACGGTCAAAACCCTGCCCCATTATAAATTACACCACTCTAAAACACTTGAACCGACCGAATCTCTACGCACATCAGACCACACTAAGGAGTAAATGAATGAGACGCGTGGACTGTCCGAGCGAAACCGAGGTTTGAAGTTTCGGGTGGCAAGGGAAGTTTTAATAAATTTTCTTATTGTAATAACTCCGCAAATACGTATATCGTTTTGACTTCAAATAAAAACTATTGTATGTGTGACAGTTCACAAAGTGTCTATGTAATGTCGAAATTGTTATTAGTTCGTTCCCGATGACCCTCATTGCAATAGGTCGAAGTTGTGGACGTCAAAATAGGAAGTAATGTGAAAATATAAAAATGTATTAACAATTTATGTTATTTCCCCCTTAATATTTTGTGTTACCCTCGTGTTACCATTTTCTTTTAGCTTCAGTGTTCCCAGTGACGTGAAACATTAGACCGATGACCAATTTTTATAAATGCCCAAATCAGGATCCCTAACATGTACCGTCCGTGTTACTACAAAAAAACTGTTTAACATTTTTTGTAGTAACACGAATGGTGTTTAGTTTTAAAAATTGTTTTCTTTTGTTTTTACATTCCATGACATAAGGCGAATAATCTTTGGTTATGACATTGAAAGAGGTTGAAAGCTAACAAATTTTCAAATGTATACTACAATCCATACAGACCGTTCACCATAAGATGTCCCCTGCCTTGGGAATTGGCAGCATTGCCTACGGTGTTACCAACAACATATGTACCTTTTACCCCCCCATTATATTTAAGGTATTATAATAATCCATCGCGTTCCAGCAGAAAATATTTGCGCTCATCATGACCATTTTTTTAACTTTAATTATCTAGGTAATGTGACAGTTTAGGACATTATATCAAATGACATTTTTTGTTTGTCTATAAGCCCCCCTATCCATATACTCCATTTCAATAGCATTTCATAATAATGTAAACAGAATGTCAGTTGACAGTTGTCTATGATTAAGCGAGATTTGAGTGTTGTACCTACACTGATGTCAAAGGCATTGATCAAAGAGATATAGTTCGCTGTCGATTTTCGATCGATTTTTTTCTATTACTAGTACAAAACCAAGGAGTGGGGCGCGTAATTTCAGCTTAGACGAGCTCTAGCATGATACTAAAAAACTTAATTAAATTGTTTTAGAAAATTTAGTAGAATAGAAAATAACCGAAGATAGAGAAATATCCCAACCTGACGCGCGTCATTCGCTTGTGACAGATTCATCATCACTTGATGTGTCATCATCGGTCACATTTATAATAAAAGGCTGTGTTACAGCGTCGCTAGCCACATCCATAAGGCCGTCTAATTTGTTCATCCTATCCTCTTCGTTTTGAACGTGACCGACGCATTTTGCCCATTGGTCTGCTCCGACTCTCGCCAATCCTTCTTTTAGCAAATTTTTTATTACTGCCATTTTAAAAGATTTATTATTTCTTCCTACGTAAGACTTGACCTGTGCCCAAATCAGTTCTATTAGATTTAACTCACAGTGATATGGAGGAAGGCGCAACACAGTTACTCCTTTAGATGCGGCGAGATCATCGACATATTTTGTTCTATTCTTTTCCTTTACGAATTTTGTGAGTTACTGTGCTTTTATGCGTGATTATAAGCATATGTCGTCGTTTCAATAATAAATCCAACCAAATCGCAAAGAAAATGTCCTTAATCCAAAATACAAGAAGCAAAGTCGTCGATAATTACTGGAAATGGAAAAACGCAGAGAACTCGGAACAATACCCACTGACACAGGACAGGGACAGTGAATGAAGTAACATTTTTTTTAAATATATATTTCCTCTTTTCACTTTTTTAGGTTCACCTCCTCCTTCGGTAGCTAGATCTCCTTTAAGTTCTTCATTATTCTTTTCATCAACAATTCAACAACAACATTCAACAACTCAATCAATCAAACCGATTGATCGATCGAATCGGATCGATTCAAAAGAATGAACCACACTAACTTTCCAAAGACAATAAGACTTTGATGCGCTTTGATGAGTAAAAAAATAATATGACTTTTGACAAACTATTAAAATATTCGTCGTCTGATAATTTTGCAAGAAAATAACTATCTTAGGGGAGTTACTTGGTCTCGAAATGATGTAAGAACCATAAATGATTCCTTGGTATGTGAATGTGTTCAGGATTGATATTCAAATGGCGTAATCGTGTGTAAATTGGCTTGTTTACATTATTATGAAATGCTATTGAAATGGAGTTTATATATAGTTATTATTGTGCGACACCATTTTGAAAAATAAGCAAAATGGCAAATTGGGACGAGGCAAGTCTCCATATAAAAAAGTTCAATCCCCTTTGTATACTTTTATAAAATTAAATATTTATAAAAACACAAATAAGGACAATATCATACCGAGACAAATTAAATTCCCTGAGATGACTTTTTATGGGAAATATTAAACTGCACATCAAAAATACAGATTTGCACAGCAAATATCAGGGCAAAATGCTGCGGTAGCTTAAGGGTAAAGGGGTGAGCGGAGCGAAGCCCCCTTTATCCTTCGTGTTAGGTTGAACATGCAAGAACAACAAAAAATACTTAAAACATAAACTTGAAATACATAAAATATTTAAAACATAGTGTTTTTGCTGATCCTTTCTTGCTGTGCAAATCAGTATTTTTGATGTGCGACTAAATACCAGCCCTTATTTATTTTAATTCTTTGTCAGTAAATTCTTATTACACATACTAAAGGCATTGTGTCCAAAGGCAAGCTGGTATCCCTTTCCTGGTATTTTACTAACCTGTCATGACGGCGACGCGAGATCGCACTCGATTGAGTGGAATTAACAGGGCTTGGTTTGATTTTTCTTTCTCACAAAAGGCACGCACCTTCAGCACAATCTCTCTCGCACAGCTTTTAAATGGCTTTGGCATGATTAATTCGAAAAATATTAAATAATAACACAAAAACAATTGGAACACCACTATGACAATCTGACTACAACAGATTGACAAGAAATAGTGCCAAAATCACGGCAGGGGACATCTGACGGTGAACGGTCTGTAGTTCATTGGATAGACACTGCATACATTTGTTCTGAGCAACGCGCGATGAAGTGATTCCAGTTTATTGCTCGCGAGTGTATTAATTACCCACAATACCCCCTCTCACCGAACCATGACTGCAATAGAGGTCATTTTCCCGTTATAGGTTTTGAATTTTATATCCATAGCATGAGGTTCTAAATCTCGATGCCTAAAAATGGGGTTGGGTTGGTGGGAAGTTAACAGCACACGGATGAAATTATTTGAAGAAATTTCAGGACACCTAATTTTCAATTTATAATTTCAAATTTCAATTCCCTTTATTACTGTAGAAATTAACATATACTTAGCAAACGTAATTTTTTGCCTCTTGTCTACATTGGACCACTCTCATAATAATTACATTATTTTGACGACCTATTTAGTCTAGCGGGTAGTGACCCTGACGGTCCTGGGTTCGAATCCCGGTAATAAGGGCATTTGTGTGATGAGCATAAATTAATATTTGTTTCTTAGTCTTGGATGTTTTCTATGTATTAACATAAGTATTTATCTCTTTTAAAAAATATATTGATGTCTAGTACCCATAACACGAGCCTTGTTGAGCTTAGTATGGCCTAGTAAGATGTATGTAAGGTTGTCCTCCAATATATTTATTTTATTTTTAAATCATTAGGCTCTCAATTAATGCTTGTAATCATAAACTCGTACAAATACAAGGTCTGCTATAAATTTATTTGTAAGATATTATTTTAACTTTTATGAACTAAAATAATTTGAGCAATTCTGCTTTGTAATTCAAAACCTTAAACTTAGCCAAATCATTACACAACAATATAACAATAATAGCGGATGTTTGTAAGGTATCTTGCAGCATGAAATTATATTTATCAGCAAGAGTGAACAGCAGCAAAGTGTGTGGGAAAAGAGAATTTGTGGAGAGATCTTGCAAAAGACATAAATTCTTACTTTAGCTACCATAGGACACCAGCACCCGTAGCTTGCTTGCTTGCCGAGCGTGGCGCGGGCGCGGCGTTGTCGCGCGAGCAAACTGAATGTGAGAAAGTGGGGGACAGAGCTATGCGCTAGCTAGACACAGGCTGTCCCACGGCAATGCCACGTGGAGGGAACACACCCCAGGTTATTTTGAGGCATCGCGATTTGGAACCTTATTTCAAGGAAAATTCAAAACCCATAACGGGGACTTGGCTTCATATGATGCCTTGGGGCCTTGAGAGGTTAAATATTGTAAACTAGCTGAGCCGGTGAACTTTGTACCAACTTAAATTTTGATTATAAAATAAAATAAGTAATATGGTACAATGGTACATACCCTAACAGTTCACCTGCCGCGCCGCGACTGTGCGCGGGGCATCGCGATTTTGAACCTTATGCCATGGTAATAAAATTCAAAACCTATAATGAGAAATGGTATTTCTAGAAATACCGTGGGAGGTGAGTGGTCAAAATGTCGCGTTGGAGACAAAATTTGTAATAAAAAGTTGGTCGTTACACTTCGGCCGTTATTAGAATGCGATTATGACATTTCCTTAATGCGAACATGACAAGCAATATTTTTCTTTGCAGATGTCAAGAATGTATGGGTTTTGAGCTGTCAGGATCACATTCTCTTAGCGGCCAGACTTTAGTAATTTACAAGTAGGTAAGTGGAAGAGGTGATAGTGACGGTAATGGAAGAGGCCTTTTCCAAGAGGCACACGGAGCTCCGGGACATACTGTAGTAAAACATATATAAGAAAAGAGCAAAATCACAGACAAAAATAAGGAGTTTCGGGATTTAAAGGCTATAATAAAAATTAAAAATAAGGAGTTTCGGGATATATAGGCTATATTATTACTATTATTATATAAGTGGAAGAGATCCGCTACTAACGCCATCTCGTAACTATATGTAAGGCACAGCTGTGGAACATAAAGTCCGCTACCAACAAAGTGGTTAAATATATTACCTAATTAATCAATGACAAAGGAGTTTGAATCTTGTATTTCTACCTACACCATCTAGCGATAGGAAGCTGAGACTTCTCCACTTCCCATGTTTTGTAAAACATTATTTGATTTTTTTGCTGTTTTTCTGCGATTTTTGCCTTATTTTCCTTTTACCTAAAGCTCCTCCAGACTGAGGAGAATAAATGTGATTAGGAATTATTCAAACTGGTCAGGCCCCTTTACAGATTTACTAAGACTAACATACTATGATTCATTTTTATAAGTATAGATTGAAGAATTTACTAAAATAATACTTTATTTTGTTTTTAAAAACAATATAAACTGCATTCCAAGATGGTTTTAAATAAACAAACATTTACATACAGGCCCCATACTAGGATACTGTGTCGTGGGAACTAGAAACAGAGAGGTAACACACATAAAGCCATCCAGGACTTATAAATTGCCTGTGATAAACGGGAATCAAACCCGCCAAATGTGAAATAATTATAACCCTGTAATTTTACAATACCGATCGAAAGGCTAAGGCATATGAATAATTTTTGTCTAAGAAACAGCATTAAGAATAACAAGGAAACATTATACATGTTCTAGTAGAATCAATACTTTGAATCAGTTGTTCAAAAGACGGCCAAGACAGCAAGACAGTGAAAAGGCTGTTTATTCATTTTCCAGAACAAACTTTTTTAGTAAAATTTCATGGTCTTCCTTTTAATTAAGATGCGTTTGCTAGACAAAATTTATCCTTTCGATGAGGCCTTTCAATGGGTAATGGGGCCTGTAAAATCACAGGGTTATTTCATTCCACATATGGCTGGCAGGTTAATTCCCGGTCAGAGGCGATTTCGAAAAACTTCGCATGCGGTTTAAATCTACAATATTTAAGGTACTTTCCTTCTAAGTGGCATAGTCATATGACCTTTATAGCTGTCTCTCACGTTCCCGCCACAATACTGTTCCACACTCGGCATACTTTAGGTTCAGGATGAATTATGACAACAAGTTCTCTTACCTTGTGCAGACCAGGTTGGGTCGCGCCACATCTGCTCAGGGTTAAGTTGAAGCGGAGGCAGGTGCGGAGGACCCTTACTGTCTCCACCTGCTCCTGGGCCTTTGTCCCATAGTTTTTTCGCTGCAGGGGCAATCTGCAATAACAATGCAAACTCATGAATCTTATGGCAATACATTTCCCTGATGTTTATTATGCTTAATTTTTTTCAGATTCTACTTAGACTAGAACCATCTATAATATCAGTATGATTTATTGCATGATTTGGCCTACAACTTGTTAGCTCTACACAAATGTCAGCTACAAAAGTCTGGGCACTGAGAGAATGCAATCCTGGCAGCTCAAAACCTATAAATTATTGACATCTGCTATGAAAAATATTGCTTATTTTGTATGCATTAAGAAAATGTTATAATCGGATTCTAAAACGGCCAAAGTGTAGCTTAGTGTCATACACCTACATCTAAATAATCATGGGTCAGAATGTTGATAAGGGGGCGGAAGTTTTCTGAACTGAACAGTTTAGCTTCCACACTCTGATCCACCAAAGCAACAGAGCCTATGAATTTGATAAGTTGAAAATCCTTGAAAAGAGCCTCAATTACAAAAGTCACACACCAGCTAATTCAATGTGATGATCATAGTCAATTTAGATTCCTACGAAGATTTGGGTAGAGCCACCAAACAACATCAATGAAACAACCCACAGCTTAGAAACTAAATAGAAATATCTGCTTGTGGAATCTAGTGTTTTTGAGTCACAAAACCGGCAAACAAATTCCGAACCAGAAATGGCGGACGCCGGTGACAAGTAAACAAAACAAAAACGAACCTGTTGCTTGGACAAAACGGCAATATCCTCGATTCATGACATACAATAAAGATTTTCAGGGAGGATCTTTGGAAGAAAGCATTCAAACTCACCATGTCGGGGCCCATTGTGCTAACATCGGTTTCGAAAAAAAAGTCACTCAAGGGTTTCATGCGTACAATCCTTGGAATCAAAGCTCGCTTACGGACTGGGTAAGCTTTATCAAGAAAAACAGACACAACACAGAAAGCACTCTCACTGAATTGTCATTCCACACGATACGACACATTTAGTGATCGTATTTTGACTCAAAATTGACCATTTGCAAATAATAGAAATCAGAAAACATAAAATGAAAAGTACAATGTTGACTTGTTTCGAACAAAGGACGTACGCCGACCATAGCGCCTGCGCAAAAGTTTCACTGCCGAAGCGTCGCACTAGTTTCAAATTCAATACGATAGATGGCGCTCATAGCCATAGAACGTAACTTTTAGAAAAATAATCCATAGAGAAATAAATGTTTTTTTTTTCAAACTTCACTCACGGAAATCAGGAGCCCGCCGATTTTTAAGTTGTGTTGATAACTGTTAATTAGATAAATGACTATCTTAAATTCTGAATGATACTAAACAAAACTCGACACAACAATAGGTAATATAGCTGGTTAGAATGGGTTCAGAAGCGATCAGACTGCAAGTTAGGGCAAAAATTATCTAAGTGTAGAGAATGGTTCTACTACTACTACTATTAGTTATAGTATTAATGTCCCTGATCCTAAGAAGGGCAGTTAAATAATAGTTTCAGCTGACTTGTATCTTCGCCGTTATGTTGGTAGTAACAAAACCAGGTATTACGTATTTCTTATTATGACGAGGTTATAGCTACCTATTAACCTGCCGATACTGTAAATATCTATGTTGATTGGCGGCCTTTTAAAAATATATTTTTGTTAATTTATTTTGAGATTATGTTTACCTTCAACGCCCTTGTGACTGAATAGGAGTTTTATTTTCTAATCTGTGGCACATTAACAATAGAAAATAATTTTATTAACCTGTAGAGTCGCAAAGCACCTATAAAGGAACTTTTTTGACAGATGTCACCTAAAATACTGAAGGAAGATTCTATGTGGGCATTTGTGGAGCATCATCATAAAATTTACATTAATTGTTGTCATTATTTTTTCTTTTCCGGCCAGCAGAGAAGCAAATAATTAAACTTACTCAAATGGTTCCACGGTAATAGTCTCGGTTTTTTAATACAGCAGAGAAGTAAGTGGAAGGGTCAAAATCACACCTGTCATTCAAAACATGATAAAGGTATAGCTTGGGTATAGCGGTCCAGTCATAGCAAATCCACCTGCATCAAAATCCAGTTGCTACACTCATAATCCAGTTGCTACACTTACAACGATGGACTATAATGTGGCAACAGGATTATGACATAGGTGGATTTGACTGGACTGGACTCTGTACCTTTATCAATCAACCTCTTACATATTACTACTACTACTACTACTACTACTATGTATGTCATTTTCCTGTTTTGAATTTTATTATCATGGCATGAGGTTCAAAATCACGTTGCTTCATAACAGGCTTTGATACTGGATAGATTAAAAACTAACGGCCTTACTTATAAAAAAGTTAATTCACTGTTTAGTTAATTCAGTGTTTTGTCTTGCTTTGACATTTGACATTTAGTCGATGTGTGAAAGGACAAAACACTGCTTATGCTAAACAGTGAATTAACTTTTTTATAAGGCCTTAAATTTATTGGAAAGTAAAGGAAGCCATCATTTTACTTTCCAATTTTTACAATATATTTTATCTGGCATGTCTTCCTCACTACAAGGAAAAACATTATTTAAAAAAAAGGGATATTAATCTTCTCACTCTCTCCCTGAGACTTCACTCCTGAGAACCCGCCAGCAATGCATTAAGTCTGAGGAGATCTCTACAGACTGGTGTAATCTCTCTGCAGGGTGGTATCCTTTCTGCTCTCCTCGTCTCAGTATTTATTAACTCCATCTCTGACATTCTTACTTCTTTCTATCATCTCTATGGAGATGACCAAAAAAAATTCAAATAAAAAAAAAAAAGTTTTTTTTTTTACCTTCAAATATATCGGCACTTCTCTCCATGTAATGTGAATCTGACTGTAGAGGCGTTAAAAGCTGATCTTGATAACATCAGGAAATAGGCTATCTCATATGGTCTGCTTGTCAACCCGGGCAAATCACAGGCCATGATTTTGGGTACTCTTCACTCTCAAAACTTAGTCCAGATAATACCAGTCGACCCTATAGTGTATGATGGTAACATAATTACATACAGAGAGAAGGACAAGAACCTTGGGGTTGTATTTGATAAATTGTCGTCCTGGTCGCCCCACGTTTGTGAGGTCAGGAGAGTAGTCTTTGTGTCATGTCTCTCCCCCAATGGACTAAAATCACCCTTGCTCAGCCCCTCTATAGACATACCTTTAATCTACTACGCGGATTTTTGCTGGATCAGTGTTTTGCAGTTTCACTCCCTACGGAGATTGCAGTATTTCCTGCCGCGGCAAACTAAAATCACTCTTGCTCAGTCCCTCCTAATACCTTTAATCAAGTAGTTTGCTGGATCAGTGCGAACGAAGAACAACTGAACAAACTCGAACAACTTCAAAAATTTGGCATTCAGTTTGCCTTCAGGCTGGGCAAGTATGACCATTTCTCACAGTATTGCAAGGTGGGGTTCCGATCTGCCTTCGTCGTGATATGCACATTTTATTCTATCTGTTCAGTATTTTGAGAAATCCCCACTACCCCACATATCTTCGAGAAGGTTTCGAGTTTCTTTCCCCCAGGGATAGCAACCACAGTTCCCACACGATGTGTCTCTTTTCAACTCTGCCCTTACAAACACTCATTTAGGTTAAGGATGATCCAACTGTTGAATGGACTAAGTGATAGTCCCTCAATTTTAATTGTAAACAAAACTATTGTAAACCAGATGGACAGGGTTTAGAATTTACCTTTCTTTTGTTCTTGCATGCCAACCTAATAGGTTTCGGGGGCTTTGCTGCGCTCGAATCTTCTAGTCTTCACCTATGCTACCAGTGTTTGACCTTGTATTTCCTTTGCAATTCAAGTTTAAACCAGCTCACAATTTAATGGTTTCATTATAAACTAATGCATCTTATCGTTAGCAGTATGGTACAATTTACAATTAATCTATAGTTTGTTAACTAACGAGACAAAAAATTTAGATTATAAACTAAGTTTTCACAAATCTGGTGAACTTCGTAAATAATTAGAGGTTTTATTGCGCACTAGCACTGTCCTGTTGCACAACTTTTCCTGTCCTGCCTGGGTTTGCTGGTAGAAATCTCTTGTTAGAGATAAGCTCGCCTTTGCTCATAAAATGTTTTGATCAGAGTGTCGATAAGGGGGCGGAAGCCCCCAACTCCAACCAATGTTTTGTTAACAAATTCAAATTCAAATGTCAAAATTTATATTGGTAAACAATATATTTGAGGCAGAAAGTTCCTAAAAAATATCTATTTTGACTAGTAGTCTAATACTGTATTATGTAAAGATTGTACCATTGAATGCCCATTTAAGCGTGGCAGCCAACACTGTCACAATGTTCACTAGCCTTTGTTTAGCAAGTCTTTTAATAAAGACGAGAAATAGAAATTCAGAGAATATTGCAAAATTCACAGTACCATATAAGTAAGAAATTTAAAAGCATCATATCTACATTAAACTTACCTGATTTCTAATAGCTGCAACTTGAGTAAGTCCAAGCTGACTCTGTCCTTGCTGTAAGAACTGGTTTGTGCCCGGAGCAAGCATACCAGCTTGACTCAGGTACATGAGGTGCTCTGCACTCTTTCCAATTCCATTCATAGCTTGCATTGAATTAGCATGATGTTGGTGGACATCATAGAGGCCTTGTTGCCCCAATTGTGGGGCATTTTGCATGCCTTGCAGGGTAGGGAGCATCATAGCACTATTCTGGATTGATTGCATCGTCAAATTATTTCCCAGTGCATGGTTTTGCATTGCAGGTCCCAACTGAGTATGCAACATATTGGTTGTAATATGTGCTGGGTGGCTTCCAATAACAGATGGATTCACAGACAATGTCCCAACAGATGATGCAATTCCATGACTGATGAACTGTTGTGGTTGGTTTTGTTGTGACATTTTCATTGGTAGAGCTGTGAGTTGCGGAGGCATGTTACTCATTGTGATTGGAGGTGGATTTTTCCATTTATCTTGGTTCTGAAATGAATTATCATTCATTTTTAATAAATATGAAAACTGATAGTCACTGTTGAAGCTAATAGCATATTTGTTTTTAAGATAGTGTTCATTGTCCTGAATAAGGGCGCACTTTCAAAGGCAAATATATTAAGGTACACCTATATAACAGATAACAGCTGATCGGCTGTGTTAACGTTAATAGTTACTATTAAATATACATCATCAAACCTTTCGTTAGATGATTAGTATATCCTTACCTCAATAGCGATGTCGTCTCCGACGGCCCAGCGTTGTTTCGGCGCCAGGGCGGAGAGTTCTTCCTGCGGCTCTCTTTGGAACACGTAATGTACGGCGGCATCGTCCTGCGATCGGGTCTGCGCCGTGCGGGCGCCCTGCGAGCTCGCCTCGCCGCTCTCCTCCTCCGCGCCAGCTCCCGGCCACTTCATTGGACTACCGTGAGGTTCGAGCATTCAGCTTTTCTTCACTATTGCTCTTCACAAAACTAAACAGACCGATGATCGTTGTAAATATTTTCAGCGGTTCCACTGCAAACCCTTCACATTATCCAATTATGCCTCAGGTATTCATCAGTTGGGGCGTTTATCGGTCAGTGTCGAATAGTCCTTTTGTAGTTGAGATGACAGATGTATCGAAGGAACTATGACAGCCGCTAATGGAAACCAAAATAATGCAAATGTCGCTATATCCTTGACGACTCGAAACACAAAGAAAAAGACGATTGTCAGCGTGAAGCACAGTGTAGATAACGATGTATTTGTGATTCTGAAGGATTTAGCCGATTTGCTTCTTCAGAATAAAGCAAATTGTCGGCGGCGAAAACTAGACCCACTAAACACTCAAAATAATACACTATTCACACAATTTCTAAACAAAACGACCACAAATATAATTACTATATGTACACAGAACTATTTACAATGTACAATTTTTACAAAAAACCCGGTTTAAGCCATTGGATATTGTCGATACTTTCTGATATAGAAAAGACGACAACCATCCTTCACTTCTTGTCCGCCATATCGGTCGCTCGCGGGCAGAGCGAGCGAGAGCGATGCGCGCGCACAACGCGCAACGCTAGAAATATAAACATAAGGGCGATCACGTTCCAATTACCCGAAAAAGCCGGTACGTAATGTAAACGACAAACATATTTTATTATGATAAATTAAATTAAATTCAATTCAAAACATGCCAATTTCATTACAAAATTATTATCTCAATATCATGTATACATATTTCCTAAGTTAAATCATTGCTCATTAAGCTAAAATGAAAAATGCTCTGCGTGTAATGAATACATTCCATGTCAAAATTATTGAGAACGTAAAATGTATCGTCTCAACTCAATGTTGATCTCTTTCTTGAATCTGTTTTGTCTATGTTTTTTTTATTTAATATCTTTTGCCGGGGCGGACGGGCAAGCGGAAAGTAAATATGTATTTGTACGTACGATCGATGGTCTACAACGACATCGTTGTAAAGGTAGGCTTACACGGGTAATTACTTTTTTGGCCATACTTGCCCGGCAAATGTAATGGATCAATCTGGAGCGATTAGTGGAGCAATTACAACAAAATTCAGCATTGGCCAACTTATAAAAAATAAAACAAGGAAGGCCCAAATTTGTCGTTTTGATTTGATAATATTTACAATTTTATTTTTAACTATTTCATTATTAGTCTATTAACAACTTAGAAATAAACACAAATTGATTGATTTGATGTCGTTGGCGAGACATGTTGTTTTTATGCCAGTAGCCAGTTCAAACATATGCATACTTTGGCAGGAAATGCTATTTTGATGGTGATTGAATTAGGCAAAGCTGGTTTGTGACGAAACCGTTGATATTCTTTCGGACTTATTTCCTCGAGTGACTTTGGTTTCCAAACCAAAATCATGGCAAAAAAAAACATCAACCTTGCGTTGTTCAATTCTGTAAAAATTGGTACTAAAGTACGATTGCGGCGCAGGAATAATTTCGGTAATTAAACTGTTATTACCTGTCTCTGTCGCTTCCGCTAATATCAACATCAAGCTCTTTTTCTCTGCTTCCTGCTCCGCGATCGTACTTTACTCACGTTTACCCTAGGGATAACGTCAAAGATTACTATAGCTAGAAACAGTTGAACAAGTAAAGCCTGAATCTACCGTATCAAGTGTGATTCTTTCAGGTGCTTGTGATAAATTAATAACTCTTTGTTTATTATTTTATCACAGACCCATAAACGAAGGCCATGGCGAATCAACGCCATTTGTAACATCTTTCAGCACTTTTTTTTTAATTTTAAGAAGACCACAGTTTGTTTATAATTTTATATAATTTATGGGGGTATAATTTACCACCGTGGGTTGGTAAATTATAGTCCATTTTAGGATTTTATTTTGTAGGTACGGGAATTTAAACCCTCATACTGAGGGCCTAATTCCGGTAGACAATGACCGCTTAGTGACGCGATGACGACGGTCATCTTTAGCTATATTTTATCTGACGTTTTTGTAATCCGTTTCTCTTTGGTTTATAAATAATTCACATCAATACCAATAACCTCAATTTCTACCATTAATTACTTAAAAAATATTTTCCAAACGCCAAATATTTTTTGATTATTAATTAAAAAACTAACTTGATTTAAAAGTAATTCAAAGTTACTCCGGGAGATTCTTGAGAAGTTTAAGGATAATCCAATGTCCAATTCGTCAAACAATAAACTTGGTTTTCATCTTACTAAACACGTTCGCACCCAGACCCGTCTTTCCTTTTTTTACATTTTTAACACATGAATTCATGATGATAAAAGCACTACAAGCCGTTGCCGCCAGAAAAACGTTTCCATGGGCATTGATAGTTGCTCAACTATATTCCTATAGTTTATGAATGTATTGCCTAGTTTTTTTAATTACTACTACATAATCGCGTGGTATTGTGTGGCGGTATATCTAGCAACAAATGCTATATGTTACCATTGCCGTAAATTGCTTGGCGTAGTAATGAGTGCGTGACGTGCGGGAATTGGGCAATTTTAGTTGCCCGTGTAAGCTCACCTTAAGATAGTTTTTTTTCCTTGTTGGCTGTGCTTTTGTATTACGCGTTCTGCGGCGTCCTTCGTTGTAGAAACGAGAAATGTAAAAGTAATAAATGACTTAGTTATTCAGCTTTATCTTGCTGGCGTATGATATATTCGTGATATGGACAGCTGCATGATAAAATATCCTTTTCAAACTGAATAGACATTCTTTCTAGCTTATGACTATGCTTTTTAGTGCCATTTTCAAGGGTGCGAAGAGACGCTTGTATTTTATATACTCTTTCTAGTTTTAAGTGTGCGATCAGACGCTTGTTTAAGTGTGCGATCGAACGCTCTGAAAATATTAATTTGCGCTTCTGCCGCTTATCTGCTAATTTATACCTACAAACGTAATACTACGCGCTTGCCCCTAGCTCACGTGCATACTAGCTTCGACGCGACGACTTTGTTATTGTTATTGAACACTATTAGCCACATATTTCTTGTTCGCATGGGCATTGCCATAACAGTGCAGTATGTCAACGCTCAATAGGTTCAGTTCTCTCCAAGAGGTAGAGGAGAACTCCGATGGTATTTTTACTCCGGCGCGAAATCTTTCAAGGTCCCCTCCACTGCAGCAACAGCCTCAGTCTCAACTGCCAATGGAGCCCACTAGAACCGGCACCCCCAGGTCGCAAACAGAAGGTGAAGCGACGGGCTCTCACACGGACAAACGTCCAAGGGAATCTCCTGGTGAACAGCAAGGCGACAAGCGTACCAAAATTGACGACTATATAGAAAGTGATCACAACCTATTACCGGAAAATAAAATCGAACTCATTCAGTTAGTCCACGCAGCTTTAGAAACGATTACGACAACAGCTAACAGCAGCAGACTGAACAAGGCTGATATCGCTAATATTGGCATTCTCGGCCAGCGCATCATAGCAGCAGTGGCAACACTAGAGCTGCATCTGGCGGAAGCGGAAATGGAAAGAACGCGGGCAGAGGCGAGATGCGCCACTATGAAATGTGCTCTAATGGAGAAATGTGCACCTGATGCCGCACCAACTTCACATTATGCCACAGTACCATTAGGGAATCACATTTCCTTTGCCCACGTAGTGAAAACTGGCCGCACCACATCACAGGCACTCCCGGTGGACCCGTGATGGCAATATTCCCCGCTGCAGGCCACGAAGATGCCTTAAAATCTGCGGACGATACAAAAAATGCCCTTAAAAGCTTCATCGACCCGGCCAAAATAAATGTGCAGATTCAAGCAGTGCGAAAAGTGGGAAACGCCGGGTTGGTCATTCAAATGACCAACAAAGACTCAGCAGCGCGACTTAAAGAAGCACTACCACCAAGTCTCCGTGCAACTGAGCCACAGCAGAGGACTCCCCAAGTGGCTTTTCTTAATATGGAAGGGGACCCAAACCCCGAAGCAACCATTGTCGCGCTACATGAACAAAACTTTGCTGCCGACCCTGAGTGGCCTCTAGCTAAGCTGCAGAAAAATATGAAACTGATTTTTAAGCGCTGGAGGAGCGGCCGCTCATGTTCTACATGCGTGTTTGAGTGCTCACCGGCTCTTCGCGTAAATCTAGTCACTCGTGGACGCGTCTACATAGGCTGGCAGGTGATCAATATTGAAGATCACATAAACGTGACGTGCTGCTCCAAATGCCAACAATATGGCCACCCAGAGCGATACTGTCGTGCTAACTCAAACTCAAACTCAAAAGTACTTTATTACTGTAGATATTTACATATTCTTAGCAAACGTCATTTTTTGCCTCTTCTCTACATTGGACCACTGTGGGAGAAGAAGGGCGTAGAAACTCCCACAGATTGATTTTTAGATCTCTTTTAAAAATAGGTTGTGCTTAACTAATACAATTATGATTTATTTTTATTTAATAAGCTGGAATAAATAATTACAAAATTATTAACAGCAAGGTCTGTGTTGAGCCAGATTAACCCCATACAGTCCTGTCATTTAAGGAAACCATGTGCGGTAAATGTGGCAAAGAAGGGCATCGCCGTGACACCTGCAAGGAGGAACAAGAACGATGTGCGACCTGCACTCGATTTGGGCGCAAAGAGGCGACAGACCACAGCACCGCCGCGCGCAAGTGCCCCGCACGTCGTCATTCTGAGCAGCGGCTACTAGGAAACACCAATTATGGCAGATAAGATCTACATCAGGGTGGGCCAGCTAAATCTGCAGGGGATGAAAGATGCAACTACCGAACTACGGACTACCGCGAAGGAGCTTAAGATGGATGTCGTCCTTGTCCAGGAGCAATACAGAGGGACGCTAGACCTCGTGGAGTACGGGGACCGCCCTATGGCTAGAATATATGTCCCCTCCAGCTCTATTGCCATCTGCGTGCTCCACCATTTATGCACCACGCACTGCACTGTCGCCCACGTCGTGGCGAAAGACATTGAGCTGCACGTAATCTCTGTCTTCTGATCAAGATAGTCGTGGGACTGGATTCTAACGCTCACTCGCCGTTATGGTTCTGCGAGCGCCGGCAATACTCTGGTGGCGGCCAGAATCAAATGCATCGAAGCACCAGCATGGAAGGCTTTATCCAAGCCCGCGGCCTGAACATCCACAACGTCGAGGGACAGCCACCGACTTTCAAGGGGCCTAACGGCGAGTCTAACATCGACCTTACTTTATCAACGCGTGGAGTGCGAATAAATGAATGAGAAGTCCACGAGGCAAAAAGCCTAAGTGACCATCAGCTAAACACTTTCAGCATATTCGGAGGCCGGGTCGAAAATCTGCACGAGAAGCCAGTTACAGAGCCTGCTGTGTTTAGGGACCGTGGGGTGGACAGGCCAAGATTTCAATCAGTGATTCATGAAAGAATGGGTAGACTGGAACTGAGGAAACCAGCGGCAGAATTGAGTGCTGACTTCACTCATGTAATAGAACGAACGGCGAATGAATGCCTGGGAACTAAAGGCTGCAAGAATGATAGAGGATATGAATGGTGGAATAACAAGTTAGAGCGACTGCGAAGAACGCATAATAACCTTCGTAGAGCCTGGCAGAGTGTGCGAAAAAAGGGCGGATTGTTGGAAGAGATGAGACGTAAGAATTTTTATGAGGCACGTACGAGCTACCGACAAGAGATGGTGGCGGCGGAAAGCAGATTACTAATGGAGATGGCTGAAACCGGCAACGAATACCCATGGGGACGATCATATCGACTGGCCAGTGGGCGCCGGCGCCCACCGACTCACATTATTAGCGGCACTGAGCTTGCTACCGGCTTCGCCGGGGACGTGCGGTCGGCTTTGCAACAAATGCTCCGGGCACTTTGTCCTGATGACGATGAGCGCAACGACTCTATACACCACCGACAGATACGCTTATGTGCCGCCTGCACGCCTTCCGGCCCGGATGCCCCGCCGCTATCTCGTGATCGCCTGCAGGGTATAGTCAAGGCTCTGCCTAACACGGCCCCCGGACTGGATGGTATCACAGCTCGCATTCTGAAACATGTGTGGCATGCAGCAGCAGCAGAGATGACGTATGTATTTGAAAAGTGTGTGAAAGAGGGAATATTTCCCAATCAGTGGAAGGATGGACGTCTGTTAGTCCTACCAAAGTGCAATGGCAAACCACTGACGGATCCTAAGGCCTACAGGCCGATCACCTTGCTCCCAGTCCTCGGTAAGATTCTTGAGCGAATTATTCTGGCCTGTGCCCCGCAAATATCGAGGGGCATTTCAGAATTCCAGCACGGCTTCTCTCCGGGTCGGTCGACTGTTACAGCCTTGAATAGCATTATTAACGTTGCCAGGGACTCGAAAGCCAAGTATGTACAGGCGATCTTTCTGGATATCTCGGGGGCCTTTGATAACGCCTGGTGGCCAATGATTTTGCTGAAAGCGAAACGTGGAGGCCTACCCCCTAACATCCATAAGATGTTAGTGGATTACTTCACTAACCGCCGCGTAGGGCTATTGATCGGTCCGCTGGTGGAATGGAAGGTCTCCACTATGGAGTGTCCTCAGGGATCCGTGGTGGGACCGACGCTCTGGAATGTGCTAATGGATGACCTGCTGCGATTGCCATTGCCTGCATGCACTATGCTCGTAGGCTACGCAGAAGACGTGACTATCCTGATAGAGTCCAACTCTCGATCCTCCATCGAACGCTCGGCCTCTAGGGTGCTTGAAGGCGTCTCCGAATGGGGCGCCAGAAACCGCCTGAGCTTTTCTCCGGCAAAATCACACACTATGACGATCAAGGGTAGGTTCAAGCGCCCGCCAACGGTCAAGATGAGGGACGACTCTGTCAGGAGAACAACCTATTTTTAAAAGAGATCTAAAAATCAATCTGTGGGAGTTTCTACGCCCTCCTTCTCCCACAGTGGTCCAATAGAGAAGAGGCAAAAAATGATGTTTGCTAAGTATATGTAAATATCTACAGTAATAAAGTACTTTGACTTTGACTTTGGAGCGTCGTGCAAGCAAAGGTGCTGGGCATGGTTCTCGACGCCGGACTGTCGTTCGCTGCACATGCGTCATACATAGGCGAGCGCGCGGAAAATTGCTTCGGAAAAGTGTCGCGTGTATCCGCATCTAGTTGGGGTGTACGTTATCGTGCTCTGCGCATACTGTACACTGGCACCTATATCTCCACCGTGACGTATGCCGCGGCATGCTGGTACAGGCGTGCGTCCTTCCACACTGCGCGTGCCTCACTTCTGAACACGGGTGCTTCAGGAAGAGACTGCATGATATGACGTTATGCCCGATGAGTGTATGTGAGTGCGGCATAGAAGATGAAGATATGCATCATGCTCTTTGGGAATGTCCACTATACGACGACGAACGGAAGAGAATGTTAGACGGAATCACTCGAGCGGATGAAGGACCAGTCTACTACGAGGACCTCGTCTCGTCAAAGGCGAACTTCCAACGGCTACACCAGTTTGCGCACGCGTGGCATAAAAAGAGATGTGGCTGGGAATTTGGTTGAAACTTTAAATGACGTGCGGAATCGGCACCGAGCTTACACCGTTTGTGTGTGTCACATCAGCAGAAGGGTGCGACGCTGCTATCTTTTCCCCCGCGCCCCTGAATGGGGAGAGGCGGGAAGAGGACAGGCGGAGGGCACAGAAGGCCGGTCCAGCCATGTGGGGGGCGCACAGAAATAGCTGCGGGTTACAAGAGCTCCATGCAAATCTAACCCGTTGGCTTGCTCCCCCGCGTTTGCCTCATTATGACATGAAGTCGGAATGAGGTTGGGTGGAGGTGGGATATGTCCTGATTATCACGTAAATCTGTTGAACTGCTGAATAATATTATAATACTTTCTGATAATGATTCTTAATAGTATTTGGGTATACCTGATAGGTATCTATTTTAAAGGTGTAATTGATTTTCTTATTTGACAAGACACTCCGCAACGGTACGGTAATAAAATACCTACATTTAGAATATAGACATAGACATAGACATTTATTTATTCACTGGACAAAATATGGTATGGACAGGATAACTTTACAGACATACTTTCTAAATAAAAGAAAAGGATGATGTACGCATGCTTCACCAGTGAAATGGCTATAACTCAGCATAATGCTACAACAGGGCTGCAGCGCTGATTTTCAGTCAAAACCATATGATATCCGTGCAGGCACCTCTCGACGATGCGATGTATAGGTAGATATATAGATATACAAAAGAAATATGAAATAGGTACATAATAATAATACTAATAATTAAGTGAGTACAGTAAGTGACTTAGGGTGTATTTTACAGCAAAAAGTCATGCGAGAATAACTAATTTAAAGTTAAGTTTTTGATCCGTGGCTTTTATCGAGATAATTTATATGACAATGACAGTTCAAAATGGGGTCATTCTTAGAAAAAGTAAAAAATACTCTCGAGTAAAAAGTTACTCTTCGATGGTAAAACTCGCTCCCAGAGAGTTAACTTGTATGTTAGTAGGTGCGGCAGGGGTTTTGGATTAAACTTGGAGAGACAAAGGGAGACTGGCTGTTCGATTCTCGTAAGATGAACCGTAATGTCACAAAAGCAGAACGAGACAGAGCGATACGTGGGTATAGCACTGTTCCCCTCCGCCATCATGTACTATCGAACCATCTGAATCATGACCCACCATAAGCTTATTTTGCTAAACCCCTTAAATGCAAGTAGGTCGAAATTCGCTTGAAGGTTTATTTCCTTGGTAACGAACTTGTTATCATTTGATTAGACATTGACATTACGATAGATCTTAAAAGTTTGAAAGTTTCAAACGAATTATCAGGCAAATAGGTCATGATTCAGTTGGTTCGATTGTACATAACCATCCACAACTCCAAAATATAAAAGGCACATGGGCTTACAATTACATTGCAAATGAAAAGTACCTGTTAAATTGTATTTGGATATATTTTCAGTAGATTTGTAATTTAATTACAGTAGTTCGATTGTTATTTGTAGATTGATTATAATTTTTAATTCGATTATCATTTATATGTTATAATATCTGATGTCCGCAACTTGATCTGCGTGTTCCTAGGAAGTATCATTTACCGAGATAACGTTACCCTCCTTCTGGTGCAGTCGAATAAACATTTGTGCTAAATTTAACTCAAAGCCGTTCAACCGTTGCAGCGTGATTGAGGCACAGACACACAAAAATCCAAACATCGCTACTTTCATATTTATAATATTAGATTAGATAGAAGATATTTCTCTCAGCATCTAAAGCTGAGCTATGTGCATACATAAAGTGACCATTTTTATTTATCGGAGCGGGACGCGTGCAGATATTGAAAAAAAAAGACTGCCAAGTGCGAGTCGGACTCGCGCACCAAGGGTTCCGCACAAATAGCATTTTTTTGTGAAGGAACTACCAATTTAAATTAAAAGGATTTCTCTTTACTTGTGCTATTATACATTACTTCTTGCCAAATTTCATGATTCTAGGTCAACGAGATTTAGAACCACTACGGTTGCGGGGTCAAGGATTTATTTATTGCCTTATTCCCGCGGCGTCAACTCGGGGGGTCACGTCCCCCCGGTCTTGGGTGGCCCCTACTTGTCAGGGGCCTCGCGTGGCGTTCGCTGTACCGTGCTTGCTTTCGCCGTCTATTGGCGTACACTGGTGACAGCGGTGCGGGAGCTTCTTTTTCATTACTGTGCCATGCTTTTTTCTTATTCTTCTGCGGGCTTACACTGGCGTCAGATGGGATGAGCAGCAACTCTCTTAGAAGTGGTCTGCCTTCGGGCGGTCGGTGCGTATTGCGGAGCAATGTCGTGGAGATGTGCGTGGCGGCTGTTGTCGGCGCAGTCAGTCGTACATGCGCCGGGCCAGCCACGCGACGAATTTGTCCACGGTGGGCATCCGGGTATTTCTTGCGATGGTCGAGTTCCGCATGTACCGCCCGGCTCCCGCGATCACCCGCACGGAGACTATGGTTTAGATTCCTGTGCGAGTACCAAGTAAATGAAGCAAATTTGCTGCAAAAACAGCTGTATCTTTTGATTGCTTTGACCTAGAAGGGACTACAGACCTGAGTAGGTAATTGATATTAATTTTAACTTGATTTGATACCTCCACTAGTACTGAGAAAAATGGGCATGACAGACTGATAGACAGACAGATAATGTTTCCCTTTTTCCTTTTACGTTTTAACTGCTTTATTAACTAACTTTAAAAAAGGAGTGGGTTCTTAATTAATCCGGTGTTTTTTATTTGTTACCTAAACTTAACAGTTCTTTCATGAAGAGGTTTAAAAACAATATATTTATATGAAAGGTGACTTTCCAGTTTGGTTCCAATTTTTGAAAAATATAAATTAGTGTTAAAACGGCTGTTCAGGCTTCTCAGCACCTAATGACCTCGTAGGGGCCCATGAGCTACGAGGTAGCGTGACGATCAGGTGCCAAGAAGTGATCAACGTCGGCGATTCACCGAGCTGAAGTTATGTGGGGTAGATCTAACCTGGTCTGTGCTTCGGTCCCGTCAACCTCCTGTCTCTCTGCAAGGCCCGGGTGCACCCTAGGCTCTTCTTGGTAGACAAGTTCTTCAGCCAACCAGGTATGACTGGCGGGCTAGCGTGGTGAGCACAGTGTCCAGCACAGGTTATGTTTCTACTGGTAAATACAAATCGGGCACGAAAATCCGAACTTTATCTGGTTCGAGAGACAACGGCACACTCAGCTATATTAACAATCCTGAGGGAATCCCGAATACATTCCAGATGCCCTGCGATTTAATTTCAACACCCTAATCAAAAACGCGTTTACATTGCGAGGGCTTTCGTCTGTCAGTTGTCAAAACTGCCAGATTGACAGCTAACGTCAAATTAAAATGACCGTTCAGAAACCATCGATCGAATATCGATTTGGAATCGAACAACGGCTTAGAAACGACACTATTGTGTCGTTTTAATTCGTTTTTTAACTTGATAAAATATTGAATGTCGGTCCATTTAAAAGGCATGTATTTAATTAAACGTTTAACCAATAATCGCCGATTTTTTGATCAAAATATCTCAAAACTGCAAAAAAAGTTTTACTACTGCACCTCAGAATTTATCCACAAAACAAAATAAATTTTGCAAAATTTTTAACTACTTAAGTAAAACCGTTGTACTAAGTGATTATCTGATATCTGAATGTAAACCTAACAATTATTTTATTAACTACAAAAACTTAAACCAAGGGCTCATTATTTAGAGCCCATAAGTTTTAATAATGAAAACACCATTTAATCAATCATTATTATCTAAACAATTATACAAAAAATCACCTAAATGCAAAAATAATAATAACAAAGAAAGATCAATTAGTTTTTGAAACATTTTTTTTGCAATTACAACAAAATACAATTTTAAATCTGTATTTAATCGCATATCAAATATGTTCTATTTGAACAATATATAGAAATATTCAACAAAAACCCTTGTATTTCTTATGCTTTTACATGTTCAAACATTTTATATTTATTTTGCTCTTGCATGTTCAAGGTAACATGAAGGATAATGTGGGCTTCGCTTCGCTAACCCCCTTTACCCTTCACCTAAGCTACCGCACCACTTCGCTCTGATATTTGCTGTGCAAATCAGTATTTTTCATGAGCGGTTTAATATTTCCCAATTAAATCAAATTAAAGCCTCAAAATTTTAATTGCATGATTAAGGCAAGTCTTGCTTTAGCACGGCGACCGCGTTTTCGCTTTATCTAAATAGGGATGTACTATAGAACCGTTTTCCACCCCGTAAGGAAGAAAACGATTATTTCAGCTCTGTGCCTTCGGCTTGACCTTTCGGAAATTACCTCTACACCCTACCTACGTAACAATCATTTCATACGTCCCCCTCACGACTGTCCTTTCATGAAATCGCAGCGCGCGGAGTGCGGGTGCTTCCCCGCACCCCGCGGCCGGTAGGCGCGGGTGGATACAACGCGAACCGCGCGCTGTTGCTTTTAGTTCCTCAACGAATAAGACGGCAAGGCCTTACTCAGGTTAAGCCTCGGCAAGACCTGAAATAATAGTTTTCTTCCCTACGGGGTGGAAAACGGTTCACTTTCAGTGAACCTCTGTGCCTTCGGCTTGTCCTTTCGGAGAAGTGTCTGCTTTCTGCCGGCTCAAATAGCGTACTATGACCCTGCCCTCATGTTTCTTAAAATGGCATAGATTTATGCAGAAACATGGTATTTGAAACAATAACAGGAGAAATATTTGACATACTTCTTATTTATTCAACTATGCGAATAGACATATTAAAATACAGCTCACAGCCATTAAAAGGAACTTAAATCTCACATTATAACGATAAAATACTGCTTTAGACTTACAGTAGGGCCTCGTTAATCCGGACAGGCAAAAAATCGCCCCTTGGCAGACATGGGTAATGATCCGGGTTTTAATCCGCAGGTGGGTTAGAACTCAGTTTCAACCCAGTTAACCCGTTAAGGTGGGTTAAAACTTACTTTACCTTTGCTGGATACAGATATGATGCAATACAATCCCAAAGTAAGCACAATTCACTAAACGAACGTTACAACAACGTTAAAAAAACCGGTCAAGTGCGAGTCTAAATCGCGCACGAAGGGTTCCGTACCACCGTTCAATGGAAGCGATGGTGTGGAGTGAATAGTTTGGATTTTACACAGCAAAATATTGTTTACAAAGTTATTGGTGCGGTTACTTTCACACTCCATGTACGTAACCAGGTGCATCCATAAGTTTGTATGTGGTATTGTTGTATGGGAGCCCCCTTAAATATTTATTTTATCCTGTTTTTTAGTATTTGTTGTTATAGCGGCAACAGAAATACATAATCTGTGAAAATTTCAACTCTCTAGCTAGCTAGGTTCTTGAGATACAGCCTGGTGACAGACGGACGGACGGACGGACAGCGAAGTCTTAGTAATAGGGTCCCGTTTGGAACCCTTCGGGTACGGAACCCTAAAAATGACGTACGAAAAGATATGCGGACGCATGGCCGTAGTAAAAGCAACAGCGCGCGCTTCGCGTTGTCACCGCCCGCGCCTGGCGGTCGCGGGGCGCGGGAAGGTACATATAATAATAATAATAATAATAATAATACCTTGGACACCTTTTACACACATTGATCTAGCCCCAAACTAGGATTCCCTGTATCTTGGGTACTAGACAACGATATATATACTTATATAGAGAAATATTATACTTAGATAGATAAACAACCATGACTAGGGTACAAACATCCGTTCTCAACAAACAAACATTTGCCCCCACCGGGACTCGAACCCGGGACCCTTGGTTTCGTAGGCAGCGTCACTACCGACTCGGCCATTCGGCCATATGATAGTCGTGAGAGGGACGTATGAAATTATTGTGACCTAGGTAGGGTGTAGAGATAATTTTCGAAGGGTCAAGCCGAAGGCACAGAGCTGAAATATATAATTTTCATTAAATAAAACAGGTAAGAAAAAAGGTTAGGTTTTTAGGTACGAAAATGATAAAATTATTAAATATAATTTGGTAAAGTAAACATTAGGTAATAAGTGTGGTGTAGCAAGACACGAATTTTAGAAATTCCGTCATATGGATGAAGAATTTTGAGTGTAAGTCAGTACCTAGGTATTTTAGTTTATCTTTTGCGGAATCTCCGCGTTAACTTCCGTCCGCGTATCGCTCCGTATAAATACATAAATCAAAATAATGTTTCAAAATAACTTTACAGTGCAGAGATTGAGACTCAGTAATAGACGGTATTGTTAGCTTCAGTGTGGTGCAAACAGATTTTCGATTCATCAACGCATTCACAAATTATATCCAACAGCATCATTTAAAATTCCAAAAATCCTTCAACATTCAAATCTGTATCCGTTGCCGAGCGTCACTTACCAGTGCTACGGCGAGATGCTCCGCTACGCCTAGTGCTACGACCACCGCCTACGCATACGCACCGCGCTATCCGCTACGAATTGCAATATGATTTGGACGGTGCTCTAATAACCGAACACCGAGGTCAATAACCGGTCATTTGCAAGCGTCTTCGCGTCTATTTTAGCAACCATGACTAATTGTTCGTGTAATATTATCATCAATGAACTGCTGGCTTATGTGACAGACAAGCACAATGTGATGGACGATGTGAGCTTGATACAAATTTGTACTAGTGGCTTCTCAACAGAAGACATAGATCAGGCGAAGAACTAACTACATGTACTCAATCCAGCATACGGAAAGGGAATGGCAAGAAACAAAGAGACATGGAAGATATCATTAAAATTGTCAAAGAAACCGATCCTAATGACTTGCCGACATTTGTAGCTCATAAACTTTCGAAATTACCTCCTGTCACCTTCGACCATGTAGATGTCACTACATTACTGAAGAATATTGTACTTCTTCAAAGACCGGTCAACGACCTGCAATTAAAGTGCGTCTCTGTGGATGAGTTGCAAAATCTCAAAGACGAAGTTAAGGAAATACGTCAACTACGACTTGCAACGACCGACTACACTGGTGCGGACAATAGAGAGGCAAGTGTTGGCCTGCACGTCACCTCTTATCTCAAACCAGGCGAGACTACCTGCCTGCGGCCTACTACACCGGCACCACTCAAACCGACATTACCGGCTTCGTCACCTACACCGCCCGTGTTGACACATGCATCGTCGTTGTTGCCGACATCACCGTTACCATCGCCGTTGCCGCCGCCGCCGCCGCTGCCGGTCCAACCGCCACCAAACCAGCTTGACTCATCTGCCTTGCCACCGCCTTCACCCAACTATGCCCAAATAACCGCGAAACAAACAACAGATGACGGTTACACAATGGTTACTAAAACGAAGAAGAAAGCGAGGCGTATCTCGAACGTACAAGGCACAGCTTCCTGTACTTTTAATAAAATAAGAGCTACTACACAGACTCTTAAAGTATATGCATCAGGTTTCGATAAAGCCACAACATGTGATGATATATTGGAACATTCTCAACTATTCACTGACAGCATATTTGGAATTAAACTTTTGCCAGAACGCGAAGGATTCAATTGCAATGCTTTTAAAATAAACATCAACAACGACATGATGATCTCACTTATGGACCCGAACCTGTGGCCACCGAGGATAACTGTCGGTGTGTACAAACATAATTTATATAACGCTCATGTGAAGCGCAATATCAAGCCTACTCTAAAATTATAATGGAAGAGCTGTCTATAGTAAGCGTCAACTGCAAATCTCTTCGGAGCAACATGAAATTCATCAATGAGCTTTGTAATACAAACGATATAGTCCTCCTCCAAGAAACATGGCTGTTACCTAGCGACTTACAAATTCTGGACAGCATTCACTCTGACTTCCTCAGTGTGGCGACCTCGGCGGTGGACACCTCATCTGCTATTATTGTGGGAAGACCGTAAGGAGGCGCGGCAATACTGTACAAGAAATCGCTGAAAGTCAGCGCTAACATACAAACCGACACATCAAGATTAGTAGCAGTAGAAGTCACATTCCGCAATAACGAACCAATACTTATAGTTTGTGTTTATTTACCCACCTCCAAAACGGATAATTTCGATGAGTACGCTGAATGTCTCGGAAAAGTCCACGGTATAATAGAGAACAGTAACTGTAATTCCTGCCTGATCTTGGGCGATTTCAATGCCCATCCCAGCAGCTCATTTGGACGAGAACTGTCAAGTTTCTGTACAGAATACAGATACGAACAAATTGACCAGAAATTTCTACCAGCCGACTCATATACCTACCTCAGTGACGCACACGGCACCACATCATGGCTTGACCACTGCCTAGCTACCGAAACAATAAGTAAATGCGTTGAAAATGTTTCAATCGACTAGAGCACCACATGGACAGATCACCGGCCATTGAAAATACTCCTGAAAGTACAAGGTTTGACTAAATTTGCCATACCAGAAAATAAAACACCTATTCAGTATGCTTGGAAACCACGATCCTTAATTCAAACAAAGCATTACACTAATAACATAGAGAAATACATGAAAACGACATCCAGTCTATGGGACACCTCGCCAACACCGCAGCAATTAGATAGTTCATATAACATGTTAGTCACAGTGATTCAACAAGCTGCACTTAAAGCCTTTGGACACAAAAACAAGCCAGGCAAAAAGGTGAAGATAGTTGCAGGCTGGAACGAGAATGTATCAGAACTGTATGCTGCATCGCGTAGAGCTCTTCTTACGTGGAATATTTGCGGCAGACCAACGGAAGGCGAAGTTGCCGAACAACGAAAGAAGACCCGTTCAAATTTCAAGACAGCTTTGAAAAAATGCCAACAGAACGCCGATCAGCACCACATGGACAACATAGCACGGAATCTGAATGACAAAAACTTCTCAAAATTTTGGCAAAAGACAAATTCAATCTGTAAGGCTCGAAACTCCCTACCATCCAATATAGATGGTAAAACAGATGATAAGGATATCGCCAACCTTTTTATAACTAACTTCACACAGCCTGAACCCACACAACATTCCGTGTACCATCCTTCTCTGACAATATCTCACTCATATGACCAAACAATAACAACCACCTTTGTCCACAAAATAGTTATGGCCACTGCGCGCGGAAAGTCACCCGGACTGGATGGCCTCTCAATAGAGCACCTGCACCCATGAGTGCAATACTGGCAATTATCTTTAAAAGCATTCTGAAGACGGGACATATACCAGAGGCAATGACAAACACTGTTATTGTTCCTTTGTGTAAAAATAAGCAGAAGGATATAGCTAGCTCATCAAACTACAGACCGATAGCACTGGCATCAATTGTGGCACGTGTTTTTGAAAAAGTACTGTTAGTACATACTGAGGAACACCTCCATAGCTCCGACCATCAAATGGGATTCAAGAAAAGATCATCAAAAACCACAGCAGTATACTTAGTCAAGCAAGTTGCAGGGTACTATAAACAGAGACGAACATCCACCTACGCCTGCTTTTTGGATCTTAGCAAAGCATTCGATCTTGCATCACACTCCTTACTGCGGGACAAAATGAGAAATCGAGGTGTCTCAGAAAACATAATCCACATTCTCGCACGTTGGCATCAGCAGCAGAAAAACATTGCCCGGTGGAACGGCATTGTGTCAGAGCCTATGCCACTTAATTGTGGAGTGAGACAAGGGGGAACATCTTCTCCAATATTATTTAATTTATATATGGACGAACTGAGCCAACGCTTAGTCGACACAGGGGTCGGCTGTTATATGGATGGAGTTTGCGTAAACAACGTAAGTTTCGCAGACGATATGGTCTTGCTCGCACCATCCGTCACTGCGATGCGGCGCCTCCTGAGTACCTGCGAGGCATATGCACAAGAGACAAATATGGTCTACAACGCGACTAAATCTGTTTATTTGGTGTTTAACTCCAAAAATACCCCGACCACAATTCCTCCTCTGCACCTCAATCAGCAAACACTTCAAAGAGTAGAAGAGACTAAATACCTCTGATCTGAAAGATGATAAAGACATAGAGCGTCAACGACGCGCACTGTGCGTCAAAGGCAACATGCTCGCCCGGCTCTTCTCCCGCTGCAGCAAGGAGGTGAAGCAGCTGCTCTTCACTGCGTACTGCACCACACTGTACACGGCCGAACTGTGGTGCAACTACACAAAGGCCGAATACAGTCGACTCCGGGTGCAGTACAATAATGCCTGGAGAGCCATGAACCGCCTGCCGCGCCGCTGCAGCGCATCAAAGATGCTGGTTTCGGCACGTCTGCCCGGCTGGGCAGGGCTCGTGCGTCACGTGACTGCCGGCGCGGCCGCGCGCCTGCGCGCCTCCACAAACACCGTCGAGTGCGCCGTGCGATCTTGGCTCGCGAGCCCGATCCACAAACAGTGGGTCCAACTAGAATCATGAAAGCAACATAGTCATTAACTTTAACTTACCTACTTGAAATGTTCAAATTTAAAGACTGATTAGTACTAAGAATTAGATTTACTGTCTGTTTGCACCGAACCTAGTTCCCTAAACTATTATGATTTTATTTTACTTACTTCTCTTTAAAATTTTTATGTTATGTGTTGCCCTAGTTTTTAATGTTTTATAATTTTTAGATTGTAATTCTGGAATAAAAACATTATTATTATTATATTATATTTTTGTATCGAAAACGAAACTTGTGTTCGAAAAGTTTTTTGCGATCTGTCGAAGGCATTTGGTTGTGTTGATCATTATTAATTAAATTAAATCACTACGGAGTTAGAAATAAAGCGTTGGGTCTACTAAGATCATACCTAAGCAATATAATTCAAAAGGCAGAAGTTAACGGCGTTAACTCTCATGGGTCGGGTGTAAAAATTGGCGTTCCATAAGGTTCCATGCTAGGCCCATTCTTATTCCTGGTATATATTAACGATCTGCCTTTCATGGTGGAGAAATTGACTGACATAGTGTTGTTTGCTGGTTTTCAATGGTTTCAATGGTTTCAATGGTCTTCAAATTTTAAATACAAAAACCCCACATAGATAAATTACCTGGTAAATTAAGTTCTGCGGTTTACGCTGTTAGGAACATCAGACAAAGCACGGATGTGGCTACATCTAGGCTAGTATATTTTGGTTACTTTCATAGTGTCATGTCCTATGGTATCTTGATGTCCCCTACAACAAAGCAGCGGATATTCAAACAATTTTTATTTTACAGAAAAGAGCTATTCGAGCAATTTATAATTTAAAACGAACAGAGTCCTTATGAGAGCTTTTTAAAGAAATTGACATACTTACTGTAGCTAGTCAATTTATTTTCTAAAATATAATCTATATACGCAAGATAATATTTTCCAAACTTAGAGATAGCTGTAATGTCAACCAAAGAAATAATCACAGACTATGTGCGCCCCGGTTTAGACTCGCGAAGCTTAGCAATTCTTTCAAGGGTCAGTGCGTTCTCTACTACAATAAGATACCTCTGGAGATTTCGAAATTGCCATTTGAGCAATTAAAAAAGCATGTTAAAGCACTTTGTCAATGAAGGGATATTACAATGTTCAAGATTACTTAAATGACGGGACTGTATGGGGTTAATCTAACTCAACACAGACCTTGCTGTTAATAATTTTGTAATTATTTATTCCTGCTTATTAATCTTATTAATATTTTTTTCATTTGTATTAGTTAAGCACAACCAATTCTTAAAAGAGATCTAAAAATCAATATGTTTGAGTTTCTACGCCCTTCTCTCCCACAGTGGTCCAATGTAGAGAAGAGGCAAAAAATTACGTTTTCTAAGTATATGTAAATATCTACAGTAATAAAGTACTTTGACTTAAATTACTTTGCACAGAGTATTTTCGACCGTCGTGTACACGGACCTACATTCTTCGCCATTACTCGCAGTTCGCCCGCCGCTTTGTTGAAAGCGGATGCGCGCAACACGCGCCCGTGCGCAACACGCGCCCGCGCGTGCCGCGATCTCGCCGTCGCGAGTGCTTTGCACGGAGGGGAATACCTTCTAGGAACGCCTAAGGTCGTGCCTGGTCGGTACCCCCTTCGGGCAGCCAACTCGTCTATAGCCCGATGCTATGGAAGAGTTCAAAAGACCTTTTCAGGGCTACAGTGCTAGTGACAATCCAAACAGTGATACCAGTCCTAGTGATAGTGATCGCCATACCGAAGTGACAGGCAGCCCGCCGCTGGGGGCCATCCCGCGCCGCAATCACCTCACCACTTCAGCATCACTGGATCGCCTGCTCCCCGTCTCAACGTCGATTTTAATCCGGGCCGCTCAAGGCAAACTGTTTTCGCCGCGACTGCGACGCGCCATGGAGGCCTACATCGCCGATAGCCGCGCTGCCCTGGAGGACTTTGGAGGACTGTGGGAAGCGGGAATCAAGTTGACAAAGCATCATTTAAAACGGATCCTTGGAAATTCAACTCTCACGTTTGAAGAGATAACTATAGTGTTGTCTCAAATTGAGCCTTGTCGCAACTCAAGACCGATTTCAAAAATAAGTGACAATCCGGAGGATCCAACTCCATTGACACCAGGACACTTCCTTATTGGAAAACCTCTAGTCGTTGCACCTGACGCCAATTATGAAAGCTCAAATGTGAACAGTCTCAGGAGGTGCCAACTCACTCGAAGTATGGTCCAAGAATTCTGGCGTCGATGTGCAAGAGAATATCTGACGCAGTTCTACCATCGGTATAAGTGGACCAACAAAACACCCGAACCTACTGTGGGAGATGTTGTGTTAGTGGTAGAAGACGATATTCCTCCAGCTAGATGGTTGTATCGCAGGGTAGTAGACAAACACCCGGGACTGGACGGACTTACAAAGGTTGTCAGTATGAAATGTAAAGGTAATGTTATTAAACGACCAGTATCGAAATTATCTTTTTTGCCAGTAACTTCCGAGTAAGATCGTATGTAATAAGTCTATTGCTTTATTTAATAATCATAAATCATAATGTCAAAAGCTGACAAAGTTTAAGGTGAACTAAAATAAGTCAATATATTTAAGTAAGCTGAGCTATACATATGTATGAAATTAAAAATAAAATAAAGACACAAAAAGAAACAACTACGCGAATAATCCACCCCGGGACATTGCCGAGGCTAAGGTTGACGCCCATGACGCTTGCAGCATTTCCCCGCTGCACAGCCAGGGAGATCTTTTGCATCAGAAATGCCCCAGAGCGGTAGTCAAAACCTCTATCCCTTAGACGGCGCCCCAGATCCTTAATAAATATTTTCCTTTGTGTCCCCCAAACCCCAGTAGTCTCGAGCGCAAGAGGCACAAAGATGTAGTTTCCCATGAGTGCGGCATACTTAAGAGACTTCTGTCTTGCGGCAGACTCGGCAGCTGCACCAGCGCGGGCCGCCGTCGACCCGACGTGGGAGGCTGCAAAGGTGCAGACGCAGGTCGCATCCCATAGCAGGGAAAGCCCTTTCTCCCAAGGTACCAGGGTCAAGCCGTCCGGACGCTTCCCATCCGACCGGCACAAATATGGCGGCTCCAACACACTAGGAACGTTGGCCGATACCAACGCCCTACGAACGATGTCATTTATTGCGTAGTGCCGCGAAAACCTGCCAGCGATCCTGGTACAATGTAGGCCATGGCGACCCAACTCATTGACCCATGATGTGGCTGGCAGATAGTGCAACCCAAACGCAAAGCGACTGCCACGCGCAAAGTGTCATCGTCCAGGAAAGTTCCCAGCTGGGGAGAAGGCATTGCGTGCAGCCACAACCCCGAGTCGGACTGACAAGCGGCACGCAGGCGCGCCAATTCCGGCCCCGAACTTTGAGCGAGGAGATCATCACGGATGACTTCGCACATGACCTCATCCCAGGAGCGCTGATTATACAGCCATTCCGGCAGGTCGCTTCCAGGACACCGGGCACGCCATAAGCCCTCCGCCTCCCCCGCAAAAGGTATGCGGAACCCGTCACCATGTAAACCCAAGATGTGAGTAACGAGGTCCACAACACCATGCGAAGAAGCCAGAAGGCCAGGGAGCTCGGTGTCCTGCAAGCGTCGAACACCTAAACCCCCATACCTGACGGGCAGCGTGGCTTGCACCCACTGAGACGAGGACATCTCTACATTGATGATACACTCCAGCAAATCCTTCAAAACCGCATCGTATCTCGAAGTAATAAGTTACATTTTTGTGTACCGAAGGGTTCTGTACCTAACTAGAACAGAACAGGTTAGTTTAGTTTCAATTGTATGATTTGATTGTATAAAGACAGCATACATTCGAGTATAGTAAGTAAGATTGCGTTCTTATAAACATCTATTGTTTTAAGTTTATTTAGTTGGGAAGTTTACTTTGTTCATGGTAGTTTGGAACCAGATTTTTTGTGTCATCGGAATAAATGAAATTTTAATTATTTTCTTGGTGGTCGGTATGTTTGACCGTTTCTAAATAGTATTAGTTTCGTCACCACTAGAGGGCGCTGTCTCAAATTGAGTGAATTTCTACATCGCGTTGTTAGTGTTCTAGTCATAGCATAAGTAGTGTCGTCAAGATTCCTAAGATGTATTCCTTTTTTGCAATATATGCTTTATTAACTAAATGCAGAGTATTATTTTTGGGATCACCACCAGTTGTTCACCAGGCATCCAGGTCCGGTGCCCCCGCCCCTGAACCGACCGCCGCGAGTGAAAGAGACAGTGACAGCGCTTCAAGGAAAGGAAAGGTACGAGTGTTTTACCTACTAAGTGCTCTCCCACAGTGTCGCTTGCCACGGCGGCCGCGACCGCAATTCCCGTGTCTGGGGCACCACCCACCCACTTCGATTCGGGGGCCGGATGGGACACTATCGACGTCGTAGTCGTCAGAGGTCTCCGGACACTGCCGAGCCAGGAGATTCTCCCTGACTTCCCATCGGACCACAGTCCAGTACTTTTCGTCTTGGCGGACCTGCCGACCCGGGTGTCTCCGCCAGCATCACGCCGACGCTACCAGTGGGGCGCCTTCACCTCCGCCCTCGACCAGTCTTCGACCACATGTCCAGTCAACCAGCCGGAAGACGTTGACCGCCTGGCATCGCTGCTGACCAGCGAGATCCGAGACGTGCTCGACCTGTCATCGCACACCGTAGCTCGCGGGGGGAAGCCCACCCCTCTCCCTGCTGAGCTACGCGCACTCATCCGTGATAAGCGAACTCTCCGGAAGCAGTGGCAGCGAACCCGCTACCCTACGATGATGACCAGGCTCAACACCATGACGGCAGAGCTGAAGCGCCAACTTGATCTCCACGTCGAAGAATCTTGGAAACGCCACGTCGAGTCCATGGGCGACCACGTCCCCTCCCCTCCCCTCGCCTATGCCGGGATTTGTCGACTACTCCAACCCCCGTCCGACCAATCCTGGGCAGCGACGGCGTACCAAGATTTCGAGCCCAAGACCGTGCGGAGATCTCCGCCGGATGCCTCGAGAAGCAGTTCAAGCCGAACCCTACGGATGATGTGAAGCACGTCGCCGCAGTCGAGAGACACCTGCGAGATTACTTCGCCTCGCCGATAGCTCCCGAAGAGGACCCCACCGTCGTCACGCTCGGCCAGATCATGCCTGTATTTCGAAATGCCAAGCCCAGGAAAGCCCCGGGCGCAGACCACATACCCAAAATGGCGCTGTTACATTTGCCGTCACGCACTGTGGCGGCCGTTACGCGCCTGTTTAACGGTATCTTGCACATGGGCCACTTCCCAACCCAGTGGAAGGAGGGCTTGGTCATCATGTTGCCCAAGCCGGGCAAGGACACTAAGCTAGCTAGATAACTTTACTGAGTACCATCTCAAAGTTGTTTGATAAACGCCTGTTAGCGAAGCTACTGCCCCACATCCAGCCGCGCCCGGAACAGTTCGGCTTCAGGCCCGAGCATTCTACGGCGCTTGAGCTCACCAGAGTACTGAATGACATGACGGTGTGTCAAGAAGAAGACGGTATGACAAGAAGGAATACATTGTCGCAGTACTCCTGGACATGGAGAAGGCGTTCGACAGAGTATGGCACGTGGGGTTGCTGTACAAATTTTCGACGTCTCCAGCCCCAAGAAGACTGGTCCAGATCATCGCCTCCTTCCTGAGGAATCGCCGCTTCCGAGTGATGGTGGAAGACGCCGTCTCCGAGGAGCACCCCGTTGCAGCCGGCGTCCCCCAGGGGTCCTGCCTGTCTCCAGCCTGCTACTCCCAATACAAGGACGACATCCCCGTCGGGCCGGGTGCCCAGTTGGCACTCTTCGCCGGCGATGCTGCCTACTACGTGTCGTCGATCCAGGCTCAGCACGCTGCTGTGAAACTGCAGCGCACCCTGGATATCTTGCTCGACTGGCTCGGCAAGTGGCGGTTGTCCGTCAACGTTGGGAAGACGCAGGCGCTCATCACAGGCCAGTCCCCCCTTCCACCATCGCTCCAGCTCCAAGGACAGGACATCGTGTGGTCTCCGCAGCTGAAGTACCTGGGAGTGACCATCGATCGCCGGCTCACCATGAAGCAACATGTCGACAACGTCGAGAACCTCTCTCTACGTACCATTTTCGGCGCCCCCCGCTGCGTGAGGAACGCGACGATCCACAGGGACCTTAGATGGGAATCTGTGGACCAGTTTGTCCAGAGGCTGGCGAAGGGCATGTTCAAGCGTGCGGGTGCGTCACACCACGTGCGCGCACCCGACCGCCGCCGCCTGCCACGCGACCTGGTTGCCTAGCCGGCAATCACCCAACGGAGCACCACCAGTGAGAAGATCACCACCGCCCGCAAGGGCCCCGCGATGACCTGTCCATAGGAGTGGACAGAGGCGCTTCCTCAGGAAGATATCCGATTATCTGACCCTAACTCCCCACCCCCCAGACTGGGTGCGTGAGAAGAAAACTTAATTGAATTTGAAAACAAATGCAGCAGATTGGAGTTAGCCCCGGTCATTGCATGTCATTAGGTCATGTCGGAATAAAATAGAGCAGGTAGTTCAAGTGGCAAACCAGAGCTTGTTTATATGAATCGAAAGCATGGTACGGTTTTACTTCATGGAGGTTGCCAATACCATACAAGGGCACATAAAAGTGGTTTGGAGTTGCAACCAACGTAAACTGAAGTGTGGTGGAGTTATAAGAATAAAAATAAGTTAATTTTATTGCACTTAATTATTATAAGCTTTTATTTTAGAAGAGCTCCGTGGTCTAGTGGATTTCACGCTTGCTTCTCACGCAGGAATTGCAGATTAGAATCCTGGTTCTAACATGTTCCAATAAGATAATTAATTTACTTATCTCATTTGGTACATGGTCAGCATTATCTTTAGTAGGTATAATAAATGAATATGAATAGGTACATTATATGGACGTTCTAACGGCGATGGAAACATCTTGGGGAGACCGTAATTACTCCAAAGCTGCGGCACTAGGCTAGCCTCCTGTCACAAAAATGGGAATATGTATTATCTGGCTAAAACTGGGCTAAATTGTGATCCTGCCGTATAGGAAAACTACTCGTTCATTCACTCATGATTTTTAACAAGTCATCTCGCTCGCAACACCCTTTACTCATACCGAGGTATATGAATTTTATAATTATTGGTGCAGTATTGTTGATGTAAAACATGATCTTGTGTAGCAATTTTACCTACCTTTGTTACCCCCCATCGCCTATTAAGAATACATAATTAATTAGTGATGATTTTGTCATCTCTCATTGGATTTTAATTATACCTATTTCTCTACAGAACGATCAAATTATTGATGAACCGCCTCATAAATGTACGCCAGATTTTGAGAAGAACCAAATTGACGAGTCGATACACAAATTGAAACAAAGAATAATTGCGCCAACGTTTCCTAGTGTACCGAAAACATATAACTCCGAGATCGCAAGTCTTAAAGATTCAAGCGTAGAACTACTAAACATAGTACCAAAGTTTAGTAGTGTGAAGAGTGGATTATACAGATACCGAAATTTTGCAGCTAAATTGGCAAAAATACAAAACAGAAGTTCAGAAGATGTGCAAGTGCCAACTGCATACAGATGTAGTGAATAATCCTTTCCTATCGGCAAAACTCGGAACAACGATAACACCCGAATGGTGCCGATGTGTCTATGAATTACTGTACCTATTATTAAATTACGTGTAGGCACAGATTAATAAAGAGTTAGGAACAGATTGGACACTGTACATACACGTTCAACTAAAAAGCGACCCTTGCTTCAACGCAACAAAGTACAATTCATGCTGTGTAGCGCTGCGTCCGCACTTCGATTACTTACCTAAAAGTTGCCTCACTTTCTGCCGCGTAACGCTATCCTCGTCTGAAGCGGCACGTGAAACTAAGGGTTGTCTCTTGTCACAAATAAAACTGAATATTTACTTACTTACTACGAACCACTTACTATTACTAGATTTGTGAATAACATTTATAATATAGGTAGTATAGGTAGGTACCTACCTAATCCTATCGACAGCCAGTAGGACAGTGACCTTTAGTCATCTCTGCATGCAGTGACGAAACGTCATCAAACAAAGTGCTAAGTTGACTTTGTCAGGTCATCATGCTAAATAAATCCGGAAATTACGAAGTTATAGAAACCGCCACAATAATAGTCCGGGAGCCGTCTCCCGAAAATCGCTAGAATAACATTTTAAAAACTAGCTGCCCCGTGCATCTGTGCATAGTTTTAAAACCGTTCGAAATTTTTGGACTTTACAAAAGTAAGCAGTATAGTTGGTATGTTTGAATTTATCATTTTCAGTTAAGAAATATAAATAAATATTGAAAATAACTTCGCAGGCTTGCCGATCTAAACGTTTCCCTTTTCTTAGTGCTTTCGGCATGTCTGTTATAAATTGTTAATGTGGATCGAATAAAATCAATGTTTATTATTTACAAAAATGACAGACAAGAGTGAAATGTAAAGTCAAAAAAAAATTATAGGTGGCCTGCATTAATACACGCGTCCATGAAGTTTATCACAAAATCTAACATAATTATCAACAAAATATTTCTGTGGTATTAACTACTCTATATAGATACTTCCTCTTGCAATGCGACCGTTCCCTACGTTGTCTCGATGGGTACTGAGTGCGTGTGAAGTAGTAAGATAAAAACGAACATTTCCGAGAAAATACGAAAGGAAAGGATTATTCACTACATCTGTACCAATATTTTTTTTTGGCTGACTACAAGGTTGTGTTTTGTTCAGAAAGAGCAAGAAAAATCATGTGTCAATTTTTTTTACGCCTTAATTTTAGATAGATCAAGTATTCAAGTATTTTATGGCAATAATAATATCTTTATACGTTCATTACTATTAACGATCGGGAAATAGAAATTTCGTTCGTCAAACACTGTTTTCCCGACCATCATCACTGTTAACGACAAACGGCAATGAACTGCATACAGCGGAACGATTGGGAAATAAAAAGTTTCAATCGTCGTCATTGTGAACGAACGGGACTTTTTTTCCCGATTGTCCACACCGGTACAGACCTATCAACTTAAGCTGATACTTGCATTTGTGTGGGTGATCGCCAAAAGTACAGTTAGTAAAACACATACAAATTAAATCAATGTTTTATTTAAACGAAGTCCATAAAACACAATGTTACCAACTGTCAAATTCTCGACCTCATAATGACTGAATCTTATAACTCTTCTACTCCGCTCATTGCATCTTCATCTTCACTCTCGTCTGATGATTCATCAGAGTCAGAGCCTGTGTTAATAATTAATCGTTCCGTTATATCGTCGATTGTAGGAGCCATTAGCAGCAGCCAGGAGCAGTAGGAGCCATTTCACTAATATTTCAAACACAATCAATCACATAAAATTACACGTCTATCTGCTACCAGTACCGGAGGTGAAGTGAAGTATGTGAGCGGGCGGCAGGGAAGCGGTGCGTACACACGTACACTCACACAAATGCAAGTATCAGCTTAAGTTGATAGGTCTGTAACGACAACACGCAATGAACTGCTTACAGCGGAACGACTGGGAAATAAAAAGTTGCGATTGTCAACACTGTGAACGAACGGGATTTTTTTCCCGATCGTCAAAAGTGTGGACGAGCGGGAATAATAGCGCGGTCGGTCCGGTCGCCGCATAATGTATTCTGTGGTCGCCGCCTCCTACCTAGATAAATAATTATCCAGCACGTTCAGCCGTACTTGTTCCAGCATTCCTGGATTTGAGTGCCTACCACAGAGTAACTTATATAATACGTGCCTACCGCGCAGCAAATCATACAAGTATTTGACCATTGCCAAATCCCTTCTTATCTCCAATATGGTATGGATTTTCTACGTTGTGGTTGTAATAATACAATACGTGGCACAATATATGTATTAAAAGTTATACTGATTAGCTGTTTCATATGTTTTATGATTTTAGTCCTATTTTTCAAAATGTTTTATCACCATAACTACTCATCTTAGGAGGTCAATAATTTTTGATATTGATAGCTTATCAGTTACAAATAACCTGGGTATGCATAACTATACCAACCAAAAAGTACCTTCACCTGTGGAACTTCACATATTACTTCTCAAGATAAATAAATAAATAACAAAGAGCTCTCGAGGTCTAATGGGTTTCACAATTGCTTCTCACACAGGAGAAAGGCATGTACCAATTAGATTATTAATTTATCTTAAGTACATTATATGGATGTTCTGACGGTGATAGAAAACATTGTGAGGAAACCTACATAACTCCATAGCTGCGGCGATGGTCTAGCCCCGTCACGCAAAATGGAGTATTGAATAACTGGTTCAAAGTGGGCACAATTGTGCTTCTGCCACCCCGTATGGGAAAAGGCGTGACGCTATCTTGTTATGTTAAATAAATATCAGAGCACAATCTTACACAAATCAAACTAGGTCCATAATAAGTAAACTCAACAAGGCTTGTGTAATGGGTACTAGACGACAATATATTTAATGGAGATAAATACTTATGTAAATACATAGAAAACATCCAAGACTAAGAAACCAAATATTCATGCTCAACACACAAATATTTGCCCTTACCGGGACTCGAACCCAGGACCATCAGATGTCAGATTTTCCGAAGATTTAAGCTACATTATGTATATAACATTATATCCCATAGTGAAAAGTGAACTATATTGCTTCAATATCTTAACTCAAAGACAGCTTACACCTTATAATTCTAGAAGTTATAACACAAAATACAAGTTGTTTTAAAAGAAGATATAATTAGGAAATACCACACAGTTTTGCTTATCTAACACTTAAATGGGTTTAATTTTGAAGTGTAAACCAATGAGGGAAAACACAAGACACTTCAAATCCTGAACCAAATAATAGAAAATACGTAGTCCTTCCGGATCCTTGGAATGGTTGACTTCAACAAGAGAACCAGTCTTCGAGGTGGTAAATGAGATGTGCTCTTCACCTATCACTATTTCCAATTCCTGCAACAATATACAAAATGTTAGCATAGCAACACAAATAATGATTTGTGATACAGATTTCTAGAAAGCAAGATGATCCAGCCTAATGGTTAAAACTATTCAATATGTTATACTATGTTTTTTATGTTTGGCGATTTGGGATTCATCTTGGTCATTTACTGTATGGCACAATTTCACTCGAATTAGGAAAAGGCCTGTGCCCCTAATCTCTTATTATTATTAAAGATAAAGATAAAGATAAAGAATCATTTATTCATTTATTATTTAATGATCTGTAAAGGTTTTATAGGTTACATACCTGTCTCCCAACTCGGTCAGGCTGCGGCCACAAACGGTCGTCTTCGTGCATAATTTCAGAGTCCAAAATAATTCTCTTCAGCTCTTCCATGACGCAGGGGTGAACGTACGCTTCCTTTCGAATCATCGTATCATTTTTATAGTTAGAGTTGTTAGCGTACCGGAGCTTTCCATCCGGACGAAATTCAAATTCTAAAAACTCGTGGCCGAATTTCCCTTTATGGCCGACGTAGTAACGTATATAAAAGTCCGTTGACATGATGTTGGACACACGAAAAGACGAAAAGCAATTGTAATTCACTGAAATCACACAAGCAAACCCAAGAAAACGAACAAACAGTGGCAGCGGTAGGTGGGTGCCCGACTTGCTTGCTTGCTTGCTTGTGTGCAGTGTTGCCAACTCAGATTTTTAAAGGGAGCCAGATCATCTCTGAAAAAAAGCTAAAAAAGAGCTATTTTTTTTAGTAAAAAAGAGCCAAATTTTTTTTTCATTATTTATTATTATATCAATAAAAATAAGGTATAACTTAATTAGTCCTTTAATTCAATCAATTAATCAATGATGACTCCGACTCATGTGTTTGTAGGCCACTAAAACCAGCTCCATCGTCAGTACTTTCTCTGTACAATAAAATGATCCCAATTCTGTTAAGGACATCTTTGGAAAGCTCGTATTCATGGCAGCATTTTTTAATTCTTGTCAATCCCGACCTGATTGTTAATATTGTATTAGACATAGCTATGCTCAATCTGATTCTGGATTTAGTTTTTACTAAATTTAACTGACTAAAGAAAAAGAGCTAAAACTTGTAGAAAGTAGAGCTAAGAAGCTAAACCGACTTTTATGAAGCTGACCAAGTTCATTTAAAGCTGAATCTAGCTCTAAAAACTCCGTGTTGGCAACACTGCTTGTGTGCTTGGGCCAGTTGTCAAAATGCAATAGTTTTTTTTTAATATGTTTCACGGCCCTAGAATCTGGTCCCTCTAGGCCAAATGCATTTTCATTATTTCAGTATTAATTGCAATAACTTTCACGTTTACAGTAGTCTTAGGTAGGTACAATGTATGTTTCAATGTAAGTTTACCCAATGGGTGTAGCAATTCAATAGAATGAATAGTGTCCATAGACAATACAAACAAAGTATACAAATTCTATCTATTTCATTAATAAACTTCATGGTCTATGGTTTTGAGGACATGGCCATGTGGCCTTGAAGATACCTATTGGAAGAAAAGACACATTTATGAAGACTACAAAGATGACCACAACAGAAGAGGCGGTATGGCCTAGCACCGTAGCCTTTCCCTGAAGGTATTAATCGTCATGGACTTAGTAATGTTAATCGTAGACAGAGTGTCTATGGAAAAAAAAAAACTGTTTAAGGGTCGGGTACATAGAGTAAAACTGCAAGGACTTGTTTATCTGAGGTCGGGTAGACACACACATCCATACCAGCCAACAGCGTATCTTCCGAGCCAAACAAAAAAAAACGGTCAAGTGCGAGTCTCACTCGCGCTAGAAGGGTTCCGTACGACCGTACAATGGTAGGGATGGTGTGGAGTGAATAGTTTGGATTTTACATAGCAAAATGTTATTTACAAAGTTATTGGTGTGGCTTACTTACTTATTTCACACTCCATGTACGTAACAAGGTGCATCATAAGTTTGTATGTGGTATTGATAGAATTGTTATATGGGAGCCCCCTTAAATATTTATTTTATTCTGTTTTTTAGTAAGTATTTATTTTTATAGCGGCAACAGAAATGCATCATCTGTGAAATTGTAACTGCCTAACTATTACGGTTCATGAGATATAGCCTGGTGACAGACGTACAGACAGGCAGAAGGGCAGCGGAGTCTTAGTAATAGGGTCCCATTTTTACCCTTTGAGTACGGAACCCTAAAAACAACCCAGTATAACGAGCACAGTATTGGTTAGAATCCCTGTAAGGGCAAATATTTGTGTGATGATGAATTTTCAGCATCATGTTAGGAGACATGTTGTCCCTAATGTTACACTAGAAACAAAATGCAAGTTGCAAGTATAAGCACGACGTGCGAACGCTCTCGGAGCAAGCAAGCAACAGGTCGATCGTCACGTAAAATGTTACGGGGCATGTTTCGGAACCCTGTGCAACGTTGCAGCGTCACTTGGATAGCGTTGCGTGACATTTTGGGGGAAAAATTATCTCCTGGTGTATCTGAGGCTTTATCTAGCGAATTTTTTACCAAGATTGGTTTGCCAAATATTTATTGAAGTTATCCAACAACAGTTAACTGAATTTTTAAGGCTCAGATATACAAGGGGTCAATTTTACCCCTACAAGTCGCTGTAACGTGACGCTTTTGACAGATGCCCCGCTACATTTTACCAGTGTAAAAATGTTTCGAAACACTGAAATAGTGCTGCGTATTGTTGCAGTGACATGTTGGGGGACATTTTTGATCCCAAGTGTATATGAGCCTTAAAAAACATTTTCGTTTGTGTTTCCATTCCAAAAAGCCGAACTTAGCTGTATATAACCTTTATAGAGCTGTGTCCGATAAATAAACTAATGTCATGGCACAACGGGGCTTGAATAAATTAAGAATAAATAAGTTGAGATGAGAGCGAACTCTTTTGCTTCATTTACATGCTTGTCAAGGTTTGCCAGACACCCGCAAGCATAAAATGCTAAACGGTGCGAGTAGAAATTTGTAGTATTTTTTTAATCATATGTAAAACTTTGATTTTATTTAAGACTATATAATTTTATACTTTGAAGACTAATTAATTTTATATTAATACTTACATAAGCAAACGGTGATTCAACTGAAGACTGTGGTTAAATTTATAATAGTACTTGCATGAAAACGTTGATTTGACTGAACTGAAGACTAATAATTATATATACCATAAAAATGTAAAAAATGGATTATTTTTGCCCTAATAATCGTTTCTTTTGAAATCGATTTTTGTAGGTAAAAAAAAATATCGATTAATTACAAATCGATTTTTGTTGTGCTAAGTCACATCCTTACTGAGGCACTGAATCTATTCATGGCGAGGCCTATGTACATGTAGCGTTGTAGATAATTTTCGGAGTGTCCCCCGCCTGCCACTAGTAACTTTATTGACCGAGCGAATGTTTCAGCTTCGGCAAAAATGCTTTCGTATATCTGTCCGGATTTCCAACTACGGCTGTTCTCCCCTGCGGTCGTATTTCTCAACCGATTCTCGTGAACTTATTTGAGCAGATTTGATAATTATATAGTTTTTTTTTTCGATTCAGTTTTGGAAAATTTTCGAATGGCGGGAATCCCAAACGGGTTAAGAGATTTTAACGAATGAGGTGTTGTTAAATTCGTGGAGACCGTGACAGTGACAAAGGCTATATAATTTAGCTGAAGACCAAAAGAAACGGACGAAATGATTGGATTTTAGATCACAAAATGTAGGTTACAAAGTTATTGGTGCGGATACTCCAAGTAGATAACCAGTTGCATTCATTCGTTTGCGTCATAGACATTTAGCTTTCCAACAACGGACTCGCGAGGTCAACAGCTCAGATAGTCACTAGTTCAAATTATTTAATATATATCATGTATTTTTAGAGCTGTATAGAATTGCATTTACCAGCCCAAGGTCTGTGAGTCTGGCAGGAGGATCCACATCTGCGCAGCACGGACTGTGTAAGAATTCATCAGAAAACTGGTATTGGCCATCGGACAGGTTAATTCCCTTGATACGACACATGAACGACGAGGTCTTGAGGGCGGCGGTAAATACGCGAAACGGTTTCGCAGGTACTCTGGAGCACCAGGATTGCGCAAGATTTTAAAAAGAAAAACTAAAATATGATGGTTCCTTCGCTGTCGGATTGGGAGCCACTTCAATTGGTTGCGAAAATACGACATATGGTCGTACTTTCGCAAGACAAAAATCAAGCGCAAAGCCAGGTTCTGAAGCCTCTCCAACTTGATAAGCTGTTCTTCTGTGATATCGAGGAAGCACACATCAGCGTAATCTAAAATGGGCAGCAAATTTTAATATGCACGTGTCACTCTCACAGTTAAGACAAGTCTAACGACACCTCTCACGCTAAAATCAAACAAGCTGTTCAGGCTACAGAGCATGCCAAAGAAATATACATACAAACACTCAAAAACACAGTGCAGTCGGGTAAAAAACAGAATGAAAACGGTTAGGTCACATATTAACGTTGAGGTTCGAGTCATTGATGTGACTTAGGTACTTCGTTATACCTAGAGTCTAAGATTTCTGCTTAAGGGTAGGTGATGATATTATTAGATCTAGAGCTGAGGTAGCTCGATCTTTCAAAACATTCTTCACCAATGTACTCTTACAAACAACAGAGCGTCTTAACTCATCTCCATCTGAAGCAGATACTCAGTTAAACTAGGACTGACACATGAGTAATCCTATAATGGTTCCGTTTTTCCTTTTGAGGGATGGAACCCTAAAAGAAGCACTAACTTCATTTGTATTCGATGTTAAATTATATTAAATTTGATCATGTATATCCCCAGGATATTTTCAAAAGTTAAGATTACTTATCATAAAAAATACTGAAGACCTGTGGGATACATCAGTCAAAGTCAGTATTTTTGGTTATACCCCCCCACACTTAGCTTGTATATTCAATAAATATATTGACGATGGAGCTTTCAATACGACGAATGGCAATATCTGTAGTTTCAGCAAGTAAAATCAAATGCTCTCAAACTTCAATCGTACAAACCAACGCTACCCTTCGATCGACAACATATACCCTTAGATCTCATATTTTCTCTGCATGGCACGCAGCACACAGGATGCTATCAGCTTTCTTGCGATCTGTCAAAGGCATTTGATTGTGTTGATTATGATACGCTACTAATGAAATTAAATCATTACAGAGTTACAAATAAAGCGTTGGATCTACTTAGATCATATTTAAGCAATATGATTCAAATGGGAGAAATCTACGGCGTCAAATCTGATGGATCGAGTGAAAAATCAAAGTTCCACAAGGTTTCATATTACGCCCTTTTTATTCCTGGTATATATTACCGAACTGCCTTTTATGGTGGAGAAATTGACTGACATATTAATATTATTATTTGTACCTAATGCAGAGGCAGCTTAAAGCTGATGCGAACATGTCAGTAATTTCACTGAACTTTTTTTATAAAGTTGTCAAGTCTATTTTTGAAGCTGTTCACTGATGACAAACCAATTACCGTTTCTGGAAGGCTGTTCCACTCGTGGACAACTCGGTTTTGCAGAAGGTGTTTGCGTAAACTTCTAAACGGTAACTTTTAAACGTGAGCCCCTGGAGTTTCAGTGTGTGCCCTCTGAGGTGGTGATTCTGGTCCATCATTATCATGTCTATGGTTGTAACGTCATAGTAGCCAGTTAGAATTTTTTATGTTTTTATGAGATTTCCACGTTTGCGTCGTTGTTCTAGTATACTTAGTCCTAGCTCTGCAAGTCGCTGCTCATAAGGCTTGTCAAGGAGTCCTTCTACTATCTTGGTTGTTCTTCTTTGGACGTTCTCCTACAGATCTTTGTCCTTCTGGAAGTTAGTGATGTTTGCTGATGATACTGGTCTTCAAAGTTTAAAGACAAAAAGAAGATTTTGATTATGTTAATAATGTATTGTAATGTATTTTTATATAATTTATTTTAAACGGTAAAACCAAGTTTATCAAATTCTCACTTCCAAATGTCAGGCAAATTGAGACCAGTTTGTTGTTAGACATCAACACGTTAGAATTAATAAACAATGCAGTAGGGACCCCACATAGGTAATTTAGTTGCTATACTAAGGTCTGTGGTTTAAGCTGTTAGGAACATCAAACAAAACGCGGAAAGTGTTAAAGTAGCCGCTCCAATATTTTGTAAACAACATTTTGCTATGTTAAATCCAAAATACTCACTCCACACCTTCCGTACCATTGCCCAGTGGTACGGAACCCTTCATGCGCGAGTTCGAATTGCACTTGACAGGTTTTTTATATACCAGAAAAGATCTTTTCGAGCAATTTGTAATTAAAAACGCACAGACTCTCTAAGAGAACTTTTAAAAGAAGCTGACATGCTAAATGTAGCAAGTATATTTTGAAAATATAATGTATTTACGCAAGAATCTTTCAACATTTTCAAAATTAGCGATAGTTGTAATGTTTACCTAAGAAATAATCACAGACTAATTGCATCCCGGTTTAGACTCGCAACTCTTTCAAGGGTCAATGCATTCTCTACTACAACAAGGTTGCTCTGACTGAATTCACAATAATGACAATATTTGTTGTATGTTATAAAGAAATAATGTAAATAAGGTATATATATGTTATAATTTTATATTGTTATAAAGATGTCATAAATATGTAAATACTTTGTTAAATTATATTAAATATAATAATAACCTTGGACACCTTTTACACACATTGATCTAGCCCCAAACTAGGATTCCCTGTATCTTGGGTACTAGACAACGATATATATACTTATATAGAGAAATATTATACTTAGATAGATAAACAACCATGACTAGGGTACAAACATCCGTTCTCATCAAACAAACATTTGCCCCCACCGGGACTCGAACCCGGGACCCTTGGTTTCGTAGGCAGCGTCACTACCGACTCGGCCATTCGCGTCGTCAATATAACTACCGCATTAGGTTAAGTCTAGCCTGTAATGGTAGTGTTAAATGAAAAATATAAATAAATAAACAGGTTACCTCTGGAGATTTTTAAATTTTCATTTGAACAGTGTGAAACCATGTAAAATGCTGTTTATGTATAAAGAGATATAACAATATTCAAGATTAAATAAATGGATAATCTATCTCAAAACAGAAGTCGCTTATTTAAAAAATATATATATATATTATTTATAATAATTAATATATAATATTTGTACTAGAAACGCAACCAGTTTTTAAAAGAGGTCTTAAAATAAATGAGTGGTCATTTCTTTGTCTGTGTTCTTTCACCCACAATTGTCCAATGTTGAGAAGAGACCAAAAATTAAATTTTCTTTCATTTGCTAAATGTTTAGAAAATGTTTAGAAAACATGTTACAGAAAATAAAATCATTGAGATTGAAGATTGATACTTGGTACAACGTGATTTATTTAACCATACTCCTGCGAAACCATCGGAACTTTAGAAGTGTTTGCCGAAGGTATGTAGTGCTTTATAAAACTCGCACTTGGCAGAATTATTTCAAAATGCCTTCTAAATTCAAAATTTTCAATTGCCCGCATTTGTTTAGAAATTTAGTTCTAATTTGATCTTCAAGTTGTGTGCTGCTGTGCGCTTAAATTGAATAATTATCTCAATTTACGCAATTTAAGTAAAAGTGAGACAATTTAAGTAAAAGTGTGTATTATGCTCAAGTACTGAAAACTTAAGCTAAGCGAATAGTTGCATTTAAAAAGGGCGCCACCTTTGCGCGGTCCTTGGAGTATCGAATAAGAAGAACAATTTAATGTGTCCATACAATTATCTTATAATAACAATATATTATAAGAACTTTCGAAGAAAATACAATTTCCTTTGTTTGTGCAATCTAACATCCGAGTGTAGCAAGAAGCCTGTTTGAAGAAGGATCGTCTATAGATTCAAAACCATAGACTACGGAAAGTAGACGGGGTTCCGTCAATCTGTCAAACAAATCTTTCCTTTCTACGACCCAGTCAAGATGGGTGAGTAAAAAGTGATTTTGTGAAATAAATCCAAAGTTATCGTATGTGAAACGGTAAAGTTTTACTAAACCAATGTATCCTCATTGACTGTTGAGCCGCGCCCGACATTTTCGTCCATATATTTCGTTAACTCCGACGGGCTAACCTCTATTTATGTCGTGATACCTTGAGTGAGGTTTTCGCCAAAAGTTGTCTGAATTAACCGAGAGTGGTTGTTGTGCAGGTATCAGTCGTGATCACTGGCATAAGCGACGAGCTACGGGAGGCAAGCGCGCTCCCATCCGCAAGAAGAGGAAGTATGAATTGGGTCGTCCTGCTGCCAACACCAGGGTAACGTATTCATCAACCTAACCTCTAAAAGTACTTGTTGTTTTGTTTAGATATTCAGTTATTTTAACACGTTCGTGTAAGCAAGAGCAATTGACGGTTATTTTTGTTCTTGGTGTTGTCGAACAACGTCTATACACGGTCGGCTTTGAACAGTGAAATAGTCACAACGTTGAACGCCGGCAAACTCACCACACATTTTATATTACGATCAAATATTGTGCTTAACTTTGGTAAGACACCGAATTCATAGTGCGTCTATGAGCGAATTTATCACTAAGTTAACAAAACACTCACACAGGCAAACAAGTTGGCACTCACACACACACAACGTCATATAACGATCATTTTGTTCCGCTCCCCCGCACTTCAGTGACCCAGTGCTTACCTAACGGGATGCACACTTGTTCGTACGGCCGCGCCTAACATTCACGTTTTTGGGACAGATTATCTTCAAATGTAAGTACTTTTACATAACCGTTTATTTGTAAAATGTTTTCCATATTCTTACTTAGTAGTAAAAAGCTAAAATTACACTGTTTACATTCATAGATGGACAAGTATAATGAAGAAAGATCGGTCAGAGTGTCGATAAGGGGGCGGAAGCCGATATCGATAAATTGTTTGAAGATGTTAACGACACTTCGTTAACATCTTCAAACAATTTATTCAGATTCAGGCGGAATATCATCGACAGCGAGCTCGAATCATGATCCTTTCAGCGACAAAGATGGGGAGTATGGTACTCTAACTACGAACCTAAGAATGATGACTCCTGGTCTTCTGATTCGTCGTCTAATACCGCGATGATACAAAATGCTCCAGCTACACGCCAGCGCAACAGAATCGACTCTGATACATCAGTTGATAGCTCTGAAGAGGCCTTACACAGCACTGTTGTAACAACCGCAACTGTTCATACACCTGTATCCCTAAAAAGACATGCAGTTGCGCCCTCAGAACCTACAACGCGATCTTCTCAGTAACTTGAAGCTGAAATTGAGGTACCTCCACCATCCGTAAGTCTATCTATACTAGATGCAAATAATACGAGTACTGAGGCATTTCATAATAGCCATGATTCACTACAACCCCCAACATTACCACTTGCATTACCCTCTGGTTTCTCCAGTACATCTAGACCACAAGATTCTTCAGAAGAAAAGTGGCAATCATCTACTAAAGAAATACCTGAATTCAACTTCGATACCAGTTCTGCAGCTTCTTAAATCGATGTTGGGGATCATGTCAGTACCCTTGATATGTTCAATAAACTGTTTCCACCGGGAATATTAGATTAGGAAAGCTCTTTGTGAATCGGCTGAACGGGCAACAAGAAGGAAGCGTGCTATAACATTTAAGGAAATAGATGCGAAAGAGATGTTGAAGTTTTTGGGTTTGTGTCTTTTACAAGGACAAATGAAATGAAAGATTATACAATAAAGTTTTCTTTCATTTGTTGGACGTTGCAGTCTGAAACAGCTACTACATTTACAAGAAGTACTGCCAGAAAAATACAAAATATGAATTCATTACATTCAGAGACGATTTGATACAGAAGATGATCGGTGCAGTAAACCTGAAACCTACCGACATTACTCATTTGGCTAAGCACGATAATAGAATGAAAGAGAGAACCAATTTTCCAGCACCCACACCTGCTAGTAGACGCAGCTATTCAGGATCAGGTCATTGGCCCGAGAAAATCCCAGTAAGAGAAGGATCAAAGAAGAAATCCAACTTCCTGAAATGCAAAATGTGCTGGGAATCCAAAAAAAGTAGAAAAGAGACGAGCTTCAGGTGCAAAGGTTGCCCGAAAAAGCCACCACTCTGTGCCCTTTGCTTTGAAGGCTGGCAAGGTGAGATGGTGTAAGATGATTATTTGTTGAATTGTATTTTTTTTTTAATGGTTAATTTTAATGTTAACGCCAATAATGATGATTCCAAAGATTTACGAAAATTTTGGGCTAACTTTTTTGATTACATATATCATTATTAGAGAAGACCATTAAATTGATCTCATATCTAAAGTATGTTTTACGTCTTAGACTTGTAAAACAATGTTGTTTTTTTATTCCTCTATCTAGATATGTACAATTAAAGGAAATACTGGTGATAACATTAATTTCTCAAAATGATATAAGTGCCTAATTAATTTAGACATAACCTATTTAGACTGATTTTTGTGCCATTACCTCATTGTTTATGTTAATAAATATATATAAACGTATGTGATAAAGATTATTATTTTAAGAGTACCTCTATTTTCATAAAGGACAATGAATTTACTCTAAAAATAATATCTTTTTATCAAATGACACCATAGTCTGAAAAAAAAAATATGTTAAGATTATTATAAAAGAGTTAAGAAAGAAACAATTTTTGTTATATCGTCTAGACTTTGATATCTATATTTTTTCTCTATTCACAAAGCTTAGCAATGACGAGTTGGTAGCTTAGTAATTGCTTATGACGGGGTACCTATAAATGATTGTGATTCATGTACTTAATACACCTACGTAACTTAATATTGTAAGGAGAGATATTTTTTTGCTATGTACCTACACAATAAAACGAAATTGATTATTTCTGTGTTTTAATGTAGAACCGTTTATCGACGATGTGCATACCACAAAGAATCTACAACCCATGTGACACCTAACAACGTCAATACACGATTAACGTCATATGCCACTCTGCGGTATCAAGTATGTCACAGATCCCTGTAAGTATGCACAACGTCGTAACACGTCATGATTTTTTGTATGGAGAAAATATGTGCGATAACACAAGGGAACGTCATATGACGTTGTTCACACGAACGTGTTAAATGTTGAGGAATTGGCCAGGTGGTAATAGTTGCTTTGTTTCCAGCTTGGAGCACAGCGCATCCACCTTGTGCGCTCCCGTGGTGGCAACGCCAAGTACCGCGCGCTCCGCCTTGACGGTGGAAACTTCTCGTGGGGCTCAGAATGTAAGTCACATATTTCAGTAATCCAGTTGAATCAGCTTCACTAAGATTAATGAAATGATGTGTTTAGTTTCCCTGTAGTTATATAATTCTGAGGACTTGCTAAATCACATTATAATATACTCTGTAACCTTTTCACCTCCCTAGTCGGTACTGGCCGACAACTCGGTTGTGGCGCCAATTTTATATTAAAGAGACCTTATCTAGGCAGTAAATTTTAATTTGTGCAGCATATCAAACAAATGGTATGGCAGTCAAAAGGTCAAGAAGTACATTTTGGTACTAATCGATCCCAAGGGTGATATTGAACTATTCGCTTGTGGTCATTTCTCTATCATCAGCATTCTCCAATTTCCAGGTGCAACCCGCAAGACCCGTATCATTGATGTTGTATACAATGCCTCCAACAATGAGTTGGTCCGTACAAAGACCTTGGTGAAGAACGCCATTGTTGTCGTTGATGCTACACCATTCAGGCAATGGTACGAGTCACATTATCTGCTGCCCCTTGGCAGGAAGAAGGGAGCTAAGTTGGTTCGTTGAATTTGTTTATTCAAGTTATTAGATGAAGTATTGTAAGTAAATAGCAAGATAGTGTTATAAACATTACTTATATTGCCTCTTCTGTTTCAAGAAGTCCTTATAAGGTATGTGACAGATTCATCTGTCATTTTACAATAGGGCTTATTGCGACTTTTCGAAGCAGGCCTTTAACCATACTATTTGTCATAGGGTCTGACTGGGGCTGTGAATAAATAAATAAAACGCCTTTGTACCTATTTATCCATTGAAATACTACTAATAAGCTCAGCTAGTGCGGTCAGCTGAAAGTTATCTGCATGTGCCCTTGATTTAAGTTTTTTTGAGTTTCCATTGACGTGAATTATTTATTTTAGTAGTAAAATTAAATCTACACTTTGTTTTGAGGGAAGTGTGTCCTGCAGCTTTTCCAAGTATATATTTTTACCAAACCAATACTTGACTCTTCACTAACCCACGTAGATATCTCTAATGGTTCTTTATACCAAAGTATAATGAAAATTAAATCAGATTTACTGCATATAATTAGTCTTTGCAAAAAAGTTCTGTTAGCCAATTGAATAGATCTTTCAAACAAATTCTATGATGAGATTCTTTGCGTGTCATATTATTGTGGACTAGATTCACAAAATGATTCCATGCTAACTCTGACATGAATAATGTTCTAGCTACTTTTTCAGCATACTTAACCAATTCACTTGCTTTTTCCATCTGCAGACTGAGGCTGAGGACGCCATCATCAACAAGAAACGCAGCAAAAAGACCGCCAAGAAGTACGTTGGCAGACAACGTCTGGCCAAGGTCGAGGGTCCCCTGGAGGAGCAGTTCCATACTGGACGCTTATTGGGTATGTTGATCTTCCAAGACAGAGAAGATGGCTTTATCATTAAAGAAAAGTACTTAGTCATCGCGTACAGAATGTTATATTATCATAGAGTAAGCACCTAGTCATGGGCAACTTGCGGCAAGTTATTACTTAACCCCATTATGACCTAGATAGTAGTAGTTACATTAATCTTAATTCAAATTAAGCCAAAATGATGTAAACAAGTTTTGAGACTGTATTACGGGCTGAAACCGTTTTGGTAACAGTCTAGCAGTTGTAATGATCCACACTGTCATAGTTACTCTGATTGAGCCTTCAAATCCATTGTAGAACATAAGTGGCTGGGGCATTTGCTAACATTGGTGTTTGTTGCAGCATGCGTGTCGAGCCGGCCCGGTCAGTGTGGCCGTGCTGACGGCTACGTGCTTGAGGGTAAGGAACTGGAGTTCTACCTGAGGAAGATCAAATCCAAGAGGGCTAAGTAAGAAGTGTAATTGTAAAATAAACATAAAAACTTATTTACTCTTTCATTTGTAGTTTACCACTGGGGGGTTACCACGACGTCTTATGCGTTCCGGCCCATAATGTACCTATCCCAAAATGTACCGCAAGGAATAGTATTTTTTTTGCAAAATGCACCTATCCCAAAACGCACCTTTCGCAAAATGCACCTATCCCAAAATGCAACTATTGCAAAATGCACCTATCCCAAAACGCACCTGTTACAAAATACAACTATCCCAAAACGCACCTGTTGCAATATGTACATATCCCAAAACGTACCTTTCGCAAAATGCACCCATTGTAAAATGCCTTACACTATTTTTGAGAATGTCACTATTTTTGACAGATGTTATTATTGATATATTGCAAAATTGAAAATTGGCGCGGCGGCTATCTTGAAATGCAAAATTGACCCTTTATTCGAGACTAGAACCCTAAAGTACCTCAAAAACCATACCCATATTGCAAAATTAAAAATTAGCGCGGCGGCCATCCAAACACCCCCTTTCTCATAGAGGGTGATGAAAAGTAAAGTGTCCACCTCTCAGGAGTAAAAACTTTTTTGGCTCGAGTGATATACATTGAAACCCTCGCTCCCTCAGGATTCTACTTATGAGTGCCTCGTTACTCTCGGGACTCAAATCCCTCGGTCGCTCAGGTGTCAAAAAACTTTCTCGCCGTAAAAATAGTTCTTTACTCCCTTGGTAAACAATCTACTATCCCATCAATGTTATGTATGTACTTCCGTGTGTAATCCATCATATTCAGTTAAAATCGCACTCTCGCCCTCTCACTAAACGCAACTGAAATAATTGCTTCAGTAATATTTTCATCAAAAGCCCGCTGAGTGTTCAAAAGCTTTTCATTTCTGCGAATCGGACGTACGTACCTATACTTAAGAACGTTGCATCCTGAAATCACAGCCTTATCACCAGCCTGCTAAAGACTGATGTCTTCTGGAGGCCTACCATGACCTTATAAGAAACTGCTCTTAATCCAGGCAGTTCAGTTAAAGTACTTAAACTGAACGACTTAATTTCGTACCATGACCTCATAAAGGTGAACGAGTTCTGAGCTGCATTTGATAAGGTGAATAGTTTATTGTCTCTGGCTAGTTAACTTACATCCATGTAAGAACGAGAAGGGAATATACAGGATTCCATAAGAAAGAACTACTCATCGCATTGTCTGGAGGACCGTTCCTAACCAACGTTTATTGTTTATACGGTATTTACCGGTTTTTTTTTATTATAAGGATATCTTAAATTATAATTTGTTTTATTATTTACGAATGGTACTTTGAAAAAATGAAAGCTTAAAAGTAATACGCGCATATTACTATTTAATGCAATTTGTGATAAAACTTAGTAACTTATGCTTTGTTTTTATTGATCGTTCAAATTATATTGAGTATTTTGAACGCAACTCATAACTGTCAAGTGGTTCATGTGTTTGTTTACAATATTTAACGATTTATTTTAGGAGGTACATACTTTTGTGTGTTGATTTCATTACATATTATTAAGTAATATACATTCTTTCTCGTTCGCTACGCTACAAACAACAAGGCATACTCATTTAACAAACATAGCATTGGCCTCGCTGGATGGCGGGTCGAAACTGTAAAATAATATTTTACATATAATTTCTAATTAAAATCTGACTCCGTGTAATTTTAAAATATGTCGTATGCTTAACATATAATTATTGATACTCCTTTTTATGTAAGCTTTTCATACATTACATAGGTGTATTAAATTTATATTTGCTTGCAGTAATTTGGTTGAATTGCCTATACGACGACGCCCCCATCGTATATCATACGACCAATTGGGGCTCTATGTGCTTTTTTAAATTCACACAGAGACATAGTCTTGGGCTATAATAAGTCCACTCAGCCATCTGTACCCTAAGAATGTGGCAGAGAGTTGCCCAGCAATGTAACTAGATGGGTGAAGGTGCATTCAAAGATAGGAAAGGATGGTCATCGGTTATTAATCTAACTAATAATATAGACTCGAATGTTTGTGGTTGAGAGGATGGATGTTTGTTACTCTTTTGCGTGTACTGCCTGATAGAATCAATTGAAATAGGCTATCTTCTCTGATGGGCGTATATCCGAAGCACTGGCACAGTTTATGGAGTCTCCTTTGTCTGTGCGAGATTCAGTATGTACTCATTAGTTTTGTTGATCATATTTGATTTATTTTATCTAGTGTTTCACTTGTACAAAAGTGCATTGTTTTTAACTACTTACTTTATTTGAGTTTGGAGTTTAAAATCAAAATAATTACATACACAAGTATACTCAATAGTTAAGTCAAAGTTAGATTTTTTATTCAAAATTACATGTATGATGATGTCTTTAAAAAGTGACAAAAAAAAACAGTGCTACAGTATTATAGTATCTGTGGTGCTTCTAAATTATGACTGTCTAAATATGTATGTATAGATATTTACATACATGATATTTATCTTATTACATTAAATCTTTATAAAACAAAAACATTGTAACTTAAAAAACAACAAAAACTAAACAACACAAAAAAAACACAATTTTAACATAAAACATAAATGAAGACTGTTTGATGCTTGCAATAACTGTGTAATTACATTTCTAGTTTTGACATGGCAATTAGTGTAGTAGGCTTCAGATGAGCCTTCTGTTGCATCCAATAAAGCAGTCATCATAGTTTTCCTCAAAGGATAACCAGAGTCACCTGCAAGTAAAAATATTATATTAGACACAATTGTAATTAAAACTATTATACTTTATTAATCATCATAGCAGCCTATAACAGCTCACTGCTTGGCTTTCTGACTGAGTGCGCCACAGACCTCCTCTTTAAAACTTACTTTATTAAATAGACAAAATATTTATGTGAATAGTGAATGTTTTATTATTAATTTGGTGCTATGTTAAGTTAGCTAAACATCATCATCAATCGGCACACATTCTTTACCACTCCATCTACTCCGGTCCTGAGCCTCCCGCATCCACGGCCTTACAGTTATACATACTCTAGTTCTTAGTGTTACTTGACAACACAAATAAGAATGCTACTTGTCTGCATCTCCTAACCTACTGCTAGAACTAGTGCGGGAGGTAGGGGCATTCTTATTAGGTTTGTATGATTGTAAGAAATGGCATTTTTCAACTTTATAAACTATTATTATAATAATTCAGAAATAAGTAGCATACTTATTTGTAAATTTCTGTTTGTTTACTAAATAAAATAATTCTGATTAATATGGATTCCAGTTTTATTTTGATAGTCGGTGTACTGTAGGCAGGTATCCCATCAAAATAATCCATTCTTAAAAATACATTTAGAACAGCTTACCTAAAAGCCTTTATTATTACTGAGGCCTTTGAAATAGTCTTGAAGTGGATGGACTGATCATCTAAATGATTCATGTGTGGATCCACCATAACTGGCATCAACATACAACTAAATAAACATTAACATTTATGTACAGGCACTTACATTGCTTGGCCCCACACTGTTGTGTTGTGGGAACCAGCAACAGCGACATTACACACACATAAACATCCAAGACCTTTTTCCAATTTTTTATTAATTTATCCCCAGCCGGGGATCAAACCCGGGACCTCTCGCATGGTAGGCAGAGTCATAATAACCGCAGTGCCACAGAGGTCATAATAATTATCATTGATTAATCTTACCAATTGAACATTTAGAGAAATATAGCCCTTCCGACAGATATACCTCTCCTCTCCTTTTGGGTTTACAATAGCTACCTGTGTCCCATCAATGCAGCCAATAACATCACTCCAAATTTTTCATTACACCTGAAATTAAAAAAGTGTTAATTATAAATAACCTTTTCAAATTAGCGACTGTTTAGAACTCAAACTCAAACTCAAAAGTACTTTATTACTGTAGATATTTACATATTCTTAGCAAACGTCATTTTTTGCCTCTTCTCTACATTGGACCACTGTGGGAGAAGAAGGGCGTAGAAACTCCCACAGATTGATTTTTAGATCTCTTTTAAAAATAGGTTGTGCTTAACTAATACAATTATGATTTATTTTTATTTAATAAGCTGGAATAAATAATTACAAAATTATTAACAGCAAGGTCTGTGTTGAGCCAGATTAACCCCATACAGTCCTGTCATTTAAGTAATCTTGAACATTGTACCTAATATCCCTTTTTCGACAGTCGCTTTAACATGCTTTTTAAATTGCTCAAATGGCAATTTCAAAATCTCCAGAGGTATCTTATTGTAGTAGAGAATGCACTGACCCTTGAAAGAATTGAAAGAAGGACCGGTGTCTGACAGCTACATAATTAAAGCTATGGTATCAATTAAAAATTCACCTTATTCTATTCATAGGTACAACATTCTTCTACAGTTTGTGTGCATTCCTTATAGGTATTTCCCATTTCTAATGAGTTCATTGCTGCAGTGACCTATGCCCAGTACTGCTGATATGGTTTGTTACGCAATAAAGCCACGGATCTTACCTGTTGGCATTTGATATGTTCCATAGTCATAAAATGATAAAGCTGACCCTGCAACAGAAAAAAAGTAGGTATTTAGATGTACACTGTCTAGATCTCTTGACTAGAAATTACCTAAGTCTCTTGACAATAAAACTTATGTATTTCCATAATCTCTTATTTTTGTTTCTATGGTGGAATCTGACGATTTACTTGGCTGTGGTTCACCACTCGTCGCCAGTTCCTTGCACAAACTTTGAGCCAAGTCGGGAGTAAGTCGATAGTTCGACGAATTTGTCGTCAGTTAAATGAAAGGGATCATACCCTTGTAAGGCGGTGGCGATTTCTTTTTAAATTGTCATTCAAGTTATTGTCCGTTTCAAAAAATTCAAACAATACCTGTTTACTCACTTGCCATTATTATGAAGAAAATAACTAAAAAGCACTTGAACAATCGCAAAGCGTCTTCTAAACTATCAACAACAAGAAAACAATTCACATAAAATTTATCTCAGAGCAACTTTTTAAACATTGCTTACTTTGACAGTTGAGCGTTTCAGTAATCGCCGAGCGCTTGTCAAATGGCACGTCATGGTACGATTTTAGGAGGAAAAAAAAGGTGAACTGCATGAAAACGCTGGACGTAATAAGGGCTTAAACTGCCTTGCTTTTTAGAGGTCATGGTACGAATTAGCAATGCAGTTCAGTTTAAGGCCTTAAACTGAATAGATTTAAGAGGTCATAGTAGGCCTCCTGTTCTGGTTTTTGAGAATGTTACTATCTTTGACAGATGTTACTTTTTTTGACAGATGTCACAATTTATGACATATATCATGATTTTGACAAGTTTAGGTGAAAGGTGTAGTGACTGGTGAAATATGTAGTGAAAGGCCTCGATGAAACCTCCTTATTTTAAGTTAGTAGAAATAAAACAAAGTATGTAGTGACTATGTGCATTTCAGTCATACCAACTAAACTGTACTAAATGACATAGGCAATAAAAAAACACATTCTTAACTTAAATTCTGAAGACTCTGACAACTCTGGCCGAGATAAAACGTAAACAATAAACGATTGTAAATAAATATTAAATTAAGTGTTCAAAAGTGCACTACCACCCCAGAAAGTTAATGGAAACAACCCAGCATAACCTCTAACAGTGAGTTACCTGAAAAAATCACTTTGTCCAGGCGTAAATTGGCTTTAATCTGGAAAGAAGCATTCACGCACGAGATACACATCTATATATATGCCAATCCAAAAGGACAAATGGGTCTCACATAATTAAAAAAACACAGAAATCGCACATAACATTGGCCCTAACAACTAAATAACAACAGCTGATTGGACACTGTGTTGACATTTGTGTAACCCCGTACCAACATAACGGATCTAAAGAATTGCCACAACAAAATATTCACCACTCAATAACCAATACTGATAACGGCGACATCTCACGGCGAATAGGAGAAGCATATTGACCAGCGACATCTGCCGGAGAGTAGTTAAAAGAGATTGCTGTCTACATTGCAGCAGAGGAAACAACTCTTAGGGATAGCAGAGCGATCATACCGCAAGATGGCGTTGCGATCCAGAAAATGTGACATTACAGATAGGCAAATTATTGCTACGTCACAAGCAGTACAGAGCGACTACGACGTTGTCGCAGAGACACGACCGAACAGTGGTTCAAAAATCAGAAATATGGAAAAATAATGTAACAATAAGAAAACGTAACAATATGATGAATACCTCCCTAGATGAACATATTTTGCACTCACTGGATTCGACACCAAATTCAATAAAGGTATCGAGTCTGCCAGATCTTTCCTCCTGCGCACAAAACCAAGAAGTAGAAGAACTTAAAATTATTATAGACAATCTTCAGAGAGAGCTGAAAAGCGCACACTGTAATGGTACACGAGGTTCGGTATATTTGATACTTCATTCTGCGTGGTAGAGAGCTAGCCCAACGCCGCGCTGTTTTGAATACGAGAATCGGTTCAGATAACGTTTGGGGGTTTTGCGTAGCTTACTGGCAAAGTTTGCAAAAAAAAAGACGCGTGGGTTCATTCGTGGAATTTCAGTTCAGGTCAAGTTTTTTTGTCGCATTCCTGCGAGATGTGTAGAGATCAGAGCCGATTTGGCTGCGCGTTGAATAAAATTATGAATAACTAAATAATGAAAGGTTATTATGGAACGATACGGAGAAAGCTATTATGTAGATTGCAAATATACAATTGCGATTGAGGTATGATATGGAGAGTCTGACACCGCTAGTTTGAATATCATTCTGGTCGTCTTTGCCACGCGCAACTAGCGGTCGGGTATGCTTAATTAATCGCAACAAGCTTTTATTGGTCAGCGATCAACAGATTCTGTGTATCGGCAGTACCAAATGATTTGAGTGATCACCTACGGTTGATCATAGTGAATATGCGTACACACAATTTGTAGAACGGCGGATCTGCATGGCATGGTAGAAAATAGACCCTGTGTAGTTGGTGATAAGAAGCTTCGCTTGGGCAGAGCGTGTTCGCAAAGGACGCATGTGGGGCGTATAAATATGATTGTGGGGGAAGGGAGAGCATTCAGTCTCAGCGTCTAGCTACTGTGACAGTCGTCTTTCACGAGTTCTAAACAGTTTTGTCTGCCGTGTTACGCGTCAGAACTATACGAATTGGTGATTGCGAAGTTTCAGTGGGTTTTCGTGAGTGTCTGAAGCGCCGAGATATACCTCGGTTCCTACCTTTATATCAACCTACCCCAAATTCCAAAACTATCCTTGGGTCGTTAGAAAAGAACTTTTAAGTCAATTTATCTGAGTCTGAGTCTGGGCTTGGAGCGACCCTAAATTCCTTTTTCCTTCACCATAGGGTTCCTGGATTGGCTCTTAGGATATTCGCGGGCTAATCCTCTCCTCATTCCTTCGAGTAGCGAGTTTTGTAGTTCCCACACACACAGTCGTTAAACATTCAAGCACATTCAAATCAAACTCAACCATTTTCGAGTGGTGTCGATAATGGACGTGGTATAACACTAGGGTTTTAGACTAGGCTAGACAGGAGTTTAGTTGCGGCTAAACCTAGGTTGTCAGGGCATAGGGAGACTGTTTGATCGATGAGGTTCCGCGGATGGAAATAACAAATTCAGAACAAAGTTAAACCGGTGTCAACACAGATAACATATCCTGTTGATATTTTGACATTTGAGTGTTGTCGGGGACGCGCGAAGAGATCAAGTTACAGTCTAAAGTTCATTGTTTAGGTCCGGGTAGGTGTTTTGCATTGCCTTGGGTCAGATTGGATTCAAGTTGCATTTTTAAATTAAATGTAAATTCGCAGGAGATCTAATGTGTAAGCTGAGTCGGTATATATGATTTGGCTCAGCCCAGGACGTGCTGCGGCTAGTGGAATTCATAGTTCGGTATTTATCGAACTATGCACTTCGCTATGGTGTGGATTAGATCTCCTAAAACAATAATGCTTGCGTTTCGATAACATCCAGCTCAAATTGCGCAGAGTTGAAGGTTTCAAAACGTTACGGACCTTTTGAGGTAACCGCTAGTTCAGAACCCATTTCGGAACTCAAATCGCAATTGTGTAAACCGGACTTTTCGGATCGTTATTGCCGTGAACCAAATATATAATTGGAACCACCACAAGCCGCTACTAGCGAGCACATGAAATATCATTGAGTACTCACGTCGTAAAACTACGACGGATATCTATACGATATCACAAACAAATATGACTGTGGTCGACCACTAAAACTAAAACTAAAACAAAAGATGTTCCAATGCGCTCATATGTACAAAAACCAGATGGTGTCATCACATAAAATATAACAACGATCGTTTTGGCGCAATACACCGCTGACTGATGTGAATTACCGGCTCGCGGACATATATGCTTTCTCTGTCTAACTTGAAACTGTAACTTCCTGAACAAACTTCGTTCGACTATTGTACGCCTAACGAATTTCTCAACGAACGAGAAATTCAGACTTATCATTCTTAACTTACAAAACTTACAGCTGAATCGGGTCCTCTCATTTTGAGGTAGATGGAATAGACGATCATAGCTACTGATAGCGGCGGCTCCGACCTTGGCCTGGTGCCGGTACAGATTTTTGGTGCCGAGACCGAAGGATATCCTAGATAGTCTGATACCTAGGTATTCTAAAAGAATCAAGGTCTAACGCGTTACTTTTAAAAATAACACAACGTAGAAACGATTTTAAACAGTTCAGTTTTGTAAATAAGAAATAAGCAAAAAAGGGGCATTGTTTTCAGACGAGCTACGGCGGTTTAGTGTTCAGGATGGCCGGCCGGCGTAGAAAAAACGATAGTCGGGTAGCACAAAATTCACTTTCACACACAAGTGAAATGGCGTCAGGGCAGGTGACGCAATTGTTATCTGAAATAGTGAAAAGATTAGACAGTTTGGAAAGGGGTTCCAGCACGAGCAATGCTAGTAGGACTTCGGACAGACAGACTGACAGACAGGAACTAGAGACGTTTGAACAATCGGTAGAAAAACGTCAATCATGCATTGTGAAAATGACACAGAAGTTGCCGACATTCGATGGGCGGAATTCGGAAAATCCGATGATTTTCTTAAGAGATTTAAAGGCTTATATTAAAGTCTCGGGAGATAGTTCTAGGGCTTTGATATGTGCAAAGGATAGTTTGGTAGGAATTGCGAAAGTTCGAATGAGCATATACAGAGACTCATGGCGAACCTATTCGGATTTTGAAAAAGATTTCAGAGAGGTATTCTGGGGTGATAATGAACAGGAATTAATTAAGCAAAGATTCCTGACTGCGAAGTTTGATTCTAAGAAAGGTCAAAGTATGGAAGAATTCTTTGCCTCTCAATTGAATAGCATATATGAGCTTACGATACCGTTTACTGATACGGAGAAAATCAACACGATTTTCAGACAGTTGCCGCGTGATATTCAGGTAGCGTTTTTTGCTAGAAAGGAGTCAATGACTATACGTGATGCGGTCGAATTCCTTCGGCATTTAGAACGGAATGTCGATGGGGGATTAAGTGCGATACATGGTTCGGAACCTATGGATACGAATAATGTAAGGCGGAATAGCTACATGCGTGGGCAATATCGAGCTATGCGGGTAAATACGATACGTTATAACGCGATGAGTCGTAGGAATAATTATAACGCGGTAACGAAGGCGCGAAACGAATTTGGGACGCGCGGTCGCGGTTATTTTCGCGGTAGAGGGAGACAGCCTCAGCCTAGCTTCAGGGCAATAGGGTTCCAGAGGGGCAATGATAGTTCAGGAGATACAGAGGCAGGGCAAAGTTCAAGTGACAGGAATAATGCGATAAGTCAGAATTCAAAAAACTAGTGGACTCGCGCGGGTCGTTCGCGCTCAGATATTTATTACGGTTCGGGTGGACAGCCGATCAAATTGAAAGAAAACATAGACTGTATGATTTGTGTAATTTGGATTCGAACGTGGGTGTGAATGAATTTATTCAACTACTAGCGCATAAAGCGCACGGATATGCCGTGTGTTTAGATGAAAAATCTAGATCGAATTATAGAGATCGAAATGACAGACGTTTACATACGATATTCAGAGACGACGATTCGACTGAGTGTGGGCGCGAGTTATGTACTACTTTGACATTACCTGAGATAGATGTGCGTATTGGGAATATTGTTGTAAGGAGTTTGATTGATTCGGGGAGCGAAATCAGCGTAATAAGTCGGAGAGTATACGAAGAAGTATGCAGTCAATTGGGAAAACCGACGGAAATACCGATTCCAAGTTTGAGAATCACAGGTGCGTTTGGAGTCAGTAAGGAAAAGGTTGATAAATTAGTAACGTTACCATTAACAATAGGTGAATGCGTTATCGATACTCCAATGCTAGTATTAACAAGGGTGCCTAAAGATTTAATTTTGGGGTTTGATTTTATACAACAGACGCGAGCGAGTTTAATGTGTGAGGGTAATAAGAGGCTAATTATACGAAACGCCGGGCGGATGTGTGAAATACCATTAGGTACTGGCCCTAATCAGGATTTTTGCTGTTGTACAATGGAAGTACAGAACCAAGATACCAGTAGAAATATGATAGAGAAATATGTGAATAATTCATCAATACCTGTAGAACACAAAACAAAGTTATTGCCGGTGTTAAATAAACATGCAGAGTTGTTTAGCGATAGGATAGGTCGGACAAATAAATATATACATGAGATAAAAATGAGAGATGAAACGCCTTTCGTAAAACGAAGCTATCCCATACCGTTCGCATATCGCGATAAAGTAACAAAACGTTTGGAAGAAATGGAATTGATAGGTATTATTAGCAGGCAATCTACGGATTGCAGCAGTCCATTGACTTGTACATTAAAGAAATCAGGAGAGGTCCGTATTCTGCTAGATGCACGACAATTAAACACGGGAATGGTCGGGGAGGTTGAAACCACACCTTTAATGAGTGAGATATTGCAATCCGGGCGCCGGATAAATTACATAGGAGTTATTGATATCAAAGATGCGTATTTTTCTATACCATTATCAGACGAATCTAAACGATACACGGGTTTTGTATATCAAGGCAGAAGTTATGTTTACAACGTTTTACCTCAGGGGTTGAAAACCAGTGTGGGTTCATTTTCGAGGGCGATGGACTTAATTCTAGGGCCAGAGGTTAGGTCATATTGTTTAAATTTTGTTGACGATTTGGCAATTTTAACTGAGGGTGACTTCGAACAGCATTTGTCTCAAGTGGACACGGTTCTGAGTAAATTGAAAGACGCGGGCTTCACATGCAAACTAAAAAAATGCGAGTTTGCACAAAAAAAGGTCAAGTTATTGGGGCATATTTTGTCTACACAAGGTTTGCAGATGGACCCGGACAAAATTGAAACACTTAAATTATATCCGTCACCCAGAACTGTCAGGCAATTGAGGGCGTTTTTGGGGTTCATAAATTACTTTCGGAGGTTTATAAAAAATTTTGGAACGTTAACACAGCCCTTGTACAATTTATTACGGTCTGGAGTCAAGTTCGTCTGGAATGCGCAGATGCAAAGTGCTTTTGACGAGATAAAAAACCAATTCTCAGAAAGTATAATTTTGAGTCAGCCATTGGCGGGAAAAACATATTATGTTCAATGTGACGCCAGCGCTATAGGAATTGGGGGCTATGTTTATCAATTAGATGAATCGGGCCAGGAACGAATTATAGGGTTCTGTTCGCAGGCATTCAAGGGTGCACAGACTAGATGGGCTATCAGTGAACAGGAAATGTATGCAGTTATATACACTTTAAAGCGATTTGAGATATATTTGCGGGGAGAAAAGGTTATTATTAGAACTGATCATAAAAGTTTGACGTTCATTAAGTCGTGGACCTTATTAGGGGCACGCGTAACGAGGTGGATTATGTTTTTAGAGCAATTCGATTACGACATAGAATTTGTGCGAGGGACTGATAATCAAATTGCCGACACGCTAAGCAGGCAAATAGCGGGACCTGGAGGTATGATTGACAGTACAAATGTTCAGCCGGGGATATTCTGGTTTCAGGCATCGAATACCGCAAGTGTTATTTCGAGTTTACGGGACATTGCAAGATTACAAAGCGAAGATGAGCGGTTAAATCGAATTAGCGGTTGTATCAGACGTAATGTAGTAGATACGGGGACAAGAGGTTTTGAAAATTATAAGCTAGTAGGTGATACGTTATATTTTCACGTGCCGAAGCGGAACGTACAGTTGCTAGTAATTCCGAAATCACTACAGGAGGAACTTATTTTACACATACATGAAGAAATAGGTCACTACGGCAGATATAAAATATTAGCACTGATGAAGGACAGATATTATTTTCTTCATATGAGTAGGGTGATTAGCGCGGTGATAAGAAGTTGTGACATATGTCAAAAGGTCAAACCAAGTACTAACAATACCGTTGGTCCTTGTACACCGGTGTTGGCGGAAAAGTTGGGTGAGAAAGTTTTCTCGGACCTTTATGGGCCATTGCCCGTAGGTAAATTCGGGTATCAATATATATATGTGATTCAAGACGTGTACAGTAAGGTAATAAAATTATATCCAATGCGAAAAGCGACAGGTAGGAGCGTGCTCGCTTGTACAAAGAGATTTCATAGGGAAATACCTATCGAAACTATAATTACGGACTCAGGACCACAGTTCATATCGAAAGTTTGGGAATTTGGACTCAAACAGCTGGGGATTCGGGTCACTCATACGTCGGTGTATTGTCCAAATTCTAATAGCGTAGAAAGAGTGAATCGCGAGCTAGGTCGACTGATTAGAACTTATTGCGGCGGAAATAATCGTAGTTGGGTCGACGTGTTACAGGACATTCAGAATTGCTATAATAACATCGAACACACAAGCACAGGCTTTGCGCCCAATGAGTTAGCGTTTGGTAAGCGGGAACCGTTAACTATTGACAAGGAATAAGGCGATGAATGGTTATTAGGCCATAGTGTGCGGGATACGGAACAGGTGCGAAATGTAGCGATAGAAAACTCTAAAGGTTCTAGTGAACGACGTAAGCGACAGGCGGACAAACGGCGTAAGTTAGAGGTCTATCGTATAGGTGATTATGTGAAACTTAAGACCTTTGTGCGTTCAAATAAAGAACATAAAATCATGCGGAAATTTTCGTTGTTGTATAAAGGGCCTTATGTTATTTCGGCAGTGGTATATCCTAACTGTTATACGTTAGTAGATCCGGGTTCAAATGAGATATTGGGTAACTTCAATACTATAAATATAGCCAGGTATTATGTGAGGACGAATAAGGGCGTAGATAAATAAGATAGTGTATAAAAGTTATATAATTAAGCTGTAAGCTGTAAATTTGAGTAACTACTTTGTAGATTTGAGGATCTTGCATGGTTTGGAAAAAAAAAAAAAAAACAAAAAAAAAACAAAAAAAAACAATTTGTATATATATATAGTAATACGAATTAGGATAAATAGCGGGTAAGCGAGGTTGTATAGTTAGATAGATAAATAAGATAAGACAGGAGAGAACTCAATCGAGTTGTGTAAATATTATATACATAATTGACAGATTCATCGGTCTGTGTACATGATTTGAGATGTCCGTACATATAGAGTAGATATGTACAAAGCATGGGTAGCATAGTGGTAATGAGATCCTTGCGCCATGTTAACTGAGATAAACAGTGTCTCAAGGTCTGGGAGGGGGCTGTAATGGTACACGAGGTTCGGTACATTTGATACTTCATTCTGCGTGGTAGAGAGCTAGCCCAACGCCGCGCTGTTTTGAATACGAGAATCGGTTCAGATAACGTTTGGGGGTTTTGCGTAGCTTACTGGCAAAGTTTGCAAAAAAAAAAGACGCGTGGGTTCATTCGTGGAATTTCAGTTCAGGTCAAGTTTTTTTGTCGCATTCCTGCGAGATGTGTAGAGATCAGAGCCGATTTGGCTGCGCGTTGAATAAAATTATGAATAACTAAATAATGAAAGGTTATTATGGAACGATACGGAGAAAGCTATTATGTAGATTGCAAATATACAATTGCGATTGAGGTATGATATGGAGAGTCTGACACCGCTAGTTTGAATATCATTCTGGTGGTCTTTGCCACGCGCAACTAGCGGTCGGGTATGCTTAATTAATCGCAACAAGCTTTTATTGGTCAGCGATCAACAGATTCTGTGTATCGGCAGTACCAAATGATTTGAGTGATCACCTACGGTTGATCATAGTGAATATGCGTACACACAATTTGTAGAACGGCGGATCTGCATGGCATGGTAGAAAATAGACCCTGTGTAGTTGGTGATAAGAAGCTTCGCTTGGGCAGAGCGTGTTCGCAAAGGACGCATGTGGGGCGTATAAATATGATTGTGGGGGAAGGGAGAGAATTCAGTCTCAGCGTCTAGCTACTGTGACAGTCGTCTTTCACGAGTTCTAAACAGTTTTGTCTGCCGTGTTACGCGTCAGAACTATACGAATTGGTGATTGCGAAGTTTCAGTGGGTTTTCGTGAGTGTCTGAAGCGCCGAGATATACCTCGGTTCCTACCTTTATATCAACCTACCCCAAATTCCAAAACTATCCTTGGGTCGTTAGAAAAGAACTTTTAAGTCAATTTATCTGAGTCTGAGTCTGGGCTTGGAGCGACCCTAAATTCCTTTTTCCTTCACCATAAGGTTCCTGGATTGGCTCTTAGGATATTCGCGGGCTAATCCTCTCCTCATTCCTTCGAGTAGCGAGTTTTGTAGTTCCCACACACACAGTCGTTAAACATTCAAGCACATTCAAATCAAACTCAACCATTTTCGAGTGGTGTCGATAATGGACGTGGTATAACACTAGGGTTTTAGACTAGGCTAGACAGGAGTTTAGTTGCGGCTAAACCTAGGTTGTCAGGGCATAGGGAGACTGTTTGATCGATGAGGTTCCGCGGATGGAAATAACAAATTCAGAACAAAGTTAAACCGGTGTCAACACAGATAACATATCCTGTTGATATTTTGACATTTGAGTGTTGTCGGGGACGCGCGAAGAGATCAAGTTACAGTCTAAAGTTCATTGTTTAGGTCCGGGTAGGTGTTTTGCATTGCCTTGGGTCAGATTGGATTCAAGTTGCATTTTTAAATTAAATGTAAATTCGCAGGAGATCTAATGTGTAAGCTGAGTCGGTATATATGATTTGGCTCAGCCCAGGACGTGCTGCGGCTAGTGGAATTCATAGTTCGGTATTTATCGAACTATGCACTTCGCTATGGTGTGGATTAGATCTCCTAAAACAATAATGCTTGCGTTTCGATAACATCCAGCTCAAATTGCGCAGAGTTGAAGGTTTCAAAACGTTACGGACCTTTTGAGGTAACCGCTAGTTCAGAACCCATTTCGGAACTCAAATCGCAATTGTGTAAACCGGACTTTTCGGATCGTTATTGCCGTGAACCAAATATATAATTGGAACCACCACAAGCCGCTACTAGCGAGCACATGAAATATCATTGAGTACTCACGTCGTAAAACTACGACGGATATCTATACGATATCACAAACAAATATGACTGTGGTCGACCACTAAAACTAAAACTAAAACAAAAGATGTTCCAATGCGCTCATATGTACAAAAACCAGATGGTGCCATCACATAAAATATAACAACGATCGTTTTGGCGCAATACACCGCTGACTGATGTGAATTACCGGCTCGCGGACATATATGCTTTCTCTGTCTAACTTGAAACTGTAACTTCCTGAACAAACTTCGTTCGACTATTGTACGCCTAACGAATTTCTCAACGAACGAGAAATTCAGACTTATCATTCTTAACTTACAAAACTTACAGCTGAATCGGGTCCTCTCATTTTGAGGTAGATGGAATAGACGATCATAGCTACTGATAGCGGCGGCTCCGACCTTGGCCTGGTGCCGGTACAACACCAAGAAATAGAAATATTATTAGAGGATAACCATGTAGCCAGAAATAAACTACAGGAACAGTAGAAAATAATCGATTTATTGAAAAAAATACAGCCAGGTGCTACATTTTCATCTATCAAGAAAAAACCGACAGTATCTTCTTCTTCTCGAAAACGACGCATTCGAGCGAAACGCTTAGAAATGTCTGAGGATGGAAATAAATCCCTAACGCACACACTTGACCGGGATAACACGCAACCCAAAGATGTTGTCAATATATTGACACCTATTATACCAAAGGGCTTCAAAAGTAACCTGCGTTCTGAAGAAAACGACAACGAAGGAGACCAACCAGAAACCACAGACGAACTGCCTAAAACACAAGATGTCATCGGAGAAGAAGAGGCAAAAGAAAGAATCATACACAAGCTTGCAAGAAATGAAGAAAACAGGAAACACAAAAACATACATATATATGGTGGTAAGCAATGTATAGGTCTTGCCACAGACCTAATCAATAGAAGAGATATTTCGGAGGAGTACCAAATTAAGTCTTTCATCAAACCGTTTGCTCCAGCTGAAAACATCGTAGACGTAATTGATACAAAGATGATGACGGAAGAAGACATAGTAATTCTCTCCCTTCGACAACATGACGAAAACCCGACTAAGTTAAGTGTGGAGCTTAGCGCTATCCTTAAGACCCTAGACAAGATTAAAGTGAGAGTTATAGTACTTGGCATAGCAGTGAGTCAATATTTAAATGAAAGTAAGCTAAACCAACGTCTTAAGCTAATAAGCAACAATTTTAGTAGATGTACCTTTATAGAATCATTAAAAAAATTGCCGAAATCGATCTTAACACGTTCCCGCGAACATAAGCGTCTACGTGAGTATGAAAAAACGCACAGCATTTCTCCATACAAAATGTCTGGGCGTCTGTAGACGTTGTGCTTTATCACACATCTTGCCTACCATTGCTACTTAGCACAACGCCTATGAACGGTCGACGTATATAGACGCTGTGATCTATTCAAATGTAAACTACTTGTCGCATTGTGCAACAACGTTTATAAACGTTCTGGAATATTTCATAAAGAAAAGGTTTATTTTTAATATAAACTCTTTATTTGCATGACATTAAATGTGAAATCTAAGAACCACACAAATTCTCAAAAGAAACAAAATTTGACATACTTATCAGTCAAACAAAACCATATTACACATGAAACATAAAACAGCATAACTGACGGAATTATAAAACAATGACTATACTTACATTTACAAACAAAATATTCGATTTTGTTAACGATCTCTGCCCGCTGCGAGACTGACGCACGCGCACCCCCTCTGCAGCGCACAGCCAGAATGAACTACGGGAGGGCGGCAGCGGGGGGACGTGTATCAACGTTGTGCATGTGTGAGTGAGGTACATGGTAGCTACGGCGCGCCTAGCATTTCGACGTCATAAGTACTTACACGGAAGCAGTAGAAATGGATAATTTCTCCTAAATGACGCACAGCGAGTTAACTTACAGGCAACCTGGTGCAAAAGCGCCCGTTGGGAGACGTTGTACAGATTTTGAAGTCATCTACTCCACCGTGCATCGACGTTGTGCGCTTTCGTGATGTACTTGTATAACGTTCATAAACGGTTGTTCGTGGGAACGTGTTAAATCAGGTAATATGCAACAATATCTGTGATTATTTATGTAGGTTAGAGAACAAGAGTGTCAACAAAACCCAATATAACGAAAAGAAGCCGAAAATGCTAAATACTAGTTGTAAATTAAGGAAAGGTACAATCCCCTATTACTTTGATGCAATGCAAAGCAAGACTGACAATAAAACCTCGAAATCGTCCTCGAAAAAGTTTTTTCGAGAATAAGCCAGAAATAAAATTATTGCATCAAAACATGGAAGGATTTAAAAGCAAAAAAGATAGCCTACAGATAGCATTGCAGGAACTTCAAGAAACAGGTAACTATATTGACCTAATCTGCTTATCAGAAATCTTTATAAAGCGTGGATGCGAAAACAATATTCAAATTAAAGGGTTTAAATTAGATGCTTCGTACTGCCGGACAGACAAAAACCGTGGAGGTGTCTGTATTCTTAGTAGGAACTATATCGATACCTTTGATTTAAAAATGGTAGGAGAATTGTCAATCCCACTCATCTTTGAATGCTGCGGAGTTGAAATTCCAGAATATGAATGCATAATAGTATGTCTATACACCGTACCAAATCCTGACAAGCAAGCGTTTCTAGATAGATTAGATCTACTCTTATATAAGCTGCGTCATAAAATAAAAAACAGGAGAGTTATCATAGCAGGTGACTACAATATAAATACACTGAAAGATACCCCCGGGGCAAGACAACTAAAAAGTATTTTAGAAAACCACGGACTTAAATTACATATTCATACCCCAACTAGAATAAATACATGCATCGACAACATTGCTAGCAACATTAACGAGGCCCAAGGAAGAGCGCACCGTTTAGGAATCTCAGACCATGATACGGCACAAGTCCTTACCTTCACAGTAACAAAGAAGAAACTACCCCCAAAGCAGTGGTTCACGCTTAAAAGAGATTACAGCCAGGAGAACATTAATAAATTCAAGGAGTGCCTTCAAAGTCTCTCATGGACTGAAGTATACAATGCACAAAATTTTAAAGAAAGTTTCTCAGTATTCCATGAGCTTATAACAATGTTCTACAAACTCTGCTTTCCTATATACAAGTTGCGAAATAAAAGTAATTGTAACGGTAAACTGAAATGGCTGACTAAAGGACTAAAAATATCATGTGTGACAAAAAGAAACCTGAGATTTGAATATTATAGGAATAAGACAAATACAAACAAATCAAAATATACAAGGTACAGTAAAGCTCTTCGTAAATGTATTCAGTGGTCACAAAAAAATCACAACAGTAACTTCGTTCGTAACTCAAAAAATACATGCAAAGCCGCATGGCAGTTAATAAAATCTGAAGACCACAATTACCAACAAAATAGAGAAATACAAAAAATTAAAATTAATGACAATATAATTAACAATTCGAATGACATTGCCGAAGCTTTTAATAATTACTTTATTGACATAATAACAAATACAAATACAATTTCAAATCACCAAAATAATTCGATATCAAACATTAATAATCAAAATTCAACCATATTTCTGACCCCATGCGATGAAAGTGAAGCACTAAAGACCATAAGATCTTTAAACAACACAACTGCAACAGGATTTGATGAAATTGACACAAAAATTCTAAAATGTACCACAACTGAATTAACACCAGTATTAACTTTTTTGGCGAACCAATCACTTGTAGAAGGAGAATTTCCAACTGAACTTAAAATATCAGTAGTTAAACCTATATTTAAAAAAGATGACAAGGAAAATATGAGCAAATATAGACCTGTAACACTTGTACCAATATTATCAAAATTTTTCGAAAAGATATTCTTTACTAGACTGACCGGCTTTATATCTAAACACAGGATTATAAAAAGGGAACAAAATGGCTTCCAGAAAGGTAAGTCAACAACACGAGCCTGTTTCAATATGATAAAAATATTGGCGGAGAGTATTGACTCCAAGATTCCCACCCTAACCGTCTTTTTTGATATGACGAAAGCGTTTGATTACGTTCACCACGATATATTGTTAGCAAAGTGTGAGAAATATGGTATCCGCGGGCCAGCATATAACTGGATTGAGTCATACTTAAAGGGACGCACACAACTAGTGGAAATCAACAAATTAAACAAAGAATTCACAATGGAAACATCACAATCAAAACTGAGAGAAAATAGATTCGGCGTGCCGCAAGGAAGCATCTTGGGACCACTTCTGTTCCTCCTTTATATCAACGACCTCCCAGACGTAACAGAACACCAATGTACCCTATATGCTGACGACATCTCTATAATAATTAAATACAATAATACAATAAATTTTGAAAATGACGTAAATAATACAATAAAAAAAATAGTCAACTGGTTGCAAATAAATAATCTCCGTGTAAATATTGACAAAACGACATACATGACATTTTATAATAGAATTAAGCCTGACATAAACGTCCAATATAATAATTCAGAAATAAATGAATCCAAAGAGATGAAATTTTTAGGTATAACACTTGACTCACAATTGTCATGGAAAGCGCATTTAACAAATATAATTAAAAAAATCAATAAATTTGTGTTTGTCCTTTATAGACTGGTAAAGGTGGCGGGACACGAAACGGCAATGTTAGCTTACCATGGGTATGTCGTCTCTGCCTTACGCTACGGTATAGTTGTGTGGGGAAATGCAGTGGAAATCGACAATCTATTTCTTATACAGAAGAAATGTGTACGAGCAATATGTGGAATGAGTCCTGTAGAGTCCTGTAGACCACTGTTTAAGAAACTTAATCTCCTTACCCTAACCGGAATTTATATCTTTGAAATCTGTGTATTTGTTCGGCAAAATATGGACATATTTATTAAAAAGTCAACATCATGTTATTTCAACACCAGGTTTCCCAATAGGCTGACATTCCCAAAATCGCATACAGTACTGCTGCAGCGAAACTGCTACTGGATGGCGATCAAAATTTTTAACTCGATACCAAAAGAACTACAGGATATGCCATGCATACGGTGCATGCAGCATATGCAGTACGGCTCGGTTTTAAACAGATATAAGATGACAGGGAGTGACATACTAACAAATTGTATTAATCAGTCAGTATCTTATATTATATATTTTCATGACATTTCTATGTAACTATACTAATTCATTCGATAGGTGTGAATATTGTTTAGAAATAATATTTGCTTGCCACTGCGTGGCGAAATATGCTGCACTTATTACCATTTGTAACATCTTCATGACCATATTTTTCGCAAATAAACGAATTTGAATTTTTGATTTTAATTTGAATTTGAATTTGAATTTGAATTCTTATTCTAATTTTAAAGGTTTACCATAGTATAAATCACGATACGTCCGTCCGTCTGTCCGTCCGTATGTCAAAGAAAAAAACCGATCGAAAACTATATTCTATACAAAAAGCGATCGAAAATCTTTTAGGAGAGAGATAGAGAGAGATATAGATAAGAGCGGGAGAGTGAGAGGCAGAGAGAGAAGAGATAGGGAGAGAGAAAGGGAGAGAGAGAGAAAGAGTGAGAAGAGATAGGGAGAGAGAGAGAAAGAGTGAGAAGAGATAGGGAGAGAGAGAGGGAGTGAGAGAAGAGAGTGAGAGAGAGATACTATATATATATAAGGAGATCTAGTTATACATGTTATGCTCTCTAAGTGTGATCGGAACCCTTGGTGCACGAGTCTTAGTCGCACTTGACAGTTTATTATGAAATTTTTATGCTTATTTTTATTTTATTTTTCAAATAAATCTTTTTTTTAACTTAAATTCTTATTCTTATACAGAAGTATAAATCACGATACTAACACTGTTGTTGTTGCTTATTTTACTAATTGTAAAAATATAACTTTTTTCAAAAAAAAATTGCAACGTGATATTTGCTTGAAGAATTGCCAGAAGTTTGTTATATCTTTCATCAAAAATGATATCTTTTTGCCGTCTGTTAGGTTTCACTTTCTTAAATAGATAGTCACGTAGGCGTTTGTTCCAGAACTTGCTTTCTGCTTTGAGTTTATGAACAAACATATATATGCTTGGCTTTTTAGGTATTCGACCAGTGTTAATGCGCCGATGCCAGCCTTCTAGTGCGTTCGTAGTTCTGTGTCTCTGGCCGGCACAGCTGAGCAATGATGGGCGCATTTTTGGGTACCATTGTCTTTCGAAATATCGCTTAAAATTGTCCATTTCTTGGCTTTGAGGGGCTTGGTGTAAAATATGTAGCCAAGTAGCTGGTATGTTCTGAGCTGGTACTAGTGGTATTATTGCAGCAATTCTTGCAATATTACGACCTTGGTTAGTGCGCAGCAGTCCTATTTTCTCAGCATTCTTCCAAATGGCGTCATTGTAATGATGGTAACAGCCGCTTACTTGTGATTCAGGAAATATTGATTGTATTGCATTTATCTGCGCCAGTTCATAATCACACTTGAAAGATTTTATCTGGATCCCCAATTTTTGTTTTAAAATCCTGAATCGCGTATATGTCTCCTCTGTTTTGTTTGGTAATAAGGCATAAATTACCGGTATTATGTTCGTGATTTTTGTACTTGAGTTGATGTCTAAATGCAGCACATACATTTGAAAAAAAGGAGGTGGAGCACACCTAAAAGTTCCATCTGCGTAATATGATCCCGATTTTCTGTATATATTTTTTCTTGCTAAAGTGGTTGAAAATACAAAAAAATTGTTATCAGCACCCTCTTCACCACCGTCTTCACAAATTAAAAATCTTTTTCCTAACGCTTCAGGAACTTTTACTGCAGCAGAACTTGTATAGCGCAATTTTTCCATGTCAAGGTATGCTCTGTGCGCGCTCTGTATAAGGTATTTTGAGGGAATAATACGTAGGTAACAAGTCATGATCAGACACAGGTACCTTACTACGTAATCTTGACTCATTCTCTTCGTAGATTTGTTGCACTGGTCGGAAATCTTTGCATACTGCCTTTTTCAAATACGAAACATGTTCATGGATAATATTTTTAATATCAACCGTTTTACATGTGTGCTTTGATTGCCGTGTTATAGTTTGTCCTGTTTCTTCCAGTGATATTGAGGCAATACATTCATCACGACACACACATCGCCATAAGGTACTACCAGTTTTATTAGTCCGATGCTTATTATATCTATATGCACCACAAATAAGTGTACATTTTCCTTTCTGATTAGTAGAAAAAGAAAAATCCTGTTCCATGTTGTGAATTGCAAATAACCTCGGCACCACAGACTATATAGGGATACTACGTCTCGGCCGGCACACATCACACACCTTTGCGAAGCAAAGAAATATTGTAAATTTTAAAAGTACAGATATACCCACTTTTTTGTGAAATGACAGAAGTCAAAACTACGACCGCCGACCGACCAGTATGGCAAAAGTACAAAAGAGGTTAGTTATCAATTCGATCCTAACGTATTAATTTAAATGTTTATTGATGAATTTGTACTGTAACCGTCTTAGCGTCTTTAGCAATGCACGCACAATGCCAGAAAAGCGAAATGCCAGAAAAGACTTATTAAAAATAATTTGTGCAGGATTCTGTATGGGAAATGCCGACCCGAATGGCCGAGTCGGCAGTGACCCTGCCTACGAAGCCGAGGGTCCCGGGTTCGAGTCCCGGTGGGGGCAAATATTTGTTTGATGAAAACGGATATTTGTAACCTAGTCATGGTTGTTTATCTATCTAAGTATAATATATATCTATATAAGTATGTGTATCGTTGTCTAGTACCCAAGATACAGGGAATCCTAGTTTGGGGCTAGATCAATGTGTGTAAATTGTGTCCAAGGTATTATTATTATGTCTACACTTCTCTTTATTATTATTATTATTAAATGGACTTGTAAAAGAAGATGGCTAAATCAATGCATGGATGACTGCCCCAGACATATACAAAGACTTCTCAACAGCCAATAGCATTTAGATATTCATTCATAAATTACTGCGTCTTTAGTAAGTTTGTAGAACTTGAAGGAAATGATTAAATAATTAAGAGTTATCACGAGTAAGATTAACCCCCGGTTTCTCGTATATTTAATCCGTTGTTGACAGTCCTTAACCAATTTCAGCTGTCAAAACTGCATACAAAAAAAAATTGACGGCCGTTTGACGGTTGACTAATGGTTTGTTTTTGTACGAGAAACCGGGTATAAGCCATACTCCACCACGCAAAAAATATATCATGTACTACCTAGTAGGTAGTATCTACATACTACTTACCACATCATAACTTCATTTTCCGTCAAGTGTGAGGCCGGGGAGACGATAAGCAAATTCAAATTCCTCGTGGTCCCCCCAGGAGGACAACCCGGGGGCCACGAGTAAGTCGGGAATTTTGCGATAGGTGCATTTTGCGATAGGTGCGTTTTGGGATAGGTACATTTTGCAACAGGTGCGTTTTGGGATAGGTGCATTTTGCAATAGGCGCATTTTGCAATGGGTGCATTTTGTGAAAGGTGCGTTTTGGGATAGGTGCATTTTGCGAATGGTGCGTTTTGGGATAGGTGCATTTTGAGAAAGGTGCATTGTGCCACGTTTTTCGCATGGGTTGCATTTTGGGATAGGTACATTATGGGCCGGAACGGTCTTATGCCGATACAAATTAGGAACCTAATTTGATCCGCAAAATTACCGTGTCCGTCTTAAAACAAGTCTTGGTATTAAGTAAATAAAGCGTGTGGGGTACTCTGAAGGGTTTGTTCCCATTACCTCGCTTCTCGCTACGCCGCTCTGCGCCTGCAACGCTTTCCCACGATGTCGCTCGGGCTTCGTGCCTATTCCCACTATGGCGCTCGCACATTAAGGGCAAGCATCGGCAAGAGCAAGATAAATTCTATTCAAGATATATTTTATTTGCTAAATCCAAGGATACGCCTCGGACCCACCCATTTCTTGGCAACGACACTACCAGCCGCACTACCAGTAGTGTCGTTTACATTTAACGACACTACCAAGTTTATTTTGCGTTAAAATGTACAGTCAGCACAGCATAGTACTGATCTTTAGGCTTCCTCTATTCCAACCTATTCCTCGATAGCTAACTGGTTTTTTTTTTCAAATAGTTACTTTACTTTGATGAATGGAACAAACAAGACCGATTTGACCATTATGTTCTATATTACTTAGGCCTAGAGTTTGAGAGAGGCACAGGCCATTATATTATTAAATGTACCAGGGGAGCATAAAGTTGTCAGAGGTTTGTTGAACACTGAACACCCAATGGGTGACATGACAATATACTCTGCCTGCCTGATTAAATTTTCGTATTGTAAAAACCAAGCATACCCCTGGGGGTATGGTGGGACTGAACCATAGTAGTGCTGGATATCGCTTCGTAATCATCCAAGTTTTTGACGCGGGCGCAATTGTGCCTCTGCCACCACAAATGGGAAAAGTCACATCTTTTCCCATATGGGTTGGCAGGTACTTGCTTATCAATTCTGTGATCACTACCTCCTTCAAAGGTCTGCTGCCTTGGTACTTTGTGGCAGAAAAAACGCTGGATAGATAGATACAAGTATACCTATTTTGACGAAAAGCAATTTTGACCAAGAATCTTTGGCAAAAATGGTATTATGGAAAAGCAGTTTTGACGAAACGTACCTTTGGCAAAAATGTGTTAATGACGAAACGCAGTTTTTGACTAAAAGGTATTTGACGTAACGCACCTTTGACAAAAATGGGTTAATGACGAAACGCAGTTTTGACGATACGCATAATACTCTTCTAAAGAGGCATTCAAACCAAATCTCAACACGGTTTTGCCAGAATATAAAACGATCACTAGCAAAAGTGTCACCAGACACCATTAAGGAGTATTTCAAAGAACTGGAAAAATCTCTGGAAGACGTTCACCTTCTAATATCGTCAATTATGATGAGACCAAACTGCACTTCCTTGATGATGGCAGCAAATGCAGAAGAAGTTTTGCCGCCCTATGTCGTATATAAGGCTTCACACTTATACGATACCTGGACTGAAAATGGCCCAAAAGGTACAAGATATAACAGGTCGAATTCAGGATGGTTCAATGGCCTAATTTTAATGGCTGCGGCGATGGGCTAGCCCCTGCCACGCAAAACTAACACCCTTAAATAAAAACGATTTTGAGCGGGAATCTTACGGGAATCTTTACTTACGAGGAGCGAGGTAACGGGAATTGGTTCAAAGCGTAAGCGAGGAGCGGCATAAAGGGAGAGCGAGGCAAAGGGAACAATTCGGCAAAGATGGGTTAATGACGAAACGCAGTTATGACGATACGCATAAAACTCATATTCTGTGTGGCTCTGCCAGGGAGTATGCTCCGCAGCAGAGTCACAATCAATGTCTATTTTACCACAAACTAAGGCACGTACAGCCTATAACGGCATACGTACGTTATGTACGTTTGACGTACATTCTTTCAAGATATAAATGATCAATTCTAAGGTGGTGGCTCTGCTGCAGAGTACCACACAATAAAGCCCATTATGGCGAATCTAAAATATATCTTGAATATAATTTATCTTGCTCCTGTCGATGCTTGCCCTTAATGTGCGAGCGCCATAGTGGGAATAGGCACGAAGCCCGAGCGACATCGTGGGAAAGCGTTGCAGGCGCAGAGCGGCGTAGCGAGAAGTGAGATAATGGGAACAAACCATCTAAACCAGCCTCTAGCACCTACTGCTGTAAGTAATACTACTGGAGTAATAAGGCCTCCTCTGCACTTCCTGTATTTTGAGAAAATTCCGTAATTGTGTTAAAAATTAAAAGAAACAATTATTTCCGCCTAATTTATTGGATGTAATAAATATAAAAATGGATACTTCTTATTAACCAAAAATAACGTTAATTCCATAATACACGGTGTCACTACACTGATAATTATTGTTATTTTTAACCTCGTTATTTTTTTAAACACTATAATATTTATCTTATCATAAAGGAAATCATTTATAATATTTTTTAAACCTTCGTCATATAGAATGCTTGCTTTGGGTTTCTTTTTCATATCGTAATAGACTTCGCTTTTCCCAATTTCGTAGTCGTAGTGGTTGTACTCTTCGCAATTTATTTATGAAAGAAAGCATTGAGTACTTTCTATTAACCTTTGTTTGCAGTCGTTTGTGCCAACTTTCTATCATGTTAGTTGTACGGTGACGTTCTGAACTGCAACAGAACTTTTTCACGGTAATGACACCCATCCATTGCCCATCAATATAATCGACAAAGTTGCCCATTCCTGCCACTTGTTCTCCAAGTTCCTGAATTGATAGCCATGTTTCTGGAATTTCTATGGCGGGTAACAAAGCCATATGTGCTGTCAGTCTAGTTATTTTCTTCCCTTCTTTGGAGTCACAAAATTTTTGCTTTTTTGAGTTTCTCCATATGCTCAACAAGCTATGTTGAAAGTGGAAGTAGCATCCAATTACATGTGCAGCAGGGAATACTCCTTCAATAGCATTGATAGTTGCTAATTCATAATCGCAACGGTATTGCTTTATCTGTATTACAAATTTCTCTGTAGAATTATAAATAGACGGCGATATGTTGTCTCACTTTTGCATCGCGCATCGTTGCATAGACGATTGGAACAAAATTAGTGCACTCATCTGTACTATTCAGATCAACGTGAAGTGTATACAGCTATTTAAATGGTTTTGGCACTTTGAATGTCCCGTCACCAAAAATTGTTTCGCATCTTCCCATATGTTGTTGTCCTGATTTCGTTGCGAAAATTAATATTTTGTCAGTAGTACCGTCTTCAGCAATAATAAATTCGGCCAATAATATTTCGTGAATTTAAACATCTTCTAAATTAAGGAATCTAGTCTGTCGTAGGTTCCAAGCTTTCAGTCGTGAACGACGTAGTGAACTTTTTTTACTTTTATACGACGGGATAGAAATTATTTTAGTTTTATTTTTTAAATCTTCAAACTGCTCCTCAAAAATTTGTTGTATGGGCTTAAAACTCTCTTGTTCTTTAAGTTTGCATACGTCCATTACCTTATCAATTTTGTTTTGCACAAAATCAGGGAGGCAACTGTGTTTCTTGTCACTCAATATGTTTTCACTGTTGAGATGTACAGCACTAGCTGCGTGTCTCCACACTAGTAATGTTGACTGGTTGCTATGGTTACATTCTCTTGTTGTGTAGATTGTGTCGTGGTAATGTTTCTATGAATATAATATGGCTTGTGATAAATAACAGTTTACTTATTCTTCTACATAAAACCTCAACATGGTAGCAGATCGCGTGCAGTAAGTAAATAAAAATATATTGGGTTGCGATCCACGAAAAATAATATCGGCGAAATTTATAAGAAAGAAAGATGACAGCTGCGGGATCTCTCTTGCCGATTTTGATTGAAAATTCAAATTTCAGTCATTGGAAATTTAGACTGAAATTACTGCTGGAAGAAAAGCAATTAAGCAATGTATTGTTAAAAGAGATACCGACAGATAAAGATGCTCTAGTATTATTTTTGAAAGATGACTCACGAGCTAAATCAATTTTGGTACAATGTCTGAACGACAAATATATTGACATTGTAAAAAATGCGAATACGACCAAAGGAATGTTAACGTCATTAGAGGCAATATTTGAACGGAAAACAGTCTGTAACAAATTTTATTTAAAACGGAAGCTCATAACAATGCGGTATGACAATAAAAGTAACTTACAACAATATTTCCTAAGATTTGAAGGAATTCTTAGTGAATTAGCGGCAATCAACGTAAACGTCGATGTAGAAGACCAAATTTGCTATCTGCTGTCTTCTCTTCCAAAGATATACGATCAAGTAATTACATCAATAGAGACTATGGCTTCCGAGAAACAGCTAAACATAGAATTTGTTAAAGCAAGATTACTGGATATGGAGACAAAGTTAAAAATGGACGGAAATTTATTTATTTATTTATTTATTTATTTATTTATTTATTTATTCTAGGAGAACCAACAGCTAATACATCACATGAAGAAAATTTAAAAAGAAATATGAAGCCAATTACAGGAACTCACAAATAGATATCGCACAAAAAATAGATCAGTGATACGCACATTCAAATAACGGCGCGCACACACAGCAGATGTAGGTATATAAAAACTACAAGCATATAATTTATCTTACAAAGCCGAAATAAACAAACAACCTAAATACCTAATACATTACACTACAATAATACTACATAAACATGGTAAACATATGGTAAACAAATCGCTCAATCAAAAAATACACTACTTAAATTTCGCCTCACAGATGGAACTACACAATTAAATATATCAATCTCAAGCTCTTTCGTCGCATTGTTCAAGTTTCGACTAGCACGGTTAAGGAAACTATTTCGTCTGTAGTTGGATGATATTCGCCTTAAAGAGATAGGGGGGAAGTGCCTTTTGGACCGAGAAGGGATAACAAATGACAGTTCTTGGAGCAGTTCTGGACAGTCAATGCCGCCGGTTGTGATTTTTAGCAAGAAAGTAGCGTCGGCTATTTCTCGGCGCCTATATAATGGGATCAGATGATGCTTCTTGCAAATATTAAGGTAATTTGAAGAATTATAAGGATATTTAGATTTATAACACAAGTATTTAATAAAAATTTTCTGAACACGTTCAATTCTATCTATATAAATATTGTAGCAAGGATTCCAAATTTGGGACGCATATTCAAGTTTGCTCCGAACCAAGGAGCAAAACAAAATTTTAAGTGTTTTGGCTTGAGTAAAATGAGCGGAACTCCGCATTATAAAACCTAATGTTTTCAGAGCACCGCGGACAATAGTATCTATGTGGGTGTCAAATAAAAGTTTGGAGTCGTGTATTACCCCCAAGTCTCTCATACATTGGACTTTGTTCAGAGGTTGACCTTTAAGTTTGTAGGTAGTTGGAATTAAATTTCGTTTTCTAGAGAATGTCAGGAAAAAGCATTTCAACGGATTCAAATCTAATTTGTTATTCTGACAATACTCATCAAGTCGCTCGAGGTCTGACTGTATTAAAAGTGAGTCACTGCTCGACTTTACCTTCATATAAACCTTCATATCGTCAGCAAAACAAAGTAGTTTAGAATGTATAAAACATTTACTAACATCGTTAATAAAAATATTGAAAAGCAATGGCCCAAGCAAAGAACCTTGGGGGACACCACTTGGAATAGTCACCCATCCCGAGATATAGTTATTGACTACAACAGCCTGAGATCTATTGTCAATGTAGGAAGAAAACCATCTGAGCAAATCACCACTGATTCCAATGCCATGTAACTTGGTTAATAAGATGCCATGGTCAATTCGATCGAAGGCCTTACTATAATCAGTATAAATTACATCAACCTGAAAGCCAGCGTCCATCACTTCAGTGACATACTCATTCAGGAGAACGAGATTAGATACAGTGGATCGGCGCTGCACAAAACCGTGTTGGTTGGGACTAATAGAATTCTTTAAAGCGCAGTACACTTGATTGTACACAATTTTTTCCATGACTTTCGATAATATACATAATTTAGAAATTGGCCTATAATTTTTGATGTCTGTTTTTGGTCCTTTTTTATGTTCTGGCGTGATAAAAGCAGATTTCCATAAAGGCGGAACAATACACTCGGAGAATGATCTTCTAAGTAATAATGAAATGGGAATCGCCAAACTTTCAGCACAATTGATTAAAAAATGAGCAGGTAGATCATCCGGGCCAGCTGATTTAGAGGGATCAAGTTTAAGTAGAAGATTTTTAACTAGGACAGGGGTCACTTCAATGTGTGACAAAAATGCTGTAGAATTAACATCATCGCCAGTGAAATAGTGAAAGTTATGAGAATAACGCCTTCCTCACGTGCCACTCCTGCGGGAAACGTGGACACAAGTCTTTCGAATGCAGAGGATCAGGACGACCGAGTAGAGGACGGTCATTGACACGAGGACGGAGCTACCAAAGGGCGCGTGGACGCTCATTTAGAGGAAATTCAGGTGCACGACATACAACGTATCAACATGCTTCAGCAGCAGGCACAGAAGACGAAGAAATAGGTTTAATTGCTAGTGATATTATTGCTAATGTGGGTGAGTGTGGTAGCATAGAACTAATTGTAGACTCGGGATGTACGGAGCAATTAATAAATGAAAAATATGAAAATTATATGACGGATATTACGTACTTAGATAAAAATGTAAAAATATTCGTAGCTAACGGCCAATGTATTACAACCAATAAAAGAGGTAAACTTAAAATAAAATACCAAAATACTAAGATCAATATTGATGCTCTAATTGTGAAAGATGTTTCATACAATTTGTTATCAGTGAAAAAGATTGTCGAGGCAGGTTTTAACGTAAACTTTAATAAAAACAATGTTAAAATATTTAATAAAAAGACATATTTATGCGGCAACGTGCATGGAAAGTTGTATAAGTTACAAGCAGAATTATGTAAGTACGAAGTCTGTAATGTTACTGATGCAGCAGATCTATGGCATAAACGTTTAGGTCTTTTGAATAGGAAAAGCCTACATATATTAAACTTAGCTGTATCTGATAGAATTTGCAGTCCTTGTATGGAGGGTAAAGCCACCAGAAGCCCATTCACGCCTGTCCCAAAGCCTAGAACGAGAATGATAGCCGAGATGCTTCACACAGACATAGCTGGACCTATCAGACAACCAGGACCTAATGGTGAGAAATATTTTATGACAATTATTGACGATTTCTTTCATTTTTGCGTAGTATATCCCCTGAAGAGCAAATCTGAAGCAATAGAACGACTGATGAACTATGTATTAAGAATTGAAAACGAAACGGGGAATAAAGTAAAAAAATTAGATGCGATAATGGTCGAGAGTACACTGCCAATAGTTGGAAACTTCTATGCAGAAATAGAGGGATTACTTTAGAATATACATTACCGTACACGCCACAACTTAATGGCATATCAGAACGGATGAACCGCACATTATGCGACAAAACGAGGACTCTATTAGCGGAAACCGATTTGCCAAAACATCTATGGTGCGAAGCGATACAATGTGCAGTTTACCAATTGAACAGATCGCCATCATGGGCCATATGCTTCAAGACACCCAGCGAAATATTTTTTGGTAAAAACGACCTATCGAGATTGAGAGTATTTGGTTCCAAAGCTTGGGCTACTATAGTACCCAAACCGGACAAGTTAGCCAAGAGAGCAAAACAAACAAGAATGGTAGGTTATGAAACTGTTGGTTACAGATTATGGGATTCAGAAGAAGGATAATTATTTCCAGAGATGTAAGATTTGATGAAAGCGACATTAAGTTCAAAAATAACGAAGAAGTGAAACAAGTAAGGTATATTCAAGACAAAGGAGAAGAAATCAATACAGAAAAGAAAGATATAGTAGAAGATGAAGATGAATTTAAAGATGCAGAAATGAACAATGACCAAACTGAAGAAGAACCAACCAGACCCAAAAGAACAATAAAACCTCCTGCTTATCTTAAAGATTACGCGACAAATGTAGAAAACATAAATGAAACTAACATTTTTATATGCCTTAGTGCAAATGCACCAGAAACTTTCTTAAAGAACCAGAATGAAAAAACGCAATTAATAAAGAATTAGATGCACTCCAAAGATTACAAACTTGGGAAGAACGAGAAATACCCGATGGAAGAAAGCTCATAGATACAAAATGGATATTTAAGCATAAAGAAGATGGAACAAAAAAGGCAAGACTGGTAGCTAGAGGCTTCCAACAAAAGAAAGAAGATATTTTCGACAGCATTTATGCACCCGTTGCTAGACATTCTACATTAAGAATGATCTTATCAAAAGCTGTACAAGATGATTTAAAGATTATTCAACTGGACATTCCTACTGCATTCCTAAATGGAAAATTGAAGTCTGATATATTTATCAAAATACCTCAAGGACTAGAAATAAAAAATAATAATACAGCATTAAAACTAAAGAGAGCATTGTATGGATTGGTTGAATCACCAAAGTGTTGGAATGAAACACTTGACGAATTTGCGAAAGCTAATGGATTCCAAAGATCAGAATATGATTACTGTTTGTGTTCGATTCCAAATCGATATTCGATCGATGGTTTCGGAACGGCCATTTTGAATTTGACGTTGCTGCCAACCTCGCAGTTTTTGACAACTGACAGACAAAAGCCCTCGCGATGTAACGCGTATTGGTATAGGGTATTGAAATTAAATCGCAAGCCATCTGGAATGTATTCGGGTTCCCCTCAGGATTGTCTATATAGCTGAGTGTATTGTGGTTCCCCGAACCAGATAAAGTTCGCATTTACGTGGCCGATTGGTTTTTCCCACGTAACATAACCTGTGTTGGAACACTGTGCTCGTCGAAGCTGGCCTGCCAGCCATACCTGGTTGGCTGAAGAACCTGTCTACCAAGAAGAGCCTAGGGTGCACCCAGGCCTTGCAGAGAGACAGGAGTTTGACGGGAACGAAGCACAGACCAGGTCAGATAGATTCATAAGTATTAGCTCGGTGAAACGCCGACGTTCACACTTCTTGGCATCTGATAGCTACGCTACCTCGTAGCTATGGGCCCCTGCGAGGTCATTAGGTGCCGAGAGGCCTGAACATTATTGTTCGATTCCAAATCGATATTCGATCGATGGTTTCGGAACGGCCATTTTGAATTTGACGTTGCTGCCAACCTCGCAGTTTTTGACAACTGACAGACAAAAGCCCTCGCGATGTAACGCGTATTGGTATAGGGTATTGAAATTAAATCGCAAGCCATCTGGAATGTATTCGGGTTCCCCTCAGGATTGTCTATATAGCTGAGTGTATTGTGGTTCCCCGAACCAGATAAAGTTCGCATTTACGTGGCCGATTGGTTTTTCCCACGTAACATAACCTGTGTTGGAACACTGTGCTCGTCGAAGCTGGCCTGCCAGCCATACCTGGTTGGCTGAAGAACCTGTCTACCAAGAAGAGCCTAGGGTGCACCCAGGCCTTGCAGAGACACAGGAGTTTGACGGGAACGAAGCACAGACCAGGTCAGATAGATTCATAAGTATTAGCTCGGTGAAACGCCGACGTTCACACTTCTTGGCATCTGATAGCTACGCTACCTCGTAGCTATGGGCCCCTGCGAGGTCATTAGGTGCCGAGAGGCCTGAACAATTTTGGTAGCAAGAGCGTGGTTTCCTGAGATTTGCAGCCGTCAAGGGCTCCAGGAACCCACGATTTGGGACTATCAATCTGTAGGTATAGGCGGTTATTAGCTAACTTGGTGTTGTTCCTGTATCCACATAGATTGGTAGTATTGTAAGCTATAAGTCTATTGCTGGTAGTAGACAGACAGATATTACAGTTTTGAATTGAATGAATTGAAATTTGCATTGAAGTACCAGTTAGTCAATCTATTAGTGGTCTAGTAATGCTAATGAATGTTTGGTTAACATAGGTAGTTACATCTATTGATAGCAGGCTATTACATTGTTTTCAGTTTATAGCAATTTATAACTTGAACTAATATTGACTATCTGTGTGTGTTATAATGATAAAGGGAAACTAAATTGTATTTACAGAATTTATATAGATATAAAACTCGGTTCCTATTGTTTAAGGAAAACAGCATTGTTTAAGTTGTGGTTTAGGGTTCCCTCGTTTGGGTTATAGACTGGAGGGTCCAATAAAATTGAGTTACTGCAAATTGTGAGTAAGTATCGTTCCGATCATGTCGTTATCTGAAATCCAGAAGGGTGTTTCTAAGGAACTCAGATGGTTTTCCTCCGCACACGGTCTGATAGACCGTTTAGATAGGCATGATGTGGTATTGGAGCGGTCTATGGACGTTAAGGAACGTTACAACAGGGTGCTCGAATTGTCCGCGCAGGCGGAATCAGTTGATGGTTGCGCACCTGACAGGCTGTCACGGTTGCTAGGGGATGTCGACCAATGTATGGAGATGGCAGCTGCTATCACGCAGAAGGCTGCGGACATACGTAGACAGCGCGAGTCCAGCCATGGTGGTGACATCGAAGCACCTCTGCCGCTTCAGGGTTCAGGGTCCAGGTTACCGGCCATAACTATGCCTACTTTTGACGGAGTGTCCGGTGAATGGATGAGCTTCATCAATCTGTTCGACAGTTTGGTGCACATGCGATCGGACATTACCAAGTCTGTCAAGATGGCTCAGCTGGTGGCAGCATTGAGGGGTGAGCCTAGGGAGCTGGTCGCTCATTTGACAGTTACGGAGGGTAACTATGAAACGGCCAGACAATTGTTGGTCAGACGTTACCATAACAAACGGAGGTTGGCCGATGCCCAACTGAACCGTTTGTTTAGTATCCCGGTTGTGAACAAGGTCGGGGCCATACAGACGGAGGTTTTGAACCCGTTGTTGTCCGTCACCAAGGCCCTAGAGAATCTTGGACTTCCGGTTGGTGAATGGTCGTACCTACTGCTGTACATTGTACTTTCCCGCCTACCCGCTGACGTGCAGACTCGTTTCGAACAGTCTCACGGGAGGTCGGCCGAGGACCTGCCCGCCTTCTCCGACTTGGTCGGATTCTTGGAAGAGGAGGCTCGACGGGCAGAGAATTTGGGGTTGACGGTCACCCATCCTTCGGAGCCACAGAGAGCTGCCGGGAGCACTGTGAGTAGGGGCCCTCCGACGAGGAAGGACCGCACCAACCGGCAGTCGTATGGGACTGTGAGTGCATTGACCCCACATAGTGAGACCTGCCCATGTTGTAGGCAGATTGGCCATGCTGTGGCCAATTGCAATAAGTTCGGGGAACTTAGGGTTGAGGGACGGCGCCGGATGGCCAAGCAGCGGAGCTGGTGTTTCCTGTGCCTCGGGCCACACATGGCTAGGGACTGCACGCGCACAAAATTGTGCGGATATTGTGGTGGGGCCCACAACAATCTGTTGTGCATGAACCGGTCCGGCCAACAGCCACCACAGGGCCGTATCCAGGGTGACACGGCATGGGGCCCTGAGAATTCGTTTGCGACTCGGAGCGCAACTCAGGGGCCAATGTCCCCACGTGCACAGGGCGGTACTAGGATGCAGGGCCGCACTCAGGGTCATCACATGGGGGGCCCTGAGTTTTCGGTTGCGACTCAGCATCCGACTCAGCGGGCAATGGGGCCACAAGCACGCAGCCACCCAGGGGTGCAGGGCCGCACTCAGGGTCATCACATGGGGGGCCCTGAGTTTTCGGTTGCGACTCAGCATCCGACTCAGCGGGACATTGGGTATGTTGAGCAGGCCGTAACGGGCGGGTGGCATGGGACACCTTCGAGCTATGCGGATGCGGTTCGGACGCCGCCTCAGTTGTCGCCCCGCTCGTCGCCTCGTCCTCGTCGGTCGCATGTGATGTCCCCCCCGCTCATGGAGCGGCCACGGTTGAATTCACGCCCACCCCCCTTCGGGGGGCGTCGTAGGGTGGCAATGGAACCGGCGCGTGGGCCATTTGTACAATGGGACCCTCTGGCGTATAGCTGCCTACCTGATCGGTTACAGGCACAGTGGGGCCCCGGGGGCCCTCGCTAGGAATTTGCGGCCCAACAATTTGTTGCCCCCCAACCGGAGACGGTGGTGTTACCGATCGCCTCTGTGCTTGTTTGGGATTTGGCGGGCAACCCAACATACGTTCGCGCCCTATTAGATTCTGGAGCTCAGGGCTGCATTGTATCGAATGATTTAGCAAAATGGTTGGGCCTCAATATAAATAATGTATCGCTGCCGAGGAAATTGGTCCCTGCTGGGGATTACAGGGCAACCCTTCACGGGTTTTGTGATGCCTCTGAACGAGGGTTTGCGGCAGCGGTTTATTTGCGAACCGTCACCTCCACCGGGGAGGTCGACGTGCGTTTGGTTTTGGCAAAAAGCAAGGTAGCGCCTATTCGGACAAGGATGACGATTCCAAAACTGGAACTGTCCGGGGCTGCTCTTTTGACCAAACTTTTGAATCACACTCTAACAGTGTTGCGTGGGTCAGTGGTTTTGGAGGATACGGTGTACGCGTGGACGGACAGCCAGATTGTTTTGTGCTGGCTGAAGGCTTCGGTCCATAACTTAGAGGTTTTTGTTGCGAACCGTGTCTCCCAGATTGTGTCGTCTGAGGTCCCACTGACCTGGAGACATGTACCAGGAGAATTGAACCCGTCTGATTGTGCATCCAGGGGATGTCGGGCTCCTGAACTCGTTAGACACCATTTGTGGTGGGGACCACCCTGGCTTGCCAGGAGAGAATCGGACTGGCCCCACAGCCATGTAGTAGTATCTTCGGATCATGGCCCCAGAGCGGCCGTGCATGTTACCCAGAAGGCTGAGGACCCTGACGCCGGGTTTCTGCTGGACCGGTATAGCTCATGTGTGTTTGTTTGTTTATCCACCAAGGCGGTACATCTCGAGCTCGTTGCTGATCTCTCGACAGAGGCTTTCATTGCTTGTTTGGATAGGTTTGTTTCTCGAAGGGGACTTCCAACTTTGATCCGCTCTGATAACGGCACTAACTACATCGGTGCGGAACGATGCTTACGAGAGATAGTCAACCTTTTGAATGTAAATAAAGTGGATATTGGAACGGCCCTCTCCCGTCGGGGTATACAGTGGACCTTCAGCCCACCGATTTGCCCCCACTAGGGTGGGATTTTTGAGGCCGTAGTTAAGTCAGCTAAGACGCACTTGGGGCGTATAGTAGGTCAGACCGCGCTGACTTTTGAGGAGCTCGCGACATTGTTTTGTAGATCGAGGCCGTTCTCAATTCGCGACCGTTGTGTCCGCTCAGCTCGGATCCAAATGACCTGGAGGCTCTGACCCCAGGCCATTTCTTGATAGGTCAGCCACTTAACGCGTTGCCCGAGCACCCCTTTGAGGGAGTGAAATTGTATCGGTTGTCAAGGTACCAGATGTTGCAGCAGTTTACTCAGAATTTCTGGAAGCGTTGGTCGCTCGAGTATCTGCATATCTTACAACAGCGCCTTAAGTGGACTGACAAAACCAGCCCCCCTAGTGTTGGTGACCTCGTTCTGGTTAAGGATGCTAACCTACCGCCACTACGTTGGCGCAGGGGGCGCATTGTTAACTTGTTCCCTGGCAAGGACGGGACCCCCCGGTCTGCAGAGGTTCTAGTAGGAGGCTCGGTTCTAAAACGAGCGGTAGCAACGTTGTCTCGGCTGCCCGTAGATTAGGGGACAGGTGGGTGCCTGTCCGGGCGGGTGATTGTTCGATTCCAAATCGATATTCGATCGATGGTTTCGGAACGGCCATTTTGAATTTGACGTTGCTGCCAACCTCGCAGTTTTTGACAACTGACAGACAAAAGCCCTCGCGATGTAACGCGTATTGGTATAGGGTATTGAAATTAAATCGCAAGCCATCTGGAATGTATTCGGGTTCCCCTCAGGATTGTCTATATAGCTGAGTGTATTGTGGTTCCCCGAACCAGATAAAGTTCGCATTTACGTGGCCGATTGGTTTTTCCCACGTAACATAACCTGTGTTGGAACACTGTGCTCGTCGAAGCTGGCCTGCCAGCCATACCTGGTTGGCTGAAGAACCTGTCTACCAAGAAGAGCCTAGGGTGCACCCAGGCCTTGCAGAGAGACAGGAGTTTGACGGGAACGAAGCACAGACCAGGTCAGATAGATTCATAAGTATTAGCTCGGTGAAACGCCGACGTTCACACTTCTTGGCATCTGATAGCTACGCTACCTCGTAGCTATGGGCCCCTGCGAGGTCATTAGGTGCCGAGAGGCCTGAACAGTTTGTATTACAAAGAAGATTGCTGGATGCTGATTTATGTTGACGATATCCTGATCACTGGAAACGGGGAAGATACTATTACAGCACTTAAGGAGGAGTTTAACGCAAAATGTATGGGCGAAATGAAGTACTTTCTTGGAATGGAAGTTAAAAGAAATAAAGATACCTTAGAACTTAAACAAACTAAAATGATTGAAAAGATATTGACTAAATTCAAAATGGATGAATGTAACGGAATTAAAACTCCCATGGAAAGAAATTACAATATAGAAAAAAAGGACGACACAAAAGTTTTAGATGTACCATATCGAGAACTAATGGGAAGTCTAATTTATCTTACTGTTACAACAAGACCGGATTTAACATTTGCAGTATCATATCTGAGCAGATTTTTAGATAAACCGAACGAAGAATTATGGAAAGCTGGAAAAAGAGTAGTACGTTATTTAAAAGAAACGAAGGAAAAAGGATTGTTATTTAAAAAGACAAATGACAATAATTTATACGGATTTTCTGATGCCGATTGGGCTGGAGATAGAAGCGACAGAAAAAGTGTTATCGGTGGTATTATCCTACAAGGGCAAAACCCCATTGCTTGGTTTTCAAAGAAGCAACAATGTGTAGCTTTATCGTCTGCCGAAAGCGAGTACATAGCTGCCGCATCATTAGCACAGGAAATCGTTAATTTAAAAGGCATATGTAAACACCTTAATTGTGATGTAAATGCCGTGTTACTTGTTGACAACAAAAGTGCGATATCAATGGCCAAGAATTACGAGAATTCTAAGCGTACAAAACACATTGGTATACGGGTTCATTATTTAAAAGACTTGGTTGTCAATAAGGTGATCAGTATAGAACATATTTGTACCAATGAAAATTTAGCGGATGTTATGACTAAAAGTTTGAGCACAGAGAAGTTTTATAAATGCATTGATAAGTTCTTGTGCTAATTCTTAGTTGGTTAGTTTACTGTTTGTTTAGTTAAGTTAGATATAGTTGTGTATTAAATAATAACTGTAAACCTTGTCATCATTTAGGAGGAGTGTTGAGATGTACAGCACTAGCTGCGTGTCTCCACACTAGTAATGTTGACTGGTTGCTATGGTTACATTCTCTTGTTATGTAGATTGTGTCGTGGTAATGTTTCTATGAATATAATATGGCTTGTGATAAATAACAGTTTACTTATTCTTCTACATAAAACCTCATTCTTACACAATGTGAGCGAAGCATTACACTGACCACGTTTTACACATCTCCAAATTTACTTCCCGTTTTCATATTCCATATTAAATATATTAAAGTGGTACTTATATCCACCTCGTACAATAATAGGTTTGCCTCTTTTACTATTAATAAATTCCAGTTGAATCGGCTTGCTGGATGAAGCCATGTTCGCGAAATTAAATTATACTTGATAGGTCCGTAATAAAATAATCACAGAAATAAGGCTCATTCCGTGATAATGACAGTCGTATTCATTGTCAAGTGTAAACGCCAATCTACAAGATAATAGAGAAGTAAGTGGCCAGCTGAGACTTATGTCAGTAAAGAGGTTTTATACGTGACCTGACAAATAGTCTCACTTATGTCTGTAAATAGATTTTACTTATATACTTGACGAAAGGAAAGCATTGCAAATCACTGCCTTTGACCAAAAGCTACTTTGACGAAAAAGTCTTGACCATATATAACTTTGGCAAAACGAACCTTTGACGAAACACACCTATGGCAAAAAGGTTTGTTCCCATTACCTCGCTTCTCGCTACGCCGCTCTGCGCCTGCAACGCATTCCCACGATGTCGCTCGGGCTTCGTGCCTATTCCCACTATGGCGCTCGCACATTAAGGGCAAGCATCGGCAAGAGCAAGATAAATTCTATTCAAGATATATTTTATTTGCTAAATCCAAGGATACGCCTTGGACCCACCATACCCCTGGCCATACCCCTGGGGGTATGGTGGGACTGAACCATACCCCCATAGTAGTGCTGGATATCGCTTCGTAATCATCCAAGTTTTTGAGGCGGGCGCAATTGTGCCTCTGCCACCACAAATGGGAAAAGTCACATCTTTTCCCATATAGGGTGGCAGGTACTTGCGTATCAATTCAGTGTTCATTACCTCCTTCAAAGGTCTGCTGCCCTGGTACTTTGTGGCAGAAAAAACGCTAGATAGATAGATACAGGTAGAATATTTGACTGCACGCATCTTTGGCAAAAATGGTATTTTGACGAAAAGCCGTTTTGACTATAAGGTATTTGACGAAACGCACCTTTGGCAAAAATGGGTTAATGACGAAACGCAGTTTTGACGATACGCATAAACTCCAAAATTAGGCACACAGGAAATATAAACGCTCCTGTTTTTGAATTAAAACTGTTGTACGAGTTGTGTTTATTGCGTACATGTTTAAAATTATCATTATTAGACAGCGGTTTTATTTATTTTACCTTTACTAAAATTATCTTAGAAAGCGCCTTGTTATTATATGTTAGCAAAATGTTTTGTACCTGTTACTTTATTTTGTGACTAGGAGCTATGCGCATCCATCGAAACTATGAATATCTTATGTGCATGCCCTCTCAGGGGCCACATTGGAATTTGTTGATTATATTATTTTATTATATTTGATATTTGTAAAAAGAAGCTATAATTTGTAAAAGTCCCCCATCAAAAGTTATTACTGGTTAAATGTGGCCCCTCAATCCGCATATGTGAAATTTCCTATCTCAGAATTTACTGAAAATAAAAATAGAACTTGTGTGCCAACATTTAGTAAAGAATTTGTAAAAGGTTCCAATCTGAACCTATTTTGCAGTCAGAAAAAGTAAGTAATAACTTTAAAAATTCACTTATCGCATTTCTCTAACCCCCCTAATGATTGTTTATGAAGATCGAGAATAGAATAGGAGAAATAATACCACCTTGAGGGACGCCTGAAAGGAGGTCACACCATTCAGTGGAAGTCTCCTCCGACCTGATACGCTGTTGCCGATCCCTCAAATAAGAGTCGACCAGCTGGCAGAGAAGGAAGAGACGTTCAGGGATCTGAGAAGCTCAACGAGAATGTCGAAATCTACGCTGTTGAAGGCACTACTGAAATCAAGTAAAGCCAACACGGAAAGCTGTTTGCGGTCCATGGCTAGCTGGATGTCATCTGTGACCTTCAGCAGAGCCGTGACGGTGCTATGACCCGGTCGGAATCCTGACTGGAACTTGTTTAGCAGATTGTTTGAGGAGAGTTAATAGGAAAGCTGGTTATGGACAATGGTCTCAAGGACTTTGGAGAGGACGGGCAAGATTGAAATGGGACGGTACTCTTTGAAAGAGGTGGGACTAGAGGTTTTGGGTAGTGGGATGACTAGTGCTTTTTTCCACACTGTGGGGACCACGCCATTAGATAAAGAATAGTTTATAACGTGTGTTATTGCTGGTAATAGTTCGTCTAGGATTGTCAGTAGCATTTTAAGGCAAACTTTGTCATCGCTTACTTCATTGTTCGTGGAATACCCAGGTGTACCATGGGCAATAAATCTCTAGTGGAACAACCAAGCGGTCCAGTAGTTCCAGTGGTAAAAAAAAACTAACAGTTTTACCTGCATTTTAATAAAATATTTTATGGATTATTAGCTGGTGGTTACTCTTTTCGCCACTTCAACTTTCCATTAAGTATCTTGACGCAGCGATTCGGACGGTAATGTCCCGTTCGGAATATGTCCCACGTGCTCGTACGGCCCGTTAGCAAAACGGCCCGGACCAGCATGTGTGATTTGATACAGTAATGTGAGCCGATATGTGGGTCGACACTCTAGTCATGAGCTGAGATAAGAGGGTTGCAGCTGAAAGCTCCAACTTAGGAATGGTGAGGTGGTTCTTGACTGGTGCCACCTTTGACTTTGCCATGATCAGATGTACGTTGACATGTCCATTTGCGTCAAGTTCATGCAGGTAAATGACATCTGCATAATCAGCTACGGAGGCATCCGCGAACTCGTGAAGCGAGTACGTGGACGTGGGCTTATGTTTACACACGTGCCGAGGTAAGCGAATATTTGAGAGCTGAGGTAGATCCTGTGAAATGTGTTGCCACTCTGTGTAGATTTCTTCGGTAGTGGAATCGTCCCATCCTATTTTTGGAAGCCATAACTTCTAAAGAAGGATTTTTGCGCGGAAGACTACATTTGGGTCGTAGAGAGAAGCTACTGTGCTGAGAGTTGTGGGTTTTGTAATTCGTGTTAGGGGGGGTAGAGAAATGCATTCAAATAAGTGAATTCATCAGTTTGAGGGATCCACTGTATGCCTAATACTTTAATGGAATTTGAATCGGGAGTGATGTTGAAGTCTTTGGGCATATCACACTGATCATCAGGGAACCGGTGAAGGAGTTGAGGTTAGTTTGAAGTCCATTTACTGAGCTGGAAGCTACCTAGAGCCAATAAATCAATGAGTTCATTCTGAAGTGCCTGAGCATATTCTACAGAGTTATGAGTATGTCGACCTGTGAGTATGTCATAGACGAAGATTGACTTGCGTTTAATTTGAGCAGCATGAGGGTAGCGATTACCTTCGTCATCAGCCAATTGAAGCAAAGTGCGAATAGCTGGACCGTAATCCGTATGTGACGGCATTGAGAGCATAAGTGAGCAGGGGCTGGTCGGCTGGTGACCGCCATAGAATGAGCTGATAATGTTTTTGTTCTGGGTGAATGAAAATATTCCTGAACATCATTCCGATTTCAGTACTAAATACTACCGAGTGAACTCTAAAGGATATGATGATGTCAACAATGTCCTGTTGAAGTGCTGGATCTGTGTATTTAAACTTACGCCATTTGAGTTTTTGCAGCTTCCGTCGAACACACAGCGTAGTTTTTCTGTGTTCGACTTAAATATGCCGTGGTAAGGGATATAAAAGTTCGGTTTATGAGCGATGGGATGGCAAGGCGACCTATGGCCGAGTTTTATGTAATCTGTCATGAAATCTACATATTTTGTGTGAAAGAGCGGGTTTTATTCCAGGTTTTTCTCTAAATTGAGAAACCTGCGTAGTGCAATTGCATGTGTGTTACCCAATGTCGGTGCATTGTGCAGAAATGGCAATGTGATCATATATTGGCCTGCAGCATTTCTTACCAGCCACGAGACAATTTCTTGCTTTTTATTTGCTTGAGTTGGTGGTTTATCAATTCGATGTAAGAATGTTACTCTCTTCAAAATAATATCGTAGTGTTCTAGCAGGATTTTCCGCTTGTCAGATTTTTTAAATCTAAAGCCAATCGATTTCATAACCTTTGATAGAGACGATTTATCGCCAAAAATTAAGCCTGCGTCTTTTAAAGAGCTCATTAGCTTTTTCCGTGTAGGATATTCTTTTCTCGAGTAATCCATAAATGTGGTTGCGAATTGCAGCAGCATCAAAATTATCAACGCCAACAATTTTCTTGTCCCACTTTTTTTTTTCGGTGTACATAAAATATTATGTTCTGAGCCTGATGGTCCGTATTTCTCTTTCAGAATTTGAGTTACTGTGCTCTTCCCTATTCCCAATGCTTCGACAACGCGTTCGCTCGGTCGAGTCAATGGTAAAAGAGGCCCATCGTTAACTGATTCACGTACAAAATAATTGTACAATTTCACCACTAGTTTGCGGTGTAGCGTTTTCCCCCGTTTTGACATGGTAAGACTGTAATGTTGTTCTTGTTTACTAATCGTTAAGCAATCCGAGACCAATTTATAGCCAGGTAAACGTAGTCAATAAGATCACTCCAATAAAAAATCCGGGTCAGAAGAAAATAACAGAGAGCACACCAAAAACACACAGTCACTTCGCAAAACGACAAAAGACTGCGTCATGTAATGGTGACAAGACATGGCGTCATCGACAGGCACTGGTGTTGCCAGCAACATCTCACCTAAATTGTACCTAACACCAATGATTTTTCTATTTAGTTATTTTTTGTATTTTATAGTTAGTTAAAAGAATAGTTTTTTTTTTTCATAGTTATGCACATGTTTATTTTAGCAAGACAAAATATAATCCTTCTCACTTAAGACAGACAAAATATAATCTTTATCTTGCTAACTATTTTATTCTCTATTTAATAAAAAAATACATTATGTTTATTATATTTTATTATAATCACACATTGGTTATTAATTTATTGTGATATTTCTTGAGTCCCTGTAATGCCCGGCCCAGTATTGTCCGGCCCAGGAATGTCCGGCCCCGGAATTGGCGTCCCGAAAGCCCACGATTCCGGGGTCGGTCATTCCTGGGCCGAGCATTCCGTGGCCGTACAAAATAGTGCTCGACCCTGGAATGCCCGGCCCCGGAATTGGCGTCCCGAGTACCATAGACAACTGTTTTACATTTATAGTGTCTCGATCTCAAAAAATCTATTAATATCATTAAATGTTTTTTTTTATTTGCATACGCTTCGCTCGGCTCCGCTCCGCTACGCTTCGGTTTTGCTTCTTCTAAGTTCTAACCTAACCTATAACCCAATTGAAATTTAGCCACAATAACCTACTCTAGCCAAATTTGACTCAATAAATATAATGCACTTGAACACAGTCTTCACAGTGTTATTTTTTTTTTAACAAATAGCAGAATTGAGTTTGTTTTCTTTTGAAACTAACCAAATATGAAGAATTTTTAGGTTATGATATGTGTCAAGTGAATGTTAAACTTGCTTACAAAAAAACCTCACTACTATGACCGTGGCCTTAGATTCGTCTCAAGTTAAATCGAAAATGTTCTACCAATCAGAAGCCAGTATTTCCAGCCAATAAGAGACGTCCCACAATTCCGGGGCTGGGCATTCCGGGGTCGAACAGGCAGTGCACGGCCTCGGAAAGCCCGGCCCAGGAATGTGCGGCTTGGAATGTCCGGCCCCGGAATTGGCGTCCCAAATCCCATGATTCCGGGGTCGGGCATTCCGGAGCCGGGCACTACTGGGCCGTGCATTCCTCTTCCCCATATTTCTTCACAAGTGATCATTGCATTCGATTCTACTTATCAGCTTTCGATTTTTAGAGTAACATCCCTAGTCTTTAAAAAGAAAAAGGGTTAACTGACGCAACATTGTAACGACGTTCAGTTCTTTAGATCAGAAATTGTTTATTATGTTTAGAATGGTTTATTAGTGAAAGCAAATCGCAAAATTACTTGTATCGGTCATTATAACAATAAATATGTAATCGTAATTGAAAAAAGTTAAGCAATTGTGCAGTTCTAACAAAACAAAAAAATAATATTATTTTATGCCCGCCATTACAAGGCTACGTTGTTGAATTTTGATCAGACGTCAAATTTTACCTATTAAAATGACCCGACTGTAGGACTTTTTTCCGGTGTGAGAGGCTCGCTGGCATTTCCCACAACGCTATTGGGCAAGTTAGGACACTTTTGCGGTATGAGATGCTCGCTGGAATTTCCCTCAACCGCTTGGGCAAACTGGGACAATTTTCCGCTGTGAGGCTCTTTGGCATTTCCCTCAACCGTATTGGGCACTTTTCCGGTGTCAGAGGCTCGCTGGCATTTCCCTCAACCGTATTGTGCAAGCTAGGATACTTTTTGGGTGTAACTGGCTCGCTGGCATTTCCCTTAACCTTACTGGGCATGCTAGGGACTTTTCCTTTGTGAACGGCTCGCTGGTTTTTCCCTTAACCGTAATGGGCAAGCTAGGACAGTTTTCCGGTATGAATTGCCACCTGTCATTTCCCTTAACTGTATTGGGCAAGCTAAGGCCCTTTTCATAATTCATAATTTCTTTATGGCACACAAATCATACTAAAAACAAGAGTTACATAAAAAAGGGTGCAAAGGTGAGCTTATCTATAATAAGAGATCTCTTCCAGCAAACTAGGTTAACATGGGAAAGGTTGTTTGCTGAGCAGGGGTAGACCCATAGAGAAACTTAATGGTAGACCTATGTGTACAATATATAAAATAATAAATAAAATTAATTATATAATTACTATAATAATACGTATAATACTACAACTACTTTTGTATATACTATACTAATAAACTAATAAATACTTACATGCATACTACCTATAACTCTAAAGAGAGAGGTAATGCTTCTTCACAAGAATTTTAAAGGCTTGTGTTTAAACGATTACCAAAAATGCACCTATTTTACTACCAATAAATTCGAAATGACAGAATGGATAAATGACCACCAAATTGTGTTTGGATAAATGATCACCAAACTTCTTTTTATGTTTTGTGTACTTAAGTTTATGTTTTAAGTATTTTTTGTTGTTCTTACATGTTCAACCTAACACGAAGGGTAAAGGGGGCTTCGCTTCCCTCACCCCCTTTACCCTTCACCTAAGCTACCGCAGTTTTTTGCCCTGATATTTTCTGCAACTTTTGGTGATCATCTATCCATTTTGGTATGTGTGCCGGCACATACGCCCGCCACAGATATGCGGAAATATCTATTTCCACGTAATGTTAAGATAAGTTGACGACCGTCACAGATAAGGTATATTTATATTCATCACGTAGTTTTGTAGTAAGTTGTATATAAGCGTATAGTATTCCCTATAATAAAGTAGTCTAGTCTAGTCTGGTCTGGTATTTGCGCGCATCTCAAGCCTTTTACTTTACTCCCGAAGATGTCGCTCTCCTTATAATTGCCTCTAGCAAAGTGGTGACCCGACTTTTGAACATCAGCAACCTTCGGTAATAGCAGCATGGACCCAGCCGCGAAGAAAACTCCGTGTGCTGCCACCTTAGAAGTGCAAGAAAGAAGCACTTCGTCCAAGATCGCCGAGCCCCGACTGCCCCGACGGCAACCAAGACGACATCAAGCAAGCCATGACCGGACCAGATTTGAAAACGGACCAGAAGCCAAATAATTTCAACTGAAGAAATTTTGCTCCGCTCTTGAGAGGCCTGATCTTTTACAATAGATGGATAAGGTCGTGAAACGAGAAAAGAGAATTGAGTTGACCATGTACGGCGACCTTATCCAAGATAGAGACGATCATAATATCGAGGAGAGAGGGAGAGCAGTGAGGTTGGAAATGTGTGGCATCAAGAGGCAGAATATGCAGCTTGAAGGAGTCGTTTTTGAGGAGACAGGTGTTGAAATCACCGAGATTGGTGGAGGGTATCGTTACACAGAGGTGAGAGTTCATTGAGGAGGGATTCTGAAGTGTCGAAGTAGTCGATGGGAAGAGAGGGGCTGTAAAGAATGTTGGAGCGGAATCAAACTCACTTGTGAAGTCCTTACGTTTTATTAATTATCTCCTAAATTTCACAATGTTCACTATAAACTCAAGACGTGCTTGGCTCACGTCCGCACACTTCGACTGTTCGACACAGAATGCCCGAGCTGTAGGCAAACTCCCTTTATATAGGCTCGGTCTTATTACTGATCGCATGATCGGTGAGCGATGAGTCATGCCTGAAATGACTAAGCGAGATGTTTAAATATCGTACTGCCATTTAGTAATGCCGGTTCGATATTTATAACATTAATTAATAAACGACTCAAGCCAATGGTAAAAAGATAAAATAAGTAATGTGACCAACGTGATTCAAAGCTGGCCCTACAACTAACTTTTAAGGGTGATCATGGTCTGTGGTCTAACAGCTCGGCCATCCTGTTCAAAGCGAGTCCCTTCGCTATATTTAATTTATCCAGAAATAACAATCATAATCATTAAGCATATATACACGTGATAATTTTAATTATATATATTCCTTGTTTTACTGGATGCTTCTTGCTTACTAGTTTTTGCAACTCTAATAATAATTATATTTCATATAGGTACCCACTATCGTTTATGTTTGCTATCAAAACACACCATCTTACTGAGTGAAATTATAGTGATAACATTAATGTATGGGACAATATCTATCCTGTGTGTGTTAGTGTTATTTTAGTAATCCTTGCCTATTATTCATAATTGTTATTAGCTACTATAACTTACTTAGTTAAATATTCTCTCACTTTAATTTATTCTTCACTTTCACTTTCATCTGTGTTGCATGCAAAATCTCTGTCAAAATTTTTCCAGGGTTGTATTTTATCTATTGATACAATGCCTTCATATCTACGACTATTTTTTCGAGTCATAGGTGTATCTTCAATCACAAACCTTTCATTTGGTAGCAGTTTTATTATGCGATAAGGTCCTTGATATTTGGTAACTAATTTCTGTGATTTACCATCGTGAGGTGCCTGTCTTTCAACTCTTATTAAATCATGAACTGCATAGGTCTTTCCAATTTTTCTACGTTTGTTAAAGGCTATAATGTCTTTTTTCTGTTGTTCTTGAATTCTATCACTAGCTTTTTGCCTAATGTTTATTAACTTCTCTGTTGTTGTGACAGCTGTAACATCGTTGACTACCGCGCTTAAAATCCCCTCTGATCTTGGTGTAATGTTGAAACCAAACAGTAATTCTGAAGGGCTTTTTTTTGTAGTTTTGTGAACATTTGTATTCATACCGACTTGAATATCATGAACATGTTCATCCCATGATTTGTCGTTACCGCCATGTGAGGATGTTGATAGTGCATCAAGAATTGTGCGGTTGAACCTTTCACCTTGTCCGTTGGCTCTAGGTGTTGCTACTGCATTGATAATATGTTTTATTCCCTTTTTTTGTGTAAAATCTTTAAATGCATTACTTGTAAAGCATGACCCTTTATCGGTTATTAAACGTGATGGTACCCCGAAATAGCTGATGTGCTCTTTTATTGTCTTTATTGTAGTTGTCGTTTGTGTATTTTTAACCGTTGTTATATTTACGTATTTTGTAAATCCGTCGACCAGTACAAGTAGATAGCAGTTACCAACTTTGCTTTTCACGAACGGCCCCAGGTGGTCGGCGTGAATGGTGTGAAATGGCTTGTTTATTTTCTCGATGGGGTGTAGTTGACCTTCATGCTTTCCACCTGCTGCTTTATGATGAGCACATTCAAGACACGATGCTACGTACTTTTTCACCATCCGTCGCATTTTGGCAAACCAAAAATGCTTTTGAATCCGTTGTAGTGTTTTCTCGAAACCAAAGTGGCCAACGTCATCGTGGTTTCTTTTGATCACTTGCCATCTGACTCCTTTAGGGACCACCCATTTTATTTCATCCCCTACTATACGATATAAACGGTTATGCTTTATTTTATAGTTCTTTTTTATGTCTTTGTTGTTTTCTGAATTTTGATCGCGTAGTTGTTCTTTGATGTGTCGAATTGGGTTTCGGCTTAGTGCGTCAGCATGTGCCATCTGTACACCTGGTCTATATTCAATACTGCAATCAAATTCTTGTAGCTGAACCCACCATCTGGCTATTTGCGGAATAAGGTCTCTTTTGGTCAGCGTTGCCCTGAGTGCATTACAGTCTGTAACTATTGTAAATGGGATACCTATCAAATATACTCTAAACCTGTTTAAAGATGCTACTACGGCGAGTGTCTCTAGTTCATACGAATGTAATTTGCGTTCATTTTCATTAGTTTTTCGACTAAAGTAAGATGCCGGTTGAAGGACCTGATCAGAGTTATATTGGAGCAATATTGGAGCCAGCCAAACCGTCCTTGCTTGCGTCTGTGTGTTCAGGCTTCTCAGCACCTAATGACCTCGTAGGGGCCCATGAGCTACGAGGTAGCGTGACGATCAGGTGCCAAGAAGTGATGAACGTCGGCGATTCACCGAGCTGAAGTTATGTGGGGTAGATCTAACCTGGTCTGTGCTTCGGTCCCGTCAACTCCTGTCTCTCTGCAAGGCCCGGGTGCACCCTAGGCTCTTCTTGGTAGACAGGTTCTTCAGCCAACCAGGTATGACTGGCGGGCCAGCTTCAATGAGCACAGTGTTCCAACACAGGTTATGTTCTACGTGGTAAATACAAATCGGGCACGAAAATCCGAACTTTATCTGGTTCGAGAGACAACAACACACTCAGCTATATTAACAATCCTGAGGGAATCCCGAATACATTCCAGATGCCCTGCGATTTAATTTCAACCCCTAACCAAAACGCGTTTACATTGCGAGGGCTTTCGTCTGTCAGTTGTCAAAACTGCCCGATTGACAGCTAACGTCAAATTAAAAATGGCCGTTCAGAAACCATCGATCGAATATCGATTTGGAATCGAACAATCACCCGCCCGGACAGGCACCCACCTGTCCCCTAATCTACGGGCAGCCGAGACAACGTTGCTACCGCTTGTTTTAGAACCGAGCCTCCTACTAGAACCTCTGCAGACCGGGGGGTCCCGTCCTTGCCAGGGAACAAGTTAACAATGCGCCCCCTGCGCCAACGTGGTGGCGATAGGTTAGCATCCTTAACCAGAACGAGGTCACCAACACTAGGGGGGCTAGTTTTGTCAGTCCACTTAAGGCGCTGTTGTAAGATATGCAGATACTCGAGCGACCAACGCTTCCAGAAATTCTGAGTAAACTGCTGCAACATCTGATACCTTGACAACCGATACAATTTCACTCCCTCGAAGGGGTGCTCGGGCAACGCGTTAAGTGGCTGACCTATCAAGAAATGGCCTGGGGTCAGAGCCTCCAGGTCATTTGGATCCGAGCTGAGCGGACACAACGGTCGCGAATTGAGAACGGCCTCGATCTTACAAAACAATGTCGCGAGCTCCTCAAAAGTCAGCGCGGTCTGACCTACTATACGCCCTAAGTGCGTCTTAGCTGACTTAACTACGGCCTCAAAAATCCCACCCCAGTGGGGGCAAATCGGTGGGCTGAAGGTCCACTGTATACCCCGACGGGAGAGAGCCGTTCCAATATCCACTTTATTTACATTCAAAAAGTTGACTAAGTGCGGAACGATACTTACGAGAGGTAAGTATCGTTCCGCACCTATGTAGTTGGTGCCGTTATCAGAGCGGATCAAAGTTGGAAGTCCCCTTCGAGAAACAAACCTATCCAAACAAGCAATGAAAGCCTCTGTCGAGAGATCAGCAACGAGCTCGAGATGTACCGCCTTGGTGGATAAACAAACAAACACACATAGGTACGCCTTGTATTGCTTAGCGGTACGCAATCGTGAACTCTTCACCATAAACGGTCCTGCAAAATCCGTACCAACACCTGAAAACGGTCTGACTTCATTCACACGATCAGGGGGCAAGTCCCCCATGAGAGGTTGCATCGTGGCAGCCTTAAGTCGATAACAAGGCATGCACCGAAACACGATGTTCCGTATGACACGGCGGGCAGATAAGATCCAAAACTCCCGCTGGAGCGTGGCCAACAACGCGTTACAGCCGGCATGCGCGTTTTTAATATGACGATCAGTCACCAGCAATTCAACTAACTGTCCCCCCTTGGGGAGCAGAAGTGGGTGACGAGCCGAATACGACAGATTCGCATTGCGCAATTTTCCTCCTACCCGAAGTAACCCGGTCGAATCAACAAAGGGGTTGAGACGCGCGACGGCTCCCTTCAATTTCGAACGTCCACTTCGTATAATCTCCAATTCTGCCCCAAACTTCGAGGACTGTACCAACCGGACCAAATTCAACAGCGACTCGTTTCGCTCTGCCGGAGTCAGAATAGGGTTCAGCGTTCGCTGATCGCGAGGAGTACGACAATTTCGAGCGAATCTCCTAATCCAAGTGGACACGTTTATCAACTTGTCAAGTGAGCTATACCGGTCCAGGAGAAACCCGGCGTCAGGGTCCTCAGCCTTCTGGGTAACATGCACGGCCGCTCTGGGGCCATGATCCGAAGATACTACTACATGGCTGTGGGGCCAGTCCGATTCTCTCTTGGCAAGCCAGGGTGGTCCCCACCACAAATGGTGTCTAACGAGTTCAGGAGCCCGACATCCCCTGGATGCACAATCAGACGGGTTCAATTCTCCTGGTACATGTCTCCAGGTCAGTGGGACCTCAGACGACACAATCTGGGAGACACGGTTCGCCACAAAAACCTCTAAGTTATGGACCGAAGCCTTCAGCCAGCACAAAACAATCTGGCTGTCCGTCCAAGCGTACACCGTATCCTCCAAAACCACTGACCCACGCAACACTGTTAGAGTGTGATTCAAAAGTTTGGTCAAAAGAGCAGCCCCGGACAGTTCCAGTTTTGGAATCGTCATCCTTGTCCGAATAGGCGCTACCTTGCTTTTTGCCAAAACCAAACGCACGTCGACCTCCCCGGTGGAGGTGACGAATCGCAAATAAACCGCTGCCGCAAACCCTCGTTCAGAGGCATCACAAAACCCGTGAAGGGTTGCCCTGTAATCCCCAGCAGGGACCAATTTCCTCGGCAGCGATACATTATTTATGTCCGATAGCGAGGTGAACATTCGCGTCCAATCAGTCAACAAATCACCTGAGAGGTGGGTGTCCCAGGTCAACTGAGCCGCCCATAGCCTTTGCATAAAACATTTGAGAGCAAAGGTGACTGGAGAAATCCATCCATTCGGGTCGAACGTTCTCGCAATCGTTGACAGTACTGACCGCTTCGTCCAGGCCTTCGGTGATTCTAAAACCACCCGATAGGTAAACTCATCATGGACGGGCCGGTACTGAATTCCAAGCACTGACAACATGTTAGGGTTGTCAGGATTCTCAAAAACGTGCGGGTCTTGTTGAAACTCATCTGGGAGACCAGCCATCAACTCAGGGGAGTTGGACATTCACTTGCGTAGTTCATAGCCGCCTCGTTCCAGCAATTGAATGAGCTCGTCACGTCGGTCCAGAGCTTCCTCTACACTGGCTGCCCCTGTGCAGACGTCATCGACGTACAAATCTTGCTCCAGGATAGCGGCGGCTCTAGGATAGCTCACACGGTCACGCGACGCCAACTCCCGCAGGGTACGCATCGCCAAATACGGGCTAGACCGTAACCCATACGTGTTCGTGTTTAACTCATAGACTTGACTGGCTCGGCCGTGGTCTCACGCCAAAGTATCAACTGATACCTTCTGTCAGCCGGATGAATAACCGTTTGCCTAAACATCATCCGAATGTCTGCGACAAATACAATCTGGTGTCTCCGAAAGCTCGTGAGAATATCCGAAATATCACGACTCAACTTGGGTCCCGAATGTAGACACTGATTCATGGACATCCCATTCGAGGTAGGTGCTGACCCATCAAAAACAACTCGAATCTTGCCGGTAGGAGTTCGCAGGACGGCATGGTGTGGAAGGAAACAATGATCCTCAGATCTCCAGTCCACACCCGATACCGACATGTGTCCTAACGACTCATACTCCCTCATGAAATCGACGTATTTTTGTTTAAATACGGCGTCCCTTGACATCCTACGCTCCATCGACATCAATCTCGTCTCAGCCATCTTCCTAGATTCTCCTAGTGGCGGTCGATCGGCCCTGAAAGGCAGTCGAGTTACAAAACGACCAGAACGAAGGCGACCAGTACTATTCTGGTAAAACAACTCGCACTCTTCTTCGTCTGCGTCGACTCGACGAACGGTGGGAGGTTCCTCTATCTCCCAGAAACGTTGGATAGCGTCTGACAACGCTGAGCCAATAAGTATGCCATCTGAGTCGGCAGGCCTAACCATTGGCAATGCCGGAACCATGATCACGTGACCAAACTTAGTATCCACAGCAATCAACCCGTCCGGCTGAAGAACTCGCCGATCCGACAACAGAAACCTACCCAGAACGTCTGCTCCCAGTAGCAGGTCGACCGGGGCTGGAGTGTCGAAATCGGGATCCGCCAACTTGAGTCCTGATGTCAGGAATCGAACGGCCGGATTCAACTTCACCAAGGGGTGTCTGCCCATGACATGCGTCATTACTAAAGCTTGCACGGATGTTTTTGTCAAAATGTCATAACGTGGAGAGAACGTGATCACCGATTGACCAACTACATTCGTAACCGTAACATTCCCCACGCCCCGTATTGATTTATTATACCTATTTACCTTGAGGCCCAACCATTTTGCTAAATCATTCGATACAATGCAGCCCTGAGCTCCAGAATCTAATAGGGCGCGAACGTATGTTGGGTTGCCCGCCAAATCCCAAACAAGCACAGAGGCGATCGGTAACACCACCGTCTCCGGTTGGGGGGCAACAAATGGTTGGGCCGCAAATTCCTAGCGAGGGCCCCCGGGCCCCACTCTGCCTGTAACCGATCAGGTATGCAGCTATACGCCAGAGGGTCCCATTGTACAAATGGCCCACGCGCCGGTTCCATTGCCACCCTACGATTCCCCGTAAAGGGGGGTGGGCGTGAATTCAACCGTGGCTGCTCCATGAGCGGGGGGGACATCACATGTGACCGACGAGGACGAGGCGACGAGCGGGGCGACAACTGAGGCGGCGTCCGGACCGCACCCGCATAGCTCGAAGGTGTCCCATGCCACCCGCCCGTTACGGCCTGCTCAACACACCCAATGTCCCGCTGAGTCGGATGCTGAGTCGCAACCGAAAACTCAGGGCCCCCCATGTAATGATCCTGAGTGCGGCCCTGCACCCTAGTACTGCCCTGTGCACGTGTGGACGTTGGCCCCTGAGTTGCGCTCCGAGTCGCAAACGAATTCTCAGGGCCCCATGCCGTGTCACCCTGGGTACGGCCCTGTGGTGGCTGTTGGCCGGACCGGTTCATGCACAACAGATTGTTGTGGGGCCCACCACAATATCCGCACATTTGTGTGCGCGTGCAGTCCCTAGCCATGGCCCGAGGCACAGGAAACACCAGCTCCGCTTCTTGGACATCTGGCGCCGTCCCTGAACCCTAAGTTCCCCGAACTTATTGCAATTGGCCACAGCATGGCCAATCTGCCTACAACATGGGCAGGTCTCACCATGTGGGGTCAATGCACTCACAGTCCCATATGACTGCCGGTTGGTGCGGTCCTTCCTCGTCGGAGGGCCCCTACTCACAGCGCTCCCGGCAGCTCTCTGTGGCTCCGAAGGATGGGTGATCGTCAACCCCAAATTCTCTGCCCGTCGAGCCTCCTCTTCCAAAAATCCGACCAAGTCGGAGAAGGCGGGCAGGTCCTCGGCCGACCTCCCGTGAGACTGTTCGAAACGAGTCTGCACGTCAGCGGGTAGGCGGGAAAGTAAAATGTACAACAGTAGGTACGACTATTCACCAACCGGAAGTCCAAGATTCTCTAGAGCCTTGGTGACGGACAACAATGGGTTCAAAACCTCCGTCTGTATGGCCCCGACCTTGTTCACAACCGGGATGCGAAACAAACGGTTCAGTTGGGCATCGGCCAACTTCCGTTTGTTGTGGTAACGTCTGACCAACAATTGCCTGGCCGTCTCATAGTTACCCTCCGTAACTGTCAAATGAGCGACCAGCTCCCTAGGCTCACCCCTCAATGCTGCCACCAGCTGAGCCATCTTGACAGACTTGGTAATGTCCGATCGCATGTGCACCACACTGTCGAACAGATTGATGAAGCTCATCCATTCACCGGACACGCCGTCAAAAGTAGGCATAGTTATGGCAGGTAACCTGGACCCCGATCCCTGATGGGGCAGAGGTGCTTCAATGTCACCATCATGGCTGGACTCGCGCTGTCTACGTATGTCCGCAGCCTTCTGCGTGATAGCAGCTGCCATCTCCATACATTGGTCGACATCCCCTATCAACCGTGACAGCCTGTCAGGTGCACAACCATCAACTGATTCCGCCTGCGCGGACAATTCGAGCACCCTATTGTAACGTTCCTTAACGTCCATAGACTGCTCCAATACCACATCATGCCTATCTAAACGGTCTATCAGACCGTGTGCGGAGGAAAACCATCTGAGTTCCTTAGAAACACCCTTCTGGATTTCAGATAACGACATGATCGGAACGATACTTACTCACAATTTGCAGTAACTCAATTTTATTGGACCCTCCAGTCTACAACCCAAACGAGGGAACCCCAAACCACAACTTAAACAATGATGTTTTCCTTAAACAATAGGAACCGAGTTTTATATCTATATAAATTCTGTAAATACAATTCAGTTTCCCTTTATCATTATAACACACACAGATAGTCAATATTAGTTCAAGTTATAAATTGCTATAAACTGAAAACAATGTAATAGCCTGCTATCAATAGATGTAACTACCTATGTTAACCAAAACATTCATTCAATAGCATTACCAGACCACTAATAGATTGACTAACTGGTAATTCAATGCAAATTTCAATTCAATATCTGTCTGTCTACTACCAGCAATAGACTTATAGCTTACAATACTACCAATCTATGTGGATATAGTAACAACCAGTTACCTCATAACCGCCTATACCTACAGATTGATAGTCCCAAATCGTGCCTTCCTGGAGCCCTTGACGGCTGCAAATCTCAGGAAGCCACGCTCTAGCTACCAAAATGTTCAGGCTTCTCAGCACCTAATGACCTCGTAGGGGCCCATGAGCTACGAGGTAGCGTGACGATCAGGTGCCAAGAAGTGATGAACGTCGGCGATTCACCGAGCTGAAGTTATGTGGGGTAGATCTAACCTGGTCTGTGCTTCGGTCCCGTCAACTCCTGTCTCTCTGCAAGGCCCGGGTGCACCCTAGGCTCTTCTTGGTAGACAGGTTCTTCAGCCAACCAGGTATGACTGGCGGGCCAGCTTCAATGAGCACAGTGTTCCAACACAGGTTATGTTCTACGTGGTAAATACAAATCGGGCACGAAAATCCGAACTTTATCTGGTTCGAGAGACAACAACACACTCAGCTATATTAACAATCCTGAGGGAATCCCGAATACATTCCAGATGCCCTGCGATTTAATTTCAACCCCTAACCAAAACGCGTTTACATTGCGAGGGCTTTCGTCTGTCAGTTGTCAAAACTGCCCGATTGACAGCTAACGTCAAATTAAAAATGGCCGTTCAGAAACCATCGATCGAATATCGATTTGGAATCGAACATTGTGTGTAGCTGAATTTTGGCATTTGGGTCATACAATGCTAATAAAGGCATTTCTACGAGTGGATTCTTTAAATTTTGAAAGGCTTGTTGTTGTTCATCTTCCCAAATCCATTTCTGGCCATTTTTCAGTAGTTTATTTAATGGTGAAGCAATAAGTGCGTAAAGACGTAAATAGACGTTTTTAATGAATCGTCTAAAGAATCCTGATAAACCAAGAAATTGTCTGATTTCGTGTACGTTTTTGGGTTCTGTAAATTTTGACACTGCATCTGTTTTCTTACTTCCTGGTCTGATTCCAGTTGCGCTCCCTTCAAACCCCAAAAAGTCTATTGTGTCTTGAAAAAAATTGCACTTACTCAACTTAAGAGTCAATCCTCCTTTTCGTATAAGACATAAAACGTTTTCCAGCCTCTGCATACCCTCAGCAAAGTTTTTTGCTGGAATCAAAATGTCATCCATGTACACAATTGCATATTTTATTTTGGCTTCGGAAAGTATCTTATTAATAGTCCTTTGGAACACTGATGGTGCGTTGACAAGTCCGAATGGCATGCGATTGTATTCATACTGGCCGTCGGGTGTCACAAAGGCAGTTTTATCTTTTGATTCTTTAGAAACCGGGATTTGGTAATAGCCCGATGCCATGTCCAAAGAAGTGAATAGTGTGTTCCCAGCTAGCATGTCCAACTGGTCTTCCAAGTGGGGTAGTGATCATTTTTAGTCTTTCTGTTCAAGGCTCTGTAATCAACGCATAAGCGTTTTTCTCCTGTTTTCTTTTGTACAAGAATGATTGGACTTGCGTACTGAGAACACGATTCCCTTATTATTTCACTATCCATCATATCTTTTACCATGTCTCTAACTAAATTTCGCTCACTTATTGACATTCGATAAGGACGATAGACTACGGGTTCTGAATCTATCAGTTCTATTTTCATTTCCCCTGCTTCCGTGAATCCGAGATCAGTTAGTCCTGATGAAAAGTAATCATTATATTGTGTTAACAATGCCTTGAGTTGTTTTCGTTCATGTGCTTGTAAATTGGCATGTTTTATTTTTATATCATCTTCCTCAGATTCACTGATGCAGACGCTGGACACCTCTTTAGTATAGTTTGGTGCTGATGCCTCTATACGTACTGCTCGCGTTACTAGAGTATTGACATCTAACATTATCGGTTTAGGAGACATATTGTAAACCATGAGTATCCCGTGACCATTGTTAATTGTATATTCGCCAGGTAAAAGGTAATATTCATTTTCGTCTGATCCCCTTATTGATCCATCGATAAATACACTACCGCCATTTATATCATCACATTTGACTGATATCGCCTGAATAGCATTTGATCCTACAGTTACTGCAACATCAATTACTAAATGGACTTTTTTATGCAGTATCTTTTTAAATATTATTTCGCTCGGTGTCTTTGTCATAATTATATTTGGTTTTTCCGTAAATGAATGGCCTAGGAGTACCGGACGGCTTATGACATAATCATCAACGACATACATTTTTATCATTTCTTGTATTCCCTGTACCTCTACTAGTACGTTGACAGAACCTATCGGCTTAACTATACTTGCACCTATTCCCCTTAGTGTTGGAAAATCACCGTGTTTGGTGATTACGAGACTTAATTCATTAGCCTTGGAAAGGTTAATCAATGAGCATTGACTCCCTAGATCCACGTGTGATGATACGTTGACATTGTTTATTTTGATATTCATCATATATTTATCGTTCGCATTATCGGGGATAGTTAATTCCGAGACGTGTTTTTCATTAATGGTGTTTTTTTTTCTTGCAATATGTTCTTGGTTTCTGGTTCTGAGCGTTTATTTTTTTGAAAACAACTCTCAACTTTGTGCCCCAAACGATCACAAAAGGTACATTTTTTTATGTCTTTGTCGCAGCGAAAACTTGGGTGTCCGATTTCATTGCAATTAAAACATTTTATATTAATGTTTCTGTGCTTTGATTGATCTGTTTGCGTGTAGGATGGAGTGTAGGGCTTTCTCCTGTCAAATTTGAATTTGGTTACTTCTTGTTTTTGTTTATTTATTGCTTCCCTTGTTTGCCCGACTTTAACAGTCCTAAAGTACTTCAGTACCTGTTCTGGTTCCTTGAAGTTTGCTGCTTGTGCTCCCACTTTAATTGCTCTGTCCTCCACCCCATACAAAATGCAATCTATGGCCTGTCTCCCATATATTTTACATCTGTTCAGTAGGTTAACCTTCGCATAATAATACTGTTCCAACGGATCTCCATACTTAACATTTAAAGAGAGCATTTCAGTAAAAAGCTCAGCGTAGTCATCGCGACATGGGAATGATTCTAGTAACTTCTTTTTCCATTCAGACCATGAATATAGTAATGTCGGTAAACCCTGATACCAATCTTTGGCAACTCCTGTCAATTTTGGTAATGCGTAGTGTATAATTTCTTTTTCTTCCCATCCATATATTTCTGCGCATTCCTCTACTTTGGTAAGCCAGGTCAAAATTGTTTGGTTCTTTATCGTCGGATCGAATTCTGGTATCACGTTTTGATTGAACGAGATTCTTGGTTTTCCTGAGCTTTTGACATCGTGCAATATACTTATAAATTTATGCAATATATCATTTGTACTTGTCTCTGTATTAAAATTAAATCCTTTTACAGGCAAACTTTTGAGTATCGGTGACTTGGCACGAGAATCGACACTATATAATTGTTGGTCACCTATATTTTTCCGCGACACCTTCCTTATCCTGTGACTGACTTCCTCATCAGAACTGCTGCTCCTACTGCGAGATTGGTAGTTTTTCCTTTTACGGCTCCTACTTTGCCTTCCTTCATCCTTGCGTCCAATCCTGTCACTCAACCCATTGCCTTGGGCAAACCTGTGACTTGTCCCTCCTTCGGGATTGATTCCGTCACTCATCCCTTCATTGTGGGCATACCTGTGATATGTTTCCGCTTCCGAGTTATTTTTGTCACTCATCCCATTACCTCGGGCAAACCTGTGACTTGTCCCTCCTTCGGGATTGATTCCGTCACTCATCCCTTTATCTTGGGCACACCTGTGACCTGTTTCATCATTTGACTTATTTCCGTCACTCATCCTATTATCGTGGGCAAACATGTGACTAGTTCCTTCATCACCATCCATAATGTCCATATTATTATTTTTTTATCTGAAACTTCCATCAAGTGTTATATTATAACTAGAATATCTTAATAAGGTACTGATTTTGTGTTATAATGTAAGTATGTGACTCCAATTTTCTTATCGACTCCAGCGCGCAGCGCCGCCTGCTTTGGCGTCAGGACTGCGCAACGCAAAATGTCGACTTTTGTCGCGCTGACCTTGCGTCTTTAAACCTTAATTTAACCCCTTTAGACTTATCACACGACTAAAATAACAACAGTTTTGCTTAGCCAGAGAGTTTTTTGTAACTGTTATCAATTAATTGTTAGGTAAATAATGTACTGTAGTATGATTAATGCGTCTCTAAAGTATTCAAATAGGATTATTTCTTTTTTTTTTAAAGAGAGTAGTTAAATGTTTTGTAAAAGAATTAAAGCAAAATTCCTTAGCTTTAATTATCACTAATCAATTAGGAAATCAGGTAAAATCGGTGGAACAAAGTTTAATTTCAAAGCCAACTCGAAAACGTAATTTCGCACGCTTGAAAAAAAAGAGCAGCGCACACTGAGGCGCCCTTGCTATCGGCTTTAGCCGCGCGTGTCTTGTACTCAAATTGCTTTTCTCAGTTTGTGTTTTTGTAATTGTAAATTAGAATGATGACAATAAAATGCAACATTTTTATATGAAAATAAGTATATTATCATTGTAGTTATTACACATAATATATTACAGACACTTCTGTCATATACGTATCGTTTTCTTTTAAATAATTACAACATAGCGACGTGACGTTATGTCACGCGGAGTCACGCCTTTTCCCATACGGGAAAAATAATAATAATAATATTTTGTATACATACATGTATGTGTACATAATATTTTATATTATAGTTAAATATTGCAGATAGGTTTTAAATTTACAGTTTAAGTCTACCTTATAGGAAAATAATAATAATATTATGTTTTCATAATATTATTCAATATTATTAAATTATATATTGCTCATAGGTACCTACGTCGTTACAGTTTTAGTCTACCTTATCCCATACGGGATTAATAATAATAATAATATTATTATTTCTTGAATAATGTATTAAATTATAACGTATTTTATATTTGCTTTCGCAATAAAGCACTTTTGAACAGATACACCGAATAAAACAAATATTTACATACAGGCACATACATTGCTTCTCGCCCCACACTAGGACGTACGTCGTAGTGTCGTGGGAACCAGAAACAGCGATATCAGTTCAGGTCAGTAAAAAAAAAATGACCATAAAATCATGCAGATTACTTAGTCAACGTCAATATAAGTTCAGCGCGCGAGAGTCGTTAGAGATGGAGCAAAGAAGGGCACAAACATGTAAACATCCAAGACCTGGACTTTTTATCATCACAAGGGGTTAGGGATGGAGCAAAGAAGGGCACAAACATGTAAACATCCAAGACCTGGAGTATTTTTTAATTACACGGGCTTAGGGATGGAGCAAAGAAGGGCACAAACATGTAAACATCCAAGACCTGGACTTTTTTTTCATTACACGGTCTTAGAAATGGAGAAAAAAAGGGCACAAACATGTAAACATCCAAGACTGGACTTTTTTTAATCACACGGTGGTGTGATAGGGCTTCATGCAATCGACGCACAACGGCACGTTGCACATATCACATTTATGTGATGTTTTGTTGTTTCGTTTTCCCGATGCCCTGCACCATTCACAATACATACGTCGACCATTCGGGTGTTGCTCGGTCGGTGGTATTTTGACCGCATAATGATTATTGGCCAATATGGGCCTAGGTGCCCCTCCCTTTTGACCCGGCACCTGCCTGACCATTTGCACCGCGTTCGAGATGGATGGAACATCCCTGGCCAAGAATTTATTCAGCAGGCTGTCAGCGATGCGTCGTCTAAACTCTCGATGCTCAATGCTTATATCCTTCCATCTGTAGATGACATAAGCATTGAGGATCGAGGCATTCAACAACCTCCTGAACAATTTCTTGTACCAGATCTTGTTCCGCTTCCTCTCGAGCGGGAACCCGGCCAGAAGGGCGTCCTTCATGTCCACTCCCCCCATTGTATTGTTGTAGTCAAGGACTACTTGCGGCTTATACTTCGACGTGCCGTACTTCTCGGCTAGCCCCACAGTGGGTGAATGATAGGTGGAGAGCATGTTGACTAAGCCAACATCTCTCCACACTATCACGCTGACATCACCGCTATTTGAGTGTATGATATGGCCAGTGGCTAGCGATGACTTTGTGATGGACTTTAAACTATCAGGCACACTATCGCGATTGATCCTGAGGGTTCCATAACAGTCCATCCCGTTTAACTTCAAACACCGCGCCAGCAATGGACTGTTATAGAAATTGTCCATCACGATAGTGTGCCCTTTATTGAAAAGTCCACTGGCCAGATCATACACTATTTTAGCGGTGACGCCCTGTGGGGCTACCGTTGTCGCTTCCTCCTGAAATGACGTAGCCGGATCTGGGTCACCCACGACACCACTCTTACTATCTTTTCCTGCATAGATTACAAATTTCCAAAGGTAGCCCGTCCCGGACTCGCAGAGCTCGTAGCTCTTTATACCTGCCTTGGCCGCTTTTGTGGCTATTTTCTGGATAAAAGTGAGATGTCCGTGCCATTTTAAAAGGGACTCATCCAGAGCCACATTTTGGTTAGGCAGGTACAAAGCCTGAAATTGGGTGTTCAAATGATCCAGCACAGGCTGAATCTTCCAAAGCCGTCGCGCCTCAGTGGAGAGGGATTGGGGAACTGTGGTGTTATCAGTGAAGTGCAGATATTTTTTCAGCAACAGCCAACGGTCATACGAAATGACCGTTTTCCAATTGGCCATTGCTGTTACCGGACTAGGACTTTTCCAATAATCCCTCTCCACTGTGAGGGGGAAGAGGCTCTGGTGAATCATTAGGGCGAAAAAGACATACATTTCCGCTCTATTCGTAGGCTTCCACCTCGCCGAGCGTAAGAACGCAGAGCCGCTAGTTTGGGAACTGGCGGCGTACCGGTTTGTTTCTGTCACGATTTTGTCAATCATATCTGCATCCCAGAATTTTAAGAAAACATCTACAGGTTCCATTTCCATAAAATGGAATGTCGGTCCTGGAATACCTGTAAATGTTTCCCTAACCCCCTGGAATGCAGACAGATCGTGCGTCCAATCAAAATGAAAACGCTCGGCGGGAAGTAGCCTACGAATAGAAGCGTCGTTCGCCGTGTCTATAACTTGCAGACTTTCTGAGATCTCTGACGGCAACTCTGCGACAGCATTGGCCTCTGCCTGTGCAATCATTTGAACACCGAATTCACCGGCTACCAGCGGCGGCTCTGACGTGTCCGGGTCGCTACCTGCCCCATGGTCCTCAGCTATATCTGCATCTGAGTCCGATTCTTGATCAGCGCCTGTAACAAGAAAAGCTTTGAACACCATTTCCACGGAATTGAATGTTCCGCCAGTGATAGTGCGGTTATGTGTAACTTACATTCCTATAAAAAAATGAGGAAAATACTTACACGTGATGAAGATTTGGGGGCTCGGAACCTCACAGTCAGACGCTTCGCTCGCCCTTGAGGGCGTACTAGTGGGACGCATCAATGGTGGAAGCTGCGAGCTGTGACCTGGCATTTCTGCTGGCACTTCAGGCGCCAACGGAAGTGTACCAGGAGATCCCAGTGTCCTGAATAATATATTTATTTTTAAATTTAATTAAATTCGAATGAGTTTAGAATAATATGTATTTATATAGTAAATTAACCTCATGATCTGCTCGTGGCTGGATTCATCATTAGGCATGAACTCCGATTCTTGATCAGCGCCTGTAACAAGAAAAGCTTTGAACATCATTTCTATGGAAATGAATATTTCGCCAGTGAAATTGCGGTAAAGTGTAATTACATTGCTATTAAAATTTTAATGAGTAAAATACTTACACGAGATGAAGATTTGAGGGCTCGGAACCTCACAGTCAGGTGCTACGCTCGCCCTTGAGGGGGTTGAAATAGGACGAATCCACGGCGGAGGCTGCGAGGGTGGCAAGTCCGCTGGCACTCCAGGTGCCAAGGGCAGTGAACCAGGAGATCCCAGTATACTGAAAACAATATTTAATTTTAAATATATACAAATTTGAATGAGTGTTGAATAATATTGTATGGTGTACTTTTAAAAGTATTAATTAACCTCATGATCTGCTTGTGGCTGGTCTTTGTTGCAGGCAGAGCTACTAGACCGCATTCCTTTAGCATTTTTCTTTTTTTTAGCTCTGCCTGCTGAGCTGCCGGCAAGCCTTGTATACGCTTGCGCGTTATAGCAGTCTGAGTCCGGTACTCCTGCTCCACTGCCCTGGGATCTTCACATGACGTTGATGCCCTAAAACAATGATATTGATATGAACACAAAAACAACATTGAGCTACATACAGTTCGTAATAAATTAGCAGGATAAATACGTACCCTGAACTACTGCCCTCCAAAAAGTTTCGAGGTGGTGCATGGCCTCGCGGTACTGCACCACGGCCTCGGCCTCGTGCCGGTTCGTCACGTACTGTTGATGCCCTAAAACAATGATATTGATATGAACACAAAGAAAACATTGAGCTACACACAGTTCGTAATAAATTAGCACGATAAATACGTACCCTGAACTACTGCCCTCGAACAAATTACGTGGTGTTGATTGGCCTCGCCGTTCCGCACCACGGCCTCGGCCTCGTGCCCGTCCTCGGCCTAAAACAGGGCCGCCTCTTGCGCCTCTTGCGCGGCCGCGTTCCCCTACCATATCACTAAACAATAACAGGTAAAATTAACAAAAGTACCTACAATAATATCAAGATAACAATGAAACCATAAATTTCTGCGTTAATTTAACGAAACTACTACTTTGTGTTTATAACGCCGACAACAACCACTTATTTCTAGAAAGAAATAATTATAACTGATAGACACAAAATCATTACCAGTTTTCAAGCGCAAGTCAACGCTGCGCTTTATCGAGTGGACGTTTAGTCGAGGTCAAGCAAATATGTTCCTTACGCTATTACGATAGGGTTCAAACAACCAATCGTGCAGAAAATAAAAATCGAAAATAATGATTATTCACATGTTTTGGCCCTATATTGTCGTGTTTCTATCGTATTTACACAATATTAAGTACATTAGACTGTTATGAAAGCAACCCCGTAAAGTAAAACGCAATTTTTATTATTTTGAGTTTTTTCTCGACGTATTTCCTTCACCAGCATTGATATTTTCGATGAAAACACGGTATTAACTAAGTAACAGGCTATGAATAGTACTTACAATCAGTTTTTTACTCAAAAACTACACAAATCACAAGCAAATCACCGATAATCTGCCTCGTAATTGACCCGGCGAACTGCAGTGAAATCGTGCAAAGTCATGAATGTTTACTATTTTTTTCTGGCTCTGTGTGAATGTATTTCAATGTACGGACTAGATTATTCCATTCCTTCAATCATTGGCCGCTTTTATAGAAATTAAAAAAACAAAAACCGACCACAGATATTACATGAAGATCGAAATCTAAACTCGTGCTAGCCGTAGTCAAATTGACTCGCTGCGCAGTTAAGCTTTTTCCAGCTGCGAGTCAATTTGGATATTGCGCATTTGGGTCGTTATACATGATAATACGTTTCTTCTGTATTCATCGCTTACGATGGGGCTACCTAATTGCGAGAATGGAATGTTGTAGTGTTGATATTATATATAATATTTTATCTACATACAAATATACTTGAGCTGTTAAAACATTATCACTATAAGAGCTCCGTGGACTAATGTAGTAATGACTTTCACACTTGCTTATCACACAGGAGTTGCAGGTTCGATTCCTGACCATGTACCAATGAGATAATTTATTTTAAGTAGTACATTATACGGACGTTCTAACGGTGATGAAAAACACCGTGAGGAAACCTTCATTACTCCATAGCTGCGGCGATGGGTTAGCCCCCTGTCATGGAATTGAAGCATTGAATAACTGACCGAGTCAGTTGTGCCTCTGCCACCCCGGATGTGAAAAAGGGGTGATGCTATGTTATGTAATATTCGTAAGAGTCTTCGTAGATGCGTGCCTCTTTGTTGACTCAATTGAAACGATCTACCCATCTGCTTTGGTTTAGTTTTTGAAATCAAATCCTAATGATAACGAGGCAGCAAGAGACGAGTTGTCTTGTGAAAGCTTGGTGTAAAGACATGGTTGTATTATACAGTGTAGTGTGAAGTGCGTATCTGTGATTGATCAAAATTATGAAAAGTACCGTTCTGTTTTCAAATTTTGTAGCGATGTTGAGTATTGACTTTAATGCATCCTTAATACTTGGTAGTGAATGAGATTGTGGTGAGATTGTAGTTGTATAAATGAATTCGAAGAGAAGTGAAATGACATCGTACGACTGGTATTGCTGTATATTCAGGTATTTATCCTTTGTGATTGCGTTTCGTCTTTGTATTTTTGTTGATATATTTCTCCAACTATAATTAATTGTCGTGGCTCTGATATCAATTATAATTATTTGGATTTACTTAATGTTCAGGTATAAATGAGAATGTGTACTGCATAGTAATTGGTATTGGCAATGATTATTTCACCAAGGTAATAAACCAAGTTCTATTGTTATTTGACTCACCAACTTTGCATAATACTGCTTTTAGGAAAATAATGTGCCTGTTGATAGTAACTTGTAGTAATTATGTTGCGAAAAGTTTGTAATAATGTTTATGAAAACATTGACTTAAAACTCGAAATAAATTTATTTGATCCAAGTTAAAAACAAGTCGTAGGACTCCCCTACAGTACAGTATGTTTATCCTCTATGAAGTAAACTAGTTGAACTGAGTATTTTTTTTCCTTAAAACATCCTACGATGTTTGCTGAATTCAATATAGCACACAAAGTTTGGTTAGAAGTTTTAATTGCAATGTGCCGTGCGTAACACATGATAAATATTTCAGCACAGTGAGAAAAGGATATAAAGAAGAGAAAAAAAAATATTTTTTTCGTGCAATCCTATACAAATATAAAAGTTAATTGGTTTCAAGACTTACGTTTTCAGCGTGGACGTGGTATGAATGTTTAAAAAAATTCTTTTCGTGTCCCACTTTCTGAGTTGTTGGAGCGGAATCAAACTCACTTGTGAAGTCCTTACGTTTTATTAATTATCTCCTAAATTTCACAATGTTCACTATAAACTCAAGACGTGCTTGACTCACGTCCGCACACTTTGACTGTTCGACACAGAATGCCCGAGCTTGCTTGATAATCTTTTCACGCACCCTTTCTGGGGCGTGGGGAGTCGCGGTCAGGTCGACGGACCTCTTCCCGAAGAATCGCCTCTGTCCACTCCTGTGGACAGGTCATCGGATGGCCCCTGCGGGCGGTGGTCTTGATGTGGCGCTGGTGTGCAGTGGGTGATCGCCGGCTAGGCAACCAGGTCGCGTGGCAGGCGGCGGCGGTCGGGCGGGCGCGCGTGGTGCGGCGCCAGTTCGGCGATGTGCGGAAGATGTGAAGCATCCGCACGCGCGAACATGCCCTTCGCCAGCCTCTGGACAAACTGGTCCACGGTTTCCCATCTTAGGTCCCTCTGGATTGTCGCGTTCCTCACGTAGCGGGGGGCGCCGACGATGGTACAAAGAGAGAGGTTCTCTTGGGCTCGGAGTCTCCGTTTGTTCGTCTCCGAGCACAGGGCGTACCATGCCGGAGCCGCGTAGGTGAGGCGGGATCTCACGTAGGTCTTGTAGATCCCGAGCTTCGCCCTCAGAGGGATGCCCGAGCTGTAGGCAAACTCCCTTTATATAGGCTCGGTCTTATTACTGATCGCATGATCGGTGAGCGATGAGTCATGCCTGAAATGACTAAGCGAGATGTTTAAATATCGTACTGCCATTTAGTAATGCCGGTACGATATTTATAACATTAATTAATAAACGACTCAAGCCAATGGTAAAAAGATAAAATAATTAATGTGACCAACGTGATTCAAAGCTGGCCCTACAACTAACTTTTAAGGGTGATCATGGTCTGTGGTCTAACAAGAACACAGAGGAGGACCTTACAATGGTGAAGAGTTATTTTGAGAAAGAGATGTTCAGCAGACTCGGAGTACTAGCTATGGGACGCGCCGATCACCTTGCACGTGATTTCCACTCGCAGATAGATAGCGACGCCCCCATCGGCTTTTCCGACTCTGTCGTTCCTCTACAGCCTGGAAGGGAGTACGAAGAAGATGACAGCGATGGCTTTAGGAATTACTCGGAGACAAGAATGCCGTCCACGCATTGGTCACTAAAAGCCTCGAGCAGGTCCGGATAGCTGGAGTGAATGCTTTTAGCATTGATATGCACGATGTTTAAGTTTTCCTCCACACCACCGAAAACAGTCCTAATGTTAGCAGAAAGGGGTTCCTCCGAAGCGGAGATATAGCTTTCTGCATTCAGAAAATCATCAACATCGTCGTTTGAAGAGCAGGAAAATAAACTTTGGTTGATAATATCAGGTAAATAATTCATATACCTATGTATAACTAATTATAATACACTCTAAATATATATTTATATCTAAATATTTATTCAATTACAAATATATCTAGTTATCTAGCTATAATAACTGGTTTGAATAAGCGCCTTACTTACACCTAGCAACCATAAATGGAATGTTGATAGCACAGACTTGAATATAGGGGACCCGTCACCAGGAACTCAAAAGTGTCGCCGTTTAGATGGTGCCCATACTGGTAGTGAGCACGAACCTCTCTCAGTCACGCGCAGACTGTGACATCCGATAGTCGTGTACGTATGACAGAATACCATGGTGTCCTGCGTTGTTTTCTGCTGTAAATCATGCGGGACACACAATACAAAAAAACATGGAGTGACTTATCATAGTAAGTAATATAATTTACAATTATTATTGACTGCAAATAGTTAAACTTATAAATATTGTTTCCATAAATCCCCGTGAGGAAAATCTATCATCCGACTGAGGCTACTTTGTAGCGACGTTCTATAATATTATATATCGATGTCTTATTTCACAGGATTTTAGTAGGTAAATGTAAATGTCGGTTCTTTGAGCCCAACTTATTACCTAAACTTAACTTTAGGAAAAATAATTGTTTTACTTTCACAGCCGCCTCGTTATCGGGTTTAAAATAAAATGAATAGAGTAAAAGTAGAAACGAGGAAGATGGTAGGTAAGATGGTAACTTTATTATATTATTCCATAGAAAATAATTTCATAGTCCCTATAATCGAATACCTGTATGTAAAATCTGGATTCCACACTCCATTTTGCTTGAAATAGTGCTAGCCCGTAAAATATAGGTAATACAATAGGTAATATTTGAAAAAATAAGCTAACCGGATGTTCTAACGGTGATGGAAAACATTGTGAGGAAACCTTTCACTCGGGCTTCATTATATTAGCTGCGGCGATGGGATTGCCCCCTGTCACGCAAAATGGAATATTGAATTACTAGCTAAGTGGCACAGTTGAGCCTCTGCCACCCCGTATGGGAAAAGGCGTGACGCTATGTTAAATAACCTGTTATATACACGATGACTTAATCGGTGATCAGGTCACCAACTTTTCTAACTCAGTAATTGGTGGCGGTCACGTAAAAGTCGTAATTAGGTACCGTAAAACGAGGATACTTGGGTCACTGTGGATACTTGGGACGATTTCGGGTAGGTTGAAAAATGTGGCTGGCAACATTTAACTCTTTAGTCTACGGTCAATCTGTCAAAGCCGGTGGTACATGCGTTTTAAAGCACTCTAACGACAAAATATTGTGAAAAAGAGGTTGCATATGTAAAAACATAAGAAAACGCCGAGATAAGTCACAGGTAACATTTATCTTTGTTTTAAGACTCATAAACTTCTGTTTCTAAGTAGTAAACGGGTGAAGTCAGTGTTGATATTTTTTTTCCATGAAACCTAAGTGTAGTGCCCTTTAATCGTTTGCGATACCGCAATGATATTAAATATTAAACGAGGTACGGCCTTTTTTCTTATTTCTCGCCTAATTAGGGGTTATTTGGGTCCGTGTCCTAAGTTAGGTGAGCGTCTCTCATCTCAAGTTGTCCCAAGTTACCTATTTCAGTTTTTATGTCCCAAGTTACCTAAATACTTTTGTCACTTTTTCCAGGCGATGCCACGAAAACACCAAAAAGTGTTAGGCAGCAGGCCATACGCTAATTGGACTGCAGACTCATTAGAAAAGGCCTAAAATGAAATTACCGCGGGATCAATGACATTAAGATCTGCTCAAGATAAATACAAGATTCCTAAATCAACCCTTCAAAGAAAAATAAACAAGCTTAATATGGGGAAAATTGGCCGTCCGTGTGAATTAAACGATGATGAAGAAGACAAGCTTGTTCAAGGATTAATAGTTTTAGCAGATTGGGGTTGCCCTATAACAAGTCTTGAACTAAGACTCTTAGTAAAGTCCTATTTAGATTCCAACGGTCAAATAAGCAGAAGGTTTAAAGAGAACATGCCAGGAGTCGAGTGGTGCTATTCATTTCAAGAGCGCTACAAAAGTAAACTGTCGTCTAGATTGTGTTTTAACATAAAGCGAGCTCGAGCACAAGTTTCGAAGGAAGACATCTTAACGTACTTCGAAAATCTTGAAACTTCCTTAATATGAGTAGATCCCGAGGGCATTGTAAACTTTGATGAGACAAATGTCAGTGATGATCCTGGAAGAAAAATGGTAATAGCAAGGAGAGGAAGTAAAAGAGTTGATAGGGTCATCGATCATTCAAAGAGTAGTACATCTGTCATGTTTGCTGGCACTGCTACTGGTAAAATGTTGCCCCCGTACATAGTTTACAAAGCAGAACACCTACACACAACCTGGATTGCCCACAGCCCAAATGAAGCAAGATACAACAGATCAAGATCTGGGTGGTTTGATGGAGTGTTATTTGAGGACTGGTTTGACACAATACTTTTACCCCATTGCAAACAAGTTGACAGGGAAGATGGCGGTCCTTCTCTAAAACTCATTGTAGGAGATAATTTAAGTTCTCACATTTCACTAAGGACTATTAAAAAGTGTGAAGAGAACAACATCCGATTTGTTTTTCTGCCTCCAAACTCCACTCACCTTTGCAGTTGCTGGACGTTGCAGTGTTTAAGAGTTTCAAGTCAGAATGGAGAATGGTATTGACAGAATGGAAATTAAAAAACAAAGGAACCATTTCAAAAGACAGGTTTCCGAGTATTTTAAAAAAGACATTGGAAGGTATGGGTGATTGTATGTCCACAAACCTAATTTCAGGTTTTAGGGCTTCTGGAATTAATCCTCTAGACCTTGAAGCGGTATTGAAGAGACTGCCACAACGTCAGGAAGAGAACTCATCTGGTGAACTTTTGTCTCAAACAATTGTGTAAATGTTACAGAAAACTAGACAAAAAGATCCATCTACCAAGGAAAGGAGATCGAGACTCAATGTCAAACCCGGAGAAAGCATATCAGAAAGTCACTTTCAGAAATTATCAAGTGAACCAGTACCATCAACAAGTGGTACACAAAAAAAATGTCCATCAAAAAGGAAACAACAACAAGGTCCATCAACAAGTAGACAAAGAGGAAAAAACACTAGAAGAAGTAAACAGACCAAGTGCAATAATAGATCATGAAGAAATCAAAGCAAGTGATGATGGCATGCCTAATGATGTTCCAGTAGAATTTATTACGTTCCCAGAATGTGTTGATAGGAGCTCTTGTAGTTCTGAAGAGGACAACCATGAAGAAGATCTCCTTTTTGATGAATTTTAGAGTATATATATACAAGATAATGAGGATAAAGAAAGTGAGGAAAATGATATGCACCAAGAAAATGAGGAAAAGGAAAAGGAAAATAAAAATAATGAACACCGACAGAACCAGGATATAAACAATGAAGACGGAAAAAACAAAGATAGAAATCACCCAGAAAATAGCCACGTTGATCACAAAGGCCACGAAAATAATAATCTAAACTATGAAAATAACGAAAATACTAACACTGAAAACATATTATACAAAAAACATGATTTTGTTTTGATAAAACTTATTTACAGCAGAGAATCAAAAAAACCGACTGAGAAATATTTTATAGCCCAAATTGAAGAAGTACAATCAAACAAATTTGCATGCAAATTTATGAGAAAGGGCCAAAAATCTGATAACACCTTTATTTTCCCAGTCATAGAGGACAAAATGCAAGTGAATCGGAAGTCGTACAAAAACTATTGCAGTCAAGTATCAGAAGAGGTCTTCATACTTTTAAGGACATTGTTGGTATAACATTTTGATTATATGCTTCTATTTCATTATTATGATGATTTAATTTTTAATCAAAAGATATCTTCTATTTGATTATATGTTGACTTAATTTTTATAAAGAAATATCTTCTATTTGACTCTATGTTGATTTAATTTTTAATAAAGAAATTTATGGTAATTGTAGCGTGTTCATTCAATTTATTATAATTAGTTTTGATTAGATATTTATTTTCTTATTTGTCCCAAGTTTCCAACTTACATAAAGATATTTTGATTGATGTCCAAAGTTAACTATAGCTAATAGGATCGGTTTGTCCCAAGTTAGATTATTGATAAATCTAGAAAATTCAATTTTGCTAACAAAATGTCTTAATTCTTGTACTCTCTGGAATTCATTTAATTAATCATAATTTTTTGTACTTGTTTTTGTTTAGTGCGTTGATAAATTTTCAATAAGGAGATTTTTCACAATTGTAGCGTTATTATTGAGTTTATTAGAATCGCGATGACACTTGTGGATTTTTTTCGTTTTTTTTGTCCCATGATGCTTTAGAGAACAGGTTTCTTGAGACAAGTATGAGAAACCTGTGCCTTCCCAAGAATCCACAGGTCCAAGGGTAACTTGGGACAGCAACAAAAAAATAAAAATAAAATATATCTGATAGTTATTTCATCCTAACAACAATACTCAGGCGGTAACCAACATCCGACTAACATATATATTTAATTGACTTAGGGGTATTGTCAATATATTTTTTTTAGGTGATAGAATTTTATTTCTCAAAAGAACAATAATGTAGTTCGGAGTGGCGTTTGTGTTGCCGGACCGAACGGACGTGTCTATAGACCTCCGACATCTTGCAAACGCATTTAAACAAACAATAGTTTACAACCCGGCGCGCGCCTTTGTTCTGTCTCTGGTTTCTCGCGTTTCGGAGATTTTGTATCAGCGAGATGATATGAGAGTGTCTAATATAGCTACAAGTGTGAAAGTAGAGTGCGTAAAGTGTGAATTAGATAGGTTCTGAGCTGCGCCCTACCAGATAATAGGCTACGCCACGCTGCTGTGACAATACGTGTACAATATTGTGTACGACAATAGGTGCACATAGCTGAGACAACTCAACGAGTGTTGCCTGGTGAGCCCGTTCCTATTCAGTGTCCACATATATTATCTCCACAGACGAATCTACTAGAAGAGACCCCGAGTTTACGTCTCACGCAATACATAACAGTACTCCCTAACGACACGCCGTTATCCTGGAGTATTAACCGACCCTATCCAGCACATTAGGTGTGTCATGACACTGGGATATCTCCTCAGCAATAACCTAACCTTATCAATGAATTGCTTTCTCCGGACACACAAAGGATTACATAGGACGTAGAAGCTTCATTATTTAAGGTATTTCTTAAGTGAATCTCACCCATAAAATTAAGCTCTCTCAACAGCAACAACCTGGGAAACAGACTTATTTCCTTTCATCACAGACATTCGTGGTGCTTGATACATCATCATAAATACTTAGTCAATAGAAACTAGAGTTGCGCAACGAGTCGTAGTATTATCCCACGCCAAGAATCAGGCCCTTTCATGCACTTCCTGCAGGCACGTGAATAAGGACACTAAAACCCAAACAATACCGGACAGAAAAAGTTAAACAAAAGAGATAAATTACGACAAAAAACATTCCTCAAACTAACACAGCTGCAAAATGGCGAAGCAAATACGTTATTTTTTTGTGCAACAAGCCCCTTCTCTGGACAACGAGCTAAGAAAAAACGAATTCCAACGAGCAATAAACAATAGGGCCTTGTACAGGGACTGGACCTCGACCCGTGTCACGGACCTCACTACTACGCACTAATGAAGTGAACTGAAGTAGGTGATGTCAGTGCAGAGAGTCTCACTAGCTGAGCAACAACCTGGTGAGATTGCTCCGATTAAGATAGCCCTATATCAGATAAAACAGAAAAACTAACTTTATATCTGGCAGGTAACATCCTTCGTAATGCTGGTTACCATTTCATAAACAGATACCGCTCTCGCTCCAAATTACTACGCCAACTCTAAACTATTCCATAGGCATAGTCCTGTACAAATAGGTAGGTGATAGGTATACGAAAATACAAAACTAGGCAGGAACCTACCCAAGCACAATAAAACAAAACTAAACTATTTGCCACCATCCGGGCCAACCAGCCCATCTTGACCTGTTACAAAAATAAAATAAACAATAATGCAAGCCTACTGCATATTCTGAGAAATAGCGAGTAAAAGCCAACACTTGCACATCATAAAAGGATCATTTTACCATCTTGCAGAAAACAGGCAATTAACGAAAGGCAGCTGACGAACAATAACAAAAATAAAATCAAAGACTCTTTGTCCTAAGCGGGTCTCTCTCACGCCCATTTTATAGCTTCCAGGCCCAGCCTCCAATTCTCTTAGAAAATACCGAGAATAAGTGCGCAAAGGTACGCACAAACTTTGACAGCCACAACCCGTACCATTAACAATAGGTACGTAGGTGGTTCAAATTAATCAAATTAGCTCTAAGTTCTTTCTTTCAACAACATTCCAAAAAGATGAAAGCCTTATCAATGCCGAGAGATGTGAACTGCCTATTCCACGCAATTGCTGACCAAATTAATCACCTATATCAATTAACACTCGACCACACCCACATTCGTAAGGACATAGTTAAATATGTAGAAGAAAACTGCGATGAACAGAAGATAAAGTTTGCAATCGCCGAGCCTGAAGAAACCCTCAATGACTGCATTAAAAATCTGCGCAATTACGGCACTTGGGCTGGAGAGGAGATTATAATAGCAGCCGCCGAATACTTTCTAATTAACGTAACAATCCACCAGCAAAATACACCATCGCTCACATACAGGCCCAAGAATCCCGCGGATGCAGTGGGATCTATCAACCTCAACTTCACAGGAAACCACTACGACAGCGTATACTTGCTTGAATCACAAAATTTACCCATGAATCTAGCAACCGACAGCCAAACTGATAACAACATACCTTCCCCAATACTTAATGCAACACCCATGCCATCCTTAGGGTCAACCATAACATCAATAGATGACATCCCTGACAACACCGGATATACGATGATACGACACAGCCACATATTTAAACCAAAAGACACATGCGAGCGTATGCGCATTGCTACTTGGAATGTTAGAGGATGCGCCGAAATACCTAAGAGACTCAACATTGATGCTGAATTGACAAACAGAAACATACATATAGCCTGTATACAGGAAACAAACATGACATCGGGGACATACGTGTCAAAACACTATCTCTGGTATCTATCAGGCACAACCAGCATCGCACACTGTGGCTTAGCTATATTAATTAGAAAGGACCTGCACTTATCGGTCCACAATATAAATCGAGACCTGGAAACCATGGCAGCAACAATAACATCGGCCACTAATACGCTATATGTAATAAACGCACATATCCCCAGCTCTTCCACGAGAGCAACCGCAACGTTTTCGCAACTTATAAAGATTATTCAAAAGAAACCAAACAAAGCCAATATATTAATGCTATGTGACTTTAACGCGCATATCGGACTAGGCGATACAAAGGAATACAGGAAAAAGGGAATTATAGGAACAAATCTCCTACACAAATCATCAAATATCATCGGAGAAATGCTAATGGATATTTGTTCCCGCGAAAACTTAAAAGTAGAAACCACCTGGGCTCGCAAGTCATGTCGGGCCCATGGTCTAACGGAAAAACAAAATCACAACTAGACCATATAATTATCTCGAATAATGCGCCACACACATTTAACTTCATCAAAGGACAATGTAGCTACCTGCATATTTCCGACCACGAGATAATCTGGGGTGAAACAGACCCACTAAACCTGCTTACAAGAACTGGCGACACGCAAATGGAATCAACAAAGAGTACAACCCAAACTAAGTACAATGCGATAGCAGCTTTAAAGTTCAACTATAAACAGGGTTCGTACACCGCCCTAGCACGAAATGAAATGAATGACACAAAAGTAAAATACCATAACGGGATTATGGAAGAACTTACGGCGAACAACTACATATTCGAAGCCAAGGGTCCCGGGTTCGAGTCCCGGTGGGGGCAAATATTTGTTTGATGAGAACGGATGTTTGTACCCTAGTCATGGTTGTTTATCTATCTAAGTATAGTATTTATCTATATAAGTATGTGTATCGTTGTCTAGTACCCAAGATACAGGGAATCCTAGTTTGGGGCTAGATCAATGTGTGTAAATAGTGTCCAAGGTATTATATATATTTTTTATATTTATAGAAAATGACGACGAATATACGCCCGACATTCCGTGGGAATCTATTACAGGGGTTATGAAGTCAGTAGCCCAGAAAACACTTTCCGTAAAACCCGCTAGATCGCGGGAACACCGAATTGCTCTGGCAAATTTACAAAAGGCCAAATTCCTTAAAAGACGTCGACCAACCGACCAAACAATCAATAAACAACTCAAAGAATGCCGACGACGTCTTGAGGAAGTTATTGATAATGAAGAAAAACGAGAATGCAGAGCCTAGGCCAAGGCCTAGGAAAAAAATACCCAAGCAAACGCATGCAATTGGTGTACCACTATTACAGACGACACCAGCTTCAATCGAGACGGTGGAAAAAACAACGATTTATCCCAATGTCACGCTGGGAACAGGAATTAAGGAAATCAGAAGACCCTAAAATTATGATTATCCCTAACGAAACTTCATTAAACCCTGACTATCTAGAAAATGGTCCATCAATAGCCGACATAAAAACGATAATCAGCCGCATGCGTAACGGAACAGCGCCGGGTACAGATCAGGTAGTCCCGGAACTGTACAAAGGAATACCGCCACAACTGTTAAAGGTTATTACCAAAACAATGCACAGAGCATGGACAGAAAATATAATACCGGAGTCCGGGAATGAAACGGTCTAAGTACCTATCCCCAAAATCAGAAACCTTCAAGACAACAATGACTATCGCCGTATAACAATGTGTAATACAGGATATCGCATATACGCGACATACCTGCTCATCAAACTAGACGAGATAACAAAAGAACTCGGGAACTACCAAGCAGCATTTCTCCGCAATAGATCCACCGATGACCACATCTTCACACTACGCAGAGTATTAGACGAAGAATGGCGCGCGGGTAACAGAACATATGTACTGGCGCTAGATATCGCCAAAGCATTTGATACTATAGACCTAAACGTGCTCAAGGATATTCTCCTTTCAAGGACCAATAAGATTTTAACCAATAGGATAATAAAAGCCTGCATGTATGAACGGACCTGCATCAAATGGTTCGGACAGCAAAGTAACTTGATCAACAAAGGAAAAGGAGTAAAACAAGGCTGTCCACTGTCACCAAGACTATTTATAATATTAATGGATGATGTCCTCAAAACACTGGAAGAAGAAATTCCCAACATAAAACTGGACCAAGATGAAGAAATAGTCTTACCACTTATTCTCTCCTTCGCGGATGACCTCATCATCGTTCGTCAAGATTTACAACACCTTGACCAAATCGTCACGCAATGGAAAGCACAATTAAAAACAGTAGGTCTCGATACTAACGAAACAAAGACGAAAATTCTTATAAGAGACCCCATAAACTCCCAGCGCCCACACAAGTGATCGTATTGGACGGAGTTCCAATACGACCCATAGACGAAATAAAATATCTCGGCACATATATAACGGCAGGGCATAGTAGGAGAGACACAATAAAGAAGAGATGCCGGCAAGCCATAGGCAATTCCAAGGCCCTAATGCATATATAAAGAAATCCAACATGGACTGGAAAATAGTACGCCTGATTTACAAAATGGTTATTGCACCATGGCACCGTGTATAAAATACGGACTTAAAGCGGCAGCCCTCACCAAAGCAAACCGTTCTAGACTAAGAAAATATGAACGCCTGATCCTCAGAGACATGTTTGAGAACGCCAGAAGCTATCCAAGACACCACAAAATTCATGACTTACTACAGGGCAAAACAATAACCAAACAAATCAAAAACCATCGGATGTGTTACTATACACATATTCTACGACGCCCAAAAAAACACCTACTACACGCTGCATTGAAATACGAAGCAAAGAAGAAGAAAGTTGGCCGACCCATTTACACCTGGAAAGATTCCCTTAAGCATGACATCAAATACTACGGTAAAGAACACAGTTACTGGACAGAATCAGCACTCAACAGGGACGAAGTCAGAAAGGCATCGAGCCAAATATACCATATTCCAGAAACAGACAGCGAAAGCGAAACGGAGACCTTACCGGATAACCCAAACGAACACGACAGGACAGGAAACTCAACCTATAACAATACCTGAAAATAGAAGGAAAACATGAACTTGAAGAAAACAACAGCTGCTCTCCAAATCCTATATCCTCCCCATTCCACATATCCTATATTGGCTTCAGGCTGAAGAGTCGGTCGATTGAATTCACGCTCCTTCCCCTCCTATCGAGCAGGTCATTCCGCCCCCCCTCAAAACTCGTGCTCTCTGGTATGCCGGCCGAAAGACCGGAACAGGTTTAGAACCCTGGCTGGAGAAGCACCATTCATTCATTCATTCATTCAAAAGAACAATAATGTAGTTCACTTATAGAGAAACATTAATCTTTAAATTAAAATAATGTTTGTAAATATATATAACACACTTATGCGAGCTATTATTATATTATAATTTCTTTCTTTTTTTACGTGACTATGACTTTTAAACAAAATCGACTATACTAGACAAAATATGCTTTTTTAAAAGTGATTTAAATCCAGGAAGTGATTCCGCATTTGTGATGTTTTGCGGTAGTTTGTTAAACATATGCGCTCCCTCAAACAATATACTAATTTTGCCGTAGTTTGTTCTCGGTGCTATTAATTGTATCTTATTGCCACCTCTAAGGTTGTGCGAGATATTTTTCTTTGTGAAGATTACTTCAGAGTGAGTTAAGTTATTTAAAATTTTATAAACCAGGATACATGTTTTGTATGTATAGAGTTGTTTTATATGCATTAATTTAGTTTCTTTATACACTTTCACTGTTGACGTTAAAAAATCCATTCCAAATAGTACTTTTATCGATTTATTTTGTGCTATTTGTAATTGCTTTAAATGTGTACTGGCTGCACTTCCCCAGACTTCTATAAGATATTCAAGCTGCGGTTGGATTAATGAGTTGTAGATATTGTACTTAACTTTTTTATGTAGACATCCAGTAATTCGTCGTAACATACCAGTGAGCGATGATATTTTGGAAATCATACGTTCAATTTGTAACTGCCAAGTCAACAGTGGATCCAGGGTAAGACCCAGATATTTTTCGTGGCTGGATATACATATAGACTCCCCGTTAAGGAGAAGTGGATCGTGGTTCGGAATTGGTTTATTCTTTGCTGCAAATATCATGTAGCTTGTTTTGTTAGCATTTATTGTTAGTAAATTATATTGAAACCAATCGAAAAGCTTATCAAGATCCTGCTGTGCTTGTTGTATTAAGTCGTGAATAGATGATCCAAAGTAAAATAGACAGGTATCGTCTGCATATAGGGAAATATGACCGTGTAGATTAATTTTGCAGATATTGTTAACATAAACGGAGAATAAGAGTGGACCGAGTATAGAACCTTGAGGAACGCCGCATTCAATATGCTGTGAAAGACTTTCAAAATCACCAATCTTGACCCTTTGAAAATGATTTTCTAGATATGACTTAAAAATATGCAGTGCCGATTGTTTTAATCCTGTATTTTTGAGTTTATCCAAAAGTATATTGTGACTAATTGTATCAAATGCTTTCTTTAAATCGATGAATACTCCTAGAGCTATGTTTTTCTTATCAATATTAATTTTTATGTGTGTGATGAAATCTACGGTCGCTGAAACAGTGTTGGATTTTGGTCTGAAGCCATATTGTCGTTCAAAAAGAAAGTTGATCGATGTTAAGTGGGAAAATAGTCTGCGATGGAGTAACTTTTCGAAAATTTTAGACAAGCACGGCAAAACCGAAACTGGTCGATAAGTACTTGGCTCGGTTCTGTTTCCAGATTTAAATAAAGGTGATACCTTTGCAATTTTCAGACTGTCAGGAAACGTTCCGGACTTCAGACATTCATTAAAACAGTTTGCGAGACTGGTAACTATATGATCCATTAGGGATCATATAGTTACCAGTTATTTCAAGTTATTTCAAGCCTTTAGCACCTACGCCATCTACACCTTTACTAGTATTTGAGTCCAAATTGTCTATGATATCTTTGATTTCATCTGCAGTGCATACCTCAAATTCTTTCATCTCTGACCCACCTGAACTGTTGAGGGTGTCAGTATACTTGTGGTATTTTGTGGGTATTCTGTTAGCTAAAACAGTACCAATAGTTGCAAAGAAACTATTGAAGAAATTGCAAATCTCGAAACCATCCGTGATTTGTTTATTGTCGATTTTTAATTTTGGGGGTACACTAATATATTTTAATTCGTTGTTACATAAGTTATTTATTAAATTCCACATTTTACTAGGATTTTGTAAGCATTTTTCAAATTCATTCTGATAGTAATCATTTTTAGTCTTCCTTATATTAGATTTCAAGGTATTTCTGTATTTGTTAAACTCAGCCATTAATTTTTCATTTTCTGGATCGTTTCTTGTTTTTATCCACATTTCGTTTCTTTCGCTTATACTTTTTATTATTTCTTGGTTTATCCACTTGTCTTTAAGCTGATTAAGTATTTTTGTTTTAATTTTAGTTGCATCTCTAATGTTTTTCTTTATATGTTTTTCTAAATCGTCATAACTTTGTTTTTGTTGCAAGTCTTGGTTTCCGTAATTACTATAGAGAGTCTTGTAATCTACCGCTTCATATTGTTGTTTTTGTTTAAATAAATTAAATATTAAATACTTAAAACGATAATCTAATTTTCAAAATGTCCCAAGTATCCTCGTTTTACGGTACATGAAATCAAATATACTCTTTTAAATGATTTCTTTTATCAAATATACTTTTTTTTATGATTACCTTTATTTTGAAATCAAGATCCTCCTAGTCACTCTACTAATCTCTATCTGCGAGCTTACATAATCTTTCATAGTTTAACGGCAATGACAATTAATGTACCTATCTAAGTGGGTTTATTAATTATGTTTCAACTTTTGATTAATTGAACATTGAAGTAATTTTAGCTAGATTTTTTCCTGATCACCGATTAAGTCACCGTGTATTTGAGAGTTATCCGTAGATCAACTTTCCTAATTTTGTGACTATTCACCCCAAATTCAAATCAAATTTCAAATTTATGGAACGTGACGCGGTAACGCCGTTACAATTTTTCGTAACGACTTGGTTCCGACAAATTCCGACAGAGGCGCTATTTTTCTTAGCCTCAAAACAATAAGGAGTTCAGTACCTACGGGATGCCGTATCCTTATAAAAATTAATGGTAGATTATAGATAGATATTTATCTTACAAAATTAACTCAATAAAAGAACAAGCACAAACAAAAAACAGTAGTGCAAACATACGAATTCAATATGGTAAGGTATGTGCTTGACACAAGTAGAATTATTTAAACAGATTGTGTAAGCTGAATTCGGAACGGATTTACACAAATTAATACTTAGCATGAACACGACTAGTGACAAAGTGACAGCTTTCAAAGAGAAGGAAAAAAAACAGGCTGTACGGCTTAGATTGCCCTTGCCTATCCGAAAGTATAAAGATGAAAAAAAAAAGGCAATAATTTAGATTTGGGTAAAAATTTAGAATCGTGCGGCACGAATTTGAGGGGGGGAGGGGGTGGTGGGGAGAGAGAGGGACCCCCCCTGGGAAGTGGGGGGTGAGCCAACCCACCGTTTTTTTTAATGTTTTCTTTTGGTCTAAGTACCTATCCCCAAAATCAGAAACCTCGATACTAACGAAACAAAGACGAAAATTCTTATAAGAGACCCCATAAACTCCCAGCGCCCACACAAGTGATCGTATTGGACGGAGTTCCAATACGACCCGTAGACGAAATAAAATATCTCGGCACATATATAACGGCAGGGCATAGTAGGAGAGACACAATAAAGAAGAGATGCCGGCAAGCCATAGGCAATTCCAAGGCCCTAATGCATATATAAAGAAATCCAACATGGACTGGAAAATAGTACGCCTGATTTACAAAATGGTTATTGCACCATGGCACCGTGTATAAAATACGGACTTAAAGCGGCAGCCCTCACCAAAGCAAACCGTTCTAGACTAAGAAAATATGAACGCCTGATCCTCAGAGACATGTTTGAGAACGCCAGAAGCTATCCAAGACACCACAAAATTCATGACTTACTACAGGGCAAAACAATAACCAAACAAATCAAAAACCATCGGATGTGTTACTATACACATATTCTACGACGCCCAAAAAAACACCTACTACACGCTGCATTGAAATACGAAGCAAAGAAGAAGAAAGTTGGCCGACCCATTTACACCTGGAAAGATTCCCTTAAGCATGACATCAAATACTACGGTAAAGAACACAGTTACTGGACAGAATCAGCACTCAACAGGGACGAAGTCAGAAAGGCATCGAGCCAAATATACCATATTCCAGAAACAGACAGCGAAAGCGAAACGGAGACCTTACCGGATAACCCAAACGAACACGACAGGACAGGAAACTCAACCTATAACAATACCTGAAAATAGAAGGAAAACATGAACTTGAAGAAAACAACAGCTGCTCTCCAAATCCTATATCCTCCCCATTCCACATATCCTATATTGGCTTCAGGCTGAAGAGTCGGTCGATTGAATTCACGCTCCTTCCCCTCCTATCGAGCAGGTCATTCCGCCCCCCCTCAAAACTCGTGCTCTCTGGTATGCCGGCCGAAAGACCGGAACAGGTTTAGAACCCTGGCTGGAGAAGCACCATTCATTCATTCATTCATTCAAAAGAACAATAATGTAGTTCACTTATAGAGAAACATTAATCTTTAAATTAAAATAATGTTTGTAAATATATATAACACACTTATGCGAGCTATTATTATATTATAATTTCTTTCTTTTTTTACGTGACTATGACTTTTAAACAAAATCGACTATACTAGACAAAATATGCTTTTTTAAAAGTGATTTAAATCCAGGAAGTGATTCCGCATTTGTGATGTTTTGCGGCAGTTTGTTAAACATATGCGCTCCCTCAAACAATATACTAATTTTGCCGTAGTTTGTTCTCGGTGCTATTAATTGTATCTTATTGCCACCTCTAAGGTTGTGCGAGATATTTTTCTTTGTGAAGATTACTTCAGAGTGAGTTAAGTTATTTAAAATTTTATAAACCAGGATACATGTTTTGTATGTATAGAGTTGTTTTATATGCATTAATTTAGTTTCTTTATACACTTTCACTGTTGACGTTAAAAAATCCATTCCAAATAGTACTTTTATCGATTTATTTTGTGCTATTTGTAATTGCTTTAAATGTGTACTGGCTGCACTTCCCCAGACTTCTATAAGATATTCAAGCTGCGGTTGGATTAATGAGTTGTAGATATTGTACTTAACTTTTTTATGTAGACATCCAGTAATTCGTCGTAACATACCAGTGAGCGATGATATTTTGGAAATCATACGTTCAATTTGTAACTGCCAAGTCAACAGTGGATCCAGGGTAAGACCCAGATATTTTTCGTGGCTGGATATACATATAGACTCCCCGTTAAGGAGAAGTGGATCGTGGTTCGGAATTGGTTTATTCTTTGCTGCAAATATCATGTAGCTTGTTTTGTTAGCATTTATTGTTAGTAAATTATATTGAAACCAATCGAAAAGCTTATCAAGATCCTGCTGTGCTTGTTGTATTAAGTCGTGAATAGATGATCCAAAGTAAAATAGACAGGTATCGTCTGCATATAGGGAAATATGACCGTGTAGATTAATTTTGCAGATATTGTTAACATAAACGGAGAATAAGAGTGGACCGAGTATAGAACCTTGAGGAACGCCGCATTCAATATGCTGTGAAAGACTTTCAAAATCACCAATCTTGACCCTTTGAAAACGATTTTCTAGATATGACTTAAAAATATGCAGTGCCGATTGTTTTAATCCTGTATTTTTGAGTTTATCCAAAAGTATATTGTGACTAATTGTATCAAATGCTTTCTTTAAATCGATGAATACTCCTAGAGCTATGTTTTTCTTATCAATATTAATTTTTATGTGTGTGATGAAATCTACGGTCGCTGAAACAGTGTTGGATTTTGGTCTGAAGCCATATTGTCGTTCAAAAAGAAAGTTGATCGATGTTAAGTGGGAAAATAGTCTGCGATGGAGTAACTTTTCGAAAATTTTAGACAAGCACGGCAAAACCGAAACTGGTCGATAAGTACTTGGCTCGGTTCTGTTTCCAGATTTAAATAAAGGTGATACCTTTGCAATTTTCAGACTGTCAGGAAACGTTCCGGACTTCAGACATTCATTAAAACAGTTTGCGAGACTGGTAACTATATGATCCATTAGGGATCATATAGTTACCAGTTATTTCAAGTTATTTCAAGCCTTTAGCACCTACGCCATCTACACCTTTACTAGTATTTGAGTCCAAATTGTCTATGATATCTTTGATTTCATCTGCAGTGCATACCTCAAATTCTTTCATCTCTGACCCACCTGAACTGTTGAGGGTGTCAGTATACTTGTGGTATTTTGTGGGTATTCTGTTAGCTAAAACAGTACCAATAGTTGCAAAGAAACTATTGAAGAAATTGCAAATCTCGAAACCATCCGTGATTTGTTTACTGTCGATTTTTAATTTTGGGGGTACACTAATATATTTTAATTCGTTGTTACATAAGTTATTTATTAAATTCCACATTTTACTAGGATTTTGTAAGCATTTTTCAAATTCATTCTGATAGTAATCATTTTTAGTCTTCCTTATATTAGATTTCAAGGTATTTCTGTATTTGTTAAACTCAGCCATTAATTTTTCATTTTCTGGATCGTTTCTTGTTTTTATCCACATTTCGTTTCTTTCGCTTATACTTTTTATTATTTCTTGGTTTATCCACTTGTCTTTAAGCTGATTAAGTATTTTTGTTTTAATTTTAGTTGCATCTCTAATGTTTTTCTTTATATGTTTTTCTAAATCGTCATAACTTTGTTTTTGTTGCAAGTCTTGGTTTCCGTAATTACTATAGAGAGTCTTGTAATCTACCGCTTCATATTGTTGTTTTTGTTTAAATAAATTAAATATTAAATACTTAAAACGATAATCTAATTTTCAAAATGTCCCAAGTATCCTCGTTTTACGGTACATGAAATCAAATATACTCTTTTAAATGATTTCTTTTATCAAATATACTTTTTTTTATGATTACCTTTATTTTGAAATCAAGATCCTCCTAGTCACTCTACTAATCTCTATCTGCGAGCTTACATAATCTTTCATAGTTTAACGGCAATGACAATTAATGTACCTATCTAAGTGGGTTTATTAATTATGTTTCAACTTTTGATTAATTGAACATTGAAGTAATTTTAGCTAGATTTTTTCCTGATCACCGATTAAGTCACCGTGTATTTGAGAGTTATCCGTAGATCAACTTTCCTAATTTTGTGACTATTCACCCCAAATTCAAATCAAATTTCAAATTTATGGAACGTGACGCGGTAACGCCGTTACAATTTTTCGTAACGACTTGGTTCCGACAAATTCCGACAGAGGCGCTATTTTTCTTAGCCTCAAAACAATAAGGAGTTCAGTACCTACGGGATGCCGTATCCTTATAAAAATTAATGGTAGATTATAGATAGATATTTATCTTACAAAATTAACTCAATAAAAGAACAAGCACAAACAAAAAACAGTAGTGCAAACATACGAATTCAATATGGTAAGGTATGTGCTTGACACAAGTAGAATTATTTAAACAGATTGTGTAAGCTGAATTCGGAACGGATTTACACAAATTAATACTTAGCATGAACACGACTAGTGACAAAGTGACAGCTTTCAAAGAGAAGGAAAAAAAACAGGCTGTACGGCTTAGATTGCCCTTGCCTATCCGAAAGTATAAAGATGAAAAAAAAAGGCAATAATTTAGATTTGGGTAAAAATTTAGAATCGTGCGGCACGAATTTGAGGGGGGGAGGGGGTGGTGGGGAGAGAAAGGGACCCCCCCTGGGAAGTGGGGGGTGAGCCAACCCACCGTTTTTTTTAATGTTTTCTTTTGTTTTAGGTTATGTTGCCTAAATAATTAATAAAACCACATTTTGTTTGTAGACATACTTTATAGCATCTATCAAGTCTAGAAATGGATCCGTTTTCTCCCTGCAAATTTAGAATCGCCTTAACTCCGGCTACTACGGGGCTCCGACTTATAAAAAACACTCCTAAAGCGTAGCCACAAGACTGCCTTGGAAGGTCTGTCTAGTAAGTGGGGTGCCCTGAACCAGATTTTCAAAATCAGTCAAAAGATAGAGTCATATTCTGTGTATATTATCAAAAGGGGAACCCCAATCTAACTAACCGAACCTACCTATTGATTTTGACACAGTTTATTGAATCGAATCAACCACAAAATCGGCGGGATATGTTTTTGAACGCAATCCTATAGTGTCAAAAACCTCAACTAAGTTAAAATTTATAAAACTTTGAATGCTTAAATCTCAAAAAGTAAAAGTTTGCTCGAAAAAAAAACACTATTGGAAGGCTGATAATTTTCTTAATCTAACAGTATATGTATATCGTATTATTAAATTCATGCCGCAGTATATATGTTAAAATTTATAAAACTTTGAAAGCTCAAATCTCGAAAAGTAAACGTTTGCTCGGAAAAAGAATATACTATTGGAAAGCTGATAATTTTCTCAATTTAAAAGTATTTCTCTTATTATCAAATTCTTGCCGGACTATTCTAAAGCATAGCTTTGATTTGTTTGTGCCGATTCACGAAAGGAAAAAATACACTGAACTTTGGACTGTAAATATTGTCGACTACCTCACAGTGGGAAACATTGTTGGAACACATTCAACTACACAAAGAGTGGATATTGGTGATATGTGGTGAATGTGCGATGGCCCAACCTCAATTCTTCTGAGCACCCTTCCCAGTCGTAACGCCCTTTTTCGAATCAGCAGCTGCGCCCGTAGCTGGCTTCATACCTTGGTCTGTTGGCGGCGCAGGACTGTCCTTACTCGGGTGCTTTGAGTTCAACGGTTGCAGGTCACCCCAGCACTCCACCCTGTGACGAGACTTGTCAGGCAGAAACACAATGATTTTGCCTTCGGGTGTCCAAGCGTTACTCATTCCGAAGTGTCTGAGCGCTGCCGTGAATACTTCCTGGCGTGACTTAGTCAGGAATTCGGTGACTTTTCTGGTGTGAGAGGCTCGCTGGCACTTCTCTTAACCCTATTGGGCAAGCTTGGACACTTTTCTGGTGTGCGAGACTCGCTGGCTTAACCATATTGGGCAATCTAGGAAGTTTTGCCGGTGTAAGAGGCTCGCTGGCATTTCCCCCAACGCTATAAAAAGCCCGTCAGGCTTTTCCTTTAACCGTATTGGGCAAGCTAAGATACTTTTCCGGTGCGAGGCTCGCTGGCATTTTTCTTAACCGTAATGGGCAAACTAGGACACTTTTCCGGTGGTAGAGCATCTTTGGCATTTCCTTCAACGCTATTAGGCAAGCTAGGATACTTTTCCGGTATGAGATGCTAGCTGGCATTTGCCTCAAGCGTATTGGGCAAGCTGGGACACTTTTACGATGTGAGGCTCTTTTGAATTTCCCCTAACGCTATTGGGCAAACATGGACTCTTTTCCGGTATGAGAGGCTCGCTGGCATTTTCCTAAACCGTATTGGGCAAGCTAGGACACTTTTCTGATGGAGGCTCTTTGGCATTTTCCTCAACCGTATTGGGCAAACTAGGACACTTTTCGGGTCTGAGAGGCTCGCTGGCTTTTTCAATAACCGTATTTGGCAAGCTAGGACACTTTTCCGGTGTGAGGCTCGCTGGCATTTTTCTCAACCTTATAGGGCAAGCCAGGATTATTTTCCGGTGTGGGAGGCTCGCTAGCATTTCCCTCCATATTGGGCAAGCTAGCACACTTTTCCTGTGTGAGGCTCGCTGGCATTTCCCTCAACCGTATTGGGCAATCTAGGAAAATTCTCCGGTGTGAGAGGCTCACTGGCATTTCCCTTAACCGTATTGGGCAAGCTAGGATACTTTTCCAGTTCGAGATGCTCGCAAACTAGAACATTCTTCCGGAGGCTCACATCGAAAGTGTCAAAAAACAAGTCCACCCTTTCGGATCACTGCTCAAAATGAACGTAAAGCCTGATATACACTAATTTTTGAACCTGATACCAATTTAGTACGTACTCTTACACCGGACCAGCAAATTCCGTTTCTGTACTTGGGACAGGGTAAATGTGGGGGAGTATCATATAAAGAAGCATCGGATTTCTCAAGAAAAAACTATAATATCCTATTGTTGAGTGGGTCCACCATCTTCCCCGCCATCAGCGAAACGTGTACGCTGGCGTCCATCACGAAGTAGAGGAAGGGGTGCGTCGCTGAGAAGGGCACCGGGTTCCCTGTCACATATCCTGAAAATACAATAAATAATTTAATTGAAAATTTCTGAGCCATTGATAGGTATAGTCTATAGTGTGCATTAGCATCTCTAGACTGAGCCAAGACGTGACGCTATTATGAATGATACACATATGTACTCCTAGTCCATACCTGCCTGAATGTTAAATCCTAAGGGTTAGGTTAGTTTCATCCATTTTTTTTCTTCCAATTAATTTAAATTCATCTAATTCCCAATTCATTCCATTCCCGTTTCATCCAATTCACATTTCATCCAATTCCCAGTTCATCCAATTTCCATTTCATACAATTTAATATCACGTCTTTTCTGTGATGTGGTGGCAGGGTTATAACTTCACACAGGTAATATAATAACACCTTTTTTTTTTACAGCTGTCACTGGTTTTGACATCTGTCACTATTATTGACAGCTGTCACTATTCTTGTCACATATCAGTATTTTTGACAGATATAAAAATATATACATCTGTCACTATTATTGACAGCTGTCACTTTTTTTGTTACATATCAGAATTTTTGACAGATATATATTTTTTTTCTATCTGTCACTATTATTGACAGCTGTCACAAATTTTGTTACATGTCAGTATTTTTGACAGATATAACAATTTTTTCTATCTTTCACTATTATTGATAGCTGTCACTTTTTTGACACTAATCGGTATTTTCGACAGATATAACATTTGCTTGATACTTGCAAGGGAATCAAAACCTAGACCCACAATAAAGAAAAAAAACATAAAACAGTGAATTTGCAGTTCCATAAAAATAATAATTTGGTGGATCGGTGAAAGCCATACACATATCTACAAGTGAGTAAGTATGGTACACCGCCCTTGGTGCGTGAGTCCGACCCGCACTTAACCGTTTATTTAAATTAGGATGATATATTATTATTAGTGATCGAAATACCTTGGAGCGCAATGATCAGCAGCCGTATGGCGTAACTCGTCTGAGCTATGAACTTCATATAGACTTTTACGTTTGACATCTTGCACCAGCTTCATCTGTCAAATTGGCATCACGCAAGTAGCATCATAATGGAGGCCAAACCCAAGCTCATTGAATGAAGCCTAGAAGCCTTCGGTGATACCCCGCAATCGATGAAATGTATGAGCATGAGATGAACCACAGACAGACGCTATGAACTTCAGAGAGTTACGTCATAAGGCTGCTATATGGACATAACTTTTTAGACTTACTCAGTTTCCGGAACTGAATGAAATATCGGAACTTCACTATTTTTAATAGATTGAAGGACATAGAACGTGTGTGGCATACATATAAAACTCGCAAAAGCAAGGCATTGAAATAAAGATATGAAATAAATAATAAAAGATACTTAGCAGCTGACCACATAATTGTTTTTTACGGTTATTTTTCATTTAATATCTTGATTTCTATGCCGAAAACGTTCAATGCCCTTTAATTTATTAAAATAATTCCGACGGCCCTTAAGCCATTTTATTAAACGCCGGCCTTTAATGCCGGCTGGGGCTGTTGATTAAGTGCTTAATTTTACCATATGTGAGGTACATACCCATAATACAAAGTTACAGTACGAGAATCAAATCACGAAATCGACTGGGATTTACTTGTGGTTAACACCTATCTGTATACGCGCCCTCGCCCTCGCTCGCCGCGACTGATCGCTCCGTCAGCACGCACGTATAAAGCCTAGTCGATTTCGTGATTTTCAAGAACTATAAATATAATAATAGTATTAATATTACACAGCCTTTTTTTGGTTTGCTCTCACGACATCGAAGGGCTATTACGGGTAGCCACAGAACGAGTTTCATAACGTCGAGGGGACGGCATGACGACCGGTTTTATCTGAGGTACAGTCTAACAGAATCAAACATGTCTGGTAAAACGGCAGATCGTATTCTAGAATAGTAAGGTTTTTTTTTTCATCAAACCTATACGTGTGGGGTGTCTATAGATAGGTCTTAACGGTCGAGATGATTTGATCTTCGATGTCATATTTTTCAAATTCTTAAGGCGTGGGCAAGGAAATAAGCATACAAGCAGACATTACCACTCTTCCCTTGTTGTTACATCAAGTTGCAGCCTTCAGGATATAGTGATGACTGTGATGCGAAAAGATTCAAATTCCTGAGTTGTGGACCTGAAAAAAGTACACAGACACACCAAGTACACCACCAGTTTTTACACCAAGTTTCAGCCTTCAGGACACCGGGATGACTGAGATATCAACGGATTTCGAAGGGAAAACGCGGTCGTCCCAGATGTTTGTGGGGATATTATTCCTCTTCTCACCTTTCAGCTCCGTCATTTTCAGCCTCAAGCATCAATAGATTTTTATCTATTCTCTCTGTTATTTATATTTTAATTATTTTATTATGACATTTGAGACTCTTTACATCTCTCAGAAACAATAATTAAGTACTTTTTTTTTCTGATAATATGATACAAATAATAATACCAAATGTTCTGTAAAAAATGAAATGAAATGACATGTGAAAGTGCCCTTGTGGCCTATTTACAGAATGAACGTTTTGAGTTTGAGTTTGAAAATCTTGCAAAGACCCTTTGATAAAAATGTACCAGGAATACATAACGTGTTAGTAGTAAAAGTCTGCCTTTTTATTTTAAATTCAAGTGAAAAGGGTAGTATGGCTAAACCGTCCCTTTCTGGCTGCCGAAAACAACCTTATTAACCTAGAATACGATTTTTCTATTAACCAGTCACGTAAATTTTACTCGTGTGTACATCAGATAAAAGCAGTGCCCGTGGCGAAGACTCGTCGTAATGACAATCGTCGATCTACTCTTCGCCGTAGTGGGGCCTCGATGTTACGGGCGCAATTCCTTTTTTTAGCAATACATAAACAATTAAATATGAAAGATACGATTGACATCGTCAAGTGCATAAATGACACATAAAGTCACTTAAATTCACTTGCGAAACACCTACGTAATGTACTTTCAAGTCTGTGCGAAACACCAAACAAATGCAAAATTAATGAAATCAAAGAGAAATCGGAATGTATTGTTGAGAGATCCCTATCGATACTATCTGCATTGCAGTAGAGGTAATGTAGATCCACCTTATAGGTGTGTGCGTAAAGAAACTGTAGTGCATCCATATCACTAGATGTGATAAGAATGAAAATTTTACGTGAAAAAAATAACCACTGCTGCATCCTGCCTGTGGATTCATGTGATAATAAAATATCGGAGATAATTGATAGATGCAAAAGAGACGTTTGTGAGGAGTTCATTCCAGTGCAAGAAATATTTAAGTGGAACTTTCAAAAAATTTAATGTGCCCATTTGAGACCTATAAAGCATGCTGTACAGAGAGAGGAACAGATTTTTGCAATGCGATTTAAAATTTACAAGTGTTTCGGATGTTCGCGTACCCAGCGCGGTCCAACAGAAGTTTCTGTTGATAGATAATAGAGATTCGGAGAAAATATAGATTTTTGCCACAAAATTTCTAGAAAGCAAGTAAAATTCCAGACATGTGCCTATTTGCAGAAGGTACTTCCAAAAGTGTACCATCACCATCACGAATGTATACTTCGATTGCGGATCGAACAAAAAGGCGACACACTTACAACCAGTCGACTTTTCTCTCTTTTAAAAAAGCGTCTAAATATGGACATTTGCTCTTTTAAAGCTGATTACGAGTTGGGGCCCTAAATCCTAAATGCCGTCAGAACTGTATTCCCTGTCGCTAAGATTTCAGGCTGCTACTAACACTATAAAGACGCCGTATGGCGAAAAGCAAGAGAATTAAATGTAACTGAATAAAGAAAAGAAAGAAAATCATTTATTGCTAAACATTCGATTAAATAATAAACAAAAATAATAAACAGTAATATTTGTTGTTTGTGTATATAAAACAAAAGGGCCAAGCTCAGCAATGCTTTGAGCATGAGCTGCACAGCGCTGGTTTTCTGCAGGGCCCTTTTCTCAAAACATTTAGCATTAAGAAAAGGCGCGAGTCGCATTTACTTCAACATGAAAAAATAAGACTTTTTATAAAAAGCTTATTTCGTTTCGGTGTTAATACTCCGAACCATTATAATAAATTACAATTTCAAATGTTAATAAAAAACAAATAATTAAATAAGGCAACAAATATAATGATCACCAAAATATTTTTTCCTGCCCAAAATGGATAAATGAACACCAAAAGTTGCAAAAAATATCAGGGCAAAATACTGCGGTGAAGGTGAAGAGTAAAGGGGGTGAGCGAAGCGAAGCCCCCTTTATCCTTCGTGTTAGGTTGAACAATGTAAGAACAATAAAAATACTTAAAACATAAACTTAAATAGACAAAACATAAAAAGAAGTTTGGTGATCATTTATCCAAACACAATTTGGTGGACATTTATCCATTCTGGCAGTCATTTCGAATTTATTGGTAGTAAAATAGGTGCGTTTTTGGTAATCGTTTAAACATAAGCCATTAAATAATAATTAAGTTAATTAAGTAATTGTAATTGAATGTAAATCGGATAGAAGGCTGACTAGACTATGTGCTTTATTGCCACTAATCCCAGCTAATCTTATCGAAGATACATGGCAATTGTTTACTGGAAGCTTAGAAGATGAACATGAATTCAATGAATTCATTTTATACATGGCCAAACAATGGATTAACACAATAACATCGGATGTCATTAGTGTCGCCTTTAAAGGCATAGGACTACAAATGCCCTGGAAGGATGGCATCGCCAATATCCCGGAAGGCTAATTTCCATTTATTCATTCATAACTGCGAAAAGGGGCCGATTCTGTTGACGCAAAAGTTAAACGAAGCTTGTTTGTTGGACCGAAAAAAAACAGGAAATTGTGCGAAATTTATGTTCGACAGAAAATATAAAAAAGTGGCCAAGTGCGAGTCGGACTCTCCCATGAAGGGTTCCGTTGTAGCAAGTAATTATGTGACTGGATTCTGATTTGTGTTTGTGATGTTTGTACCTTGATGTATCGATGTACGAGCTAGAGATCTTGCATCTCAAATGTAATCTGCCATCTCGCTTGCAGTAATAAAAACGTAGCCATAGCAAGCGGTCGTTTCATTACAATAGCGACGAGGTAATATATATATATATATATATATATATATATATAATAAAAGTTCCCAAGCATACTCATCAAAAATGTCGTTTTTAGGCAATCTCACAAGCTTCGATCATAAGACGGGAGATTGGCGTATATTCAAAGGACAATTCAATCAGTTCATCAAGGCGAACGACATCAAGGATGAGAAGAAAAGTGCCGTGTTACTAACCTACCTTACGGAGGAGACCTACCGTTTGCTTGTGAATCTGGTTTACCCATTGACCGTGGAAACGCAGACATATCCGGCGCTGGAGTTATTGCTCGACAATCATTTTACACCTAAAAGGTGTACTTTCGGAGAGAAGGCGAAATTTTACGGGGCGGTAAGAGACGCAGGCGAAACATTGAGTGACTGGGCGGCGAGACTGCGAGGTCTAGCGAATTATTGTGAATTCGGCACCGCACTGGATGGCGCATTGCGTGATCGATTCGTCCTCGGCCTGGGCCAAGGCCCCGTGCGTAACAAACTCTTCGAACAACAAGCTTCGACGCTGACCTTGGCGTCGGCGTTGGAGATAGCGGAACAGACGGAGTGTGCTAGAGTAGCTAAAACGTTGGTGACAAATGCAGCTGCTGGAGTCGAGGTGAAGCAGGAGCCGGTGTACCGAGCCGCGGCCATGCGGTCGCCGCCGGGCGCGGGTGCGGGCGCGCGCAGGCAACATGGCCGCGCGGCCGCCTCCAGCGAGCGCAGGCGCCGGGCCTGCCTTCAAGGAAGACCAGCGCGATCAACTGGGTGCTCATTGTTCCGTGTGTGGCTACAAGAGCCATGATAGTGAAAAGTGTAGATTTAAGGGGTATCGGTGTCAAGCATGCGGTGTAAAGGGCCACTTAAAGAAAGTGTGTAAGGCATGCGTAAATAACTTGAACACGAATCCACACGAAGATTTAGACCCTGGCTGTAGCGAATGTAAGGAATGTCACTTGTACAATATGAGGTATGAAAACTATTTACCTATTACTGTTAATATAGACATAAATAATAAGAAACATTGCATGGAATTGGACTCTGGTTCAGGTATATCAGTAATTTCAGAAAAATGTTACTTGGAAAAAAATTCAAATGTTATGTTAACTCATAGCAAGATAAAAATGTGTGTTTACAATGGTCACAAAATCACACCCCTAGGATTCATTTTATTAAATGTATCGTTCAATAATATTTCAAGACAAATAAAATTCCATGTTGTCAGAAATGGTGGGCCACCACTCTTAGGGCGCGATTTTATGACAAAGTTTAGTTTTAAACTCATGACAGTTGTAAATAACAATATTTCAGTTGAGTATGATAATGATGAGCAACGTTTTATGAAAGACTATGCGGTTTTATGGGAAGACCGATTGGGACAATTCAATAAATTTAAGGTTAAATTGATTCTGAAAGAAAATTTACAAACCAAGACCCATACCATTTGCGTTAAAAGAAAAGGTTGAACAGGAAATTGCAAGGTTGACAGCATTAGGTATTTTGGTTCCCGTTAGTTTCTCACAATATGCCACGCCCATAGTGCCGTTGCTGAAAGAAAACGGTACAGTTAGGATAGCAGGTGATTATTCAATAACTTTGAATAAGGACTTGCATATTGATAGGTATCCTATGCCACTTATCGAAGAGGTATTTGCAAAGATTGGTGGAGGGGAGAGATATACCAAAATAGACTTGAGTGATTCATACAATCAATTCATGCTCTGTGACGATGATGGTTCACAGGAATTAACTACGATAAATACCACGAAAGGTCTGTTTAAGTATACTCGTTTAGTGTACGGCTTAGCCAACGCGCCAGCCATCTTTCAGAGGACGATGGAAACGCTATTAGCTGGTATAGATGGAGTTAGCTGTTGGCTAGATGATGTTTGTGTAACTGCACCAAACAAAGAGTTGCATTTACAGAGATTGCACCAAGTACTAGGAAGATTGAGAGACGCGGGGCTGAAACTACAGAAAAAGAAATGTGAATTCTTTAGGGAGAGTGTTACATATTTAGGCTATGTAATAGATAAAAGTGGCATTAAGACATGTCCTAAAAAGGTCGATGCTATAGTAAAAACCAAGAATGTAACAGAGTTGAAGCGATTCCTAGGTGTAATTAACTATTACAGGAATTTTATTACACCCAGAGTGTCCAAAGTATTAAGCCCATTATATGAGCTACTGAAGAAAGATGTTTCCTGGGTATGGACAGAGCGGCATAGGCAAGCGTTCACCTCGATCAAGCGAGAGCTGGCTTCCGAGCGCGTGCTGACCCATTTTGATCCGCAGGCGCGGCTAGTGCTGAGCGTGGACGCCAGCCCGACTGGACTGCGTGCTGTACTGGCGCAGGGCTAGGAAGGCCACGAGCGACCGTTGGCTTTTGCGTCTAGAGCTCTGATACCAAGCGAAAAGAATTATAGCCAAATACATAAAGAGGCCGCTGCGATTATTTTTGGGGTGAAATATTTTCATCAGTACCTATTTGGTAGGAATGTGCCGTTTATTCTCAAGACTGACCATCGACCATTGTTGGCCATTTTTGGTAAGAAAAATGGCGTGTCAGTTATGGCAGCATCTCGTCTCCAACTGTACGCACTGCACTTATCGGCGTATAATTATGAAATACAATATCTTTCTAGCGAAAAGAATTTAGTTGCAGATTACTTTTCGCGGGCGCCGGTAGGTACAGTGCGCACTGAGGAATGTGAGGGTGAGTCATACCTTAATTTTATGAATGACGAAGATTTGCCGATATCTTTTTCAGATATTAAGCGAGCTATGTTGACGGATGACGTTTTACAGACTGTTATACGGTATATGGGAAATGGTTGGCCGCGAAAAATTACTTGCAAAAATATACAGCCATATTTTAAGTATAAAAGCGATCTCGAAGTAGAAGATGGGTGTTTATTGCGCGGCCTTCGCATTGTTGTTCCTAAGATTTATAGACAGAGAATGGTGACCGAACTGCATAAAGGGCACCTCGGTGTAGTTAAAACAAAGAGCCTGGCGCGCAGTAAGATGTGGTGGCCCGGTATCGACCGGGAGATCGAGCACGCCGTACTGGCTTGCCCGCCATGCAGCGCGTTGCGAACAGCGCCGCCCCGCGCACCTATTGCGCCCTGGCCGAGCGCAACATCACCATGGGAGCGTATACATATAGATTATATGCAAGTAGGTACGAGATTTTTTCTCGTGGTAGTAGACAGTTACAGCAAATGGGTGGAGTGTTTGCATATGAGCTCTAATTTGACAACAAAATCACTAATTCAGAAGCTGAAGTCTTTGTTTTGCACATTCGGATTAGTGAGGGTGATTGTTTCAGATAACGATCCAAAAATAAGCAATGTTGAATTCAAGCGTTTTTGTGATCTCAACGGAATAAAGCATTTGACTTCTCCATATTACCACCCTTGCAGCAATGGTCAGGCTGAGAATTCAATAAATCTTGCAAAAAGTCGATTAAATTTATACTATCGCAAAATGAAAACGTATCAATTGAGCGTTTGAATGAATTGTTGTCATCATATTTATTTGAGTACCGAAATAGTGATCATTGTAGTACTAATGCGTCACCGGCGAAGCTGATGTTCGGCCGAGAATTACGAGGTAGGTTAGATTTAATATTAATACTATTTAATACAAGCATACGGATTTAACAGAACAGGTACCTTGTAATCACGAATTTAATGTAGGTGATGTGGTTTGGGCGCGATGTTTTGTGTCTAGGAAACCGATTTGGGTAAAAGGAACAATATTAAACAAGATGGGTAGTAGAATGTTTTCAGTTCTAATCGATGGTCATGGACAGTGTGAGAGGCATATTGATCAATTAAGACGTTATCACAGTACTGTAAATATCTCGAATTCATGTGATTATTCTCCATTATCTAGGCCAATACCGTCTAACCAAGAAACCGAATCTGTTTAATATTTATGCTTCGGAACGCACCTTTTTTTGTTGCGCGACTCGGACCGCGAGTGATCGGAACGGAACTAGCTAGCTGTCACTTGTATAGAAACGAGATGACGAGTTAGAGGTTACTTTTTTGGACATGGAGAAAATGTCGGCACATGGCATTCGGGCCTTGGCTGTATTTTATTTGTAATAATTGTCTAACACAGGTATCGGGCCTGGTCGGAATGTTAATTATAATAAGCACGGAACAATCGTCGGGAAATAAGTAGATTCACGTCATCGGAGTGAGTGCTTCGTGTTGTGAAAGGTTAAAGTGGTTCGGTCCCCAATTCGTCGCATTCGGACAGCGACTCTTTGTGTCGGCAAGCAACACGACGGCGACAGCATCGGGCTACGACGAGAGTAAGATTCGACTCCTCTCCCTCCACCCTTGTGCTCCTCATCCCGTGTTCCTGCCTCGAATTGAGCTTTCGAATTCCGGTCCACGGCGTCAAAGGTCAGTACTCCTGGTGAAAAACAACCCTGCCAAGATTCCACGCCCGTTCGGTTGAGGCATGGAATTTAATCATTTTGGTAGCAGAGCGTGGTTTCCTAGTGAGAAATCGATTCACGGACGGTTGTAGGGTTGTTTTTTTGCCACATTGTAGCTGGGAGAGGGTGGATACCTCGGATTGGTCGGCAATCATTTTGTGAGTGAGTCTTGTTGTCGGTATACCACAATTGAGGTTCATTTTCGGTTAGTGAACGTATAATTGACGATTTAGTTAACAATTATTATAAATTTGTAGTCGGAAACTACTCAGTGTCCATAAGTAACAGTCATTCGGTCGGACTATAGTATTGCAGTCGGGTTCCATAGTATTGCTGTGTTATTTCGGATTACAGAGCAGGGTCAGGCTATTTAAGGGGTATTAAGCTGATTTTGCTGACCTCAGTAGAAGTGTGGGTCATATCGGAGGGGCCACTTCTAGAAGGTTCACGGCTACCTACATTATATTAAAAATAGCTTTTTTTATAATACGTTTTTGTGTGTTATTTGTATTGTGCTTTATGGTGGCATTCTCTTATTGATTTAGAGTGTATAGTTATAAGGTGTATATCCACAGGGCGACCATATTAAATATTTTTTAAGATTTAATTGTTTTAGTGGTTGCCTTAGTTTTGACAACTTAGTTTTAATTTCTGTGCCCAGCGCTGACGGGCAAGTGCTGGTCTCTGGCTATACTTAGTTCGGTAGTGAAGTATAAGACCAGAATCTATTAAATCGGTCAACATGGCACCTTCGGCCTTGACGGTACTGCGGCATGGTGTCCGTGAGGAAATGAGATGGCTCGCCCATACTCATAAGTATGTGGAGCGACCAGATATGGATGATGTCCTGCTCAAGCGTGTGGAGGACGCAATGACATGCGTCGGGAAGGTGTGTCGGCTGGCTGTGGAGGCTGAAGCTCTCGGGCTTACTGATGAAGCCTCGGTGGCTGCAGTGAAACAGCTCTGCGCGGATGCTGACCAAGCGATGGAATGCTTGGGTGACATCGAGCGTCGCGCGGAGAAAATTAAGCGGTCGCGAAGGAATGACCTTGGGGAGGGTAACGGAGACCCACCCCCGAAGGGTGTTGTTGGACGGCTGCCACACCTGGAGATTCCGGCCTTCAGTGGGGCAATTGATGAGTGACCGGCCTTCATTAATTTATTTGATAGTTTGGTCCACGGTCAGGACGACCTGACAACGCCTACAAGTTGGCCCAACTATTGATGGCTCTGCGGGGTGAACCGAAGGAGTTGGTCGGTCACCTAACGGTCACGGCGGGCAATTATGAGATAGCCAGGTCCATATTGTTTGACCGCTACCAACACAAACGGCGGTTGGTTGATGCGCAGCTGGGGAAGCTGTTTAGCATCCCTAAAGTAACCCGGGATGTTGACATCCGAGTACAGGTGCTGTACTGGTGGCTGGTGGTGGCTCAACCCTGTGCTGGTGGCCACTAAGGCCCTTCAGAACCTTGGTCTTCCGGTAGACCAATGGTCATATATTGTTTTGTATATGGTTTTGTCACGGTTGCCTGCAGCTTTTCAAAGTCGGTTTGAACAGCTGCATGGGGGCAGTAGCACGGAACTGCCCACGCTCGTCCAATTGACGGATTTTTTGGAGGGTGAATGCAGGCGATGTGACACACTGGACATGGAGGCCAGTGTGCAGCGCCAACCCGCGCGGATGCGGGAGGGCCCGCGCCCCCCGCCCCCACGGGGGGGTGGGTGGTCGAAACAATTTGGCGTTTTGAATGCCGCGCCATCGGGTGACGGCTGTGTGCACTGCGACAGTGCCGGTCATGACGTGACCAGTTGCGCCAACTTTAAGGCGCTCGGGGTAGCTGCCCGCAGGAAGATAGTCTTCCGCCACCGATTGTGTTTCGGTTGTTTGGGGCCGCACACGCTGAGCGAGTGCTCGCGCGCGTTCCCCTGTGAGTGCTGTGGTGGCAATGGCTGAATCGGTCAGGCCCTTCGGACGGTCACCAGGGCCGGACTCAGGTTGGTCGGCCACAGGGCCCAACCAGGGCCGGACCCAGTCCCCCTCCGGGCAACGGGAGTCACCAACGGGGTGACTGGGGTACCCGCGGACGGGACCCCCCCCCGAGGGGAAGGGGGCAGTGCGGGGGGTAACATGCGGGATAGCCGGGGTTCGGTTGCCGCTGTCCACGGTCAGCGAGGACTTCGGGCAGCTGGCTCACCGCGTGTTACGGGCGGGTGTCAGATGGCACCTATGAGTGGCGCGAAGGCTGGGAGCCCACCACCTTCTGCGCCACCCTGCCCGTCGCTCTGGGAGGCGAACAGGGAGGCGAACAGTCGGATGTCGCCCCCATTCCTAAAGCGCCCCAGGTTGGATCCGCTCTCCCCCATCCATACACGGTGGCCACCGGGCACACCGTACACCGTCCGGTATGGTCGGATACCGGGACAGCGAGGGGCCTATTATACGGGTTGGGACCCCTTGATGTACATACGGTCTGATATGCCGGTTGCATATCAGCAGCCGAGTTACTCCGAGGCCGACGGAGGTCTCAGGGGGTTCGGATCCCGCGGAGGTTCCCGCTAGGGACACGCCGCCCACTTACAGGGTGCCGCCACTCCACAGACGGTCATGCTCCCCACCGCCTCTGTGATAGCGTGGAGTTCGGACGGCAAGTCATGTGTGGCACGAGCACTATTGGACTCGGGGGCCCAGGGGTGCTTAGTCTCGTGCAACCTTGTAAGATGGTTGGGCATTTCGGTAAGGGAGTATCCACATTCCATTCGGGGAATTGGGAACACGGAAGTCGGTTCCGTTAAGGGAGTATGTCGGATTGCTCTCTCGTCACGGGTGGATTCATCGGTGAATCTGACGGTCACGGCATTAGTCATGCCTAATGTGATGGGCTCACACCCTCACGTACGGTTGTCGCCCTCGGTGCGACAGTTGGTCGCTGGGTTGTCACTGGCTGACCCGGAGTTCGATATTCCGGGCCCAGTAGACATTTTATTGAGTGTCGATGCCTTGGGATACCTGTTAGTGCCAGGTGTCCACGTGTTGCAGGCGACTGGTCTGGTTTCGGTCAACACCAGACTGGGCCATGCGGTAATGGGTCCGGTCATGCCGGCTGCCCCACGCCTAGCGACTCGTAGTCCCTTATTCGGTTCTGTAGTCTCGGAGGTGATACAGAAGTTTTGGGAGGTGGAGGAGGAGGGAACCACCTACGGTCCGCCGGCTGGACCCGGTTGAAGAAGAGTGTGAACAGTTTTATCGGAACAATACTGGTCGCCTTCGGTCAGGTGGATTTCTCACACGTCTTCCATTCCGGAGTGATCGCCCACCGCTGGGCAGTTCACACCATGCAGCCGAGACGCGGCTTCTGTCGATGGAACGCATGAAGCGTGACGGGATTTTCCGGCAGAAGTACGTCGACTTCATGCGGGAATACGAGTCGCTCGGCCACATGTCGGTTTCGGGTATCGACTGGAAGCGTGAAGACCACTGCTTCCTGCCTCATCACGCGGTCTTGAGGACCCCGGAGGGCAAAATACGGGTAGAGTTCGATGGATCGGCATCAACATCTAACGGCATGAACCTGAACCAGTGTTTGCATTCAGGGCCGAAGTTGAACCATGACATCGTGGATGTTATCACACGGTTCCGTCGACACAATGTTGTGTTTGTAGCTGACATCCGGATGATGTTTAGACAGACGGTCATTCACCCTGACGATAGACGGTATCAGCTGATACTGTGGCGAGAGAGCCCAGATCAGCCCATCAGGGTGTACGAGCTGAACACCAACACGTACGGGCTACGGTCTAGTCCTTATTTGGCGATTCGCACTCTGCGGGAGTTGGCGGATCGAGAACGGTTAAATTTCCTTAGAGGAGCAGCGATCCTGGAGCAGGATCTCTACGTGGACGATATCTGTACCGGTGCAGATTCCGTGGAGGTTACGAGCTCCGGAAATGGATGTCGAACTCTTCAGAGTTACTGTCTGGTCTTCCGGATGACTACCAGCAGGATCCCCACATTTTTGAAAATTTGGAAAATCCAAATATTTTGTCGGTATTAGGCGTCCAGTACCAGCCGGTGTCAGACATGTTTTCGTATCGGGTCGAGTTGGACTCCCCGAAGGTCTCGACGAAACGGAACGTCCTTTCAACGGTGGCTAGGATTTGATCCAAACGGGTGGATCACCCCGGTAACATTTCAGCTCAAGTGTTTTATGCAGCAATTGTGGTCTGCTGAGCTGAAATGGGACGACCCGATCGGCGGGTCATTGAGCTCAGAGTGGGACTCGTTCTTTTCGACCCTGCCTGGCATCAATCGGATTTCACTGCCACGGAGGTTGGTCCCCATCAAACGATACACCGCCACCCTGCATGGGTTTTGCGATGCCTCGGAGAAGGGCTACGGAGCTGCGGTATATCTGCGTACGGTCGACTCCTCGGGGGAGGTTGATGTGCGGTTGGTCATGGCCAAGAGCAAGGTTGCACCGTTGCGCACTCGCCTGACCATTCCCAAATTAGAGCTTTCAGGAGCGGCTCTCCTGACTCGTCTGGTCAACCACACGATGACGGTTCTTCGTGGGTCAATAGCGTTAGAAGATACGGTCTACGCTTGGACGGACAGCCAGATCGTGTTATGCTGGCTGAAGGCTTCAGTTCACAAGCTGGAGATTTTTGTGGCGAATCGGGTTTCGCAGATTTTGAATTCGGAGGTTCCCTTAATCTGGAGACATGTTCCAGGGGAAATGAACCCATCAGACTGTGCGTCTCGTGGGTGTCACGCTCCGGAGTTGGTTGGACATCCCTTGTGGTGGGGTCCAAAATGGTTGACTCAAGCCGAATCGGATTGGCCAATGAGTCCACGCGTTACCTCGGCCAACGGCGCCTTGACAGTCGGTGTCTGTACGACGCAACCAGAGCCGGAAGAGGAGTTCAGCCTGCTGGAACGGTACAGCTCGCTCGACAAGCTGGTCAATGTGACCGCCTGGATCTTCCGATTTGCGCGGAATTGTCGCAATTCTGAGGCGCAACGGATGCGGACACAGGTCCTGACACCACGGGAACGGAACCATGCGTTGTTCGCATTGGTACGGAACGTGCAGACGGTGCACTTTAAGTCCGAATTGGACATTCTGAGACGCGGACGCGTCCAACTGAAGGGAGCTGTGGCTCGGCTCAACCCGTTTATTGACCCTCAAGGATTGCTGAGGGTAGGAGGTCGGCTGTGGAATGCCAACCTGCCTTATGCGGCTCGCCACTCGTTGTTACTCCCTAGGAAAGGGAAGTTGGTCGAACTGTTGATACAGGATCGACACATTCGGAACGGGCATGTCGGATGCCACGCCTTGATGGCGTTTCTCCAGCGCGAGTTCTGGATTCTATCGGGAAGACGCTTAGTGCGTAGCGTCGTATTTCGGTGCCTGCCTTGTTATCGGGCCAAGGCGGCTATGATGCAGCCCCAGATGGGCGATTTGCCCTCGGATAGGGTTAACGAAATCCGGCCCTTTGCGGGTGTCGGAACGGATTTCGCGGGACCATTCATGGTCAAGTCTTCACAGCTACGGAACGCCAGATTAGTGAAGGCATACCTGTGCGTCTTCGTGTGCTTGGCCACGAAGGCAGTCCACTTGGAGGTGGTCAGTGACCTCACTATAGAGGCATTTATCGCATGTCTAGATCGGTTCGTCTCACGAAGGGGCCTCCCGACATTAATCCGTTCGGACAACGGCACAAATTTTGTCGGAGCCAGGCGATATCTGCAGGAGGTCACTCAATTCCTGAACGGTAACCAGGATGCCATCGGTACGGCTTGCTCCCGACGAGGGATTGAATGGGTTTTCAGTCCGCCGGGATGTCCTCATTGGGGAGAAATTTTTGAGGCTGCGGTTAAATCGGCTAAGTCGCACCTGACGGGGATCATCGGTGAGACCTCTCTACGCTTTGAAGAGCTTGCGACGCTGTTCTGTAAAATTGAAATGACACTGAACTCGCGTCCGTTGTGCCCGCTCAGTTCGGATCCAAATGATTTGGAAGCGTTGACGCCGGTTCACTTCCTGATAGGTCAGCCCCTTAACGCCCTGCCAGAATACCCATTCGGTGATGTTAAGTTAAGTCGGTTAACTAGGTGGCAGATGTTGCAGCAGATGGCTCAAGATTTTTGGAAACGGTGGTCCCTTGAGTACTTGCACATCTTGCAGCAGCGCCTTAAGTGGACTGACCGGACGAGCCCCCCTCAAGTCGGTGATTTGGTGCTGATTAAGGATGCGAACCTGCCATCATTGAGATGGAGACGAGGACGGATCGTCAAATTGTACACGGGTCGGGATGGCACGCCTCGATCAGCAGAAGTCAAGGTGGGGGACTCGGTCCTCAAGAGAGCGGTCGCAACACTTTCTCGCCTTCCTATTGATTAGGGACAGGTTCGGGCCTGTCCGGGCGGGTGACTGTTTAATATTTATGCTTTGGAACGCACCGGTTTTCGTTGCGCGACTCGGACCGCGAGTGATCGGAACGGAACTAGCTAGCTGTCACTTGTATAGAAACGAGATGACGAGTTAGAGGTTACTTTTTTGGACATGGAGAAAATGTCGGCACATGGCATTCGGGCCTTGGCTGTATTTTATTTGTAATAATTGTCTAACACAGGTGTCGGGCCTGGTCGGAATGTTAATTATAATAAGCACGGAACAATCGTCGGGAAATAAGTAGATTCACGTCATCGGAGTGAGTGCTTCGTGTTGTGAAAGGTTAAAGTGGTTCGGTCCCCAATTCGTCGCATTCGGACAGCGACTCTTTGTGTCGGCAAGCAACACGACGGCGACAGCATCGGGCTACGACGAGAGTAAGATTCGACTCCTCTCCCTCCACCCTTGTGCTCCTCATCCCGTGTTCCTGCCTCGAATTGAGCTTTCGAATTCCGGTCCACGGCGTCAAAGGTCAGTACTCCTGGTGAAAAACAACCCTGCCAAGATTCCACGCCCGTTCGGTTGAGGCGTGGAATTTAATCAGAATCAGATGAGACTGACGATGCTCCTACCACGACACGAGAAGTTGTGCTGGGACCATCGACGTCAGAGCCGAATGTATTAATTTCCGAGGAGTTTTTCGATTGTGATGCACCGGCTGTATCAGATTCCCGCACCGGCACTGTTGTGTCGTGTGCGTCGCCCCCGCCCCCGCCCCCGTCGCCCCCGCCACCGGATGCGAGTATGGAGTCGGCGCCGGAAGCGGCTCCGGGCCAGAGTATAGCGTTGGAGGAAGTAGACGTTCAGCAGACTAACTCTAATGACAATGCTGATCTAGGTCCTCAACGATATGATCAAAGATTAAGGGCCAGAACTAAACATATAAATTATAAGATTTAGTTTTAAATTATTTTTATCTTTACCAGTATTGTGTAGTATACTTACTAAACTACTACTACTAAATGTACAAAAGTTTGCCATCTAGTATTTATATGTATGCTTTAAAGTAAGTTTGTGTTATTATAGATATTATAATTTATTTTCTGTTGTTACAGGTTTTCAGATTAGTGTGAGAGGAATGTGATGTATGTACCTTGATGTATCGATGTACGAGCTAGAGATCTTGCATCTCAAATGTAATCTGCCATCTCGCTTGCAGTAATAAACACGTAGCCATAGCAAGCGGTCGTTTCATTACAGTGTTGTAACTATGTTTTTCATAGTGTTTGTATGAATGACAAAGTTATCTTTGCGGTTTTTAATAAATGTTTTATATCTTAAGAACTGCTTATTTTATTTTGTTCAAACGATACACAGTATATATTTTTAGTAGATATTTCACTCTCATACTTTAAAAGTTAGAGGGAGGGGGGACACACATTTTTCCACTTTGGAAGAGTCTGTCTCTTTAACGATTTACTTTGAGGAAAAATGGTTTCTGGTATAGGATTCACACATATAGGTTTGATGAAAAAAAAATTTTTTGGTTCCGGTTCCATGTATTCCCTTTGTTTTTTTATTTTTTATTTTTGTATGGAATCTTAAAGCGGTTTACAGAATACATCTACATACCAAGTTTCAACTGTGTAGTCTTAATAGTTTCTGCATAAATTTGCTGTGACATACGGACGGACGGACAGACAGACTTGAGGAAATTATAAGGGTCCTCTACGTAACCCAAAAAAAACATAAAAGTCACGAAAGAAATAGAATAGGGCCAATGGCAGCATTGCGGGGACTTTCTCCCAACATCATTCTTTGGCTGTACGTGACGGTGATCCGTCCTCTTGTCTGCTACGGAGCTGTGGTGTGGTGGACCAGGACCAAACTAACCACAATGGTAAGCAAACTCCAAAGCTTCCAAAGGCTAGCCTGCATGGCTATCACAGGTAGTATGAGAACTACTCCAACAGCAGCAATGGAGGCCATGCTGTGTCTTCCGCCACTCCAGCTGTATATTAAGCAGGAGGCCGCGTCATCTGCGGTGAGACTCAACACCTTAGGACTTTGGAGAAAAAACAGGACCTCACACACCGCCATCCTAGGGGAAGTTTACAAAAAAAATCCCATCTCTATGGCTTGCAGTGACAGAATCCCTAAACAATTTGTTTTCGACAAAAATACAATATAAAGTTACATGAAGACCATCGGGTTGAGAGGCTCGACGTTAAAGAGCACAGAATTTTCACCGATGGTTCAAAAACTGAAGCAGGCACAGGTTCAGGCACCTTCTCGGAGGACATAAACATCAAGATAGCCATTCCACTGGGTGCCCATAATACTGTCTTTCAAGCTGAATGCATGGGCATCATCTCGGCCGCTAATGCCATAGCATCGAGAAAGGTAAGAGATTCCTCCATTCGAATCCTCTCGGATAGCATGGCCGTCTTACAAGCCCTTAATAGCAACACTATTAACTCAGGGCTAATCTACGAGTGTCATAAACGACTAATGGAGGTATGTCAACATAACCGCGTAATCCTTCAATGGATAAAAGGAGACAGCGGGTCAAGAGGTAACGATGCAGCGGATGAGTTGGCGCGTAAAGGATCTAGCTTGGCAGCGTATGGTCCCGAACCTATCATCCCTCTTCCCTTCAAGATGGTACGCACATTTCTGAGAGAGTCGACCAGGAATGATCATGCCACTCTTTGGACAAACCATAAGGAGTGCAGACAGGCTAAGCTGGCCTTGCCGTCCCCTAGCGCTAGGCTTGCTAAGACCTTGCTTCGACTGAGTAGGCCGCGCATGCGACTGGTAACTGCAGCACTTACTGGCCATGGTTTCTTTAATAAACATCTATATGTCCTAGGTGTTACCGACAGCCCCCTTTGCAGAGCCTGCTTGGAGGCAGAATAAACAGTTGCTCACGTCCTCATGGAGTGCACAGGAGTAGCGGACTACAGGGCTAAACACCTCGATCAATCGAGGGACCTTCCAGGGATAGCCGGTAACGTAAAGGGCCTGCTGGCGTTCCTGGAGGAGTTGGGTTGGCTCGAATGATATTGCATTCCCACCCACACGCAAAATAGGCGCTTTCGTCGTCGAGTTGCGGAAACCAGCCCGTCTTACAATTGACAATGGCAGCATTGCTAAAAATAATATACCTGAAAAACCCTTAAGGCGGCGCATTAGGACAAGTTTTGTTTAGTTGAGTTAAGGTATGTCGTTATGGGTTGAGTTAAGTTATGTCGGTAACAGTTGAGTTATGTTAAGATAAGTCATTAAAAGTTATTTAATACGGATAATTTAATTTTTTTTTTTTTTTTTTTTAATTTATTTATCAAATTACAGAGTTTTAAATACTTATCTAACTTAATGCACTACTTAAACCACTAAGGTTTGTATGTAGCACAAAATTAGTCTAGTGTATTATGTAGGTGGGTCGATAAAAACAATATGTATAAGCATGAAGTCAGTTGCTGGCTAAAAGGCAAAATACAGTTTGTGTACGACTATGGAAGTAATGATATAAAGTGTGATTTTAATTTGTGATTGATATTTTTGGGATGGATTGATGATTTGAGTTCCGGACAGAGACCGTTAAGAAGACGAGGAATTAGATAGCTAATTCGACGTTTCCCGTAAAAGTTATTTGCTCCTAAAGTCATCAGCTTTTTTTTCGTGCAGCTTCTGGTGCCGATTTTATGTGATAACGGTTTTTGGACGGATAAATTGAAGAATTGTTCTTTTAGTAGTGTGTATTCTACTTTGGTGTGTACTGGTAGTGTTTTACAGTATTTGAACAGTTTGAGCTTATCATTGGAGTACTGGAGTCTGATTTTTGGAGGTACTATATTTTTTAGAATTTTAATTTGTAGACGTAGTATGCAGTCTAGGGAAGTTTTATGCGTGAGTCCGTAGCTACTGAGCCCATAGGAAATTACGGAGTCTGCCAAAGCATTGTACAGCATTAACCTGATGTTAAAGGGCAGGCGATTTTTTATTATGTGCATGTTAGCCAGAAAAGCTCGAAGCTTTGTACACACCCGTTCTATATGACTATTCCAGTTAAACTTGTGATCTATTACCAGACCCAGGTAGACGTGCGAGTTGACGAGTTCTATATTGGGGCAGTGGCAAGATTTTGTAATATTTTGGTCATGCATACAAGTATGACTGTGTGATATGAGAGGTGTTTCGAGATTGCTTTTCATGTATGGTGATTTAATGAGTATGAGTTTTGTTTTATTGCTGTTTAAAACTAAGCCCGAGTCATGACACCATTGCTTGAGCTTGTCGAAGTCAGCTTGAAGCATACACATCGCGGAGTTAACATCGTCACTGGCAATAATAAAGCATGTGTCATCAGCAAACTGATAAGCTGTGCAGGAGTCAAGGCATGTGCACATATCATTCACATAGGTGAGAAAATGCAAGGGCCCGAGCACCGAGCCCTGGGCGGTTCCTACTGCGGCTGGCCTTTGGTCACTGAGGCTATCATCTATCTTGACACAAGAGGATCTGTTACGGAGATAGCTTTCACACCAGCGTAGTAAGGGTCCCCTGATGCCATTTGCGTCCAACTTACCAATTAGCTTTTTGTGATCAAGAGTATCAAATGCTCTGGAAAAGTCTATAAACAGGGCCAGGACTTGTTTTTTGTTATTTAGGTATGTATTAATATCATCCGTGAATTTGGAAAGTAACATAGTTGTATTTTTTTTGGGCTGAAAGCCAAATTGGCTTTTAGATATAATATTATTTTTTTGGTAGAACGAGTGGATTTGATCACAAACAAATTTTTCTATTATTTTGTCTATTGATGACAGCAATGTGATAGGCCGATAGTCTGAAGCATTTTCGCGCTTTCCCTTTTTAAAAACTGGTCGTATGCATCCTATCTTGAGCCCATCAGGATATTGCCCTGTTTTAATAGCGGTGTTAATAAGATTACATATAGCTGAGGCAATATTATTAGTAACTTTTTTTATGTCAATAACCCTGACTCCGTCAAGCCCCGGGGCTTTGTGATCATTCAATTGTTTGATAACCTTCGATATTTTGTCTGGTGTAGCTTTTTGGTAATATATACTTACACTAGACGTCCTATTGCGCTGTGCATCGCTTAGATTTATATTGCAGTTGGGTAGTATGTTCTGCACAGATTCATCAAAGGTATCAGCAAAAATGTTGGCTATCTCTTTAGAAGTAATATTTTGCGAGCTAAATGCGTTAAGAATGGCTTGGTCTTAATACACATTCCTTTAGTCTTTTTTGTTATAGCTTTCCAAAAAGGCCAATACATTAGTCATGCAAGGCTAAGGACTGCCCCAGTATATTTAAAAACTTCTCACTAGCCAATAGCATTTAAATATATTATAAATCGCTCCAGCGCTCTTCGGCAGTCCCTATTGGGCAGAAAATTGTTTAGGCAGATGCTGGATTAGACAGAATACAAGCAGTATAAAACGTCTTACCTAGGTATATTAGTATGAGGGTATATTTATATTATTGCGGGTCAACGCCTGATAAGAACGGCGTGTAACAAAATTAAACCTACTACACACTATTGACCAGTTTTTTTTTACTTTACGCGAACTGTACCAAACAATTTCACGCGTTGTGCGGTTGGCGCATCGTTCAGCCACAAGCTATTTTTCCTATCGCCGTTATTAGCAATCGTCGCTCCGCAAACAATTCGTCTGTTACGTAGATTCGAATGACGTTTTAGTGACGCACGCTAGTTCGAAAATTTTTGATTTCTCATTTTCTCAGATGGGGTGGCAGAAGCACAGCATAGCCATGCCAGTCACAATAACATGTCTTTACTCAGATAGGGTGGCAAAGGCACAACTTCATGTTAAACGAGTGCTACAACTTATTGTTTAGTTGCAAACTTAGTTACAAGTCCACCTAATAAAAGCGTATTAAAAACTTCACACCGATTAAAAAGAGTGTGCTTTAGACCACACAACTGAAGTAAAACTTCTTTAGCTCTAATGCTTCAAAAATACATCTCCTGCACTGTGTCTGGCTATGAGAGGAAGAGAGAAAGAAAATGTGCGCGCGCACCTCCCGTACGCCTCGCCCGATCACACTTTTCGTAACGCTCTCGTCACGCATTCGCCAGCCTACTCCCCAAGTCAAGCGTGCGTAAGGAAGTTTTACTTCAAAAAATTACAGCTGTCAAAAATACTGATGTGACAAAATAGTGACAGCTGTCAATAACATATGTAAAAAATACTGATATGTGACCAAAATAATGACAGCTGTCAATAATAGTGACAGCTATAAAAAAACATATATAGGTGTTATTATATTACCTATGTGAAGTTATGACTCTGCCAACCCATCTGAGAAAAGGCATGATATTGGTATTGGATGAAATGGGATTTGGATGAATTGGGAATTGGATGAAATGGGAATTGGATGAATTTAGAACTTGGATGAAAATGGGAATTGGATGAAACGAATGCTATATTTATATTTTTATATTATCTTGAGCAGAGATGAGCTTGCTCTTGTTAAGGGTTAGTCGAACGAAAATGGCCAAACTTAAGTTTTTAATGTCTGGCTCTGCGGTCTCCTATATCCTACAGTTAATTAGGATTGCCTACACCTTTTGCACATCCCGTAATATATAGCTATATTTTTCTGCGTGTATTCTTTGTAAATCAAGAGTTGGGTCTATTAATTACAAGTCGACAGTTTGATGGTCCACGGCCATCGTCCATGACTGCCCAAAACAGATAGCAAATTTCCACTAACAATTACCACAGTTTCGTAACAAAAATGTATGATTAGTACATTTCATCACAACCTTGATGGCTAAACACGATCGAGATTCATCTCAATTCCGTAAACAAAGAATAGTTGCGACAGGAAACAATCATCGAGCAATTTGGCCAGTTAAACTCATTTGCCTTGTAATTGAATACTATCGGGGAATCATCATTTTCATCTCGCGATTAGGCATTCAGGTCACGATGCAGTGCAGCTATTTCCCTAATTGTATACGTCTAGTCTAGCGCACCTAGTGACCGGCGCGTGCGCATCAATAGACGTAAATGCGCGTGTCGCCGTGTTGCGACAGCGCAGCGTACGAGACAATGGATGCAGCGGACCATTTTTGCCACTTCGCTGTTGAATCTCCTGAATGTTTTAGCAACACTTATCTGCGCCCTGCACCGGAAAATTAAGAGGCAAAACAGCGCGTAATCCTAGTTTAATTACTGGTTATCTCAAGCGTGGTGGTACATTACTGGAGCTTGTTGCTAAGGTAAAGTTTGTGCTTGTACGAAACCATGAAGCGCAAATGACGTTTTATAATTATTCTTTTGCACTCGCGATTTCGACTCGTTACTTCTTCTGCCTAAGAGCTCAGACAGATAGAGAGGCTAAAAGCTCCTGGTATAATGGGTTTCCCGCTTGCTTCTCACACAGGAGAGGCAGGTTTGTATGAACCAACGAGATAATTCATTTATCATAACTACAGCATCGGACGTTCAATGTTTCGGATGACACGTTAAGCTGTTGGTCCCAGCTACTATCGCTACTGGTAGTGGTCGTAAAACCCCTCCAGCGCGGTGGAGTATGGCTTAATCTTTCTCGTATCCGGGTTAAGGCGTGTGCCCCTCGGTGGGGACATTAATGGGCTACATTTAATATAATTCTTCTGGAATTTATGCTGTGCTTAATTCGAAGGTCCAGGGGCTACAATCATACTGTATTGGGTATTTTGGGGTAACTTGACGTGACATTCGCGACTGACAGGCTTGTGTACGATCTTAGGGTATGGCACTTAATCTGAATTTGGACGCTGTCTATCTGTCAAAGTCGTCAAATTCTATTCATAATTCTTTATTGCGCACATATTTAAATTTAAAAGGTTACATTAAGGGAAAGCATGTATTCAACGGCGAGCTTATCTCTAAAAATAGATTTATTCCGGCTAACCAAGGCATGAAATGGAAATATATCATGAAAGGTATCAGTGCACAATATCGAATATCTAATGTATATTAAAATACATAGGTATACCAGACTACTAAATAAATACCAATAAATCTTATAGTTATCTGTGTATATAGTTTAAGTGTAAATAATATATATACTATAACTATCACGTAAGAGAGAGGAAGCGCTCTTTTACCCAGTTTTTGAAAGAGACAAGAGAAGGACTGTCTCTTTTAGTGCTAGGAAGCGCGTTCCACAGTCGGACCGTCTGCAACCTGAAGGAGTGTTAGGCTAGTATGCCGAGGTGCTATGCCGTGGAGTGGCTAAGAGTGAGACCGTGGGAGATCTCCGGTACCGATCTTCTGAAAAGAGATATTCAAAGCGGTCTCGAAGGTAGCTGGGGTAACGCGGATTTTTCAATATATTTAAAAGATAATAATAATAATACCTTGGACTTATTTACACACATTGATCTAGCCCCAAGCTAGGATTCCCTGTATCTTGGGTACTATACACCGATACACAAAATTATATAGATAAATATTATACTTAGATAGATAAACCATGACTAGGGTACAAACATCCGTTCTCATCAAACAAATATTTGCTAGAAAGAAAGAAAGATAAGAAAGAATACTTATGACTAATCGGAAGCCACACCAACTCTTTGCGATATTGAGAAACATGCTCGAATTTGCCCTTACTTCTTCTATCGCCTTCTATTTACTTCTTCTTATAATATGGCGTCCTAACCTCATTTGAGGTTAATTTTGCCAGTGTCAAGTATTTAAAAGATCACGTTACTAGCTTTTGAACGTAACCTCAGATAAATAACACTCGGCTTTGCCCCCAACTACGCCAGCGCCACCAAGCGGGTGCAAAGGCAGGCATACTGCCCACCCGCTAGTAAAACGCAGTAATGACCAAAAAGAACTTCTGAGAAAAACGCGTTTAAGTTTGTAAAAAAAAATAAAAAAATTTGGAATATTTGAAAATTTGTCGTTGCGTTTTTTGACAGTGTGGATGCGTATTTTCTTGGATACTAACTTATTGTAAGCAATAATGAATTGCCTAATAAATTAAATAAATCAATTTTTACCCTTTACTGCGCAGTAAATTATGTGTTTAAAATACTAAAAAGCAGTAACATAAAATTGTATCGTCTTCAGCTGTAATATTTAAGCTTGAACTGCGTTTTAGCTAGTTTAAAAAAATATGATTGTTAGAATGTTGAGTAGGACTAAAATTTTCTAATCAACACCTTAGCAATTATTATTACACCAGATGTTCCGGCTCTTAATGCGTTTGGGTCGTTTTTGGGCACCATTTACAAACGTCCTAAGAAGAAACGAGTAGAACAGAAAAATAGCGCGAAAATCGCTGGTCAAGAATCTGTATTTAACTCCACTTGACCCAAAATGGTCATTACTGCGTTTTACTGGCGGGTGGGCAGTGTAGGTGCCACTGCTAGCTTTAACTCCACAGATATTCCAGCTTAAGTATGTCGGTACCTTTCCTTCCCCGTAAAACAAGGGATTGACTGAAACATATTAACTGTATTGACACCTTACTGCCACATCCTGTCGCCAACATTACAGAAAGCAAGATCCGTGCCGGTAATTGTATCTCTTGTGTTCATGTAACATGTTAATTTATCCATGTCCTCAACGGTTGTCAATTTAATTAATTGTGGATAATCAATTTAGCGGATTTTCGAAGCACATCAATGTCATCCAAGGATTTTCCGCCGCGGAGCAGCCATGCGTGCTGAGCTCTCTGGGGGCGCTACCGCTCTTACCACACACGCCACACAGGATACGGAGACCCTACTGCAATAGAATGTTCTGGTTCACAAAATACCAGAACGAGTAATAAAGAAGAAGGAATGGTTACAATTTCTGCACACATAAAGGGACTAGCTAATAACATGACAATCACATACCTTCCATGGTAAGAATGGAATTTAACTACTTGCGTCATCAACTTCTCATACCCCACGGAAAGGTGTAAGTTAGCGATTATCTGCGTATGATATTGAAGGTTAGGGTGTAACTCAATCAAGGGTGTGATTGTTGTCCTCAGCAAGTTTAAGGAAATCAGACAAGTTCGGCTCGGACTCGCACACGACGGGTTCCAAAGTCAAAGTACTTTATTACTGTAGATTTAAATAAACGTAATTTTTTGCCCCTTCTCTACATTGGACCACTGTGGGAGAAGAAGGGCGTAGAAACTCGCACAGATTGATTTTTAGATCTCTTTTAAAAATTGGTTGTGCTTAACTAATACAAATATGAAAAATTTAATTATTATGATTAATAAGCAGGAATAAATAATTACAAAATTATTAACAGCAAGGTCTGTGTTGAGCTTGATTAACCCCGTACAATCCCGCCATAAAAGTAATCTGGAACGCATACTATGGTAATATCCCTTTTTGGACAAACATGCTTTTTAAGTTTTTTAATTTCCGTACTATACAACTTAAGGTCAAGGTAATAAAAAGAAACCAAAATGTTTACGTTCAGAACTAGGCTTCGAACCTAGCACCACCCCTACCCTGCAGATAGCCGATCCGCGACGTCAAACGAATTACGCCACCGAAACGATTAATAGTCGACGCAAAATTATCGATTATATTTGAATGAAGATGATTTGGTAATTTGCAGGGGCAGTGATATAGAAACATGTCTTTTGTATGGGGCCCCCTTTTATTTACGCTGTTAGGAACATCAGACAAAGCACGGATGTGGCTACATCTAGGCTAGTATATTTTAGTTACTTTCATAGTGTGATGTCCTATGGTATCTTGTTGTGGGGGAAAGCAGCGGATATTCAAACTATTTTTATTTTACAGAAAAGAGCTATTCGAGCAATTTATAATTTAAAACGAACAGACTCCTTAAGAGAGCTTTTTAAAGAAATTGACATACTAACAGTAGCTAGTCAATTTATTTTCGAAAATATAATGTATGTACGCAAGAACCTTACAACATTTTCCAAACTTAGCGATAGCTGTAATGTTTACCTAAGAAATAATCACAGACTATGTGCGCCCCGTTTTAGACTCGCGAAGGTTAGCAATTCTTTCAAGGGTCAGTGCATTCTCTACTACAATAAGATACCTCTGGAGATTTTGAAATTGCCATTTGAGCAATTTAAAAAGCATGTTAAAGCGACTTTGTCGAAAAAGGGATATTACAATGTTCAAGATTACTTAAATGACAGGACTGTATGGGGTTAATGACTGCTCAACACAGACCTTGCTGTTAATAATTTTGTAATTATTTATTCCAGCTTATTAAATAAAAATAAATCATAATTGTATTAGTTAAGCACAACCTATTTTTAAAAGAGATCTAAAAATCAATCTGTGGGAGTTTGATTTTTACAGTGGTCCAATGTAGAGAAGAGGCAAAAAATGACGTTTGCTAAGAATATGTAAATATCTACAGTAATAAAGTACTTTTGAGTTTGAGTTTGAGTTTGATTGATGAAATCTCGTGTATTTCGTTATTTGTTGCTGTAGCGGCAACAGAAATCACTCTGAATTTCAACTCTCTACCTATTACTGTTCATCAGATAGCCCGGTGACGGACAGACAGACGTGCAGCGGAGGCTTAGTAATAGGGTCCCGTTAGGCACCTAAATATAGCGTCTCGTTGCCTCTGAATATTGTTAGTGCATGCAGTAATCCTGTTCTTACTAGAATAATTACGTAATAGACCCGATGACTCTCGGATCGGCCCCACAACAACACGTTGTAATTAACTGGCGCAAACCGGAACCATCATATACTGGACATGCTCCGTCTGAACTCCGGTGTTTACGAGGTTTATATGCAAAAACAATGCCATTTAGAATTATGTCAGAACAACAGCTGAAACAATCTACCTAATACATTTTCATATTGAATGCTCTCTTATCTCTGTGACCTGAAATAGTACTGAATCGCGAAATTTCCATTTGACTTACCTTTACCAGATACGGTTTCTACGATACGATATCTACCTACATATCATATTTCCATATTCATTTTTCTTGATATTGAAAATAGTGTACAAAGGCGAGCTTATCTCTAACAAGAGATCTCTTCCAGCAAACCCGGATGAGATGGCAAATGTTGATTTGTGTACAAAATTATAAGGAAATAAACAAGTACTTACAATAAATAAAATAAATAACATAATTTCAATGATATTATACTAAATACTTTTAATAAACTACTACTATTATATTCGTATGAAGGTGGAGATGATCCTTCACGAATGTCCAAGCTTGATACCGGGGAGCCTAGGGGAGGTACAGGCTACAACTTCAGGGACGGGCTTCTCAATGATTCCGGTAATACTGTTTCCCGATGATAACAAAACGAAAATATGTTCTATTAGGTCATGTTGGCTCTAGTCATTCAGTCACTTTCTGGCTTAAAGCTGCTGTTCGAGATTAACCCATAGTAGCTCCCAAGAAGTTGATACTCACTGTTCTTCTTTTGGTCATCGGGCCGGTACTTCCGGATGGCCACGGAGACAGCCTGCTCGATGCTCCGCACGTAAACACCGCTCTGTGCCGTCATTGGAGTGAAGTCCCTTTGACGGGGCTCAAACACGTCCCTGATGCCAAGCTGAAGACATGGATGACTTTTATGATCAAATTATGAAGTACGAATCGTAATAACTTAACTAAGCCTGAGAAATCTAGAGGACGAGATTGCTACTGTACATATTAAGGTTTGAAGCAGCCGTCCTCGGATCAAGTTTAACCTATCGGGTTTTGTTTTGTTACATTTTTATTTCGTGCGTCAGAGACTACGACTAAACGCGATTTTACAATTACAACCAAAATATCTCGCTTTGATCGATGTACACATATGATTTGTGTTTTGTACGATGTGCTGGCCCGTGACTTTTTTAAGTGGCATTCTTATTATTTTATGGCTCGATTCAAATAAAAACAGTTAAATTATAATTATCTCGCAATGAAAAACAACGGATGACGACCGGCGTAGGGCTCTCAGCGAAACCTCCCACTCATTGTTATGTTATTTTAGTTTGTAGGGATTTTTTGCCCTACTAAATGCCAACTAATTAGAATTACAATTTGGTATGCTAATTACGCTATAGTAAAGTTGTTGCCAGCGCGGCGGCGGCGGCGGCGGCGTTGTGTCATCGTTGTATCCGAGTAGGTCACAACACTTTATACATCACTTTCACATACTTATATTGTTTTTACAAATTCAAACATACTTATATTATTATATAAGTACTTATGTTATCACGTAGATTCAGGCCACCAACCAGACAAAGGGAAGTGTAAACGAACTCTGTTTTGATATGTCTGGAGAATAGGGACGATAGGTCTTGTAAGCTGGCTTCAATGGACATCGATCGCATAACCTTCGTATAAACAACACTCAAATTTCGTAGGTGAATACGTCTATTATCAACTCAGCACATAACATATTTCCAAAAGATATGTCAGCTTCGAAGTAGCGGTTCGTCCTAAACAGCGCTGGTGCACTGCAATCCCACAAAAAATACTCATAGGAGAATATATTTCTTAACTTTGTACGCGTAGGTAATGGTTTCTAGTAAACTGTTATTAAGACTGTATAGGCATTTATTATATTTGTATAGGATAACAAAGAAATATATATTATTAAATTTCTTGGGAGTGCACTGCATCCGCGCTCTTTTCTTTAGGGCGAGCCGCAAGAATCAATGGGATGGGAAAAAGTTGATATCCTGGTTTCCCTCTCCTGTAAACATACCTTCTGAATATCAGTAGTCAGCGTAACATGCCCCTTTACTGTGAAGCTGGGAACGATTGCGCGTACTCTCCTTGGTCGCACTGCACCGTACACATCCCTCAAGTCTGACTCCCTCGCCATTCGAGCAATCAGGCGACTCAGTTCAGTTGGTCCGGGTCTGTTCGGTAGAATTACAAGTAAGTAATACCGATCGCTGTCCAACGGCAACCGAAGAGCTGATGCTTCTAAGTGAGGAAGATACGCGTGCTCCAATACTGTGTCGTACTTCATGTAAGATACCTGAAAAGGCCAAAGCATTAATTCCCTATTTTTACTTACGTTTACATTTTATACACTAAGGAAAATTAAACATAGGTACCTGTACATTCCTCAGGCCATTTGCCAAAAACATCTTTTGGCCATCACCACTAAAAGAGACACTGGGTAGATCTGGTGGAATATCAAAAGACCTGTAGATAAGGTAGTCGTCCACATAAGGCGGTCTCGTGAATATGAAATCTACAAGTGACTTTTTTTTTCTTGTCAATGTCTCTAATGCCGATCCGTTGGTGGTCGTGGTGTTATCAGGTAATGTGGTCATGTTATCCGTCATTGTGGTAATTTGTTCTGTTGCCGGAGTTATTTCTTCGTTGGCAGCAGTTTCGGTTGTTTCCTGACTGGAGGCTGTAGTTGATTCAAGGGTGGTAAGTGCGGCTGTGTTTGCGGTCGATTCGAGCACATCCGACGTAGAGCCAATGGATTCTACGTCGGATGTGTCTCTCGGCTCTTGTTGCGTCACTGTTGTCTGCGTTGTCTCCATCGTAGTAGTTGCTTCTGTCGCTGCAACAGTCTCTGCATTTGTAGATGCAGGTGGTAATGTCGATTCAACAGTTGTTTCCACAGTATTTTTGGCATTCTCAGACTGTGCTGTATTCTCAGTCTGTTCATTGGAGCTGGGAGCTGGCGTAGCGATCTCCGCAGTAGATACTAATGCGTCAGTGGCAGCGGCTGGAGCAGCACTTGTGGTGGGCTCTCGGACGTCGACTTCTGGAATGGTCTCCGCATTCGGGTTAACTGTAGTTTCTTCCTTGTCTTCGCGGGCAGGAGTCTCTGGCATGGCAGCTGTTGTGGGACTACTGCCCCCAGAAGAGGCCCCGTTAGGCATGCTGGTAGACCTGGGAGCATCATTACTATCGGTGCTGTTTGACTGCGGTGGTAAAGTCGGTAGTTGATCCTTTTCTAGATCGAATCCGTAAAACCGAAGTATATTCTTGTAACTGTCGTTAAAAGTGACATTTTCGTTGTTTAAAGCCAAGCCCGCCAAGAAGCCTTCTTCTGGGACGAAGTAAGTCTGTAAAACAAAATTTATTTCATTCCCTAGTCAAATCTTCACACAGAATCACGACCGTCGAACTTAACCTTTTCACCGCCAAACTCAAATACTTTATTGTAAGTAGGCAAAAATAATGCACTTTTACAAGTCAGAACTTATACGTGGACAAAAATAAATCAAATATGATCAACTAAACTAAGTAAGTAACTGATTATGGTTTGAGTTTAAAAAAGGAAATTTCCCTTTCAAGTGGCACAAGAAAAGGAAACACCATTAACTGTACCAGTGCTTCGGAAATACGCCCAATCCATCAATCTAAATAAAAGAATATAGTACCAAGAAACTCTACGGGGATGTAATTTTTTCATTTTCGTCATATCTTTTATGCCACAATGTACAATATAAAAATAATATAATCTAAAGTGTGGCCGCTGAGAGAATACGGTCCTGACGGCTCAAAACCCATAAAATTTTGACACCTGCAATGAAAAATATTGCTTATTATGTACGCATTAAGAAAATGTCATAGCCGCATTCTAAAAACACAATGACAATGTTAGAACATCGTGTCTATAAGTGCCAATAAGAAATCTCAAAATAACAATTTCAAAAAGAAATAAATAGAATAGATTATACGTTTATTCACTGTATCAGCACACAAGCACAGGATAAAAAAGTAGCATAATAACAAAGCGGGCATCAAGAGTGGCGTCGTTGCTATGTGCGCATGTGACAGCAGAAGGGCCCAGACTCAGCATAATGCCACAGGAATCCCTGGGACGCTGGTTGTCTGTCTAAACCCAGGATTATAAAGTTTGAGTCGATGTTTTGCATGTCACCAGGTGGCCAGTGTAAATGAAATTGGTGTGTATTAAATTAGATACCTAATTAAATATATAGTGATAGATATATATGTCACCGTAAGATTGTCAAACCGTTAGTTTATAATCTAACGTTTTTTTTTCGAATAATATCGAAAAATATCGATAAATTTCACGTCGCTTCGCTGTGCTCGCCCCATCTAATCTTCACCTAAGCCACCGGAGTGTTTGGCCAGGTATTTCGTTTGCAATTCAAGTTTAAACCAGTTCATAATTTAACGGTTTTATTATAAACTAACGCGTTATAAGCAGACCGGTGCAGTTTACAATTTATCGATAGTATGTAAACTAACGAGAAAAAAACGTTAATCTTACGGTGACATATATATACTTTTAGAAAGAATAGGTAGTTATGATTCATGGATGATTTAGCCGAAATTATATTCAAAATTATAAACAATAGCTGTATCTGAACTTAACTTATGAGAAACCAGACTGGACCAGTCCCCCCAAGCAGCACCCGTTCACGAGTATGACTTGTGCACCAGCCGTCACCCCCCATGCCATATTTGAGGGAGGGGAGCAACCCGCTACACAGAGCCGCCGCAAGCAATGACATTTTAATGAGCATGACCATCCTCTCAACTCTGGTTTCTTGGTAACAGACTTGTATTCTACGTTATAACTAATAAATTGTTTTGAGTCACCTCACATAGCACTTCTGTGCACTTCATTTTATTACCATTTTACTACAAGATACTATTACATTACATTATCGCATTTGTAAAATTTACATTAAATATTATTATCATGGTGCTTTGGGCATTGAGGCCATGTATTTTTATCTTTAACATAGTCATTAATAATGAAATAAATAGGCCTTCTTTATGAGATTAACCTTAATAAATAATTTAAGCCTTTGCATGGGTAATTGATCAATTCCCTCTGGTAACTTATCTTATTATAAAAGCGTACATCAAATAGAAAATGTGTCACTCACACGACAAAGATGTTTGCTATGCTATGCAAAATACAACCTAATTCATACGAGATAAGGACTCATTCAATATAAAAATTGTGTCGGCTATAGCCGTGGCACGACTTTCAGTTGTCGGCCAGTGCCGACTGGGGCGGTGAAAAGGTTAACAGTGAATGTCAAAGTAAGTATGGTTCGTATCAATAAATACTAAACTTACTTTCAAAGTCCGATGGATGTCTCTGAAACCGATCCTCATAACATTTCTATTCCAGGGCATCTGCATCCCCCTCTGAATCTGGTAGGACGACTCGCCATCGATGCCTTCATACAGCGCCACCATGATCCCCGTAAGTCCGTAGGGCGAAAACGCAATGTTGTTGTCGTTCAAAAAGTTGTGCTCTGCTAAAACTTTGAGCGCGAACTCGTTGGTCACGTCGACCATGTGTGCCAGGGGCGTTCGGCCGGTGTCCCATAGTTGTATTTCGATTGGTATTCCATAGTCTGAGCTAGCGGTATGGTTAATGAGCGTGAATAGGCTGACGAGAGGCGACAGACCGCGGAGCCAGCGCGCGCGTCCGACCCAGCTCATGGTGGTTGCGTTTGTGTCCACGGTAGACTGGCCACGGGTTCAGGCTTTTGGTTTTGGCTTATCTTCTTGTATAATTAGCATCAGCCGAGGCTGACTGACCATAGCCGGTGAACGCCCTCCGCGAAATAATTTTATATTTGCAGCACGAATTCAGCGCACCGCTTTGTTATTTAGTGGCGCGGAAATATTATTTCAAATCGATGTTTCACGGCAATGTCGGCATTCAGATGTGACTGGATAACATTAACTTTTTTCCCGATATATAAAAGTTACATGTGAACAGCATCCTTCATCACCGAGTACATTATTAGTACCTGCACTCTTGGTGAAGTCCTTTTCGTGAGATTCGTGGGGACAGTCCTACACCGTGCCAGAATGATTTATAGTCCTTAAGACTCAAGTTACCCCTTCTGAACTTTGTGCCTAACTTAGTTCGTGGGTCTCACAAGAATTACGAGCCTAACTGCGACTGATGACTGTACATAGTCCAGAAAGTGTGTGCGTGAGTGAGATCATACGAGAAGAACACCTAAGTTTGTAGCAATACTATTTAGATAGCTATGCAGCTAATTGAGTGTCAGTATACACATAATAGGTATACCTACTATACAGATGTAGTAATGGTCAGTGTAGTACAAATCTATCTGATGATTCAGTGGTATTTTTGTCGGGATCTGACACCACAGTGCGTTTGAGAACTATACATAGGAAACAACGTAATGTCGGGCAAAATTGCTGATGGTACAAATTCATTGTACGACCCCAAATGCAGAATACTTCGTCTGTAGAGATAAAATTTGCTATATTTTTTTACAGATCTGAAATTATGATAATTAAGAATTTGGACTGGTGATTATTAAAATTTGGTGATAGATTTTGATAGCTGTAAAAAATAGTGACACTTGTAGAAATCATGATACCTGTCAAAATACATTAGGTCGCGTTCCTACTTAAATTAAGTGCCTCTTTATACTTCCGTTTCCTTTGTTGCCTAGAAACAAGGCTGTTATTCTTGCTTTAATGTCTGATCTTGTGCATAGTAAACCAGTGCGTTATACTTTAGCCAGACTGTCACCACCACGTCAGGGACCCCGACGTGACTCCGACGGTGGTGACTCCGACGTGATTTGTCAATAAGGTGGAGTTTTTTTTGTTGATGTTAAAAAAATATGTGCGTGTGCCCTGCGGTAGGGACCCGAGGTTCCAAGATTTCGCCTTTCCGCTAGAGATCGCGTCGATGAAGACGTTAGGATGAGGAGGAAAAAAAATATTATAGAAAATCTATATGGCTGAATGAATGGAATGAATGAATGGTGCTTCTCCAGCCAGGGTTCTAAACCTGTTCCGGTCTTTCGGCCGGCATACCAGAGAGCACGAGTTTTGAGGGGGGGCGGAATGACCTGCTCGATAGGAGGGGAAGGAGCGTGAATTCAATCGACCGACTCTTCAGCCTGAAGCCAATATAGGATATGTGGAATGGGGAGGATATAGGATTTGGAGAGCAGCTGTTGTTTTCTTCAAGTTCATGTTTTCCTTCTATTTTCAGGTATTGTTATAGGTTGAGTTTCCTGTCCTGTCGTGTTCGTTTGGGTTATCCGGTAAGGTCTCCGTTTCGCTTTCGCTGTCTGTTTCTGGAATATGGTATATTTGGCTCGATGCCTTTCTGACTTCGTCCCTGTTGTGTGCTGATTCTGTCCAGTAACTGTGTTTTTTACCGTAGTATTTGATGTCATGCTTAAGGGAATCTTTCCAGGTGTAAATGGGTCGGCCAACTTTCTTCTTCTTTGCTTCGTATTTCAATGCAGCGTGTAGTAGGTGTTTTTGTGGGCGTCGTAGAATATGTGTATAGTAACACATCCGATGGTTTTTGATTTGTTTGGTTATTGTTTTGCCCTGTAGTAAGTCATGAATTTTGTGGTGTCTTGGATAGCTTCTGGCGTTCTCAAACATGTCTCTGAGGATCAGGCGTTCATATTTTCTTAGTCTAGAACGGTTTGCTTTGGTGAGGGCTGCCGCTTTAAGTCCGTATTTTATACACGGTGCAATAACCATTTTGTAAATCAGGCGTACTATTTTCCAGTCCATGTTGGATTTCTTTATATATGCATTAGGGCCTTGGAATTGCCTATGGCTTGCCGGCATCTCTTCTTTATTGTGTCTCTCCTACTATGTCCTGCCGTTATATATGTGCCGAGATATTTTATTTCGTCTACGGGTCGTATTGGAACTCCGTCCAATACGATCACTTGTGTGGGCGCTGGGTGTTTATGGGGTCTCTTATAAGAATTTTCGTCTTTGTTTCGTTAGTATCGAGACCTACTGTTTTTAATTGTGCTTTCCATTGCGTGACGATTTGGTCAAGGTGTTGTAAACCTTGACAAACGATGATGAGGTCATCCGCGAAGGAGAGAATAAGTGGTAAGACTATTTCTTCATCTTGGTCCAGTTTTATGTTGGGAATTTCTTCTTCCAGTGTTTTGAGGACATCATCCATTAATATTGTAAATAGTCTTGGTGACAGTGGACAGCCTTGTTTTACTCCTTTTCCTTTGTTGATCAAGTTACTTTGCTGTCCGAACCATTTGATGCAGGTCCGTTCATACATGCAGGCTTTTATTATCCTATTGGTTAAAATCTTATTGGTCCTTGAAAGGAGAATATCCTTGAGCACGTTTAGGTCTATAGTATCAAATGCTTTGGCGATATCTAGCGCCAGTACATATGTTCTGTTACCCGCGCGCCATTCTTCGTCTAATACTCTGCGTAGTGTGAAGATGTGGTCATCGGTGGATCTATTGCGGAGAAATGCTGCTTGGTAGTTCCCGAGTTCTTTTGTAATCTCGTCTAGTTTGATGAGCAGGTATGTCGCGTATATGCGATATCCTGTATTACACATTGTTATACGGCGATAGTCATTGGTGTCTTGAGGGTTTCTGATTTTGGGGATAGGTACTTAGACCGTTTCATTCCCGGACTCCGGTATTATATTTTCTGTCCATGCTCTGTGCATTGTTTTGGTAATAACCTTTAACAGTTGTGGCGGTATTCCTTTGTACAGTTCCGGGACTACCTGATCTGCACCCGGCGCTGTGCGTTACGCATGCGGCTGATTATCGTGTTTATGTCGGCTATTGATGGACCATTTTCTAGATAGTCAGGGTTTAATGAAGTTTCGTTAGGGATAATCATAATTTTAGGGTCTTCTGATTTCCTTAATTCCTGTTCCCAGCGTGACATTGGGATAAATCGTTGTTTTTTCACCGTCTCGATTGAAGCTGGTGTCGTCTGTAATAGTGGTACACGACTTGCATGCGTTTGCTTGGGTGTTTTTTTCCTAGGCCTTCAAAAAATGCTCTGCATTCTCGTTTTTCTTCATTATCAATAATTTCCTCAAGACGTCGTCGGCATTCTTTGAGTTGTTTATTGATTGTTTGGTCGGTTGGTCGACGCCTTTTAAGGAATTTGGCCTTTTGTAAATTTGCCAGAGCAATTCGGTGTTCCCGCGATCTAGCGGGTTTTACGGAAAGTGTTTTTTGGGCTACTGACTTCATAACCCCTGTAATAGATTCCCACGGAATGTCGGGCGTATATTCGTCGTCATTTTCTATAAATATAAAAAATATATATAATACCTTGGACACTATTTACACACATTGATCTAGCCCCAAACTAGGATTATCTTGGGTACTAGACAACGATACACATACTTATATAGATAAATACTGTACTTAGATAGATAAACAACCATGACTAGGGTACAAACATCCGTTCTCATCAAACAAATATTTGCCCCCACCGGGACTCGAACCCGGGACCCTTGGCTTTGAATATGTAGTTGTTCGCCGTAAGTTGTTCCATAATCCCGTTATGGTATTTTACTTTTGTGTCATTCATTTCATTTCGTGCTAGGGCGGTGTACGAACCCTGTTTATAGTTGAACTTTAAAGCTGCTATCGCTTTGTACTTAGTTTAGGTTGTACTCTTTGTTGATTCCATTTGCGTGTCGCCAGTTCTTGGAAGCATATTTAGTGGGTCTGTTTCACCCCAGATTATCTTGTGGTCGGAAATATGCAGGTAGCTCCATTGTCCTTTGATGAAGTTAAATGTGTGTGGCGCCTTATTCGAGATAATTATATGGTCTAGTTGTGATTTTGTTTTTCTGTTAGACCATGGGCCCGACATGACTTGCGAGCCCAGGTGGTTTCTACTTTTAAGTTTTCGCGGGAACAAATATCCATTAGCATTTCTCCGATGATATTTGATGATTTGTGTAGGAGATTTGTTCCTATAATTCCCTTTTTCCTGTATTCCTTTGTATCGCCTAGTCCGATATGCGCGTTAAAGTCACATAGCATTAATATATTGGCTTTGTTTGGTTTCTTTTGAATAATCTTTATAAGTTGCGAAAACGCTGCGGTTGCTCTCGTGGAAGAGCTGGGGATTATTATGTATTAGTGGCCGATGTTATTGTTGCTGCCATGGTTTCCAGGCCTCGATTTATATTGTGGACCGATAAGTTCAGGTCCTTTCTAATTAGTATTGCTAAGCCACAGTGTGCGATGCTGGTTGTGCCTGATAGATACCAGAGATAGTGTTTTGACACGTATGTCCCCGATGTCATGTTTGTTTCCTGTATACAGGCTATATGTATGTTTCTGTTTGTCAATTCAGCATCAATGTTGAGTTTCTTAGGTATTTCGGCGCATCCTCTAACGTTCCAAGTAGCAATGCGCATACGCTCGCATGTGACTTTTGGTTTAAATATGTGGCTGTGTCGTATCATCGTATATCCGGTGTTGTCAGGGATGTCATCTATTGATGTTATGGTTGACCCTGAGGAGGTCATGGGTGTTGCATTAAGTATTGTGGAAGGTATGTTGTTATCAGTTTGGCTGTCGGTTGCTAGATTCATGGGTAAATTTTGTGATTCAAGCAAGTATACGCTGTCGTAGTGGTTTCCTGTGAAGTTGAGGTTGATAGATCCCACTGCATCCGCGGGATTCTTGGGCCTGTATGTGAGCGATGGTGTATTTTGCTGGTGGATTGTTACGTTAATTAGAAAGTATTCGGCGGCTGCTATTATAATCTCCTCTCCAGCCCAAGTGCCGTAATTGCGCAGATTTTTAATGCAGTCATTGAGGGTTTCTTCAGGCTCGGCGATTGCAAACTTTATCTTCTGTTCATCGCAGTTTTCTTCTACATATTTAACTATGTCCTTACGAATGTGGGTGTGGTCGAGTGTTAATTGATATAGGTGATTAATTTGGTCAGCAATTGCGTGGAATAGGCAGTTCACATCTCTCGGCATTGATAAGGCTTTCATCTTTTTGGAATGTTGTTGAAAGAAAGAACTTAGAGCTAATTTGATTAATTTGAACTACCTACGTACTATTGTTAATGGTACGGGTTGTGGTTGTCAAAGTTTGTGCGTACCTTTGCGCACTTATTCTCGGTATTTTCTAAGAGAATTGGAGGATGGGCCTGGAAGCTATAAAATGGGCGTGAGAGAGACCCGCTTAGGACAAAGAGTCTTTGATTTTATTTTTGTTATTGTTCGTCAGCTGCCTTTCGTTAATTGCCTGTTTTCTGCAAGATGGTAAAATGATCCTTTTATGATGTGCAAGTGTTGGCTTTTACTCGCTATTTCTCAGAATATGCAGTAGGCTTGCATTATTGTTTATTTTATTTTTGTAACAGGTCAAGATGGGCTGGTTGGACCGGATGGTGGCAAATAGTTTGGTTTTGTTTTATTGTGCTTGGGTAGGTTCCTGCCTAGTTTTGTATTTTCGTATACCTATCACCTACCTATTTGTACGGGACTATGCCTATGGAATAGTTTAGAGTTGGCGTAGTAATTTGGAGCAAGAGCGGTATCTGTTTATGAAATGGTAACCAGCATTACGAAGGATGTTACCTGCCAGATATAAAGTTAGTTTTTCTGTTTTATCTGATATAGGGCTATCTTAATCGGAGCAATCTCACCAGGTTGTTGCTCAGCTAGTGAGACTCTCTGCACTGACATCACTTACTTCAGTTCACTTCATTAGTGCGTAGTAGTGAGGTCCGTGACACGGGTCGAGGTCCAGTCCCTGTACAAGGCCCTATTGTTTATTGCTCGTTGGAATTCGTTTTTTCTTAGCTCGTTGTCCAGAGAAGGGGCTTGTTGCACAACAAAATAACGTATTTGCTTCGCCGTTTTGCAGCTGTGTTAGTTTGAGGAATGTTTTTTTGTCGTAATTTATCTCTTTTGTTTAACTTTTTCTGTCCGGTATTGTTTGGGTTTTAGTGTCCTTATTCACGTGCCTGCAGGAAGTGCATGAAAAGGCCTGATTCTTGGCGTGGGATAATACCACGACTCGTTGCGCAACTCTAGTTTCTATTGACTAAGTATTTATGATGATGTATCAAGCACCACGAATGTCTGTGATGAAAGGAAATGAGTCTGTTTCCCAGGTTGTTGCTGTTGAGAGAGCTTAATTTTATGGGTTAGATTCACTTAAGAAATACCTTAAATAATGAAGCTTCTACGTCCTATGTAATCCTTTGTGTGTCCGGAGAAAGCAATTCATTGATAAGGTTAGGTTATTGCTGAGGAGATATCCCAGTGTCATGACACACCTAATGTGCTGGATAGGGTCGGTTAATACTCCAGGATAACGGCGTGTCGTTAGGGAGTACTGTTATGTATTGCGTGAGACGTAAACTCGGGGTCTCTTCTAGTAGATTCGTCTGTGGAGATAATATATGTGGACACTGAATAGGAACGGGCTCACCAGGCAACACTCGTTGAGTTGTCTCAGCTATGTGCACCTATTGTCGTACACAATATTGTACACGTATTGTCACAGCAGCGTGGCGTAGCCTATTATCTGGTAGGGCGCAGCTCAGAACCTATCTAATTCACACTTTACGCACTCTACTTTCACACTTGTAGCTATATTAGACACTCTCATATCATCTCGCTGATACAAAATCTCCGAAACGTGAGAAACCAGAGACAGAACAAAGGCGCGCGCCGGGTTGTAAACTATTGTTTGTTTAAATGCGTTTTGCGACACGTCCGTTCGGTCCGGCAACACAAACGCCACTCTATAGAAAATCTATATGGCTGAAAAAAATATTTTTAATACCAACTGCACTTTTTGTACGACAGTCACGTATTTTATTTTGTTTTTAGGATTATTTTTATTTTTGCTTTATATTTTATAAATATTAATTATATAATTAATGTCCATGACGTATTGCTAATTGTAATAAAGTACTGCATCAAAAATAATAATGTTAAACATCATCAGCTTATCCTCTTGTCCATTATTTTTAAAAAATAAAGTCAGAATACAAATACCCAAATACCTATATTCATCTGAAAATGCGGTTCTACTCCACGATACGAACAAATTTTACTGCTTATAGTAAAACTTGGTTACATTAATATATATAAGAAATTGTTACATCCTGTATACCAGTCAATATAAACTAAAATGTATCAACCGTTTTCTGGTAACAATAAGGTAAATTGTAGTGTTAGTTCGAGTCGTGAAAAAAAGTAGCTGGAGTAGTGATCCATACTTTCTTATCCTGTAATGTGGGTGGAGTGGATTTTTTTGTCGTTCTCACATATATATATTACGTTGTTACACAAGTGCAAAAAATGTGTTATGAATACTAGTGGATATTCGATTTCAAGAACCTCAAGAAACAGTTGCCAGAATTCACAATGAAAGTTTAAAAAACCAGAGATTTTTACAACACTCATCATTTGAGGTCGCATGGCACCCCTCTTGCTTACTGCATCAAGAAAAATATTTTGGCTGCTCTAAAACTACTTGTTTTTTTTGTATGATTTGATAAAGAACCGAACTCCATGATGCTAATTAAATATCAGTTGCTCTTCATCTTGCAACACTTTCTTTAAAAAGTAATTAATGTCATCTGTCGATTGCTGTCAAAGTGGGGCGTCGATTGTGCATAGTATATTTCTTGTGTTTTGTGAGTGAAAATGCCTAAAACTATTAACAGTGGCGTAAGAAAAGTTATTCACAATCTATCGAAATATTTATCGGATAGAAAGTCTGAAGGATTGGACTCTATTCCTCTAAATAACATCACCAGCCTTGTTGGCAACATGACTGGTAGGTACGTCATATAGTATCTGACATCTGAATTGGCTAATTTGTATATATGTATGTATATTTATAAGTTGTATTTTAGGCATTTCCCGATCTTCCGTAATGAAATTACAAAACGAAGGTGGGACGTCAGCTGTATTTTCTACGCCTAAGAAAAATAAACATAAAACCAAAAAGAGAATCTATCTTGATGATTTTGATTTATGTGTAATTAGGCATAAAATTCATACATTTTATGCTGTCCGAAAAGAAGTACCGAGTTTGAAACGGCGCAGCTCTTAAGGAATCTATAAAAAAAATGTTAGGAGAGAATCTCTTCATAAATATAAAAATGTAGAAATCAAAGGACACCACAATGAACAATTATGTATCTTTTCCCTGTAGCTACAGGGAAAAGATACATAATTGTTCATTGTGGTGGCAAGACTGGGTTCGTCCCGAATGCTTTGTTAATTTATAACATAATGAATAAAGTTAATTTCAAAAATAAATATTTAGATTCTGTATTTGATGACTAATGAAAAAAATCAATAGATGGAATGGTTTTATTTTCTATATTTTAACCTGACTACTTACTTTAGTGGAAGATTATTTCATAATAATAAAAAATAATGGTAGTTAATGTGACTTCCATAGTGCTTTAATACACGAGTGTTTCATAAAAACAACACACGAGTATTTTAATGCCTAATCATATACAGTTACATACACTGCTTTATCTCTACATATCATAAGATCTCTATGATTGTTAATTTATAGTTATATTTAAAATGTAACCTCTAAGAAGTTCGATTTTAAAATCAGTTCAGCAATTAGCGAAGCGGCCAATTTGCATGGGTATACTATACTTAGTATTGCTATATATAAAGTTATTTAGCGCCCTCAGACCAGGTTTTTTATGTTCCTGGTTGGGCTTTACATATAAAATATACAGTTGTACAAATAAATGCTTCACCTTTAAAAAAAGGTAAGGTTCAAATACAGGTTACATACAAAAAAACAGAGCGTCAGCGAAAAAACAGACCAGGGACGGCGCGGATCGCTAACCAATGTTACCTCGCACGCTCAAGGGGGGTCCGGCATTTTAAACGTGGGCCAGACTGCTGGCAACCAGCTTCCATCAGGGGTCACCTTGGTTGAGCCCGCGGTTGGTGTGTCCGTCCACACTGGTTTACAACAAGGCCCCGACTTCATTGTGCTGAAGACTCCGCGTTGCAAACAACTACCTATTGCGATGGCTCCATACCGAACTAAATTCCAGAAAGTCGTGGCATTAGCACTTTTTGTTTGGTTTCTGAATTCTTCTGGTTGATATATATTTTATTAAATTTAGGTTTTTTTAAGTCACTTGCCTGTACAGACTCGCGATACAAAATGTCAAATGGGAATGCATTATAAAGAAAGGATGCAGTTATTGCACAGCATTGCTGAGTTTGGCCCTTTTGCCAATTATTAACAACTTAACATAGCGTCACGCCTTTCCTATAGGGGGTGGCAGAGACAAATTGTGCCCACTTTGGGCCAGTTATTCAATACTCCATTTTTCGTAACAGGAGGCTAGCCCATCGCCGAAGCTATGGAGTAATGAAGGTTTCCTCACGATGTTTTCCATCACCGTTAGAACGTCCGTATAATGTACTGTTAGGATAGATGATATTGGTGTAGTCATCAGCTGGCGCGTGGGGCGCTCGTACCTATAAATACGAGCGCAACTGGGGGGGGGAGAGCTCTCATTTGCTCGCCTGCGCTCGGTGGCGCTGGTACAGGGTTCGGTGCTCAACACTTTCGGCTGGTGAGATTGTTCCTTGTTATTCTGTCGCTAAATTGCTGTGTACATACTTGTGTTTTAATGAGCATTGCTGGCTTTTTGTTTTCTTTGTAAATAATTTTGAATCATAAATTGAGAAATAAAGGTTAGGTTTTGTTTGTAATTGTTTTTTTTTAAATAAAATTCTACTTCTGGTTCTAATATCAGAAGTGGGATTGAAACACGTTTCCACTAGTGCTAGTTTTGTCATCCTGCACGCTTGAAAGCATCTAACGTAACAAAAAGCCAGTAACTGTTTGAAATGTCGGACGACGACGAGTCACCCAGCCGATCGCGTCGACACCGACGGCATAGGTCGCATTCTCGTCCGAAACGATCTCGACATCACAGCCGTGATGATACGACTAGGCAAGCGTTAGATAAAATCTTATCGCGGTTGGATTCGTTGGAAGAAAATAGCAGTTCAACGGCTACCCGCCGCATTCCTTTACAAAGTCATGATTCACCGCAGCTACGTTCTGTTATGACGCGCTGCGTCAGAAGGTTTTTAAAAAAAAACTATTAAAACTTTATTGACGATAATTAGTTTTATTAGAATTAATATATTGTGAATTTAACACAAATTCCGTGATAATTAAACTTAGAAATACTTTATAAAGGGAAAGGTCTTAATCCTCAGAGTGACCAACGTAGACTGACTGCCATTAGCAACGAGTAAAAGAGTCTGGAATAGAATTTGATGACGGATAGAAATAAAGGTATTGTCAGCCAGAAGGGTAGCTAAGACAGGGTATAACAGCCCTCCGAAAAAGAGTAAACTTAGGGGTGGAAGAGTAAGTTTACGAAGAATTAGCACAAAATTAATTGATTCTGAGACGCGGTAATGGAATGGGGTCTTGATCATTATTAGAATCAGAAGTCTCTGTTTCAGGGGCTGTTGTTATTCTGAATGATTTGATTGAAATTGGGTTAAAACGTTTCCCATTACAAAAATAGTAAATAATGAAAATTAAAAATAGAAGTAACACAATAACAGTAATGATTGGAAAACTAGCATGGTTGGAAACAATGTTATAATTATCCAAAAGTGAATCTAATTTCTTAATAGTTTCTTTAGAGGAGTCTTCATAATTTTGAAAGTATTCGAGGTTTATATTAGAAATATTCATGACGGGTACATGAATTTTAGTTTTTTGAAAAGTATTAATATTACAACAACTATCATTAATCAGATTAAAATCTGAACTAATCCTACTTACATTTACTACAATGTCAGATCGGGAAAATAGTTTAATGTTTTTGCAGAAGGCAATGCACTGTGGTTGCATGTTAAGTACACCTGTACCGGATATTGTGAGTTCTCTGACATAGGACTCACAGTCAAGGGTTATCTTAGTTAATTCGGATTGAACAAAAATCCATTTGTTGTGGTTAATATTTTGCCAAATATCTATTTTACCATTCAAAAATTTAGTTTTGCACTGGGGTGGAAGTGTTTTAACAACCTTAGTAATTATTTCTATTTCACATATCGGATCTACAACTGTCGAGGATGAACTAGGTAAGTCACATATGTAGGTGTGTTTTAAAGCATGTTTACAAATATTAAGGTCTTCAAAACTACAATAGTTCGATTTGTCTTTGCTGAGTGCAATGTATGGTTTTGTAGGAATTATCATAGCATAGCTATCTGGCTTTTCTGTGTCATGTGGTATCGGGACCGGAATGGTTTTATAAAAATCAAACTCGATGTGATAAACAAGAGGTATCCTTAAAACAAATATCAACTTAGAATCTAAAATATATGACACTAATTCTGACAAATTAGTGATAACATGAATATTACTTAAATCTAAAGGAGTCGGAAACTCTCTTAACTTAGGTAAGTACTTAATACTAGACACAAGATCATTGTACAATTCAGTCGGAGTGATAACCGCAGAATGAAGGGTGTTTGTTTTTGAGAACAAAATAGAGTTAGTGATATCCTCCAATTGAAAGGTCAGAGTCAATAGATTGGCATTAAGGACATTAAAAACATTAGTTAACTTATTTTTAAACTGCATAGAATGTGTTTCATCCGTAACATTCCTCAGAGATGAAACTAGTGTATCAACAGCGTCATTCAGACGACCTTCATTTTGTGCAATAAAATGAATGGTTTCATTGACTTTTGAAATTGCTGCTGTGGACATAATGATGTTTTGCTTCAATAAAGAGGTCAATTGTTTATCGTTATTTTGTAAGTTCTGAATAGCGTCGTTATACTTATTCGCATCATTGTCGTCCATCGTGCCAAAAACGTGTTTCAGAATAGTGCCTACTCCTGAGAACCAAGCGGATCTTTTAGATCTCGTAGGAATGAAGTGAGATATAGAGTTATAGTCTCTCACAACACCATCGTATAGAGCCTTAAGAGGTTGGATGATATTGTGACATTCTACATCTTCCAAAGCGTCACTTTGTTGACACAAATATCGAGCTGTTCCGAAAACGCCATTGATGTTGTCTATGTGAGGCTTAATGTATTTAATGTCTATAGGGATGACAACGTGCAGGTAGTCATTTATGAGTTTCATTGTACCGACCGGATCGAAGTAAAGTCCAGGGCTCTTGTGCAGGGGTTCAATGAAATCTTCAGTAGGCATCGCTATGATTGAGAGCGGCATTATCAGCCTGAAAATAAGTGATTTAGAGTGAGGCCAATTTTACTTCATCATAGTGATGTTTTATGTATTTACGATTGATTAGGAGGGATAAGGTATTGTTACCATGTATTTTCACTACTTTATAAGGGCCTTTCCAAATCGGTGATAAGGCTTTTCTGAGACGTAGGTGGTTCTTTAGATAGACCAAGTCACCTACTTTGTATTGAATAGGACGAGTTCGGTTGTCATAATATGATTTAGAGTTTTCTTTAGACCTGAGCATATTTTCTATGGCTTTTTGTCTGGAATGTTGTAATCTGTGTTGTAGCATTTTCACATATTCTGGGTATGACGCATCAGGTGGAGTACTGTATATGGAATCTGGAAGATGTGGTTTGTGAGCGAATAACAATTCGTAAGGAGTGTAATTCGTAGTGCAGTGTGTGCTGGTGTTGTATGACAGCATTGCAGTGTAAACATAACGAGGCCAGTTATCTTGATGTTCGTTAATGAAAGATTTGAGATATTCTTTCAAGGTGGAATGGCTTCGTTCAAGTGCACCTTGGGTCTGAGGGTGGTAGGGAGAGGACCATAGTTGTTTTATTTTCAGGAAATCACATGTTTTCCTGAACAAGTCAGCTGTGAAATTAGTGCCCTGATCTGTCAGAATGGTCTTGGGTATTCCAAATAAGGAGATGAAGTGGATGAGACAATCGCTTGATTCTTCAGCAGTTGTGCTGCGGATTGGGTAAGCAACAGAAAATTTCGTGAGGTCGTCTTGAATGGTAAGGATGAATCTGAGTTTAGCAGTGCCAGACTCTGGTAATGGTCCGACAATGTCCAATGCTACACGTTGAAAGGGAGATGTCGATGTAGATGTGATTTGCATAGGAGCTCTATTGGTTTTCCTAAGGGCTTTGTTTTGTTGACAAGATGTACATTGCTTCACATAGTTCTCAACGTCACTGCGCATGCCTTTCCAAAAATATTTTTCTTGGATTCTTTTCAGCATTCTGACAGCACCTAAGTGTCCGACAACAGGTAAATCGTGATTCTCCTGGAGAATTTTGTTAATTTCGCTCAAAGATGGGTACATGATAGTATTGTGGTAGATATTGACAACAATATTGGTGTTATGGAATAGATAGTTTAGTATGTTGTATATCTTGATAAAGGAGTGTTTGTCGAATGGGTTTCTAAAATCGGATATACCAATTTCAGTTGTTTCGGTGGATTGTATTAGTAGTTCATTCCTAACTGCTTTGAGAGTGTTAAAGATTTCAGGATATGAACATTCGTCAAAGTGATGGACCTTAGTAAATAGAAGATAGTATGTCTTGTTATTTGTTTCGATTTTGTGAAATGAATACAGTTGTTTCTCACCTTGGATCAGTTGATCAGAGTCGTCCAAATTACCAATGATTTCCTGTATATATGGATTGGACTCATCGAGATCAATGGACGTTGGGACAAGAATTGTTTTACAGGCGCTTCTCGTCAGTTTAGCGTTATGCTCTCTCAAGTTTGTATTGAAGTTTTTGTTTTTATCGGTAATTGACTTGAGGAATTGAGGATATTCCTCTTGGTGTAAATCATCTAATGTGGATAATGGATCTAAAGGTCCAGTTGGGGAAGAACCTGGGTTATTCTCTATTTGGGGGGGTGACGGCACATTAAGAGCATCGAAGTCTGGGCTAAGGTTGTCATTGTACGGGCTTAATTCTAGGGAACTAAGATCAACCAGGCCATCATCTGGATCTGAAGTATTGACCGGGTGGACTGGAAACCGGGATAATGCATCTGCTACGGAGTTGAGTTTTCCTTTACGATAGACAATTTCATATTCAAACTCTTCGAGAAGTAGACGCCATCGTTGCATTTTGCTGCTTGGGTCTTTGTGGTTGAAAAGCCATTTAAGTGGTCTATGATCTGTTATTATCAGGAATTTACGCCCATATATGTATGGTCTGAAGGTTTTGCATGCGAAAATTATTGCCAATAATTCTTTTTCCGTGGTGCTATAGTTAATTTCGTTTTTATTCAGTGTTCTAGAGGCATAGGCAATCGGATTATCTTTTCCAACGGTGCCTTGGGAAAGAACGGCGCCAATAGCGTAATTCGATGCATCGGTTGACAGTATGAAAGGCTGAGTGAAGTCGGGAAATTTCAGTATTGGGGCACAAACTAGTTTTTGTTTTAATGAGTCGAATGCGATTTGTTGTTGGTTTTCCCATTTGAATGGGATATCCCTTTTCAGGAGAGAAGTGAGAGATTTAGCGATTTTTGAGAAATCTGCGATGAAGCGACGGTAGTAGGAAACAAGTCCAAGAAAAGATTTAATGTCTTTGGGACATTTGGGTGTGGGAAACTCCGTAACGGCTTTAATCTTATCTGGGTTTGGTTTTACGCCCTCTTCTGTTATAAGATGTCCAAGATATGCGACTTCACGTCTTAGAAACTCACACTTGTCTGGTTGGAGTTTCAGGTTGAAATCACGAAGTCTTTGAAATATTTCGGAAATGTTGTTGATGTGGGATTGTAGGTCATAGGAATAGATGACAATATCATCTAGATATACAAAACATTTAATGCCTTGAAGGCCTGAGAGGGCAGAGTTCATCAGTCTTTGAAAAGTCGAGGGGGCATTTTTTAAGCCGAAGGGCATGCGGTTGAACTCAAAATGGCCCTGGGGAATTGAAAAGGCTGTCTTTTGAGAATCTTCAGTTGACATTGGGATCTGATGGAAGCCTGACGCTAGGTCTAGAGTGCTGAAATACTTGCATTTTCCAAGTTGGTCCAGGATTTCGGAGATGTTTGGAATCGGGTAAGAGTCACCGATTGTGATATCGTTTAACTTTCTGTAGTCAATGACTACACGCCATTTACGTTGTCCAGAGGCGTCCAGTTTCTTTGGGACTACCCAGATAGGGGCGGACCAAGGGGATGTTGAAGGTTTAATAATGTCTTCGTTCAACATTTTGTTCATTTGGGTTTCTACTTCTTTCTTATGACATTCCGGAAATCTATAGGTTTTTGTGTGGATGGGAACATTAGTAGACGTTTTGATTTCATGACTGATTGCATTAGTGTGTGTCAGTTTGTCTCCAGGGAGATGAAAAATGTCGGAAAAATCTGAACAGATTTCGCGGAGGGCTTCATCTTCTTCGCTATTAAGATGCGAAGTACGTAGTTGTTCAAGTACTTCCTGTGTTCGGTGTACTGAACTAGGGTATTTATGGTTTTGATTTTTTGTAGTATTTACCGGATCGTGTTTCTTAGTCGTGGATTTGGGTGAATGTCTATAGACATTATATAAATGTATAGGGATAATATGCAACACGAGGTTGGAATTCATTGTAACAGGATCTTCTGAAGTATTTATAACTGTGATATTTACTCTTGAGTTTTCTTTAACTTTGACCAAACAGTTTGCAATGAGTAAGTGTTCGGAAGGGTGTTGGTCAAGTATCAGACCCTCTTTTAGCGCAGGGTCAGAAACGGGACATTCAATCACGGTTTCAGTGCGAGGGGGTATTGTATAAATGGGTTCGTTAAATTTCATTTTCAAGATGATGGTTTTGAAATTGAGGGTATTGCTAATGTAGTCGATATTACACTCGTGGTATTCGAAGAGGTCGTTCCCCATAATACCGTCGTAGGGTAAGAATACATCGTCTACAACATGAAATGTGTGTGAAATGACAGAGTTAGTGTCAGGGAACATTTTTAATTGAAAATGACCTAATGTTGTCGATGATTCGACATTATCAATGCCTTTGAATTTGATGACTTCCTTTGTTAAGTCTGGCATTGATTCTATAGAACCTTTCTTGATAAGACTAAAGGATGCTCCAGTGTCAATCAAAAACAATAGTTTTCGTTTGGACAGTTTTGTCTGCAACGAGACATGAGGTAAGTATCTCCTCGAAGTGTTAGAAGAAACTTCAAAGACGTTTAAATCAGGTGTCTTGATGTGTAATGCAGAGTTTAACTTATTATTGAACTCAGTGTTGGACTCAGTGTGTGACACAGTGTTAGACTCAGTGTTGGACGCAGTGTTGGACTCAGTGAGGGATTTAGTATGTGACGCAGTGTCGGACTCAGTGTTGGACGCAGTGTTGGACTCAGTGTTGGACGCAGTGTTGGACTCAGTGAGGGACTTAGTATGTGACGCAGTGTTGGACTCAGTGTGGGACTCAGTGTGTGACGCAGTGTGTGACGCAGTGTTGGACTCAGTGTTAGACGCAGTGTTTTTTAAATTTAGGACGCCGGTTTGTATATTTGCAGGTCCCGTACGACGTCTACTTGGGACCGGGTTTAGTTTAAATCGCAATTGCAATTATCATCATCAGTACAATCGTTTGACTGATTGATGTCATCGTCATCTTGACATGACGCGTTGTCGGTGGTGTCTTCACCGGCAAAGTTGACAGAGGCCCTAGGACTCTTTGAAGAAAAGTTTTCATTCTTCTTCTTATGAGCTAATTTTATACATTGGTCAATGCTGTGACCAACGGATCTGCAATATTTGCAAGAAATGTTTTGGGATTCGTAGTTCTTTGAAGAGGATGCTCGTTGTGAGGACGCAGTGGAAGTGGACATAGTATGGACCTGTGGTTTAAAATGATCCTCTTTCTTTTTCTGCCACGATGGACGACTCTGAGTGAGGGGACAATTTGCAGCATGACCCCTATTAAAAGCGCTTTGAAGTAACTTTTCTTCGGAAACAGCTAGATTAATAGCTTCATTCAGGGTTTCTGGATTTTGACATCTTACAACCATAGAAAGCTTAGGTTTTAAGCCTATCACAAATGTATGCATGGCAAGGTCTTGCATTGCCGCGAGCCGGCCAGCCAATTCGCCTTTCTTTTTAGTGGGAATGCTAATGTTGATTTCAGTCAACAACTGAGCCAGACAAGACTCTAAACGGAGAGCGAATTGGTTGACAGTCTCGTTATTTTGTCGGCAATCCTGTAAATCCGACAATAAGTGAGCGTAATGTTTTCGCTCACCGAACTGGGCCTTTAAAAACTGTTCTAACTGAACCCAGTTTTCAAATTCTTTGATAGTGCACGCGGCTTCGGCGCGCCCTTCTAACTGACTTAGTATGTATTTAAACAGCACATCTTGCTGTGTTGCAGATGCTAATTTTATAGCATTACTACAATTATTCAGGAATGCATTAAGTTTTTCCCTAGTGCCATCGAATCTCGGCACAAATTTGATTAAAATGTTTAAGTCAATTGACGACATTGTAAATAGAGCAGTTGTGCTCCCACTTGGATTATCTATAGGAAGTGTCGTGACTGGCTTATCTTCAGTCATAACAAAGTATAATGTTCATAAAATAATACACAGTTTAATAATGCACGAACAATAACATCGACCAACACGGTGGGCGATAAAAGTTATAAAACTCAGCGTAATATAATAATCACTGTACTTGCAACGGGATATGATTGTCACGTTCACAGAAGTTATGAGTCAAAACACTTACATGTATGCAATCGCACTACTTGTTATCATGATGTTTCTCGGAAATTGCAACGCGATGAACTCGTAGATACAGCTCGCCCACGGCGAGTTTGCAGTACGGGTAAACCTTTGCAAGTTGCAAGGTTTACAATGACGTGGAGATAAACCTTCCAAAGGTTTAACGCAGTGGAGTAACGGAGTCAGGGTGACGAGTTCAAGGGTTAACTACCCCAAACTCGGCACAACGAAGAGACGGAGTCGGGTCGATGATGAGCTCAAGGGTTCACTACCCTAAGCTCGACGCAGTGATGAAACGGAGACACAAAATTATGATGAGCTTAAGGGTTTGCTACCCTTAGCTTGACGCAGTGAAGGGACGGAGACACAAAACACAGAGTTAGATTAAAAACAGGGTTGAGCTACGGGTCACACTGTACTTTGCACAGTCACAAAGAGCACTTTTATTTTTTTAAACAGAGAAAACAGTGTTTATAAACGGAGACGTTACACCAGGGATAATTTCTTAAAATCCCTTTACGCTGCCACCAAATGTTATGACGCGCTGCGTCAGAAGGTTTTTAAAAAAAAACTATTAAAACTTTATTGACGATAATTAGTTTTATTAGAATTAATATATTGTGAATTTAACACAAATTCCGTGATAATTAAACTTAGAAATACTTTATAAAGGGAAAGGTCTTAATCCTCAGAGTGACCAACGTAGACTGACTGCCATTAGCAACGAGTAAAAGAGTCTGGAATAGAATTTGATGACGGATAGAAATAAAGGTATTGTCAGCCAGAAGGGTAGCTAAGACAGGGTATAACAGTTCGGAAACGCCACCGAGGCATGTTAGTGAATTGCCCAGCACTACGCAGGCATTAGTCGATGCTTTGAGCAACGTTATTCAACCCTTACGTTCTCAAAACTATTATGTGTCGAGTTTTGACCCAACATTACACGATTTTGACCTATGGTGTGAGGAGGTTAACCGTGCTAGGTTAACTAACCACTGGAATGACGCTGAGTGCTTGTCTCGCATCGTAGGCTGTTTAAAAGGGGACGCAAAGACTTGGCTAAATGAGTGGGTCACAAATGATAGGTCGTGGTCCAACTTCAAGACGGAATTTAAATCTTTGTGCCCGCGTAAACTCGATTACGCCAACTTACTGTTTGAGGCCATGAACACAACGTCAGACAAGTACTCATCGTATGCGACAAAAACGGCTTGCTTTTCTGGGTTGACTAAACAAGGAGTTAAGTTCGAATGGGGGACAGAGCAAGAGAAAGTGCGGAGTGAGCTCATAAAAACACTGACTAGCGAACCGATATTGGCAATATTCGATCCAAAATTGCCTACAGAACTGCACACAGACGCTTTATTTTTACGGTTACGGTTTACGGTTACGGTTCAGTTCTGATGCAGACTCATGGCGATAGTAGTAAGAGAGTAGTGGCGTACTACAGTAAAGTTACCCAGGGTGCAGAGAGTAGGTACCATTCTTACGAACTTGAGACGCTTGCAGTCGTCAAAGCTTTAGCACACTTTCGACATTACCTTATCGGTATACAATTCGAGATCATTACCGACTGCAATGCGCTTAAGTCTACAGAGCGTAAGAAAGATTTGCTCCCTCGTGTGGCTCGCTGGTGGATCTACTTACAGGATTTTACCTTCAGCATTGAATATCGCAAAGGCACGATGATGTCGCATGCCGACTACCTAAGTCGTAACGCACCAACGACCCACGTTCACCAAATTACGAAACCACGCAACTGGGCACAGATAGCTCAGTCCGCTGATAATGAAACGAGTCAGTTGCTTCAAAAGTTAGAGAGTGGGGAACTAGACTCGCGGCGTTATGTAAAACAGAATGACGTCCTGTACTATCGATATTCCACAATTGGTGAGGACAGTAGACTACTCTGCTATATCCCTAAGGGTCATAGGTTGAGTTTGTTGAGAATGTTCCATGATGAGCATCAGCACGTTGGTGCTGAAAAGACACTGGATCTCATCCTGTAACACTTTTGGTTCCCTGGCCTTAGAAAATTTGTAACCAAATATGTTGCACACTGTCTTGTGTGTATTTCCAAAAAGAGAGTCCCTAGATCCCCCAACCAACTGATTACCTCTTGAGGAAAAGCTGAAATCCCCTTTCACACTTTACACACTGATGTGTTAGGTCCCCTACCAGAGTCAAAAGGATTTAAGTTTGTGTTAATAGTGGTGGACTCGTTCACAAAGTATTGCCTTCTGTATCCGATCTATAAGCAAGATGTTAGTGAATTTAAGCGCGTTTTCATAAACGCAATCTCCCTTTTTGGGGTCCCAAAATTGTTAGTAGCGGATCGAGGCAGGATGTACGAGTCGGCAGAGTTTGTCAACTGGATCGCGGGACTGGGTTGTGATGATTACCCCTGAGATGCACCATGCAAATGGGCAGGTGGAGAGATATGCTCGTACAGTATTAAACATTATTCGCATTGAAGCTAATCATAAGCAGACTTCATGGTCTGATGAAATATGGCGAAGGACTTCAGTTGGTTTTGAATATCACAAAACAAAAGACAACACAAATATCAGCACTTAACTCGCTCATTGGCACCGACGCGTCTACGCCGATTATCCGCGCTTTAGTTCGTGATGTTGCAGCTGACTCATCAAGACCAAATCGTGAGGCTTGGCGGGAGTTATGCAGAGGCAGAGCATCGGAGCTTCTCAAGCGCAACCAGGCTTAGCAAGATGCTTATGCGAATCAGCAGCGACAGGCACCACGTGTTTTCAAAATTGATGACCTTGTGTTTGTGATTAAATATTCACAGTCAACAGGGAAGCTGGATTCTGGGATGAGAGGACCGTACAAGGTGGTGAAGATTCTCCCGAGTGGACGATATGAACTGAAACTGTTGGCTGGTTCATACGGCAAGTCTACACAGGCTGCTCCCCAGTACCTAGTACCGTGGCGCGGGGAGTGGTGCCCTGATACATGTGCTGCTTTCTTTGAGAGTGAGTATGCTAGGCGGCATCTACCATGGTAGATGCCGCCTCTATCTAGGCATACGGCAAGTTATGCCTCTATCCATAGATATGACCGGTGGAGCGTCTCTATCCGGGATATGCGTAAGGGCCTAACAAGCTCCATCGCTTTCGTGCACGGTTGAGTGTCACGGCGGACTTTGTCCGGCAGCTTATAGCTGGCAGCCTCTGGCTGGTTAAGATGATGGATGTTAATAGCTTCGCTTGTATGCAGCGATGATGAACGATCGGTGCATTCGAAAGGTTTAAAGATGACGGATGCAATGTGTGGATAGAAATAGGATTTAACTTGGTGTGCTAGCTTGAAAGAGGGCCTTGCAAGCGAGATGATATGACTGCGAAGGGGTGAACAGCAGCTAAGACTGCTGCATAGTGGGTACAACACTAATAATTCCAATGGTTTTCAGATGACGAAGAAGACACTACTACGGCAGGTCCTTCGTCGAAAGATGGTGCCAATGAGACTGATCCTGCCCGTGAGGTCAATGAAGATGTGTCCGAGGACGGACCCCCGTCAGAATTGGCCGTGTTAGGATAGATGATATTGGTGTAGTCATCAGCTGGCGCGTGGGGCGCTCGTACCTATAAATACGAGCGCAACTGGGGGGGGGGGGGGGAGCTCTCATTTGCTCGCCTGCGCTCGGTGGCGCTGGTACAGGGTTCGGTGCTCAACACTTTCGGCTGGTGAGATTGTTCCTTGTTATTCTGTCGCTAAATTGCTGTGTACATACTTGTATTTTAATGAGCATTGCTGGCTTTTTATTTTCTTTGTAAATAATTTTGAATCATAAATTGAGAAATAAAGGTTAGGTTTTGTTTGTAATTGTTTTTTTAAAATAAAATTCTACTTCTGGTTCTAATAGTACTATTATTGTGGCGTTCATACTCTCAATTAACTGCCTCTTTAACTTCAGTTTCCCTTGTTGCCTAGCAACAAGGCTGTGTTTCTTGCTTCGATGTCTAGACTTCTCTTTCTTCTGTACATGCCTTTTAAATATACCTGTGTTGTGCATAGTAAACCAGTGTGTTATTTTTTAGCTTGGCTGACATCAGGTTCCCTACAAACAAAAAAGTCAAATTTATTTAGTTATTTTATTCTCGTTTCTCTTTACTTTTCTTATTGAGCACTTAATGTCCTCAATTATCACTCAAAATATCCACTCGCCGCCGGTGTGATTGGCGGATCCCGCCAATTTAAATTTTAGCCCCACAGCGGGCCTGGTAGATTCCGCCAAAAGTTTATAGATACAAATTCGCGCTCATTGTAACATCTTTTTTATATTTATCTCTTTCTTTCTTTTTTAAAACGCTGAGGAAGGAGCAAGCTAGCTAATGAATGAATAATTTCATGCCGAATTTATCTTACGTGTCTTTAGCTAGACTACTGAAATCTGACCAAGTACACAAAAGAGTGGACGTGGTCAGATCGATCTAAGAATGCAATCTGACCACTCGTCCACTATCCGTGGTCAGATTGCATTGTTAGATCAATCTGACCAAGTACACAAAAGAGTGGACGTTAGATCGATCTAACAATGCAATCTGACCACGGATACACTCCTCAGCAGGAGGGTCCACTCTTTTGTGTCCTTGGTCAGACCGATTAATTAGGGGGTCCTTGGTCAGATTGGTGTCCATAGTTACATTCTATACCGTTAAGTCTACATTTGACAGATTCTACTTCTGACATCATTGTCTAACAGAACAACACATCTTTTCCAGACGAGGTGGCTAATTTCACTTAATATAATACTATTATGTTTAGTAGTGAAAATGTTAATAGTAGTTTATGTGACTGCTACATAATGGAGGGCATTAATACTCGAGAGTGGGTTTATGAAACGAGCCGAAGGCGAGTTTCATAATAATATCACTCGAGAGTTTTAATGCCTATTATGTACAGTTACATACACTAGTTTATCTACACACATATCATAAACTCTCTTTGATGTGTTCAGGAACCGCATGTTTGACCGGCATTGTGGCTCTGCAGATGTTTAGCTTGTTCTGTAGCACCAACTTCGGGCGTCGGCGTTCGAAATTTGAATGTCAGTACCAACGTCACAGACAAACTAGGGGTGGCACGAGGCGGGCGTCGGCGTTCGAAATTTGAATGTTATGACATTGTGTATAAAATGATATGATATGACAATGTGTAGAAAAATTACACATTATGGTCATAATATGTAATTTTTCAGATAAGAAATGAATATTTTACCAAGTAGTTTAACATTATGCTGATCGTAACGTGCGGTTTTTGTACGCAGTAAAGAGTGTTTATGATACGTGTGTAGATAAATATAGTAACAGCTGTCAAAAATAGTATAACCCGTCAAAAATTCAAAAACTAAATTAAAATATAGTGATAGTTGTCAAAAATTATGAGAGCTGCCAAAAAATTCACAATAGTGTTTGTGAAGTTATGCCTCGCCACCCCATCTGGGAAACGGCCTATTATACTCACGTTTTTAATAGTTAATGTAATGAGTCAATATATTTTGACTTCGCGAAATTACGGCACAACCAATCTGTGATCCGTTTTTGTAAACTTATTTTTTGTGGATTGATGTCCAGAATGAAGCAGCACTTTACTACGTTTTCTTTTTATAAAGACTATACATACACGTTAACATTTGGTCTTAAATATTTAATTTCAGTTTCACATGATATAAATCTTAAACCTTAGACTAGAATAGACTTAATTTGCATTACACCCTTGCCGAATCTTAGTTTCACAAAAAGGCATCAGTTCTATCTTGGCCCAAAACTATATAATAAATTAAATGACAAAGTCAAAGTCAAAGTCAAAGTACTTTATTACTGTAGATATTTACATATACTTAGCAAACGTCAATTTTGCCTCTTCTCTACATTGGACCACTGTGGGAGAAGGAGGGCGTAGAAGCTCCCACAGATTGATTTTTAGATCTCTTTTAAAAATAGGTTGTGCTTAACTATAATAAATATGAAAAATTTAATTATTATCATTAATAAGCAGGAATAAATAATTACAAAATTATTAACAGCAAGGCCTGTGTTGAGCTAGATTAACACCATACAGTCCTGTCATTTAAGTAATCTTGAACATTGTAATATCCCTTTTTTGACAAAGTCGCTTTAACATGCTTTTTAAATTGCTCAAATGGCAATTTCAAAATCTCTAGAGATATCTCATTATAGTAGAGAATACACTGACCCTTGAAAGAATTGCTAACCTTCGCGAGTCTAAATCGGGGCGCACACAGTCTGTGATTATTTCTTAGGTTAACATTACGGCTATCGCTAATTTTGGAAAATGTTGTAAGATTCTTGCGTACATACATTATATTTTCGAAAATAAATTGACTACCTACTGTTAGTATGTCAATTTCTTTAAAAAGCTCTCTTAAGGAGTCTGTTCGTTTAAAATTATAAATTGCTCGAATAGCTCTTTTCTGTAAAATAAAAATAGTTTGAATATCTGCTGCTTTTCCCCACAACAAGATACCATAGGACATCACACTATGAAAGTAACTAAAATATACTAGCCTAGATGTAGCCACATCCGTGCTTTGTCTGATGTTCCTAACAGCGTAAGCCGCAGAACTTAATTTACCAGCCAATTTATCTATGTGGGGTCCCCACTGCAATTTGCTATCAATGGTTATTCCAAGAAACTTCGTATCATTTACTAATTCTAACGTGCTTTTGTCTAACACTAAACTGGTCTCAACTTGCCTGACATTTGGAAGTGAGAATTTGATACACTTCGTTTTACCAGCGTTTAACAATAAATTATTAACTGTGAATCAATTCAAGCTTAAAGACAATACACCATTAACATCATCAAAATCTGCTTTTTTTCTTTCAATTTTGAAGACCATTGAAGTATCATCAGCAAATAACACTATGTCAGTTAATTTCTCCACCATGAAAGGCAGATCGTTAATATATACCAGGAACAAGAAAGGACCTAATATGGAACCTTGTGGAACGCCAATTTTTACACCCGATCCATCAGATTTAACGCCGTTGTTCGATTCCAAATCGATATTCGATCTGTTATAACCCTGTTTTCTTTGTAATAAAAGCTAAACAAGCAGATCACCTTGTAACGTGTATATTTCCATGATATTCTATTGCAGAGTCAGCCCTTTAGTTACCTGCCATTTACTTGAATAATATTTTTTTTTAGTCAGTTAGAATTGTTCAATTGCGAGGAGCGGTCGCCTCCACTTTCAAGAAGTTATAAAAGTTGTGTCGTAGTGATCTTGTAAGATTTGTCAAAAGACAATAAAACTAGTTAGGCGAACATTGTAGTTTTTTTTTTAAAAAGACAGACACCATAGGCCTCCTAACAAATTGGTGTCAGAAGTGGGATTCCAAAGAGGTCATACAGACATCTAAGGAATCCGAATCCCTGGCCAGTGTTTGTCCTGATCGACGATAAGACTCGTGCCTAGTACGAGCCCGCATCAGCTACAACCTAACTGTCTTGATCCGACGGTCAGTCTCCGCCCTCTGAGCGTGAGCCCGCGATCCAGAACACTACCACTGCGGGTACTCCATTCAACGTGCCCGACGAACAGCTCTAGCTCATCATCACCATCGCCCAACATCCTGGGTGCATTATCCTGCAGCCCGTTTCCAGCCAAAAATCTAACACGCCGCCTGTCGCCGCGTGGTCACCAAGCGCTGTCACTAGACACGCGTCACGCGCTGCCTGCCCACGTCACGCAACCTGCCGCGTGATACCATCGCCAAGCCCGAGAATGCAGCTTAAGACCAATATCGTCGTGTGTCTGTGAGTTACAAAACCCGTTTACTTTTGTGTTCTACCGTTTTCATGTGAAAGTGTTTTTTTAAGTCCTACTTTTAATTTTACCTGCTACATCTTATGTTTTACGGTGATTTATTTTTACATTTATTTTATTGGTATTGTCAAACATTTTGTCTAAGACTACCTAAACATAGCACAATAATTAATGTCTGACGTCAAATCCGAATCTGAAGATTCCAAATTAAAATCGGAACTTCCAGAAGGTCACGAATCAATCAGTTCAGAATCAGACGCTTCTCATACTTCCTCTGACTCTCATTTTGGATCTAGTGTCGACTTATCTGCTATTCTTCCAACCAACATGCCACCAAAAGTCGATAAAAATGCTGAAATCTCCCTGTCAGTATTGACTAAATTTATAAAACCATACAATGGTGATAAAGAATCCCTTCCAGCATTCCTAACTAACTGCGATAATGCTATTTCGTTGGCAAATGCGGACCAGATCAATGTCTTGTGTAAATATGTAATATCCCAACTGGAAGGCAAGGCGCAGGTTGCCTGCAGCCTCAAAAACTTCGATTCATGGGACGGAATAAAAAATTTCCTTCGAGCAACATTTGGAGAAAAGAAACATGCCACACATTTACTTGTTGATCTTCAAAATTGTAAACAGTTGCCATCTGAAGATGTGACTCAATATTCGATAAGATTAGAATCGATCTTGACACGCATGCAATCTGATATTTATTATAATTGCAAACAGCCAAACGAACTCGTAGGGCGAATAGCTGCCATGGAGGACCTTGCCCTCAACACATTTTTGTTGGGCCTAAACTCCTCAATCTCCAACATAGTGCGTTGCCGTAACCCACCTAAATTAAATGACGCTATACAATGCGCAGTTGAAGAGGAAAAATTATATAACCTCACCAAATCGTCGTCTTCGTCGTTCTACCGAGCAAAACAATGCTCGTTGTGTCACAAGAAAGGGCACACTTCTTCTGAGTGCTTTAGGAACAAGCCTCAAAATCAAACTCAAACCCAACGATCATACGCCGTCAATTCAAGACCTGCTTTTGATTCTCTCCAAGGTCCTAAACAGTGTAGATACTGCAAAAAACAGGGTCACACCATTGACGAGTGTTATAAATTAAAATATAAGAATTCCCAAACTTCCCAAGGTCAAGATCCCTCACAAGGTACTTCGGCACAGGCCCATGTGCATAATGTCTATGATGAAACTTCTGATGATGCTTTAAACCAAGAATGATTTCGGTTGTGTGCCTGCCGAAATCGCTTAATCAAAACGGCACAAATAACAAACCCTTTGAGGTCATCTCTCAATTATCATACGCCGATGTATTAAAGAAATCCCGGACTACAGTTCCGAGGTCATCTCAGGTTACCCTGAGTTCTACTCTGCCTAAACACCAGAGTTCTACGATTAAATCCCGGAATATAGTTCCGAGGTCATCTCAGGTTACCCTGAGTCCTACTCTGCCCAAACACCAGAGTTCTACGATTAAATCCCGGAATATAGTTCCGAGGTCATCTCAGGTCACCCTGAGTCCTACTCTGCCTAAAGACCAGAGTTATACAATTAAATCCCGGGACATAGTTCCGAGGTCATCTCAGGTTGCCCTGAGTTCTACTCTGACTAAACCACAGAGTTCTATAAATAAATCCCGGAACACGATTCCGATGTCACCTCAGCACTCGCTGAGTCCTACTCTGTCAATACAAAAAAGTTTTCAAAACAATTCTCAAAATCAAGATTCGGGAAATACTAAAAACTTTGAACTAACTGAATCCGACCCTGTCCCTGATTTTATACCAATTCTCGAGACTACTATAACTAATAAAAAAATATCATTACCACACATTTATTTGCAAACTAAATACGCTGTGAATCCACTATGCTTGCTGATCGACACTGGCGCAAGCATCAGTATAATTAAAAACTCAAGTTTGAAAGAAACTCCTGCACTCTCACGTGAAATTGTAAAAATTAAAGGCATAAGTAAATCAGAATCCTTAATTACAACATTGGGCACCTTCCAGCTGTATATTGACTTACCCTCAGAAACAATCAATTTTAAATTCCATGTCACAAATGACGATGTGTGCCTCGAAGATTATGACGGAATAATCGGAAGTGATTTTTTCGGACATTTCAAAGTTAACATTAACTACGAATTGAAAAGCATACACATTCGCAATGTACAGTTGCCTATTGTTTATAATCAACCTACCTACATCATACCGGCTCGCAGTGAAGCCGTTATCGAGTGCGGAATATCAAATTACTCACACGAGCTCTACCAAGATAACGAGGCCCTCGTTTTAGATCATCTTTATTGCGAAGGTGTTTATGTCGCTAATTGCATAGTTTTAATCAAACCAAATGGCAAAGTGAATATCTCAGTTTTAAATACTACAAACTCTAGCGTCAACGTCAAAGACTATGCGGTGGAATTAACACCCATTGAGAAATCAGAAACGACATCTGATTCTTGTCGTAAAATAAACTCTATTTCTGTTTCTAATTCTGATCGAATAAATCAAGTCTTAAATCAATTACGCTGTTATCATCTGAACGATGAAGAAAAAGCAACTCTTTTTGAGTGTTGTCGCAAATACACTGATATCTTCCACCTTGATGGTGAATCCCTGACCTATACTAACGCCATCGAGCACACTATTAACTCCGGTGACTCTCCCCCTATTCATGTAAAATCATATCGATTTCCTGATTGTCATAAGGAAGAAGTCGATTCTCAAGTACGAAAAATGCTTGATCAAAATATTATCCGCCCCTCTATCTCACCATGGAGTGCTCCCGTATGGGTAGTCCCTAAAAAAATGGACGCTTCCGGCAAGAAGAAATGGAGGATTGTTATCGATTACCGCCGTTTGAACGACGTCACAGTTTCTGAAAGTTATCCTCTACCACTTATCACCGACATACTCGACCAACTGGGTCATTCTAAATATTTCAGCACTCTTGACCTGGCAAGCGGATTTCATCAAATAAAGATGAGTGCTTCAGATGCCCTCAAAACAGGATTTACCGTTAGTACTAACTCGAGCGTCACTGGCCACTACGAATTTGCCAGGATGCCCTTCGGGTTAAAAAATGCTCCTTCTACGTTTCAGCGTCTCATGAATACAGCTCTTTCAGGCCTTCAAGGCCTTCACTGTTACGTTTATCTCGACGATTGCATAATCTACTCACATGACCTGGATTCCCATATGACCAAGTTACAACTTGTCTTCGACAGGATGCGACAATTCAATTTAAAATTACAACCTGATAAATGTGAATTTCTCAGACGGGAAGTCGCTTACTTAGGACACATAATTACAGACAAAGGAGTCAGTCCCAATCCCGAAAAAATTAAAGCTGTTACTGAGTTCCCAGTACCAACCAATGTAAAGCAAATCAAATCCTTCCTTGGTCTTGTCGGTTATTATCGACGCTTCATTGAAAATTTCTCGAAAATCACAAAACCCTTAACATCACTACTCAAAAAGGATATCCCTTTCGATTGGACTTCAGAACAAGAAAACGCTTTTCAACTCCTCAAGGTAAAGCTCACCACTGCACCTCTACTCCAATATCCTGATTTTTCTGCCCCGTTTGTGATCACAACGGATGCTTCTAATTATGCGGTAGGTGCAGTCCTTTCACAAGGTGATATAGGTAAAGACAAACCTATAGCCTATGCATCCAGAACCTTAAACAAGCCTGAAGGAAATTATTCGACCACTGAAAAGGAATTACTAGCCATAATTTATGCTGTCAAAACATTCCGCCCTTACCTTTTTGGTCGCAAATTTAAAATCGTGACGGATCACCGGCCATTAGTCTGGCTATTCAACGTTAAGGATCCTGGCAGCCGACTTATTCGCTGGCGCCTTAAACTAGAGGAATACGACTATGAAATTGTATATAAACAAGGTCGCCTTAACTCCAACGCCGATGCGTTATCACGTTGTCCTGTGAATATCATTGATTCCCAAAATCTACTTAACTCTCCATATGAAAAATATTTTAAGGAACAATTTACAAATAGAATCCCTACTCCAAATACCATAATGGAAGAACATACCGAAGCTCTCCATCTATCTAAGCTTAAATCAATCGCGTGTCCCGTCTCACTGGACTTTGACTATTCTATGCCACATTGTGAAGAGCTAATGTCTCAACTAAATTCCGCTGACTTACTTGATTCCGAACGCGAACCATTTACGATTAAAAGCGTAAATATGAATAATAAAATGTACTACTTTCTATTCACAAAAATCCACCACTACGAGGAAACTAAATTTAAGGATGTATATAATTTACTCATGAAACTCCGAGACCAGATTCTGGAAGATAGTCCGGAGACCACAGACCTTGCATTACCAGATTTTTCCGATCCATTCTCTAAGATAGCTTACACAAAGATTTATAACATGATCTCTCACATTTTCCACAACACGAACATTAAGATACATGTTTATAAAAATCAAATGATTTACCCAACTCCTGCCGAAGTTCCTAAAATTCTCAAAGAAAACCACGATTCTACTATCGCTGGTCACCCAGGTTCAAAACGAATGTATAACAGAATCAAGGCCTCCTACTACTGGAAAGGCATGCGGTCTGATATCGAAAACTATGTCAAAAATTGTAAATTGTGCCAAATTAACAAACCCTTAAGGATATCAAATAAAGCCCCTATGGAAATAACTTCTACCTCCACTAAACCATTTGAACGATTAGCTCTCGACGTCGTAGGTCCCTTACCGGACGCTGGCTTCCAAAACTTCAAGTTCATCTTGACACTACAAGATGACCTCACAAAATTCTCAAGCGCCTACCCTATGGTCGGTGCAACAAGTGAAGAGATAGCACGTAACCTAGTGCATTTCATATCCCTTTTCGGATTTCCAAAACACATCCTAACAGACTTGGGTACCTGTTTCACATCAGATCTTTTCAAACAACTGACAGAAATTTTAAAAATTAAGCCCCTTTTTACCACTCCATATCATCCACAAACAAACGGAGCTCTTGAACGCTCTCATGCAACTCTAAAAGAGTATCTTAAATCATTTGTCAATGAAAATCAGAATGACTGGCATTGCTACTTATTTACAGCTATATTAGCCTACAATACCACTCCACACTGTACTACTGGATTCACACCACACGAACTTCTATATGGTTATAAACCATCTATTCCCAACTCATTATACGATACGTCTAACAATACTACCTATAGTGAATATATCCGTGCCCTGCAATATAGGATGCGTTTCAGCCGTGAAAAGGCTATTCAGAACATAATAGCAAGTAAAGAAAGGTCAAAACAATACTACGATGCTCATTCTCGCGATTCACATTATAAAACCGGTGACATGGTTTACCTAAAGCAGCATCATAGGTTACGCAAGGCTCTATCCCCTATTTGGAAAGGTCCATATAGGGTTGTCAAAGTACATAACAAACATAATGTCTCTTTACAAGTGGGCCGTAAACATGTCAAACACCATACTAATGAAATTAAACCTGCTAACTAGTCTAAACATAACCTTTTTCATTATCCTTGTTTCCAGAGCCTTGCTCTACGGATGCAGCGCTGAATCGAAAATCACGCCAATAGTTCATAGCCCAGGAATTTACTTTGAACCCGTAACTTCGATTAATTTCTATAACGACTACTGGAAAGTAGTAACACACATTGAGCTTATATCATTACATCCTTATCTTGATAATATCGAAACACTTTTACAAAAATCTGAGAAACTTTGCAATAAAATACAACTATCAGATTTGATCCAATGTAAAGAAGCTTTCAGCCCTATCGATGTTTTAGTGCAATCAAATTTAATTAAACTGCAATCACTATCTCACATAACTTTGAGTAAATCCCAAAGTAAAGTCAAGCGATCTCTAGAATTTGGTGGGGAAATCCTGAAATTCTTTTTCGGAACCCTGGATGCCGATGATGCCAGAAAATACGATTCCGCTATCGAATCGTGTAAGAAAAGTGAAAATGAACTATTTCACTTGATGAAGGATAACATTCATGTTGTTAAATCTACCATAAATAATTTTAATTCTACTATTTACAAACTTAGTCAAAATGAAATCAAAATAAACTCCCAAATTGACAACATGAATGGGATCCTGTCTCAAATTACCAAGATAGACAACGAACTGTTCTATATCTCTAGGATAAATAGTTTACTAAACATCATAGAAAGTTCTGTACTTTCTGTATCGAATTTATTAGATACTACGTTAAATGCTATTTTATTTTCTAAGGTCAATGTATTACATCCTAGTGTGATAAGCCCTTTAAATCTGTTCAATGAGTTATCAATGCATAGTAACCAACTAGACAAACGTCTGGACTTTCCATTGCCACTTAACGTAAACAATATCCACTCTATAATTGACGCGTCCAAACTTAGTTCCTATTACTACAACAATAAAATAGTGTTTGTCCTGCAGGTCCCACTGATAACGTCAGAAACATTCATGGTTTATAAAAACATACCTTTACCTACTCCACATGATGAATCACGGGTTACCCGTACTTTTGCGCTCATTCAACCTTCTGATAACTACATTGGACTTAGTGATAACAGAATTCATTATGCTATGTTTAATAATCTAGACAAATGTAAGTTTATTAGTGGTAATTATTCTATATGTGAACTAGTTTCAATATTTTCTAGCTTAGGTAACCCTAACTGTGAATCTAAGCTCCTTACGGAAGTGACATTATCACTACCTTCCCAATGTTTTTCAAAACTACTCATAGGCCAGATAGATATTTGGCAAAAGCTTAGTAATAATAGATGGATTTATGTACAGTCCGATCCTAGCAAACTTACTATAAAATGTCACGACGATATTGTCGACTATTCTATCATAGGAACTGGTATAGTTAAACTAACTGAAGAATGTATTGGATTTTCAAGGACTATCCAACTCATGCCAAGTAATTCTTATACTAATATAATTAAGTCTCCTCTAGATATAACTTTCGATATTACACAAGATGACTGTTGTAAGAAAGAAGTGTTTAACAAAACCTTACCTCATTTAACCCCTATCAATTTGAGCAAAATTAACTTAGAGTCCTTGAAATACGCATCTCACCACCTAGATAATTTGGAAAATGAAATAAATAAATTACAGTCAGAGTCACACTTTATAAGATATGCTCAATACTATTCAACGTTTACTTATGTTTTGATTATTTTGATGTTTTTATTTATAGGATACAAACTGTATAAATGTTATAGGTACCGGAACATTAAACCGGATTCTGGATGTTGTATACAGATTTTTAATCAATGCCACAACAAAAAGATGGTGAAACACAACTCTAATATTACCAACTCCATAGAAATGACTGATGTCTCCTCATCCGAAGATGAGAAGAGGTCAATCAAATCTTTACCAGCCCCTCATACAAGTTTTAAATTAGAATATAAACATCCATCCAGAAGGAACCTTAACTTTTAGTTTGATAAGATGCTAAACTAAGTATAATAACATTTTCTCAATTTTCCCATGTATTGTAAAATGACTTCTTGAAATCAAATCGGTTATCTGCTTATTTATCTTTCTTCATTATTATCATTATCATGTATTTACTTCGCTTCATTCTTAGGGATGAAGCTTCGTCAAAATGGGGGAGCTGTTATAACCCTGTTTTCTTTGTAATAAAAGCTAAACAAGCAGATCACCTTGTAACGTGTATATTTCCATGATATTCTATTGCAGAGTCAGCCCTTTAGTTACCTGCCATTTACTTGAATAATATTTTTTTTTAGTCAGTTAGAATTGTTCAATTGCGAGGAGCGGTCGCCTCCACTTTCAAGAAGTTATAAAAGTTGTGTCGTAGTGATCTTGTAAGATTTGTCAAAAGACAATAAAACTAGTTAGGCGAACATTGTAGTTTTTTTTTTAAAAAGACAGACACCATAGGCCTCCTAACAGATCGATGGTTTCTGAACGGCCATTTTGAATTTGACGTTGCTGCCAACCTAGCAGTTTTTTGACAACTGACAGACGAAAGCCCTCGCAATGTAAACGCGTTTTGGTTAGGGTATTGAAATTAAATCGCAAGCCATCTGGAATGTATTCGGGTTTCCCTCAGGATTGTCTATATAGCTGAGTGTGTTGTGGTTCCCCGAACCAGATAAAGTTCGCATTTACGTGGCCGATTGGTTTTTACCACGTAACATAACCTGTGTTGGAACACTGTGCTCATTGAAACTGGCCCGCCAGTCATAGGAGGTTGGCTGAAGAACCTGTCTACCAAGAAGAGCCTAGGGTGCACCCGGGCCTTGCAGAGAGACAGGAGGTTGACGGGACCGAAGCACAGACCAGGTTAGATCGACCCCAATTACTTCAGCTCGGTGAATCGCCGACGTTCACGCTTCTTGGCAACTGATCGTTACGCTACCTCGTAGCTGATGGGCCCCTACGAGGTCATTAGGTGCCGAGAAGCCTGAACACTTTGGTAGCTAGAGCGTGGCTTCCTGAGATTTGCAGCCGTCAAGGGCTCCAGGAAGGCACGATTTGGGACTATCAATCTGTAGGTATAGGCGGTTATTAGGTAACTTGGTTGTGTTCCTATATCCACATAGATTGGTAGTATTGTAAGCTATAGGTCTATTGCTGGTAGTAGACAGACAGATATTGAATTGAAATTTGCATTGAATTACCAGTTAGTCAATCTATTAGTGGTCTAGTAATGCTATTGAAGAATGTTTTGGTTAACATAGGTAGTTACATCTATTGATAGCAGGCTATTACATTGTTTTCAGTTTATAGCAATTTATAACTTGAACTAATATTGACTATCTGTGTGTGTTATAATGATAAAGGGAAACTAAATTGTATTTACAGAACTTATATAGATGTAAAACTCGGTTCCTATTGTTCAAGGAAAACAACATTGTTTAAGTTGTGGTTTAGGGTTCCCTCGTTTGGGTTGTAGACTGGAGGGTCCAATAAAATTGAGTTACTGCAAATTGTGAGTAAGTATCGTTCCGATCATGTCGTTATCTGAAATCCAGAAGGGTGTTTCTAAGGAACTCAGATGGTTTTCCTCCGCACACGGTCTGATAGACCGTTTAGATAGGCATGATGTGGTATTGGAGCGGTCTATGGACGTTAAGGAACGTTACAATAGGGTGCTCGAATTGCCCGCGCAGGCGGAATCAGTTGATGGCTGCGCACCTGACAGGCTGTCACGGTTGATAGGGGATGTCGACCAATGTATGGAGATGGCAGCTGCTATCACGCAGAAGGCTGCGGACATACGTAGACAGCGCGAGTCCAGCCATGGTGGTGACATTGAAGCACCTCTGCCGCTTCAGGGTTCGGGGTCCAGGTTACCTGCCATAACTATGCCTACTTTTGACGGAGTGTCCGGTGAATGGATGAGCTTCATCAATCTGTTCGACAGTTTGGTGCACATGCGATCGGACATTACCAAGTCTGTCAAGATGGCTCAGCTGGTGGCAGCATTGAGGGGTGAGCCTAGGGAGCTGGTCGCTCATTTGACAGTTACGGAGGGTAACTATGAAACGGCCAGACAATTGTTGGTCAGACGTTACCATAACAAACGGAGGTTGGCCGATGCCCAACTGAACCGTTTGTTTAGTATCCCGGTTGTGAACAAGGTCGGGGCCATACAGACGGAGGTTTTGAACCCATTATTGTCCGTCACCAAGGCTCTAGAGAATCTTGGACTTCCGGTTGGTGAATGGTCGTACCTTCTGTTGTACATTGTACTTTCCCGCCTACCCGCTGACGTGCAGACTCGTTTCGAACAGTGTTCAGGCTTCTTGGCACCTAATGACCTCGTAGGAGCCCATCAGCTACGAGGTAGCGTAGCGATCAGTTGCCAAGAAGTTTGAACGTCGGCGATTCACCGAGCTAAAATGATTGGGTTCGATCTAACCTGGTCTGTGCTTCGGTCCCGTCAACCTCCTGTCTCTCTGCAAGGCCCGGGTGCACCCTAGGCTCTTCTTGGTAGACAGGTTCTTCAGCCAACCTCCTGTGTGACTGGCGGGCCAGCCTCGATCAGCACAGTGTTCCAACACAGGTTATGTTACGTGGTAAAAAACCAATCGGCCACGTAAATGCGAACTTTATCTGGTTCGGGGAACCACAATACACTCAGCTATATAGACAATCCTGAGGGAACCTCGAATACATTCCAGATGGACTGCGATTTAATTTCAATACCCTATCCAAAACGCGTTTACATTGCGAGGGCTTTCGTCTGTCAGTTGTCAAAAACTGCAAGGTTGGCAGCAACGTCAAATTCAAAAAGGCCGTTCCGAAACCATCGATCGAATATCGATTTGGAATCGAACAATCACCCGCCCGGACAGGCACCCACCTGTCCCCTAATCTACGGGCAGCCGAGACAACGTTGCTACCGCTCGTTTTAGAACCGAGCCTCCTACTAGAACCTCTGCCGACCGGGGGGTCCCGTCCTTGCCAGGGAACAAGTTAACAATGCGCCCCCTGCGCCAACGTAGTGGCGGTAGGTTAGCATCCTTAACCAGAACGAGGTCACCAACACTAGGGGGGCTGGTTTTGTCAGTCCACTTAAGGCGCTGTTGTAAGATATGCAGATACTCGAGCGACCAAGGCTTCCAGAAATTCTGAGTAAACTGCTGCAACATCTGATACCTTGACAACCGATACAATTTCACTCCCTCGAAGGGGTGCTCGGGCAACGCGTTAAGTGGCTGTCCTATCAAGAAATGGCCTGGGGTCAGAGCCTCCAGGTCATTTGGATCCGAACTGAGCGGTCACAACGGTCGCGAATTGAGAACGGCCTCGATCTTACAAAACAATGTCGCGAGCTCCTCAAAAGTCAGCGCGGTCTGACCTACTATACGCCCCAAGTGCGTCTTAGCTGACTTAACTACGGCCTCAAAAATCCCACCCCAGTGGGGGCAAATCGGTGGGCTGAAGGTCCACTGTATACCCCGACGGGAGAGGGCCGTTCCAATATCCACTTTATTTACATTCAAAAAGTTGACTATCTCTCGTAAGCATCGTTCCGCACCGATGTAGTTAGTGCCGTTATCAGAGCGGATCAAAGTTGGAAGTCCCCTTCGAGAAACAAACCTATCCAAACAAGCAATGAAAGCCTCTGTCGAGAGATCAGCAACGAGCTCGAGATGTACCGCCTTGGTGGATAAACAAACAAACACACATGAGCTATACCGGTCCAGCAGAAACCCGGCGTCAGGGTCCTCAGCCTTCTGGGTAACATGCACGGCCGCTCTGGGGCCATGATCCGAAGATACTACTACATGGCTGTGGGGCCAGTCCGATTCTCTCCTGGCAAGCCAGGGTGGTCCCCACCACAAATGGTGTCTAACGAGCTCAGGAGCCCGACATCCCCTGGATGCACAATCAGACGGGTTCAATTCTCCTGGTACATGTCTCCAGGTCAGTGGGACCTCAGACGACACAATCTGGGAGACACGGTTCGCAACAAAAACCTCTAAGTTATGGACCGAAGCCTTCAGCCAGCACAAAACAATCTGGCTGTCCGTCCATGCGTACACCGTATCCTCCAAAACCACTGACCCACGCAACACTGTTAGAGTGTGATTCAAAAGTTTGGTCAAAAGAGCAGCCCCGGACAGTTCCAGTTTTGGAATCGTCATCCTTGTCCGAATAGGCGCTACCTTGCTTTTTGCCAAAACCAAACGCACGTCGACCTCCCCGGTGGAGGTGACGGTTCGCAAATAAACCGCTGCCGCAAACCCTCGTTCAGAGGCATCACAAAACCCGTGAAGGGTTGCCCTGTAATCCCCAGCAGGGACCAATTTCCTCGGCAGCGATACATTATTTATATTGAGGCCCAACCATTTTGCTAAATCATTCGATACAATGCAGCCCTGAGCTCCAGAATCTAATAGGGCGCGAACGTATGTTGGGTTGCCCGCCAAATCCCAAACAAGCACAGAGGCGATCGGTAACACCACCGTCTCCGGTTGGGGGGCAACAAATTGTTGGGCCGCAAATTCCTAGCGAGGGCCCCCGGGGCCCCACTGTGCCTGTAACCGATCAGGTATGCAGCTATACGCCAGCGGGTCCCATTGTACAAATGGCCCACGCGCCGGTTCCATTCCCAACCTACGATTCCCCTTAAAGGGGGGTGGGCGTGAATTCAACCGTGGCCGCTCCATGAGCGGGGGGGACATCACATGTGACCGTTGAGGACGAGGCGACGAGCGGGGCGACAACTGAGGCGGCGTCCGAACCGCACCCGCATAGCTCGAAGGTGTCCCATGCCACCCGCCCGTTACGGTCTGCTCAACACACCCAATGTGCCGCTGAGTCGGATGCTGAGTCGCAACCGAGAACTCAGGGCCCCCCATGTGATGACCCTGAGTGCGGCCCTGCACCCCTGGGTGGCCGCGTGCTTGTGGCCCCATTGCCCGCTGAGTCGGATGCTGAGTCGCAACCGAAAACTCAGGGCCCCCCATGTGATGACCCTGAGTGCGGCCCTGCACCCTAGTACTGCCCTGTGCACGTGGGGACGTTGGCCCCTGAGTTGCGCTCCGAGTCGCAAACGAATTCTCAGGGCCCCATGCCGTGTCACCCTGGGTACAGCCCTGTGGAGGCTGTTGGCCGGACCGGTTCATGCACAACAGATTGTTGTGGGCCCCACCACAATATCCGCACATTTTTGTGCGCGTGCAGTCCCTAGCCATGTGTGGCCCGAGGCACAGGAAACACCAGCTCCGCTGCTTGGCCATCCGGCGCCGTCCCTGAACCCTAAGTTCCCCGAACTTATTGCAATTGGCCACAGCATGGCCAATCTGCCTACAACATGGGCAGGTCTCACCATGTGGGGTCAATTCACTCACAGTCCCATACGACTGCCGGTTGGTGCGGTCCTTCCTCGTCGGAGGGCCCCTACTCACAGCGCTCCCGGCAGCTCTCTGTGGCTCCGAAGGATGGGTGACCGTCAACCCCAAATTCTCTGCCCGTCGAGCCTCCTCTTCCAAGAATCCGACCAAGTCGGAGAAGGCGGGCAGGTCCTCGGCCGACCTCCCGTGAGACTGTTCGAAACGAGTCTGCACGTCAGCGGGTAGGCGGGAAAGTACAATGTACAGCAGTAGGTACGACCATTCACCAACCGGAAGTCCAAGATTCTCTAGAGCCTTGGTGACGGACAACAACGGGTTCAAAACCTCCGTCTGTATGGCCCCGACCTTGTTCACAACCGGGATACTAAACAAACGGTTCAGTTGGGCATCGGCCAACCTCCGTTTGTTATGGTAACGTCTGACCAACAATTGTCTGGCCGTTTCATAGTTACGCTCCGTAACTGTCAAATGAGCGACCAGCTCCCTAGGCTCACCCCTCAATGCTGCCACCAGCTGAGCCATCTTGACAGACTTGGTAATGTCCGATCGCATGTGCACCAAACTGTCGAACAGATTGATGAAGCTCATCCATTCACCGGACACTCCGTCAAAAGTAGGCATAGTTATGGCCGGTAACCTGGACCCTGAACCCTGAAGCGGCAGAGGTGCTTCAATGTCACCACCATGGCTGGACTCGCGCTGTCTACATATGTCCGCAGCCTTCTGCGTGATAGCAGCTGCCATCTCCATACATTGGTCGACATCCCCTAGCAACCGTGACAGCCTGTCAGGTGCGCAACCATCAACTGATTCCGCCTGCGCGGACAATTCGAGCACCCTATTGTAACGTTCCTTAACGTCCATAGACCGCTCCAATACCACATCATGCCTATCTAAACGGTCTATCAGACCGTGTGCGGAGGAAAACCATCTGAGTTCCTTAGAAACACCCTTCTGGATTTCAGATAACGACATGATCGGAACGATACTTACTCACAATTTGCAGTAACTCAATTTTATTGGACCCTCCAGTCTATAACCCAAACGAGGGAACCCTAAACTATAACTTAAACAATGTTGATTTCCTTAAACAATAGGAACCGAGTTTTATATCTATATAAATTCTGTAAATAACAATTTAGTTTCCCTTTATCACTACAACACACACAGATAGTCAATATTAGTTCAAGTTATAAATTGCTATAACTGAAAACAATGTAATAGCCTGCTATCAATAGATGTAACTACCTATGTTAACCAAAACATTCATTAGCATTACTAGACCACTAATAGATTGACTAACTGGTACTTCAATGCAAATTTCAACTCAATATCTGTCTGTCTACTACCAGCAATAGACCTATAGCTTACAATACTACCAATCTATGTGGATATAGGAACACAACCAAGTTATCTAATAACCGCCTATACCTACAGATTGATAGTCTCAAATCGTGTCTTCCTGGAGCCCTTGACGGCTGCAAATCTCAGGAAGCCACGCTCTAGCTACCAAAATGTTCAGGCTTCTCGGCACCTAATGACCTCGTAGGGGCCCATCAGCTACGAGGTAGCGTAGCGATCAGTTGCCAAGAAGTTTGAACGTCGGCGATTCACCGAGCTAAAATGATTGGGTTCGATCTAACCTGGTCTGTGCTTCGGTCCCGTCAACCTCCTGTGTCTCTGCAAGGCCCGGGTGCACCCTAGGCTCTTCTTGGTAGACAGGTTCTTCAGCCAACCTCCTGTGTGACTGGCGGGCCAGCCTCGATCAGCACAGTGTTCCAACACAGGTTATGTTACGTGGTAAAAAACCAATCGGCCACGTAAATGCGAACTTTATCTGGTTCGGGGAACCACAATACACTCAGCTATATAGACAATCCTGAGGGAACCTCGAATACATTCCAGATGGACTGCGATTTAATTTCAATACCCTATCCAAAACGCGTTTACATTGCGAGGGCTTTCGTCTGTCAGTTGTCAAAAACTGCAAGGTTGGCAGCAACGTCAAATTCAAAAAGGCCGTTCCGAAACCATCGATCGAATATCGATTTGGAATCGAACAAACAGTCTCACGGGAGGTCGGCCGAGGACCTGCCCGCCTTCTCCGACTTGGTCGGATTCTTGGAAGAGGAGGCTCGACGGGCAGAGAATTTGGGGTTGACGGTCACCCATCCTTCGGAGCCACAGAGAGCTGCCGGGAGCGCTGTGAGTAGGGGCCCTCCGACGAGGAAGGACCGCACCAACCGGCAGTCGTATGGGACTGTGAGTGAATTGACCCCACATGGTGAGACCTGCCCATGTTGTAGGCAGATTGGCCATGCTGTGGCCAATTGCAATAAGTTCAGGGAACTTAGGGTTCAGGGACGGCGCCGGATGGCCAAGCAGCGGAGCTGGTGTTTCCTGTGCCTCGGGCCACACATGGCTAGGGACTGCACGCGCACAAAAATGTGCGGATATTGTGGTGGGGCCCACAACAATCTGTTGTGCATGAACCGGTCCGGCCAACAGCCTCCACAGGGCCGTATCCAGGGTGACACGGCATGGGGCCCTGAGAATTCATTTGCGACTCGGAGCGCAACTCAGGGGCCAACGTCCCCACGTCCACAGGGCCGTACCCAGGGTGACACGGCATGGGGCCCTGAGAATTCGTTTGCGACGCGGAGCGCAACTCAGGGGCCAACGTCCCCACGTGCACAGGGCAGTACCAGGGTGCAGGGCCGCACTCAGGACCATTACATGGGGGGCCCTGAGTTTTCGGTTGCGACTCAGCATCCGACCCAGCGGGACATTGGGTGTGTTGAGCAGGCCGTAACGGGCGGGTGGCATGGGACACCTTCGAGCTATGCGGGTGCGGTTCGGACGCCGCCTCAGTTGTCGCCCCGCTCGTCGCCTCGTCCTTGTCGGTCACATGTGATGTCCCCCCCGCTCATGGAGCGGCCACGGTTGAATTCACGCCCACCCCCCTTTACGGGGAATCGTAGGTTGGGAATGGAACCGGCGCGTGGGCCATTTGTACAATGGGACCCTCTGGCGTATAGCTGCATACCTGATCGGTTACAGGCACAGTGGGGCCCCGGGGGTCCTCGCTAGGAATTTGCGGCCCAACCATTGGTTGCCCCCCAACCGGAGACGGTGGTGTTACCGATCGCCTCTGTGCTTGTTTGGGATTTGGCGGGCAACCCAACATACGTTCGCGCCCTATTAGATTCTGGAGCTCACGGCTGCATTGTATCGAATGATTTAGCAAAATGGTTGGGCCTCAAGGTAAATAGGTATAATAAATCAATACGGGGCGTGGGGAATGTTACGGTTACGAATGTAGTTGGTCAATCGGTGATCACGTTCTCTCCACGTTATGACATTTTGACAAAAACATCCGTGCAAGCTTTAGTAATGACGCATGTCATGGGCAGACACCCCTTGGTGAAGTTGAATCCGGCCGTTCGATTCCTGACATCAGGACTCAAGTTGGCGGATCCCGATTTTGACACTCCAGCCCCGGTCGACCTGCTACTGGGAGCAGACGTTCTGGGTAGGTTTCTGTGTCGGATCGGCGAGTTCTTCAGCCGGACGGGTTGATTGCTGTGGATACTAAGTTTGGTCACGTGATCATGGGTCCGGCATTGCCAATGGTTAGGCCTGCCGAGTCAGATGGCATACTTATTGGCTCAGCGTTGTCAGACGCTATCCAACGTTTCTGGGAGATAGAGGAACCTCCCACCGCTCGTCGAGTCGACGCAGACGAAGAAGAGTGCGAGTTGTTTTACCAGAATAGTACTGGTCGCCTTCGTTCTGGTCGTTTTGTAACTCGACTGCCTTTCAGGGCCGATCGACCGCCACTAGGAGAATCTAGGAAGATGGCTGAGACAAGATTGATGTCGATGGAGCGTAGGATGACAAGGGACGCCGTATTTAAACAAAAATATGTTGATTTCATGAGGGAGTATGAGTCGTTAGGACACATGTCGGTATCGGGTGTGGACTGGAGATCTGAGGATCATTGTTTCCTTCCACACCATGCCGTCCTACGAACCCCTACCGGCAAGATTCGAGTTGTTTTTGATGGTTCAGCACCTACCTCGAACGGGATGTCCCTGAATGTGTTTGTTTGTTTATCCACCAAGGCGGTACATCTCGAGCTCGTGGCTGATCTCTCGACAGAGGCTTTCATTGCTTGTTTGGATAGGTTTGTTTCTCGAAGGGGACTTCCAACTTTGATCCGCTCTGATAACGGCACTAACAACATCGGTGCGGAACGATACTTACGAGAGATAGTCAACTTTTTGAATGTAAATAAAGTGGATATTGGAACGGCCCTCTCCCGTCGGGGTATACAGTGGACCTTCAGCCCACCGATTTGCCCCCACTGGGGTGGGATTTTTGAGGCCGTAGTTAAGTCAGCTAAGACGCACTTGGGGCGTATAGTAGGTCAGACCGCGCTGACTTTTGAGGAGCTCGCGACATTGTTTTGTAAGATCGAGGCCGTTCTCAATTCGCGACCGTTGTGTCCGCTCAGCTCGGATCCAAATGACCTGGAGGCTCTGACCCCAGGCCATTTCTTGATAGGACAGCCACTTAACGCGTTGCCCGAGCACCCCTTCGGGGGAGTGAAATTGTATCGGTTGTCAAGGTATCAGATGTTGCAGCAGTTTACTCAGAATTTCTGGAAGCGTTGGTCGCTCGAGTATCTGCATATCTTACAACAGCGCCTTAAGTGGACTGACAAAACCAGCCCCCCTAGTGTTGGTGACCTCGTTCTGGTTAAGGATGCTAACCTACCGCCACTACGTTGGCGCAGGGGGCGCATTGTTAACTTGTTCCCTGGCAAGGACGGGACCCCCCGGTCTGCAGAGGTACTAGTAGGAGGCTCGGTTCTAAAACGAGCGGTAGCAACGTTGTCTCGGCTGCCCGTAGATTAGGGGACAGGTGGGTGCCTGTCCGGGCGGGTGATTGTTCGATTCCAAATCGATATTCGATCGATGGTTTCTGAACGGCCATTTTGAATTTGACGTTGCTGCCAACCTAGCAGTTTTTTGACAACTGACAGACGAAAGCCCTCGCAATGTAAACGCGTTTTGGTTAGGGTATTGAAATTAAATCGCAAGCCATCTGGAATGTATTCGGGTTTCCCTCAGGATTGTCTATATAGCTGAGTGTGTTGTGGTTCCCCGAACCAGATAAAGTTCGCATTTACGTGGCCGATTGGTTTTTACCACGTAACATAACCTGTGTTGGAACACTGTGCTCATTGAAACTGGCCCGCCAGTCATAGGAGGTTGGCTGAAGAACCTGTCTACCAAGAAGAGCCTAGGGTGCACCCGGGCCTTGCAGAGAGATAGGAGGTTGACGGGACCGAAGCACAGACCAGGTTAGATCGACCCCAATTACTTCAGCTCGGTGAATCGCCGACGTTCACGCTTCTTGGCAACTGATCGTTACGCTACCTCGTAGCTGATGGGCCCCTACGAGGTCATTAGGTGCCGAGAAGCCTGAACAGCCGTTAACTTCTGCCTTTTTAATTCTATTGCTAAGGTATGATCTTAGTATATCCAACGCTTTATTTTGAACTCCGTAATGATTTAATTTAATTAATAGCGTATTATGATCAACATAATCAAACGCCTTCGACAGGTCGCAAAAAACTCCGATAGCATCCTGTGCAGGCCGCACAGGATGCCGTGCAGAATAAATATGAGATATAAGGGTAATACCTGCATCCGTAGTCGATTAACCCCTAGTGAAACCGTATTGTTTGGCGTGGAGTTGTTTGGTACGGTTGAAGTGTGAGAGCATTTGATTGAGTATAATCTTTTCAAATATTTTACTTAGTGTTGGAAGAACAGATATTGGTCTGAAATTTGAAGGATCACCCTCATCTCCCGATTTGAACAGAGGTATCAGTTTACTGTGTTTCATGAGGTCTGGGAAAGCCCCATCGTCAACACATTTATTGAATATATAAGCTAAATGTGGGGCTATAACTAGAATTACTGAACCAATGACCCCACAGGTGTTCCGTATTTTTAAGTTAAGTAATTTCAACGTTTTGACAATGTCCTGGGGATATACATGATGAAATTTTAAATATACCTTACTGACGCTCGTGTTATTTTTTAATAAAGTCTCTGCTTCATATGGAGATGAATTTAGACGATCTGTTGTGAGTAGGGGTACATCGGTGAAGAATGTTTCAAAAGCTCGAGCAACATCATCGCTGGATTTAACAACATCATCACCTATCTTTAGGCAGAAATCATTGTCCCTTGGTATAACTTTGCCAGTTTCACGGTTTATTATTTGCCAAACTGTTTTCATTCTATTATTTGAATTTTGAATTTTTCTATTAATGTGTAAAGTTTTTGCAGTCCTACAAACCAACTTGAAAGTTTTGGAATATTTTTTAACATAGTCATGAAATTTTCGATCAAAGTTATAGGTTTTTTGATCATAAAGGTCATACAAGATAACTCTACTTTTACGAATTCCAAACGTTGCCCAGTCATTAAATGTCGATTTACCGTTGTAGTCACTGACTTTCTTTAATTTAAAAACTTTATTGAATTCTGTCTGAATAATGTTGAAGAAGTCTGAGTAGATTTTGTTTGGGTTCTGTTCATTAAAATCCGGTACTGGCAAATTTATATCTAAGTTTTTCGTATATGTCTCTAGTCTATGGGATGTAATAGGCCTATAAAATGATGGACCAGTCTTATCCTTAATAGCAATTGGGAATGGAACTGTTTGACCACTGTGATCGGAAGGTAAGCAGTTAATTACACTTTTACTTGTGAATGCACAGTCACAAAAAACGTTATCTAAGCAAGTTTGGCTGGTAAGTGTAAATCTAGTTGGCTCTAAAAATACATGACATAAGTTAAACGATTTGAATAAAGTTATTAATCGTTGTTTCATTGTTGTTCCTACAAGCAAATCTACATTAAGATCGCCACAAATAATTAACTTTTTTCTGTTATTACATAGTTTAGAGAGGGCTTCCTCCATAATTTTCTCAAATATTTCGAAATTGCCATGGCCTTTTTCATCCCTCGGTGGCCTGTAGACACGAACAATAATATGGGTACACAAACAATAATATGGCTACATACATTTCATATTTAACAAACCCACATATGAAAGTAAAAGGAAAGTGTCTACACTACTCAAAAATTTTACGTATGATGACACAGAAAATTTTATAGTATTACATAATCAGCAACGCACTCATCCTTCCACACCCTTACACAAACACACCCATTCACACACACACACACACACACATTCGATCACTCACACACACACACTCATTCGATCACTCACTCACTCACTCACTCACTCACTCACTCACTCACTCACTAACTCACTCACTAACTCACTCAATCGCTCGCTCACTCACTCACTCACTCACTCACTCACTCACTCACTCACTCACTCACTCACTCACTCACTCACTCACCCTCAAACAGAGGCATGCAGCATGTTAGTTATTAAATTGTATCTTGTCTCCTTCCCTCTGAGAGAGAACATTGCTCAACATTGTTAAAATTATTGTATTTTATTTATTTTTTACTTATGTTACTGCCTAAAACATGACGCAACCGAATCACTATCTATGATCCTCGTAAGAGGCACGGGCCTACTTACTCATAAATACAGGCTCCCTGTGAGCCTAGTTATGATAAGTAGTCATCTAAACCATATTATCATGTCATTGTTTTTTATCTTGAATAAAGATTATTTTTATATTATTATTATTACTATTCACTACTATCTCCCCATATCCTTTATCATTATCGATAAACCCCAAAACATAACGAGTCTCATTGGCTTTGTTTTGCAAGCTTCCCTGAATAAACAGATCCCCATTAAACTGATGACACTTTTTATTAATTTAGTGTAATAAAAGGCAGAAAACATGATTTAAAATTAGTATACCTAATTTTAATTACCTACTTATACTAAGTGTCATAGCTTGAATTTTAATAATAATAATAATAATCGTTTATTGCAGGCATAAAAGCCCATAGAATAAATTACACATTATGTCAACAATAAAATAAAATTAAAATTCAAATAAATCATTACAAAATAAAAATGTCAAAAAATTTAAAAATAAAAACACACACACGGCAGGGGAAGAAGGACGAGTGCCTAGGCTACCCACTAACGTGTAGCCTCACCCAGTGAGCCAGCAGCGGCGAGTCCCACCGTCCAGCCAACGTGCGAAGAATGGAGTTGGAGCTGCCGCGTACGCGCGCTAATAGCGAGGCGCTGCGTTTCCTAATGATCGCGGCAAAGCCGTCGACCCTTGCCTCCGCAAACATGCCTGAGGCGCTGCAGTACCGCGGCAGGCCCATCACCACCCTAAATGCATTGTTGTACTGAATACGTAGGGCGCTGTATGCACCCTGCGTATAGTTGACCCACAGGCTGCACGTGTAGTAAGACTGGCAGTATGCCCTGAACAATGTTAATTTTGATTCTGTTACGTATGTAGCTATAACTATCGAGTGCGCTAGACTGCGTCAGCGCGCTCGAACCTCTCTCTCTATTAAACAGTGGTTACTGAGCCATTATAGCAGAACGTTGTGTTGTCATTTCCCACATACTTAACAGTGGCGACGAGGATGGGATTGGTCTCAAGAACATGAAGATGCTTTTATCGAAATTAAGAAAGAGATGGCATCTGATAGAGTGCTGACTCATTTTGATCAGAATGCCACTCTCATTTTAACTGTAGATGCATCACCGTCAGGTCTCGGGGCAGTTTTGTCTCAGTTAGAGAATGACAGGGAAAGACCGATTTCATATGCATCGCGTGTCCTTTCTTCAGCTGAAAAAAATTACAGCCAGATTCAAAAGGAAGCTACGGCTAAAATTTTTGGAGTTAAACGCTACCATCAGTACTTGTATGGACGAGATGTGCCCTTCATCCTTCGCACGGATCATAAACCCTTACTGTCAATTTTCAGTCCGAACAAAGGTGTCCCAGAGGTGTCAGCAAATAGATTACAAAGATACGCGATATTTCTGTCTGCTTACAACTTCACAATAGAATACGTTCGAAGCGAAAAAAACTGCGCAGATTTCTTTAGCCGAGCGGGAGTAACCGATTCAGATACAAACTCAGTGGGAGTGGGAGGGGCCAATGCATCAGCTGACCGTGATAGGGCGCAGTACATAAATCACATAGCATCAAATAATTTACCGTTACAACTCGATGATGTGCGTGAACAAACAAACAAAGATATACTTATGAAACAAGTTTGCAACTTTGTTATGTTTGGCTGGCCGAAACACTGTGACCAAACTTTAAAGCCATATTACAATTGCAGATATGAAATATCTTTGGAAAACGGCTGCCTCATGAGAGGACATAAATTGATTATTCCAAATCAGTTGAGACATACGGTATTAAGTGAACTACATAGGTCTCATTTAGGAATAATTAAAACCAAATGTGAAGCCAGGGGTCGATTTTGGTGGCCCAATATAGACAAGGAGATTGAAGTTTTCATAGCAGACTGCTCAATATGCCAAACGCTTAGGTCGGCGCCACCCCGGGTACCCCTCACACCCTGGCCGTTGCCAGACAAGCCATGACAACGCATTCACATTGACTTCCTCGGCCCTATAAATGCAAAAACGTACTTAGTCATTGTGGATGCGTACTCCAAATGGGTGGAATGTTTTGACATGAGTTGTTGTACCTCAACAGCAGTGATAGATAAGTTACACGAACTTATATCACATTTTGGGTTAATGGAAACATTAGTATCCGACAATGGTACCGCTTTTGTGTCATCAGAATTTAAGTCATTTTGTAAAGAGAACGGTATCACGCATGTTACAACGCCCACTTATTCTCCATCAAGCAATGGACAGGCTGAAATATACGTCAAAATAATTAAAAAAGGTATTAAAAGTATCATGGCTTCATCATCGACAAAAAAGGATATGCAATTTAAACTCAGGGATTTCCTATTAGACTACAGAAACTCAAAACACTCAACGACAGAGTTATCACCGGCACAAATAATGCTGGGCAGGTCATTAAAGTCTAGATTAGATTTATTAAATCCACACCACCAATCATCATCGTCAATATCGAGTGATACATTGCAAGAAATTGTCCGAATCAAACAGTGCTCACAGTGTAATACATATAAAGGTACAAGAAATGTAAGCTTTGCGCCAAATGAAACTGTATTAGTATGTACTTACCATAAAACATCTACATCATGGATCAAGGCTATTATAAAGGAGAAGCAAGGACAAAGCATATATTTAGTTTATATACCAAGCTTAGAAATAAGTTTAAAAAGACACAAAAATCAAATAATAAAATACAAAGGCCAATATGATGGCTTGGAGCTGGACAACGACGACAGTTTTGACGACTGGTCACCGTCGTCTCACCAGGACGGGCCTGTGTCAACCTCCTCGTCATCGCCAGCAGCTCTGCCGCCACCCCCTCCGCCTGTACATCCAAGCCTCACCCCCGCTGCCGCCGCCGCTTCAACTGCATCGACCAGCGCACCGGTGACTCACACGCTGTCAGATGACACATCTGACACCACAGAATGTGCAAGCACGCAACTTGTTGGGGGAGAAGGAACTAATGAGCAAACGTCTGGTCAAATACGACCTAGAGATATAGGTTTAAGCATGAATTTAAGAGACCGTCCTAAGGTTAATTATAAGCAATAGTTACCTAGCTAGTATCATATATTCACATGTAGACATCTAGTTACACGTAAATATTATTACATTCTTTGTAGTATCTTATCTAAGTCCGGAGGAGTGTTACGTATGTAGCTATAACTATCGAGTGCGCTAGACTGCGTCAGCGCGCTCGAACCTCTCTCTCTATTAAACAGTGGTTACTGAGCCATTATAGCAGAACGTTGTGTTGTCATTTCCCACATACTTAACAGATTCTTTACTACAACGAGCGAACCTGCGAGCCAGCATGTTACAGCGAACAGCCAGCGCCCTACGCTCCCTCTCAATGTCACAGACATCTTTGAGGTCATCGGTGACCCAGTGGCCCAGGTACTTGAACTTCTTAACCCTGTTCAGAGGAGAATTATTAATGTAGACTGGAGGCAGGTCAGAGTATGTTCTCGTGCCTGACTTGAAAACCATTAGCTCACTCTTTTTCGCGTTGTACCTGAGCCCATGGGCCTCCGCATAGGACTCACAAATACGCAACAGTGCACATAGCGCACCGACCGATGGGCTCAGCAACACCATATCGTCAGCATAAGAGATGTTATTAATATTTTGTCCGTCTATATGACATCCAACTCTAGTGCTGCTGGGCTCCTCGATCAGGTCATTTACATACAAATTAAAAAGTTTAGGAGAAGTGAGCCCCCCTTGTCTCACACCACAGTCCAGTCTGTATGCACCAGAGCATGACCCCGCCCACCTGACACAATTGTTTTGGTTACTGTACCAGAATCCAAACAAACGTGTTATTTCTGGCGGTACACTCGTTTCATTCCGCATTTTCGCCCAGAGTATGTTATAGTTGACTAAATCAAATGCTTTAGACAAGTCTAAGAAACATGAAAAAACTGGCGTATTCCTGGCGGTATAGTACTGAACAGTCTGCTTGAGACAGAAGATAGCACTTTCCGTTGAGAGTCCGCACCGGAACCCGAACTGATGGTCATTCAATGTTAAGTGCCTATCTAACTGTTTATCAAGCAAACTGTCCAGCACTTTTGCAACGACCGTTGCCAAAGAGATGGGCCTATAGTTATTTAAATCAGAAGCATCTCCAGTTTTGTTTTTGACAATTGGAATAACCAGCGTGTACATAAGGTCACTAGGCAAGTAAGAGTGACTTATACACAGACTAAAAAACATCGCTAGTACCCTACCTACATGGAACCCAGCATACTGCAAGTGCTCGATGCTGAGGTTGTCGTGTCCAGGGGATTTTCCTCGAACCATATTTTTAATCACTGTTTGAACCTCTTTAGCAGTGAACCTAACATTAAGATCCCCGGTGAACCCCACTTCCGCAGCATCGGGCACGCGCGAGGACGCTGCTCCTAAAGGCGATTCCACTTTGAAGTGAGTGCGAAAGGCCTCCGCTATATCGGTCGGATCATGCACGCCAGCCACGCTCACAGGAAGACTCGCCTTCGGATTTAATTTATTAGTAGACTTTCAAAATTTTGAAAAGTTTTTGTCCCTATGGTGTTTTGCAATAATGTCCATTTTAATTTGTTGCTCGTTATTCTGACACCATTTTAATTTATTTTTAAACAATTTTCTGGACTCACACATTTCCTGATAAATTAGACCAAAACTGGGTTTCCCGTACAAATTCCATGTCTGAAAACAGAGACGGGCCCGCCTGTGAGCGTCTGCTACGTGTCTGTTCCAGCCAGCAATATATTTACGCCTTTTGCCTGGTAGGTCACGATAACTGACACTAGCTCCTTCAACCAGTATACCAACAATACTTGCATACAACTTATCTAAAACTTGCTTATGATGTAAGTCTGAACAATATGAATCAGCACAGTGAATACATTCAGTCGGAAAGTCAACATTTTTCAGCTTAGAATTACAAAAGTCTTGATATTTCATAATTTGATCCGAGTCCCGAACACCCCACTTCACCTTATTATAACTAGAAAGAATGGTAGGTAATTTTGGTTTAACTAAACTAAAGTTACATTCAAGTTGTATAGGTATGTGGTCTGACGGGTAACTATCATAAAGTATACTGGCACTGAGTACAGTCTGACGCGCGGCACTAGTCACTATTGTATGGTCCAACCATCTTTTGCACCCGTGTGCTTCACTTACAAACGTGTACGAGTCCGTTGGCAACAGTTCCACGTCCACCGTAGACCATGACTGCTCTGTACAAAAGTCAATAAGTTCATTAAAAAAAGGCTCACCTGGATGCGCATTAAAATCCCCGAGGATAAACACGGTGTCCGCATTGTTTACCTCAATTATTGCCAGAATCTCACTCAAACACGACGTAAACACAGCAAGGTTCTAGGCCTTGTCAGTAGGCATGTACATGGAAAACACAACTATAGAACGATCTTGGATCACTATTTTGATTGCGGCGACCCGCTCACTATCACAGGTTATAACAGATACCGAGGGAAAAAGCGACTTTTTCCACAACAACGCGACACCTCCGTATGGCCTGCCACGAAGAATGCCCGCCGAAGTGTCTACAGCTGATTTCCCGAAGTAGGCGAAGTCACTATCTATGTTGCCTAGTGAAGGAATGTCGTGAGGAAGAAGCCAGGTTTCCTGCAGCGCGACAATGTCTGATGTTTGACATAATCTTCTCACACAGTTTACGGAAGTTTTTACGCTTTTACAATTAAAGCTGGTCAGTTTGCATTGGTATGCACAGGGTGTACTAGACATTTAAGATGTGATAGGCTTCGTACCAGCAGACACACCAATGTCCCTGCCTATTACTTTGTACTTGGAATGAACAAAGCGTCGGAAATAAATTCTCTTGGGCCACAAGTGGACATCGTTGAATAACGGGAGTTTATTTCTGTTTACATACATCTTGAATGCTTTGTGCTCTGAGTCATCACCCTGTATGTCAATTTGTCGTAAATATACTTTTTCTTGCGTCTTCCTGAAGATGTAGTCCGCAATATTCTTTGTCTTCGTATCATTGTGAACATTGGTGATAAACAAAGGAACTTTGGGATCGGCTGCCTTAAACAAACCGTCGGGTTCCACATTTGCTTGCCCCGCCTGACCCAAGAAACGGTTCTTAGACCTCGACTTGGTTTTTTTCTTCTTCTTCACCACCTGCATCCATCCTTCATCGTGCGGACATGACTTGACAGCCTCCGCAAACGTAGCTACCCCTTCCACAGCCACAGGGCAATCAGCTGTTGAGACTATTGTCTGAGGCGGCGAACTGGATTGAATAGCCGCCGACTTGCTGCTGTCTATGTGTGCGTGCGGCACAGCGCTGGCGGCCGGCTGGTCGCGACGCGGCGGTGGTGATGAAACCAACGGCTCGCTGATTGACGAGCTATTTGAGGGTAGGACGATATTTTCCTTGGCTCCTTTGCTGGTTTTTTCAACATTTTGAAAAAATGGGGACGCTGTGGGATACGAAATGGACCGCCAAGTCGGTTGCAAAAGCCCACCTTTATCGTCCGTGGACAAACACTGGTTTGACAGCAGACCCATGGGGCCGCTGTCTAAATAAGCACCACGATGACGAGTATTGACAAAATCCGTATTCACCAAGGAATCCGACCTGAGATGCTGAAGATTCTCACGTATTTCACCAATCTCTGTTTTTGTGGCTTAGTTATCCTTTATAATATTTAGGTCTTGCTTCATCTTGAGCAGATCCTTTAAAAGCGGAGTCACATCCACATGATCGAACAACACGGGGGGCAATTTCTCCAGCTTGTGGGCAACAAAAAGCGGCACTTCGTCGGTCTTCGTGACCCTTAACACGGAGATCATGTCCTGAAGGTCGCGGTGGTGCTTGTTGTCGCCTTTACGATTGATTTTTCTCTTGTCCGTTGGCAAAGATTCAAACAGCAACGTCTTCGAGCGCACTATCTCCTCGGCCGAGAACGACGAGGAACAGATCTGGATGAGGCTATTTTCATCCATAACATCCTGCTTATTTTGCATGAAGGCCAGGAGTTCGTCGATGACAATATTGCAATTCGTGCACTTTACTATGTTCGGCGACGACATCGTTATCGCGATAACAGACACCCGCGCACTATGACGCGCGCGCGCAGACTGATTTTGTAATGTGGTAAAAATATTGATTAAAATATTACTTTGCATCCATACGGACTGCCCCGATTTGGTTACACAGGGAGATAACTTCTAGATACGATGCAGTTTTGAAGGATTTGTTGGAGTGCATCATCAACGTAGAGATGTCTTCGTCTCAGTGGGTGCAAGCCACGCTGCCCATCAGGTACGGGGGTTTAGGTGTTCGACGCTTGCAGGACACCGAGCTCCCTGGCTTTCTGGCTTCTTCGCATGGTGTTGTGGACCTCGTTACTCACATCTTGGGTATACATGGTGACGGGTTCCGCATTCCTTTTGCGGGGGAGGCGGAGAGCTTATGGCGTGCCCGGTGTCCTAAAAGCGACCTGCCGGAAAGGCTATGTAGTCAGCGCTCCTGGGATGAGGTCCTGTGCGAAGTCATTCGTGATGATCTCCTCGCTCATAGTTCGGGACGGGAATTGGCGCGCCTGCGTGCCGTTTGTCAGTCCGACTCGGGGTTGTGGCTGCACGCAATGCCTTCTCCCCAGCTGGGAACTTTCCTGGACGACGACACTTTGCGCGTGGCAGTCGCTTTGCGTTTGGGCTGCACTATCTGCCAGCCGCATCGATGCGTTTGTGGGGCATGGGTCAATGAGTTGGGTCGCCATGGCCTACATTGTACCAGGAGCGCTGGCAGGTTTTCGCGGCACCACGCAATAAACGACATCGTTCGTAGGGCTTTGGTATCGGCCAACGTTCCTAGTGTGTTGGAGCCGCCAGGTTTGTGCCGGTCGGATGGGAAGCGTCCGGACGGCTTGACCCTGGTACCTTGGGAGAGAGGACGTTCCCTGCTATGGGATGCGACCTGCGTCTGCACCTTTGCAGCCTCCCATGTCGGGTCAACGGTGGCCCGCGCTGGTGCAGCCGCCGAGTCTGCCGCAAGACAGAAGTGCCTTAAGTATGCCGCACTCACGGGAAGCTACATCTTTGTGCCACTTGCGCTCGAGACGACTGGGATTTGGGGGACACAAGGGAAAATATTTATTAAGGATCTGGGGCGCCGTCTAAGGGATAGAGGATTTGACAACCGCTCTGGGGCATTTCTGATGCAAAGGATCTCCCTGGCTGTGCAGCGGGGAAATGCTGCAAGCGTCATGGGAACCTTAGCCTCGGCAATGTCCCGGGGTGGTTTATTCGCGTAGTTGTTTCTTTTAGTGTTTCTATTTTATTTTTAATTCATATATTTTGGTTACTTTGCATTTGCTTTGTGCTTAATTCAATAAATATTCAAATCTGGAGGGTGTCGGGCCCAAAATTAAAGATCGCCGGGGCTTCAAAAAGTCTTAGTCCGCCCCGGGGCGGGGGTCGGCCGGTTTTCATCAAGTAAGGTGGGTGGACCATGGAAGGCCACTCTAACGAGTAAACGCTTTTTATTCGTTTATTAACTGGATAAATGAAAAAAACAAATTATCAAATAATAGTTTGTTTTATTGTGTACCATATAAATCACTTTTTTTTAACCTAGCTTTAATCAGTATTCATTAAACTTAAGTTTTGTTAAGCTCTTCCAAATGGCCTTGCAAGGAACACGGCTCCAAACAAGGCCAATATTATACATCAGTCGTTCAACTTAAAAATAGAGTTGTAACAATTAATATATTCGCTTTTACTAAAACTACATAATAAGCTCTTTCATTTCAGCAAAACATTAAATGCTCAATATATTTTTATCATTTATAAAAAACTCAACGAACATTACTTGAACACCATCGTATAACTAAGAATATATTAATGGAAATTATTTAAAAACAGTAGTAATGAGTATTAAATTGACATCAAATAACTTGCCAACGCGTATTATAATGAAATTAAAAACTTTTTTTTTTACATCAAATGGCCTTCTTATGGGTCCGTTCTTTGTAAGGCCAAAATGTTCCTAAGAAGGCCAAACTAAAAATTATCAATGACTTTCTTATATTAATTATAATAAAATAATAGACACTACAGACTAAGTACTGTACTTATTACAAACTTATTATGGTACATAGTCAGTCTTGAAGTCAGGAATGTTTAAAATCAACGATTCTTAAGATTAAAAAACGAAAATAATTGTAACAAAATAAAAATTAACTTCGGAAACAAACTTAGAAACTAAAAAGGATAATACTTTTGGATATTTTAATCACAATCTGAGCATATAAATTTGAGATCGTTTTTAGTGAGACCCATACACTTCTCGTGATACCACTTTTGACATTCGGGACATTGTCTCATGTCTTCCATTCTATTCTCGCCACATGCGTGACAGTACCATTCCTTTTCTCCACCTTCTGCACTTTTCTTCATCTCTATTTTCGATCTTTTACTGTTTTCTTGTTGTACTGTTCTTTTTAGCCGTTTTACGGAATCATTTTTATTTTTGGTTTTCTTTTTTTGGTCTCGTTTAATTGTAGACTTTCCTTTTTTCTTACTCGTCGCTTGCGTCATCTCATTCTTTTTTTCTTCAGTCTTGAATAAATCTTTAACTATTCTTTGTCCCTTATAATTAAGAGCTTTTTGCCGTGGACGTGAAGACTTTATTGTAGCGTAGTTTGGAGTAGGCAAAAAAGCATGAAACGATTCTTCTTCATCCTCTATTAGATTAATTAACGGCTCGTCATCATCCGAAGATCTAGTCTTATGACTCTTTAGTTGAGCTTTTGTTTTAATTGAGATTTTGTTTTGTATTAATCGTTTTTTCGGAGTGATTTCTTTTTTCTGCTCTAGTTCATCATCAAATGACGAAGAAGAAGTGTATAAATCCGAGACTTGAAGTTTAGTCATGTAGTTATCTTTGATAAATGATTCACTAAGATTCAAATCAAGATCAGATTCAGAGCTAGAACAGACGATATTTTCTTGTAGGCCAGACGTACTCGGAAGAGGATAATCGTACAGAGATGGTTGAGGGTCATGTTTCGTATCTGCGACGTTGAAACGATGTACTGAACTCAGCAGTATGGGGCGGCACTGATCATTGACCGTAATATCTACTTCGAAGTCTGAAGCATCAGTTGAAGAACTGTAAGAAACAAGAACGGGTTTTCTTTTTGCTGTTGCAGCTGAAAATTTTGGCGATGTCGATACTATCTTCTCTTTGGAAGTTGATGGAAAAATTGAAGAAACGTTAGAAACATGAGCTGACCTCCTTTCATCTATCAGAGACTGAGACGACAATTCTGACACTTTTTTAAATTCAGACACAGGGGGCGAGACTTGAACAGATATAAGTGGTTGGTCGATCTGGTGTTGTAATGTTTCCGATAAAGGTCTTTCAGTTACAATTGAAGGAGCATAAGCATCTTCGGGTATGACATCAGGATCAAAGGGGTATAAACCAGTGGCTTTGAATCCATTCGTTATATTGGTTTGAGTCATACACTTTGGCCATGTTCGGGAGAAAATTTTGTTAAACGCAGCTTTTTTAAAGTTCTCTCTTGAGAATTGCACAGGTAGTTCAAAACTTCTTCATCCCAGTGATGTTCGAAGGACCGATTCAATGATTTATCTAGAGGTTGGAGTTCGTGCGTGGTGTTCGAAGGTAAGCAGTATAGTACTATATTATTTTTATCTGCTTCTTCCAGAGACTCATATGATAAATGACACTTTGCGCCATCAAAGATAAGCAGACATTTACCGGGTACTTTATGTTGTGCTAAATGTTGTATGAACTCTACGAATAAGCTACTGGTCATGCTGCCTTTGGGTGCCATGCTTACCTTTGTTCCAGGTGGCAAATTTGATGCTAATTCTGATCTGTGCCTAATACCCTTAAAAATAATCATAGGCGGTATAGCAATACCCACCGCATTTACGCACATCGCTATTGTAACGTTCTCGGCGTGTTCCGGAGCAACAAGATGTACTCTTGTATTCCCTTTTTCAGCCAAAACTACAGTTTGTTTGTGGACCGTAATGCGACACCCTTTTTCATCCATGTTATACAAGCGTTCTGGATGTGCAATAATGTCTAGCTCTTCATAGAGTTTCTTCACTTCTTCAAAATGGTTTTTCACAATGGGCTTATTCATTTTTTGAGCTCTAGCTGGATTCATTAGCTGGGGTTTTCTTTTTGATATTGATCGGTTTCGAGCCAAAAACATTTTGAGCCATTTGCGTCCAGCCATTCTTGTTGACATATTGAACGAGTGCTTGATTTTAAACCTCTCACAAAATAAAAAGGCTTGTTTCCTGATAAATTTAGGCGTAAGTGGTACACCCAGTTTTGCAAAACGTTTGATTCGCTGCGATAAATCTTCTTCTAATTGTTTTGTAAGAATAGTTGTCTTCCCAATTATTTTAGTACTGTTACCGCTTACTAAATGGTTTCTAAGGGTGCGTCTTGGAATATTGAACTTCAACGCTGCAGCATTTGTATTAAGTTGATTATTTTGTACTGCTTCCATGGCACGTCTTAAACTGTCTTCATCCCATGTACTACCTCTTTTCCTGGGTTTTGACTCCGACATTCTTGAAATCTGAAATTATACGCATAAAATTTAATATTCTATTCAATTACCGGCTTATTGTTATAAAGTTTTTTTTGCTTAAAATATGATTATAGACAGACTATCTTATATATAACTTATCACATACTTACTTTATCACATACTTTACCGTTTTTAACATGTAAATATTTTTTATATTCGTTGCTTTTCATGTAAATTAGTTTAGTTTATTTTCAGACATAACCTTTCCATAAAAGAAATTTAAATATATACTGATAATAAAATAATTTTAAAAGAAATGTCTATTCAATATGAGTTAAAAAGTTTAATAACCCTTATAAATAAAAATATTATAAATATAAAACATTGTTTTAACTGTAACGGTACGTATTTATAACTAAAAAGTAACTGTTCATATGTTCATGGTTTGTACATGTTCTTTGTAAGGCCCATGTACCCTAGCAAGGCCAACCGTCAAATTTTTGATAGGCCTTATAAGGAACCATCGGCTTTCCTGGGAACACTACAAATATTTTAACTTAAATCGAGGCAAAACTTTTTTTTTTCTTTAGTACCATAAACATATCCTTATACGACAATCCACAGTAAAAAAATATGAAATAATAATAGGTTATCTAACTAAAAACTTACGTTTTGCTGTGCGCGCGAATAACAATTGTAACGTCGACGAACGAAGTCTACGAAGCGTGAGATCGCACTGCCACAATAGCGGCGCGAGCGACTCGCCGCCGCATCTGTGGCCTTGAGTTTGATGGATCTTAGTGTATAGCCGAAGGAATATGTGTTTACATGTCAATAACTACGACTTTTTGATAGTTGGCCTTCAAAGGAGCGTGGCCTTCCATGGTCCACTCACCTTAGTAACAGTTCTTTGGTTATTTAGTATGTTGACTTCCCTTTATTAGCCGTTTCCCTTTATTATTATAATAATAAAAGGAATATTACTCAGCAATACAATACATTGTTTTTATAAAACAAAAAATAAAGCAAACAAACAAAAAACAAAAATTCCAAAAAAATATATTATAACGACACATGATTTATTTTTATTATTTGATTTTAAGGTCGCGGGCAATAAATCTTATAAGTGTCAAAGAGTGCCGTTAAAATATATATATATGGTGTATATTATAACGACACAGAATAGAACATTTTTGTAATACGAAGATAAAAAAATCAAAAAAAAAAAAACTTGTATAAATTTTATCTGTATCTTATTTTTAAGCTTGTATCTTACAAGCTTAAACATAAGATACAGAATATAAGGCACAGAATATAATATAAAGTTTAGCTCCTGCTGTGTCATCCATCATCCTAAAGGCCGCTCTAGACTCTCGCCGAGTGGTCTCGTGATGTCTCGGGCGAGAGCTCTCGCCCGAGAGGCCTGCCACGAGAGGTACCCTCTACACTCTCACCGCTTCAGTTGCGGTTGCGAACGCCGAGAGGATGGACACGTTAGAAGTCGCTTGCGCTCTTACGCTATGTGCTATCCATTATTATAACTATGTACACATATGTCACACAAAAAAAATTAAAAAAAGGTGGCGTAAACGAAGATGGTGGATGGTCGCTATGCATCGAAATAGGACACGGTAAGTTAGTTATTTGACTGGTTGTTGCTTGAATTACATTTCTGAAATTAACACCATTTTGTATAGGTACCTACTTATCCTACATATTTAATTTTTACAGGCAAACGATGGAAAATCAGTTGTCAGAATTGATAGTAGAACCTTCTGGACAATTTAAGAAATTCACTAGAATGTCTTTGGCAGACTTTGAGTATTTACTGCATAAATTGGAACCTATTATAGCCAAACAAGACACTCAGCTAAGAGATGCTATTCCGGCAAAAATACGTCTTGCTGTTACATTGAGATTCTTGGCGTCTGGAGATAGCTTTGAGAGTCTTCATTTCCTTTTTCGGATATCCAGTTCTTTGATATCACAAATAGTACCAGAAGTGTGTGCGGCATTAAACAAAGTATTGAAAGATGAAATTAATGTGAGTAGTAAAACCACGAGTAGTTTTATTATTTATTCTTCACTAATCAACTTTGTGCTTATCTATCTAATGTTATGCTTTCTTACGTATTTATGAATTATGTTAATAACCAGGAATCGGAATTGGCCGAGTGAAAATACCTAAAGTTTGCAGTGGGACATAACATGGAGTTGTAACAACCACTAAAATCCATTGAATTTTACCGGTAAAATTCATTGACTAAATTTCACCGGTTTACTTTTGGTTATTTTGTTTTACATCATCCAAGCTCAGCAAAGATGTATTGATGCTGTCCACGGAGCCCGCGTAGGTTGGCCTTTCCAACGCATGTGATTTAGTAGAAAACGTACCATTTTCAAATCTCATTATTGACCATATGGCCAATAATGGCATAAACATGTGATGACGTCATTGTGCATAAGTACCACTGCTAACTTTAGGTATTTTCACTCAGCCTGTTCCGATCCCTGTTAATAACTTACGACTAAAATGGGTTGTAAGTATTAAGTATTTTAAAAAGAGCGTACTTTTTGTAAAGAAACCCCAAGCTGGAACATAAGGACACCTTAGGTGCTGTGCCCACTGAGGCGACACGGCAGAAACATGACGTTTTGTCGTGTCGCCTCAGTAGGCACCGATCCATACAAATTACGAGATACTTTTAGCAGGTTATTTTCTGCATTTTTTGTTTATTTAATATACCACCCATAAAGACAAGTCTAAGCAATACATAACAGGTGTCCCGTAACTCATCGTTAAGCGAGTAGGTACCCCAGGAGACACACGATATTTTAATTACAATGTATTACAAAATTTTAAAATATATGACATGGTATTTAAAAAAAACAAAATGTGTAAAGGGCTAACGCAGTGCAAGCCCAGAAATTTTCTAGTAATTTTGAGAGCAAATTATCGATAAACAGTGACATAGGTCTTTTTTTCTAGGACTATCACGTGTTGCTCGCTTGATATTGAGTTACAGGACTCCCTGTTATACACATACAATAGGAACATAAAGGTATCACTCTGACATGGCATTATAAAAAGCAGTGTTTACAATATCATCAGTATGAGGATGAGAAAGTATTTCATTCGATAGTATTCTTATTTGCTGAGACGATGGTTGGCTGGCTGGTTCCGTTATTGCGGGTGGTGATGTTTCTGGTATATGAACGACTGGGACGTTGTCTGGACTAGAAATATAATATGGACGGGGCAAAACGCCTGAATATGATGATCGGCTAGGTGGTTGACCTACGTAATTTCTAGGCAAAGGAACATGCTTTCGCATTTTTTTTATAAATAATCCATCAATTTCATACATCATAAGTAGTCTCTCGTCTTCACTGAGTTTTCTAAGTTTATTGGCTAAAATTTTGCCGTATCTATCACAATCGTCTTCCTGTGGTTCTTTTTTTTGTAAGACTTTATTTAAAGTAGATACAGCATCTTTAATATTTTTGCCTGCTTCATTTAATTCTGGTGGATTTCTTCGACGTCGCTGTGTTGCTGAAGTAGCAAGTGATTCCGGTTCTGTTCTGACATCTGAAAAAATACGGACGTTCATCATACATTATACGGACGTTCTAACGGCGACGGAAAACATGGTGGCGATGGGCTAGCCCCCTGTCACGCGAAGTGGAGTTTTGAATGGCTGACTAAACGTGGGCACAACTGTGCCACCCCATATGGTAAAAGGCATGACGCTATATTATGTGTTTTGCTACATTTAAACAACCTCATACCTTCTGTATTTTCAGTACTGACTGTTTCCGTCTGATTTTCTTCATTATCAGTGGCTTCTCGATGGGTAGAAGGTCGGTCATCCTGTAAAAAAAATAAAAAAAAATTAACCCGTGTCTCTTTTTTTTCAGTTACCGTCAAATCCAGAATCATGGCTCGAAGTGGAAAATGGCTTTAAAGACAACTTTCCTCGGTGTATTGGTGCTATTGACGGAAAGCACATAGTAATGCAAAGCCCAATATTAAGTGGCTCGGAATATTATAATTATAAGAAAAGTTTCAGCATAGTGCTTTTAGCTCTAGTAGACCATGACTACAAATTCTTGTTTGCTGATATAGGAAGTCAGGGGAGAATTAGCGACGGTGGCGTGTTTCGTAATAGTTTATTATGGCAGAAACTTTGTTCTGATGAACTCAATTTACCTCCATCGACACCTCTCCCAGGTTCAACAAAACCGACACCATATGTTTTTTTGGGAGATGGGGCTTTTGCTCTTAGCACGCATGTTATGAAACCATACCCAGGTGTACACAACACAGGAACCCCAAAACGTATATTTAATAGGAGACTGTCATCTTCTCGGGTAGTTGTAGAGAATACCTTTGGTATACTGGCATCAAAATTCAGAATTTTTCGAAAACCTATACTATTAGATCCAAAAAAAACATCTGAAGTAACTATGTCTTGCATATTATTGCACAATTTCCTGCGTAAAAGTGAAACATCAAGGAGCATATACACGCCACCAGGAACTATCGATGTTTATGATCAAAATGGGGAACTGATTCAAAATGGTGTTTGGCGAAGAGAAATTGAGGAGTTTGAAGAAAGTTGTGCGATAACGCCTTTGCCAAATGTAGCACGGAGACCGCCACTTGATGCCAAACAAATTCGAGAAGAATTCACGTCATATTTTTTAAATACCTAGGTAATTCTAATTAATAATACTGTTAGAATACCTACTTACACATACATTATATCATAAAACTTAAGAAGGTAGAATTATAATTGGAATAGATACCTAACTACTAACTATAAAATTCTTAATAAGTATTTTTTTAATAATTCTAATTATCATTACTGTGAGAATCAACACAATGTGTAATCAAAATTATATGTACCTACTTACACATTTTTTTAATAATTCTAATTATCATTACCAGGGATCGAAATAGGCTGAATGAAAATATTTAAAGTTTGCAGTGGGACATGACATGGAGCTGTTACAACCATAAAAATTAATTGAATTTTACCGGTAAAATTCAATGAATTTTAATGGTTGTAACAGCTCCATGTTATGCCCCACTGCGAACTTTAGGTATTTTCACTCAGTCTATTCCGATCCCTGATCAAATCAACACAATGTGTAATCAAAATTATACTCTGTACCTACTTACACATACATCAGTAGATTATAAAACTTAGTAGGTAGAATTATAATTAGAATAGATACCTACTAACAATCGAATTCTAAATAAGCAACTGTTTGTATTTAAGGTTATAGTTACGAAAAAAATAAAGATACTTACTTGATCTTCAGTATTTATCGTGGCTTTACATTTATAAAGATGTCCCAAGAATGAATGCATTAGATCAAAAGCGAACCAAATTGGTTTATAAACTTCTTCACACCCAGCACCAGATTTCAAAGAACTTTGTATTTTTCGCAAGTGTCCTCTGTAAGTTGCCATCAGAGAGTCCTTCTTTTTCTTCAGCCCATCCACAGGGAAACCAGTTTGTTCTGATATCCTAACCCAAGCATCATGCATCTTCTTCTTGTCTCTGTGGAATTTGTGATTGGCTTCCCATATCACGGGTTCTGTTTGCAGTATTTCTATAAAATTCAATTCACTTTCATTGTTCCACATCGTGAAAAAGTTCGTCGTAGACTCGTAGCGTAGGTTATCCTAGCAATACGTGCGCTCCGTACGGTTGCTCGCTGTGCACTGACATTGAGCGAGAGTCTACTGCAATGCTCTCGGGCTCCTCGCGAGACATGGCGAGACCCTTTGACTCGGGCCCAAAAACCGCCACCGGAGCGAGAGCAGGCGAGACAACACGAGACACCCCGAGCGCGGCGAGAGGTACCCTCTACATTCTCCGTCTCGGCATGTCTCGTGTTGTCTCGGCGAGAGTCTAGAGCGGCCATAACGTGCATAGAGGCTAATGGGGTTGGCCGGTGAAAGCTAATCATAGGTGGCGCCACGTGCATTTGGTTCCTTTATCCAGTTGCCACTTTCAACGATCGACTAATTTCTGGACTTTTTTCTGTGATAATTGGTTATCGGAATTTATTTACTACACAACAAAAGCAATTTTTCGAGTAGGTATATGATATAATCTCATGTAATTACTACTATAAAACTTAATTTTGTCTTTTTGGCAGGGTTTTTTTACTATTTGCGCACATGACTGGCGATTTAACACACTGTACAGGTAACACAGAAGCGTGACTTTGACGTTAGGGGAACCAACCGATACTAGCGCCACTTTGACAGTTGCCAACCCCATTGCGAGCGGGTAAGAAAATTCCCCTTAGCATGACCTTTTCGCCGGACCGTTTAAATTTTGTTAAATCCGTCCAAAGTAGGTACAGCTTATTTTGAGAAGAAACATGTTTTTAGCATAAAACAAAGTAACAGTTATTACTCTATGTTAACAGGCAGTAAATCTGAGCACCTTCTGTTAAGGTGCTACGAAAATAAAATGGGGTTTTTTCGAATCCATTTACTCCACCATGAAGTCATCTACATATTTGATTTTTGGGTAAACGTTTATTGAGTATTTGATTAAGATTTTCACCAAAACAAAAACGCGATTGGATGAAATTTTCTCGATAGAATTTAATTTCGAAAATACCTCTAAATTATATTATTTTTTCCTGTAATTCTGAAATCCTAACTAATTTCATTGTGGAACTGCGATCAAAATGTAGATATTATGTATTCGCAAAATCTCCATAAAAAACTTATAAACTAAATAGAGTAGTTTATTTTTAAACAATTATTCTGTGGTTTAGCGCTACGTTTCTTCATTTTTTCCGATTCCGTCCCTCTCACACTGCGGGTCTTTCCGCCTGCAGTAACGGGGACCTTTGCACGGACAAGGTTAGCCTTAAATCTTGCATCGAATACTTTCAACACTCTAATCAACTTCGATGCGTACTTTTCGTATACTTATTTTCGTTGTAACGTTGAACGTTGAGATTCAAACACGCATTACGACTACGTTTTAAAGAAAATAAGTACTACATTCACCAAAACACGGTCCAATAACACCACTAGCACAGGTCACTAGCCCTGATATCGTGTACCTACCTATTTACATTGAAATATACATAAAATCAAACCAGAGCATAAATCAACCGCGATATACGTATACTCAGCACGAAGCGCTGCGAAATATTGCGAAGACATGTCGCAACTGGCTTACGCATTGGTCCTAGAGCGAGGAGGTGTATGTATATGTCGGCGGCTGATTGTAGAATTGGGCACATCATGATGTGCCGCGCCATTTTAAGATATGGCGGCGTTTCATGAAATCCGCCGCTGTTGTCTATGGGGCACATGATGATGTGCCTAAAACATTATCGAGCAGATCGATGAGAACCAAACGTTTGTCAATAAACGCTTCGCCACATCCAAAGGATAAACCAAAGGATAAAACGCCACATCATAAAAAGTTAAAATTTTACGAACCAACAAATCTATTTAATTTTTACAATGAATTTTTGTTGTTACGCCACGCCTATGCTAGATAACTATCTCTGTATACTTTTAAAAATAATTATCCATAAATATTTTTTTAGGTTATAAACAAAATCAAGAAAATGGGTATCCGAGTATGATATTTTAGAGACTTTTATTATCCTCATTATTAAATGTTGTTTTTATTTGTATACGCTTCGCTCCACTACGCTCCGATTTTTTTTCTTCTAAGTTCTAACCTAACCTATAACACAACTGAAATTTAGCTACAATAACCTACTCCAGCCAAATTTGGCTTTTCATTACTTTCAGTCGCAAGCTCGCTCCGCTGGTTGCACATACACGTTCTTACCTAACGCTACCTACCGAGCCAAATGTATTGTCACCCTATTTTTCGATATGCCGAGTAATACATAGGCTGGCAGATCGTCAAGCGTTGGTCTTGAAACGATCTAGTGGGTTTAACAGGGCAGATCAAGAAATGCCGCCACATAATGATATGCCAAGGCACATCATGATGTGCCGAATTTGACGATTTGCCGCCGACATATGAATGAAATAGGCGAAGTCTTGTTAGAAAGAGATTGAAAAATGGACATTAACCCTCTAGATGCACTCTTAAGACCAGTGCAACTACATTTTTGCAACAAGTCGTTGCGGTATGGTTTTTATACCAGGCGAAGTATCTATCCAAAAAATGTTGGTATGGTTTCTATACCAGACGCGCTCCAGCAGCTATTATTTAAAAAAATCGGAACTCTTCATAAATTGGTTTACACCTACCCATGGTTAAAGAATAGTGACAGAAATCGGTTTATTCTACAGAGTAAGTAAGTAAATAGAGGGTGGGCTTAAGGGCTAATTTCCATGAACAAAATTAATATACCTTCCGACGCTCTTTTTACTCATACGACCATTTTACTTTGTATGACCGAACCAATATAGTTTCGACGGGACAGATAGGATTAAAGCAAAGAGTTTCGCTTTATCTGATTTTTAGTCCAATTTTCCTGTCAGCGAAACTGATGATGGGTTTTACAACATAGCCGAACTTTTTTGGTTCTATTAGGAACTAAATGAACTTTTTTGCTTACACCGAGACTAGACTAAATCGAGGATTATAGATGTTCCAAAAGTTAATAATATAGCATAACAACTTTAAAATAAAGAATAATAAAGAGGGATACTGTGATATAACATGTTATTGACTTATCATAAGCCTGCCCACAAAATGATACCTACTTATAATTGGTTTCGAAAAGTCTTGTATACCAATTTACGACTAGACGGCGTATCCTGCATTTCTACATCCTCGTAGAAGTAGCAACGAACAAAGCTGGTTGATCATATGTAAATTAAATATCACGGCCAACTGTATCAGGAGGCCTACCATGACCTTATAAGAATCTGCTCTTAATCCAGGCAGTTCAGTTAAAGTACTTAAACTGAACGACTTAATTTCGTACCATGACCTCATAAAAGGTGAACGACTTCTGAGCTGCTTATTTGATAAGGTGAATAGTTTATTGTCTCTGGCTAGTTAACTTACATCCATGTAAGAACGAGAAGGGAATATACAGGATTCCTTATGAAAGTCTGGAGGACCGTTCCTAACCAACGTTTAATGTTTATACGGTATTTACCGGTTTTTTTTATTATAAGGATATCTTATATTATAATTTGTTTTATTATTTACGAATGGTACTTTGAAAAAATGAAAGCTTAAAAGTAATACGCGCATATTACTATTTAATGCAATTTGTGATAAAACTTAGTAACTTATGCTTTGTTTTTTATTGATCGTTCAAATTATATTGAGCATTTTGAACGCAACTCATAACTGTCAAGTGGTTCATGTGTTTGTTTACAATATTTAACGATTTATTTTAGGAGGTACTTTTGTGTGTTGATTTAATTACATATTATTAAGTAATATACATTCTTTCTCGTTCGCTACGCTACAAACAACAAGGCATTCTCATTTAACAAACATAGCATTGGCCTCGCTGGATGGCGGATCGAAATTGTAAAATAATATTTTACATATAATTTCTAATTAAAATCTGACTCCGTGTAATTTTAAAATATGTCGTATGCTGAACATATAATTATTGATACTCCTTTTTATGTAAGCTTTTCATACATTACATAGGTGTATTAAATTTATATTTACTTGCAGTAATTTGGTTGAATTGCCTATACGATGACGCCCCCATCGTGTATCATACGAACAATTGGGGCTCTATGTGTTTTTTTAAATTCACACAGAAACATAGTCTTGGGCTATAATAAGTCCACTCAGCCATCTGTACCCTAAGAATGTGGCAGAGAGTTGCCCAGCAATGTAACTAGATGGGTGAAGGTGCATTCAAAGATAGGAAAGGATGGTCATCGGTTATTAATCTAACTAATAATGTAGACTCGAATGTTTGTGGTTGAGAGAATGGATGTTTGTTACTCTTTTGCGTGAACTGCCTGATGGAATCAATTGAAATAGGCTATCTTCTCTGATGGGCGTATATCCGAAGCACTGGCATAGTTTATGGAGTCTCCTTTGTCTGTGCGAGATTCAGTATGTACTCATTAGTTTTGTTGATCATATTTGATTTATTTTATCTAGTGTTTCACTTGTACAAAAGTGCATTAATTTTACCTACTTACTTTATTTGAGTTTGGAGTTTAAAATCAAAATAATTACATACACAAGTATACTCCATAGTTAAGTCAAAGTTAGATTTTTTATTCAAAATTACATGTATGATGATGTCTTTAAAAAGTGACAAAGAAATCAGTGCTACAGTATAGTATTATAGTATCTGTGGTGCTTCTAAATTATGACTGTCTAAATATGTATGTATAGATATTTACATACATGCATATTTATCTTATTACATTAAATCTTTATTTCAATTCAATTTCTTTATTTCAGGTTATAGACCCATACATTACAAAATTAAAATTACAATTAAATTAAACACAAGTCATATACACAAATTAATAAATTAAATAAATTAATAAATTAAATTAAATTAGATTAGATTCAAATTAGAATTAATGAAAAATTAAGAATAAGGAATGGGATTCCACACTGCTAGGACAGACAGGTGTGCAGACGTTCCCAGTGCCCCAGCAGCGGTGAATCCCATCTGTCCGCAAACGTGCACAGAATGGAGTTGGGACTACCACAGATGCGGGCCTTTAACGAGGCGCAGCGTTTTCTAAAAGCGTTTTATAAAACAAAAACATTGTAACTTAAAAAACAACAAAAACTATGCAACACAATTTTAACATAAAACTTAAATGAAGACTGTTTGATGCTTGCAATAACTGTGTAATTACATTTCTAGTTTTGACATGGCAATTAGTGTAGTAGGCTTCAGGTGAGCCTTCTGTTGCATCCAATAAAGCAGTCATCATAGTTTTCCTCAAAGGATAACCAGAGTCACCTGCAAGTAAAAATATTATATTAGACACCTATTATTATTGTAATTAAAACTATTATACTTTATTAATCATCATAGCAGCATATAACAGCTCACTGCTGGCTTTCTGACTGAGTGCGCCACAGACCTCCTCTTTAAAACTTACTTTATTAAATAGATAAAATATTTATGTGAATAGTGAATGTTTTATTATTAATTTTGTTGTTATGTTAAGTTAGCTAAACATCATCATCAATCGGCACACATTCTTTACCACTCCCTCTACTCCGGTCCTGAGCCTGCCGCACCCACTGCCTTACAGTTATACATACTCTAGTTCATAGTGTTACTTGACAACACAAATAAGAATGCTACTTGTCTGCATCTCGTAACCTACTGCTAGTACTAGTGCGGAAGATAGGGGCATTCTTAGTAGGTTTGTATGATAGTAAGAAATGGATTTTTTTAACTTTATAAACTATTATTATAATAATTCAGAAATAAGTAGCATACTTATTTGTAAATTTCTGTTTTTTTTACTAAATAAAATAATTCTGATTAATATGGATTCCAGTTTTATTTTGATAGTCGGTGTACTGTAGGCAGGTATGCCAACAAAATAATCCATTCTTAGAAATACATTTAGAACAGCTTACCTAAAAGCCTTTATTATTACTGAGGCCTTTGAAATAGTCTTGAAGTAGATGGACTGATCATCTAAATGAGTCATGTGTTGATCCACCATAACTAGCATCAACATACAATTACATAAACATTAACATTTATGTACAGGCACTTACATTGCTTGGCCCCACACTGTTGTGTTGTGGGAACCAGCAACAGTGACATTACACACGCATAAACATCCAAGACATTTTTCCAATTTTTTATTTATTTATCCCCAGCCGGGGATCGAACCCGGGACCTCTCGCATGGTAGGCAGAGTCATAATAACCGCAGCGGCACAGAGGTCATAATAATTATCATTGATTAATCTTACCAATTGAACATTAAGAGAATTATAGCCCTTCCGACAGATATACCTCTCCTCTCCTTTTGGGCTTACAATAGCTACCTGTGTCCCATCAATACAGCCAATAACATCACTCCAAATTTTTCATTACACCTGAAATTAAAAAAGTGTTAATTATAAATAACCTTTTCAAATTAGCGACTGTTTAGAACTGGTGTCTGACAGCTACATAATTAAAGCTATGGTATCAATTAAAAATTCACCTTATTATATTCATAGGTACAACATTCTTCTACAGTTTGTGTGCATTCTTCATAGGTATTTCCCATTTCTAATGAGTTCATTGCTGCAGTGACCTATGCCCAGTAGGTACTGCTGACATGGTTTGTTGCGCAATAGATAAGCCACGGATCTTACCTGTTGGCATTTGATATGTTCCATAGCCATAAAATGATAAAGCTGTAAGACCCTGCAACAGAAAAGAGTAGGTATTTAGATGTACACTGTCTAGATCCTTGACTAGAAATTACCTAAGTCTCTTGACAATAAAACTAATGTATTTCCATAAACTCTTACTTTTGTTTCTATGGTGGAATCCGACGATTTACTTGGCTGTGGTTTACCACTCGTCGCCAGTTCCTTGCACAAACTTTGAGCCAAGTCGGGAGTAAGCCGATATTGTTCGACGAATTTGTCGTCAGTTAAATGAAAGGGATCATACATTTCCCTTGTAAGGCGGTGGCGATTTCTTTTTAAATTGTCATTCAAGTTATTGTCCGTTTCAAAAAATTCAAACAAAACCTGTTTACTCACTTGCCATTATTATAAAGAAAATAACTAAAAAGCACTTGAACAATCGCAAAGCGTCTACTAAACTATCAACAACAAGACAACAATTCACATAAAGTTAATCTCAGAGCAACTTTTTAAACATTGCTTACTTTGACAGTTGAGCGTTTCAGTAATCGCCGAGCGCTTGTCAAATGCCACGTCATGGTACGATTTTAGGAGGAAAAAAAAGGTGAACTGCATGAAAACGCTGGACGTAATAAGGGCTTAAACTGCCTTGCTTTTTAGAGGTCATGGTACGAATTAGCAATGCAGTTCAGTTTAAGGCCTTAAACTGAATAGATTTAAGAGGTCATAGTAGGCCTCCTGATCGGGATGGAACGAAATTCCAATATTGATGGACAGGCACATGTCACGGGCTCAATAAAGCAGTCAAGGCCTTGCCGGCAGAAAAAAAATATGACATAAGTTGACATAGACCATAGACAACAGAGTACTGACCGAATGAATTTGTTACCCTACTAAATAGATTGCTTACATTTTGGTATCTTAGTCTCTTTCGCTCTCGTTAATTTCTCGCTATCTTCTCACATGTCATGTTTCATTCTTACATGAGGTTTGAAATTATGGGGATATTTAACATGGTGGACAGTAATGCGTTGCGGTTGCGTGCGTCTGGACTCGATTGATTCACTTGAAATTCTCTTGTGGTAAATCTGTCAGAACCTTACCGTGCGTGCCATTGCCTTTAGATCGGAGGGGAAGGTAATTCAGTGATTTTACTACCCAACGCAGTCTAAAAAGACGGTGTGGACACGTCATCATACGTGTGGTAAGTACAAAAAGAATCTTAGATTCCCTAACCACTGAACATTTCAATAAGTGTAGGGCGAACATGGACATTTCCCCACTGTATACGATCTGTTCTGTAGTATTTTCGGGACAACAGTATTTAGCCGGTTTTACATTGGTTTCCGATTATACCAAGATCCACCTGAATTTATAAGTTTTGTGGGTTCTAAAAGTGTTTTATTTTTACTTGAACGGTCAGAGTGTCGATAAGGGGGCGGAAGCCCCCACTTGTAAAATATTCGAAAATTATAACTTTTTGAGGCCGCCATACGTTAGCGTTAGGGTGTAGAAAAGGGGGCGGGCCCAAAAAAAAAATTTTTTTTTTTGTGAAAAAAGACTTAGAAAAATTTCGTAAAAATATTTTTTTTTACTGTTTCTTTTTACCTCGGAATCGTGTAGTGCTGCTCTTTGCCATCATTTTTGGTCATATACATTTTCCTCGTGCACCTCACAGATTTCGAGATATGCGTCATAACGATGTTTGTCATATCGATATCTCTATAAATAATGGTCCTATGGAAAACATGCGTATGACATAAAATGATGGCCGTAAGGCACCCTAAAAGATGCGCAAATGAAAATATCAAAATTCAAAAAAAAAAAATTTAGTCAAAAATTTTCTAAGTGTTTTGCCCCCTTACCTACAATACCACCGCTTTCAGCGACTTAGAAAAATTTCGTGAAAATATTTTTTTTTACTGTTTCTTTTTACCTCGGAATCGTGTAGTGCTGCTCTTTGCCATCATTTTTGGTCATATACATTTTCCTCGTGCACCTCACCGATTTCGAGATATGCGTCATAACGATGTTTGTCATATCGATATCTCTATAAATAATGGTCCTAGGGAAAACATGCGTATGACATAAAATTATGTCCGTAAGGCACCCTACACGATGCGCGAGTCATGCATAGTTTGTATGGAGAATGTTGCATATTTTTCGCGCGGACATTAACCAAACCTTGTTTTTCTAATGCAGAGTAACGAAAAAAGTTATATAGTGTATAGCACTAGAAAAACAAGGTATGGTTGATAGCCGCGCGAAAAAAAGCACCACTTTTTTATAATTAACATTGATGTATTTCTTCAAACAATGCATTCCACCTTTCCTTTCTTACTTACCGGCTTAGAACGGTCAAAATTACGACAGGTATATTTAGATTTAATAATAAATATTTTTTCCCATTGTCGTGACTTTGACTTTAAAAAAGGTGGAATCATCATTATGTACAATAATTTCTGATTTATCGCTAACAACATTTAACAAGAAATACCAAAATCACAATAAAAACCGTCCACAACGTGTGACGCGACGTATACTATAGTAGAATGTTTTCGTCTGTCCGAACTCGGTGATAAATCATAGGAGCTAGAGAGTGATATCTTATCTCTTTGTCGCACTCATGCGCAGGATAGGAGTCTATTGTTTTCACATAGGGATGAGAGTAACTGTAGTCTATAAAGAACTGCGAACTAAAGATAAGCCGAGTCAAAGACGCCGTTATAGTTTGCCTTTTTTCTTAGAATAAGTGTATTGTTTTCCTGGCGTAGGAATATTGAGATAGTATTCATTGTGACCATATGTGGCAGTTTCCTGCTTTGTTGTTGTTGTTGTTGTTGCTTTCTGTTTTCAACGACAATGCCAATGAGTCCTAGAGAGCTACTTCTTGCTAGAAAATTTAATTTCATAACTTTCATGGTTATGATTTCTAACGAGGAGACTGCCCAAAGAGCAGCTGAGGATTGGTTGCTGATTCCAACTCGGACAATACGCTGTCAAAGTTGCAGAAGCACCATGATTAAGGAATCGAAGACCAGTTATAAACTGGGCTTCCGTTGGCGTTGTCGTAGAAACAATTGCAACCGTTCGGCAAATCCTTTAAAAAATACTTTTTTTGAACGCAGTCGCGTCAGTTTTCTGGATACCCTGAGGCTAATCATGTATTTTTTCGAAAAGATGAAAGTAACAACAGCCGCCGAACACGTCGGGGTAACCAGGAAATCGGCGATACAAGTGTATCATTTTTTAAGGGAGGTGTGCGAAGTGGCTGAGGCGCATGATCGCGAAATGATAGGCGGTGATGACGACATTGTAGAGGTAGATGAGACGCACTTGTATACACGTAAATATCACCGTGGTCGACTCTTGCGACGTCAAACGTGGTCGTTTGGTTGCATGAGTCGGCTTACGAAACGTTTACACGTTGAGTTAATTCCCGATAAAACCCGGGCAACTTTAGACGCTATAATCGCGGCCAACGTGCGTCAAAATACCTTTATAATGTCCGACATGCATCGATCTTATTTGGGGGTAGACCTTCGCCTAGGGATGCGTGGACACGCATACGTTAACCATAGCCTTAACTTCGTGGCAGGCACTAGGTCGCTCCCAGTCCACCCTACATTAGGCAACTCAGTACCTGGCACTACCAATGTGTTAGTGAAAGTCCACACTAACACATTGGAGCGCCAGTGGCTGGAGTTGAAACGTCAATGTCGGACTTGCCGCAGTGACCGTAGGTTGAAGTGGTACATGGGCGAATTCATGTATCGCAGTAATGTTTTAAAACACTTACCATCTAAAGCCGCTCGTTTTCGTCGTCTCCTCCGGGATATTCATAGAGTTTATCCCGGCTTGGGAAAACGCGGCATCAAGCCTAGCAATTGCCGCTGTTCGCCTAATTGTCCAAGGCAATGAGTGATACTTGAGTTCGCCCGTCGATGATTGTGTAATATAGTAGTCAAATCATAGTTATATTAAGTGTTGATTTTTCAGATTTTTATTATATTATTATGTTGAATTTGATTTTGCACGATTTGCTTTTACTTTTATTTTGTATTTTTTACTGTGATTTTGGTATTTCTTGTTACAGGTTGTTAGCGATAAATCAGACATTATTGTACATAATGATGATTCCACCTTTTTAAATACGCCAAAGTCACGACAGTGGGAAAATATTTATTATTAAATCTAAACATACCTGTCGTAATTTTGACCGTCCTAAGCCGGTAAGTATGAAGGGAAAGGTGGAATGCATTGTTTGAAGAAATACATCAATGTTAATTATTAAGAACGCAATGTTATATAGGTATTTCTATACGCAGGCGGTTTATCTATGCGCAATGGCGCAGGTACCTGTCCCAATTATTGAATTATTATATTAACCCGTCGCGTCAACCGTAACAATCTTTTTTTTGTTTGAATTGCAAAGTACAATGATTAAGAGTGGTGCTTTTTTTTCGCGCGGCTATCCATATGGTATGGTATGGATAACCATACCTTGTTTTTCTAGTGCTATATAGTGTAACGAATAAAATTTAGCTCGACATGTATAGGTCTACACAGTGAGTTAAAGGAGCTCAAAGTTCGTAACTTTTTTCGTTTCTCTGTTCTGCATTAGAAAAACAAGGTTTGGATAATGTCCGCGCGAAAAATATGCAACATTCTCCATACAAACTATGCATGTTGATACTCGCGCATCGTGTAGGGTGCCTTACGGCCATCATTTTATGTCATACGCATGTTTTCCCTAGGACCATTATTTATAGAGATATCGATATGGCAAACATCGTTATGACGCATATCTCGAAATCGGTGAGGTGCACGAGGAAAATGTCTATGACCAAAAATGATGGCAAAGAGCAGCACTACACGATTCCGAGGTAAAAAGAAACAGTAAAAAAAAATATTTTCACGAAATTTTTCTAAGTCGCTGAAAGCGGTGGTATTGTAGGTAAGGGGGCAAAACACTTGGAAATTTTTTGACTCGGTTTTTTTTTTTTTTTGAATTTTGATATTTTCATTTGCGCATCTTTTAGGGTGCCTTACGGCCATCATTTTATGTCATACGCATGTTTTCCCTAGGACCATTATTTATAGAGATATCGATATGGCAAACATCGTTATGACGCATATCTCGAAATCGGTGAGGTGCACGAGGAAAATGTCTATGACCAAAAATGATGGCAAAGAGCAGCACTACACGATTCCGAGGTAAAAAGGAACAGTTAAAAAAAATTATTTTCACGAAATTTTTCTAAGTCGCTGAAAGCGGTGGTATTGTAGGTAAGGGGGCAAAACACTTAGAAAATTTTTGACTAAATTTTTTTTTTTTGAATTTTGATATTTTCACTTGCGCATCGTTTAGGGTGCCTTACGGCCATCATTTTATGTCATATGTATGTTTTCCCTAGGACCTTTATTTATAGAGATATCGATATGACGAACATCGTTGTGACGCATATCTCGAAATCGGTGAGGTGCACGAGGAAAATGTATATGACCAAAAATGATGGCAAAGAGCAGCACTACACGATTCCGAGGTAAAAAGGAACAGTTAAAAAAAATTATTTTCACGAAATTTTTCTAAGTCGCTGAAAGCGGTGGTATTGTAGGTAAGGGGGCAAAACACTTAGAAAATTTTGACTAAATTTTTTTTTTTTGAATTTTGATATTTTCACTTGCGCATAGTTTAGGGTGCCTTACGGCCATCATTTTATGTCATACGCATGTTTTCCATAGGACCATTATTTATAGAGATATCGATATGGCAAACATCGTTATGACGTATATCTCAAAATCGGTGAGGTGCACGAGGAAAATGTATATGACCAAAAATGATGGCAAAGAGCAGCACTACACGATTCCGAGGTAAAAAGAAACAGTAAAAAAAATATTTTCACGAAATTTTTCTAAGTCGCTGGATGACGAGTCGAAATTTTTCTAAGTCTTTTTTTCAAAAAAAAAAAATATTTTTTTCGGCGCTCTGTTTTTTTTGCCCCCTTATCTGCACATTGACCAGGCTATCTAAACGCGGAAAAAATTCTAAGTTTTTTTTTCCTTGGCGCCCCCTTATCTACACTCCAACCACTTGAACAGCAGAGTTGGTAAGTAAATATAAAAAGAAACTTACTTTTAGACTGTTCAGAATGGTTAAAAACGTGTAAAAGGATAAAGTTAGAATCCATTTCAGCACGGTTTTGAGTCAGGCCATGCTTTTTTCTCTTTTCAATGAAATGCTACAAAGTAAAAAAAAACTTATTTTTAATATTCATATTCATATTCTTTATTGCACAGAAATCTTAATAGTAAGATAACAAAACATTTTATGAGCAAAGGCGAGCTTATCTCTAAAGAGAGATCCATACTTTTACTGACTTGATTTGTCACCGAATTAAAGTTATTATAAGTTTTTCTAATGTATTTGACGATAAACACCTGAGCAACAAAGAATAGTAGCTAAATCCAGTTAAAACTAAAAGAGCACAAGATAGATGATGTGAGGGATGCATTATAAAATTATCATTATCATCAACCAAGTGACATTAGCCATTTCTGCGCCGGACCTGCCTGGCCATGACCTGGCCAGACAATACTCAATGGCCCAACACTGACAGATACAGTCTTCACTGGACCGACATGGCCTGACAAGACACATGACAGACAGAAAGTCGCATGTACACGAGGAAAAATATCCATTCAATTGTCGGCATGACACTAGTGGGAGACTTGCTTGCCGGGCCGGGCCAGTCGGGAAGCAGTACAATTCCATATAGATAAGGCTTACAATCAGTGGATACCGATGTTGTTGTGAAGCCGGGTTGTGGCCGGGGCCGGAAGAAGCAGCGATTGTTGTAAATATTCAAGTTAAATAGAATACATAGTTTGATTATAATATTATTATGATAAGATACCTACTACCACTAATCACAATGTAAGAATCACAGAGATTAGGAAGTTACAAAACTAAATCCTGATTATTCTTCACTCACAGTCTCTGACTTGGAGCCTCAGGGAGTAAAATATAATTTATGACAATATTCAGATGGGAATATTGATTTTATTTGGTGAGATAGTAGTATTTTGGCGATATGAAGTAGTAAATTTGTTCCTACATTGTGATTATAAAATATGCTCATGTCATGACCGATTATTAAATTAGAGAATCAATGGTAAAATGAGAAAACACTTGTGACAAGGAAATGAATCATGCCTGTAATACCTCTGTTTCATACTGAAAGGTATCCTGACTCTCTTGACAAATATGACAAATACATATTGGCAACAAACATAATGATCACCAAAATATTTTTTTCCTACCCAAAATGGATAAATGAACACCAAAAGTTGCAAAAAATATCAGGGCAAAATGAAAATGAAAATGAAAAATGAAAAAATATTTATTTATCAATATAAGAAAAACATACTATGAGTTGTCGATGACCCCCACACTAGGCAAGCCTGTGTCGTGGGAATCTAAGTACACGATTTACACAGTGATTTGTATGTCACACGCCATTTGCACGTCATAAAAGGAAAATAATAATAATTTGTTAGAATTTGAAACAGTTATAATTAATTGTTTTAAAATTAGCAGTAAAATATAAAAAGATAATATAATACATATACATAAAATATATAGCATTTATTAATAAGATTTTATTTATAATTTGAATTTAAATTTATTTCAGGTGATATTTGCAAGCAGAATCTCAGTTTTGTCTTATGAAATTGTCTCCAGCCATCTCTGCAAAGTTGCTTTGGATTAATTGAGAGACATTTTTTTAACTATTTGATTGTAAACATTTGCGTTAATATATGGGGTAAAACGACAGGCAAAAGCTGTTCTAGTATGAGGTGTAGGAATTCTAAAAACTCGTTTTTTCAGCAATGGCAAAATATTTCAGCGTTTTTAGCAGCAAACTATGTATATCATTATTGGAGAGGATAAAGAGTGTTGGTCCGAGTATGCTGCCCTGCGGCACCCCAAAACTCATCGTTTTGCTGTCACTTCTTTGATGGCCAATCCTTACACACTGCCTCCGATCCGATAAATAGCTTTGCAACCAGTCCAGAGCCAAGCCTCGTATTCCCAGTAGTTCCAGCTTACTTAGAAGTATGGGGATGGAGACAGTGTCAAATCTAAGAAGACCCCTATGCTGCTGAGCTGCCTGTCTAGCTGTGACGATATTATAGTGGTCATTAAAGATACTGCATCTTCAGTTGACTTGCCTTGTCTGAAACCGAATTGCCTCTCCGAGAGCAAACCTTTGGTCACAAAATATTTAACTAAAGGATGATTCACCAACTTTTCCAGTAGCTTAGAGAATGCCCCGGCAGGGAGATGGGACGATAATTATCTGGTGTGTTCTTTAGGCCACCCTTGTGTATTGGACAGACCGACGACATTTTCCATTCATCAGGAAAGATTCCTGTTGATAGGCTTTTATTAAATATTGCTGTGAGTGGATCAATTATTGTGTATCTAATTTCTTTTATTAACGAGTTATTCAGACCATCATTGCTGGGAGCCTTATCATTCTGCAGATTAATAATAAGCCTTCCCTGTCATCTGTCGGCTCCATGTAAAAAGAGTTTATCGGGTTTTGTTTTGATTTTATTAATGTTACTAATTCCGCTTCACTAGATTTAGTGTTTGAAAGTATAGTGTTCGCCAAGTTTTGTCCAACCGTCGAAAAAAAAAATACTGTAGTAGCTTAGGTGAAGGGTAAAGGGGGTGAGCAAAGGGAAGCGCCCTTTATTCTTCGTGTTAGGTTGAACATGTAAGAACAACAAAAAATACTTAAAACATAAACTTAAATAGACAAAACATAAAAAGAAGTTTGGTGATCATTTATCCAAACACAATTTGGTGGACATTTATCCATTCTGGCATTCATTTCGAATTTATTGGTAGTAAAATAGGTGCGTTTTTGGTAATCGTTTAAACACAAGCCATACATATTTGTCTGATCTAGGTATGAAGTGGTGAAAACAAATTCACTGTCATTGTTCTAGTAAAGTAACTAATGTAAAAATTATTTTAAAAAAAGTTGTGAATGCAGGTTACTGTGGAGTAAGTATCAATCTGTTTTATATAAAAAATTTGCTGAGTATCAACAGTATTGTTTTGTGTTTGATGCTATTATGGTTTGTTTTACAGTGGGCCGTGCGGCAGTGGGCTACGAAGAACTCAATGAAACACTTAACACACTGTAGCTGTGTTAAGTGTGAGTGTAGTGAAGTGACTGGTCAGTTTATGATCAGTCCATGGTCATAAATATCAGTGTAGTGTAAGAAGATGGATCTGCCGGACTGCCCCCCAGGGGCTGAGGGCTATGAAGACTCCGTAACTCAAGCCACTGTGGCAATGAAGAAACCAGATGATTGCACCAAGGTAAATATCATGCTTAATTTTACTCACATGTTTTTTTCGAATAAGATTATTTTTTCAATATATAAAAACTCATAGTAAATAGATAGGTACTAGGTAAGCCCAAAAAAGTATATAAGCTTTACTTTATCAGTTGGAATAAAGTCCAACCAAGTAAGGCTAGTTTTGGGTGATGGTGGATTCAAGGTTATGATGAGTGATGAATGTGTTTAATTAATTATTATTTCACTTTTTGTATATGTATTACTAATTTATTTACCGCTAAGTACATAAAAATAATAAAAAGTAATGAAATTATGAATCATCCTTACATTACTTGTTGTACAAAGATGATGTACACCAAATATAGATGTATAAGCTTTTCTCATAAATCAGAAGATGTCTATTTTAAGAAATATAGGTACTGATACCTACAGCTTTATGTTGCCCTACATAATAAATAACAAAAAAAAACATTTAATCTCCAAAAGAAAATGTACAAAATTTTTGTTTTAGTAGGATTACGCCACAGGTTTCTGAATCACAAAAGTTGCAAATGCAACTGCTCTCATTGCTGGTCTATTGTAATAGCCTGTATTATGTAATGTAAAGCAGGCTCGTGCCTCTACTTACTGTAAGTACCTATAGGATAAGTAATAAATAATACATAAAGGGCAAATAATAATTCTAGCTAGATCTTAAGGTTGAATTCTACATTGATAGTGTGGTGGTTGATAAGTATTTGTATGGAAATGTGAATTTGAGGCTACAGAAACAACACATTACTTTTGTGAAGTCTTTTTTTAAAACAAATCTTCGGCAGAGTTTAGAAATAATTTCTCATCTCTTACACACAAACTTCACTTTTTGAGCATGTATTTTATCAATATTGTGCATCATAGGATCACATTGGCTCTTATGATACGGGGGTTACCACAATGTCTTACTGATCCGCGACATTATCATCGTCAACTTAAAACAAGTATTGGTATATGACGCGCAACATGTTATGAGCGGTGGCCTTGAATGTGCAATAGTCACTTTTCAATACCTGTACATATGCGCAACGCCATATTCTCGCCAACGTCGCCCAGCGCTCTTAATTCGTGGCGCGAGGTATACTATGTTCATATAGCTAGTCTAGTGATGCAAAGAATACGAATACGAATATTCGTATTCGCCGAATAATAGACATTTACCGAATATTCGTATTCGACTAATACGCGCGTCAATCGTCGGCACGTAAATTTTTACTTCGTATTTACGACGCGTGCATAGGCATTTGGCGAGAAGATGTCCATTTTCCAAGTCTGAAAAACCTCGCCCAAAAATATTTTTCGCTGAAGCCATGTTCAGTCGCCTCGGAAAGACTTTTTTCAACAGCTGGAAACATCCAGCCTGAAAAAAGAAATCGCCTAAAACCAGAAAATCTACAAATTTTTTGTTTTTTAAATAAAAATTTGCCTATTGTAAATAATAATTATTAGGAGAATATAAATTCATCAAATAAATTAGTCTTTTATTACCATGGCGCGATATTCGTATTCGTATTCACCGAATAGTAGGTTTGATATTCGTATTCGTATTCGTAAAAGTAGTATTCGTTGCATCACTAGTGCTATTATGGCGCAATGGAATGGAAATGGTTCCCATGGTGATATTCTTGTTTTGAACCTAATCTGAATCGGTAAAAGGTTGTGGTAACCCCCAGGTATGAATGGTGGATAATGAATTGTTCCTAACATTATTAACAGGTCCAACATATTTAGAAATATATTGGACCTGTGTAAATCGCGTTGCTTGATTAAATGTGGGATTTGAACTATCCTAGACTGCGAAGCATAACAGCAAAATAAATTGATAACTAACAGTTAATTTTGATTATCCAAAACGAAGTAACAAGGGGGTCTAAAATGCCCTGAATGGCTTGTCTGAATAAAGCCAAAGTCATTTCTAGCTTTTATATTTTTAGGACATGTAGCTATCTGTGTCTTAAGTTTTGTCCAGACGACTGCACAGCGGAGGCGGTTAACTTATCAGCGTTTAGGAATTCGCCCATCATTGGCGAATCTAAATTATGTATGTTTCTTTATGATGATGACTGGACCAACGCCTAGCCTGCTTTGTCGGAGATAATGAAGTCCCCGACAATTTGGCCACCTACCAGCATAGGGATGATTGCTTAAACCTAACGCTGATTATATTAGCTGAGGACGTCCTTTAAATATGAAGTTGTTATTAATGCCGATATCACAATTTTTGTATTATTAACGAACAGACATTTTTATTAAAGTACATTAATCGATTTATCCAACCTCGGAATTATAAGACCTTGGTATCCACTGCTCCAGTGAACGGACGTTTGCGTATCCAATTTCGTGTGGAAGCCGGCGTTTCCAACAGTTTAAAGCCTTGTTGTAAACTAAAAAGCGTACATTGCCCTGAATCAGGGCCCTCAATGGAAGGGTTCCATAGGTCCCTAATTAGAGATGCTCATTATTACACCGATTTACGCGTCCCTACCCTACTCAGCAGTCATAGAGCGAACCTTGGAGCGGCCGGACGCCAGGCCTCCTAATGATCATCCACCACGCTGTTACAAACGAATATAAGTCGTTATGCCTATGGCTGTCGGTCGTTATGGAAACAATTATTGGAAATTAGAAAGGGGAGAGCAAAAAGATATGGATGAAAGAATATTTAAAATTTACTGAAAAATATAAATCAAAACATGACACACACACGTCCGCTCTCCGTGCTCGACGCGCACTGTAACCGAATGATTGCCTATCTCTGCCCTATCTGCCCATGGCGCTGCGCAGACAGTAGACGGCGTAAGGTACGTTTGATCTTCGTTACGCCTTATGCCTTACGCCGTCTTCTGTCTGCGTTTGGCCTAATGGGGCGTCCATTAATTACATGAGAGGGGGGGGGGGGGGGGGGGGTCGAATCTCACCAAATCTCACGTCTGGGGAGAGGAGAGGAAGCGTCTCGGAAAATCGTCAAAATCGTAATGGACGCCTCTTAAGTATCATTACATTACCCGGTGGTAAGCGCACGGGATCCAAGAGCTCCGTGGTCTAATGGGTTTTGTGCTTGCTTCTCATACAGGAGATGCAGGTTCGAATGCTGACCATGTAACATCGAGATAATTAACTTATCTGAAGTATATTATCGGCCGTTCAGAGTTTCGGACGACGTTAAGCTGTGGGGACATTATTGGGCTACATTTATTATAAGCAAGGGACAAAGCGGACCCCCCGCGGAGTCCCCTCTGCCGCACTAATTAGCGATCCTTACTGCATTTCCCTTAATATAAGTTAGGGTCTAAGTGACTAACAAAACGCCTTTATCAGCATTAAGTGATGTGCTTTCAATCCGATGACATTGGTCTTGTTAGTGGTGGAAATTTGGACCAAGCTCCATACGAAATAGCCCAATCTCCTTTACGATTATGCCAATAGAGAAGCTTCAGGTAAAAACCACATAAAAAAATGAAAAATTAACTACGCTATTTTATCAAAAATATTTTGGAGAGAAGGAGAATTTACGAATACATAATATACACATTTTGAATGCAATTCCGCGTTTAAATTAGTTAGGATTTCGGAATTACAGGAAAAAATAAAACAATTTAGAGGCGGGCCCGCGGCGGCAACAACGAATTTGGCATGATATACGAGAAAATGTAAGCAAAAATGAAATCAAAGGCTAGCCTTTAGAAAGCTGGCCGGTTCAGATGCTTTTGCTGATTTTTTGTATGCTTTATTAGTGGATTTATGGATGATTTCAAAACAGGCTAAACCTTCGGAAATAATTAGTGTTCGAGTTTTTTTTTTATCGCCAATTCAAGCATTCGGGACCGTGGGGACGTTTGGAGTATTAGGGTGGGGAAACGACTATTTAGCTGATTTTTTCAATGTACGACGTTGTTCAAAGTTCATTGTCCTCGTGGCCATTGACCTTGAATGTGACCTTGACCTTGAACTTTACCTTTCGTGCATATTTCGCGGGGTCAATTAACTTTGAACGACAACTTGCGTCAAAAAAAAAACAGCAAATTTGTCGTTTCCTCACCCTAATACTCCCACATACCCACGGTCCCGAATCCTTCAAATGCCGATTAAAAAATATATAACTCGAAAACTAATTAATTCTGACGGTTCGCGTATTTTGATCCACTAATAAAGCATAGAAAAAAATCAGCAAAAGCATCTGAAACGGCTGGCTTTCTGAAGTCCTTCCAAATCAAATAATGTGTCCTATTCAGGGATGATAACGGGTAAACTATAGTTATCGTTCACCTTAATTTGGGAGGGGGAAGTGGTGGGGAGGGTAGGGGAAAGCTCGCTTGTCCCTCTAGTAAAGCTTTTTTTCCGAGGAAATGTTAGTTTCAGAAAAATAAAATACATAATTTTCGCTTCAAAAATGACATCTTTATGTCAGCTTTGTAACCCGAAAAGGGGATGGGGCAGTACTCATGGAACACCTTCCTCCGCCGCGACCCCCGCGTTTTTTTGAGGTTACGTCTATGTTCGAAATTACACTAGCTCCGGCTTCTACAGGACTGCTGGGAAACATCCACCCAAAAAAAAGTATTCGTTTAAATGTCGTTTTAATTTGCATACGCTTCGCTCCGCTCCGGTTTTGCTTCTTCTAAGTTCTAACCTTACCTATAACCCAATTGAAATTTAGCTACAATAAGCTACTCTAGCCAAATTTGACTCAATAAATATAATGCTACTTGAACTCAGTCTTCACAGTGTTTATTTTTTAAGAAATGGCGGGATTTAATTTTTCATTCGCGTAAGTCTGAATTTTAATATTATTCGTAATTATATAAAACCGAGTCTCCGCCAAATTTGACTCAATAAATATAACGCTCCTTGAACTGTCTTCACAGACAGTGTTTATTTTATTAATAAATGGCAGAATTGAGTTTCATTTCGCGTAAGTCTTTGAATTTTAATGAGTATCGTAATTATATAAAACCGAGTCTCCGGCAATAAAGAAATTATGTGAACATAACCTAAAATTGTAACAAAATTAATTTATTTCTCAAAAACTACATTTCATCGCAAAAAAACTATACTAGGGGGAAAGGCGAGCTCCAAATAAACGCCCTCCATTAACATAATAATAAAAATCGAGTGAACGATATCTATAGCCAACCCATGATGACATACTAGTATCCTCTAGCTAGGAAAGAGGTTATGAATGTCACATTAAACACATCAAACCGGGGCTCCGCCTTGTATGAAATGTAATTTACGGGACACCTGTATATTAACCGATATTATGTTTTTTTAGTCAAAATCATGACACCTGTCAAAATAGTGACGCATCTAAAAATAGTGGCACCTGTTGCCTCTGCCACCCCATCTGAGAAAGGAAATGTTATTGTTATCGGCATGACATTGCTGTGGCACCCCATCTGATAAAACGCTGAGAGTATGAGTTGCATTACTAATATCAGCTATAGATGTTTGACATCACTACGAGTCAGTGGTATCGTTTTATTTTAAAATACTTACCATACTATCAGGGGTATGGGCAGGGGTACGGACGGTGGGTCTGGACTCTGGAGGGATGAATACCGCGTTAAATACGGTTTGTGACTGTGAGGTGTGTCGTAAAGGGTGCAATATAGGTTATATAAAATTTAAACCACGCAGCGATCGTCCATGTAAGTACAGAAAAAGCACCTTTTCAATTGCGTTTTAAAATAAAGAAATGTTTATGAAACTGTTGTTATTTGTTTAGTGTGTTACCCCATTGATTTATTACAATACCACACTGCGGTCCGCGAAACTCCAATGATGGCATAACATCAAAACTACTGTTTTTTACAACGGGTAAGAATTTTCGGTCGCCGTTTGACCGAAAACCAGCAATCTCTGGCTAAAAACGTTTCTAATCCTGCCTACACGTCCACAGGCCGAGAAGGAGTTTCAAGAGCACCTGAACAGTTTGAAGATCAAGGTCGAAGATGGCAACGCGCGGCCGATGGTCCAGCGCCGAGGGAGAGACATCTCCGGGAAATGGATCTATCTGTGCTTCCCTTGTGCCGCCATGTGCAGCGGGGAAGCCATCCTGCAGGTACGCCATAAGGCAAAGATATAACGTAGCTGATATCGTATATCATCCATCATCATTAATATCATGCTGGGCACAGGCTTCTACTCTATAGCGCCAATTCTCGAGGTTTTGTGCCAATTGCATCCTGTGACATCCCGCCGACTTGACGACATCGTCGCACCATCTGGCAGGTTGTCGTATCGTGCATCAGCATACAGCAGTCTCAAAATAAACAAAAATCATATAGCGACCCTTCAAACCCTTCCCCCAAATGGGGTGGCAAACGCACAGCTGTTCCCACTTTTAGCCAGTCATACAACTATCCGTTTTGATTTATTAAAAATAATTGAGGGAACAAAACTAAACAGCAAATAAACCGGGCCACCCGCCACTTTCGAACTATAATGCGATTTTCTCTAAAATTATTATGCTTTTCTAGCAAAGTTATACCTACAGTAAGAGCGCTTAATGGCGATTACAATCAAAATAAATTTAACTTTAAATGACATTTATTAACGGTGTAATGAAGCACTAAACACAATGCTAACATTTCGCTCTGTTTTGACTGGAGTTCGCGCTTACATTTTTTGCTTTTACCATGACGGTATTCGGATGGTTCTTACATTTTTTTTTAATTTGTGTCAGTAGTCATTTTGTTTTTGCTCAGACCCATGAATTTTCACTACTATACGCGGTTAATAATGGATACGACAGCTCAAGCTGTAGCGCTACTTCAAGCAGGCTTAGGGCAACGTGAGGTCGCTCGAAGACGTCAAATCGGTCGCTCCTCGGTGCAACGAGTTTATAGACGATACTTAGAGACTGGAGCATTCGATCGCCGTCCTGGTACAGGCAGACCTAGGGCTGCATCAGTCGCAGATGATCGTTATATTCATTTGGCCGTTCTTCGGAATCGCCGTCTCAATGCAGTTCAAGTCATAAGTTCGGATACAGTCAGAAGGAAACTTGTTGAACGTAACCTGACTCCAAGAAGAGCTGCAACAGGTCCAGTATTGACGGTAGCCCACCATCGAGCTCGACTTCAGTTTGCTCGAGAGTATGGGGATTGGACGTTAGAGCAGTGGACTCTCTCTCTCTAATGTACTCTTCACTGATGAGTCCAGTCCAGGGTGAGTCTTCATAGATGTGATCGACGGCAGAGAGTATATCGTCGTCCTGGAGAACGCTATTCTCAGTGTTGCATCGAGGAAGTTGTTGCTTATGGAGGAGGGTCTATAATGGTCTGGGGTGGCATCTCCTTAACCGCACGAACAGCGTTAGCTTTCGTCGAAACGACTGCCCGTGCACGTAGATTGATTTCTCATCGCTACATCACTGAAATCCTCGCAGAACATGTGGTACCGTATGCAGGATTTATCGGGCAGGATATGCAGTTAATGCAAGATAATGCACGCCCTCATGCTGCTCATGTGGTGACCCAGTATCTTCGTGACGTCGGCATTCCTAAGATGGACTGGCCAGCTCGAAGCCCGGACTTAAATCCGATAGAGCACCTATGGGATGAGCTGAAACGTCGGGTTCGAGCCCGAGTACCTGCTCCAATTAGGCTTCCAGAGCTTAGAATCGCAATTGAGGAGGCGTGGAATGCAATTCCTCAAGATATCATCGTCACACTCGTGAGATCTATGAATAGGAGGATGCTATCTGTTATCCGAGCAAGGGGAGGTAACACTGAATAGTAACCAAAATCTTTTTTGCAATTTTCTCTTTGTTTTCGGTTGTTTTTAATGTTTTGAACTCGGTAATTAATAAAGATTAACTCGGTGCAAAACTCTTAAAAACTTACTTATTAAATTGAAAAACCCCAATGTGTTTGCATTCATTATAATCGTCATGAAATGTTCTTTCTGTAGGTATAACTTTGATTGATGTTAATTTCATACTTTTTGAGGAAATCGGATTAGAGTGCCAAGGTGGCGGGTGGCCCGGTTTATTTGCTGTCCAGTGTAAATTTTTCCTTACTAAAGTAGGCTTACTGGAGTACCGCTCAATCTTACTTGTATCGGGGTAAAGGCCTGTGCCCCGCGGTGGGGACATTAATGGGCTACATTTATTATGTATTATAATTATAAAGCAGGCTTAAAGTAAAGGTTAGGCCGAGACGAAGAGGCAGATTTAATTCTGATGTTATCTAATCATTTCAGACTCATATATCTGGGAAGAAGCACAAAACCAAGCTGGCCATGAGGAACGTGTGGCCGTTGGACATATTTGAGCAGCACCCCTACGAACAGAGCGCCAACAAAACCGATGGTAACAATCCTATTAGGCAACTCTTCATTTGCTTAGTAAATGAGGGCTCACAAGGTGGTGTTCATGGAAACGTCGAAAGCAGTAGGTTTGACCTGGGTACTTTGTTTGGACTAGCTAGGAGACAACAATACTAAAAGTCTCAGAAGTGAGCCCTAGGGCCGATAGGAGGGAAGGGGGCTGCACAGTTTTTCAACCGACTTCAAAAGGGAGGAGGAGAAATTCGTCATCTTTTTGTCTGTTACGCGATTATTCCCTCAATTATGAATCGATTTTGTTGATTCTTGTTTTGATTGGTAATTCATACTTCAGAGGTGGTCCCACATAAATTTTATCAAAATTGATTTAGCGCTTTTTGAAAAAATCAACAACCAAAAAATATATACACAGACGACGTTGTTTTGTGGTCCCCTTCAGCAAAAGTTTTTTTTGAGGACTTTTCTTGTAAATAGACTTCATTCGCAGCCCGACCAGGGAGGTAGAGATAGGACTTGAACTTGGAATCGGTTTTTTAAGTTTTTAATTAATTGCTTACATCTCGAAAACGATGCGTCATAGGATATTATGTTGTACCACATAATGAAAGCTCGTGTGACTTCATATCCTTGCTAGACAAAACAATTGGCAATGGGCAAAAAGTGTATAGAATCAAAGTTGTAGATAATGTTATCAGCTATCATTATGTGGTATATCAAAATTTCCTATCACACATCATTATCGATATGCGAACAAAAAACCAAATAAACGGGACCTTCCTTGTGCCCCCCCTTAGGGATCCCCTCAGAGGGGTCAGGACTTCTAGTAAGTGTGTAATGTGTGTTCTGTTTTCGAATTTTCCATCCACAACCATTTGCTTCCTAAACTATATTCTCTGTTGATCCCTCGTTGTTGAGGTTCGTGACCCCTTCGAGGGGGCGTGTTGGTTGGTATACCATCGCCCTTCACTCGCTCCTGCTTCAGATAACTGACTTTTAGTTAGTTTCACTATTTCTGGACTGCATGATGCTGCGATGTCGCGCTGCCGTCAAATATTTCATGGATCGGCGCTCCGTGCTGCTCCGGCAACACAAGTCGATGGACCGGTGTTGCGGCAGCGCGACTAAGGCTCATAGAACTTACGTATAATTGTCATTTTGGCTTATTCATAAAAATTGGTCAAGTGCGGGTCGGAACCACACACGAAGGGTTCCGTACTATCGTAAACAAGATAACATGAACAATAAATAACTAAATCATAAACAAAATAAAACCGGTCAAGTGCGAGTGGCACGTCGGACCCGCTCACGAAGGGTTCCAAACCATTGTACACGGAAAAACGTAAAACGACAGTCTTTTGTATGAGTATACCTTTTTAATTTTTACTAATAAAATCGAAACATTGAAAAAGAGTTTTCTATACTATGTAAGTATTGAACTATGTACTCAGGTTAACGAAACTCTTTGCTCATTGAAACCAGAAGTGGATATTAATCGAGTAACTTATTTACAGAAATAAAATCAAATATGATAAAAAACTTTTTATTCATATGAGCAATTATTAATGGTATAATGACAAATAACTAAGCACAGATCTCGATACCTGCAATTAAATATCTTTTCCGATAACATCGGGAGAGTCCAATTTTCACCGATAAACAAATAAAAAAAATGGCTATGAAAATGGCCATACCAATAATTTCTTGTATGGGTACTTCATTTTATTCTTAAAACCGGTGTGTTTCATTATTTGTTGTCATAGCGGCAATAGAAATACACCCTCTGTGAAAACTTCAGTTCTACCTATGTCGGTTGATCCGGTAGAGCTCGCTGACAGACGGACAGATGGACGGACAGCGTAGGCTTAGTAATAGGGTCCCGTTTGGCACCCTTCGGGTACGGAACCCTAAAAAGGTTATGCCCGAACTAGGTTTCGAACCTAGCTCCTCCCTTAATCCACAGATAGCGGATCCGACGTCAATCCAATTGCACCACTGAAACGATTAATAAATGCCGCGGAATTATCGATTATATTTGAACGACGATCATCTAGTATTTCGCCGGGGCAGGGATATCGAAACACGTCGTATTTGGTGATGTAGCGGCATACATACGGCAAACACACATTGTGAAAATTTCATCTCTACCTACTACGGCATCAGATAGAGCCCGGTGACGGACAGACAGACGTACAGCGGAGGCTTAGTAATAGGCTCCCGTTTGGCGCCCTCGGGTATGGAACCCTAAAAACTATCCATTGTTGCCTCCCACTCAGCATCATAATTGTTTTATGTTTGCCGCAGCGTCGGAAAAGACCCTGCAGAAGATGGCGGAAGAGGTAGACCTTTACAACAAGAATCCCACCGAGCTGGACAAGAAGTACAGCGCCTATCGCAACGTGAACTGCCACATTCAGGACACCCTGGACAGCGTCAAGTAATAATTTCTCTCATCATGTCATCACCAGCATTATCTCATCCTGTTACACCTCAGCTCTCAATAGGGCTCTCAGTCCAGTTTTCCAACTATAATCTTATATAACCTCGAATTATCCCTAACTGCGGAGAACTAAAGAACCACCAAAATGTTTGTGTAGTGATAATACTAAACAACTTTATCAATATTACTCCACAAAATTTGTTAGTAGGCCTCCAACGCTATTTGTTCCTGCCCCCTGGTATTAAGATCTACTGCGCCTGGCGCCCCATCTCCAATTTAGTCCAGTAATCAGTAGATCCACGTCTTTGATCTTTGTTTATTGCATATCTGATGTGTATCGTGTTTGATGCCAAGCGAGGCTCGCTCCATAACTTTATGGGCATCATATAACCAGTGTCTTCTTTTAAGGGCGCCACTACTGGGCGTGGAGTATCTTATCGAGCATCCTCCCGAGGAAGCGCACTATGAGCCCTCGTACATCTGCACACTCTGCCAGAAGCAGGGCCACCCGCGCACCATCGTTAACCACATGACGTGCTTCTGGCATCGGTACAACTATCTGGTGAGTGCTATCATCGTCAATTCACCCTCTAGTGGGGTACGGACAGGTCTCCCACCCTGAGCTTACCGCATGTCGCATCCCACCAGTTGCCCGCCTCTTCATCCTAAATACCGTGCGTATCTACTATTGTACGTACTCAAATACTGGGAATATTGTGCAATAGTCACACTAGATGACCGATCACCCGCCTGTGTTCAAGTCAATATTTTTTTAACCGAGTGACTGTTTTTTATATTTTTTTACTAGACCCTGTATTGGCTGTGCTTTCACCTGGTGCCCGCTTGACGCTAAGTTGCGGGAAACCTGTATATACAATATAAAATTCAATGTCCTGACGTATTGATTGATTGACTGATCAATGCATAGCCTAAACCACTGGTCCTAGAGACATAAAAATTTTTTCATTGGTTCCTCATATAGCGTGCTATGAAGCCATTTTAACTTGGCAGGTAGGTCGCCCGTCAGCCGTTGAGCGCTACGCACGTCCGCACCGAATCCGCGCTCAACCACTCCAACCATGTGGTGAGGTGAAACTGTCAAACGTGATATACATGCTGGCGAACCGGTGTACTTGCATACGTGAGTACACCTTGACTCGTGGTGGTTTTTGTGTTACCACAGTGATGCCAACTTTTTGGAAAATTGGATTGTACGAGCGAATAATGGCCTTAGCCAGGGTTTGAGACAAGAAGAAGACAACATCACTTAACCCCAAAATAAAATGGCTAAATGTGCTAAGTGCAACAAGATTGTTACCAAAAAGAGCCCCGGTCTACAATGTAGCAAGTGTTCGACATGGCTTCACTCCCAATGCGCTGCGATCATAACTGAGCAGCTAAACACGCTATTTGCGACTGATTCGGTGGATTGGAAATGCCGTACTTGTAACGGGTCGATGAAACCAAAATGTCTGTCCTGCATACTTCCTGACGCAGAAGACGAAGATAATACGGTCACAGAAAATCAACAATCCTCACTTCATACTGATACGATAACTCGTCAAATACTTGGTGACATTCGCAAGGAAGTACGCACCATCATTCGAGAAGAATTGCAAACTACACTCCAATTCTATGCCGATAATATTGATGACTATGAAGAAAAAATTCTAACCTATGAACAAAAGATGAAAACATTCGAAAATCAAAACGAAAATCTGAGAAACACTTGCAAAAACCTACAACTTAAAACTGACGTATTAAACAGAAACTAAATGGAATTGAGCAAACTCAACTGATAAATCATGCAGAAATATGCGGCATAAAAGAAGAAAAAGAAGAAGATTTAGATGTGTTGGTGAAAAGCGTGTGCACAAAACTGGAGTTGGATGTGAACGAAATAATCAAAATGTATCGAAAGGGCCCAAACCGCATAAATTCCAGCAGAAAGCCTCAGGAATCGGCCTCGATCACTATTGTGCTATGCGATGGCTGTCGCGACAAATGGTTGAAGAAAGCCAGAGAATCCAAAATCTCCACCAAGGACTCAGGAGGTACAGACGATGCTGAAGTGTTTATTCGCGAGACTCTGGCCCCATCAACTGCATACCTTCTAAGGAAGACCAAAACAGATCTCAAGATAAATAACAGCTTCAAGTATGTTTGGTGCAGACAAGGTATAGTGATGGCTAGGAAAGAAGAAAACGGCCCATACCACATCATACGATCAGTCAACGACATTGACAAGTTAATTGCGGCTACCACCTGTGAGTGAACTGTGTCAGTGATATATTTCTAATAGTGCCAGGTTTCAGTTTATATTACTAATATAATTAAAATTCGATCCCCAATCAAATATCACAGAACAAAATTACAACACATGGAATAAATACGCTAACTCATTATGTTAACACAAAATTCTTTACTTACTATGCATCTCAACATAAGACCAATGATTAGAAACTTCTATCAACTAGAATATATTGTCACAACAAGTAGAAAAACCATTAATTTGATTGTCATAACTGAGGCAAATATAAACCACAGCTGTAAAAACCTATTTCAGTTGCAAGGATATGAAATGTATGTAGAATTAAGAAAAAGTAAAAAAGGAGGTGGAATAATTGTATATGCACATAAAAGTATGAGTTTTAATAGATTAAAAATTTGCACAAAAAACTTTGAGTGTATAATGGGAGAAATACAAACAAACAATAATATTAAAATAGGTTTATGTGCGGTCTACAGACCACCACACCTTCATAAAGCCAGATTTGTCGAAGAGCTATCACTTATACTAAATCAATACCCAGAAAAAAACAACCTTTGCTTATTAGGAGATATGAATATTGACCTTAAACAACAACTACCAATAACAAACAGTTACCTAAACTCACTCAGCGAATCTGGCTTAGAATGTGGGATAACACAATATATACTCGGCGCCACGACTAAAGAGCTTTGTCCTTGAATGCGCAGTAGTCACTTTTCACAAGTGTTTGGCGCGGGGAAGTGAGGAGCGACGGGGGCGGTAGTCAGCGCCGGCACCTGATTCGTTGATCAGTCGCTTCCCGATGCCCGCACCGAAAGCACGTCTCGAAGCTTCTTGAGTACAGTCGCATACAATATTACCCAACGTTATCTTTCGCCCCGGTCGAAAATGCCGAAAAATAAAGTACTGACTAGGCAAGCTAGAAAAATGGTTTACGATGTGAACTGTTATATCAAAAAAGAGTCTGATGAAATCGTTGCTGATTTAAAACTGGCGAAGACCACATCAGCCACCTCTTCCATCACACTACAAAACTTTTTAGAAGCCACAATTCAAAATTTAAATGAAGTTAGAAACAGGTCAATAATGGATGTTTTAATGGAAGGAATATCATTACTGTCAGATGAATAATATTTTTTGTGTTAAAAACTTAATTGTGGTTTAATTGTTACAAATTATTAGTCAGCGGGAAGAAAAGAGTGTGCAGGACTATTACTACAAGTATCTATATTCACTAGGCCCTAGTGACTAGGGGCATTCTATGCTAGGGGGTTATTTATATATAGGTTTCAACCTTGACGTTAACAAATGTTGTCAATAGAGAGTACCTATAGTTTATTTGACACAAAGTCCATTATTTACATCGGCTAATATCCCAATCAACAAAATATCAAACAGAGAAAAAATAGAAGTGAAGAAAGTCCTGAACACTCATTCCTTCACACTAACCCTAAAAACGCACTTCGGAATTATGCCGCGACTGTACACAGGCGCAGTAATCCCCGCCAGTTTCTCCGAGAGCTCTTTATTCGTGGCGCCGAGTGTACTAGAATAGAAAAAAAAGGCAACCTAATTACAAGATCATGTATCGACCATATGTTTATACGAAGTACAGGTAGATGTGACGTCACCACAGCTGTTGTAGGCATCGCCCCAGCGGACCACTGTATAACGGGATGCTCAATAACATTTGATACGAACTATGAGCATAACCAGCAAACAATAACTAGGCTAGATAGAGATAAGGTGCGAAATGGCTTGGAAAACATTGACTGGAACATTGCTCTTAGCTATGAGGCTAACCAAATCTTAAACTATATTATCCAGAGTTTTACAAATGTATATGAACAAAGTAAATATAAGTGTAAAATTGGGAATGGTAAAAGAAATAAATGTATATGGGTAAATAAAACAATAATATCAATGTGTAAAAAAAAGAGATGAATTGTATGACATATGGAAAAAGGATGAAAGCAATTGTAAGAACAGGCTACTTAACAACAAATATAGGAATAAAACTATAAAATTTATTAATATCCCAAAAATTAATTTTTACAAGCCCTTTCATATGACATGTTCCACGATACAGTTCAAAAAATATTTTTTGTTTAATTTCTGATTTGCCCGGAAAATGCTCTATATGTGCTAGATTGGATTATTAACTAATATGTTACCCACGTCTTCCGCCAACCGCAGGGCCGTCACTTCCCCAAGGCGTGCTCGCTGCTCGCGCCGTTCCGCGGACAGAACCAGTACCGCGAGGGGTTCAGCGTGATCCTCAACCGGCTGGCGCAGCGCATCGAGCAGAAGTACAAGCGGCTGCGGCCCGTCAACATCGACAAGGACCAATACGAGATGGACAAGTGAGATACACACTCGCTATCTGCACTACAGTAATGCGAGTGTTGAGAAATTATAGGTTGCTCCGATCAAATAGGAGTCATGATGACACTGTCTCAAGTATCCCCATATAATTTGACTCCTGAACCAGAATCAGAAAAAGATAGAAGATACTTCCTAGACCCACAGGTTATGTTTTGCGACAGCCGATGTTCTATCCAACCTCTGGGTATACTCATTTCGGATTAGCGTGGCCGTAGCGAGCATGGACTCCTGTCTACCACTGTACTTACTTCTTGCGTGCAACGTTTGGAAATTACTGTCGTTTAGCGTATCGTAGTACTGTTACCATAGTTACTGACCGTTACCATGGTCACTATTTGTATGATTCGGTTCGCAGTAGCGTAGGAGCATAGTAGGAGAATGACCGCGATTGGCACGCTAACTGAAACTGACTGTAGGTAGAATCGTCATATGAGCCTACTGCTACGTTAAATGACGTAAGTTATCTCAGTTAACCTTTCTCTCAAACCCATGACCCGTAAAGCATGTAAGCGAAAGATCAATCCTGTAGACTTATTAACCAAGTTATAGACAGGCTTGCTTTAACGTATAGTCCAAGTCAGGATTGATGCCCAGAGGGGAAAGAAGACATCGCGGAGGGGGGGGGGCACCCGCAAGAGCCCTGCGTCACCTTTCTCATGGTACTGCGCAAGTCCGCATCGACCCTCCTGTCTATCGATATCGATCTTGCTCACGTTGAAGCTTGCACTTGTGCTTCTGTATTTATCTTGCTCACGTTGAAGCTTGCACTTGTGCTTCTGCATTTATCTTGCTCACGTTGAAGCTTGCACTTGTGCTTCTGTATTTATCTTGATCACGTTGAAGCTTGCACTTGTGCTTCTGTATTTATCTTGCTCACGTTGAAGCTTGCACTTGTGCTTCTGTATTTATCTTGCTCACGTTGAAGCTTGCACTTGTGCTTCTGTATTTATCTTGCTCACGTTGAATCTTGCACTTGTGCTTCTGTATTTAAAATGGCATTGGCTGCCTCTCCATGTATATGAAAAGGTAAAATCCACTCATCCATCAGCGAGCACGATAACTAGCTAGAGAAATACTGCAAAGTCGAACGGAAAAGTATTTCGAAAAACACGTTCAGAAACTACAAAATCACAGTATCAAATGATATAGGACTAGAAAAAGAGATGGAGGATTTTATATATGCTTCTGTGTCGCAGGGAGGGCATCCACCTATGGCTGTTCAAGTCGTTCCACTACTCGGAGCAGCTCGGACCCACCTTCGAAGAAGTTGTGGACGTGGACCTCATCAGCTCGCTGCACAAGTCCAGTGAGTACCATACTATCATTGATCAGCCCACATTCTCCCACTGCCTGGGTATTATGCCTCGTCCTTACCACTAAGGCGATGATGTCCACCGTCCATCTCACTGGAGGTCTGCCTACTGAACGTCTTGCGGTTCTACGAGCCTTACACTTACCGTGACATGACACTGCCGGTAGCTGCACACAAGGGTACACAATACCGTTGCGACCAGAAACTGCAACTTCACAATCATACGCGCCATCCTCTGCCATCATTCAAACCTGGGACGTCGGATTGTCAAGGGGAATCTCGACGGGTATTACGTCTAGGAAATCTAAGTCTGACTGCTCTTAAATTCTCACTTCTTAACTAACTGACATTCATACTAAACTAATCTAGAATGTATCTTTTGTTTCAGATATTAAAAGTATTGAAAGGTAAATAAATCATGGTACATTTTTAATAGAGGTGTATAGATAATGCTCGTAATATCACAAAAGACATATAACCAAACAGCGTCATGAAATATTACACACTCTTCACAGAATAGGGCATCACACTATCACACATCACTTCACCACAACTATATAACTAACTTACTATGAGCCCTGTGATATTTCAACCGTAGCGTAGGGTCATCCATCATATAATGGATATTACAGAATGGAGCATCACACCAGATGAGTTGAGCTCTGAGTTATTTACTGATATGGAAATGGATACTGGAAATATCAAACTGCACATCAAAAATACTGATTTGCACAGCAAATATCAGGGCAAAATGCTGCGGTAGCTTAAGTGAAGGGTAAAGGGGGTGAGAGAGCGAAGCCCCTTATATCCTTCGTGTTAGGTTGAACATGCAAGAACAACAAAAAATACTTAAAACATAAACTTAAGCACACATAAAATATTTAAAACATAAAAAGTGTTTTTGCTGGTCCTTTTTTGCTGTGCAAATCAGTATTTTTGATGTGCGATTAAATACTAACCATTTACAATTAGTATGAGTTTGGGGCTCAATCAAGATCAAGTCTTGGCTGATGTGTTGGGGCGCAGCCCTGAGTGCGATACTAATTGCGCGATACAAATATGTAGCTCGAGGCTCAATCAACACCAGTCGGCTGCGCTCGGTGGAAATATCGTGTATGTGTGTGTTTGTGTGTTGCTCTGACTCGCACGATTTGAGCGGGAAATCGGGAATCCCAGGCCGGCGGATTGACGTAGCGTGGGCAAATTTTACCCTTATTGCTAGTGATGTAAAGTTGATGATGAGATGCTGTTTCATGGCGTCGCAAATAATACATTAATATGATGGATGATACAGCGGACAGTGACAGATACAGAGCTTCAGGTCTCATTACATGGGATGTAACGCTCAATCACGCTTTATCAATAGTGATGGGAAAGCCTATACAGGAAGTGTGATGTTTGGCGTGATGGAATAATGTAATATGATTCGGCAAAAATGTGATGATATATCATATCATATCACATCACTTCTAATTGCACAGTTTTGTGCATGTCTAATTTTAATCGTCTTCAAAAAAGAGGAGGTTCTCAATTCTACTGTTTTTTTTTGTATGTTTCATAAGCAATTATTTCGTCAACTACGAATCGATTTGATCATACTTCAGAGGTGGTCCCATATAAATTTTATGAACATCGATTTAGCGCTTTTAAAAAAAAAACAAAAAAATATACAGTGGTGGTCATATAATTAAGAACGACTATTTGAAAACAAGCTTTTTTCAAACTTACGAGAATAACACTTATTGCATATCGTTTTGTATCTCTCTCGGTATCGTAAAACTGTTTTACACAATCGTAGCATACAGTTATAATATGATAAATTCAACAATATTATTATATAAGTAAACTTTTTGGATATATTATATCTTAACATGTTATTGCAAACTTACTGGCTGGCCACATAATTAAGAACGCTGGATAGTTTATTTTTTTATTCGAATTTAAATAGAGAACACTCTGTAACTAGGCCACTATTCGAGTAATTTTGGCGCCATTTAGTTCTATAAAAGTCAAAAAGTTGATCGTTTCATAATAAAAAAATGGGAAAAAATTAAAGTTGTGATGCATCTACAAGGGAAGTAATAATAAAACTTCGCGATATGAATTGGTCATATAAAAAGATTGCCAATCATTTGCAGTGCTCAAAAACGATGATATTCCACGCTGTGAAGCATTTTAACACACATCAAACAACTTTAAATATTCCTCGTGTACCTAAACAGAGAAAGTCATCTCAGCGAGACGATCGAAATATCGTGCGTTTGGCAAAACAATACCCTTTTAAGGGGTCTAATGAGTTAAAAAAAGAATACTTTGGTGAAAATAACCCTTCAGCGATCTCAGCGCGCACTATCCGAAGGCGATTGGTAGAAGCGAAGTTGAACGGAAGGATAGCAAGAAAGGTGCCCATATTGAAACAGTGTCATAGGCAAGCCCGGCTTGCATTTGCTAGGAGGTATGAAAGCTGGACAGCAAGACAGTGGAAAAATGTTCTTTTCTCTGACGAAACAAAAATTAACAGAGTATGTTCTGATGGGAAACGATATGTTCGACGCCCTCCGAATACAGCATTCGACCCCAAGTACACAAAAATGACATTAAAGCATGGTGGTGGAAATGTGAAAATTTGGGGATGCTTCTCTGGTCATGGTGTTGGACCTGTTAGACTGATAGAAGGAAACATGGATCAATTCCAGTACAAAAATATACTCGAAGAAACTATGTTATCATATGCTGAAGACGTACTTCCGATTATTTGGACATTCCAACACGACAACGATCCGAAGCACACTGCACGCACCGTTAAAGAATTCCTCACATCTCAATCAGTTTCTGTCTTAGAATGGCCACCGAACAGCCCAGATTTAAATCCCATAGATCATCTTTGGTGCGAAGTCAAGAAAAAGGTTTCAAATCGACGATGTGGTAACCTAACTGAGTTATATAAAGTGGCGCTCTATTTCTCTTGAAAAATGTCAAAAATTGATAGAATCAATGCCTCGTCGGTGTAAGGCAGTTATTAAAAGCCATGGTCACGCTTCAAACTATTAACTTAGAATAAAATGTATTAAATTATAATTTTTAACATTGTCACTGTCTTATTTAATGTGATTTGTAAAATCTAAGTATCTACGGAAACAACTCTCGAGCAGCTTAAGAATCGTTCTTAATTATTTGTCCAGCATTTTTACTACTTGAATTTGTAATTATCGATAATCAATTAAATTTGTAAAAAAAATAGTAAATGTTTTAAATATTTACTCCTAATCCCGTTTACTTTATCGATGTAGCTATTTCATAACACAACTAATTACTTTTAAGAAGGAACATCAAAGTACACATAGCATAGTTTTGAAAAAAAATATCTGGTACTACAAATCGTTCTTAATTATATGACCACCACTGTATATATTTGCCAGAGGCAATTATAAGGAGAGCGACATCTTGAGGGAGTAAAGTAAAATGCTTGAGATGCGCGCAAATATACTAGACTAATTTTATTATAGGAAATCCTAGCTTATATACTAGGTTGGTACATGTTATTAATGACGTACGTGACGTGACGTGATGAATATAAATATACCTTATCTGTGACGGTCGTCAACTTATCTTAACATTACGTGAAAATATGACTAACATAGTCGACCGGCACAATATACACAGAAGATGTTTTGGTTTGTGGTTCCCTTCAGCAACAGTTTTGATGAGGACTTTTCGTGTTTGTAGACGTTCGCATCTAGACCGGGGAGGAAGAAATACGGCTTGAACTTGAAGTCGGTTTTTTTATGTTTTTCATTTGGTGAATTAAAGTATTATCATTCATTATTATTTGCATTTTAAGTTAGTGCCTAAGTCGTCTTGTTATCCTCAACTTCGACTAACTAGTGTTATTTGCGCAGCGCCCCGAATGCCGCTAAGAAGGACCCCTCCCCGCCCTCCGTGGCGGCCCCGTCGAAGCCCGCACACCCGGTATGTCACTTGCCACTATACGGTTTACTTTTTGTTTTTGATTTTAAACCAACAGCTTTTTGACTATATGTAGTGTATAGATGTGAGAAATCTAGCCGTATCTGTCTATTTGCTCGTATTATGGACTACTGAAGCGATTATGATCGTAATTGGGATGGAATGGCTCGTTTGTTAATATATGTATCTAAATAACTACGTAATAAAACTTACAGGAATAGCGACTTTGCTAATAACTACTAATTGGCATAGCTGCTTTCACGTTTAAATAACCATGTTATTTGTGTAAACCAACTATATCATTCCTAACTTAAAAAAAAGATACCTCGTAAGCAGCAACACCGAGTGTCACGCCGATTCCCATACGCGGTGGCAGAGGCGCATTTGTGCCCACGTGTAGCCGGTTATTCGATACTCTATTTTGCGTAACCGGGGGCTAGCCCCATTATGGCATATCGAGATTGAAGGATTCCTCACGATGATTTCCATCACCGTTAGAACGTCCGTCCGTATGTAGAATAAATTGCTCATCTCATTGGCACATGGTCACCTCCGTATTCGAAACCGCATCTCCTGCGTGAGAAGCGAGTGTGAACCCCTGGACCACGGAGTGTTTGTAAGCAGCATATGCCATTAATCTATGTCTCTATGCGTGCGTGTAGTGCGTGTGCCGTTACAGAAACGAACCGAATGAAACAAACGAATTCGTGCTTTCTCACTTGTACACTACTGCTGACTTTAGTACAAGTGAGAAAGCATGATTTCTGTTGCTTCAATTCGTTTCGAATCTTGAATGGCACTCGTAGTAGCCGTGTATACCTGTGCAGCGAGCACCGGTGCGCGCGGCCTCCCTCTCTGGTCTCTCGGACGTCAGCGAGCCGGGCCCGCCGCGCCGCAAGCGTTGCCGCCCGCTCAAGCGGAGCCGCCCGCTCAAGAGAAACAGGTGACGTCACAGGCCTGGGCCTGGCTGAAAGGCTAGAGCAAAGAGGGCAGTGTATGTGATTATATAATATCACCTGACTTGAGCTGTCGTTGGCGGCGCGCGCTCGTTGTGACGATATTTCATTTGAAGCTGGTTTTTTATCGTATATAAATATGGACCGCATAGAGAATCCAATCCTAATCCCTTCAGTAGTTCCTGATAAGGTGACACAGTACAGGCAGTCGTGACGGGATAATTCGTTTATTATGTATGACACCTAAGTTCTTACCGGTTGACGTGGTCGGGGTTGACTAAGGTATATGTTTGTTTGTAGAGCCAGAGTGGCCGCGAGCGCGCGCTGTCCATCTCCTCCCTGTCCGACATCAGCGACGAGGCCGGGCCGCGCCGACGCTACAAGTGGACGCGCAGCAGGTATATACACTCACATACACTGCCCCGCCACCCACCACTGTACAAACATCTGCCGCGAGCGCACGAAGGGTTTCGCACAATAAATAAATTATGCAGGCCACCCTGTATTAAATTTCTCGCATGATGCTTTCGGTGTTGTTATTTAAATAATAGTTTGTGGATATTCGTGTGCAGGCGTTTGGGAGACGTTTTAAGAAGTTCTAAGATAAAGTAAACAGGGTCTAACAGAAAGGGAGTTACAATACAAGCCGAAAGGTTGTTCTTAGGGACATCATTCTGGACAACTTTTACTATGGAACCGACATGATCAGAGCAACTTTATTTTTCTTCAGTACATAGAGTTATATGGTGGAGTTGAAAATAAGGTTGCTCTCATCAAGTCGGCCCCATACTAAAAGTTGTTCAGAACGATATCCCTAACAACAAGTCCACCATACAAAACAACTCCTTTTTACTTTAATCATGCCCCGCACTATGAGCTTATTCCGCCCGCCGCCTAATGTACGGGATATTGGCACTGTGTGTATATTGTATGGGAGCTACCATTTTTAGAGTTTTGCGGTAATAACCGAGTATGCCATGTTATAGATGATATTAAGAGATACTATGACGAGAAGTTCGAAAAAAATCGTTAGTCCCGTTTTTGAATAAACTCAATAAATGTGTTTGCTTTGTATGAAATGATTTAACCCCCCATATTAAAATTCATCCAATTCGGTTCAGCGGTGTAGGCTCTAGAGCTGACAACGAAAAACAGACATCCATACATACATACACAAGCACACATGCATACGCATTTGTTTTTTTTTTTTTCACTTTTTCGGACGGAAGTTGACGATAGAGAACCTATCCCCATCAAAATCTCAACCTCGATTTTTTACGATTACAATACTTCCTTAATTTGCACTTCGTTCAACTCGAAAGTAAAAATGTCTCTTGTATGGAGAGCCCACTTTACATTTTAAAACACGTGTGGTTCATTAGTGTGAACATTTGAACTAGGTATCTATATTTATGAGATACAGCCTGGATGCAGATGGACAACGGAGGCCTAGTAATAAGGTTCCGTTGGTTGGTGTTGTGGTCATGTTAAAGCGACTTTGTCGAAAAAGGGATATTACAATGTTCAAGATTACTTAAATGACAGGACTGTATGGGGTTAATCTGGCTCAACACAGACCTTGCTGTTAATAATTTTGTAATTATTTATTCCAGCTTATTAAATAAAAATAAATCATAATTGTATTAGTTAAGCACAACCTATTTTTAAAAGAGATCTAAAAATCAATCTGTGGGAGTTTCTACGCCCTTCTTCTCCCACAGTGGTCAAATGTAGAGAAGAGGCAAAAATGACGTTTGCTAAGAATATGTAAATATCTACAGTAATAAAGTACTTTTGAGTTTGAGTTTGAGTTTGAGTTTGTGCGAAACCCTGAACAGCAACAGGAAACTACACTTTTCTATCTCATGAAACGAGTGAGGCATACTTGTCTGTGTAAGTAAATGTACACCCTAACTCTTGTGTACGCAAGCTTGCAAACTACAAGTACGGCTCACCCTACCCTACGAAATAGCCAAAGGAAGTTAATTTCAATGATATGTGTTCTTTATGTTTTTGCTTCTGTAAGTGTTGACTGACGGATATCTAAACAATAATTGCTATACAGTTGCCGGTGGCAAATAATGAATATACTAGCAAACAAATTAATTGTTATTTGCAGACCAGAGCGGAACGATCGTCCGGGCGAGGGCAATCGCTTCAACCGGCACAACCCGTACACGGTGGACCGACGCGTGCCGCCGCCGGAGCGCGCGCAGCGGTACACCAACAAGAGCAGGAGCACCAAGGATGAGAAGGTAAGGTGCAAGCTGCTGGCGTATTCACTCCTATCTGAGGAGCATCACTGATACATCACAAACTCTTGAATCAAGACTGTACCTATCAGTAAGCAGCGTGACTGTCGTGAGGCTGACCCGGGAACAAGAGAACAGGGCGGTAATGGTACTATCTGACAGGCCTCGCACAAGCATATCGCAGGCTTCAGTACTATAGTATTGGGCAGTCTAGAACACATTTTCAGGTGTGAGAGATTTCCCTTCATCGCTGGCTTCAGTAGTGTACTATATACTTGTGCAAGGCTTGTCGCTGGCTTCAGTAGTGTACTATATACTTGTGCAAGGGTTGTCGCAGGCTTCAGTAGTGTACTATATACTTGTGCAAGGCTTGTCGCTGGCTTCAGTAGTGTACTATATACTTGTGCAAGGGTTGTCGCAGGCTTCAGTAGTGTACTATATACTTGTGCAAGGGTTGTCGCAGGCTTCAGTAGTGTACTATATACTTGTGCAAGGCTTGTCGCTGGCTTCAGTAGTGTACTATATACTTGTGCAAGGGTTGTCGCAGGCTTCAGTAGTGTACTATATACTTGTGCAAGGGTTGTCGCAGGCTTCAGTAGTGTACTATATACTTGTGCAAGGCTTGTCGCTGGCTTCAGTAGTGTACTATATACTTGTGCAAGGGTTGTCGCAGGCTTCAGTAGTGTACTATATACTTGTGCAAGGCTTGTCGCAGGCTTCAGTAGTGTTCTATATACTTGTGCAAGGGTTGTCGCAGGCTTCAGTAGTGTACTATATACTTGTGCAAGGCTTGTCGCAGGCTTCAGTAGTGTACTATATACTTGTGCAAGGGTTGTCGCAGGCTTCAGTAGTGTACTATATACTTGTGCAAGGCTTGTCGCTGGCTTCAGTAGTGTACTATATACTTGTGCAAGGGTTGTCGCAGGCTTCAGTAGTGTACTATATACTTGTGCAAGGGTTGTCGCAGGCTTCAGTAGTGTACTATATACTTGTGCAAGGCTTGTCGCTGGCTTCAGTAGTGTACTATATACTTGTGCAAGGGTTGTCGCAGGCTTCAGTAGTGTACTATATACTTGTGCAAGGCTTGTCGCAGGCTTCAGTAGTGTTCTATATACTTGTGCAAGGGTTGTCGCAGGCTTCAGTAGTGTACTATATACTTGTGCAAGGCTTGTCGCAGGCTTCAGTAGTGTACTATATACTTGTGCAAGGCTTGTCGCAGGCTTCAGTAGTGTACTATATACTTGTGCAAGGGTTGTCGCAGGCTTCAGTTGTGTACTATATACTTGTGCAAGGCTTGGCGCTGGCTTCAGTAGTGTACTATATACTTGTGCAAGGCTTGTCGCTGGCTTCAGTAGTGTACTATATACTTGTGCAAGGCTTGGCGCAGGCTTCAGTAGTGTACTATATACTTGTGCAAGGGTTGTCGCAGGCTTCAGTAGTGTACTATATACTTGTGCAAGGCTTGTCAAATAGTAGCATTACCCCCCAGTTCTAGATAACTTAAGTTAGCGTCTTCATATTGACAGCGTATGTACAGGCCGCGCCAAGTTTAATTGTGTTTGAGCGAGCAGTCACCTCTCTCTCTCTCTCTCAACCAACATTACCCTATGCGAGAAAGAGATGTCACAGCTCGCTCAAACATAAAGAAACTTGGCACGGCCTGTAAGTTTAATATAAATTTTGCGAGAAGGCGCCGAACTACGCCCACAAGGTGTCGCTGGCGGAGACGAAGCGCGCGCTCGCCATGGAGAACTTGGACAAGACGCTCGCGTACCACCAGAAGAACCCAGAGAAGCACCCGCTCTACCCCGAGGAGTGGAAGAAGTTCTGGAACAGGCGCTACAAGGAGATACAGGCCGGTGAGTGAACATTACATCAATTAAGCAACATTTTTTCGTTTCGAACATTATATTCAGCAAATCGCACTCCTTATCGCGCCCGAACTTACTTTGATCCTTAACGGCGCAGTTTTTTTATATATATTTATATCTGTTTTAAATATATGTCATAAAACACAATAAATATAACATAAAAAATAAGCAAAAAATCTATAACCACCTAATTAAATATAACAATAAAAAAACAGATTGTTCCAAATTTAGAACAGCATACATGTATCAACGGTAATGTGGGGCTTGTTTTTTTCCATGGTCCAATTTGGAACAGTATGCAATAATAGTTATAAAAATGTAGAGTGTAAACTTAATGTGATTTCAGAAAATATTTATTAAGTACAATTTGTTATTTATATATATATATTATATGTTATTTGTTATATTTGCGACTAGGCTATAATTTTTGCATCTTTGCCTATCGTTCCCCCAAACTGGTCAATAACCTACGCCATCCTCTGTTACTTCTCTTAGGTATCTCCAGTTGCCCCCTTTTAGGCATTTTTACATTTTCGATAGCGACATCAGAATTTTTTCGAGTAAATGGTGAGAAAACCGGGGGGTGATTCCCGCATTAGAACATCAGCGATGTACAATTTAAAATCTAGCAATGCCATCGTGGTATGGCACGTCTCATTATACTGTTGGTTCTTCTGTCGCCGCCGTAATATCTAACTGTTTGCACATGTTAAACGACCAGATGGAAGAAAATGCGATGGTACCATTTCTTGCTCCTTATCCGAATTCTGTAGAGCTCCAACATGGAGTCCAACAAATCGACGCCACCCATGTATTTATTGTAAATTTCAATTGCCTTAGGACGAGGGACATCTGTTTTCTTTTTATCCTCTTTTGAATATCAATTAACGGATGTCATTGGATCTTTGAATCTAGCTCAACACATATCTTGCTGTTAATAATTTTGTAATTATTTATTCCTGATTATTAATCATAATAGTATATATTGTAATATTTGTTTTTTTTAAACCAGTTTTTAAAAGAGATCAAAAATCAATATGTAGGGGTTTCTACGCCGTCTGCTCCCACAGAGGTCCAATGTAGAGAAGAGGCAATAATTACGTTTGCTAAGTATATGTAAATATCTACAGTAATAAAGAATGTTGACTTTGACTTTGACTTTTGCCAACATATGAATTATGATGAACACATTCTGACCAGCTTATAACCTACCCACGAGGTGACACTGAGTTCTACTCCGTTTACTTCGCTGCACTTTTCAAAGCAGTATCCTCGCCCACGTTTCAAGAGTTATTTTGTGCTCAGCAAACTAACATCCTTTGCTCTGTTCAATTGGATTGTACCTAACGGGAGAATCCCTACGCTATGTAAATGAGCCATCAGTGGTAAACTGGTGTACCAGTTGTTGATGAACAGTTTGTAATTCAAATGCTTTAGTACTCTTGCAACCAATCTTTACCACATTGCCCGAAGCTCCTAGATCAGGGCAGTCACCAGGCAGATCTGTTTTAACCTTTGCATGTAAATAAATCAATTTCTTAGTTGAAGCCAGAAGCTCCAGTCAAGACATAATTTAAGTAGCCCCATTTATGTGGCTTCTTCGCGTTATATTGCCGTATTCCTGATGGTTTTGCTTTCATGGGAATCATCTGTTCATCCACAGCCAAGTATTCTTCTTTAGATAGTTTTCTTAGACGGTCTCTTAAATTTCTACAAGCGGTATAATTTTTTGAAGCTTGTCTAAATATGGGTCGCCAGATTTAAGTTCCTCAGTTTTGTCGAAAAAGTGCAAAAAATATTTTCAAATTTATCTTTCTTCAAATTAAGTTTCTCCACATACATACTTTCCTGCCAGTAATGGCGCGTTGTCGGAAGAAGCATAAATATAAATATAATAATTCCTCTAGATTTGCGTATGTCGCCTCTTGATATTGAATTGGCTTTTTCGGGCTGAATTTGTTCTGCATATAGGTTGCGTTCATCTTCCTTTAGATTCAGTGCCACTTTTGAAGAAAAATATTTAAAAAAAAACGTTGGTGTTTCTTATAATATTATTTCTTCTGGCAGCTCTTCACAACCTAAAAACGCAATATCTTGGCTATCATAATCAATCGATTTTTCAGTCCAAACAAATTTAGTCTTCGGGTTTTGTTTGGCTCCACTTTATTTCGGTTTCCCTGAATGCCAGACGTTGATTGTAGTGCAGTTCCGTCATTATCATCAGTTTCCGCTTCTTCTTCAAAATATACTGCTTTAACAGCTTCTACATTTTGATTTACATCAGTAAGATCACAGTCGGGGTCACTACCTTCGATAGTTCGAGGTGGTAACTTATTATATTCATCGTGGTTATTCCCAATGCTGTTAAATTAAAGGCATCCAGTAATATTTTTTCACCTCGCTGTTTCTTTGTTGGGATTTTTTTTACAACCTAGCCTCAGTTACTTCCCTTCTTATTTTTGGTACTGTATTTTTGACCAATCCAGTGGCGGAGATTACTCGTTCTGTAACTTCTGCGCTCTTTTCTGAGCCGATTATATTTTTGAGTGAAGTACTTACTTTATACTAAGAAAACTCTTCAGAGTCTTCTTTCACTCTCCTTTTAAAAATATTCATCTGCATTCACAATTACCTTCCTAGTTGTTTAGAACTGGTTGAGTAAATACTGTATATTTTGTTTCAAAAAATATTTGAAAACAAAGGAATGAGAAGCCACCAAAGTTAGTTAGTTTTTTCAAAATTTTGTATCTAAGAAATTTTCAACTTTCCATTGACCTAAAATTATGTATATTTTACGAAGGCAGTAAGGGTCCCATATTGGGGGCCACACCAACCCTTATTTCAGGGCCCTTTTTCAGTGTAGTGTAATACACCTTTTAGTGATCGCTCGTGTTTCTCGCAGAGAGCAAGGACCCGTCGAAGCACGACTTTAAGCCCGAGTGGATCGTATTCTGGACGGCGCGCATGAAGGAGCTGCACGAAGAAGAGGCGCGCGTCTACGTCAACGAGATTTACCGCAAGCTGTGTCTGACGCCGCCGCGCTCGATCGACCAAACCGACCGGCGAAAAGACGCCAAGCCCGAGCCGAGACGCAGGTAACTACAGACAAGCAAGACGCCAAGCCCGAGCCGAGACGCAGGTAACTACAGACAAGCAAGACGCCAAGCCCGAGCCCAGACGCAGGTAACTACAGACAAGCAAGACGCTAAAGCCCGAGCCGACGCAGGTAACTACAGACAAGCAAGACGCCAAGCCCGAGCCGAGACGCAGGTAACTACAGACAAGCAAGACGCCAAGCCCGAGCCGAGACGCAGGTAACTACAGACAAGCAAGACGCCAAGCCCGAGCCGAGACGCAGGTAACTACAGACAAGCAAGACGCCAAGCCCGAGCCGAGACGCAGGTAACTACAGACAAGCAAGACGCCAAGCCCGAGCCGAGACGCAGGTAACTACAGACAAGCAAGACGCCAAGCCCGAGCCGAGACGCAGGTAACTACAGACAAGCAAGACGCCAAGCCCGAGCCGAGACGCAGGTAACTACAGACAAGCAAGACGCCAAGCCCGAGCCGAGACGCAGGTAACTACAGACAAGCAAGACGCCAAGCCCGAGCCGAGACGCAGGTAACTACAGACAAGCAAGACGCTAAAGCCCGAGCCGAGACGCAGGTAACTACAGACAAGCAAGACGCCAAGCCCGAGCCGAGACGCAGGTAACTACAGACAAGCAAGACGCCAAGCCCGAGCCGAGACGCAGGTAACTACAGACAAGCAAGACGCTAAAGCCCGAGCCGAGACGCAGGTAACTACAGACAAGCAAGACGCCAAGCCCGAGCCGAGACGCAGGTAACTACAGACAAGCAAGACGCCAAGCCCGAGCCGAGACGCAGGTAACTACAGACAAGCAAGGCGCCAAGCCCGAGCCGAGACGCAGGTAACTACAGACAAGCAAGACGCCAAGCCCGAGCCGAGACGCAGGTAACTACAGACAAGCAAGACGCTAAAGCCCGAGCCGAGACGCAGGTAACTACAGACAAGCAAGACGCCAAGCCCGAGCCGAGACGCAGGTAACTACAGACAAGCAAGACGCCAAGCCCGAGCCGAGACGCAGGTAACTACAGACAAGCAAGGCGCCAAGCCCGAGCCGAGACGCAGGTAACTACAGACAAGCAAGACGCCAAGCCCGAGCCGAGACGCAGGTAACTACAGACAAGCAAGACGCCAAGCCCGAGCCGAGACGCAGGTAACTACAGACAAGCAAGACGCCAAGCCCGAGCCGAGACGCAGGTAACTACAGACAAGCAAGACGCCAAGCCCGAGCCGAGACGCAGGTAACTACAGACAAGCAAGACGCCAAGCCCGAGCCGAGACGCAGGTAACTACAGACAAGCAAGACGCCAAGCCCGAGCCGAGACGCAGGTAACTACAGACAAGCAAGACGCGAAGCTCGAGCCGAGACGCAGGTAACTACAGACAAGCAAGACGCGAAGCTCGAGCCCGCGTATACGCGAACGAGATCTACCGCAAGCTGAGTTTGACGCCGCCGCGTACGATCGACCAAGCCGACACCGCCGGAAAGACGCCAAGCCCGAGCCGAGACGCAGATTATGAATAGCATCATAGCATGAATAGCAGAGCGGGCATCTCAGAGTTCAGTGACTTATTGTGCTAACAATATGTGCAAGTAATTGTAATTATTATTATATCTCGCACCTCGCTGCACTCTCGCTGGAATGCAATAACTTTAGAGCGTCGTAATGACGGCACGAATCCAGGTGCACAGATATTTTAACCGTGTTATAGAACATGTCATAACGTTTCCAGGACTCCGTCCCCCCTCCGCCGCCGCTCGCCCCCCCGCCGCCGCTCGCCCCCCCGCCGCCGCTCGCCCCCGCGCCGTTCGCCCCCGCGCCGCTCGCCCCCGCGCCACTCGCCCCCGCGCCGCTCGCCCCCGCGCCGCAGCCCCGACCGCCCCGAGCGTCCCGAGCGCCGCCGCCCCGAGCCGGAGCGGCGGCGCGAGCAGTCCTGGCAGGCGAACAGAGTCAGGTCGCGCAGTCCGCTGCAGCAAAGGTGACTCATATACCACCCTATGCTCTGCTAAGATATTCACGAGTACCTAGTGGAGACACTCATTGAACAAACCAAGGTGTTTGTAGAGATATAACTGTGACCCTTTTCCGACGGTTTTATTAAAGTAAAGCTATTTAAAGTTGCAAATTTACGTTTATGACGCTGTTGCAAGATTTTTGTGTAAAACTTGTTTAAGAAGTTGCTGTGTATAATTGATCCCACCCGACACAGTCATAGTGTGCAGTAACTGAGTGTTCATCTCACGTTCTCGCCCGGCCAGCCGAGCGCACAGCCCGCACCGCACACGCATCGAGGTGGAGTCTCTGCACCGACGCAGCGAGAGCCCGCTCAGCCGCCGCGAGCAGCTCATGCGCAACCGCAGCCCTGCGCCCGCGCAGCCACCAGCCGTCGTGCCCATCAGCGACGACGAACTCAAACCGTGAGTTTTGTGCGGTCATAGTAACTTGTACAACAAAGGGACAAAACTATTTCGTCACGGGCGCCTATGCAATCGTAAACAGAACTTTGTTTACTTGACTGAGACCGCGGGCCACTCGTGACCAACCGAGTCTCTAACTCATCGAGTTCAATTTGCTCTCCTGTTGTCAGGTCAAAAGTTATCTGACCACGACGATTCATCAAAATTGGTATTGACTGAGTAGCCGTCAAACTTTGAGTTGTCTGCTGTGCATCCGGGCCCACAGTCCGCGCGCGAGTAGAATGCAGAGCTGTACAAACAAAATCCGACCGTGCGCCTCATTCACAAGACCGAAGTAATATGAAATCTTCTACATTCAACTCGCGTGAGGTAAAGGTACAGGTACTCGGTACTCCACAGGTCGGATGGTCTGTCCCCGTGGAACTCGGACAACGACATCGAGTCGCTGGGCTCGCTGCCGGACGCGCGCTCGCCACCGCCGCGCCCGCACTCGCGCACCGGCTCGCTGCGCTCCGCCAACTCCAGGTGGGTACATGTCTTGCGGGTTTCCTGACGTCTGAGTGAAGTGTCTCCTCTCTCTCTCTCTCTCTCGCCCATATATGCATCTATCTTAGTCCCATCCGCTGCCCCCTCCAGGTCGCACTCAGGCGTCAAGAAACATTGCGTCAGGTAGTACATTCTTTATTCTTTATTGCATAGATAATATAAAGTTACAGACAATTAAAAGTAATGTAATAAGCAAAGGCGAGCTTATCTCTAAAAAGAGATTTCTTCCAGAAAACCTAGGCAGGACAGGAGAGTTAATTATACTGGAAAGTCCTAGTTCGCAATAACACTATACATACGGACGCAAATTACTTTCAAAATATATATAAACTATACCAAATATAAAATATATATATATATATTTTATATATATATATATATATATATATATATATATATATATATATATATATATATATAGATGCTGGTTTGACAAACTCCCGCAATTACCGTTCCTGTCACGTAAAAAGAACACTGGATTCTATATAAAATGTAATGAAACCAGCGTTCTTTTTACGATACGGGAACTGTACAAATATGTGAACGATGCGTTGGTGTTGAACTGCATTAGTTTGTGCCAATACAATTAATGTTTGCCGGGGCTTCGGGCCTGGGGCAGCAGACCTTGGGAAGCATGGACATCAAGCATTCGATGGGAGTAAAATATAGACACGGTTACACTTAGACTCGTGTTATGGTGGCATTTTATAATCCAGCACAAAATGCTTTACGTACTCGTAGTTTGATGATTGATCACACTCCTGGCGAGACGAATCCTGCTGCCGACTTAAACTCATGTAGTCAATTAAACTCAATGGATATTTCCAAAATAAGTATTGTGGGCTTTCTTTCAGATATATTGACTTAACAGTCAGAAGTCACCAAGATCGGAGAAATTATAGAATTAGAAGAGAAGAGAATGTGAAGTCGGATGAAGATTGCAATCAATATGAAACTAGAACATCAACATTTCGGTAGATTGACCATTGATAGAAATCAACAACACATACTAATTAATGTACATCATATAAGCCCTTTAGAGTTCAGACGTATTTATATATTAAATTTTAAATACCAGTTCATTCTTCAGTTAGGCAAGATTAGATTTTATTAGTACAATAGTTCGTTTTGTAATTGGAATCGACGACCATATATTTCTAAACCATAGAAAATAAAAGTAAATAGGACATTGAAGAAACTAGAGGTAAACTACTATTCGACAGGTCATATCAGCAGCGTGCTCACGACTACAATGAAGGCAGCAAGCTGGCGAAAGAGCTCGGGCCCACAGACAACGTGGTCGCGACGCTTCGTCTGCTGGTGGCTTTGGAAGACTACCTCGGCAGCCTGGGCCCCAAAATCGTGGACATGCTCACTGACGCGCTGAGGATGGAGAAGGTCAGTATATACTTCTTGGGCTTTTAGTTCTACCACTCAATCCAGCCTTCTGCATCCACTGCTGGTGAAAGACACATCTTCAAAATTCCATTTTCATAGCAATCTTGCTCTTGTCGGACCTATTATCTGGCGGATCCAGTGGCGAAAGCTTACAACAGAACCAGTGTCGGACACCAGTATACCAGAATAGCGTATTTTTTGAGAGCCCTATGCCCAGGAGTGCGCCGAATTAGGCTGTTTTTTGTGTTTTGTTTCTTGTGACTAATGGCCGTTTTCACCAACCATACCCTGACGTCCACCTAACTAGGGAACTCCATATTAAGTCGTCCCCTACTCCATCCTGTAACTTAAATTTCTTTTTGCACAGTTCAAAGAAACCTAACAAGGGGCTACTTACATAGGTGACGGTTTGTCTAGGGTGTTGTGATTCGGGAAAATTAAACATTAAACACATGTTTCTGTGTTTTTAGAAATCTTAATGGACAATTTAGCTACATCTCATGCTTTATTGCACATTCTATATTGATTCAGCAAGCAATGTGTGGTAATTATGACAAAATACATGAAAACCGATCGCTGAATGGTGATTAATCATTGCCATTACAGTAAAAAAAATAACTGTTAAATAAACATGTTGTTTTTGGAACCTCTCAAGTCTACTGTGTGCTCTGTGTTCTATTCGGTGTTATATTTTCTTCTTATTTTCTTCTACTTTAGTTACTTTCATAGTCTAATGACCTATGGTATTTTATTGTGGGGTCACGCTGCGAATGCTAATAGTATATTTATTCTGCAGAAACGGGCTGTTCGTGCAATTTATAGATTAGGGCCTAGAGTGTCACTGAGGGAAAAGTTTAAAGAAATCAATATTCTGACATTTGTGTCTCAATATATCTATGACAATCTTGTGTATGTAAAAAGAAATATAACTAATTTTCAGAAGTACAGTGATATACACAATTTTAAGACTAGAAATAAAGACAAGTTGGCTGCTTATGTAAGCCGACTACATAAAATTAGTAATTCTTTTAAAGGCAATTGTATACGCTATTACAATAAGGTCCCTACTGATATTAAAAACTTACCTTTAGACAAGTTTAAAATAATAATAAAACAGAAATTGTATAAAAAAGGTTACTACAGGATATCTGATTACTTAGAGGACAGATGTCCATGGGAATAGATTGTTTGAGTAAAAGCCTGTTTCGATATATAATTAGCATTCATTTTGTAATTTGACAATATTTTATTTAAAAAAGGAAACGCAAAAGATGCGACGACTGTGGAGTTTCTTCGGTGAGCTCTTCTCCACAGATTCCGCCATTGGGTTAGTGAACTCACCCAAAAAAATGTAATGACGGATCTAAGTGATGTAACAACATCCTATGGAAATAAATGATTTTTGATTTTGATTTTGATTTTTGATTTTTGATTTCTTGGGCGAAAACTACACAATAATAGCAGAAAAGAAGAAAACGAGAACGAAAATGTACGCTAAAATGTGGGTCCTCTAAAATTCGAGGCCGCCGAGTAAGATTTGTGTTGTTGTTGAATGTACCGTATAAATATGTGAATTTACAGGAGAAGCCGAACTCTTCAGAGGAGTTGCTAAATCGTGAGATAAGCGTGGCAGTGCTCGAAACCGCAAAGGAGAAGCTGAAGGGCGCCGCGCAAGCCGGGCTCGTGCCGCCCGCCGCCGCGCAAGCAGTGCGAGCCGCCGTCGTGCGCGTCGCAGCCATGCTGCACGCCGCCGAGCGCGCCACCAAGCGGCAGGCAAGTGACACTAGCTCACTCTACACTAAACTATACTAGACACGTGACACTAGCTCACTCTACACTACACTATACTAGACACGTGACCCTAGCTCACTCTACACTATACTTGAAACGTGACACTAGCTCACTCTACACTATACTAGACACGTGACACTAGCTCACTCTACACTACACTATACTAGACACGTGACACTAGCTCACCTTACACTATACTTGAAACTTGACACTAGCTCACTATGCACTACACTATACTAGACACGTGACACTAGCTCACTCTACACTACACTATACTAGACACGTGACACTAGCTCACTCTACACTATACTTAAAACTTGACACTAGCTCACTATACACTACACTATACTAGACACGTGACACTAGCTCACTCTACACTATACTTGAAACGTGACACTAGCTCACTCTACACTATACTAGACACGTGACACTAGCTCACTCTACACTACACTATACTAGACACGTGACACTAGCTCACCTTACACTATACTTGAAACTTGACACTAGCTCACTATGCACTACACTATACTAGACACGTGACACTAGCTCACTCTACACTACACTATACTAGACACGTGACACTAGCTCACTCTACACTATACTTGAAACGTGACACTAGCTCACTCTACACTATACTTGAAACGTGACACTAGCTCACTCCACACTATACTTGAAACGTGACACTAGCTCACTATACACTACACTATACTAGACACGTGACACTAGCTCACTCTACACTACACTATACTAGACACGTGACACTAGCTCACTCTACACTATACTTGAAACGTGATACTAGCTCACTCTACACTATAATTAAATCTTGACACTAGCTCACTATACACTACACTATACTAGACACGTGACACTAGCTCACTCTACACTATACTTGAAACGTGACACTAGCTCACTATACGCTACACTATACTAGACACGAGACACTAGCTCACTCTACACTACACTATACTAGACACGTGACACTAGCTCACTCTACACTATACTTGAAACGTGACACTAGCTCACTCTACACTATACTTGAAACGTGACACTAGCTCACTCTACACTATACTTGAAACGTGACACTAGCTCACTATACACTACACTATACTAGACACGTGACACTAGCTCACTCTACACTACACTATACTAGACACGTGACACTAGCTCACTCTACACTATACTTGAAACGTGACACTAGCTCACTCTACACTATACTTGAAACGTGACACTAGCTCACTCTACACTATACTTGAAACGTGACACTAGCTCACTCTACACTATACTTGAAACGTGACACTAGCTCACTATACACCAAACTATACTAGACACGTGACACTAGCTCACTCTACACTACACTATACTAGACACGTGACACTAGCTCACCCTACACTATACTTGAAACTTGACACTAGCTCACTATGCACTACACTATACTAGACACCTGACACTAGCTCACTCTAAACTATACTTGAAACGTGACACTAGCTCACTCTACACTATACTTGAAACGTGACACTAGCTCACTCTACACTACACTATACTAGACACGTGACACTAGCTCACTCTACACTACACTATACTAGACACGTGACACTAGCTCACTCTACACTACACTATACTAGACACGTGACACTAGCTCACTCTACACTATACTTGAAACGTGACACTAGCTCACTATACACTACACTATACTAGACACGTGACACTAGCTCACTCTACACTACACTATACTAGACACGTGACACTAGCTCACTCTAAACTATACTTGAAACGTGACACTAGCTCACTCTACACTATACTTGAAACGTGACACTAGCTCACTCTACACTACACTATACTAGACACGTGACACTAGCTCACTCTACACTATACTTGAAACGTGACACTAGCTCACTCTACACTAGTCTTGAAACGTGACACTAGCTCACTATACACTACACTTGAAACGTGACACTAGCTCACTCTACACTACACTATACTAGACACGTGACACTAGCTCACTCTACACTATACTTGAAACGTGACACTAGCTCACTCTACACTATACTTGAAACGTGACACTAGCTCACTCTACACTATACTTGAAACGTGACACTAGCTCACTATACACTACACTATACTAGACACGTGACACTAGCTCACTCTACACTACACTATACTAGACACGTGATACTAGCTCACTCTAAACTATACTTGAAACGTGACACTAGCTCACTCTACACTATACTTGAAACGTGACACTAGCTCACTCTACACTTACACTATACTAGACACGTGACACTAGCTCACTCTACACTACACTATGCTAGACACTAGGTGTGAAAAACGGCTCTTTTTAAATAATGCAAATAGCCACTGTGTTATTTGATAAAAACCGCTATTGGAAAAGGTTATTCGATTATACACTCTTGATAATAGAAATAGATAGATATTAGAGGACAATCATACACAAGTCGAACTTGGCCCATAGTAAGCTCAACTAGGCTTGTATTTGGGTACTAGACGACGATGTTTTTAATAGAGATAAATATTTAATTAAATACATTGAAAACATCCAAGACTGAGAAACAAATGTTTATGCTCATCACAGAAATGTTGCCCTTACCGGGATTCGAACCCAGGACCGTCAGCTTCGTAGGCAGGGTCACTACCCGCTAGGCTAAACCGGTCGTCTAAAATTATAGTTGCAATTGTCGTTGTTGATTAAGTGCGTTATGTAATGAATATGTGTCACCGATGTCGAGTCATTAGTAACATTACGACGATCAAATAAACTTCCCTTCATCCTTAATAGTCACTTTTACAAAATAGTTCCACATTGCACAGATTGACGTCCTCGATTTTGGCATTTTGAAAATGTCTATATGCAAATCACTGCACTAAGTTGGTAACTATATACTGTAAAATGTCTACAAAATCTAAATACTCTTCGAATTTAAATAATCGTTCACGAGAACACGAGAAACCTGAAATGAAAAATGTGAACGAGTGCCGTATAACAAAAACAATGCACGGTCTGGCAACAGCCCGCACGCGGCACTCAGCCAGACGCAAAGCACGGCGGCTGAGAGCAGTGTGGCAACAACGTGAAAACTGACAACGTCGCGCGCCAGCTGCTGATTCATTATTTCAACGACCGCTGCGCTTGCGTTGGGTCAACAAGGCGAGCGCAGCGCAGCCGTTGTTGTAAATTATCAAGAAAGTTGTTAACAACAACGTTGTTGTAATAATGAGCTCTACTAGCGTGACACTAGCTCTCTCTACACTACATTACAATAGACATGGAACCAGCGCGCTTAATTTGTATTCAGGATACAGTTTTTATACTTATAGTATTTGTATATCTGTAGCCCCCAGCGGCGACAGCTGCCGCTGCGTCGACGGCGCCGCTGCCAGTCGCTGGCGTGGGCCAGGTGGACCGGGCGCAGATCGCGCAGCAGATGGCTGCGGCGCTCATAGCGCAGGGCAAGACGGACGTCTCGAGCGAGGAGTTGGCGCAGCTGGTAGACGCTGTCGTGAGTACTGTTAACTATTTAGCGTTGAAGAGCTGACGGCGCAGCAAGGCAGTAATCGATGGACGCCGGATGTAATGGACTGAGTCGAGTGGCGCGTACGTTACACGAACTATGACTAATAGCTGGTTTCCTGCAGGTTTAATGATGATAATTTTGTGTTTGGTTGACAGCATCTGCAAGTGCGATAGCTTCGTCTGTCTACTAAATTGCCGTTTTTTAATCATAACAGTCCATTCAATCGTCATATCAGCCAACTAATCTACTATATGAACCCGTTTAGCGTTAAAATGAAATTACAGACCATACAAAGAAGAAGACGCCGCAAGCATCCCCAATATGTAAGCGAAGTAACCGTGTATTTTTTTAACAAATCAATCAACTTAACAATCAGCAAACGTGTGACAGTCAGAACAGTTGTAGAGCGACTGAGCAGTTCATAGGCATAACACACCCACAGTGTGACACGCGAAGTGCATTTGCGGGGTCTGACTAGAATAATGGCTTTTGGCTGTACTGTGTACTGACCGTCACGTCTCCCGCAGGTGGGCATGGCGGAGGCCAAGAAGCGCTCCGAGGAGCAGCAGCAGGTGGCTAGGCGCCTCGCCGCGCGTGCCGCCGCGCCTCCGCCGCCGTCACCGTCGCCGGCCCGCGCCGCCTCCGCCTCCTCCACCGCCGCCGAGCCCGCCGCTGCCAACGCCGCCAACGCCGCCTCCGCGCTGCAGATGCTGCAGACTGCGTACGACGAGTACGATAAGAAGTGAGTAGAGGCAGCCTAGCGACATTCCAATAATTATTGGAGTTGGTCAGAAACTTACCGAATCAGGCGTATGATGTGGTTCAAGCCGTAACCGGCCAAGGCGACTGCCTTCTGAGGTCCCTGGTTGATTTGTGGAGCGTCGATCATGTGCCCTCATATTACTCATACAACCAATATTGGCAGTGAGTGCACGTTAATATATCGTTCTGGTAATTGTAACATATGGCTGCAGGTGGTTTAAACTTCAAGTTGAATAAATTTGTGTCTAAATCAGCCTGTCTTTGGGCTTGGAAGCTGTAAAAGTTTTGCTGCACCAAACGTCGCCATTCTGGACGCTTCCCTGCCTGACTCTCCGATACAAATGACTCAGTGATGCATCTCTTCATGTGTCTCTTCTGAACATCCTTGTATCTAAGGAGCTGTCCGCCTGATTTCCGCTTGCCTTCCTGTGGTTCAGAATAGAAGACCCTCTTCGCCACTCTCTCTTCAGGTATTCGTGATACATGTCCGCAACATCGAAGTTGTCGTCCCAACAAATAGGCCGCCACTCCGCTGATATTTGCTTGTCGTAGAACATCAGTGTTTCTCACACAATCTGACCATTTGATATTCATAATGTTGCATTGTCATCGAAGATGAAATTTATATAATTAGCGATGTTTGCGGTACAAGCACCACGTCTCTGAGGGATACATATAGATTAGGCATCACTAACGTCATATAAACAGATATTTAGGGAGCCAGCCTAATGTCATACGAACGGAACACCTTGACCTGCTAAAGCAGCTCCGATCCTGGCATTAATTTCAAGTTCAAGGTCACAATTCGATGCAATACTGCTCCCCAGGTTTTAGAACTTGTCAACCTCCTTAAGTTCATCTTCGCCAAGTACTATTTTTAGTGGCTACTCGATAACGGTTGTGGGCGTAGCCATAACTTCAGTCTTTTTTTACATTGATCATCAGACCAAAATTACGAAAGGACTCATCGAGCTGGTGTATCAACAGTTGAAGACTTTCATGGGCAGTGACAAAAAGTGACAGTTTTCCCATACACTTCACGTCAATTTGACCTAACTGGTCGATTTCGCAGTGGAGTCTAAAGAATCAGGGGGCTGGTCATGTAGCTTGCGTTATACTACAGATTCTATCAAAGTCAAAGTACTTTATTACTGTAGATATTTACATATACAGTAATGGACTTAAGTGTGGACACTTTTTGAAATTTCTTGTATTTCGCAGTTTAAGTGATAAAAATAGTACTTTTTTTAATGTAGAACCTTACGAAGTAAATTTTTTCTTGTTCTTTATGCTATGGTTCATTATTAAACTGCCATAATATTATTAAAAATTCTTAATACCATTCAATATTGATAAATAAAAATTCCCTTACGAACTATGAAATTTCGGGAATATTTTCTTTCGAATTGCGGCAACACATAACTACCACGTGTTCAGTCTAAACCAATCACAGAGAGCGTGGGATGATCGCATGATCCAATCAGGACACTTCAAAAAGCAAAATGGCGCATGTTTGGTAATTTGTGTTAGTTATCCACTGCTCAATGTCAACTGAGGTTGTTTTTAAGCCATTTTGAAGTAAAATTAGTGTTTTTTTAACGAAAATGGCTCCAAAGACGCCCAAACGTGTTGATTGGTCACCCGGAAAGAGATCCAGAGCTGTTACACTACGTGAAGAAGGCTACACATATGAAGACATAGCAAAACGACTGGGTGGAGGAGCTACCAAGTCTGGGGTAAGAAAGGTGTGTCAACGCTACAAGGAGACAAAATCAACCAAAACTGCCCCAAAATGTGGCCGAAAGCCGAAAGTTACGCCACATGATGAAAGGAGGATTTGTCGACTTGCCCTACAGGACCGGCGTCAAACATCCAAAGATATTAACAGGGTCCTTAAAGCTACCGGACTTGATATTACCGATAGAACAGTTAGGAAGAAATTGTGCAAGAATGGATTACGAGCAAGAACTCCTCGAAAAAAGCCTTACCTCAATATTAAACAAAGGCAAAAGCGGTTGGAATGGGCTGAAGCACACAAGGGGTGGACCTCTGAAGACTGGGCAAAAGTGGTATGGAGCGATGAGTCCAAAATTTCGATTTTTGGGAGTGATGGGATCAGATTCGTTCGTCGTCGTAAAGGCGAAGACATGCTACCGGAATGCACAACCGCCACAATGAAGCATCCTGTTAGTGTTATGGTGTGGGGTTGCATGACTAGAGACGGTGTTGGGCGACTGGCAGTGGTAGACGGCACAATCACGGCTAAAAGGTACCAAGATCTTATTCTGGAGCCAAAATTATTACCTAGTATCCAGGATTTGTTCGAAGGTGACCGTAGTAGATGCATCTTTCAACAGGATGGGGCTCCATGCCACACAGCCAAAACCAGCATGAAATGGTTGCAGGATCACCACATTAAAGTTATTCCTTGGCCAGGGAATAGTCCAGACCTGAATCCTATTGAAAATCTCTGGTCAAGGCTGAAAGTACTGGTTTCTCGACGCAATCCAAGCAACAAAAGAGAGCTAATCGAAGCAATTCTTCAAGCATGGTTCCATGTAATCACAGCTGAAGATTTACGACGTCTGGTTGATTCCATGCCTCGAAGGATTGATCAAGTTATAAAACTAAAAGGATATCCAACAAAATATTAATTTTTAATATTATTTTTTTAAGTCTTTGTAGAGAATAAATTGTTTGTTTTTTGCCATTTTGATGTTTTATTGAGAGTTTTTTTTTTTTTTATGAAAATAGTCCAAAAAATACTATGATGTAACAGTAAAATACATAACCATAGCATAATGAACAAGAAAAAAATTACTTCGTAAGGTTCTACATTAAAAAAAGTACTATTTTTATCACCTAAACTGCGAAATACAAGAAATTTCAAAAAGTGTCCACACTTAAGTCCATTACTGTACTTAGCAAACGTCAATTTTGCCTCTTCTCTACATTGGACCACTGTGGGAGAAGAAGGGCGTAGAAACTCCCACAGATTGATTTTTAGATCTCTTTTAAAAATAGGTTGTGCTTAACTATTACAAATATGTTTTTTTTTATTATTATGATTAATAAGCAGGAATAAATAATTACAAAATTATTAACAGCAAGGCCTGTGTTGAGCTAGATTAACCCCATACAGTCCTGTCATTTAAGTAATCTTGAACATTGTAATATCCCTTTTTTGACAAAGTCGCTTTAACATGCTTTTTAAATTGCTCAAATGGCAATTTCAAAATCTCCAGAGGTATCTTATTATAGTAGAGAATACACTGACCCTTGAAAGAATTGCTAACCTTCGCGAGTCTAAATCGGGGCGCACACAGTCTGTGATTATTTCTTAGGTTAACATTACAGCTATCGCTAATTTTGGAAAATGTTGTAAGGTTCTTGCGTACATACATTATATTTTCGAAAATAAATTGACTAGTTACTGTTAGTATGTCAATTTCTTTAAAAAACTCTCTTAAGGAGTCTGTTCGTTTTAAATTATAAATTGCTCGAATAGCTCTTTTCTGTAAAATAAAAATAGTTTGAATATCCGCTGCTTTCCCCCACAACAAGATACCATAGGACATCACACTATGAAAGTAACTAAAATATACTAGCCTAGATGTAGCCACATCCGTGCTTTGTCTGATGTTCCTAACAGCGTAAGCCGCAGAACTTAATTTACCAGCCTATTTATCTATGTGGGGTCCCCACTGCAATTTGCTATCAATGGTTATTCCAAGAAACTTCGTATCATTTACTAATTCTAACGTGCTGTTGTCTAATACTAAACTGGTCTCAACTTGCCTGACATTTGGAAGTGAGAATTTGATACACTTGGTTTTACCAGCGTTTAACAATAAATTATTAACTGTGAATCAATTCAAGGTTAAAGACAATACACCATTAACATCATCAAAATCTGCTTTTTGTCTTTCAATTTTGAAGACCATTGAAGTATCATCAGCAAATAACACTATGTCAGTTAATTTTTCCACCATGAAAGGCAGATCGTTAATATATACCAGGAACAAGAAAGGACCTAATATGGAACCTTGTGGAACGCCAATTTTTACACCCGATCCATCAGATTTAACGCCGTTAACTTCTGCCTTTTGAATTCTATTGCTTAGGTATGATCTTAGTAGATCCAACGCTTTATTTTGAACTCCGTAATGATTTAATTTAATTAATAGCGTATTATGATCAACACAATCAAACGCCTTCGACAGGTCGCAAAAAACTCCGATAGCATCCTGTGCGGCCTCCCATGCAGAATAAATATGAGATATAAGGGTAATACCTGCATCCGTAGTCGATTAACCCCTAGTGAAACCGTATTGTTTGGCGTGGAGTTGTTTGGTACGGTTGAAGAGTTTTACTTAGTGTTGGAAGAACAGATATTGGTCTGAAATTTGAAGGATCACCCTTATCTCCCGATTTGAACAGAGGTATCAGTTTACTGTGTTTCATGAGGTCTGGGAAAGCCCCATCGTCAACACATTTATTGAATATATAAGCTAAATGTGGGGCTATTACTAGAATTACTGAACCAATGATGACTATAATGAATGACTATACATAGTCAGGTCATAAGTTCTGTCACATGTGCAATATGAAATAATTTAGACATGTTTATTATTTATGTAAACATTTATATAGCAAAATGAACTTAATAAAATATAGATTCTTATGGTAATAAAGTTTATTCAAAATGACCCCCGCGATTTTGAATACAGGCCTTTATTCTGCGCGGCCAGTCGTCTATCGCAGCACGAACGAGGTCCATGTCAATATCGGCGGCTACCTTAATCAAGGATGCCTTGAGTGACTCCAAATCAGGATGAGGCTTTGAGCAGGCCTTTTCCTCCAAGTTTTGCCATATCTTGTAATCTAACGGACTCAAATCTGGACTGGAGGAGGGCCAGTCTTCGTGCCGGATGAAGTCAATTTCACGCGCCGCCAGCCAGTCTTGTGTGCTTTTCGCTCTATGAGCTGGCGCAGAATCTTGTTGGAATACCCAGTGCCTGTTATTAAACATGGTATGAGAAACAGGTTCCACAAGGTTCTTGAGGACTGTATTTTGATACACAACTGCATTCGTTTTTACGCCTTTCTCACAAAAATGTACCTCAGTTAAGCCCCAATAAGATACTCCCAACCAAACCATGAGCGAGGATGGAAAATGACCTCGTTGGACACGCGGAATACGGTTGCTCGCTTCTTCACTGCTGTGTGCGTACACCTTATCATTTTGTTTGTTGTAGCTCTCTCCCACAGTGAAAATTTTTTCATCCGAAAAAAGAATTTCCCGATGCTTTTTTCCCGCGTACCGCTTCAACAAAGCGCGGCATCTCTTCAGTCTCAGGTCCATTAAACGAGCGTCCAAACGATGTCCTGTTTTTCTTCGATATGCCCTAAGCCCTAAGTCTTCATTTAACACCCTTTTCACCGTGGTCCTGCTTAACCCCATCTGAAGGGCCAACAGTTTCTGCTTACGTATGGGATTTCTTTGAATTCGCGCCTTCACAGCTTTTATCACTGCTGGAGTCCTAACAGAGCGAGGGCGACCACTTCTTGACCTGTCATCTACACTAGAGTCTTCATTGTATCGTTTTATGGTACGATAAACGAATCTTTTGGTTATATTCAAATTTTTCAGTAAGTCGAAAATCTGAATTGGCGCGTAACCGCAACGATGCAACGCAATAACTGCGACACGGTCTTCTTTAAGTGTCCACTCCATATTTAAAAATGAGGAAAATTCTAAAAAGTACACATTTTTATTTTCATGAAATATTCGAAATTCGAATTCAATAAACTTTTTTGTGGCCAGCGTTCTAAATTCAAAAGATTTTATTGTGTGACAGAACTTATGACCTGACTGTGTAATATCATACTAATGGAGATAGACGATATTGTAATAATGGAGGACAAACTTCAGTCCCTAGGGCACCCCCAACCGAACAGAGTTGGGATCAACATCTGCCCCTTATCATCACAGACGAAATAATGTTTGCCTTGGGACAAATTAAAAGGGAAAAGGCTTCTGGTGAGGATGGTTTTACGGTGGAGATGCTGCACGCGGGGGGAGAACCCGTAGCAAGCGTCGTGGTAGAGCTCTTCAACACAGTGATAATGAGCTGATCAACACCAAGCGCCTGGAAAAGGGCGGTAGTAACAATTCTATCCAAGAAGCGAGACAAGAGCTTACTGCAGAACTACCGCCCTCTCAGTCTGTTATCCCAGGTGTACAAGCTGTTCGCTAACGTAGCAGGAGGGCTTCGGGAGCGGATATTCTACTGTCGACCACATACGGCCCAACCCAACTAAATCCGTCTGGCAATATTCTTTTCTTGAGATTCTCGGTCAAAGGACAAACACTGTCCAAGATACACATAACTGTCCACTGCCTCGTCTTGAACTTGTTCATCCTAAGGCCGACCTGCAAGATGATGTGTGCAGTTCATCAAGCATGTTTTGGAGACTGCTGGAGTCTTCAGTTATGAGTCCGACAGATTACGTTCGAGATGGGGTTAATGAAAATAGAGAATAGAAGTGGAGAGAGGATACCACCTTGAAGGACACCGGTAGAGAGGTCACACGGTGGTGAATTCTCTCCCTTTTCTATCAACTGACCTCATATATAGGATATGGGAGTTACCTTACACCCTGTTTGGTAACTCCACCAAATCGGAGCTTTCCACCTAGAGTCGCGCCGTAAGGGCAACAAAAAATAGTCCATACAATCGGGATTTACTTAAGCGCGTCAGACTAAGATATGGTGAGTTAATGAGCTGATACAGAGTACATTACAACAAATCTGACAATTTGAAGGTAACGCGAGGGGCTTTCATAAGAAACTTTGTGACCCACCCACTCCCTCACGTTACGCTCAAGCTCAGATTTGGTAGAGTTAGTAACAGGGTGTAAGGTATCTCCCATATCATAATCTGATGCGCTCGGGTTATGCACGAAGTCCCCTTTTGGCCTCCTCTTCTGAAAGATATATTACCGCGTTGACGTATTATATATTTTATCTACACACGTATCATAAACCCTCTTTACTGAGTACAAAAAACGCACGTTACGATCAGCATAATGTTAAACTACTTGGTAAAAACTCATTTCTTATCTGAAAAATTACACATTATGGTCATAATGTATAATTTTTCTACATATTATGACATTTCGAACGCCGACGCCCGCCTGCGTGCCGCCCCTACTTTGTTTGTGAAGTTGGTACTACTGAACAAGCCAAACAAGTGCAAAGGATTGAGGGTTTTCGATACTTTTTCTGCCACCAGGCGGCGCCTCGTATAGGCGTCAGGTCTAGATAGTACAAAGTCAGAAAACCCTCGAGGGTTTTCGATACTTTTTCTGCCACCAGGCGGCGCCTCGTAGGCGTCACGTCTAAACAGCTGTCAGATAGTACAAAGTCAGAAAACCCTCATTGTCAATGCCACCATGCCGGTCGGACATGTGGTTCCTGAACTCATTAAAGAGAGCTTGTTTAATTTCCCACGCCTACCGAACGGCGGGGAATCCTGAGGGGGATGTGCCTTTGCCACGTGAGAGAAAAGAATTGATGAATTTGTTACTGACCTTGTCTCCGTAGGCAGGAAATCGAAAGCTCGATTCGAGACGGGAATTCGGGAAAAGGGCAGAGTTTGGGATAGGATATGGGGTGAATCTCACTGTCGCTGCCGACGCTGTCGCCGGCGTGCTGCCTGCCGACGTGGAGTCGCCGCTACCGATACGACGTTGACCAATCCACACGGATCACTTGACCGCTGACGCGAATCTAATTACGATCAATAGCCCGACGCTATGAGGTAGATTTACACTTCGACCAGGCCCGATGCCTGTATGATAATTGGTACACCGAAATACCATCAATGCCACGGGGCCCGAGCCGCCATGTTATTCTCCCGATGAGACCAGACCAAGAGTAAAAAAAGAAAGATAACCTCCAATTTTACATCTCGTTCCGGTACGAGTGACATCTGCTAGTCCGTTTTCGCTAGTGATGTCTCGATTACTCGCGATCGATTCGCGCAACAAAAAACCGGTGCGTTTCCGACGCATAAATATTAAACAGTCACCCGCCCGGACAGGCCCGAACCTGTCCCTAATCAATAGGAAGGCGAGAAAGTGTTGCGACCGCTCTCTTGAGGACCGAGTCCCCCACCCTGACTTCTGCTGATCGAGGCGTGCCATCCCGACCCGTGTACAAATTGACGATCCGTCCTCGTCTCCATCTCAATGATGGCAGGTTCGCATCCTTAATCAGCACCAAATCACCGACTTGAGGGGGGCTCGTCCGGTCAGTCCACTTAAGGCGCTGCTGCAAGATGTGCAAGTACTCAAGGGACCACCGTTTCCAAAAATCTTGAGCCATCTGCTGCAACATCTGCCATCTAGTTAACCGACTTAACTTAACATCACCGAATGGGTATTCTGGCAGGGCGTTAAGGGGCTGACCTATCAGGAAGTGACCCGGCGTCAAGGCTTCCAAATCATTTGGATCCGAACTGAGCGGGCACAACGGTACGTTGAACGCTAGTTCAGTGTCATTTCAATTTTACAGAACAGCGTCGCAAGCTCTTCAAAGCGTAGAGAGGTCTCACCGATGATCCTCGTCAGGTGTGACTTAGCCGATTTAACCGCAGCCTCAAATATTCCTCCCCAATGAGGACATCCCGGCGGACTCAAAACCCATTCAATCCCTCGTCGGGAGCAAGCCGTACCGATGGCGTCCTGGTTACCGTTCAGGAATTGAGTGACCTCCTGCAGATATCGCCTGGCTCCGACAAAATTTGTGCCGTTGTCCGAACGGATTAATGTCGGGAGGCCCCTTCGTGAGACGAACCGATCCAGACATGCGATAAATGCCTCCGTAGTGAGTTCACTGACCACCTCCAAGTGGACTGCCTTCGTGGCCAAGCACACGAAGACGCACAGGTATGCCTTCACTAATCTGGCGTTCCGTAGCTGTGAAGACTTGACCATGAATGGTCCCGCGAAATCCGTTCCGACACCCGCAAAGGGCCGGATTTCGTTAACCCTATCCGAGGGCAAATCGCCCATCTGGGGCTGCATCGTAGCCGCCTTGGCCCGATAACAAGGCAGGCACCGAAATACGACGCTACGCACTAAGCGTCTTCCCGATAGAATCCAGAACTCGCGCTGGAGAAACGCCATCAAGGCGTGGCATCCGACATGCCCATTCCGAATGTGTCGATCCTGTATCAACAGTTCGACCAACTTCCCTTTCCTAGGGAGTAACAACGGGTGGCGAGCCGCATAAGGCAGGTTGGCATTCCGCAGCCGACCTCCTACCCTCAGCAATCCTTGAGGGTCAATAAACGGGTTGAGCCGAGCCACAGCTCCCTTCAGTTGGACGCGTCCGCGTCTCAGAATGTCCAGTTCGGACTTAAAGTGCACCGTCTGCACGTTCCGTACCAATGCGAACAACGCATGGTTCCGTTCCCGTGGTGTCAGGACCGGTGTCCGCACTCGTTGCGCCTCAGAATTCCGACAATTCCGCGCAAATCGGCAGATCCAGGCGGTCACATTGACCAGCTTGTCGAGCGAGCTGTACCGTTCCAGCAGGCTGAACTCCTCTTCCGGCTCTGGCTGCGTCGTACAGACACCGACTGTCAAGGCGCCGTTCGCCGTGGTAACGCGTGGACTCATTGGCCAATCCGATTCGGCTTGAGTCAACCATTTTGGACCCCACCACAAGGGATGTCCAACTAACTCCGGAGCGTGACACAATCGACCTGACCGAAGGCGACCAGTATTGTTCCGACAAAACCGTTCACACTCCTCCTCAACCGGGTCCAACCGGCGGACCGTAGGTGGTTCCTCCACCTCCCAAAACTTCTGTATCACCTCCGAGAGTACAGAACCGAATAAGGGACTACGAGTCGCTAGGCGTGGGGCAATCGGCATGACCGGACCCATTACCGCATGGCCCAGTCTGGTGTTGACCGAAACCAGACCAGTCGCCTGCAACACGTGGACACCTGGCACTAACAGGTATCCCAAGGCATCGACACCCAATAAAATGTCTACTGGGCCCGGAATATCGAACTCCGGGTCAGCCAGTGACAACCCAGCGACCAACTGTCGCACCGAGGGCGACAACCGTACGTGAGGGTGTGAGCCCATCACATTAGGCATGACTAATGCCGTGACCGTCAGATTCACCGATGAATCCACCCGTGACGAGAGAGTAATCCGACATACTCCCTTAACGGAACCGACTTCCGTGTTCCCAATTCCCCGAATGGAATGTGGATACTCCCTTACCGAAATGCCCAACCGTCTTACAAGGTTGCACGAGACTTAAGCACCCCTGGGCCCCCTAGTCCAATAGTGCTCGTGCCACACAAGATTTGCCGTCCGAACTCCACGCTATCACCGAGGCGGTGGGGAGCATGACCGTCTGTGGAGTGGCGGCACCCTGTAAGTGGGCGGCGTGTCCCTAGCGGGAACCTCCGCGGGATCCGAACCCGCTGGGACCCCCGTCGGCCTGGTAACTCGGCTGCTGATATGCCACCGGTGGCATATCAGACCGCATGTACATCAGGGGGTCCCAACCCGCATAATAGGCCCCTCGCTGTCCCGGTACCCGACCATACCGGACTGTGAACGGTGTGCCCGGTGGCCACCGTGGATGGAGGGGGGAGAGCGGATCCAACCTGGGGCGCTCTAGGAATGGGGGCGACATCCGACTGTTCGCCTACCTGTTCGCCTCCCAGAGCGACGGGCAGGGTGGCGCAGAAGGTGGTGGGCTCCCAGCCTTCGCGCCACTCATAGGTGCCATCTGACACCCGCCCGTAACACGCGGTGAGCCAGCGGCCCGAAGTCCTCGCTGACCCTGGACAGCGGCGACTGAACCCCGGCTATCCCGCCTCTTACCCCCCGCGCTGCCCCCTTCCCCTCGGGGGGGGTCCCGTCCGCGGGTACCCCAGTCACCCCGTTGGTGACTCCCGTTGCCCGGAGGGGGACTGGGTCCGGCCCTGGTTGGGCCCTGTGACCGACCAACCTGAGTCCGGCCCTGGTGACCGTCCGATGGGCCTGACCGGTTCAGGCACAACACGACGTGGTGCCTGCCACCGCAGCCCTCACAGGGGGACGCCCGTGAGCACTCGCTCAGCGGGTGCGGCCCCAAACAACCGAAACACAATCGGTGGCGGAAGACCACCTTCCTGCGGGCAGCCACGCCGAGCGCCTTAAAGTTGGCGCAACTGGTCACCTCATGACCGGCACTGTCGCAGTGCACACAGCCGTCACCCGACGGCGCGGCACTCAAAACGCCAAATTGTTTTGACCGACCACCCCCCCGTGGGGGTGGGGGGCGCGGCCCCTCCCGCATCCGCGCGGGTTGGCGCTGCACACTGGCCTCCGAATCCATGGTGTCGCAACGCCTGCATTCACCCTCCAAAAACTCCGTTAATTGGACGAGCGTGGGCAGTTCCGAGCTACTGCCCCCATGCAGCTGTTCAAACCGACTTTGAACAGCTGCAGGCAACCGTGACAAAACCATATATAACACAATATATGATCATTGGTCTACCGGCAGACCAAGGTTCTGAAGGGCCTTAGTGGCCACCAGCACAGGGTTGAGCACCTGTACCCGGATGTCAACATCCCGGGTTACTCGTGGGATGCTGAACAGCTTCCCCAGCTGCGCATCAACCAACCGCCGTTTGTGTTGGTAGCGGTCAAACAATATGACCCGGGCAATCTCATAATTGCCCGCCGTAACCGTTAGGTGACCGACCAACTCCTTCGGTTCACCCCGCAGTGCCATCAATAGCTGGGCCAACTTGTAGGCGCTGTGCAGGTCGTCCCGACCGTGGACCAGGCTATCGAACAAATTGATGAATGCCGGCCACTCATCAATTGCCCCACCGAAGGCCGGAATCTCCAGGTGTGGAAGCCGTCCAACCACACCCTTAGGGGGGGGGTCTCCGCTACCCTCCCCGCGGTCATCCCGACGCGACCGCTTAATTTTTTCGGCGCGACGCTCGATGTCGCCCAAGCACTCCATCGCTTGGTCAGCATCCGCGCAGAGCTGCCTCACTGCAGCCACCGAGGCCTCATCCGTAAGCCCGAGGGCTTCAGCCTCGGCAGCCAGCCGACACACCTTCCCGACGCATGTCATTGCGTCCTCCACACGCTTGAGCAGGACATCGTCCATGTCGGGTCGCTCCACATACTTGTGAGTATGGGCGAGCCATCTCATCTCCTCACGGACACCATATCGCAGTACCGTCAAGGGCGAAGGTGCCATGGTTACCGATTTAATTGTTCCTGGTCCTATGCTTCACTGCCGAACTAAGCACAGCCAGATACCAGCACTTTCCCGTCAGCGCTGGGCACAGAAATTAAAACTAAGTTGTAAAACCCAAGGCAACCACTAAACAATTAAATCATAAACAATATTTAATATGGTCGCCCTGTGGACATACACCTTATAATATACACTCTAAATCAATTAGAGAATGCCACCATGTGGTACAATCCAAATAACACACAAAAGGTTATTATAAAAAAACTATTTTTCTAGTAGTGGCCCCTCCGATAGGAACCACACTTCCTTTGAGGTCAGCAAAATCAGCTTAATACCCCTTAAATAGCCCGACCCTGCTGTGTAAACCGAAATAACACTGTAGGACTATAGAACCCGACGTTCTATCGCAAGTAATACAATCTAGGCTTCGCAGAATGACTGTTCAATCTTTTATGCGCCCTAACAGTAGTTTCCGACTACAAATTTATAACAACTGTTAACTAAATTGGCACTTATACTTTCACTTACCGAAAATGAGCTTTAATCGTGGTATACCGACCACAGACTCATTGCCGACTTGAGCCAATCTGAGATATTCTTTTCTCCCAACTACAATGTGACAAAGGCAACCCTACCGTGAATCGATGATTTCCCACTAGGAAACCGCGCTTCTGCTACCAAAATGTTTAATTTCCCACGCCTACCGAACGGCGTGGGATCCTGAGGGGGATGTGCCTTTGCCACGTGAGAGAAAAGAATTGATGAATTTGTTACTGACCTTGTCTCCGTAGGCAGGAAATCGAAAGCTCGATTCGAGACGGGAATTCGGGAAAAGGGCAGAGTTTGGGATAGGATATGGGGTGAATCTCACTGTCGCTGCCGACGCTGTCGCCGGCGTGCTGCCTGCCGACGTGGAGTCGCCGCTACCGATACGACGTTGACCAATCCACACGGATCACTTGACCGCTGACGCGAATCTAATTACGATCAATAGCCCGACGCTATGAGGTAGATTTACACTTCGACCAGGCCCGATGCCTGTATGATAATTGGTACACCGAAATACCATCAATGCCACGGGGCCCGAGCTGCCATGTTATTCTCCCGATGAGACCAGACCAAGAGTAAAAAAAGAAAGATAACCTCCAATTTTACATCTCGTTCCGGTACGAATGACATCTGCTAGTCCGTTTTCGCTAGTGATGTCTCGATTACTCGCGATCGATTCGCGCAACAAAAAACCGGTGCGTTTCCGACGCATAAATATTAAACAGAGCTTATGATATGGTGTAGATAAACTAGTGTATGTAACTGTACATAATTAGGCATTATAACTCGACAACAACAACAACAACAACAACATCGAGTGATATTATTACTAAAGCCAGTCTCGAATATTAATGCCCTCCATTATGTAGCAGTCACATAAACTACTATTTTTGGCACTCTCGAGTGATATTATTATGCCACTATCGAGTATAAAGCCACTCTCGAGTATTAATGCCCTCCATTATGTAGCAGTCACATAAACTACTATTTTTGGCACTCTCGAGTTATATTATTAAGCCACTCTCGAGTATTAATGCCCTCCATTATGTAGCAGTCACATAGACTACTATTTTTACACGTTCGGCTTTTAGTGGAATAAAATAACGTTAACACTTAAATCTCCTCGCAGGCCAGACAGCTACGAAGCGCCGGACGCGATGGACGGCCTCTCGGACTCGGACCTGGAGACTCTGCTGAAGAACTTCAACGAGCTCTCGGCGGAGGAGCAGCACAGCCTCATCGCATACCTGAAGAAGCTGGAGGCCAAGGAGCCGCGGCGGGTGGAGCGCCTGCGTGAATACGTCAGCACGGCCGCCACCAGCGCCAAGCTCAACAAGGTACCAAGAGGGGGCATTCTTGTTGTCGAGAGTAACTAAAATGTTTAGGACATGGCTTCTATCGTGTGCTGGCACAATCATTTTGCCAGTGTCACGTGATGAGATCTGCACAAAAGGAAACCATTAATAAAACATGAAGTTTATGCTGAGAGTATTCTTTATATTCTTTCTTTCTCTATAGTCGTTTCCTCATGGCAGAGAATCGTGACTGTCATGGTTGTTGGTACGGGGCTTGACTAGGGACCTCATGTTTTGGGTCCTGTTAGCCTGTACCGAGTATCAACCACCTTTTCACTTTAATTCCATTTTGAGTGAAAATGCGAAATGAAAGACATTAATCCAACTAATATTATGAATATGAAAGTAGCGATATATGGATGTTTGTGTGTTTGTGCCTCAATCACGGTAAAACGGCTAAACGGATTTGAATGAAATTTAGCACAGAGATAGTTTATGAACTAGATTAACCGCCTGCACTCGTTGGAGGGTGACCTTATCTCGGTAAATGATACTTCCTACAAAATAAATACTATTGTTTCATCCTCGCTTCGATAAATTTATATTGATTGTGATTGATCAATATAGGTCGAGGAAATGCCTCCCCCCGTGGTGGAGAAGAGACAAGAAGAACCCAGAGCAGAGAAGAGACCAGAAGAGAAGAAGCAGGAGGAGAAGATTGAGAAGCCGCCGGTGGCATCCGTGATCATCGAAAGTGATGACGATGATTATACTGTTGAAGAGGTAAGTTGACATTGAGAGAACTCTCCTATCTCCATAACTTTATGGACTTGTATGAATAACCACGACTTAATGATGGTATAGGTGGCACATAACGAAGTGTTAAATAAACGTATGTGCTTCTGTTTGCCTTTTTGACATCACTAACCGAAGTCAAAGAGTTGTAGTTAACAGTAGTAACAGTCAGACCTAATAAGAGTTACATCTGGTGTCCTGCAGGGTTCCATACTAGGACCTCTACTGTTCATAATTTTGATCAACGATATTAGACAACGTTTTCATCATTCTAAGTATCTATATATATAGTATTCTAAATAGTACACAAACAACAAAAAAATCTAAAACATGGAATTTTTACCCCCTACACTACACCTTAAACCAGAGGATGAAAGTTTGTATGAGACTTCCGTAAATTTGATTGATGATTTGAGGATTTTTAATAAATTATTAAGTCCGTATAACGTAGGTACATACTTGAAGTTATCAGCAGCAGGTTTCGAACACTCGACTTTTTTTGCAAACACAGTAATCCCACCCTTTAAATAAGGGGATGGAAGTTTGTATGACACTTCCGTAAACTTTGATGCTAGAGGTCTGAAAATTGATATAGGGACGCCTTGTTTTAAATAATAAAACACATATTTCAGGATTTTTAGTAAATCGCCCTAGAGGGCGATTTACTAAAAATCTCTAGGGCCCTCTAGGTTTTAAATTAAGAGATGGAATTAAGCGAGCGCAAAACGCCTAATGTGTACCCGAACATTGGGCTAAGAATGTTGTCAAATCACGAGTGCCGTGCATTAGAGGCCAGTGATACGTTGTTGGGTATCCCACTGTTCCCTAGACGACAAGTAGGTGGCTAGATGTCAACACGAACCGCAATCGAAGAGTAAAGTCTAAAACAGAAATGACAATGCTGAATCCCGATTCCACAAACATATATTACGATTCGGGAAAAAGGCAAAGATAGAGAGTGGGCTATGGAAAAAAGGCACCTCTGATGTGCAAGAAATACACCCCAAGAAAAGGAAGACAAAATGAACAAATTAAAAAAATATGGTCATAAGCCCCTTACAAAAAGAAGTGAAATCCCACCAAGAAGATTTTCAAGAAAAATGTTGCCAAGACGAGACCATATGGCTGGCACTGTCAAAAAGTTATCAGATCTCTTAAAGAGCCAAGCTTATATCTGTAATTTGTAATTCATTTATTTTCCTACACAAAACAGACTTATAATAAAGAAAAAAAACATGTTCCAAGGCGAGCTTATCTCTCAAAAGAGATTTCTTCCAGCAAACCAAGATGGTAGGAAAGGTGATGGTTGAGCGGGGGAAGACCTGCGCGTACAATAAATACTACGAGTAATATATACTTCAAACAATATTATACTGATAAGATAACCCTAATTGCTAAAAATAGACAGTAAATATGACAGATACTGACAGACTGTGAATATACAACGTAACAATATGAATAAACCGTATAATAAACTATTACATACATATATATCTAACTGGAAAGGGAGAGATAGTGCTTCTTTAGCCGGTTTTTGAATATATTTAGGGATCGACTGTCCCTGATAGTGCAGGGAAGCTCATTCCACAGTCGTATGGCTCGGATTCTGAAACCATGCTCGTAGGCTGCAGTGGAGCGATCTGGAGCTTTGACCGTAGACGCCATATGAGCTCTCCGAGGCCTGCTTGAAGAAAGAAATTCGAAGCGATCACGATATCTCTACAGGCCATAACTCTACAAGCCCTAACTTTACAAACTACTACACCTTAGTCTAAATATGTGGTTATTAAAAACCTAAAAACTCAACTACATTATGTGTACCTTCAACTGCAGCTTCACTCGATAGATCCATTCATATCGCACCGCACCGACTTTGTGCATATTCTTATATATTTTTATACTTATTTATTTGCCTATGTCTTAGTCATAACAGCAAGAAGTTGGCTGGATTTTGTGTGTATTTATTTTAATGTATAATACATTAAAATAAATACATGTAAAACCAAGTCAACACACGCGTTGAGGTAAGCGTGCAATACATTCTCATATTATGTGTGTATTGCACACATATTTTAGTAGGAGTGTTTTCAGTCTATCTCCCTTATTGTTAACAGTCAGCCCTGTCTATGATGCTACATGTAGATGTTGTTGTAGGCTCCACAATTATATCGACTTAAGTACCAATCATTGTTGAATATTATACTGTGTGGCTGTTTTCCATCCCAAATAAACAAAATAAATAAATAAAAGAAGCTCACAAGGTTGGCCGCAGCTGGTCCCCCGCCGCCGCCGCCGGCTTATTTTTGCTAAAATAACATGATTTCGTTTTCTTTAAAACGAAAGGATGCATTCGTAGGTTCGCTTTCTTTCTTCACCCTTATGGAAAAAAAGAGTCAGCCTCGGCGTCGCCGAAAACATCGACTGAGCGAGTGCAAATCAAGGAAGAGGAAGGTAGGGGTTGATGTGAGGGGTGCGGGGATAGTCCGTCAGTGCTTACTTATCTGCGTTCAGGTGCGCGGCATTTCGATACACAAATGTGGAATATTGTGAAATGGTGAGAGTACTTGCACATTGTAACGTAATGACAGTGTCAATCAAGCTGAGTCGGTATACTTTGAGCGGTTCGGGGTACGAGTCTCCCACAGAACAATCCTAGCAGTTACACAGCGGCTACTACTTTCACACAAATGCACCCCGTAGGTACAGTACCTACATTTGAAGTGCATTCAGCTCGCGTGCGGAGTGTTATGTAGGTACAAGAAGCTACGTACATTGTGTCGGGAATTATCTAAGCATTTGAAAAGATTGCGCGGCCCGCGCTCTCATCCCACTCCATACAGGCCATGCCAAGTTTCTGTGGCTCTGAGCGGTGACTCTCTTTCACTCATAGAGTAAGGGTGGGGTGAGTGAGAGTGGTACCCCTCGTTCAGAGCCAAATAAACTTGGCGCGAACTGTACGGTTAGTGAGGGCGTCGAATTCGAAGTGCCTAGATTTTCGCGATGGTTTGTAGTTAGAAGGTACTTATAACCTATGCGTTCCATTTACTAGTTTTACTTCATCTTTCCAATTATTTCTAAATATAAACTTAGCATGATGTTGGTATGGTAACCTAACTGTAGGTCACATTTAGGTACTTGCTGCCATTCCAAAGACTGGAAAAAGTGTGATGGATAATTTGATTAAACTCGCGGGCGGAGGAGCGTTGCACGCACGCGCAACAGAATTGTCAATTTGTCAGAAATTACACTACAACTTTAGTCTCAAATATTTTCTCCAATATTGGGCAGATATTTGTTGTCCTTTCTCAATATTTTTATTAATCATAAATAAGTTGGGGTGTATAAGGTTTATGCGTTTATTCATTGACACGTAAAAGTCCAATACCGCGTTTAACACATTGTCGATTTCTGTTACAGGTGTTCAACTCGGCCAAGGCCAAGGTGACGCAGGACCAGATCCGCCAAGAGATGGAAATCGTCACCAAGTCTTTACAGGAGGCTCCCCCCGCCTCAGTCGAGGCAGCCCCCCCCGCTGCCTCGCTCGACAACGTGGCATCGGCGTCCAACCTGCTCGCCATAGTGCAGGCCTCGCTCGCCAAGCCCCAGCCCGTGCACTCCGGCAGCGCAGCCGTAGTCAGCAGCAACTCGCAGCCGCGCTCCTTCGGTGACCTGCCCGAGCCGGCCGACGCAGCCCCGAGGCAGGCCCCGCTGGCGAACTTCAACCACTCAGACATCTTGTCGCTCATACAGGGAGGGAGGCAGAACACGCCGCCGCCGCAGAACCAATCCAAATACAGCGGCAACATCAGGAATATTGCCATGAACCGGGAGAGCCCGCCTATACAAGGATACAATAATATGAATGACGGCCCCGTGAATCAAAGAGGACCTTTCAATCAAGGAGGACCCATGAATCAGATGAGTCCCGTGAATCAGGGGGGTGCAATGAACCAGGGAGGATCTTATAACGAATTTGACAACGACAGAAATATGCCATTGAATAATCAAGGCGACTGGAATCAAGGAAATGTGGGGGACGGAAACATGCCGTTCGATCAAGGCAATATGGGGGGAAACGGGCCGTTCGACCAGGGCAACATGGGCGGAAACATGATGAACAATCAGGGCAATATGGGCGGAAACATGATGGACGACCAGGGCAACATGAGCGGAAACATGATGAATGACCAGGGCAACATGGGCGGAAACATGATGAACGATCAGGGCAACATGGGATCAAGAATTAATAACCAAGGTATGGGCAACAACATGCCGATGAACCAGGGCGGAAAAATGAACCAGGCGCGCAACCCGTGGGACAACAACCCCCCGATGAATCAGAATATGGGAGGTCCGATACGCGGCAACTTAAACCAGTTCAATCAGCGAGGTAACTCCAATAACTTCAACAGAGGAGGCGGAGTTAATCAGAACATCAACAGAGGAGGCGGAGGTAATCAGGACTTCAACAGAGGAGGCGGAGTTAATCAGAACATCAACAGAGGAGGCGGAGGTAATCAGAACATCAACAGAGGAGGCGGCGGTAGTCAGAACATCAACAGAGGAGGCGGTGGTAATCAGAACATCAACAGAGGGGGCGGAGGTAATCAGAACAACAACAGAGGAGGCGGGGGTAATCAGAACATTAACAGAGGAGCCGGAGGTAATCAGAACTTCAATAGAGGAGGCGGAGGTAATCCGAACTTCAATAGAGGAGGCGGAGGTAATCAGAACTTCAACAATCAGAACAATCAGATGGGGCAAAACCAGAACCGCGGGGGCAGTCGAGGCGGCGCGGGACGGGGCAACTTCGGCGGCCGGGGGAACAGGGGGCGAGGACGCGGCCGCGGGTTCTAAAAGACGGATGTTATACTAGTGTTATGTCATTTGCACACTGCATTTCACAATCTTGTAATACCATGCCATTTCTGTAACTTGACTTTGGCAGAATCATCACACCGATGGAAGCCGTCATATAAGAAATTGACTGATTGAATGTACCTTAAATGCATGTTTTATACAAGGTGCTCATCTGCATTTTACTATGTAACCTAAAAACAATAGAACTATAGACGCGACAGTAGTAAAACTACATATGAATAATTCAGAAGAGCCGCTCTTTGGTATTATTTCTTACAGTGTGCAAATGATATATGTACTTATAAAGGTTCTTTAACGTGAGTTTTCCCAAGTAATTAAGTACGTGTTGTGTATGTATCCTTTGAATGAGCTCATTTGAGTTAGTTTAGCTGTGACTAGTTTCGTTACTTTGTAATGTACTAAGAGAGTTACTCGAGATGTGAAGTAATAAATTGATTATATGTCATTACATGAATTTTATTCCAAATATAGGTCCTATTATTTACAAATTAACGTTACATGATTATAAACTACACTAGTAAAAACGACTTCTACAAGTAAAGTTATCCTAAACTTAGTTCGCCCAATCCCAAGAAAGACTAAGTAGATCATCCCGTCTTATCTTACAAAGTCGAAGCTACGTTTAGCTACAGATCGGTTAACTAAAGCTGGCACGTTCAACACATTTTCACGTTGCGCTTGTGTAGTGTCTGAATAAGCGCGTGGCGTGACGTTGCACTGCGTGGGCATCAAGAATAGTCTGTCTGTCTCTCGTCAAACTTTTCAGTTTAAGAAGACAGTTACCGTGTTACCACAAAGAATATTAAACAGCGTTTAACCTCAAAACAAACGTTAAATCCCATTCACTTTTGTTTTTCTTTTATTATTATTTATTCCCTTTATTCTTTTACTTTTGCTACTGCTTATAAATAAAGTGATCTTTTTGCATTCGCGTCACGTTTCAATCGACGCGCGTTATTGTGATTGTTTACCTATTTCGAGATTAGAATAAAATCATTCATTTTTAAATGAGTTCTGTGAACGTGCCAGCTTTAGTTAACCGATCTGTATGTTGATAAATAGTCAATGCTAGTAAGTTCTCATTTCCATCAAGGCGTCTAAATGCTCCGTCTCAGGGAGGACATCAATCTCGACGGGTTCAGACTTGACGTCCCGTTTGGTTTCGAGCGCGAAGAAGCGGAATAGCTTGGACAGGCTGATGATAGAGTAGGCGGAGTGAGCCAGCCAGTCTTCCACCATCTCCTTTAGCACGAGGTACGCGGAGACTACAGTAGGCGGCACGCGCGTTTCTGAGAACAAGATAAAGACGCTATTTACAACCACAACTACTATACAGAATTACTTGTCAATGGTCAAATGCTGCTCTGCTGACCAATTAGTTGCTAATTCAACTCTAAAATTAACAGAGCCAGGATGCAAAACTGCCATCTCAAAGTCATTCCAGAATGTCCAGTCTCGCTACCGAAATAATAGCGGCAATGTAGAAGTGCACTACAGATAATATAAGTTGCACTAAAGTGTGACAGCAGTTCGTGCATTTTATGAGGTCACTTGTACACACTTGTTACTACGGCTTCTTTAGACTCGTCTCCTGATCTTGCTGCATCATTTTTAAAAGACAATGTTGATCTGAGGATCTGTGGGGAATGTCAGTAAAAATGATTAGCTCAGTGATAGACGACCTTGCTCCTCATTTAGCTAAAATTTTCAATAAATGTGTAGATAAGAGTACTTTCCCTGATCTCATGAAACACAGCAGGCTAGTACCTTTATTTAAAAGCTTCGATAAGGTTGACCTCACAAATTGATTATATTGGGTCAGTTGCTGGCGCACTTTAATGCGCATCAAATTCTCCATAGCCAGCAGTTTGGATTTACAGAAGGGCGGTCGACAACAGACGCTGGAGTCATGTTAGTTAAACATATTTATAACGCGTGGGAAGATCGTAGGGACGCTAGAGGTGTTTTTGTGACCTGTCCAAGGCATTTGACTGTGTAGACCACGAAACATTGCTCTTAAAGTTAAAACACTACGGCAAGGCAATAGCTCTAAGCTTATGAGATCTTACTTAGAAGGGAGGGTTCAAAAAGCTGACATTAATAGGACAAAATCGTCACGTTCTCAGGTGAAGATGGTAGTCCCACAGGGATCTATTCTGGGTCCGTTCCTTTTCATCGCGTATGAAAATGATTTGCCATTCATGGTACAAACATGTCAGAGATAGTTATTTGCAGATGACACGTTACTATTTTTTTTAATTAGGAGACAGGAAAATGACTTACTACAGGAAACCAATAATGCTCTCTTGTGGGTACTAGATTGGTTTACTGCCAATAAATTGCTTCTGAATTCAAAAAAGACAAAGTGTATAAAATTTTCTTTACCTAATTTAAGGCAAGTTGAGAGTTACATTGTATTGGGGAAAGACAAACTAAAACTAGTAGATGAAACTGTATTGGCATGACTATTGATGCCAAACTACAGTGGGGTCCCCATATTGTAAAATTAGCACATAGACTTAGCTCCGCAGCATATGCAGTTAAAAGAATCAGGGAATTAACTGACGTTGCAACTGATAGGCTTGTATATTTCAGTTAATTCCATAGCATTATGTCCCACGGCATACTACTATGGGGACGGGCTGCTGACATTGAGATCATCTTTATTTTGCAAAAGAGAGCGATCCGATTTATTTATAATCTAGGTAATAGAGTCTTTGAGAGATTTCTTCAAAGAAACCAACATCCTAACAGTTGCAAGTCAATATATCTATGAAAACATAATGTATGTGAGGAAAATATCAGTAGCTTTAAATCCATTGATAGCCGCCACAATGTGCAAACTAGAAATAAACTTAAACTTTATTTTCCAATGTTCAAACTTAAAAGTTAGTAGTTCTTTTATGGGACACTGTACACGCTTCTACAATAAAATTCCGCAAGAAATACAAAACTTAACTGAAGCTCGATTCAAAAAATGTATGAAGCACACTTTGTGCACAAAGGCCTACTACAAAATTAATGACTTTACAAGACACCGACATTTGGCATTAAACCAGTTCAATACACCCTATATATCATGTACTAATAATTAGGCACCTAGGTACTTAATTTTTTATTATGCTGAGACTTAATGAACGTCATAACATAATCAAGCGATTATGTTATGACGTTCATTAAGTCTCAATTTTTGTGCTATTATGAATAAAAATCTTTGAATTGAATTGAATTGACCCAGCGCCACGGCTTCTCCCATACGGGATGGCAGAGGAATATCTTTCATTCAGGGTCGTTCTAAATAACCACAAAGTGCATAATTTGTAGAGGAGTGCGTATAGTACGCATATAGTATACTCACTCGTTGTGTTGTGCTTGCTAACGTCAAACAGGTACAAAAAGAAGTTAAGCTGCAGATACAAGTCCTTCTCCGTGTAGTCTCTGAACATGACGCCCTTCTCGCACTGTCGGCACAATGGGTACCCGCCCGCGAACGTCTGCGGCAGCCGCGCCGTGCGGTGTCCGCAGGCCGGGTCCTCGCACGACACCCAGCCCGCGTAGTACTGAGAGTGGTACTGACGAATCTGAAGGCTCAACTGATTTTGGACACACGCTAAGTAGTCTAAAGGGCGGATGCAGCATTTGTCATTCTGACACTTCTCGAGGAACGAAATCGAATCCTTGTCATGTTTGGTAAAGGACTCCCGGATGCGGTTTTCGGTTTTGCAGTTCTCGTTGACGCAGGTGAAGGTAAACTCCTTACAGTGGCGATATTTCTCGTGCTCGTTTTCGACTTCGTACGTTTCGGAGTTGGCGTTGTCTTTCTTGACGAGCTGCTTGTAGCCGGACGGGTCGAGCCCGAGACAGTCGGCTACGCGCGCAGGGTCCATGCCCTCTATCGGTTCACATATGCGCGAGATGACCGGGTGGAGTTGGTGCGCCAGGTAGTATCTGTAGTCCACTTTCAGATGCCCCGAATTCTTCAGTTCCTCTATGTGGTAGGCGCGTTGTGTGGCGGAGTTGGCCGTGTCGTCTGTGCAGATGATGTACGGGACGATGTCTCCTTTCTTGAAGCGTCTACTGTTTTTGCTGTTCAGTCTTAGTGCTACTAGTACGTGTGGCTGGACGCTCTTGTCCGCATACTCATTGGGATTCTTGGTGAGTTGCTTCGTTATTGTCAACACGGAGAGGGGCACTTTGCCGCCGACTAGATCGTCCTTGAGCTTGTTGAGATGAGCTTGGATGCTCTCTAGCCGCTCGTCGGGGCTCTGCTCGGACAGGATCTGGCTCAGGATGAACCTGCCGGCCTCTGCAGCCAGCTGCGACCAGTCCCTCCGCACGATGTCCAGCCCCTTGTGTTCCTGGGTGAACACGAACTCGCCGTTCTTGTTCTTGCTGATGACGACTGCGGCGTATTTCTTCTTCTTCAGCAGCAGCAGGTATCGGAACACGCCGTCTATATCGAGTTCGATCTGTCGGTACTTCTTGTTGATTTCTCTCTTCAGGTCGTTGCCGATTTTGAAGACGGATTCGTAGTCGAGGCAGTTGGTGTTGATCATCAAGCTGTCTGTGTCTCCGTAGACCACTTCATAGTTGAGTTTTTGGACTATCTCCTTCGTGTCCATGAGGATCTCTCGTCCCTTCATCGTGACGAGCGCTGCCAGCGGCTTCGCGTAGAATCTGAGAAATAAAACGACAATTATTCGGGTAGAATTTAAACGTAGGACCGTTAATCCAGTTACTCCAAATCCAAAAATACTGATTTTGCCGGACAAAATTACTGAACTGTGTGACTTGCAATACTGGCTTTGTTTGACAAAATTACTGAATTTCGCGACCAAAATCTGAATAAAAGCAATTTGGAAATTGCTTAACATAAAATACAAAACAAGCGTTGGATGTTGTTATTTTAACGCGACTGCAGCCAAGCGGAAAAGAGGAGGGTCATGTGTTTAACCTGTATATATAAATGTGGGTATGTATGTCTGTTCCTGTGTCCCCTCGTAATTATGCGACGGCTCAACCGATTTCGATAGTTGATACGTTATTAGATTCGTCTACATGGCGCGAGTATCACTGAATATATACAATTAAAATAAACAATATGGCGGATTTATTAGATTTGATGTGTGGGCTAAAATTATTTTGTCAAGACCCCTGAGTGGGACATCCAAATAAAGGGCTATAAACGGCGAGTACGGAAATATTTACTATTCTTGCACAAGCTATAAATAAGTTTATTAGAGATTTTTCGTAAATTTGTACTAAAAGCAGGAAATAAAGACGTAAATAAATAAAAACCGACCGCGGTACACTAAAAATCACAAAACGTTTGGCGATATGTCGGCTCCGGCAATATTTTTATGGCCGATGATACTTTACTTTTGATGATGATGATGATACAACATACTTTACAAATTTCTCGCTTTAAAAATTGAATGTAAACGCGCGGGTTGTCTTGTCTATTTCGTTGCAAACGAGGCACAAACTATGCCTGGGGGAAACCCCGCTCTCTATTTTTAAACAAAAATCTGATTAATGTTAATTTAATAACTAAAACTGTATCAACCTGTCTATATTTTTATATTACCTAATTAAAAATTAACCTGACTTGTATTTTATCTATTTAACCTTCATTTTTAATTCAATAACCGTTTCAGTATCGGTGTCGGTATCGCCGATATTTTTATAAGCGTATCGGTATCGTATCGGCAAAAAGGCGTATCGTTGCATTCCTAGTTAAAACCTAGGTTAGTTCATTCTTTGCATCGTAGAAAAGGGTTGTAGGAAGGACCTTATCAGGTACGATTAGTGTAATATGGAGACCTACCTGGAGTGCGTGAAGCCGAGACACCCATACATGGAGTTGGCGGTCAACTTGAGCGCCATCTGCCGGATATTGTACTGCATAGCCATCTCCGGCGGCAGGTCGGGCGTCTTCATCAGCTTCTTCAACTCGCGCCGGCTCTCCACCAACTTCCTGATCTGGGTCGGAAGGACACCGAACTCGACATTGGACGTCGGCAATACCAGGTTGGAGACATCGTCGTCGGACGAACCGGCCGTCCTTCTCTTTATAGTTGTGAAACAGATGTTGTACTCCTGAATGATGCTCGGGTAGAGCGAGTTGAAGTCCATCAGTAATACCAGTTTATCGTAGAACCCTTTCTTGGGTTCTAACACGAGACCTCCTGAATACGCGGCTTTTTTCTTCGCCTGTTTTTTGGAAACTCCAGCGTTCTCGTCTTGGTTCCCTGCGTCTGCGTCGTCGGCGGCGGATTTCTTGCCGTACACTTTGTCGGGCACGATATACTCCTTCTCGGTGAACGCGTGGAGCAACAGGAACTCGTTTCTCTCTGACCTCCCGCCCATTAACGTCCGGGACATCACGTTGCCTGCTATCTGGGTTATTTGCAGAGCCAGAGGTATCACACACAATTGGCACATTATTTTAAGAATGTAGGACGCGTCCTGCATACCGAGCGAGACCAGCTGTAGTAGATCTCTGCTGTTTTCGTAGTATCTCGGAAGGTCGTCTATGCCTACATCAACCCTATCTCCCTCTTTCATCTTTAGCACGTCAACGCATAGCGTATCTAAATCGAAGCTTCTAGCTCTGATGAGCTCCATGGCGGAGATCTTGATGTCGCAGAAGATTCGCCCTAAAAACGCGTCTTTAGCCGCAAACTTTTTCTGAGGGGCCACAGAGCGTCGAAGTCTACCCAGCCTAGACCAGTTGGGTATGTGCATCTCTAGGATGTTGCCGATCAGCAGATCCTGCTGGAAGCCCTGCAGGTCATGGCCGACGACCAGGTCGGGGTCTAACTTCCAGAACTGCACCATGAAGTAGTTGAGGAGTTCTCTTTCAGTGTCGCATTTGGTTAGTTTAGTAGCATTGTACTTCGGCAGCGCTTGCTTTAGATCCAGCGGCCACATTTCGTTGCATTTTGTCATGACTGCAAACACAGAGATGGAATACTTTTAGATTTAATGAGAGCAATATTTGTAGAATTATTTTAAATGTGGTGACACTCTACTTGAGTGTTTACTACCCAGGCGAGCTAAGTTGGCACCTGGCTCATGTGACTTTGGTGCAAAGTACAGTGTATACAACAATAACAACAAAAAATAACTGAATGATTCAAATGAATAAAACGTAAATACCACAGGCAAATACTTACTTCTACACTCAGTGGATAAATACTCTAATGTTGATGACGAAAAACGATCTAACAGCTTACTGACAAAACGGCAAGGCGATAGGTACGTGGCACGTGGCACGCGGTGCCTACAGACGGTTTTGTCGGGGCGGTTGTGCTTTTGAATAGATTTGGCGGCGCCCCTTTCAATCGGATTCACGTTTTGATTTAATTTCAAGTCAGTCCATCCCTAAAATGCGCTCGTCACGGTAGGTAGTAAAAAAAATCTACTCTATAGGTATGTATATGTCTGTGAGTAAATCTGATATCGATTATCGAATTTCGATGAAGCAATATGTACAATCGTACTGTACACACTGTACTTTGCACAAACGCCACTCGAGCCAGGTGCCAACTTAGCTCGCCCGTACAGCAGTGCCGACCACGCGGGGCGTGACGCCCCCCGCGCTCGGCATGGGCTCGGCTACGGGTGCGGGTGCGGGTGCGGGTGCGGGGAGCAAACAGGCCGCACGGTTGAAGCTGTGGCGTGTTTGTTTAAATATCAATAGTAATTACCGCAGAAGTGTTGTTGGAAGGGCGGGCTGGGCGGCGGCTTGTGAATCGAGAAGTTGTTGTGCACGAGACAGCTCAGCATCACTATCTTCGTCTTTCGGGTTTTTAGATCCATCGTGGTTCTCATGTTAATCTGCAAATAAGTTAATATGGATACATGACAATTTTATACTGCATCAGAGCAGGTTGATGATGTTACAGGTTGGTAATTCGAAATTTAGTGGGAGTATTTCCAAGTGCCGTTCTTAAACAGACGATGTTTGAAACATTCTGACCATGTCTGCCGGCACTAAGTCCACAGCTGTGCTGCTGATGTTTCGTGCATGAACAGAAGTTATATATTCTTGGCACTAAGTCCACAGCTGTGCTGCTGATGTTTCGTGCATGAACAGAAGTTATATATTCTTGGCACTAAGTCCACAGCTGTGCTGCGGATGTTTCGTGCATGAACAGAAGTTATATATTCTTGGCACTAAGTCTACAGCTGTGCTGCTGATGTTTCGTGCATGAACAGAAGTTATATATTCTTGGCACTAAGTCCACAGCTGTGCTGCTGATGTTTCGTGCATGAACAGAAGTTATATATGCTTGGCACTAAGTCCACAGCTGTGCTGCTGATGTTTCGTGCATGAACAGAAGTTATATATTCTTGGCACTAAGTCCACAGCTGTGCTGCTGATGTTTCGTGCATGAACAGAAGTTATATATTCTTGGCACTAAGTCCACAGCTGTGCTGCTGATGTTTCGTGCATGAACAGAAGTTATATATTCTTGGCACTAAGTCCACAGCTGTGCTGCTGATGTTTCGTGCATGAACAGAAGTTATATATTCTTGGCACTAAGTCCACAGCTGTGCTGCTGATGTTTCGTGCATGAACAGAAGTTATATATCCTTCTTATTTATGAGCTTTAAGAGGCCTAATGATGATCTTGACTTCAACTGTGCGATGATATTCGAGTGACTTCATTGCAGAGTTGACTGTGGCTCACATACGACTTATGAAATCGGATGATTATTAATCGGAGATATCCAGATGGAGCTGGGGTCTACTCACCGTTGCCATGACGACCGGCGGCGGCTCCAGGTCTGCGTCGTTTCGTATGACGCTGACGTGCTCCGTCTTCTCGCAAGACGCCTCCATCTTGCACCACGAGACCTGAAGTTATGTATAGGGCTTTATTACATTGATTGTGTACTATACGCCGTATTAAAAGGCTACAAGCTAACCCATACTAAGCCCACACTAAGTGGATTCAGACACTTCCTGTTCGCCGATGACCTGGCACTAACTGTCCAACGGAGGAAAAAGTTCGAGGACATCGAGTCGGCCCTAATAGGAGCATTACAAAGGCTATCCCAGTATTATAGAGCCAACCAGCTCAAGCCAAATCCAGGGAAGACGCAAGTTTCATCGTTTCACTTGAGGAACCACCAAGCAAAGAGGGAACAATGGGAGAATTAAACCTTGGAATATAAACCATATCCAAAATACCTCGGCGTGACAGTGGCCAGAGCACTCACCTATAAAACTTACTGCACTAACACCAAGCAAAATTGCTGCACGAAACAACCTGCTCCGCCGAATAACAGGTAGCACCTGAGGAGCCAACTCCCATACGCTCCACACAACGGCACTTGCGATGTATTTCTCAGCTGCCGAGTACGCCAGCCCAGTGTGGAGGGACTCACCTCATGCCAAGCAAGTAGATGTCGCGATAGATGAAACCTTTCGCTTGATAACTGGATGTCTAAGACCCACCCCTACACCGCGCCGCCGCTGCCGCCGCCAGACACACGCCGGGAAATAACTACACGCCTGAAACGAACGAAGCAACTCAGGGACATACGCCGCCATGTACCACCACAACTCCGTGGCAAACCGTCTGAAGTCACGTTAAAGCTTCGACACAACCGAGCCGCTGGAATACAGTACTCCGCATGAGGCTCGCCTTAAGCTTTGGAGAGAAAGGTTGGTGGGGATCAAGATAGCTGTTAAGCCGGCTGAACAAGTCCCGGCCGGAGGCAAAAAGAAGTGGCCAATATGGAAAAGTCTGAACCGATTAAGAACAGGAGTAGCACGCACTAGGTACAACCTAAATAAATGGGGTTATCTGCAAGAGAGTACAAAATGCGAATGCGGTGAAAAGCAAACATCAGCCCATTTACTGCAGTGTCCTTTGTGCCCACACACATGCACTCCAGAAGACCTCGAAAACTCCACCAAAAGAGTATTTGACAAGACCTGAAAGGGTTACTTTATCACCATCACACGACGGAGAAGATATACAACGTGCCGAGTGTAAACGAACGTGAACGTCGCACTAATAGGCTGAGGTTAACGCCTAAAGGACATGATTGAGTTTGTTGTTTACAGTCCATCTATGAACCTCATCAATCATCTGCTCACTTCACGGGAAGTACCAGTTTTAGCGCTATTAACAACGGACCAAGAATAGAGCCTTGGCTAACGCCTTACCGTGTTTGGTAAGGCTGGGAATCAAAACCGCCGTGTCGCAGATATTGTTGGCGGTTCTTCAGGTAATCAGCGAAGACAACCAAAATCCGTGGGAAAAATCCAATGGAACAGAATTTCTTCATTATCGACTCTATCGAACGCCTTACGGAAGTCCAGATAGGCGACGTCCACCTTAATCCCTGATTCATGCTCTCCGAAACCATCTCGACCAACGCCACGTTGAAGGTTACTGAGCGAAGATTCCTGATATGAAAAGGCAAGGCGTGTGAACTGTCATGGCATAAACTTATATATTCAGAAATAAGAGCCATGTTCTATCATATAACAAAAGTGATGGGAACTGTCAAGCATATAACCATTCTGCCGGGTTTCATGATCGTCTTAATGGTGGAAAAACACTTGATATGCTATGCTACATGCAAAGCGCATAACTGTGGAGCGGTGCGGTAGGGGTGAGAATATTCACAGATCACACGCGTCAACCCGCTATGCAACACGAAAACAAACCCCTACCGCAACATCTGTGCTGTTGCGACGTCACTGCTGGTTTCCACGACATGCAGTATGCGAGCATAGCTTTGCCCTACGTAACCCAAACTGTCTGACTTTATGGAACTACTCTACCATTATACGACGCACCAAGCTAAGAATCGAATCTAACGTGAAGTCTGTTCTCCTATATAGGATCCATATGGATGCGAAACGTGGTTTCAAGTATTTGCCAATAAATACTTGAGATAGATATTGAGAATCTACTTACCAAAAACGACAACTAACGCGAAATTAAGGACTCCCGTATCAGAAGTCTTTGGAGGCGGAGGTGATTATCAGGAAGTGGCAATGGCTAGGCTGCGTGATGAGGAGACCTGACGAACACCTGTCGAAAGTAGTTCTCAAATGGTGCCTCAGGAGAAACGGAAGAAAGGTCGCCCCAAAACAACGTAGCTACATTCAATGGAAAAAAGAGGCCGCCATTGTGAGCTCAGACTGGGCGGAGTGAGCGCAGATGGCCCAAGATCGGAGCAACTGGCAATGTACTGAGAGCCGTATATACCTGCTGAGGGGTGAGGGGTGACTGGAGGAGGTAATGAGATTAACCCTGAAGCAATGTTGTTGACTGTGAGTTAATGATACGTTATATCTAACCTTAGCTTGCACATTGACCGGTTGCTTGATCTCGAGCCAACACGGCCCCTTCACCTTGCGCTCCAGCAGGAATGTCTCAAGTGAGGAGGTGTTGGCACCGAACACGTGCGAGAATGTTAGGTACTTCCTGTTCGTTGGCAGCGGCGGGTACTTAGCCTGAAACAACACACAAAATATGTTCAAAATCAATGTTTTATCATCAATAGTTACTTGTTTCGGCAACTACCGATGGAAAAGATTGTAAGCTAAAACGAAGTTTGCAAAATAACTCTGTTACATTTAAATACTTACTCCTTTTACAATTATGTCTTGATTTCATTTATGATATAAGTTTTAAGAGGTTAGTTTTAGCCTGCTAAACATCTGTTAATACTTATGAACTAGCCATAAACTAGGATTAAATCTACACTGGGTTGTATCATTTTACGTCTCAAGTAAATAAAGATCTTTTAAAAACAAAAACAAACTTGTTTCGGCAGCCCTAGCTACCAGTTACTGAGCACACAGCCATGTGTATAAAGGCAGAGGCAGACGGTAAATAATGCTAATCGGAATCGCGGAGTGAATCGGCTAGACTATGTTGTGTCTATTATATTATATATACTTTAAAACATGTCTATTATTCGGAGCCTGTGTGACGTTAATTATTCCAAAGCCCGATGTATGAAAGGGGGAGACAGTTGCTCACGTCTGCATTAAATAATTGTATCTCACAGCCCTGCACGTCCTCCGTGGGTAGTGCTAAGGAGCGACACATTATTCTGAAGATGCTAATTTGCAGGTTCTCTAGAGAACCTGACCAAATTGTGATCGTATATACACTCTGACAAAGTTAACGTTAACAGAGGTTAGCATGCATTGATTGATATTAATAGAAGAAAGATTTATGAACGATATTCTGCTCCTCGGGTACTTCAATTTGACCATGACGCCAATACAGCATGAAACTATCCACACTGACCTCATACTTGAGCTCCAGGTAGTCGCACATGGCGGGTATGTCGGGCAGGTTGAAGGCGTAGTGGCGCGTCACCGCCCGCGACTTGAACTCGCTCACTCCGAGCTCGCTCGCGATTCCTGAGTTGAACTCGGCGTAGACGTCCATCATGCTCACTGCTTCATCTGTAGGCTCGAGGGTCACCGGGTCGAGTTTCTGCACGATTTAAAAGAGATTAGCTCTCATTTGTACATGGTATTTTCGTTTATACAGCTTATTCTTAATTACATTATATGGACGTCCTCATAATGACCATTGTGAGGAAACCTTTATACAAATTTCCACAGCTGCGACGATGTGCTGTCAAATTCTGGCTACTTGAGTATCCCTGTGCAAAAGCATGTAAATTGATTTACATAAACATTTACAGACAATAGCTATGTTATTATGTGTAAATGTTAGTTTAGCTCCAAACAGACTTCTAATGTACTTACATATTCCCTTGGCAACAAAAACTGTTTCCTATTAACATTCTTGACGACCACACAGCAGGACACACAGCCAGCCTTCTTGTTAGACGGGTTTGCATGCACCTTGCCGAAAAGGTAGACAACACCAGGCTTCAAAAACCGATCCTCCCATGCATCTAGCCAATAAAACTTTAGCACTTTTTCCCCATCGTCATTGGTTTGTAGTGGCAACTGAGTGCTGTCCATCTGAACTGCTGCTGCAACGTGGTTGTCTCCGCCCTGTTCGCCCCATGTGCTCTCGAGAGGTTTTAGTTCTTTTTTGGATTGTTTTGTTGTGAATATTTCGAAGTCGTTGTTCAGGAATTCAGCAGCGACATCAGTGATTGTGTTGGATGTGCTGGGGAGTTTGGCCTCTTCTTGTTTGATCTCTGGTGCTTTTGTTTGTGCTGAAGCGTCGTTACTGAAATCATCATCAAAGTCCTGTGTGTGGAATTCTTCTATCTGTTGTGTGGCTGAATCTTCAAGCTCTTGTTTGATTTCAGTATCTATATTCCATCCTGTTTTCTTCTTTTCAGTTTTATCAGTGGTTGGTTTTGATGTCACAACTGTATTGCCATTTTGCATCTCTTTTTCTGTAACCTGAGAAAATATTCACAAAAAATACTATTGCTTAAATGGTATGACATGGAAATGTATTTTTAGCATTGTATGTACCTGCTGAGGTAAGTCATGTTATAAATAAGTACAGTTTTACATGGGGAGGCCTATGCTCAGCACTGGATTCCCTGACAGGCTGATGTTGATGGTAGTGATGAAGTATAATTTTGATTAAGTACCTCTTTATCTTCGTTCACTGCAGAAGTTTCGAGGTTTGCTGTAAAAGCTGGTTTCTTCAGACTAGAGGAAAGGCTCTTGAAGTAGTTCTGAGCGTCTCTCTTGCTGGATTCCACAATGTTAGTCTTGGTGGCCACAAGGGGTTTGGGTTTTATGGCCACAGAAGGTGCACTCCCATCCAAATCAGACATGATGTCTGTCAGAATGTTATCTTCTGATATTTTGACTTCCTGAAAGATGGCATAAGAGATTATTATTAAACATCTCACATCAAATGTTTAGAAAGTGTATATTTTGAGTAATACAGAGGACAATAATAAATAGTTATCTAGTAGTAATGAAATAAGAAGTATGAGCACCCTACCTCTTTCTTTTTACTAGGCATAGCACCAAGTAGGTTCCGGATGTTCCCCTTGGGTTGAGCTGCCAGTCGAGCCTTCCTCTTTTGTCCACGACCAGATTCCTTGTTGTTGGATGCAACATAGCTATCCTCAATCTCATCATCATCAAATATTTCACGGCCATCTTCCACATATCCTGCTCCGTCTGAAGGGAAATACATTGTAATTTAATCAAGGCTGATTGATAAAAAGTATTTGTTTATACATACTTATGTTTATTCAGGGATCGAGGAAGAAAGAGTCTCATAGAATTTATTAAGTTGTTGTTATTTTTGCACATACCTTATCAATGAAAGTTGTCATTGTACTGAAACAAATTATGGGCAAGGAGTAGAAACTATAACCCTATAACCCCAGAGTATGAAACGATATAACTAGCAGGTCGCTACTACGACGAAAGATATTACCGTCGTCTTCAATCCAGTCTTCGTCCTGACGCTGAAGCACTCGCTCCGAGTATTCCCTTTCATCAACAGTATCGTACACGTTTTCAACCTCGAGCACGGAGCACTTATTCTTTGACCCTTTCAACTGCTTGAGCCGCTCCAGAGCGGACATGCGTCCGTTCCGGTCCACCTTCTGCCGTTTGGCACGCTGACCAGCTGGAAATGGAATATAGAATCGCTTGTTTCATCAGTTTATTCTGGTCAAATTTGAAGGTACTAATATGCATTGGATTGGATCAAGTGCAGTGAAGCATGTCTGGCGAACCTAAGGAGTCATCCATGGTTTCTTCTGTTTACACAAGCAAATTCATGAGTTGAAAGCAGTATTGTTTGGTACAAAATATAATGAAAAACAATTCAAATTAGTTAAATTTTGGGATCTTGGAAAACTCCCCCCGGTCACATTTGACCATGTAGACGTCACTAGACTTCTAAAAGACATTGTGTTGATACAAAGGGAGCTTGGTGCGATGCAGCAGAAATGCGCAGAGGCGGCGGAAACAGTGTACGTTACTATTCATCAGTTTCAACAACTTAAATCCGAGCTCGACGAGATGAAACGACAGTGCATTGTTTCTAATGTCAACACAAAAAGAGGCGCTTTCTGCCTGGAAGACAGCTACCAAAACAATAGTGGCCCTATGGGTTTCCTTGCTGTGTCAGAAACTCATCAGCAAGATGCGTCATCAATATCCTCATCATCAAGTCCGGAGGGTAAGCCAACGGAAAAAACACTTTCGCAAACGACTGAGGCGCGCGAGCCGCTGTCTCTGTCTTACGCAAGCGTGGCGGCTGAGACGGCTGCGGTGCCTGCGCAACCGACTAACTCACGCGTGGAGGCCCGTATTAGTACCGCGGTTTCGAACAGTAGGCAACCAGTGGACGCCACCGCCGGTGAGGCCCTACCGCGGTTTCAGACACTAACGGAACCAGCTGTCGGAAACAATAAAAAGGAGCAATCTCAATCTGAGCAAGATGGCTGGATAACGGTGGAGAACCGAAAGTCTAAATCTCGTTTTGTAGGAAGAAAAGGAAGAGCCCCTGTTGACCCAACATCTAAATTTAGAGCCGCGGCTCCGAAAATACCACTTTTCATCTACAACGTTTCTTTAGAATCCTCGGAAGTGGATGTCGCTGAGTACATAAAGGCGAAAACTGAGATTGTTGTGTCTCCAGTGCGAGTAGGTATGAAAGAGGAAAAAGAGTACAACTCATATAAAATCTACATACCTAAGGACAAACTACCGGTGTTCTACAACGACGACCTATGGCCAGACGGGATTTTTTTCCGTAGGTATTTTATATTTAGCCGGATGGCTATCAAAGACACTGATAAACTTTTAGCTTCAAGGAGAAACTGAGCCGCAGAACCTGTAAGCTCGCAAGCTTCAACTGTAAGTCCGTGACGCGTGTTTCGGACCATGTCAGAGAGCTATGCCTATCGATGGATGTAATTGCACTGCAGGAGACTTGGCTGTTGCCCCACGACGTACCTTACCTGAGCGGCATCCATCCTGACTTCGCTGCGACTGGAGTATCGGCCGTGGATACGACGGCGGGAGTGTTGCGAGGAAGGCCCTACGGTGGGGTAGCTATTCTGTGGCGTAAAACCGCGTTTGATAAAGTAACTGTTATCAATTGTAAAAGTGTGCGATTGGTGGCTATAAAGTGCGAAGTGGCTAGTCGGTCTGCTATGTTTTTCTCCGTATATATGCCTACGGACTCGAAAGAAAACCTTCCAATCTTCACTGAATGCCTATCGGAGGTGAGTGCCATTGTTGAGGATAACACTGTGGACAATGTGTACGTACTCGGGGACTTCAACGCTCACCCTGGTGAGTTGTTTTGCTATGAACTACTGCAATTCTGTGCTGACCGGAAGTGGATCTGTGCGGACATTGAATCACAGACATCTTGTCGCTCATACAGGGAGGGAGGCAGAACACGTCGCCGCCGCAGAACCAATCCAAATACAGCGGCAACATCAGGAATATTGCCATGAACCGGGAGAGCCCGCCTATACAAGGATACAATAATATGAATGACGGCCCCGTGAATCAAAGAGGACCTTTCAATCAAGGAGGACCAATGAATCAGATGAGTCCCGTGAATCAGGGGGGTGCAATGAACCAGGGAGGATCTTATAACGACTTTGACAACGACAGAAATATGCCATTGAATAATCAAGGCGACTGGAATCAAGGAAATGTGGGGGACGGAAACATGCCGTTCGATCAAGGCAATATGGGGGGAAACGGGCCGTTCGACCAGGGCAACATGGGCGGAAACATGATGGACGACCAGGGCAACATGAGCGGAAACATGATGAATGACCAGGGCAACATGGGCGGAAACATGATGAACGATCAGGGCAATATGGGCGGAAACATGATGGACGACCAGGGCAACATGAGCGGAAACATGATGAATGACCAGGGCAACATGGGCGGAAACATGATGAACGATCAGGGCAACATGGGATCAAGAATTAATAACCAAGGTATGGGCAACAACATGCCGATGAACCAGGGCGGAAAAATGAACCAGGCGCGCAACCCGTGGGACAACAATCCCCCGATGAATCAGAATATGGGAGGTCCGATACGCGGCAACTTAAACCAGTTCAATCAGCGAGGTAACTCCAATAACTTCAACAGAGGAGGCGGAGTTAATCAGAACATCAACAGAGGAGGCGGAGGTAATCAGGACTTCAACAGAGGAGGCGGTGGTAATCAGAACATCAACAGAGGAGGCGGAGGTAATCAGAACATCAACAGAGGAGGCGGCGGTAGTCAGAACATCAACAGAGGAGGCGGTGGTAATCAGAACATCAACAGAGGGGGCGGAGGTAATCAGAACAACAACAGAGGAGGCGGGGGTAATCAGAACATTAACAGAGGAGCCGGAGGTAATCAGAACTTCAATAGAGGAGGCGGAGGTAATCCGAACTTCAATAGAGGAGGCGGAGGTAATCAGAACTTCAACAATCAGAACAATCAGATGGGGCAAAACCAGAACCGCGGGGGCAGTCGAGGCGGCGCGGGACGGGGCAACTTCGGCGGCCGGGGGAACAGGGGGCGAGGACGCGGCCGCGGGTTCTAAAAGACGGATGTTATACTAGTGTTATGTCATTTGCACACTGCATTTCACAATCTTGTAATACCATGCCATTTCTGTAACTTGACTTTGGCAGAATCATCACACCGATGGAAGCCGTCATATAAGAAATTGACTGATTGTTTAAGCTCATCTGCATCTTACTATGTAACCTAAAAACAATAGAACTATAGACGCGACAGTAGTAAAACTACATATGAATAATTCAGAAGAGCCGCTCTTTGGTATTTCTTACAGTGTGCAAATGATATATAATAATAATAATAATATAATAATATTATATATTATATATAATATTATATATGTACTTATAAAGGTTCTTTAACGTGAGTTTTCCCAAGTAATTAAGTACGTGTTGTGTATGTATCCTTTGAATGAGCTCATTTGAGTTAGTTTAGCTGTGACTAGTTTCGTTACTTTGTAATGTACTAAGAGAGTTACTCGAGATGTGAAGTAATAAATTGATTATATGTCATTACATGAATTTTATTCCAAATATAGGTCCTATTATTTACAAATTAACGTTACATGATTATAAACTACACTAGTAAAAACGACTTCTACAAGTAAAGTTATCCTAAACTTAGTTCGCCCAATCCCAAGAAAGACTAAGTAGATCATCCCGTCTTATCTTACAAAGTCGAAGCTACGTTTAGCTACAGATCGGTTAACTAAAGCTGGCACGTTCAACACATTTTCACGTTGCGCTTGTGTAGTGTCTGAATAAGCGCGTGGCGTGACGTTGCACTGCGTGGGCATCAAGAATAGTCTGTCTGTCTCTCGTCAAACTTTTCAGTTTAAGAAGACAGTTACCGTGTTACCACAAAGAATATTAAACAGCGTTTAACCTCAAAACAAACGTTAAATCCCATTCACTTTTGTTTTTCTTTTATTATTATTTATTCCCTTTATTCATTTACTTTTGCTACTGCTTATACCTATATTTATATACCTTTATTTATATAAAGTGATCTTTTTGCATTCGCGTTACGTTTCAATCGACGCGCGTTATTGTGATTGTTTACCTATTTCGAGATAAGAATAAAATCATTCATTTTTAAATGAGTTCTGTGAACGTGCCAGCTTTAGTTAACCGATCTGTATGTTGATAAATAGTCAATGCTAGTAAGTTCCCATTTCCATCAAGGCGTCTAAATGCTCCGTCTCAGGGAGGACATCAATCTCGACGGGTTCAGACTTGACGTCCCGTTTGGTGTCGAGCGCGAAGAAGCGGAATAGCTTGGACAGGCTGATGATAGAGTAGGCGGAGTGAGCCAGCCAGTCTTCCACCATCTCCTTTAGCACGAGGTACGCGGAGACTACAGTAGGCGGCACGCGCGTTTCTGAGAACAAGATAAAGACGCTATTTACAACCACAACTACTATACAGAATTACTTGTCAATGGTCAAATGCTGCTCTGCTGACCAATTAGTTGCTAATTCAACTCTAAAATTAACAGAGCCAGGATGCAAAACTGCCATCTCAAAGTCATTCCAGAATGTCCAGTCTCGCTACCGAAATAATAGCGGCAATGTAGAAGTGCACTACAGATAATATAAGTTGCACTAAAGTGTGACAGCAGTTCGCGCATTTTATGAGGTCACTTGTATACACTTGTTACTACGGCTTCTTCAGACTCGTCTCCTGATCTTGCTGCATCATTTTTAAAAGACAATGTTCAAAAGTATTGAGGCCTATGGCATAATCAAAGCATATAAGTTGTTAAAATTGAAAAAATCTGAGGATCTGTGGGGAATGTCAGTAAAAATGATTAGCTCAGTGATAGACGACCTTGCTCCTCATTTAGCTAAAATTTTCAATAAATGTGTAGATGGGAGTACTTTCCCTAAACTCATGAAACACAGCAGGCTAGTACCTTTATTTAAAAGTGGCGATAAGGTTGACCTCACAAATTGATTATATTGGGTCAGTTGCTGGCGCACTTTAATGCGCATCAAATTCTCCATAGCCAGCAGTTTGCAAACAGAAAATCAATACATATCAGGCCCGAGAACGGTTAAATGTGGCGTACCGTATTAGGACCACTACTATTCCTCATCTACATCAATGATCTCCCTATGTCAGTAAGTTACCCAATGGTATTATTTGCAGATGACAGTACGATGATTGCGGATTGTCGAGATGAAAATACATACGCATCTGAAATTAATAATTCCCTTAACGATATTATTGAATGGCTGAGCCGTAATAATCTGATAATCAATCTTGATAAAACTAACATAATGACATTTAAAAATAATTACAATCAAATAACAAACACTCTTGACATCCACTATAATAATAAAAAAATTGACAAAATAAATGTATTCAAATTCTTAGGACTTAATATTGACTCACATCTGACATGGAAACCACAAGTAGAGCATGTTTGTAAAAAACTAAGTCAGTTTTCCTATGCTCTATATATGCTTGCCAAAGTTACTGGGCAATCAGCTTTATTAACCGTGTATCATGCTTTTGTCGCCTCGACTTTAAGGTATGGCATTATTTTCTGGGGCAACTCAACCGACAAAGATAAAGCTTTTAGAGCACAAAAACGGTGTATAAGGGCAATTTGTAAATTGAAACCTACAGACAGTTGCGTTCATCATTTTAGAATGTTAGGTATATTGACATTGACATCATTATATATTTATGAAACTGCTGTATTTGTAAAAACAAACTGGTGCTTGTTTAAGAAAATGAATAGTAAAAGAGATACTAAATTAAGTGCACCTCCCCGCTCTACTGCTTTATTCAGCAAAAGTATATTTGGTATGGCGCCAAAAGTGTATAATAAGCTGCCTAAATCCATAAGAGACATTGAGCAACTTCATTCATACAAGGCTGGACTTAGATATTTCTTAATCAAAAAATCATACTATAAGTTAGAGGAATTCTTGGAGGACAAGTCAATCTAACGCAATATTATAAATATAATGATAGGTACATAAATAGATAAGTAACATGACCAGAATAATAAATTTATTGTGAATAAAATTAATGCTCATTCACTCTTAGATGGGTGCTTACTTTTCTTTAATTTTAATTTTATGATAATTGTGTTGTATGTACATCATAACATTTGCACGTCTGCATGGCAGAATATAGCGAAACTAAGTGACATTATAAAATACCCGATGTACACCTATATTCATGCAAATAAACATTACTTTACTTTACTTTACTTTACTTTGGATTTACAGAAGGGCGGTCGACAACAGACGCTGGAGTCATGTTAGTTAAACATATTTATAATGCGTGGGAAGATCGTAGGGACGCTATAGGTGTTTTTGTGACCTGTCCAAGGCATTTGACTGTGTAGACCACGAAACATTGCTCTTAAAGTTAAAACACTACGGCATAAAAGGCAATAGCTCTAAGCTTATGAGATCTTACTTAGAAGGGAGGGTTCAAAAAGCTGACATTAATGGGACAAAATCGTCACGTTCTCAGGTGAAGATGGTAGTCCCACAGGGATCTATTCTGGGTCCGTTCCTTTTCATCGCGTATGAAAATGATTTGCCATTCATGGTACAAAATGTCAGAGATAGTTATTTGCAGATGACACGTTACTATTTTTTTAAATTAGGAGACAGGAAAATGACTTACTACAGGAAACCAATAATGCTCTCTTGCGGGTACTAGATTGGTTTACTGCCAATAACTTGCTTCTGAATTCAAAAAAGACAGTGTATAAAATTTTCTTTACCTAATTTAAGTTGAGAGTTACATTGTATTGGGGAAAGACAAACTAAAACTAGTAGATGAAACTGTATTTCTCGGCATCACTATTGATGCCAAACTACAGCGGGGTCCCCATATTGTAAAATTAGCACAAAGACTTAGCTCCGCAGCATATGCAGTTAAAAGAATCAGGGAATTAACTGACGTTGCAACTGATAGGCTTGTATATTTCAGTTAATTCCATAGCATTATGTCCTACGGCATACTACTATGGGGACGGGCTGCTGACATTGAGACCATCTTTATTTTGCAGAAGAGAGTGATCCGATTTATTTATAATCTAGGTAATAGAGAGTCTTTGAGAGATTTCTTCAAAGAAACCAACATCCTAACAGTTGCAAGTCAATATATCTATGAAAACATAATGTATGTGAGGAAAATATCAGTAGCTTTAAATCCATTGATAGCCGCCACAATGTGCAAACTAGAAATAAACTTAAACTTTATTGTCCAATGTTCAGACTCACAAAAGTTAGTAGTTCTTTTATGGGACACTGTACACGCTTCTACAATAAAATTCCGCAAGAAATACAAAACTTAACTGAAGCTCGATTCAAAAAATGTATGAAGCACACTTTGTGCACAAAGGCCTACTACAAAATTAATGACTTTACAAGACACCGACATTTGGCATTAAACCAGTTCAATACACCCTATATATCATGTACTAATAATTAGGCACCTAGGTACTTAATGTTTTATTATGCTTGCTTGATTATGTTATGACGTTCATTAAGTCTCAATTTTTGTGCTATTATGAATAAAAATCTTTGAATTGAATTGAATTGACCCAGCGCCACGGCTTCTCCGAATATCTTTCATTCAGGGTCATTCTAAATAAACACAAAGTGCATAATTTGTAGAGGAGTGCGTATAGTACGCATATAGTATACTCACTCGTTGTGTTGTGCTTGCTAACGTCAAACAGGTACAAAAAGAAGTTAAGCTGCAGATACAAGTCCTTCTCCGTGTAGTCTCTGAACATGACGCCCTTCTCGCACTGTCGGCACAGCGGGTACCCGCCCGCGAACGTCTGCGGCAGCCGCGCCGTGCGGTGTCCGCAGGCCGGGTCCTCGCACGACACCCAGCCCGCGTAGTACTGAGAGTGGTACTGACGAATCTGAAGGCTCAACTGATTTTGGACACACGCTAAGTAGTCTAAAGGGCGGATGCAGCATTTGTCATTCTGACACTTCTCGAGGAACGAAATCGAATCCTTGTCATGTTTGGTAAAGGACTCCCGGATGCGGTTTTCGGTTTTGCAGTTCTCGTTGACGCAGGTGAAGGTAAACTCCTTACAGTGGCGATATTTCTCGTGCTCGTTTTCGACTTCGTACGTTTCGGAGTTGGCGTTGTCTTTCTTGACGAGCTGCTTGTAGCCGGACGGGTCGAGCCCGAGACAGTCGGCTACGCGCGCAGGGTCCATGCCCTCTATCGGTTCACATATGCGCGAGATGACCGGGTGGAGTTGGTGCGCCAGGTAGTATCTGTAGTCCACTTTCAGATGCTCCGAATTCTTCAGTTCCTCTATGTGGTAGGCGCGTTGTGTGGCGGAGTTGGCCGTGTCGTCTGTGCAGATGATGTACGGGACGATGTCTCCTTTCTTGAAGCGTCTACTGTTTTTGCTGTTCAGTCTTAGTGCTACTAGTACGTGTGGCTGGACGCTCTTGTCCGCATACTCGTTGGGGTTCTTGGTGAGTTGCTTCGTTATTGTCAACACGGAGAGGGGCACTTTGCCGCCGACTAGATCGTCCTTGAGCTTGTTGAGATGAGCTTGGATGCTCTCTAGCCGCTCGTCGGGGCTCTGCTCGGACAGGATCTGGCTCAGGATGAACTGGACTGGTCGCAGCCAGCTGCGACCAGTCCCTCCGCACGATGTCCAGCCCCTTGTGTTCCTGGGTGAACACGAACTCGCCGTTCTTGTTCTTGCTGATGACGACTGCGGCGTATTTCTTCTTCTTCAGTAGCAGCAGGTATCGGAACACGCCGTCTATATCGAGTTCGATCTGTCGGTACTTCTTGTTGATTTCTCTCTTCAGGTCGTTGCCGATTTTGAAGACGGATTCGTAGTCGAGGCAGTTGGTGTTGATCATCAAGCTGTCTGTGTCTCCGTAGACCACTTCATAGTTGAGTTTTTGGACTATCTCCTTCGTGTCCATGAGGATCTCTCGTCCCTTCATCGTGACGAGCGCTGCCAGCGGCTTCGCGTAGAATCTGAGAAATAAAACGACAATTATTCGGGTAGAATTTAAACGTAGGACCGTTAATCCAGTTACTCCAAATCCAAAAATACTGATTTTGCCGGACAAAATTACTGAACTGTGTGACTTGCAATACTGGCTTTGTTTGACAAAATTACTGAATTTCGCGACCAAAATCTGAATAAAAGCAATTTGGAAATTGCTTAACATAAAATACAAAACAAGCGTTGGATGTTGTTATTTTAACGCGACTGCAGCCAAGCGGAAAAGAGGAGGGTCATGTGTTTAACCTGTATATATAAATGTGGGTATGTATGTCTGTTCCTGTGTCCCCTCGTAATTATGCGACGGCTCAACCGATTTCGATAGTTGATACGTTATTAGATTCGTCTACATGGCGCGAGTATCACTGAATATATACAATTAAAATAAACAATATGGCGGATTTATTAGATTTGATGTGTGGGCTAAAATTATTTTGTCAAGACCCCTGAGTGGGACATCCAAATAAAGGGCTATAAACGGCGAGTACGGAAATATTTACTATTCTTGCACAAGCTATAAATAAGTTTATTAGAGATTTTTCGTAAATTTGTACTAAAAGCAGGAAATAAAGACGTAAATAAATAAAAACCGACCGCGGTACACTAAAAATCACAAAACGTTTGGCGATATGTCGGCTCCGGCAATATTTTTATGGCCGATGATACTTTACTTTTGATGATGATGATGATACAACATACTTTACAAATTTCTCGCTTTAAAAATTGAATGTAAACGCGCGGGTTGTCTTGTCTATTTCGTTGCAAACGAGGCACAAACTATGCCTGGGGGAAACCCCGCTCTCTATTTTTAAACAAAAATCTGATTAATGTTAATTTAATAACTAAAACTGTATCAACCTGTCTATATTTTTATATTACCTAATTAAAAATTAACCTGACTTGTATTTTATCTATTTAACCTTCATTTTTAATTCAATAACCGTTTCAGTATCGGTGTCGGTATCGCCGATATTTTTATAAGCGTATCGGTATCGTATCGGCAAAAAGGCGTATCGTTGCATTCCTAGTTAAAACCTAGGTTAGTTCATTCTTTGCATCGTAGAAAAGGGTTGTAGGAAGGACCTTATCAGGTACGATTAGTGTAATATGGAGACCTACCTGGAGTGCGTGAAGCCGAGACACCCATACATGGAGTTGGCGGTCAACTTGAGCGCCATCTGCCGGATATTGTACTGCATAGCCATCTCCGGCGGCAGGTCGGGCGTCTTCATCAGCTTCTTCAACTCGCGCCGGCTCTCCACCAACTTCCTGATCTGGGTCGGAAGGACACCGAACTCGACATTGGACGTCGGCAATACCAGGTTGGAGACATCGTCGTCGGACGAACCGGCCGTCCTTCTCTTTATAGTTGTGAAACAGATGTTGTACTCCTGAATGATGCTCGGGTAGAGCGAGTTGAAGTCCATCAGTAATACCAGTTTATCGTAGAACCCTTTCTTGGGTTCTAACACGAGACCTCCTGAATACGCGGCTTTTTTCTTCGCCTGTTTTTTGGAAACTCCAGCGTTCTCGTCTTGGTTCCCTGCGTCTGCGTCGTCGGCGGCGGATTTCTTGCCGTACACTTTGTCGGGCACGATGTACTCCTTCTCGGTGAACGCGTGGAGCAACAGGAACTCGTTTCTCTCTGACCTCCCGCCCATTAACGTCCGGGACATCACGTTGCCTGCTATCTGGGTTATTTGCAGAGCCAGAGGTATCACACACAATTGGCACATTATTTTAAGAATGTAGGACGCGTCCTGCATACCGAGCGAGACCAGCTGTAGTAGATCTCTGCTGTTTTCGTAGTATCTCGGAAGGTCGTCTATGCCTACATCAACCCTATCTCCCTCTTTCATCTTTAGCACGTCAACGCATAGCGTATCTAAATCGAAGCTTCTAGCTCTGATGAGCTCCATGGCGGAGATCTTGATGTCGCAGAAGATTCGCCCTAAAAACGCGTCTTTAGCCGCAAACTTTTTCTGAGGGGCCACAGAGCGTCGAAGTCTACCCAGCCTAGACCAGTTGGGTATGTGCATCTCTAGGATGTTGCCGATCAGCAGATCCTGCTGGAAGCCCTGCAGGTCATGGCCGACGACCAGGTCGGGGTCTAACTTCCAGAACTGCACCATGAAGTAGTTGAGAAGTTCTCTTTCAGTGTCGCATTTGGTTAGTTTAGTAGCATTGTACTTCGGCAGCGCTTGCTTTAGATCCAGCGGCCACATTTCGTTGCATTTTGTCATGACTGCAAACACAGAGATGGAATACTTTTAGATTTAATGAGAGCAATATTTGTAGAATTATTTTAAATGTGGTGACACTCTACTTGAGTGTTTACTACCCAGGCGAGCTAAGTTGGCACCTGGCTCATGTGACTTTGGTGCAAAGTACAGTGTATACAACAATAACAACAAAAAATAACTGAATGATTCAAATGAATAAAACGTAAATACCACAGGCAAATACTTACTTCTACACTCAGTGGATAAATACTCTAATGTTGATGACGAAAAACGATCTAACAGCTTACTGACAAAACGGCAAGGCGATAGGTACGTGGCACGTGGCACGCGGTGCCTACAGACGGTTTTGTCGGGGCGGTTGTGCTTTTGAATAGATTTGGCGGCGCCCCTTTCAATCGGATTCACGTTTTGATTTAATTTCAAGTCAGTCCATCCCTAAAATGCGCTCGTCACGGTAGGTAGTAAAAAAAATCTACTCTATAGGTATGTATATGTCTGTGAGTAAATCTGATATCGATTATCGAATTTCGATGAAGCAATATGTACAATCGTACTGTACACACTGTACTTTGCACAAACGCCACTCGAGCCAGGTGCCAACTTAGCTCGCCCGTACAGCAGTGCCGACCACGCGGGGCGTGACGCCCCCCGCGCTCGGCATGGGCTCGGCTACGGGTGCGGGTGCGGGTGCGGGTGCGGGGAGCAAACAGGCCGCACGGTTGAAGCTGTGGCGTGTTTGTTTAAATATCAATAGTAATTACCGCAGAAGTGTTGTTGGAAGGGCGGGCTGGGCGGCGGCTTGTGAATCGAGAAGTTGTTGTGCACGAGACAGCTCAGCATCACTATCTTCGTCTTTCGGGTTTTTAGATCCATCGTGGTTCTCATGTTAATCTGCAAATAAGTTAATATGGATACATGACAATTTTATACTGCATCAGAGCAGGTTGATGATGTTACAGGTTGGTAATTCGAAATTTAGTGGGAGTATTTCCAAGTGCCGTTCTTAAACAGACGATGTTTGAAACATTCTGACCATGTCTGCCGGCACTAAGTCCACAGCTGTGCTGCTGATGTTTCGTGCATGAACAGAAGTTATATATTCTTGGCACTAAGTCCACAGCTGTGCTGCTGATGTTTCGTGCATGAACAGAAGTTATATATTCTTGGCACTAAGTCCACAGCTGTGCTGCGGATGTTTCGTGCATGAACAGAAGTTATATATTCTTGGCACTAAGTCTACAGCTGTGCTGCTGATGTTTCGTGCATGAACAGAAGTTATATATTCTTGGCACTAAGTCCACAGCTGTGCTGCTGATGTTTCGTGCATGAACAGAAGTTATATATGCTTGGCACTAAGTCCACAGCTGTGCTGCTGATGTTTCGTGCATGAACAGAAGTTATATATTCTTGGCACTAAGTCCACAGCTGTGCTGCTGATGTTTCGTGCATGAACAGAAGTTATATATTCTTGGCACTAAGTCCACAGCTGTGCTGCTGATGTTTCGTGCATGAACAGAAGTTATATATTCTTGGCACTAAGTCCACAGCTGTGCTGCTGATGTTTCGTGCATGAACAGAAGTTATATATTCTTGGCACTAAGTCCACAGCTGTGCTGCTGATGTTTCGTGCATGAACAGAAGTTATATATCCTTCTTATTTATGAGCTTTAAGAGGCCTAATGATGATCTTGACTTCAACTGTGCGATGATATTCGAGTGACTTCATTGCAGAGTTGACTGTGGCTCACATACGACTTATGAAATCGGATGATTATTAATCGGAGATATCCAGATGGAGCTGGGGTCTACTCACCGTTGCCATGACGACCGGCGGCGGCTCCAGGTCTGCGTCGTTTCGTATGACGCTGACGTGCTCCGTCTTCTCGCAAGACGCCTCCATCTTGCACCACGAGACCTGAAGTTATGTATAGGGCTTTATTACATTGATTGTGTACTATACGCCGTATTAAAAGGCTACAAGCTAACCCATACTAAGCCCACACTAAGTGGATTCAGACACTTCCTGTTCGCCGATGACCTGGCACTAACTGTCCAACGGAGGAAAAAGTTCGAGGACATCGAGTCGGCCCTAATAGGAGCATTACAAAGGCTATCCCAGTATTATAGAGCCAACCAGCTCAAGCCAAATCCAGGGAAGACGCAAGTTTCATCGTTTCACTTGAGGAACCACCAAGCAAAGAGGGAACAATGGGAGAATTAAACCTTGGAATATAAACCATATCCAAAATACCTCGGCGTGACAGTGGCCAGAGCACTCACCTATAAAACTTACTGCACTAACACCAAGCAAAATTGCTGCACGAAACAACCTGCTCCGCCGAATAACAGGTAGCACCTGAGGAGCCAACTCCCATACGCTCCACACAACGGCACTTGCGATGTATTTCTCAGCTGCCGAGTACGCCAGCCCAGTGTGGAGGGACTCACCTCATGCCAAGCAAGTAGATGTCGCGATAGATGAAACCTTTCGCTTGATAACTGGATGTCTAAGACCCACCCCTACACCGCGCCGCCGCTGCCGCCGCCAGACACACGCCGGGAAATAACTACACGCCTGAAACGAACGAAGCAACTCAGGGACATACGCCGCCATGTAACTCCGTGGCAAACCGTCTGAAGTCACGTTAAAGCTTCGACACAACCGAGCCGCTGGAATACAGTACTCCGCATGAGGCTCGCCTTAAGCTTTGGAGAGAAAGGTTGGTGGGGATCAAGATAGCTGTTAAGCCGGCTGAACAAGTCCCGGCCGGAGGCAAAAAGAAGTGGCCAATATGGAAAAGTCTGAACCGATTAAGAACAGGAGTAGCACGCACTAGGTACAACCTAAATAAATGGGGTTATCTGCAAGAGAGTACAAAATGCGAATGCGGTGAAAAGCAAACATCAGCCCATTTACTGCAGTGTCCTTTGTGCCCACACACATGCACTCCAGAAGACCTCGAAAACTCCACCAAAAGAGTATTTGACAAGACCTGAAAGGGTTACTTTATCACCATCACACGACGGAGAAGATATACAACGTGCCGAGTGTAAACGAACGTGAACGTCGCACTAATAGGCTGAGGTTAACGCCTAAAGGACATGATTGAGTTTGTTGTTTACAGTCCATCTATGAACCTCATCAATCATCTGCTCACTTCACGGGAAGTACCAGTTTTAGCGCTATTAACAACGGACCAAGAATAGAGCCTTGGCTAACGCCTTACCGTGTTTGGTAAGGCTGGGAATCAAAACCGCCGTGTCGCAGATATTGTTGGCGGTTCTTCAGGTAATCAGCGAAGACAACCAAAATCCGTGGGAAAAATCCAATGGAACAGAATTTCTTCATTATCGACTCTATCGAACGCCTTACGGAAGTCCAGATAGGCGACGTCCACCTTAATCCCTGATTCATGCTCTCCGAAACCATCTCGACCAACGCCACGTTGAAGGTTACTGAGCGAAGATTCCTGATATGAAAAGGCAAGGCGTGTGAACTGTCATGGCATAAACTTATATATTCAGAAATAAGAGCCATGTTCTATCATATAACAAAAGTGATGGGAACTGTCAAGCATATAACCATTCTGCCGGGTTTCATGATCGTCTTAATGGTGGAAAAACACTTGATATGCTATGCTACATGCAAAGCGCATAACTGTGGAGCGGTGCGGTAGGGGTGAGAATATTCACAGATCACACGCGTCAACCCGCTATGCAACACGAAAACAAACCCCTACCGCAACATCTGTGCTGTTGCGACGTCACTGCTGGTTTCCACGACATGCAGTATGCGAGCATAGCTTTGCCCTACGTAACCCAAACTGTCTGACTTTATGGAACTACTCTACCATTATACGACGCACCAAGCTAAGAATCGAATCTAACGTGAAGTCTGTTCTCCTATATAGGATCCATATGGATGCGAAACGTGGTTTCAAGTATTTGCCAATAAATACTTGAGATAGATATTGAGAATCTACTTACCAAAAACGACAACTAACGCGAAATTAAGGACTCCCGTATCAGAAGTCTTTGGAGGCGGAGGTGATTATCAGGAAGTGGCAATGGCTAGGCTGCGTGATGAGGAGACCTGACGAACACCTGTCGAAAGTAGTTCTCAAATGGTGCCTCAGGAGAAACGGAAGAAAGGTCGCCCCAAAACAACGTAGCTACATTCAATGGAAAAAAGAGGCCGCCATTGTGAGCTCAGACTGGGCGGAGTGAGCGCAGATGGCCCAAGATCGGAGCAACTGGCAATGTACTGAGAGCCGTATATACCTGCTGAGGGGTGAGGGGTGACTGGAGGAGGTAATGAGATTAACCCTGAAGCAATGTTGTTGACTGTGAGTTAATGATACGTTATATCTAACCTTAGCTTGCACATTGACCGGTTGCTTGATCTCGAGCCAACACGGCCCCTTCACCTTGCGCTCCAGCAGGAATGTCTCAAGTGAGGAGGTGTTGGCACCGAACACGTGCGAGAATGTTAGGTACTTCCTGTTCGTTGGCAGCGGCGGGTACTTAGCCTGAAACAACACACAAAATATGTTCAAAATCAATGTTTTATCATCAATAGTTACTTGTTTCGGCAACTACCGATGGAAAAGATTGTAAGCTAAAACGAAGTTTGCAAAATAACTCTGTTACATTTAAATACTTACTCCTTTTACAATTATGTCTTGATTTCATTTATGATATAAGTTTTAAGAGGTTAGTTTTAGCCTGCTAAACATCTGTTAATACTTATGAACTAGCCATAAACTAGGATTAAATCTACACTGGGTTGTATCATTTTACGTCTCAAGTAAATAAAGATCTTTTAAAAACAAAAACAAACTTGTTTCGGCAGCCCTAGCTACCAGTTACTGAGCACACAGCCATGTGTATAAAGGCAGAGGCAGACGGTAAATAATGCTAATCGGAATCGCGGAGTGAATCGGCTAGACTATGTTGTGTCTATTATATTATATATACTTTAAAACATGTCTATTATTCGGAGCCTGTGTGACGTTAATTATTCCAAAGCCCGATGTATGAAAGGGGGAGACAGTTGCTCACGTCTGCATTAAATAATTGTATCTCACAGCCCTGCACGTCCTCCGTGGGTAGTGCTAAGGAGCGACACATTATTCTGAAGATGCTAATTTGCAGGTTCTCTAGAGAACCTGACCAAATTGTGATCGTATATACACTCTGACAAAGTTAACGTTAACAGAGGTTAGCATGCATTGATTGATATTAATAGAAGAAAGATTTATGAACGATATTCTGCTCCTCGGGTACTTCAATTTGACCATGACGCCAATACAGCATGAAACTATCCACACTGACCTCATACTTGAGCTCCAGGTAGTCGCACATGGCGGGTATGTCGGGCAGGTTGAAGGCGTAGTGGCGCGTCACCGCCCGCGACTTGAACTCGCTCACTCCGAGCTCGCTCGCGATTCCTGAGTTGAACTCGGCGTAGACGTCCATCATGCTCACTGCTTCATCTGTAGGCTCGAGGGTCACCGGGTCGAGTTTCTGCACGATTTAAAAGAGATTAGCTCTCATTTGTACATGGTATTTTCGTTTATACAGCTTATTCTTAATTACATTATATGGACGTCCTCATAATGACCATTGTGAGGAAACCTTTATACAAATTTCCACAGCTGCGACGATGTGCTGTCAAATTCTGGCTACTTGAGTATCCCTGTGCAAAAGCATGTAAATTGATTTACATAAACATTTACAGACAATAGCTATGTTATTATGTGTAAATGTTAGTTTAGCTCCAAACAGACTTCTAATGTACTTACATATTCCCTTGGCAACAAAAACTGTTTCCTATTAACATTCTTGACGACCACACAGCAGGACACACAGCCAGCCTTCTTGTTAGACGGGTTTGCATGCACCTTGCCGAAAAGGTAGACAACACCAGGCTTCAAAAACCGATCCTCCCATGCATCTAGCCAATAAAACTTTAGCACTTTTTCCCCATCGTCATTGGTTTGTAGTGGCAACTGAGTGCTGTCCATCTGAACTGCTGCTGCAACGTGGTTGTCTCCGCCCTGTTCGCCCCATGTGCTCTCGAGAGGTTTTAGTTCTTTTTTGGATTGTTTTGTTGTGAATATTTCGAAGTCGTTGTTCAGGAATTCAGCAGCGACATCAGTGATTGTGTTGGATGTGCTGGGGAGTTTGGCCTCTTCTTGTTTGATCTCTGGTGCTTTTGTTTGTGCTGAAGCGTCGTTACTGAAATCATCATCAAAGTCCTGTGTGTGGAATTCTTCTATCTGTTGTGTGGCTGAATCTTCAAGCTCTTGTTTGATTTCAGTATCTATATTCCATCCTGTTTTCTTCTTTTCAGTTTTATCAGTGGTTGGTTTTGATGTCACAACTGTATTGCCATTTTGCATCTCTTTTTCTGTAACCTGAGAAAATATTCACAAAAAATACTATTGCTTAAATGGTATGACATGGAAATGTATTTTTAGCATTGTATGTACCTGCTGAGGTAAGTCATGTTATAAATAAGTACAGTTTTACATGGGGAGGCCTATGCTCAGCACTGGATTCCCTGACAGGCTGATGTTGATGGTAGTGATGAAGTATAATTTTGATTAAGTACCTCTTTATCTTCGTTCACTGCAGAAGGTTTTGCTGTAAAAGCTGGTTTCTTCAGACTAGAGGAAAGGCTCTTGAAGTAGTTCTGAGCGTCTCTCTTGCTGGATTCCACAATGTTAGTCTTGGTGGCCACAAGGGGTTTGGGTTTTATGGCCACAGAAGGTGCACTCCCATCCAAATCAGACATGATGTCTGTCAGAATGTTATCTTCTGATATTTTGACTTCCTGAAAGATGGCATAAGAGATTATTATTAAACATCTCACGTCAAATGTTTAGAAAGTGTATATTTTGAGTAATACAGAGGACAATAATAAATAGTTATCTAGTAGTAATGAAATAAGAAGTATGAGCACCCTACCTCTTTCTTTTTACTAGGCATAGCACCAAGTAGGTTCCGGATGTTCCCCTTGGGTTGAGCTGCCAGTCGAGCCTTCCTCTTTTGTCCACGACCAGATTCCTTGTTGTTGGATGCAACATAGCTATCCTCAATCTCATCATCATCAAATATTTCACGGCCATCTTCCACATATCCTGCTCCGTCTGAAGGGAAATACATTGTAATTTAATCAAGGCTGATTGATAAAAAGTATTTGTTTATACATACTTATGTTTATTCAGGGATCGAGGAAGAAAGAGTCTCATAGAATTTATTAAGTTGTTGTTATTTTTGCACATACCTTATCAATGAAAGTTGTCATTGTACTGAAACAAATTATGGGCAAGGAGTAGAAACTATAACCCTATAACCCCAGAGTATGAAACGATATAACTAGCAGGTCGCTACTACGACGAAAGATATTACCGTCGTCTTCAATCCAGTCTTCGTCCTGACGCTGAAGCACTCGCTCCGAGTATTCCCTTTCATCAACAGTATCGTACACGTTTTCAACCTCGAGCACGGAGCACTTATTCTTTGACCCTTTCAACTGCTTGAGCCGCTCCAGAGCGGACATGCGTCCGTTCCGGTCCACCTTCTGCCGTTTGGCACGCTGACCAGCTGGAAATGGAATATAGAATCGCTTGTTTCATCAGTTTATTCTGGTCAAATTTGAAGGTACTAATATGCATTGGATTGGATCAAGTGCAGTGAAGCATGTCTGGCGAACCTAAGGAGTCATCCATGGTTTCTTCTGTTTACACAAGCAAATTCATGAGTTGAAAGCAGTATTGTTTGGTACAAAATATAATGAAAAACAATTCAAATTAGTTAAATTTTGGGATCTTGGAAAACTCCTCCCGGTCACATTTGACCATGTAGACGTCACTAGACTTCTAAAAGACATTGTGTTGATACAAAGGGAGCTTGGTGCGATGCAGCAGAAATGCGCAGAGGCGGCGGAAACAGTGTACGTTACTATTCATCAGTTTCAACAACTTAAATCCGAGCTCGACGAGATGAAACGACAGTGCATTGTTTCTAATGTCAACACAAAAAGAGGCGCTTTCTGCCTGGAAGACAGCTACCAAAACAATAGTGGCCCTATGGGTTTCCTTGCTGTGTCAGAAACTCATCAGCAAGATGCGTCATCAATATCCTCATCATCAAGTCCGGAGGGTAAGCCAACGGAAAAAACACTTTCGCAAACGACTGAGGCGCGCGAGCCGCTGTCTCTGTCTTACGCAAGCGTGGCGGCTGAGACGGCTGCGGTGCCTGCGCAACCGACTAACTCACGCGTGGAGGCCCGTATTAGTACCGCGGTTTCGAACAGTAGGCAACCAGTGGACGCCACCGCCGGTGAGGCCCTACCGCGGTTTCAGACACTAACGGAACCAGCTGTCGGAAACAATAAAAAGGAGCAATCTCAATCTGAGCAAGATGGCTGGATAACGGTGGAGAACCGAAAGTCTAAATCTCGTTTTGTAGGAAGAAAAGGAAGAGCCCCTGTTGACCCAACATCTAAATTTAGAGCCGCGGCTCCGAAAATACCACTTTTCATCTACAACGTTTCTTTAGAATCCTCGGAAGTGGATGTCGCTGAGTACATAAAGGCGAAAACTGAGATTGTTGTGTCTCCAGTGCGAGTAGGTATGAAAGAGGAAAAAGAGTACAACTCATATAAAATCTACATACCTAAGGACAAACTACCGGTGTTCTACAACGACGACCTATGGCCAGACGGGATTTTTTTCCGTAGGTATTTTATATTTAGCCGGATGGCTATCAAAGACACTGATAAACTTTTAGCTTCAAGGAGAAACTGAGCCGCAGAACCTGTAAGCTCGCAAGCTTCAACTGTAAGTCCGTGACGCGTGTTTCGGACCATGTCAGAGAGCTATGCCTATCGATGGATGTAATTGCACTGCAGGAGACTTGGCTGTTGCCCCACGACGTACCTTACCTGAGCGGCATCCATCCTGACTTCGCTGCGACTGGAGTATCGGCCGTGGATACGACGGCGGGAGTGTTGCGAGGAAGGCCCTACGGTGGGGTAGCTATTCTGTGGCGTAAAACCGCGTTTGATAAAGTAACTGTTATCAATTGTAAAAGTGTGCGATTGGTGGCTATAAAGTGCGAAGTGGCTAGTCGGTCTGCTATGTTTTTCTCCGTATATATGCCTACGGACTCGAAAGAAAACCTTCCAATCTTCACTGAATGCCTATCGGAGGTGAGTGCCATTGTTGAGGATAACACTGTGGACAATGTGTACGTACTCGGGGACTTCAACGCTCACCCTGGTGAGTTGTTTTGCTATGAACTACTGCAATTCTGTGCTGACCGGAAGTGGATCTGTGCGGACATTGAATCACAGACATCTTGTCGCTCATACAGGGAGGGAGGCAGAACACGTCGCCGCCGCAGAACCAATCCAAATACAGCGGCAACATCAGGAATATTGCCATGAACCGGGAGAGCCCGCCTATACAAGGATACAATAATATGAATGACGGCCCCGTGAATCAAAGAGGACCTTTCAATCAAGGAGGACCAATGAATCAGATGAGTCCCGTGAATCAGGGGGGTGCAATGAACCAGGGAGGATCTTATAACGACTTTGACAACGACAGAAATATGCCATTGAATAATCAAGGCGACTGGAATCAAGGAAATGTGGGGGACGGAAACATGCCGTTCGATCAAGGCAATATGGGGGGAAACGGGCCGTTCGACCAGGGCAACATGGGCGGAAACATGATGGACGACCAGGGCAACATGAGCGGAAACATGATGAATGACCAGGGCAACATGGGCGGAAACATGATGAACGATCAGGGCAATATGGGCGGAAACATGATGGACGACCAGGGCAACATGAGCGGAAACATGATGAATGACCAGGGCAACATGGGCGGAAACATGATGAACGATCAGGGCAACATGGGATCAAGAATTAATAACCAAGGTATGGGCAACAACATGCCGATGAACCAGGGCGGAAAAATGAACCAGGCGCGCAACCCGTGGGACAACAATCCCCCGATGAATCAGAATATGGGAGGTCCGATACGCGGCAACTTAAACCAGTTCAATCAGCGAGGTAACTCCAATAACTTCAACAGAGGAGGCGGAGTTAATCAGAACATCAACAGAGGAGGCGGAGGTAATCAGGACTTCAACAGAGGAGGCGGTGGTAATCAGAACATCAACAGAGGAGGCGGAGGTAATCAGAACATCAACAGAGGAGGCGGCGGTAGTCAGAACATCAACAGAGGAGGCGGTGGTAATCAGAACATCAACAGAGGGGGCGGAGGTAATCAGAACAACAACAGAGGAGGCGGGGGTAATCAGAACATTAACAGAGGAGCCGGAGGTAATCAGAACTTCAATAGAGGAGGCGGAGGTAATCCGAACTTCAATAGAGGAGGCGGAGGTAATCAGAACTTCAACAATCAGAACAATCAGATGGGGCAAAACCAGAACCGCGGGGGCAGTCGAGGCGGCGCGGGACGGGGCAACTTCGGCGGCCGGGGGAACAGGGGGCGAGGACGCGGCCGCGGGTTCTAAAAGACGGATGTTATACTAGTGTTATGTCATTTGCACACTGCATTTCACAATCTTGTAATACCATGCCATTTCTGTAACTTGACTTTGGCAGAATCATCACACCGATGGAAGCCGTCATATAAGAAATTGACTGATTGTTTAAGCTCATCTGCATCTTACTATGTAACCTAAAAACAATAGAACTATAGACGCGACAGTAGTAAAACTACATATGAATAATTCAGAAGAGCCGCTCTTTGGTATTTCTTACAGTGTGCAAATGATATATAATAATAATAATAATATAATAATATTATATATTATATATAATATTATATATGTACTTATAAAGGTTCTTTAACGTGAGTTTTCCCAAGTAATTAAGTACGTGTTGTGTATGTATCCTTTGAATGAGCTCATTTGAGTTAGTTTAGCTGTGACTAGTTTCGTTACTTTGTAATGTACTAAGAGAGTTACTCGAGATGTGAAGTAATAAATTGATTATATGTCATTACATGAATTTTATTCCAAATATAGGTCCTATTATTTACAAATTAACGTTACATGATTATAAACTACACTAGTAAAAACGACTTCTACAAGTAAAGTTATCCTAAACTTAGTTCGCCCAATCCCAAGAAAGACTAAGTAGATCATCCCGTCTTATCTTACAAAGTCGAAGCTACGTTTAGCTACAGATCGGTTAACTAAAGCTGGCACGTTCAACACATTTTCACGTTGCGCTTGTGTAGTGTCTGAATAAGCGCGTGGCGTGACGTTGCACTGCGTGGGCATCAAGAATAGTCTGTCTGTCTCTCGTCAAACTTTTCAGTTTAAGAAGACAGTTACCGTGTTACCACAAAGAATATTAAACAGCGTTTAACCTCAAAACAAACGTTAAATCCCATTCACTTTTGTTTTTCTTTTATTATTATTTATTCCCTTTATTCATTTACTTTTGCTACTGCTTATACCTATATTTATATACCTTTATTTATATAAAGTGATCTTTTTGCATTCGCGTTACGTTTCAATCGACGCGCGTTATTGTGATTGTTTACCTATTTCGAGATAAGAATAAAATCATTCATTTTTAAATGAGTTCTGTGAACGTGCCAGCTTTAGTTAACCGATCTGTATGTTGATAAATAGTCAATGCTAGTAAGTTCCCATTTCCATCAAGGCGTCTAAATGCTCCGTCTCAGGGAGGACATCAATCTCGACGGGTTCAGACTTGACGTCCCGTTTGGTGTCGAGCGCGAAGAAGCGGAATAGCTTGGACAGGCTGATGATAGAGTAGGCGGAGTGAGCCAGCCAGTCTTCCACCATCTCCTTTAGCACGAGGTACGCGGAGACTACAGTAGGCGGCACGCGCGTTTCTGAGAACAAGATAAAGACGCTATTTACAACCACAACTACTATACAGAATTACTTGTCAATGGTCAAATGCTGCTCTGCTGACCAATTAGTTGCTAATTCAACTCTAAAATTAACAGAGCCAGGATGCAAAACTGCCATCTCAAAGTCATTCCAGAATGTCCAGTCTCGCTACCGAAATAATAGCGGCAATGTAGAAGTGCACTACAGATAATATAAGTTGCACTAAAGTGTGACAGCAGTTCGCGCATTTTATGAGGTCACTTGTATACACTTGTTACTACGGCTTCTTCAGACTCGTCTCCTGATCTTGCTGCATCATTTTTAAAAGACAATGTTCAAAAGTATTGAGGCCTATGGCATAATCAAAGCATATAAGTTGTTAAAATTGAAAAAATCTGAGGATCTGTGGGGAATGTCAGTAAAAATGATTAGCTCAGTGATAGACGACCTTGCTCCTCATTTAGCTAAAATTTTCAATAAATGTGTAGATGGGAGTACTTTCCCTAAACTCATGAAACACAGCAGGCTAGTACCTTTATTTAAAAGTGGCGATAAGGTTGACCTCACAAATTGATTATATTGGGTCAGTTGCTGGCGCACTTTAATGCGCATCAAATTCTCCATAGCCAGCAGTTTGCAAACAGAAAATCAATACATATCAGGCCCGAGAACGGTTAAATGTGGCGTACCGTATTAGGACCACTACTATTCCTCATCTACATCAATGATCTCCCTATGTCAGTAAGTTACCCAATGGTATTATTTGCAGATGACAGTACGATGATTGCGGATTGTCGAGATGAAAATACATACGCATCTGAAATTAATAATTCCCTTAACGATATTATTGAATGGCTGAGCCGTAATAATCTGATAATCAATCTTGATAAAACTAACATAATGACATTTAAAAATAATTACAATCAAATAACAAACACTCTTGACATCCACTATAATAATAAAAAAATTGACAAAATAAATGTATTCAAATTCTTAGGACTTAATATTGACTCACATCTGACATGGAAACCACAAGTAGAGCATGTTTGTAAAAAACTAAGTCAGTTTTCCTATGCTCTATATATGCTTGCCAAAGTTACTGGGCAATCAGCTTTATTAACCGTGTATCATGCTTTTGTCGCCTCGACTTTAAGGTATGGCATTATTTTCTGGGGCAACTCAACCGACAAAGATAAAGCTTTTAGAGCACAAAAACGGTGTATAAGGGCAATTTGTAAATTGAAACCTACAGACAGTTGCGTTCATCATTTTAGAATGTTAGGTATATTGACATTGACATCATTATATATTTATGAAACTGCTGTATTTGTAAAAACAAACTGGTGCTTGTTTAAGAAAATGAATAGTAAAAGAGATACTAAATTAAGTGCACCTCCCCGCTCTACTGCTTTATTCAGCAAAAGTATATTTGGTATGGCGCCAAAAGTGTATAATAAGCTGCCTAAATCCATAAGAGACATTGAGCAACTTCATTCATACAAGGCTGGACTTAGATATTTCTTAATCAAAAAATCATACTATAAGTTAGAGGAATTCTTGGAGGACAAGTCAATCTAACGCAATATTATAAATATAATGATAGGTACATAAATAGATAAGTAACATGACCAGAATAATAAATTTATTGTGAATAAAATTAATGCTCATTCACTCTTAGATGGGTGCTTACTTTTCTTTAATTTTAATTTTATGATAATTGTGTTGTATGTACATCATAACATTTGCACGTCTGCATGGCAGAATATAGCGAAACTAAGTGACATTATAAAATACCCGATGTACACCTTTATTCATGCAAATAAACATTACTTTACTTTACTTTACTTTACTTTGGATTTACAGAAGGGCGGTCGACAACAGACGCTGGAGTCATGTTAGTTAAACATATTTATAATGCGTGGGAAGATCGTAGGGACGCTATAGGTGTTTTTGTGACCTGTCCAAGGCATTTGACTGTGTAGACCACGAAACATTGCTCTTAAAGTTAAAACACTACGGCATAAAAGGCAATAGCTCTAAGCTTATTAGATCTTACTTAGAAGGGAGGGTTCAAAAAGCTGACATTAATGGGACAAAATCGTCACGTTCTCAGGTGAAGATGGTAGTCCCACAGGGATCTATTCTGGGTCCGTTCCTTTTCATCGCGTATGAAAATGATTTGCCATTCATGGTACAAAATGTCAGAGATAGTTATTTGCAGATGACACGTTACTATTTTTTTAAATTAGGAGACAGGAAAATGACTTACTACAGGAAACCAATAATGCTCTCTTGCGGGTACTAGATTGGTTTACTGCCAATAACTTGCTTCTGAATTCAAAAAAGACAGTGTATAAAATTTTCTTTACCTAATTTAAGTTGAGAGTTACATTGTATTGGGGAAAGACAAACTAAAACTAGTAGATGAAACTGTATTTCTCGGCATCACTATTGATGCCAAACTACAGCGGGGTCCCCATATTGTAAAATTAGCACAAAGACTTAGCTCCGCAGCATATGCAGTTAAAAGAATCAGGGAATTAACTGACGTTGCAACTGATAGGCTTGTATATTTCAGTTAATTCCATAGCATTATGTCCTACGGCATACTACTATGGGGACGGGCTGCTGACATTGAGACCATCTTTATTTTGCAGAAGAGAGTGATCCGATTTATTTATAATCTAGGTAATAGAGAGTCTTTGAGAGATTTCTTCAAAGAAACCAACATCCTAACAGTTGCAAGTCAATATATCTATGAAAACATAATGTATGTGAGGAAAATATCAGTAGCTTTAAATCCATTGATAGCCGCCACAATGTGCAAACTAGAAATAAACTTAAACTTTATTGTCCAATGTTCAGACTCACAAAAGTTAGTAGTTCTTTTATGGGACACTGTACACGCTTCTACAATAAAATTCCGCAAGAAATACAAAACTTAACTGAAGCTCGATTCAAAAAATGTATGAAGCACACTTTGTGCACAAAGGCCTACTACAAAATTAATGACTTTACAAGACACCGACATTTGGCATTAAACCAGTTCAATACACCCTATATATCATGTACTAATAATTAGGCACCTAGGTACTTAATGTTTTATTATGCTTGCTTGATTATGTTATGACGTTCATTAAGTCTCAATTTTTGTGCTATTATGAATAAAAATCTTTGAATTGAATTGAATTGACCCAGCGCCACGGCTTCTCCGAATATCTTTCATTCAGGGTCATTCTAAATAAACACAAAGTGCATAATTTGTAGAGGAGTGCGTATAGTACGCATATAGTATACTCACTCGTTGTGTTGTGCTTGCTAACGTCAAACAGGTACAAAAAGAAGTTAAGCTGCAGATACAAGTCCTTCTCCGTGTAGTCTCTGAACATGACGCCCTTCTCGCACTGTCGGCACAGCGGGTACCCGCCCGCGAACGTCTGCGGCAGCCGCGCCGTGCGGTGTCCGCAGGCCGGGTCCTCGCACGACACCCAGCCCGCGTAGTACTGAGAGTGGTACTGACGAATCTGAAGGCTCAACTGATTTTGGACACACGCTAAGTAGTCTAAAGGGCGGATGCAGCATTTGTCATTCTGACACTTCTCGAGGAACGAAATCGAATCCTTGTCATGTTTGGTAAAGGACTCCCGGATGCGGTTTTCGGTTTTGCAGTTCTCGTTGACGCAGGTGAAGGTAAACTCCTTACAGTGGCGATATTTCTCGTGCTCGTTTTCGACTTCGTACGTTTCGGAGTTGGCGTTGTCTTTCTTGACGAGCTGCTTGTAGCCGGACGGGTCGAGCCCGAGACAGTCGGCTACGCGCGCAGGGTCCATGCCCTCTATCGGTTCACATATGCGCGAGATGACCGGGTGGAGTTGGTGCGCCAGGTAGTATCTGTAGTCCACTTTCAGATGCTCCGAATTCTTCAGTTCCTCTATGTGGTAGGCGCGTTGTGTGGCGGAGTTGGCCGTGTCGTCTGTGCAGATGATGTACGGGACGATGTCTCCTTTCTTGAAGCGTCTACTGTTTTTGCTGTTCAGTCTTAGTGCTACTAGTACGTGTGGCTGGACGCTCTTGTCCGCATACTCGTTGGGGTTCTTGGTGAGTTGCTTCGTTATTGTCAACACGGAGAGGGGCACTTTGCCGCCGACTAGATCGTCCTTGAGCTTGTTGAGATGAGCTTGGATGCTCTCTAGCCGCTCGTCGGGGCTCTGCTCGGACAGGATCTGGCTCAGGATGAACCTGCCGGCCTCTGCAGCCAGCTGCGACCAGTCCCTCCGCACGATGTCCAGCCCCTTGTGTTCCTGGGTGAACACGAACTCGCCGTTCTTGTTCTTGCTGATGACGACTGCGGCGTATTTCTTCTTCTTCAGTAGCAGCAGGTATCGGAACACGCCGTCTATATCGAGTTCGATCTGTCGGTACTTCTTGTTGATTTCTCTCTTCAGGTCGTTGCCGATTTTGAAGACGGATTCGTAGTCGAGGCAGTTGGTGTTGATCATCAAGCTGTCTGTGTCTCCGTAGACCACTTCATAGTTGAGTTTTTGGACTATCTCCTTCGTGTCCATGAGGATCTCTCGTCCCTTCATCGTGACGAGCGCTGCCAGCGGCTTCGCGTAGAATCTGAGAAATAAAACGACAATTATTCGGGTAGAATTTAAACGTAGGACCGTTAATCCAGTTACTCCAAATCCAAAAATACTGATTTTGCCGGACAAAATTACTGAACTGTGTGACTTGCAATACTGGCTTTGTTTGACAAAATTACTGAATTTCGCGACCAAAATCTGAATAAAAGCAATTTGGAAATTGCTTAACATAAAATACAAAACAAGCGTTGGATGTTGTTATTTTAACGCGACTGCAGCCAAGCGGAAAAGAGGAGGGTCATGTGTTTAACCTGTATATATAAATGTGGGTATGTATGTCTGTTCCTGTGTCCCCTCGTAATTATGCGACGGCTCAACCGATTTCGATAGTTGATACGTTATTAGATTCGTCTACATGGCGCGAGTATCACTGAATATATACAATTAAAATAAACAATATGGCGGATTTATTAGATTTGATGTGTGGGCTAAAATTATTTTGTCAAGACCCCTGAGTGGGACATCCAAATAAAGGGCTATAAACGGCGAGTACGGAAATATTTACTATTCTTGCACAAGCTATAAATAAGTTTATTAGAGATTTTTCGTAAATTTGTACTAAAAGCAGGAAATAAAGACGTAAATAAATAAAAACCGACCGCGGTACACTAAAAATCACAAAACGTTTGGCGATATGTCGGCTCCGGCAATATTTTTATGGCCGATGATACTTTACTTTTGATGATGATGATGATACAACATACTTTACAAATTTCTCGCTTTAAAAATTGAATGTAAACGCGCGGGTTGTCTTGTCTATTTCGTTGCAAACGAGGCACAAACTATGCCTGGGGGAAACCCCGCTCTCTATTTTTAAACAAAAATCTGATTAATGTTAATTTAATAACTAAAACTGTATCAACCTGTCTATATTTTTATATTACCTAATTAAAAATTAACCTGACTTGTATTTTATCTATTTAACCTTCATTTTTAATTCAATAACCGTTTCAGTATCGGTGTCGGTATCGCCGATATTTTTATAAGCGTATCGGTATCGTATCGGCAAAAAGGCGTATCGTTGCATTCCTAGTTAAAACCTAGGTTAGTTCATTCTTTGCATCGTAGAAAAGGGTTGTAGGAAGGACCTTATCAGGTACGATTAGTGTAATATGGAGACCTACCTGGAGTGCGTGAAGCCGAGACACCCATACATGGAGTTGGCGGTCAACTTGAGCGCCATCTGCCGGATATTGTACTGCATAGCCATCTCCGGCGGCAGGTCGGGCGTCTTTATCAGCTTCTTCACCTCGCGCCGGCTCTCCACCAACTTCCTGATCTGGGTCGGAAGGACACCGAACTCGACATTGGACGTCGGCAATACCAGGTTGGAGACATCGTCGTCGGACGAACCGGCCGTCCTTCTCTTTATAGTTGTGAAACAGATGTTGTACTCCTGAATGATGCTCGGGTAGAGCGAGTTGAAGTCCATCAGTAATACCAGTTTATCGTAGAACCCTTTCTTGGGTTCTAACACGAGACCTCCTGAATACGCGGCTTTTTTCTTCGCCTGTTTTTTGGAAACTCCAGCGTTCTCGTCTTGGTTCCCTGCGTCTGCGTCGTCGGCGGCGGATTTCTTGCCGTACACTTTGTCGGGCACGATGTACTCCTTCTCGGTGAACGCGTGGAGCAACAGGAACTCGTTTCTCTCTGACCTCCCGCCCATTAACGTCCGGGACATCACGTTGCCTGCTATCTGGGTTATTTGCAGAGCCAGAGGTATCACACACAATTCGCACATTATTTTAAGAATGTAGGACGCGTCCTGCATACCGAGCGAGACCAGCTGTAGTAGATCTCTGCTGTTTTCGTAGTATCTCGGAAGGTCGTCTATGCCTACATCAACCCTATCTCCCTCTTTCATCTTTAGCACGTCAACGCATAGCGTATCTAAATCGAAGCTTCTAGCTCTGATGAGCTCCATGGCGGAGATCTTGATGTCGCAGACGAGTCGCCCTAAAAACGCGTCTTTAGCCGCAAACTTTTTCTGAGGGGCCACAGAGCGTCGAAGTCTACCCAGCCTAGACCAGTTGGGTATGTGCATCTCTAGGATGTTGCCGATCAGCAGATCCTGCTGGAAGCCCTGCAGGTCATGGCCGACGACCAGGTCGGGGTCTAACTTCCAGAACTGCACCATGAAGTAGTTGAGGAGTTCTCTTTCAGTGTCGCATTTGGTTAGTTTAGTAGCATTGTACTTCGGCAGCGCTTGCTTTAGATCCAGCGGCCACATTTCGTTGCATTTTGTCATGACTGCAAACACAGAGATGGAATACTTTTAGATTTAATGAGAGCAATATTTGTAGAATTATTTTAAATGTGGTGACACTCTACTTGAGTGTTTACTACCCAGGCGAGCTAAGTTGGCACCTGGCTCATGTGACTTTGGTGCAAAGTACAGTGTATACAACAATAACAACAAAAAATAACTGAATGATTCAAATGAATAAAACGTAAATACCACAGGCAAATACTTACTTCTACACTCAGTGGATAAATACTCTAATGTTGATGACGAAAAACGATCTAACAGCTTACTGACAAAACGGCAAGGCGATAGGTACGTGGCACGTGGCACGCGGTGCCTACAGACGGTTTTGTCGGGGCGGTTGTGCTTTTGAATAGATTTGGCGGCGCCCCTTTCAATCGGATTCACGTTTTGATTTAATTTCAAGTCAGTCCATCCCTAAAATGCGCTCGTCACGGTAGGTAGTAAAAAAAATCTACTCTATAGGTATGTATATGTCTGTGAGTAAATCTGATATCGATTATCGAATTTCGATGAAGCAATATGTACAATCGTACTGTACACACTGTACTTTGCACAAACGCCACTCGAGCCAGGTGCCAACTTAGCTCGCCCGTACAGCAGTGCCGACCACGCGGGGGGTGACGCCCCCCGCGCTCGGCATGGGCTCGGCTACGGGTGCGGGTGCGGGGAGCAAACAGGCCGCACGGTTGAAGCTGTGGCGTGTTTGTTTAAATATCAATAGTAATTACCGCAGAAGTGTTGTTGGAAGGGCGGGCTGGGCGGCGGCTTGTGAATCGAGAAGTTGTTGTGCACGAGACAGCTCAGCATCACTATCTTCGTCTTTCGGGTTTTTAGATCCATCGTGGTTCTCATGTTAATCTGCAAATAAGTTAATATGGATACATGACAATTTTATACTGCATCAGAGCAGGTTGATGATGTTACAGGTTGGTAATTCGAAATTTAGTGGGAGTATTTCCAAGTGCCGTTCTTAAACAGACGATGTTTGAAACATTCTGACTATGTCTGCCGGCACTAAGTCCACAGCTGTGCTGCTGATGTTTCGTGCATGAACAGAAGTTATATATTCTTGGCACTAAGTCCACAGCTGTGCTGCTGATGTTTCGTGCATGAACAGAAGTTATATATGCTTGGCACTAAGTCCACAGCTGTGCTGCTGATGTTTCGTGCATGAACAGAAGTTATATATGCTTGGCACTAAGTCCACAGCTGTGCTGCTGATGTTTCGTGCATGAACAGAAGTTATATATTCTTGGCACTAAGTCCACAGCTGTGCTGCTGATGTTTCGTGCATGAACAGAAGTTATATATTCTTGGCACTAAGTCCACAGCTGTGCTGCTGATGTTTCGTGCATGAACAGAAGTTATATATTCTTGGCACTAAGTCCACAGCTGTGCTGCTGATGTTTCGTGCATGAACAGAAGTTATATATCCTTCTTATTTATGAGCTTTAAGAGGCCTAATGATGATCTTGACTTCAACTGTGCGATGATATTCGAGTGACTTCATTGCAGAGTTGACTGTGGCTCACATACGACTTATGAAATCGGATGATTATTAATCGGAGATATCCAGATGGAGCTGGGGTCTACTCACCGTTGCCATGACGACCGGCGGCGGCTCCAGGTCTGCGTCGTTTCGTATGACGCTGACGTGCTCCGTCTTCTCGCAAGACGCCTCCATCTTGCACCACGAGACCTGAAGTTATGTATAGGGCTTTATTACATTGATTGTGTACTATATGCCGTATTAAAAGGCTACAAGCTAACCCATACTAAGCCCACACTAAGTGGATTCAGACACTTCCTGTTCGCCGATGACCTGGCACTAACTGTCCAACGGAGGAAAAAGTTCGAGGACATCGAGTCGGCCCTAATAGGAGCATTACAAAGGCTATCCCAGTATTATAGAGCCAACCAGCTCAAGCCAAATCCAGGGAAGACGCAAGTTTCATCGTTTCACTTGAGGAACCACCAAGCAAAGAGGGAACAATGGGAGAATTAAACCTTGGAATATAAACCATATCCAAAATACCTCGGCGTGACAGTGGCCAGAGCACTCACCTATAAAACTTACTGCACTAACACCAAGCAAAATTGCTGCACGAAACAACCTGCTCCGCCGAATAACAGGTAGCACCTGAGGAGCCAACTCCCATACGCTCCACACAACGGCACTTGCGATGTATTTCTCAGCTGCCGAGTACGCCAGCCCAGTGTGGAGGGACTCACCTCATGCCAAGCAAGCAGATGTCGCGATAGATGAAACCTTTCGCTTGATAACTTGATGTCTAAGACCCACCCCTACACCGCGCCGCCGCTGCCGCCGCCAGACACACGCCGGGAAATAACTACACGCCTGAAACGAACGAAGCAACTCAGGGACATACGCCGCCATGTACCACCACAACTCCGTGGCAAACCGTCTGAAGTCACGTTAAAGTTTCGACACAACCGAGCCGCTGGAATACAGTACTCCGCATGAGGCTCGCCTTAAGCTTTGGAGAGAAAGGTTGGTGGGGATCAAGATAGCTGTTAAGCCGGCTGAACAAGTCCCGGCCGGAGGCAAAAAGAAGTGGCCAATATGGAAAAGTCTGAACCGATTAAGAACAGGAGTAGCACGCACTAGGTACAACCTAAATAAATGGGGTTATCTGCAAGAGAGTACAAAATGCGAATGCGGTGAAAAGCAAACATCAGCCCATTTACTGCAGTGTCCTTTGTGCCCACACACATGCACTCCAGAAGACCTCGAAAACTCCACCAAAAGAGTATTTGACAAGACCTGAAAGGGTTACTTTATCACCATCACACGACGGAGAAGATATACAACGTGCCGAGTGTAAACGAACGTGAACGTCGCACTAATAGGCTGAGGTTAACGCCTAAAGGACATGATTGAGTTTGTTGTTTACAGTCCATCTATGAACCTCATCAATCATCTGCTCACTTCACGGGAAGTACCAGTTTTAGCGCTATTAACAACGGACCAAGAATAGAGCCTTGGCTAACGCCTTACCGTGTTTGGTAAGGCTGGGAATCAAAACCGCCGTGTCGCAGATATTGTTGGCGGTTCTTCAGGTAATCAGCGAAGACAACCAAAATCCGTGGGAAAAATCCAATGGAACAGAATTTCTTCATTATCGACTCTATCGAACGCCTTACGGAAGTCCAGATAGGCGACGTCCACCTTAATCCCTGATTCATGCTCTCCGAAACCATCTCGACCAACGCCACGTTGAAGGTTACTGAGCGAAGATTCCTGATATGAAAAGGCAAGGCGTGTGAACTGTCATGGCATAAACTTATATATTCAGAAATAAGAGCCATGTTCTATCATATAACAAAAGTGATGGGAACTGTCAAGCATATAACCATTCTGCCGGGTTTCATGATCGTCTTAATGGTGGAAAAACACTTGATATGCTATGCTACATGCAAAGCGCATAACTGTGGAGCGGTGCGGTAGGGGTGAGAATATTCACAGATCACACGCGTCAACCCGCTATGCAACACGAAAACAAACCCCTACCGCAACATCTGTGCTGTTGCGACGTCACTGCTGGTTTCCACGACATGCAGTATGCGAGCATAGCTTTGCCCTACGTAACCCAAACTGTCTGACTTTATGGAACTACTCTACCATTATACGACGCACCAAGCTAAGAATCGAATCTAACGTGAAGTCTGTTCTCCTATATAGGATCCATATGGATGCGAAACGTGGTTTCAAGTATTTGCCAATAAATACTTGAGATAGATATTGAGAATCTACTTACCAAAAACGACAACTAACGCGAAATTAAGGACTCCCGTATCAGAAGTCTTTGGAGGCGGAGGTGATTATCAGGAAGTGGCAATGGCTAGGCTGCGTGATGAGGAGACCTGACGAACACCTGTCGAAAGTAGTTCTCAAATGGTGCCTCAGGAGAAACGGAAGAAAGGTCGCCCCAAAACAACGTAGCTACATTCAATGGAAAAAAGAGGCCGCCATTGTGAGCTCAGACTGGGCGGAGTGAGCGCAGATGCCAAGATCGGAGCAACTGGCAATGTACTGAGAGCCGTATATACCTGCTGAGGGGTGAGGGGTGACTGGAGGAGGTAATGAGATTAACCCTGAAGCAATGTTGTTGACTGTGAGTTAATGATACGTTATATCTAACCTTAGCTTGCACATTGACCGGTTGCTTGATCTCGAGCCAACACGGCCCCTTCACCTTGCGCTCCAGCAGGAATGTCTCAAGTGAGGAGGTGTTGGCACCGAACACGTGCGAGAATGTTAGGTACTTCCTGTTCGTTGGCAGCGGCGGGTACTTAGCCTGAAACAACACACAAAATATGTTCAAAATCAATGTTTTATCATCAATAGTTACTTGTTTAGGCAACTACCGATGGAAAAGATTGTAAGCTAAAACGAAGTTTGCAAAATAACTCTGTTACATTTAAATACTTACTCCTTTTACAATTATGTCTTGATTTCATTTATGATATAAGTTTTAAGAGGTTAGTTTTAGCCTGCTAAACATCTGTTAATACTTATGAACTAGCCATAAACTAGGATTAAATCTACACTGGGTTGTATCATTTTACGTCTCAAGTAAATAAAGATCTTTTAAAAACAAAAACAAACTTGTTTCGGCAGCCCTAGCTACCAGTTACTGAGCACACAGCCATGTGTATAAAGGCAGAGGCAGACGGTAAATAATGCTAATCGGAATCGCGGAGTGAATCGGCTAGACTATGTTGTGTCTATTATATTATATATACCTTAAAACATGTCTATTATTCGGAGCCTGTGTGACGTTAATTATTCCAAAGCCCGATGTATGAAAGGGGGAGACAGTTGCTCACGTCTGCATTAAATAATTGTATCTCACAGCCCTGCACGTCCTCCGTGGGTAGTGCTAAGGAGCGACACATTATTCTGAAGATGCTAATTTGCAGGTTCTCTAGAGAACCTGACCAAATTGTGATCGTATATACACTCTGACAAAGTTAACGTTAACAGAGGTTAGCATGCATTGATTGATATTAATAGAAGAAAGATTTATGAACGATATTCTGCTCCTCGGGTACTTCAATTTGACCATGACGCCAATACAGCATGAAACTATCCACACTGACCTCATACTTGAGCTCCAGGTAGTCGCACATGGCGGGTATGTCGGGCAGGTTGAAGGCGTAGTGGCGCGTCACCGCCCGCGACTTGAACTCGCTCACTCCGAGCTCGCTCGCGATTCCTGAGTTGAACTCGGCGTAGACGTCCATCATGCTCACTGCTTCATCTGTAGGCTCGAGGGTCACCGGGTCGAGTTTCTGCACGATTTAAAAGAGATTAGCTCTCATTTGTACATGGTATTTTCGTTTATACAGCTTATTCTTAATTACATTATATGGACGTCCTCATAATGACCATTGTGAGGAAACCTTTATACAAATTTCCACAGCTGCGACGATGTGCTGTCAAATTCTGGCTACTTGAGTATCCCTGTGCAAAAGCATGTAAATTGATTTACATAAACATTTACAGACAATAGCTATGTTATTATGTGTAAATGTTAGTTTAGCTCCAAACAGACTTCTAATGTACTTACATATTCCCTTGGCAACAAAAACTGTTTCCTATTAACATTCTTGACGACCACACAGCAGGACACACAGCCAGCCTTCTTGTTAGACGGGTTTGCATGCACCTTGCCGAAAAGGTAGACAACACCAGGCTTCAAAAACCGATCCTCCCATGCATCTAGCCAATAAAACTTTAGCACTTTTTCCCCATCGTCATTGGTTTGTAGTGGCAACTGAGTGCTGTCCATCTGAACTGCTGCTGCAACGTGGTTGTCTCCGCCCTGTTCGCCCCATGTGCTCTCGAGAGGTTTTAGTTCTTTTTTGGATTGTTTTGTTGTGAATATTTCGAAGTCGTTGTTCAGGAATTCAGCAGCGACATCAGTGATTGTGTTGGATGTGCTGGGGAGTTTGGCCTCTTCTTGTTTGATCTCTGGTGCTTTTGTTTGTGCTGAAGCGTCGTTACTGAAATCATCATCAAAGTCCTGTGTGTGGAATTCTTCTATCTGTTGTGTGGCTGAATCTTCAAGCTCTTGTTTGATTTCAGTATCTATATTCCATCCTGTTTTCTTCTTTTCAGTTTTATCAGTGGTTGGTTTTGATGTCACAACTGTATTGCCATTTTGCATCTCTTTTTCTGTAACCTGAGAAAATATTCACAAAAAATACTATTGCTTAAATGGTATGACATGGAAATGTATTTTTAGCATTGTATGTACCTGCTGAGGTAAGTCATGTTATAAATAAGTACAGTTTTACATGGGGAGGCCTATGCTCAGCACTGGATTCCCTGACAGGCTGATGTTGATGGTAGTGATGAAGTATAATTTTGATTAAGTACCTCTTTATCTTCGTTCACTGCAGAAGTTTCGAGGTTTGCTGTAAAAGCTGGTTTCTTCAGACTAGAGGAAAGGCTCTTGAAGTAGTTCTGAGCGTCTCTCTTGCTGGATTCCACAATGTTAGTCTTGGTGGCCACAAGGGGTTTGGGTTTTATGGCCACAGAAGGTGCACTCCCATCCAAATCAGACATGATGTCTGTCAGAATGTTATCTTCTGATATTTTGACTTCCTGAAAGATGGCATAAGAGATTATTATTAAACATCTCACGTCAAATGTTTAGAAAGTGTATATTTTGAGTAATACAGAGGACAATAATAAATAGTTATCTAGTAGTAATGAAATAAGAAGTATGAGCACCCTACCTCTTTCTTTTTACTAGGCATAGCACCAAGTAGGTTCCGGATGTTCCCCTTGGGTTGAGCTGCCAGTCGAGCCTTCCTCTTTTGTCCACGACCAGATTCCTTGTTGTTGGATGCAACATAGCTATCCTCAATCTCATCATCATCAAATATCTCACGGCCATCTTCCACATATCCTGCTCCGTCTGAAGGGAAATACATTGTAAATTAATCAAGGCTGATTGATAAAAAGTATTTGTTTATACAAACTTATGTTTATTCAGGGATTGAGGAAGAAAGAGTCTCATAGAATTTATTAATTTGTTGTTATTTTTGCACATAGCTTATCAATGAAAGTTGTCATTGTACTGAAACAAATTATGGGCAAGGAGTAGAAACTATAACCCTATAACCCCAGAGTATGAAACGATATAACTAGCAGGTCGCTACTACGACGAAAGATATTACCGTCGTCTTCAATCCAGTCTTCGTCCTGTCGCTGAAGCACTCGCTCCGAGTATTCCCTTTCATCAACAGTATCGTACACGTTTTCAACCTCGAGCACGGAGCACTTATTCTTTGACCCTTTCAACTGCTTGAGCCGCTCCAGAGCGGACATGCGTCCGTTCCGGTCCACCTTCTGCCGTTTGGCACGCTGACCAGCTGGAAATGGAATATAGAATCGCTTGTTTCATCAGTTTATTCTGGTCAAATTTGAAGGTACTAATATGCATTGGATTGGATCAAGTGTAGCATGTCTGGCGAACCTAAGGAGTCATCCATGGTTTCTTCTGTTTACACAAACAAATTCATGAGTTGAAAGCAGTATTGTTTGGTACAAAATATAATGAAAAACAATTCAAATCAATTAAATTTTTGGTTCGATGGCTTCTACTGTGGATCCCCCTACAGTAATTCCGCCAATAACACGTATTGAAGATGACACGAAGGGGAACAACTCCCACAACAAAAATCAACACAAAAATAATGACATTTAATTTGGCGCTAATTTCGCGTGCGGTGCGTGAAACACATTTTTAATTTTTCTCCCTCATTCAATCTCTTATTCTTTCGTTCGTTAGGGTGAACACATGTGGCCTTATCTGAACCACTTTTTCTACGTTTGTCTTGTCGTTGATATGATAGGGTCATTGTGCTAGTTGGCGGCCGATTAGTGAATTATACGTCGCGCCACACGTTATGAGTGGTGGCCTTGAATTCGTTCGTTGTTACTTTTCGATACAATGGCGAATGTAAAAAAAAGATGTTGTTTGCCTAAATCGTATAATTGTCTTTATAGAACCGAGTTAGATTGTTACACTAGTAGGAGGGGTGACATGGGGACCTTTTCCTGTACCTCTAGTATAGTAAAATTAAGATAAAAAAACCTTATTATTAATAGTATTACTTATTTGAAATTATAACACTTTATAAACATGTTTTATGGTCAACATGAATTCTAGCAATGGGTCAGACTATTTATTTGTCACTTCCCTCCTCCACAAATACTCAATCACATTTTTTCAAAACTTTGCAGGTTGCTATAATTGTCCTTGGCAAATAATTTTGGAAATATGTAAGTGGCCTACGATCGAAGGGTGGTTTCGAACCTAGGGTCACGCATCGGGGCATTTGCAAACTACTTCTCAGACGTTTTCCTCCCTGATGAGCCAGCGCTCGATCCAGATCTGGTAAACATTTCTGATGACTCGTGCACTGCTGATCACATACAAGTTTCACATATTTCCAGTAGGGACATAAAGGAAGGGCTGAAGCAGCTAAGGCCAAGGAGCGCAATTGGACCGGACAACTTCCCTCCCTACTTTTTGAAGGCCTACAGCGATCAGCTGGTTTTACCTTTGGGTCGGATATTCAATCTTGTTCTTGAACAAGGTAAGTACCCCACCAGCTGGAAGCTTTCTCGAGTCAGTCCTTTCCCCAAGACAAGTGACACTGCCTCCGTTGATCAATATCGACCTATTGCGATCCTGAGTTCATTGGCAAAACTGTTCGAGTCGATCATAAAAGACAAAATCGGTTCGCAGATTGCGCCTTATCTGAGCGACTCGCAACACGGATTCAGGAGTCGCCGCTCAGTTAACACCAACTTGCTGACTTTAGTCGAGATTGTGTCGAAGTGCATGGACAAGGGATTTCAAGTGGACGTCGCCTATATGGACTTTCGTAAGGCGTTCGACAGAGTCGATAATGACGTCCTAATGAAGAAGTTATGTGCCATTGGATTTGCCCCACGGCTGTTGGTTTTCTTCGCTGACTACCTCAAGAACCGCCAGCAATATGTGCGACACGGCTGTTTTAAGTCCCAGCCGTACCATACACGGTCGGGCGTTAGCCAAGGGTCTATTCTCGGTCCGTTGTTATTTATCATTATGATAAATGACCTGGAATTAGAGCTTAAATACGCGAATTGCCTTCTGTATGCGGACGATCTGAAACTGATACTTCCCGTGAGTTCAGAGGATGATTGTAGTTTGCTGCAGGAAGATCTAGACGCGGTTCATAGGTGGACTGTGAACAATAAACTCCTCTTCAATACTGCCAAGTGCTATGTAATGTCCTTTACGCGCTCCTCTCATCCTATAAGCGCGATATATACACTCGGCACTGAGTCTTTGACTCGAGTGTATTCGATGAGGGACCTCGGTGTTACGTTCGACCCTAAACTTACATTCCATGAGCACATGAGCACATTGGCCAAGGAATGCTTCAAAAGATTGGGGTTTGTAATACGGAATAGTAAGGGATTCCATGACCTGGGTGTGGTTCAGCTTCTCTACATGACCCTAGTGAGAACCAAACTTGAATCTAGCTCGGTGGTTTGGAATTCGCACGAAAGCTCCTACATACTTTTGCTCGAGAAGGTACACAAAGCTTTCCTACGATACCTATATAAGCGGAAATTTGGATACTACCCTTATCTTTATCCATCCGCTTTTATATTGGGTATGCTTGAATACAACTCACTAGAGGTCAGACGTAACATCGAGCAGCTTCTGACTGTGTGTCGATTGTTGCGAGGCGACAGTGACTGTGTCGCGCTTGTCGGTACGGTATGCGCGCTATACGTGCCCGACAGATATCTCCGCGCGCGTAGGCACCAGCTGTTAGCGGGCGGCACGTACCGCACGGTGGCGCGCCAGCAGTCTCCACTGGTGAGGACACGGGATAGCCTCAATACTCTGCTGGTTGCAGCACCACTGACTGATCTGTTTGGTGATGAGTGGAGGCATATTGTGCGAGAATGTGGCAGGTTCTGTGAGATGAAGGAGTGAAAGTGTTGTCTTAGAAATATTATTATTATTTTTTGCATTCACATTTTATTTCAGTACCCTTGACATACCTAATAATGTTTAATACTATTTGAATTTGACCTAAATTTAATGTTTGATTTGATATGTAGTATTTTCTACGAATTTGTACCCTTTGTTCCCTACCTGTGAAATCGACTTACCTAAATTGATACTGACATTGTAAAACTATTTGACTTTGTACAGCGCATTGGGTGTATACCTGTAATGTTGTATATCGTACTTGTATATCAAATAAATAAATAAATAATCTCTTCACAACCCGCCATTGCGATTCAGTCCGCTGGGTATGTGTCTAACCGGGAGCAATGAAAGAACTGTCTGGTTTACTATAATTTACTGTTTTATGGATATATCCATAATCACCCTGGCAATAATACTCCCTCCGGAAATCTGTATGGATTGTTGAACCTACTTCCACATACTTCTGAATCAGCGGTACCAAGACTTAACCTCTTGAAAATCACCGGCGTTAGATAACGCCACTTTTCCGTTATAGGTTTTTTATTTCATTACCATGGCATACGGTTCAAAATCGCGACCCGTCCCAACTACCCTCGGTTTTTGAGAGGTTAAGCTGACCTAACGTTTTCTAGGCTTCTTAGCGTAGATCTTAACTCCCGTCTTCAATAATCCCTACAATCCCTCGATTCTTCTCTCTGAAACAAACAATACATTATATTAAATCTTACTATAATGTTAATAATTCTGATTACCTAGGTGATTCATTAGAAAGTACGTAATTTTAACTGGTGTCAGACTAGGGATCACCTCGCTCCGCTCCGCTTCGCTTCGGCTCCAGGTTCTGCTATAAAGTGTGAGCCTTTTTTTTTCAAACAGGAAGTGACCTATAGCATCCAATTCGGTTCTGTGACATGTGCGCGTGTGCTCACCTTTGTTATAATTTCCTTTTGCTAAATTTGCTTTCATTCAGTTAAACAATCTTGCCCCCGACTGCCAATTTTTCCCTTTGTTTCTTGTTTGTGCAATTGGTATCGCACCACCACTTCTGGACAAAAGCTGTTCCAGTCCATGATTGTTCTGCAGGATAAACACTGACCATCAGTCCTCGTGAAGTCCTCCCACATTACTTGCGTGTGGTCAAACTTATGGAGCGAAACAATACATGAGATATAATTTTCGTGGGCATTAATAGCTTGACATTTTCAAACCAAGTCCCTTTCATTCTTGCTATGCAGATCTTACCCTTATAGCATCCTTTGTTTCAAACAAAGGTGTCGACGGTTCTGTTTGTATAGTATGTAACTGTCATCGGCTCACGGTGAATACGACACAATTTAATCTTCTTAATGAGGCCTCAATCTTCCGCAAATGCCACGCATTGCTGCTGCCTAGCTAATTTCTGAATGAGCTTGATGATATTCCACATTTGACCCACTTCATGTGTACCTATATAAGTTTCGTTTGCGGTTGAAACCGGAGAACTGTGCCTCATCGTCGGAACTGTTTGAGCTCGTAGACAATGGTGGCGATTCCTCACGAGGCCGCCGTGATGCTCCACACATCTAAAACACTCGATTTGGCTAGAGTAGGTTATTGTGGCTAAATTCAATTGGATTATAGGTTAGGTTAGAACTTAGAAGAAGCAACTCCGGAGCGTAGCGGAGCGTATGCAAAGAAAAGCCAAATTTGGCTAGAGTAGGTTATTTTGGTTAAATTTCAATCGGGTTATAGGTTAGGTTAGAACGTTGAAGCAGCTAAACCGGAGCGAAGCGGAGACAAGCTTATGCGAACAAAAACAACTGGCTAGAGTAGGTTATTGTGGCTACTTTTCAATTAGGTTATGGGTTAGGTTAGAACGTTGAAGCAGCTAAACCGGAGCGGAGCGAAGCGTTTGCGAAGTAGCCACAATAACTTACTCTAGCTAATTGTTTTTGTTTGTAAATATCGAGAGAACAATAAAAGAGAACATTCGCGAAACTACTAGAAAACGGAATGGCGTCATGAACGCGGCCATTTTTGTTGGTCATTTTTCGCCTACAAACGTACAATAATGACAATAATATTGACAATATGCATGTCATAATATTGACTATGCATGGTCTTATTGATATTTCGTTACGTCAATTTTTACATTTCGTTCACAGAAATTTTCCAATTTTCATCTTTGATTTTTAAAAAATACGCATTTCCTCACTTAAAGAAAAGCACTTTGTTAGGAAAAGTGACTACCAGCTATCGATCGCACACCTCATTATAATCATTATAATTAAATTAAGAGGGAATGATTCTAAAACCAACCCTTTCAATTGGGTTATAGGTTAGGTTGGAACTTAGAAGAAGCAATCCCGGAGCGTAGCGGAGCGGAGCGTGTGCAACTAAAAGACAAATTTGGCTAGAGTATGTTCTTGTGGCAAAAAATAGGCAAAATCCGCCATTCCCCACCCTAATACTCCCACATCCCACCGTCCTGAATGTTACCAATTGGCGTTTTGAAAAAAAATATAACTCGAAAACTAATGTTTTCCGACACAGCGTTTTTTTATATCGTCTCTAAATGCACCTATATAATGCATAGGAAAAATCGGCAATAGCATCTGAAACCGCCCGCTTTCTAAAGTACCTTATCGCTTACCCTGGCCGCCTACTGGCATAATGACCCTATTGTTTTTTTTTAGTTTTCGCGCCAACTTTTCTGTCAAACCGCCGCGCCGCGGCCCGCGCCGCGCTTTGTTGTCAGTTTTTGTTCGTGTTTGTTGCCGTTAATTTTTCGTAGATATTTCTGTTGATAAATTAGACATTCTGCTGGTTTTGTTTCAACATAAACGAAAATGGCGATGCGAGATTACGCTGCTGATGCAGGTACGATACTGACTGATGTCAGTCTACTGTTGTGATTGTGGTGATCTAACATTGTGATCTCGGTTTCGCAGAATCTTTTAAGAACTTCTTCGTGGATTTCTGCCAGACTGATGATGAAGGGCACAAACACTTCAAATACGCAGAGCAGCTCACGAGTGTCGCTCACAGAGAGAAGGTAATGTCTTATGGAATTTATAGGTTATGGTAAGGTCTATGTAAAGTATGTACTATCCCCCAAAGTTTACTTGGCATCTTGCTCTGATGACGTCATAGCGTCCGTTACTATTCTTACTTAGTTTAATTACGCGTCGAGGGCGAGAGAGGGACAGGAAATCGCATTCTTTGTGGGTGCCGAGTTAACTTTGGCAGGCAGTAATTTGAATCTATTGTTTATCTTCACATTTTATTGATCCTTAGGTCTCGTTTATTGTGGAATTAGATGACCTCCATGAGACCAATGAGGAACTTGCCAAAGCTGTGATCGAGAACACAAGACGCTACACAAGTATGGTCTCTGATGTTGTTTATGAGATGTTGCCAGACTACAAACACAGAGAGGTATGTGTGTGAAACAAGCAACTCCTAATAAGTAATGATGATGTTGTTAGTGTGATTTTCAGCTTAGATTTATGGAATTCTTATAATTGAATCCAGTAAAGCATAGGTTGAACCTTTTTGGCCAAGGCTGCCTCAAAGCAAAAAAAAATCCAAGTGTTTTTCCCTTGGCGCCCCCTTATATACATCACAACCACTTTTTTTTTTCTAAGATCCCCCCTAAATACTGCTAAAGTACTGCGCCCCCCCTTGTATAAAACTTAATGCATACTATATTTGGCTTGTTGTTAGCGCCTATTTTGTTTGGAGAGTGACTGCCAAATACTGCCAATTGCACCCTTTGGAGCAATTGATATGTTATTGCTATGCATTTCCCGTAAGAGAATTGAGCCCCAGCACTCTGTGTGGATACCATACTATCACTTCATCTCTAGTCTTAGCTACTTCTAGAAAAGAGAATTAGATAGAGAGCAATTCTATACACCATTGGGAAGAGATCTGATAAATGCCCCAATTAGTTCAGGAAATACGGGAAAAAAATTACAGGATTACTTCAAGTAGCTGGGATATCAAATATGAAATGTTTCCACCACAATCAGTTGCAGAAATATGTACCTATCTTATTTTCTCAGGTAGACGCCAAAGATGCCTTGGATGTGTACATTGAACACCGCATCATGCTGGAGGCCCGCAACCACAGGATTCCCGGGGAGATGAGAGACCCACGCAACAGATATCCACCAGACCTCATCAGGAGATAGTGAGTTTCTCCCTTTCATCCATATTGATTTCTCTAATTGCAATCAGAGCAAAAGGGGTTGTTCCTCGTAAAGTTTTTTTGTCTCTGAGCAAGTGGTCACTTCTCTAACACCCCACCTTACCCTATGCGAGAAAGAGAGGTCACAGCTTGCTCAGAAAATTGGTGTGGCCTGTATGTAACCTCCACCTAACTATTTCATTCTTCTCTTTGACAGTGAGGTTTACTTCAAAGATCTGTCTACGTCTAAGTCCCAGCCAGTTAGAGAAATCAAGGCAGAGCAGATCGGAAAACTTGTTTCAGTCAGGGGTGAGTCCAAATAAATTCATCTTCATTTTGCTCAGCCCAATCCACACACTGCTGTGTATTTTATTTTATTTTAATTTTATTTTATTCGGGAAACAAACGGTTTACAATATTACAAATCCTTGTTAAAGTAACAAATAAACCACTTAGATGTTTCCGCATATAAAAGCTAAACTTGCTTAACATTAGTGAAACAAAATCATAAAAAAGAAAAAAATAAACAAATTTTATAAGAGAGAAATATACAAATAATCTGAGAAAAGGATGGAAACTGATCTTATCTAAAGTTCAAAGGACCACATGCATGTGATATGTTAATATTCGAATTAAATAAATCCAAACTGGCATATTGCACAAGCTTTTTGAATTCAGAAGAAGCTCTAATGAAAAATGTATTCCATCTGTATTTTGTTTTACAGACACATACAAGGGTTCATGAATAGACCAATTTTTTCTTTAATTTTATTAATCAATGATAACAGTTGTGGAGTATAGCCACTATTTTGAGCTATTTTAGCCCATAAGACAATATAAGCTATGTTACGCCTTAAATTCAACGTGAAATGTGAAATCTTTTACATCTTGCTTATATGTGTTGTCCAATATCTTTCTCTTAAATTAAAGGATCCTCATAAAATTAACTCCAATCAAACCATATTTTTTTCTTATTGAGGATTCCAGACCTCAGAGCAGTACTCCAGAATACTGCGTACAAAAGAGCAATATAAAATTTTAATTACCTTAACACTCGTGAACCGCGAACTATTCCTCATAATAAAACCCCAAAGCCATATTAGCTTTTTACAATGTTATCAATGTGCTCATCATATAACAATTTGTCATCATGGATAACACCAAGATCGCGTATTTTATTTACCCTGTTTATTCGAGTTGTATTAAGAAAATAGTTGTAAATAAATGTTGAGATTTATGTGTAAATGTAATTGAGTAGCATTTGGAAATGTTAAGATCAAGACGGTTTTCGTCACAATAGTGCTCAAATCTGTCTAGATGTTCCTGGAGGAGATGGAAATAATTTAATTGTTAATTTGTTTAAAGACCTTCATATCGTCATTATATAAAAGAAAATGAGAGTGTTTAAAGCTCAAACTAATGTTGTTTATAAATATAATAAACAATAAAGGACCCAAAAGGGAACCCTGAGGGACGCCTGAGATCACATCACACATCACACATCTCTCCAAGCAGAAGTAATGCCATTTATGACGACATCCTGTGACCGATTCTGAGAATATAAGAAGTAAACCACCTAAATAAATTACCATGAATTCCGGCATGAAGTAATTTGGTAGCTAATAGCATCAAGCTGTCCTCCAGAGTCCATGGAAGATGAAGTATAAAGTATAATAAATTTGATGAAGTTGACTTCCTCTTAAAGAATCCATGCTGCTCAGGAATAAAACTGGAAGACAGAGTTGAATAAACCTGAGAATAAACTACTTGTTTAAAAAATTTGGCAAAAATACGTAATTTGGATATTGGTCTGTAGTTTTTTACGTCCGTTTTGCTACCACTTTTTTTTGAACGGGGTTATAAATGCTGATATCCAGATACTAGGTACATAAACCTCACTTATTGATCTTTAAAATATAATTGTTAGGGGAGTAGTTAAACTATCGGCGCAATTAGAAATGAAAATCGGTACTATATGATCAGGCCCAGGTCCCTTGCTTAAGTCTAACGATGCCAGAAGCTTATGCATTAAATCAGGATCGATCTCAATTTCACCCAAACAATTGGTGTCATTTGGATGACTAGATACTTTATGACTAGAGGAAGGCAATTGACTGAAAATATGTAGCGAAAACATTAGAAATGTCTTCACCAGTATCCACAGACTGACCCTCATATGTAGGTCATGGTTTGGGGAGGTGAGCTAGTTGCTTTGGAAGAGGATTTAACATGAGACCAAAACAGTTTCGGATTGTTTATTATAGACTTCTCCACGCGTTTCATATACCTATCATAGCATTTACTCTCAAGATCCTTCGATCAATTTCTAATATCAGTATTATTATATACATGATATTTACTTAAGAATAAAAAAATAAATTTTAGTAGTTTTTTGAGTGGAGAAGTATACCAGGGGGGAAAATCAGTGGGATACATTAATTTTTGCCGTAAATGTTGATCACGAATATCGTATAGCGCACTATAAAAGTATTCAAGAGCTTGATCTAAGGTATTATTATATAAATAATTATTCCAGTAAATTACTCTTCATATCCCTAAAACTGCGGCGATCGGCTAGCCCGCTGTCACCCAAAAAATAATATTAAATAACTGACTAAATGCTGACGCAATTGTACCTGTGCCATCCATGACTTGTTTTTGTACTTCTGCACGTCTATTATGAGTTTTTAATCTATACACGATAGCGACTATAGTTTGGCAAGCGAACAGCGCCTCTAGCGGTATCTTCACTGAACTAAAAATGTTCTCTTTGTATCTTTGCCCTCATCATATAAATGAAAGAGATAGTGGATTTATTACTACAATAGCAACATCCGTTGCGTTTACTACGTCAACTCATAAAGACGTAATGATATGCAAAGGAAACGACCAACTGCTTCAAGTACTCGTTTATTACTGGAGGCGCAACGTACCTAGTAGTGAGAGGAAGCTACCTACTTTATAGCTAGCTTATGTATTATCGAGCATCCTCCTCTAAAATCAATTCAGAAACCTGGTAACAATAAAACAAAACTTTTAAAACACTCAAAACGTAATAGGCACACTAAACTAAATCTTTATTATTAATGCGTTTAGTTCTTGGTCTTCAACCATACAGGTGCGTACTATAAGGCACTTCACAATGCATAATTTCAGGCGACACGTTACCCGGCTGCCTCTTCCGAAAAGCCCACGGGGTACAAGGGGTCGCGTTGTCCCCCGCGGGCACCACCCCGCCCGAAAAGCCAGAACGCTACATCGCGGCGCTGCGTGTTGTAGCGCTCTGGCTTTTGTGTTTTTCAGCGATCTCGTTGGTTCATTCATCATCTAAATAGCCCGTAGGGTACAGCTCCTTCGGCGTTGGGTCCCTCTGGCTTTTCGTGTATTAGCTTCTAGTGAAAAACAGGAGCGCTACAACGCGCCTATGTATTCCTAATTTTAGTAATTCAAAATGTATTCTTCTTATAGATCAAGTTTGTTCACGTTACGGCCAAAATACATGACAAGACAAAGACAAAGACGAAAATGTTTATTTGTTTATCATTGTTTGTAACTAGGTTTTATAATATTGACAGTTTTTCAAATGATGGTACCCATTATGGTACCTTCTACTCATTCGCTGAGTTCGAAGCGACCAATATAAAATGTGATTCCAATTTAATGAAATGAAAAGCTAATTTAATTTAATACAATTCAAATTTAATGTAAGACTTTATGGCAATTTTAATTTTAAATAATGGTATCTTAATTTATGGAATGCATTTTTATGTGTCTGACATTTTTTATACAGATGTATATTAATAATTTTTTTATTTATAATCTGACATGTAATTGACACTTACCAATAAATATGTTTCAATGTTTCAATGTTTCAATGTTTCATTAGTACAGGGTGTACAATTATCAACCTTATTATATAAAATTTTGCCCCTACCATGTGTCTACATTAGAGATGTTTGTGTTTTTGTTGCCTCTCATCGTGAATACTGGTGAACCAGAAATGAAGGGCTCCAAAGACAAAGAAGAGTAAACCTACTATGTCATTCTCCTGGATTTAAGGACATATATAAGAAAAATATATTCAATATGTGTATTATTTTCTATAACAAGATGCCTGACGACTTCAAAGTAATGAATAGCAAGTCTTTAAAAAACTAATCTCACAAAGTGGCTACTACAACACTCTTTTTATAATATTTAGATGATAAAAATTAAGCAGTTATAAGTATAAAACTATAGAAAACTATGACTTTTTAAATTAAATTATATAAATGAGAATTAAATGAGCAACTATTTACATGAATATTGCACTTACACATAAATTAAAACTGTATAACTATTATTTTGCATGCTTATACATAAGCTGGAAACACTGAACATGTTATAATTTTAAGACCTGGCTTAAAGGTCTAGAAACCAGGCCATAAAATTCCAAAAAAAAAATAAAAATTTTAAGACCTTAATGTACAGTTTTCTTGCAAATAATAGTAGTTTATGTGACTGATACATAATGCCTAATTATGTACAGTTACATACACTAGTTTATCTACACACATCATAAGCTCTCTTTGATGTGTTCAGGAACCGCATGTTTGACCGGCATTGTGGCATTGAGTTGTTTAGCTTGTTCTGTAGTACCAACTTCACAGACAAAGTAGGGGCGGCACGCAGGCGGGCGTCGGCGTTCGAAATTTGAATGTCATAATATGTAGGAAATTTACACATTATGGTCATAATGTTCAATATTCAGATAAGAAATCAGTTTTTACAAAGTAGTTTAACATTATGCTGATCGTAACGTGCGGTTTTTGGACGCAGTAAAGAAGGTTTATGATACGTGTGTAATTTCAACATCATAAATCTAAATTTAATCTGAAGATATTTAAAGTAGTGGACATATTTACAGCTTAAATCAGTATCAGTATAAGTATTTTATTATAGTTTATTTTATGACTCTAGGTATACCGATATTACCGTGCTACACCGCTACACAAACTTCACAAACCGTCGGCTATGACGAGAAAGAAACGACAAGAAAACTCAATCCAGCCCATTTACTTTGACGCGGATTTGTTGAGTAATCATTTCTTTGTCATTGAAAGTATTCATTGATATTGAAGTACATTTTATGTGTTAAGATTTTAGTAAGCGTTTTAAAAAAAATGTAAATCCAAAGTTTGCATTTGGTAGTAGGTTAAATATTTTTATGGCGACTTAGAAAACGCTATTTCTATAAAGCACGTATTTGGTAGAAGGTACTTTATGGTTTTTATTACGTAGATTTCTTGTGTGAATTTTGTTTCGTTCTATAAAACCTGATAGTTTTTCTTAACGAACATTAAGCACTCTAGGATAAATATCGATAGAAAAGTTAGAATGTCTAATTTTTTGAAGTAGGGTTTGCATCTTTCCGTCTTTTTTATGCCAGCGATGGCCCTAATACATTTTTTCTGATGCCTGAATATTTTGTCCCTATCAGTAGAATTTCCGAAAAGATGATACCGTAACTAAGGATATAATGCACATATCCGAAATATGCAGTAACAGCTGCAGCAGGTCGCAATCTGCGTTAATCTCCTTAGAAAGTAAAGAAAGCTGTATATCTTGCAGCACAGTTTTTCTATGTGCAGTTTCCATCCGCAGAGTTGGTCTAGGTGCAGTCCGAGGAATTTTATTGTTTGTATTATTTCGACGTCATTGTTATCATAGTATAATAATAATAATTATTATTATTATGTTTAATTTCGGTGGGGTTGCTTGTGGTTGATGAAATTGCATAATTTTAGTTTTTTGTAGGTTGTTATTCTGAAGCCATTCGACAAGCCCACTCAATGTATTGTTTATATCTTGTTTAATTCCACGCCTCAACCGAACGGCGTGGAATCATGAGGGGCTGGGTTTTTGCCAGCACGGGAGAGAATCGTGAGTGGTACTTTACCTTGCCGTCGTAGACCGGAATTCGAAAGTTCGATTCGAGGCAGGAATACGGGATAGGAGCACAAGTGTGGTAGGAGAGGAACCGAATCTCACTCGTTTCGCTGCCCGACGCTGTCGCCGGCGTGTTGCTTGCCGACACGAGGAGTCGCCGTCCGAATACGACGAGTTGGGGACCGTACAACTTCAACCTTCACAACACGAATCACTGACGCGAATCTACTTATTTCCCGACACCTGTGTTAGACAATTGTTACACTGAAATACATTCAAGGCCCGACGCCATGAGCAGACATGTTTATTCTCACGACAAGAAAGTAACCTCTAATTTTTCATCTCGTTTCGATACGAGTGACAGCTGCGGTTCCGTTTCCGCTAGTGATGACCCGATAACTCGCGATCGATCCGCGCAACGAAAACCGGTGCGTTCCGAAGCATAAATATTAAACAGTCACCCGCCCGGACAGGCCCGAACCTGTCCCTAATCAATAGGAAGGCGAGAAAGTGTTGCGACCGCTCTCTTGAGGACCGAGTCCCCCACCTTGACTTCTGCTGATCGAGGCGTGCCATCCCGACCCGTGTACAAATTGACGATCCGTCCTCGTCTCCATCTCAATGATGGCAGGTTCGCATTCTTAATCAGCACCAAATCACCGACTTGAGGGGGGCTCGTCCGGTCAGTCCACTTAAGGCGCTGCTGCAAGATGTGCAAGTACTCAAGGGACCACCGTTTCCAAAAATCTTGAGCCATCTGCTGCAACATCTGCTACCTAGTTAACCGACTTAACTTAACATCACCGAATGGGTATTCTGGCAGGGCGTTAAGGGGCTGACCTATCAGGAAGTGACCCGGCGTCAACGCTTCCAAGTCATTTGGATCCGAACTGAGCGGGCACAACGGACGCGAGTTCAGTGTCATTTCAATTTTACAGAACAGCGTCGCAAGCTCTTCAAAGCGTAGAGAGGTCCCACCGATGATCCTCGTCAGGTGCGACTTAGTCGATTTAACCGCAGCCTCAAAAAATCCTCCCCAATGAGGACATCCCGGCGGACTGAAAACCCATTCAATCCCTCGTCGGGAGCAAGCCGATGGCGTCCTGGTTACCGTTCAGGAATTGAGTGACCTCCTGCAGATATCGCCTGGCTCCGACAAAATTTGTGCCGTTGTCCGAACGGATTAATGTCGGGAGGCCCCTTCGTGAGACGAACCGATCTAGACATGCGATAAATGCCTCTGTAGTGAGGTCACTGACCACCTCCAAGTGGACTGCCTTCGTGGACAAGCACACGAAGACGCACAGGTATGCCTTCACTAATCTGGCGTTCCGTAGCTGTGAAGACTTTAGACGCAAAGGGCCGGATTTCGTTAACCCTATCCGAGGGCAAATCGCCCATCTGGGGCTGCATCGTAGCCGCCTTGGCCCGATAACAAGGCAGGCACCGAAATACGACGCTACGACTAAGCGTCTTCCCGATAGAATCCAGAACTCGCGCTGGAGAAACGCCATCAAGGCGTGGCATCAGATATGCCCATTCCGAATGTGTCGATCATGGGAGTAACAACGGGTGGCGAGCCGCATAAGGCAGGTTGGCATTCCGCAGCCGACCTCCTACCCTCAGCAATCCTTGAGGGTCAATGAACGGGTTGAGCCGAGCCACAGCTCCCTTCAGTTGGACGCGTCCGCGTCTCAGAATGTCCAGTTCGGACTTAAAGTGCACCGTCTGCACGTTCCGTACCAATGCGAACAACGCATGGTTCCGATCCCGTGGTGTCAGGACCTGTGTCCGCACTCGTTGCGCCTCAGAATTCCGACAATTCCGCGCAAATCGGCAGATCCAGGCGGTCACATTGACCAGCTTGTCGAGCGAGCTGTACCGTTCCAGCAGGCTGAACTCCTCTTCCGGCTCTGGTTGCGTCGTACAGACACCGACTGTCAAGGCGCCGTTCGCCGAGGTAACGCGTGGACTCATTGGCCAATCCGATTCGGCTTGAGTCAACCATTTTGGACCCCACCACAAGGGATGTCCAACCAACTCCGGAGCGTGACACCCACGAGACGCACAGTCTGCTGGGTTCATCTCCCCTGGAACATGTCTCCAGATTAAGGGAACCTCCGAATTCAAAATCTGCGAAACCCGATTCGCCACAAAAATCTCCAGCTTGTGAACTGAAGCCTTCAGCCAGCATAACACGATCTGGCTGTCCGTCCAAGCGTAGACCGTATCTTCTAACGCTATTGACCCACGAAGAACCGTCATCGTGTGGTTGAGCAGACGAGTCAGGAGAGCCGCTCCCGAAAGCTCTAATTTGGGAATGGTCAGGCGAGTGCGCAACGGCGCAACCTTGCTCTTGGCCATGACCCGATTCGCCACAAAAATCTCCAGCTTGTGAACTGAAGCCTTCAGCCAGCATAACACGATCTGGCTGTCCGTCCAAGCGTAGACCGTATCTTCTAACGCTATTGACCCACGAAGAACCGTCATCGTGTGGTTGAGCAGACGAGTCAGGAGAGCCGCTCCCGAAAGCTCTAATTTGGGAATGGTCAGGCGATTGCGCAACGGCGCAACCTTGCTCTTGGCCATGACCAACCGCACATCAACCTCCCCCGAGGAGTCGACCGTACGCAGATACACCGCAGCTCCGTAGCCCTTCTCCGAGGCATCGCAAAACCCATGCAGGGTGGCGGTGTATCGTTTGGTGGGGACCAACCTCCGTGGCAGTGAAATCCGATTGATGCCAGGGAGGGTCGAAAAGAACGAGTCCCACTCTGAGCTCAATGACCCGCCGATCGGGTCGTCCCATTTCAGCTCAGCAGACCACAATTGCTGCATAAAACACTTGAGCTGAAACGGTAACATTTGATCCAAACGGGTGATCCACCCGTTTGGATCAAATGTCCTAGCCACCGTTGAAAGGACGTTCCGTTTCGTCCAGACCTTCGGGGAGTCCAACTCGACCCGATACGAAAACATGTCTGACACCGGCTGGTACTGGACGCCTAATACCGACAACATATTTGGATTTTCCAAATTTTCAAAAATGTGGGGATCCTGCTGGTAGTCATCCGGAAGACCAGTCAGTAACTCTGGAGAGTTCGACATCCATTTCCGGAGCTCGTAACCTCCACCCCGTAAGAGCTCAACTAGCTCGTCCCGTCGAGCGAGCGCCTCCTCTACGGAATCTGCACCGGTACAGATATCGTCCACGTAGAGATCCTGCTCCAGGATCGCTGCTCCTCTAGGGAAGTTTAACCGTTCTCGATCCGCTAACTCCCGCAGAGTGCGAATCGCCAAATAAGGACTAGACCGTAGCCCGTACGTGTTGGTGTTCAGCTCGTACACCCTGATTGGCTGATCTGGGCTCTCTCGCCACAGTATCAGCTGATACCGTCTATCGTCAGGGTGAATGACCGTCTGTCTAAACATCATCCGGATGTCAGCTACAAACACAACATTGTGTCGACGGAACCGTGTGATAACATCCGCGATGTCATGGTTCAACTTCGGCCCTGAATGCAAACACTGGTTCAGGTTCATGCCGTTAGATGTTAATGCCGATCCATCGAACACTACCCGTATTTTGCCCTCCGGGGTCCTCAAGACCGCGTGATGGGGCAGGAAGCAGTGGTCTTCACGCTTCCAGTCGATACCCGAAACCGACATGTGGCCGAGCGACTCGTATTCCCGCATGAAGTCGACGTACTTCTGCCGGAAAATCCCGTCACGCTTCATGCGTCGTTCCATCGACAGAAGCCGCGTCTCGGCTGCATGGTGTGAACTGCCCAGCGGTGGGCGAACACTCCGGAATGGAAGACGTGTGAGAAATCGACCTGACCGAAGGCGACCAGTATTGTTCCGATAAAACTGTTCACACTCTTCTTCAACCGGGTCCAACCGGCGGACCGTAGGTGGTTCCTCCACCTCCCAAAACTTCTGTATCACCTCCGAGAGTACAGAACCGAATAAGGGACTACGAGTCGCTAGGCGTGGGGCAGCCGGCATGACCGGACCCATTACCGCATGGCCCAGTCTGGTGTTGACCGAAACCAGACCAGTCGCCTGCAACACGTGGACACCTGGCACTAACAGGTATCCCAAGGCATCGACACCCAATAAAATGTCTACTGGGCCCGGAATATCGAACTCCGGGTCAGCCAGTGACAACCCAGCGACCAACTGTCGCACCGAGGGCGACAACCGTACGTGAGGGTGTGAGCCCATCACATTAGGCATGACTAATGCCGTGACCGTCAGATTCACCGATGAATCCACCCGTGACGAGAGAGTAATCCGACATACTCCCTTAACGGAACCGACTTCCGTGTTCCCAATTCCCCGAATGGAATGTGGATACTCCCTTACCGAAATGCCCAACCGTCTTACAAGGTTGCACGAGACTAAGCACCCCTGGGCCCCCGAGTCCAATAGTGCTCGTGCCACACAAGATTTGCCGTCCGAACTCCACGCTATCACCGAGGCGGTGGGGAGCATGACCGTCTGTGGAGTGGCGGCACCCTGTAAGTGGGCGGCGTGTCCCTAGCGGGAACCTCCGCGGGATCCGAACCCGCTGGGACCCCCGTCGGCCGTGCTGTAACTCGGCTGCTGATATGCCGGTGGCATATCAGACCGTATGTACATCAGGGGGTCCCAACCCGCATAATAGGCCCCTCGCTGTCCCGGTATCCGACCATACCGGACGGTGTACGGTGTGCCCGGTGGCCACCGTGGATGGAGGGGGGAGAGCGGATCCAACCTGGGGCGCTCTAGGAATGGGGGCGACATCCGACTGTTCGCCTCCCAGAGCGACGGGCAGGGTGGCGCAGAAGGTGGTGGGCTCCCAGCCTTCGCGCCACTCATAGGTGCCATCCGACACCCGCCCGTAACACGCGGTGAGCCAGCTGCCCGAAGTCCTCGCTGACCCTGGACAGCGGCGACCGAACCCCGGCTATCCCGCCTGTTACCCCCCGCGCTGCCCCCTTCCCCCCGGGAGGGGTCCCGTCCGCGGGTACCCCAGTCTCCCCGTTGGTGACTCCCGTTGCCCGGAGGGGGACTGGGTCCGGCCCTGGTTGGGCCCTGTGGCCGACCAACCTGAGTCCGGCCCTGGTGACCGTCCGAAGGGCCTGACCGGTTCAGGCACAGCACGATGTGGTGCTTGCCACCACAGCACTCACAGGGGAACGCGCGTGAGCACTCGCTCAGCGGGTGCGGCCCCAAACAACCGAAATACAAACGGTGGCGGAAGACTACCTTCCTGCGGGCAGCTACCCCGAGCGCCTTAAAGTTGGCGCAACTGGTCACCTCATGACCGGCACTGTCGCAGTGCACACAGCCGTCACCCGACGGCGCGGCATTCAAAACGCCAAATTGTTTTGACCGCCCACCCCCCCGTGGGGGCGGGGGGCGCGGCCCCTCCCGCATCCGCGCGGGTTGGCGCTGCACACTGGCCTCCGTATCCAATGTGGCGCATCGCCTGCATTCACCCTCCAAAAAATCCGTTAATTTGACGAGCGTGGGCAGTTCCGAACTACTGCCCCCATGCAGCTGTTCAAACCGACTTTGAACAGCTGCAGGCAACCGTGACAAAACCATATACAACACGATATATGACCATTGGTCTACCGGCAGACCAAGGTTCTGAAGGGCCTTAGTGGCCACCAGCAAAGGGTTGAGCACCTGTACCCGGATGTCAACATCCCGGGTTACTCTTGGGATGCTAAACAGCTTCCCCAGCTGCGCATCAACCAACCGCCTTTTGTGTTGGTAGCGGTCAAACAATATGGACCGGGCTATCTCGTAATTGCCCGCCGTGACCGTTAGGTGACCGACCAACTCCTTCGGTTCACCCCGCAGTGCCATCAACAGTTGGGCCAACTTGTAGGCGTTGTCCAGGTCGTCCCGACCGTGGACCAAACTATCGAACAAATTGATGAATGCCGGCCACTCATCAATTGCCCCACCGAAGGCCGGAATCTCCAGGTGTGGCAGCCGTCCAACAACACCCTTAGGGGGGGGGGGTCTCCGCTACCCTCCCCGCGGTCATTCAGACGCGACCGCTTAATTTTTTCCGCGCGACGCTCGATGTCGCCCAAGCACTCCATCGCTTGGTCAGCATCCGCGCAGAGCTGCTTCACTGCAGCCACCGAGGCCTCATCCGTAAGCCCGAGGGCTTCAGCCTCCGCAGCCAGCCGACACACCTTCCCGACGCGTGTCATTGCGTCCTCCACACGCTTGAGCAGGACATCGTCCATGTCAGGTCGCTCCACATACTTGTGAGTATGGGCGAGCCATCTCATCTCCTCACGGACACCATACCGCAGTACCGTCAAGGGCGAAGGTGCCATGGTTACCGATTCAATTGTTTCTGGTCCTATGCTTCACTACCGAACTAGGTATAGCCAGAGACCAGCACTTGCCCGTCAGCGCTGGGCACAGAAATTAAAACTAAGTTGTCAAAACCAAGGCAACCACTAAAACAATTAAATCCTAAACAATATTTAATATGGTCGCCCTGTGGACATACACCTTATAAATATACACTCTAAATCAATTAGAGAATGCCACCATAAAGCACAATAAAATAACACCCAAGATTTGTTATATAAACAATAAAAAATAAAATTTATTAAAAAATAATAAGTGGTGGGCTCCGAGACTATAAACCTAAACAATATAGCACCCTAACCACACTGGATTCCGAAATCTAAGCTATTTTTAATATAATATAGGTAGCCGGGAACCTTCTAGAAGTGGTCCCTCCGATATGACCCACACTTCTACTGAGGTCAGCAAAATCAGCTTAATACCCCTTAAATAGCCTGACCCTGCTCTGTAATCCGAAACAACACTGCAATGCTATGGAACCCGACTGCAATGCTATAGTCCGACCGAATGACTGTTTCTTAGGCACACCGAGTAGTTTCCGACTATAAATTTATAATAATTGTTAACTAAATTGACAATTGTACTTTCACTAACCGAAAATGAACTTTATTTGTGGTATACCGACCACAGACTCACTCACAACTGATTGCCGGCCAATCTTAGATATTCTTTTCTCCCAACTACCATGTGGCAAAAAAAAAACCCTACAACCGTCCGTGAATCGGTGATTTCCCACTAGGAAACCGCGCCTGCTACCAAAATGTTTAATTCCACGCCTCAACCGAACGGCGTGGAATCTTGAGGGGCTGGGTTTTTGCCAGCACGGGAGAGAATCGTGAGTGGTACTTTACCTTGCCGTCGTAGACCGGAATTCGAAAGTTCGATTCGAGGCAGGAATACGGGATAGGAGCACAAGTGTGGTAGGAAAGGAACCGAATCTCACTCGTTTCGCTGCCCGACGCTGTCGCCGGCGTGTTGCTTGCCGACACGAGGAGTCGCCGTCCGAATACGACGAGTTGGGGACCGTACAACTTCAACCTTCACAACACGAATCACTGACGCGAATCTACTTATTTCCCGACGATTATTATGATTAACACTCCGACCAGGCCCGACACCTGTGTTAGACAATTGTTACACTGAAATACATTCAAGGCCCGACGCCATGAGCAGACATGTTTTTTCTCACGACAAGAAAGTAACCTCTAATTTTTCATCTCGTTTCGATATGAGTGACAGCTGCGGTTCCGTTTCCGCTAGTGATGTCCCGATTACTCGCGATCGATCCGCGCAACGAAAACCGGTGCGTTCCGAAGCATAAATATTAAACATATCTAGTTCGACGTTTAGTGGCTCTGTACATTTTATGTCAACGGAACAGTCGTCCGCAAACAAAACATGGTATTTTGTCCTGTATGTACGTACTACCTGGACCCATGTTGTTTCACAGAACCGTATTGGTTGCTTCATCATTTCACTAAATCAGTTTCTCATCAGCGTAGCAGCGCCCGCGCTTGGTGCGCTAATCCGCTTTATCTTTCACGCCTAGTGCATGGGTCGCACATGTTGTACTCCAAGGCCTACTCAGACAATGAATTGTCAATGTGAGCGCTGAAAAATACCGTGTGGTACAACGCAACGTCGCGCTGTAGCGCTCCGGCTTTTCGAGCGGTTCGAAATTCTGAAAGGCCAGTGGGGCACAACGCGGCCCAGCTTGGTACCCCACGGGCTATTCAGAAGACGCCACCCGGCTGCTCCTTACTCTTCTCCTTCGTGGTCACCTCAATCACGCTCTCAAAAATTATCAGTATTTGTTATCTGATCATCTAGATCTCGGCATGATGTTACTTACGATGATCTTACAATATCCGTTCGACTCGATAATGACACTCATTTTGAGCAGTAGGCCACGCTAAAGGTTTGGAGGGAGACAACGATATCGCTGGTGCCGCTGATGGCGTCTTGAACGCCGGTTCATGATACATTCTCAGCATGATATATGCCTACGACACATTCCTAAGTGCTCCACTTGTACTGAATACAACCTGTTACCTTACAGCTAATATTTTACCTACTGATCAAATAGGTTTACACGAAACATAACAGTGTATGTAATCTGTCATTAGGTCCGTCCAACCTACTTATGTGTATATCTACTATCTATATTTCGCAACTCACGACCGAACATCAAACTGGCTGGTGAGTCACCAGTTGAACAATGTGGGCTGTTACGGTATTCTAATAAACAACTCGCCATTCTCTCATTTATTTGTTATTTTATAATGCACTTTCATTATCTAACGGAATGCATTTTACCATCTTTTTACAATTCACAACGGGAATTATCGCCACTGTTGCGCTGGTTACTTCTCCCGGCGCCGGCTGCACGCGGCACGCGGGTAGGTGCCAGGTCCCGTGGGGCGCACGACCTCGCCCGTCGCACGGTATATTGGTCCCTGTTTGACCCTCCGCTGATGACCCTCACCTTGGCTTCCCTCGAACATTCGACCTGTTCCGCAATCTTTAGGGCTTGTGCGAAAGTCAAATCCATTTTCTTCCCGAAATGTTTGTCTCGTACGGGCCCTGCACCAAGGTCAAGGACGAAACGATCCTAAAGAACCATTTCTAAGGCGGTGCCGAACTCGCAATAGCAAGCCAAGCCTCTCAGCAGTGCCGCCCAGTCTCCTAGGGTTTCGCCTGGATATCTTGTTTTGTTGCTCCGTAGAATTTAGCTCTTTGCACAAAAAAACCTGAAATGAGTATCGAGAGATTGGACCACCCATTGTATGTGCTGGCGACGATTTCCTTCGGGTACACGAGATAACGTTATAAGCAGTCTCATGAGATAAGTGTGCAATTGGGGTTGCTAACTTTCTGGAGAGGAACGGAAATCTCAAAACCATTTCGAGAAATATGTTTTCTGTATAGTTTCTATCAACCATATTACCAATCAGTATATTCAGCGTTTTGTTTTGATATTTTATCATTTCGTTTTTATTCCTTACGGCGACAAGAACGGCAAATTTTGAAAAAGCAGGCTCTACATAAAATAAACTAAAAACTGGAAAACAGAAAAACACTAGGAAAATGGGGCTTCGCGGTTAGTAAACTAACCTAACCTATAACTGGAAAAGATCCGCAGGAGAGTCGTCTGATGCTGCAGCCGCCCATGTTTTTCTGGAATCGATGTGTCAATTTACATCGCACGGCGTTGAAGTTGTAATCACTGTTTGTTTATAATTGCGACCGTACCTACACAAGGATGATTGTGCTGAATCAGCGTCAGCATTAAATCTGTAACCTTGGCTGTAGGCAGTCAATGATCTCGTACGTCATATGTACGTGCGTACTCTTCACTCTTGAGTGAATATTAAGTTGTCGATTGATGAAATATGTGTGCCTAAAAACCTTGGGATTCGGCAACATAGGGCACATCTTGTACACCAATCGTTTATATATAAATATATATATATCTCTCTCTCTTCAGTGATTTGATTATTCTTCGTGCGATGTTCTTCCTGGATTATTTCAATATTCGTTGAATTAGGTATATCGATGATGTAGCAGTCGGCTGACTATCGGTTCATTATTCTTGCAGTATCTTGAGTTCGATGCGGGAAATCTTCAGTTGAAATTATTTGGCTTTTGGTCCGTTTTCAAATCTGGTCCGGTCATGGCTTGCTTGATGTCGTCTTGTTTGCCGAAGTCGGGGCTCGGCGATCTTGGACGAAGTGCTTCTTGCTTGCACTTCTAAGGTGGCAGCACACGGAGTTTTCTTCGCGGCTGGGTCCATGCTGCTATTACCGAAGGTTGCTGATGTTCAAAAGTCGGGTCACCACTTTGCCAGAGGCAATTATAAGGAGAGCGACATCTTCGGGAGTAAAGTAAAAGGCTTGAGATGCGCGCAAATACCACACTATACTAGACAAATTTTATTATAGGAAATCCTAGCTTATATACTAGGTTGGTACATGTTATTAATGACGTGCATAAGACATAGTGCGTGATGAATATAAATATACCTTATCTGTGACGGTCGTCAACTTATCTTAACATTACGTGAAAATATGACTAATATAGTCGACCGGCACAGACAGCAGTTCGTTAGAATTAGTAAATGACACGAAGTTTCTTGGAATAACCATTGATAGTAAATTGCAGTGGGGACCCCACATAGAAAAATTGGCTGGTAAATTGAGTAGTGCGGCTTACGCTCTGTTAGGAACATCAGACAAAACACGGATGTGGCTACATCTAGGCTAGTATATTTTAGTTACTTTCATAGTGTCATGTCCTATGGTATCTTGTTGTGGGGGAAATGTTATTAATTATGATGATGACACATACCCATATATTTTGTATTAGTTAAGCATAAGCAATTTTTAAAAGAGATTTAAAACCAATCTGTGGGAGTTTCTACGCCCTTCTACTCCCATAGTGGTCCAATGTAGAGAAGTGGCAAAAAATGATGATTGCTAAGTATATGTAAATATCTACAGTAATAAAGACATTTGGAATTTTGGTATTCATCCAGGCATAGTACTCCCCCCGTCTTCTCTCAGGCTTAGTAACCCCCGTTTTATCCCAGGCCTAGTAACCCTCGTCTTCTGCCAGGCATAGTAACCCCTGACTTCTCCCAGGCATAGTAACCCCTGTCTTCTTCCAGGCATAGTCACCCCTGTCTTCCCCCAGGCGTAGTAACCCACGTCTTCTCCCAGGCCTAGTAACCCTCGCCTTCTCCCAGGCATAGTAACCCCTGTCTTCTCCCAGGCATAGTAACCCCTGTCTTCCCCCAGGCGTAGTAACCCACGTCTTCTCCCAGGCCTAGTAACCCTCGTCTTCTCCCTGGCATAGTCACCCCTGTCTTCCCCCAGGCTTAGTAACCCACGTCTTCTCCCAGGTATAGTACCCCCGCCTTCTCCCAGGCGTAGTAACCCCCGTCTTCTCCCAGGCACAGTACCCCACCGTCTTCTCCTAGGCATAGTAACCCACGTCCTCTCCCAGGTATAGTACCCCCTGGCTTCGCCCAAGCATAGTACACCTCTCCTTCCCCCAGGCATAGTAACCCCCGTCTTCTTTCAGGAATAGTAACCCTTCGTCTTATTCCAGGCATAGTAACCCGCTGCACTGACGTGAAGCCCCTGCTCATAGTGGCCACCTACTCCTGCAGCGCCTGCGGGGCGGAGACCTACCAACCGGTGCGAGCGCTGCAGTTCACCCCGCCACCGGCCTGCACAGCTGATGAGTGCCGGCTAAACAAGGCCAGCGGACAGCTGCATCTGCAGACCAGGGGCTCCAGGTTCCAGAAGTTCCAGGAGCTGAGGATTCAGGAGCATGTAGGTTTTTAAGGAATGTTTGGATTACCAAAACAGAAACGATAATAGTAGCACCGAGTTTACGAGCAGATAGATAATAGTAGCACCGAGTTTACGAGCAGATAATGGTCGCACCGAGTTTACGAGCAGATAGTTAATAGACGCAATGAGTTTACGAGCAGATAGATAATAGTCGCACCGAGTTAACAAGCAGATAGATAATAGTCGAACCGAGTTTACGAGTAGATAGATAATAGTCGCACCGAGTTTACGAGCAGATAGACAATAGTCGCACCGAGTTTAAGAGTGGATAGATAATAGTCGCACCGAGTTTACGAGCAGATAGATAATAGTCGCACTGAGTTTACGAGTACATAGATAATAGTCGCACTGAGTTTACGAGTAGATAGATAATAGTCGCACCGAGTTTACGAGCAGATAGATAATAGTCGCCCCGAGTTTACGAGTAGATAGATAGGCTCGATCATTAATGCCTATTAGTCTAGTCCAAAACCAAACTAATATCGCCAAGCTCTGTAGAGCCAGAAAAGATGGTCAAGTCTGGACTACTAGTCTAGTCTATATCGTAAAACTAATTTGGTTGGTGATGGGGTGGTGTGAGACTTGTTTTGTGTAATGGACGTTACTACCGCCGGAAGCTACTCATTTAAACTTGAATTAACTAATCTCGTAGCAAAAAGGTAAACAATGGCCAGTAGAAATACTTTGACTTTGACATTGAAATTATCTCAGATATAACCAGAGGTGGTAATTACTACAACAACTAATTAGCAACAACGGCTGCGCTGCGCTCGCCTTGTTGACCCAACGCAAGCGCAGCGGTCGTTGAAATAATGAATCAGCAGCTGGCGCGCGACGTTGTCAGTTTTCACGTTGTTGCCACACTGCTCTCAGCCGCCGTGCTTTGCGTCTGGCTGAGTGCCGCGTGCGGGCTGTTGCCAGACCGTGCATTGTTTTTGTTATAGTAACTTACAGCAATGACACTCATTCATTACATAACGCACTTTGACATAAAAAACGACAACTGGGAATATAATTTTCATTACCAGCAGTGTATAATCAATCAACTGTTTACAACAACTTTTGTTATAAAATAACACAGCGGCTATTTGCATTATTTAAAAACAGCCGTTATTCACACCTCTAGATATAACGGGACTTGAAAATTGGATCGCGATTGTGAACTTAAACACTTTAATTAAGGTTCGAATTAGGATTTGGACGATAGGTCCAAGTGGATGATATATTTTGTACTGGTTATTGTTTACCTTTTTGCTACGAGATTAGTAATTCGAGTATAAGTGCCGCTGTGGTCTTAATAGCGGCATCCGATTATAATAGCTCCGTCCGTATTCCAGTCCGACCAGGTCCCCGTGGGTCACATCCCGCGCCAACTGTCGGTGTACTGCCGCGGCGAGACCACGCGGCGCGCGCAGCCCGGCGACCATGTGCAAGTCACCGGGATCTTCCTGCCGCTGCTCAATGCCGGCTTCAGGCAGATGATGCAGGGTCTGCAGTCAGACACATATCTCGAGGCGCATGTGAGTACTGCTCGTGTGCAGACTGCCAAACTAGTGGGGAAGCAAACTGTCAAATTAGTTTCACATAGCTAAAAGTTCGTCGATATTAAACAAAGAGCTTCGTTCATCTGAGGTTACTTACAGGTGAGTCACAGAGTAAAAGTTAGTAAAGCTTTATGCAAAGAGTTTCTTTGTTCAGAGACAGATATGGTGAATGTAACTCTTTGTTGATGATCAATGTTTATAAAGTTACAAATCTCAGATAAATGAAACTTGATTAATTCCACGCAGCCGCCTTGGCCCGATAACAAGGCAGGCACCGAAATACGACGCTACGCACTAAGCGTCTTCCCGATAGAATCCAGAACTCGCGCTGGAGAAACGCCATCAAGGCGTGGCATCCGATATGCCCATTCCGAATGTGTCGATCCTGTATCAACAGTTCGACCAACTTCCCTTTCCTAGGGAGTAACAACGGGTGGCGAGCCGCATAAGGCAGGTTGGCATTCCGCAGCCGACCTCCTACCCTCAGCAATCCGTGAGGGTCAATAAACGGGTTGAGCCGAGCCACAGCTCCCTTCAGTTGGACGCGTCCGCGTCTCAGAATGTCCAGTTCGGACTTAAAGTGCACCGTCTGCACGTTCCGTACCAATGCGAACAACGCATGGTTCCGTTCCCGTGGTGTCAGGACCTGTGTCCGCACTCGTTGCGCCTCAGTATTGTTCCGATAAAACTGTTCACACTCTTCTTCAACCGGGTCCCACCGGCGGACCGTAGGTGGTTCCTCCACCTCCCAAAACTTCTGTATCACCTCCGAGAGTACAGAACCGAATAAGGGACTACTAGTCGCTAGGCGTGGGGCAGCCGGCATGACCGGACCCAATACCGCATGGCCCAGTCTGGTGTTGACCAAAACCAGACCAGTCGCCTGCAACACGTGGACACCTGGCACTAACAGGTATCCCAAGGCATCAACACCCAATAAAATGTCTACTGGGCCCGGAATATCAAACTCCGGGTCAGCCAGTGACAACCCAGCGACCAACTGTCGCACCGAGGGCGACAACCGTACGTGAGGGTGTGAGCCCATCACATTAGGCATGACTAATGCCGTGACCGTCAGATTCACCGATGAATCCACCCGTGACGAGAGAGTAATCCGACATACTCCCTTAACGGAACCAACTTCCGTGTTCCCAATTCCCCGAATGGAATGTGGATACTCCCTTACCGAAATGCCCAACCGTCTTACAAGGTTGCACGAGACTAAGCACCCCTGGGCCCCCGAGTCCAATAGTGCTCGTGCCACACATGCTTTGCCGTCCGAACTCCACGCTATCACAGAGGCGGTGGGGAGCATGACCGTCTGTGGAGTGGCGGCACCCTGTAAGTGGGCGGCGTGTCCCTAGCGGGAACCTCCGCGGGATCCGAACCCGCTCAGACCTCCGTCGGCCTTGGAGTAACTCGGCTGCTGATATGCAACCGGCATATCAGACCGTATGTGCATCAAGGGGTCCCAACCCGTATAATAGGCCCCTCGCTGTCCCGGTATCCGACCATACCGGACGGTGTACGGTGTGCCCGGTGGCCACCGTGGATGGATGGGGGAGAGCGGATCCAACCTGGGGCGCTCTAGGAATGGGGGCGACATCCGACTGTTCGCCTCCCTGTTCGCCTCCCAGAGCGACGGGCAGGGTGGCGCAGAAGGTGGTGGGCTCCCAGCCTTCGCGCCACTCATAGGTGCCATCTGACACCCGCCCGTAACACGCGGTGAGCCAGCGGCCCGAAGTCCTCGCTGACCGTGGACAGCGGCGACCGAACCCCGGCTATCCCGCATGTTACCCCCCGCGCTCCCCCTTCCCCTCGGGGGGGGGGGTCCCGTCCGGGGGTACCCCAGTCACCCCGTTGGTGACTCCCGTTGCCCGGAGGGGGACTGGGTCCGGCCCTGGTTGGGCCCTGTGGCCGACCAACCTGAGTCCGGCCCTGGTGACCGTCCGAAGGGCCTGACCGATTCAGGCACAACACTATGTGGTGGCTACTGCCCCCATGCAGCTGTTCAAACCGACTTTGAACAGCTGCAGGCAACCGTGACAAAACCATATATAAAATAATGTATGACCATTGGTCTACCGGAAGACCAAGTTTCTGAAGGGCCTTAGTGGCCACCAGCACAGGGTTGAGCACCTGTACTCGGATGTCAACATCCCGGGTTACTCTTGGGATGCTAAACAGCTTCCCCAGCTGCGCATCAACCAACCGCCGTTTGTGTTGGTAGCGGTCCAACAATATGGACCTTGCTATATCGTAATTGCCCGCCGTGACCGTTAGGTGACCGACCAACTCCTTCGGTTCACCCCGCAGAGCCATCAATAGTTGGGCCAACTTGTAGGCGTTGTCCAGGTCGTCCCGACCGTGGACCAAACTATCAAATAAATTAATGAAGGCCGGCCACTCATCAATTGCCCCACTGAAGGCCGGAATCTCCAGGTGTGGCAGCCGTCCAACAACACCCTTCGGGGGTGGGTCTCCGTTACCCTCCCCACGGTCATTCCTTCGCGACCGCTTAATTTTCTCCGCGCGACGCTCGATGTCACCCAAGCATTCCATCGCTTGGTCAGCATCCGCGCAGAGCTGTTTCACTGCAGCCACCGAGGCTTCATCAGTAAGCTCGAGAGCTTCAGCCTCCGCAGCCAGCCGATACACCTTCCCGACGCGTGTCATTGCGTCCTCCACACGCTTGAGCAGGACATCGTCCATGTCAGGTCGCTCCACATACTTATGAGTATGGGCGAGCCATCTCATTTCCTCCCGGACACCATGCCGCAGCACCGTTAAGGGCGAAGGTGCCATGTTGACCGATTTAATAGATTCTGGTCTTATACTTCACTACCGAACTGAGTATAGCCAGAGACCAGCACTTGCCCGTCAGCGCTGGGCACAGAAATTAAAACTAAGTTGTTAAAACTAAGGCAACCACTAAAACAATTAAATCCTAAAAAATATTTAATATGGTCGCCCTGTGGACATACACCTTATAACTATACACTCTAAATCAATTAGAGAATGCCATCATAAAGCACAATAAAAAATAACACAAAAATTAATTATAAGAAAAAAGGCTATTTTTAATATAATGAAGGTAGCTGTGAACCTTCTAGAAGTGGCCCCTCCGATATGACCCACACTTCTACTGAGGTCAGCAAAATCATCTTAATACCCCTTAAATAGCCTGACCCTGCTCTGTAATCCGAAATAACACTGCAATGCTATGGAACCCGACTGCAATACTATAGTCTGACCGAATGACTGTTTCTTATGCACACCGAGTAGTTTCCGACTACAAATTTATAATAATTGTTTACTAAATCGTCAATTATACGTTCACTAACCGAAAATGAACCTAAATTGTGGTATACCGACCACACGACTCACTCACAAAATGGTTGCCGACCAATCTGAGGTATCCACCCTCTCCCAGCTACAATGTGGCAAAAAAACAACCCTACAACCGTCCGTGAATCGATTTCCCACTAGGAAACCACGCTCTGCTACCAAAATGATTAATTCCACGCCTCAACCGAAAGGGCGTGGAATCTTGGCAGGGTTGTTTTTCACCAGGAGTACTGACCTTTGACGCCGTGGACCGGAATTCGAAAGCTCAATTCGAGGCAGGAACACGGGATGAGGAGCACAAGGGTGGGTGGAGAGGAGTCGAATCTTACTCTCGTCGTAGCCCGATGCTGTCGCCGTCGTGTTGCTTGCCGACACAAAGAGTCGCTGTCCGAATGCGACGAATTGGGGACCGAACCACTTTAACCTTTCACAACACGAAGCACTCACTCCGATGACGTGAATCTACTTATTTCCCGACGATTGTTCCGTGCTTATTATAATTAACATTCCGACCAGGCCCGACACCTGTGTTAGACAATTATTACAAATAACATACAGCCAAGGCCCGAATGCCATGTGCCGACATTTTCTCCATGTCCAAAAAAGTAACCTCTAACTCGTCATCTCGTTTCGATACAAGTGACAGCTGCTAGTTCCGTTCCGATCACTCGCGGTCCGAGTCGCGCAACAAAAAAAGGTGCGTTCCGTAGCATAAATATTAAACAAAACTTGTGTTACAAACATATAATGCCCTCTACTAAAAAGTTTTGCGTAATGTTCCCCATTGGCACATACGTTGACATTTGCCCCTAAACTAGGAACCAGTAAAAGGTACAGGTCCAGCCAGAGAGAGGCATTGCAAGTTTATATAATATATCTATGGTGCAGGTGACGCCAAGTTTCTCTGTCCCTGGGAGAGAGAGAGTGAGAGGTTACTCCTTCCACGCGGCACTCAGAAACGGCGTCAGTCACTTGTACGACAGATGTATTATATAAACTTGCAAGGCTTCTCTTTGGCTGGACCTTAGCCTTGTGCTCAACCACACGGTTATAGAAGCTGTCTGTATAATGAAGCATTCTCTTTGAATCTGGAATCAACCTCGAGTATTCTTCACCTTTCAAACTCACTAAAGATTTAAAATGACGAGACCTGTTGCAAGGTCGGTTCCAGTCAGAACGAAAGCGTTATAGATAGGTGTCTATCACGTCCGCAGTGTGTGTCCAGCATCAACCAGAGCGACGAGGGCGAGCTCTCCGAAGCCCTCACCGAGGAAGAGCTGGCGGAGCTCGCGGACGAGGAGCTGTACACGCGCATGGCGCAGTCGCTGGCGCCCGAGATCTACGGGCACGAGGACGTGAAGAAAGCGCTGTTGTTGCTGCTGGTCGGCGGAGTCGACAAGTGAGTTGTAACCTAACCCGTAATCTTACCAGAGACTTGTTGAGCCGCAATCCGCAACTAGTCTGGGGTGAGTTGTAGATAATTCGATGCAAAATACGAGCCACCGAGAAGCCAAATACGCCGGACTTGTGAGCAATCGATCTACTATTGCTGTTTGAGTTCCAGATGCGACTCGAAGCCCAGATACAACCAGTGACTTGGTGCGCTGAAATCCAACCATAGACACGGTAGAATTGGCTACTGGTGGACTTTTCAGGAATACTGTAGAGCTGGTCTGTTTCGCCGCTTGAAATGTTACATGGAGAAGGCCTTTGCCCAGAGGATATGAAATATATCTGTAAGATTGGTTTCCCCCAATAGACACCCCAACGGCATGAAGATCCGCGGCAACATCAACATCTGCCTGATGGGCGACCCCGGGGTGGCCAAGTCTCAGTTGCTCAGCTACATCGATCGCCTCGCGCCGCGCAGCCAGTACACCACTGGGAGAGGCTCGTCGGGCGTCGGACTCACTGCTGCGGTTCTGAAGGTAGCTAACACTTACAGGGTCTACACGGCTGCCAGCAACGGCTTCCAGCAAAGGTCACCTTAGAGAAGCGAGACATCCAGCAAGCTTCCAGCCCACAGACATTTACGAACGTTGCGCTGAGAGGGGACGTATTTACTCTCGCGTACCGTACATTCATATACATCAACAATGACAACAAACAGGACACCAAAAACATTGTTCAATGAGCATCACATCGGCCCGCTGTTCACTAGTTTGACCAATCAGAACACGACTTGTGCTGCATGTGACATTAAATCTACCAATCACAATGACTGGCCACTAAGAATGGTCTCGTTAGGTTATTTTTTTATTTTTACGTAGCCTATGCTATACAGTAGCCCACTGCTGGGCAAAGGTCTTCCCGCTAAGAGTCCCAAAAATAATTAAAAAAAGGAAAAATAGGCGGTAGAGTGAAAATTGTACCGTGTTGAATTTTCAATGCGCTATTTATCGGTGATCATAAGTTAATTAAGAAAGTTAACCGAAGTTTTATCTAAAATGTATTCATTTACCTATAACTACCTATTCAATCCACTGCTGGTCAGTTATGGGGCAGCAATGCCGTCGCGTCGGTAAAAGCGTGCCTGACTTGTGCTGTCAATTGCAGTAGATAGCGGACCAAAGATCTTCGTTTATCTGAGGGCAGCCTCCGCCAAGTGAAGTTCCAAACTTAATTTATGAAAAGAATATTTTTCTGCATAATTAATTTTACTCAATAATTGGCCAAGTTAAAAACTTTAAAAAAACCTTATTCTGATTTCAAGTCCTGTTTAGGGTTCCGTACCCGAAGGGTGCCAAACGGGACCCTATTACTAAGCCTCCGCTGTCCGTCCGTCCGTCCGTCTGTCACCAGACTGTAACTCATGAACCGTGATAGTTAGACAGATGAAATTTCACAGATGATGTATATCTGGTGCTGCTATAACCACAAATACTAAAATATAGAAAAAAAAAATATGTAAGGGGGCTCCCATACAATAATTCTATCAATACCACATACAAACTTTTGAATGCACCTGGTTACGTTCTTGTAGTGTGAAAGTAGGCGCACCAATAACTTTGTAAACAACATTTTGCTATGTAAAATCCAAACTATTCACTCCACACCATCCCTACGATTGTTCGGTGGTACGGAACCCTTCGTGCGCGAGTAAGACTCGCACTTGACCGGTTTTTTTTCCTCCCAGGTCGGAATGCGAATGTCGTCAAAACAAGGCTACGAAATATGTCTGTCTGACAGTCGAGTCCACACATATTGCACGACATAAACGAATATACGGTACTTATAAACAGAAATCATCTTATGACAATGACCTTAAACACCACTGATAAGTCACAGTAAAGCAATAATACGCATTTTCGTTTACCTGGATGATATCATAATTCCAGCCTTTTTGCTTTACTAATTTTCAAAAAATGGAAGGTCAGTCACACTTTCCCAAAAAAAAAGTTTTTGAAATCGGTGCATAAATAGTACCAGTTTTGAGGTAACAAACATTAAAAAAATATATAAAATAAAATAAAACCGAATTGAGAACCCCTCCTTCTTTGAAGTCGGTTAAAAATGCTTATAATGTGTTCATTATACATTTTGACAAGCTTCTTTGAGCAAAGTCACCTTGCCGCGCTACTTGAATAGGCGCCAGCAAAGTAATATGGAAATTCAATGCTGGTGAGTAATAGCGATCAGCAATTTCCTCAAAAAATCTATTATTGGTGAGTTTTGTTTCAAAAACTTTCTGCAATAAAAATATTTTCAGAATTTGGCTGTGAGAGAGTCAGAGTCAGAGTATTTTTTTTTATTGAATATAAATAAATAAATTATCTTATTCAACGTCAAAATTATACTTACTTATAACTACAAGTCAATTTTTTTTTATATAAACAAAAAGACTACACCGTTTCGGAAGGTGGGCCTCGGGGTTAAGAAGAAACGGCAAGAAACTCCCCCATACCTTTTTTTAAAAAAGTGTCTTTACAACAGGTACTGATTTCGGTCTAAGGAAATTCGCCGGCGAGTGATAGACTTGATCCATCGCCCCTCGTCGAATTTCTGTGCGCTGAGATGGTATGGACCATGCAGTTTTGTCATCTAAGTATTCCTTAATACTATAATAGGACTTTCTTATCAGCTCATTTTTTACATAGTTTTTGAACCTCTTTTCAGGAAGGATCAATGATAAGATAAAGATAAAGATAAAGATAAAGATAAAGATATTTATTGTTTGATGAAACATAGGTATGGTGGATGTTAATAAAGTGTTGGCATGTGTATCTCTATGATCTGCCGTAAGGCGTTCAAACATTGGTGCTTAATTGTATAAAATTAACAATAACATTAAAATTATATATACAGATTATACACGCATGCACACATATATATAAGAGGACACACAATAATTATTGTCATTAAATTTATAAAATGTCGGTAAGAAAATCATTTATTGAATAATATGCCTTGTTAATTAGATTTTTTTTAAGATTATATTTATACACATTTATATTGTTATTTGACCTCAATGTTAACGGTAGTTTGTTATATATTCTGGTGGCCATACCGAATATACTTTTGTCGTTGTATGCTGTCTTTCGCGGGTCAGCAGTCAGTTTGTCCTGGTTGCGTTTGCTCTTCATATGATTGAAGAGATGCATATTGCACTTCACAAATACTGCTGTTTCAAATATATATAATGATGGGACTGTTAGTATTTCAAGATTAATGAAGTGGCCTCTGCAGCTATCTGTACAAATTAGTTTAGATATTGCACGTACACATTTCTTTTGGGCTCTAAATATTATATCTTTTTTTGTGGCATTTCCCCAGAACATTATTCCGTACCTTAATGATGACTCGACAAATCCATGGTATGCTATTATAACAGCATCTTTATTTACTTGTTTAGATAGCATGTATAGAGCATATGAGAATTGACTCAGTTTACTACTCAAGACATCAATGTGTGTACTCCATGACATGTTGTTGTCAATGTGCAGTCCTAAGAATTTTGTGGTCTCAGTATCTTCTATTTGTTTACCCTCATAGTTAATGTTTAATGTCAATGGTTTTTTATGTCCATTAGAAAATTTCATCAGTTTTGTTTTATTAATATTTATTAAAAGATTATTATTATTAAGCCATTCTATTAAATTTATTAGGGAATTATTAATGTCTGATTCATATGTATTTAGATTGTGTCCTATAAATGTTACGGTGCTGTCATCCGCGAAAAGATCTATCGGATGATTAACACATTTTGGGATGTCATTAATGTATACTAGGAACAATAGTGGGCCCAAAACACTCCCTTGTGGTACTTCACATTTTATGTCCCTAGAGTCAGATGAACATGTCATTTCCATTTGTGATTTTGTGCATATTTGGGCAATTTGGGTTAATTGTTTCCTACTTAAGTAAGTAGGATTTAATGAGGTCATGTGCGTTACCTCGTACACCATATGCATACAATTTGTCTAATAATATTTTGTGGTCAACATAGTCAAACGCCTTGGTAAGGTCCATATATAATGATGTGACAGGTTTGCCACTATCAATGTTTGGCATGATCTTACTCAGGAAATCAGAAATTGCCATGTTAATATTTTTGTTTTTTCTGAAGCCCTTTTGCTCTTCAGCCAGTATTTTATGTTTTTCAAAATAGATATATAGCCTGTCATAAATAGCTTTCTCTAATATTTTAGAGAATATTGGTATCAGCGCTATGGGTCTGTAGTTGCTCATGTCTTCCCTGTCGTTTTTTTTGAAAAGTGGTTTCACAATGGATGTCTTGAGGCGATCAGGAAAGACACCGTGTTGTAAGGAGAGGTTAGTCAGGTGGCTAAGAATTGGTGCGATTTCATTACTAACTGCTTTGATTATTTTGGTGTTGATACCATCCATACCCGTACTGTTTGTGTTCTTAAGTGATTTTATATATGTCTGAATTTCTGTAGTAGTAGTAGAAATCAGGAATATTGAATCACTTATGCCCGTTTGCACTAAACATAAGAGTCGCCTAAGTTCTTTCCTAACTTGTTTAGGCTGGTCCTAACAAAAAAAATCATTGCACTAACCCAAAGCCTTTCCTAAGTCTACTTAGGAGAATCCTAACTTTATGAACCCGATTAGGACGCGCCTAGTGTAGGCAATACTATTAGTTATTCTGTGGCAATACTTTGGTTGTGTTTTTTTGTAATCTGTGGATCATTTGCTGTCAAAAAAATGTGTTTTGACTTTTGCTTTGACTGACTTGTGGGATAAAATCTTGAGGATAAAGTATACACAAATCGCAATCACCATGGCAGAGGATTTATTAAATTTCCTGGAATTCATAGAAGAAGTAGATTTTCATAATGAGCGACACGCGAGAACTCCCATACAAAGACAACGACCAGACTGGTTCCAAAATTTCGATGAAATCGACTTCTTCAAGCGGTATAGGATGTGCAAAAGTACAGTATTGTGGATATTAGACCAAATTGCTGAAGATTTGGAGTACACAAGTGACAGGTAAGCAGGTATCCGATATGATCTGATCTACTCGATTATTTTCTAGCTATAATTTAATTCGTCTTGACGAGAAGTTTTTGTCCCACATGAGATCCAGGGTCTGATGAGGGAGTTCATCAGTGAATAAATGATAGAATTAAACAATAATAATTTTTATTACATAATTTTACACTCGGCATTTCGGAATAGAACTAGTAAAGAAATTCAAATAATTGGTATTGAGCACTCCACGCTTTTATCAAAATGACATTAATTTTCTCTTGAATCAATTATATATATATAACTATTTTTTACTTTTAAGTTCGTGTAATATAAAGCGTGTTTTTTTAGTTATTAAAACTATAATTTATTCTTTTTAGAAATCAGAGTGTACCGCCAGTGAATCAGCTGTTGATAACCATACGGTTTTATGCTACGGGTTCTCATCAAATAGCAATCGGAGACATGCATGGTGTTGATGTTTCAACAGTATCGCGTATAGTTAAAAAGGTCACAAGTGCCATCATAAAGCTGAGAAACCACCATATAAAAATGCCTACAACACCAAATGAGATGCAACAAAAGAAAAGCGACTTTTATGGAATAGCCAGCTTCCCTTATGTTATTGGAACTATTGACTGCACCCATGTAAAAATTCAATCGCCAGGTGAGCATTGAGCAAAGTAACAAGTATAAATTTGTTTATATATAAATATATTATTATATAATATTCATGTACTTCTTTAAGTAGTATATTCAGTAGATTAGTAATATGATTTATATATTTATTTTAATTCACTTATATGAGCACATAGGCCTACCTGTTCCGTATTTTAATATTTTCTGTCCATCCTGGGTTTGCTGGAAGAGATCTCTTTTTAGAGATAAGCTTGCCTTTGTACATTCCTTCTCTGTATCTTTTTGTGTTGTCTTTTATGTGCAATAAATATATACGAAATGTATTTAGATGTCGCAGAGAAATGATAGAATCAGGCATATGACCTTGATATGTCAGTTTTCTCATTAATAATATTTCCTAATTTCAATTTTATTTGCAAATACTTACATATTATGTTTCAGGTGGTGATGATGCAGAATTGTTTAGAAACAGAAAAGGGTACTTTTCTATCAATTGCCAGACAATCTCAGATGCAAATTTAAAAGTTCAGAATGTAGTAGCACGGTGGCCAGGATCAACACATGATTCTGCAATATTTACAAATAGTAGAATTTGTCAAGAATTTGAGTCAGGCACATATGGGCAAGCTCTTTTACTAGGTGACAATGGATATCCACTGAAGGTCAGTAAATCGATAGGCAGCCTAGCAACATTTGGCATCAGTGGTTATCCTCACATAATTTAACGTGGGAGGATACTCTGACCTAGCAAAAAGCATATGAATATCTTAAAAGACTGACGGCCTCTGTGGCGCAGCGGTTGCACGTCTTCCTACCATGCGAGAGGTCCCGGGTTCGAATCCCGGCTAGGGACAAAGTAAAATAAAACTCCCAGGTCTTGGATGTTTAAATGTTTGTATTGTCGCTGTTTCTGGTTCCCACGACACAGGGTATCCTAGTGAGGGGCCAGAAGCAATTTAAGTCTGTATGTAAATGTCTGTTTGTTTAATGTTTATGTTAACTGTAGTACCTATGTATTGTTGTCAACTTGATAACCGGGCAGTAAGATTAATGGCCGGATTTATCAAATTTCCCGTAACATTGTCAAGGAGCAAGGCAGAGATTGGACCTTGCTGTTACGGGACATGCAGGCACATTGTCTAAGGATGATTGTATTTGATGCAAGTTAAACAACCTATCATATAATGTAGTAGCATTTATTAACAACTTTGAACTATTTACAAAATTATTCAGATTCAAACACAAATTTTGTGGCTACTTTTGCTATATCCTTTGGCTCAGCATCTGAAACAAATTAATAATATTGTTTTTAAATCTTTTCCAGAAGTACCTGGTCACACCTTTCTTAAACCCGAGTAATCCAGCTCAAGAACGGTTTAACAAGAGCCAAATATCAACGCGTAATACTGTGGAGAGACAATATGGTGTAATTAAACGGAGGTTTCCGGCTCTTGCAATGGGTCTTAGGATAAAACTAGAAACAGCTTGTAAAGTTATTGTTGCCTGCTGCATCCTTCACAACATCTGTGTAGATTTTAAAGAAGACGTGCCCCCTACTCCAGATGAACTGGACGAAGACCTTCTGAACTCTTTGATTCAGGAGGGTCAAATCGAGAATGAGATACTTGGTGGAATGGAACTTCTGCCCAATGCCATTGACAGAAGAAATTTAATTACCCAAAACTTTTTCTCGTAAATGCAATTTTTATTATTTAAGTTCTTACCTTGTACTTTTTTTAATAAAGTTTGTAATATATCTCTCTTATGCTTTTCGTTCTCCATTTTTATGTTGTGTAGCTCTGTATTTTGCTTTATTTGTTGCAAGATTAACTTCGTTTTTTCCTGCTCCGCTCTTAATCTCTCTGCTGCAAATCTATTTGAGATTCTTTGCTGCGTTTGCATCTTTACAGTTCTCTCATTAGCGCTGATCTCAGGTCTTCTTCTATTAACCCATTCTTTTGTTGTACTTTTTAATATTTTTTTACCCTTTTCATTGGTAGATTCTTGTGTAGATTTTTTTATTGCTTCTTCTACTTCTTGATCCACTTGTGTTGGTATAATCTTCAAGAAAAAAATAAGTTTAATCCTTTATTAATGGAAATAATACAGATTCATTAGATTTAGTTTAGTGATTTAGCTAAATCCCTAGATCTGTCTAGTAAAATGATATAATCATGTTTATTTTACCATTTCCTGGGATTTAGCTGAATCCTGGATTCTATCATTTCCCTGCGACATAAACATGAAGCAAATAAGTACCTGAAATCGATAGAATACAACATCCATAACTAATTTAACATACCTCATCATCTTCAGAATCTTGTTGAAAAACAGTCTCATCTAAATATTCAACAGATGTTGAAGCTTGGGTGGCAAGCATGTCATTTTGAGCTGAAAAAGAGTATCAGTATTTAGAAAGTATTACTATGTTCTTCAAATTTATTTGAAATACCTTTGGATTAAAAAGCAGATCTATACATATGTATATGCTACAAACAGTGGACAGTACAGTGCAGTAAACAGATTGGACATTGGCGAGTCAGCTTGGCTTACAAGTTGCCTTGCCAGTGGATCTAAGTGTAAACAGTCACTGTCCTGAGTATTCGCCACTGTCCAATGTCCTAGACCAATGTAAACAGTCACTTAGCCACTGTACTTACCACTGTACTGATGACCAATGTAGACTCGCCATAATGGAAATACTTACTCATAGTATCCACTTCAGATTCAGCATCACAATCTTCTATATTAGTGATTCCAGTACTGGCTCGGCCTGTTATTTCTACCACCAGCTCCAATATTGGGTCATCATACTTTTTCGATGGACCCCCACCAGTGCCGCTCACAGAACATCTGCTGGCAGCTTTATAGGTTTTGGCTTCGCTTTTCAGCTTACCCCACTGCTTTTTTAAAGTCTCTGTTGTCCTGTAATTAGTTAGTAGGTATTATTTACAAATTAAACTAGTAATAAATCTTCTCCTCTGCAGTCCTCCCTCGGTCGAACATAGAGGACAATCATCCATCAGGTGGGCCATGCACTGAATAGCCCCGCAGGAGCAGAAAGGGTTGTATCTGTACCTCCACTTAAGCATTAGTTCGGCGCAGCGGCCCTGGCCAGTCCGGAGTCGGTTCAGCTTGGTCCAGCAGTTGCGTGGAAGGTTGAAGCCGTGTGACTGATCGTTTAGGGTATTCGAGTTGACAAACCTTATCATATCTCCACTTGAATTGTGTATACGGGTGATTTTCGCCCATTTCTGTTCCTTTTCTTTGTTGGTCGTAGCATCGTGGGCTGTAACCTTTGAAATTATGCACTGGCCTTCTTCGCGCAACAATCGCACAAACCTCAATTTCTCCTCCGCAGTAAAGTTGGGGGTTCTTTTTCGTTTCAACTTATTTTCCATATTATTAACGAACGATCGCAATTCACAACCAAAAAGTAATAAAAACGTTTCGAATTCAAATCTTGGCTTATTACTTGACAATTGACATCTTTCGGTGTGTTTACGTTAGCAAACAAAATATACCAAGGCCTTATCTTACATCTCCTTCTAACTCACGACTGAATCACTATAAAGAAAGAGCCAAAATATATTTTATGGTCTACATTACTTAGTCGGTTTATAAAACCATAAACAATCAATATTTACATTCATTCAATCATTCTCTTAGCTAGGCCATGCCTAAGCTACGACGTAACTAAGATAAATCTGTTAGTGCAATCAAATTTTTTTGCTAGGCTGTTCTTAGGCTTAGGTTCATCTTAACTAGGACAAGCCTAAGTCGCGTTTAGTGCAAACGGGTGTTAGAAATGCTAGTCTCAGATCATTTTGTTTTGTGGTGGTAGGATTCAGTACCACTTGGTCAATAAAATTGTCATTAAATGCTTGTGCTATTTGTTTGGGTTCTGTCATGTTTAGTCCTTTACATTTTATTATGTTTATGTTATTTTTTGGTATGTTATTTTTTGCTTTGTTTATTACACCCCATGTTGTTTTACAGATATTAGTGGAGGTTTTAATGGCATAATCGTTTTGCGATTTCTGTGTTTGATCTATAACTCTTTTTAACCGTTGTGTGTATTGTTTGAATGTGTTTTTATTTTCTAGTGTTGGGTTAAGCCTATGATTCCATAGGAGTTCACGCTTTCTTTTGCAACAATATTTGATGCCCTTAGTCATCCATTGTGCCTTGGTAGTCACGGATATCTTTCTCTTTTGGAAAGGGAAGCAAAGTTCATAGAACAGTACAAACATATCGTGAAACGAGTTGAACGCTTTATCTAGATCCTGGCATTCAAATATATCCGAAAAGCTTAGCTGGGAAATGCACGTGACAAACTTATTTATGTTTTCGTCACTGTAATCTCGTCTCATGATAAAATAGTGCTTTAAGATACAGGTCCTTTTGACCGGACATTTAAGGATTTGTGCAGAGTGATCCGACAGTGCAAGTTCTATGAATTCACCTACACTTTTTTGCACATTGTGAGCAAAATTATCTAAACATGTTCCACTTTCAAAACGAGTTGGCTCTTTGATTTGTAATTTAAGATTGTAGCCAGATAAAAGTTGCACAAAAGTTTCCGTAGCAGTAGCAGTAGTGTTCTTAAGGGTGTCGATGTTGAAGTCTCCTGCTATTACAACTTTTTTATTTCTGTAACATGTTTGACGTAAAATATTGTCTAGCGTTGTGAAAAACTTCTCTAGATTAACGTTCCTATTTTTTTGAGTTGGTATCCTGTATATACATATAATTATAATTTCGTGTTCTACCAATTCTATACAACAACATTCGATAATATTAGGTATGCTACATTTAAGTATTTCTTTTATTTCTTTAAATTTATGATATTTGCTAATTACTATGCAAGAGCCACCATTTCTATTATTTCTACAAAAGTATGATGCTAATGTATAGTTGGGTATTTTTAATTGGGCTGTATCAGAGGGTATCATATTATGCTCGGTGATACATATAGCATACATCGGTTTATTGACCTTTATTAATTCCTCCAGTTGTACTGTAAGGTTGTCAGCTTTAGTAAGCAGACCGTTTATATTTTGATGGAGAATATGGAGGCTATTGTACACGAAAAAGATTATTTCTAGTATAATCTTGTGTCACAATCTCACTTACATTGTCCTTATTAATATTAGATTCCTTAATGTCAGTTTGTGTGATCATATCAATTCTATCATTGGCATTATTAATTACATTTTACATACTTATATACTTATATACATAATTATCAGTATTTATAGCAGTATCAATTTTATTTAGAAATATATCACTTTGATCTGGTTCAGTTTGTACTGATTGTCTTCAACCTTCCTGCCATGTGTGCGCGCGTCGACTGAGTTTATGTATGCAGCTCTTTGCGCCGTATAGTCCAGCTGTAGCAGTCTTCTCAGAAGCAATCCACTCAGGTTCCTTATGAATGTATATCCCCTTGGAAGAAATCTGCTGTAGTTCATATCCAGGAACGATAAATTTTTGTACTTGCTGCATATATATCGAAGTTCATAGTTAAGTTTGCGTTCTTGTAATTTACTATTATAGGGTATTTCGCAAACTATTATATTGACGGCTTTGTTCAGGTGTAGCCACACTATTAAGTTCGATGTGAACAGGAATGGATCAGATTCATTAATACCACCCATTAGTACTACAAAGTCGTCCTCGGTGAGTGTGGAAATTTCCAATTTTTCTGCAGTCGTTACGTCGCAGAGTCTTGCACCCTGCTTCCAGAAACTCGTGACTAGGTATTTGGAACCAACCAATGTTTGAAGAGCATTTCTAATACCTCTAGCTTGTTGATCTCCGATCAATAAAATTCTCCGTCTGCTTGTTTCGGTATCATTGAGGTTCCTGCTTTGTAAGGATTTGTCATTTTCAGAATTTTCATTATCCAGGTTGTTTAATGTACTTGTAGGGTCTTCTTTATTTGTTTTGTCTGATTTGTGATCTTTATATTGTTTAAGTAAACTCGTCTCTTTAATTTCCTTGTTATTTTTCTCTACCTCAGCTGCATCTGTGTGTGTCTCGTCTGATATTGATATGTGTGCTTCTACTTCTATTGGTCGCTGAGTCTGATCAGGAGACTGCATGTTTGGTGTGACGTTTTTCTTCTCTGTTTCATTTGAAGTGTTCTCAGGGTTGCAGTCATTCGAGCAACTTGGGAACGTCACTTTGCGGCTTTCAACCGTCGATATGGATGTCTTAGGTTTCTTCCTTTTTTTAATGGGGTCATGTTGGTGTCGGTGAATTGAAATGACTTGTAGGTGTCAATAAGTTTATGGCATCTCGCTAGCTCGTCTTTCAGCCGCTCGTTCTCGAGATTGAGATTATCTATTTCATTTTCTGCAATAACAAGGTCATGTCTTAACCTGTCTAGCTGTTCCACGTCAGGGTTGTTCTGGCTATCATTTATTGTGGTTTGTGGCAGGCTCACATTAGAAGTCTCGAAAAGTGGTCTCGTGAAGCGGTCGAGAGATCACTGACGGAGTGTGACTTATATTGCTTTCCAATGGTAACATGGTCAGGTGATATTGACATAATTGCAGTGGTATGTGTCTGGTTTAAGTCAGTTTTTCAGAGTAACATAAGCTAAAAATAATAAAAAGACACTTGTCGCCGCGAGGATCGAACCCGGATCTAATGCCTGCAAAGCAGACAAAATAACAAAAAGCCAACAGTAGCGACGGGGATCGAACTCTGATCTCTTGCGTGTAAGTCAGCTACTTTCACCGTGCGGTACCACTCTCTTATGACGGTGGAGAGGGTGGTGTAAGAGGACTCCCGCGCACACTACACTTCATCATTATTATCTCAGAGACAAATGCTGTTGTCGCTTCTGAATTGTATATTCTATGCTCGATCGGCGGGTGGTGATTACCGCGCGAGGATGACTCACCGCCACTGTTGCTGGCGACTGTTGGCTCGGTGCTGCATACGAAGATGATACTTATGGCGCTCGCGTAAACGCGAGAGTCGCTTGGCACCGCGCGTTCAGCTGAGCCATGCACTTAACGCGTGATTGTTGTATTCACCAGTTTCACACACTAATTATTGCTTCCCAGATATTAGTTTCGAGTTAATTATACGCACAAATTTGTTGTTTGTAACTTTCACAGTAACTGTTAAACAATTTATTTAAAAAATTGTCTGTTTTAAACATGTATAGGATTAAAATTACAGAGACACCTTTTAATGCAATATAACGGCTACTCGGCGCGTCAAAGACTCCTGTGGTATTTTATCGTAGAAGCGAATACAGTGCCCATGAATGATGTGCCTACTTTACTTAGTCTAAATAATGGTAGTGCTAACCTATTCTTATTTCTAGTGTTAATTGTATGTCTATCACCTACAATTTTAAATAAAGCTATGTTTTTTCTTACATGCATGATATTCTCGTATATATATTGACAGGTAACCGTAAGTATATTAATTTCTTTGAATTTTTCTCTTAATGATTCTCTAGCATCTAATTGATATATCGCCATGACCGCCCTTTTTTGTAAGAAAAATATCGTATTTATATCTGCTGCTCTCCCCCAGAGCAATATTCCATAAGACATAATACTGTGAAAATAACTAAAGTAAACCAATCTGGCAGTTTCAACATCTGTAAGATATCTGATTTGTCTGACCGCAAAAGCGGCTGAGCTAAGTCTTCGTGCGAGATTAGTTATGTGAGGACCCCATTGAAGTTTCGAATCTATAGTGATTCCGAGAAAGATTGTGTCTTCAACGAGGTCCAACCTTTCAGATCCTATTCTAACACTGCTTTCAACCTGTCGTACATTAGGCAAACAAAATTTGATACATTTAGTCTTCTTTGAAAACTCAAAGAAGACTAAATGTATCAAATTAAACAATAACAGGTTGTTTACATTGAACCAACTTAACACATGAGAGAGTGTACTATTTGCGTCGTCTAGAATTTCTTCTTGTCCTTTTACCTTGAAAATAATAGATGTGTCATCAGCAAATAGAACAATCTGAGTCATTTTTTCCACCATATAAGGCAGGTCATTCATGTACACTAAGAAAAGGAACGGACCTAAGATAGAACCCTGGGGTACACCAATATTCATATGGGTTCCAGTGGACTTGCATCTGTTTATATCTACTTTTAGTAATCTTTCCATTAAATAAGATTCCATTAATTTTAACGCATTATCTTTGATACCATAGTGTTGAAGTTTGAGCAAAAGAGTTTGATGGTCCACACAGTCAAAGGCCTTGGAAAGATCACAGAACATACCAACCGCATCCTGTGATCCTTCCCACGCACTATAAATGTGTTCTACTAGCGCTACTCCGGCGTCTGTTGTTGATCTGCCTTTAGTGAAAGAGAACTGTTTTTTGTGGAGTAGCCCAGATGCATTGAAGTGAGAGAGTAGTTGACTCAATATGACCTTTTCAAACACCTTGCTCAACACTGGCAATACAGATACAGGTCTGAAGTTGGCAGGGTCTTGTTTACTACCGGATTTGAAAAGTGGTATTAATCTGCTCATTTTCATGAGGTCAGGAAAAACTCCATTTGCTATACAACTATTGAATGTGATTGCCATGTATGGTGCCATCACATCGATTACTGATTTAACCACGTTAACCGACATGCCCCATAAATCTTCAGTCTTTTTCATGCTAAGAAGTTTAAATGTTTTAACTATAGTTATAGAGCCTATTGGCTTGAAGTTAAAGCCATCCTTGTTTTGGGGCACATTTTCAACCAAGTAATCTAAAGACTTTTCAGAAGAGGATGGTAGTGCTTCTGTTGTTATTATTGGTATAGTACTGAAGAACTTTTCAAGTCCTCGTTTGATGAGAGTAATTGGTCGTCAACTTTTAAATTAAAACAAGATTCACTAGACCTAACCTTGCCTGTCTCTTTTTTAATAATGTTCCATGTAGTTTTAATTTTGTCGCCAGAAGCTTTGATTTTATTGTTAAGATGTAGGCATTTGGCTTTGTGGCAGTCTTTCCTAAAATTTTTAGAATAATTTTTGACAAAGACGTTAAACTCAGGACTGTGATCATAGGATTTTTGCTCATACAATTCATATAGTCTGGACCTGCTCTGTATTAAATCCTCTGTTGCCCATTCAGAGAATTTTGATTTGTTGTCCGGTCTCACTTTTGTCAGATTGAAAACCTTTTCAAATTCCGCAGATACAGATTTGAAGAAGCTGGAATATAATGTGTTCGGATCTTCACAGTAAGGTGTTAACAGTAGACTTGACACTAGTCCACTACGCAATTTTTCCATTTTCTTCAAAGTTACTGGTCTACACAATACTTTAACGGGCTTTATAGCATTACTTTCTTCAAATACTACAATCTGACCAGTGTGGTCTGAACTTAATGCCTTAACTATTTGTTTATCGTGAATACTACATTCACAGAATACGTTATCTAGACAAGCAGCGGAGTTAGCCGTTATTCGTGTAGGCTCCAGAAAGACATTGCACATATTGTAAGACTTAAATACTGCTAGGATCCTAGTGCGAATAGAGCGGTTTGCGGTGTCTAGTAAATCTACGTTAAAGTCGCCGCAAACTATAACGCGTTTGGACTTGTTTCTGGATGCAAGTTAAAGAACTTGTTCCATCACTGATTCAAAGACTTCAAAATCTCCTACACACTAACAATAGTATATTTTTCCATCTCAACACACGAGACTTCAGCATTCATTTCGCTAGAAAGACTAACAATATCCTTTCGTTCTTTACACTTAAAACCATCTTTTACTAAAATTAAGGAACCACCTCTAGTTTTAGTCTTTCTATTGAAACAGCTGATCACTTTATAATTTGGTATGTTGAACTGCATTGCACACTCTTGCAGCCAGTGTTCTGTCATACAAAGTATATCTATTCTTTCGCTTTCTAAAAACATTTCTAATTCTAGTTGCTTGCCAGAAAAGCCTTGTATATTTTGGTGCATTACCTTTAAGCCGTGCTTTTCTGTTGTCGGTTGCAGCAGTTTAAAGATACAATAGTATCGTTTGTACATATTGCCTTGTCAGTAGTTACATGCTTCTTAGTACGTGTACTAGTCGTTGTGGTGACCGTTATACAATTACTTACTTCTGTTATACTGTTTATAACAGATTCTAAAATAAATGAAGCTAAAGACTTAGCTATTACGTCAGTGTCAATTTTAACAATAATAACTTTGATGTCCTCACTGTTTCCGTCAGTGATGTATTTACAAATTAATAGATTTGTGTCAAAGAATACAATTTTTGTATTGCGTACAGTCATATTATACATATACATATTTAACCTATGAGTTGCGTGCTGTTGCTTTCCATTCATTGTATTTTTGTAAGGGAAGGCACATAGAACAATCTTGCCCACTTTCTAGATTAGAGAGAGCATCAACAAACTTTATCATAGTTTGTTTCCCTACACCTATACTATTCTCCATATATAATATTACGGTTGTAAGTACAGGTAGCCTGTATAAAAAACAAAAGCGCGGGGAAGAAACAAAAGCGCAGCACGGTGTATTTTTTGCAATTTGGTTAAATTTAAATGACTCGCATTGTTTGAGTAAAGCACTATGCAAGCCTTGATCCGCAATGACTGCACTGCTGGCCACGCTATGATGGCCTCGAGCTTAGTTCAGCTATGCTCTCGGCCGTCCGCGCTATAAAGGCTTTGACCTTCCAGCTTGTTCATCAAAGGCTACAATGTCGACTGCTCTGTGTAGGCCTGGAGCTGCGCTTTCGGCCACCACCAGTGCTGCCAGCAACGCAGTCATTAGAGACCGCGTCAGTAATGTAATATTATTGCCTCGCAGTAGTCATGTAAAGCACTATGTAATGTCTCGGCCAAAAGTGCAAAACATGGACTCGTCTCTTAGAAGGCCTCCCCTGCGACTCGGCCCTCAGACTCACTCGTCCATCTATTGCTCGACTGTGGGGGGCGTTTTTGCACTTTTTGTATTCTAACTGTCTACACCCTGCCACCACCCACAGGACCCGTTCACCGGCGAGATGATGCTGGAAGGCGGTGCACTGGTGCTGGCTGACCAGGGTGTGTGCTGCATCGATGAGTTCGACAAGATGGCGGATACCGACCGCACCGCCATACACGAGGTCATGGAGCAGCAGACCATCAGTATTGCTAAGGTGGGACCGACAGAGGATTACTTGTACTGATTGTGTACGTTCGGATTTATGCTTAGACACCAAACACGATTTATTACAATTTGACTAGAGTTAGTGGATCAATTTGGAACTATCTTCAAGAAAGGGTGCATTCATTCAACATAAATAGCATTCATCAACATTTGTATATCTTGTCTGGTGTATTGATAGAATCAATCAATCAAATCTCTTTATTACTGTAGATATTTATTTATACTTAGCAATCGTAGTTTTTTGCCACTTCTCTTCATTGGACCACTGTGGGAGAAGCAGGGCGTAGAAACTCCCACAGATTGTTTTAGATCTCTTTTAAAAATTGCTTGTGCTTAACTAATACAAATATTACAACATGATTTTTTATAATTAATAACCAGGAGTAAATAATTACAAAATTATTAACAGCAAGATCTGTGTTGAGCCAGATTATAGAGTATATTATCGAGTTAGAGTCCCGTAATTTAACCCGTCAAACGTCCTATGCGCTACATAAGCGCATAACTTTTTTGGGCGGCTAGCGTCCTGTGCGCTGCATAAGCGCATAGAAAGTATTGCAAACTTCGACGTTTTATGAATATTCACCAAGTTTCAGAACGTTCCCGGAAGTAGTCTTAGATTATGAGTAGTTTAGTTGGCAACCGTGTGATATGATTGGAACTAACATTGAGACAGCCTATTTATCAAAATAAATAAAATACCAAGCCATGTCGCCATTTTGGGCAGGCGACCGGCCGCAGACTTACATTTTATGTTTGTCAATATTTATTTATTGTGAAGTAATTACTGTGTTTTGTAATAAAATAATATATCTTATCGCTGGAGAAATTAATAGTGGTGATGTGAAAAATGGAAAATAGTGTAAGTTTTGTGTTTGGCCCGTAAGAACGAAATATAATTAGAGGTGTCAGTGTCAAATAATGGATTCTGCAAACAATCGATGAAAAGACTTATCAACTTTATCATCACATGTGAGTACTATACATCACAAGATAGGTAATTTCATAAACTTTATTATGGTACATAACATGTTAGGAAACTCATAAAATAACCTAACAAACTTATCAAATTCCTAACGCAAGTCGATTGAAAGTTTATTTTCGCCAGAACCTTGGACGCGTTAGGGTCCACGAGATTCGCTGTACAGGGACATTCCAGAGGTTAAGTAATCTTGAACATTGTAATATCCCTTTTTCGACAAAGTCGCTTTAACATGATTTTTAAATTGCTCAAATGGCAATTTCAAGATCTCCAGAGGTATCTTGTTGTAGTAGAGAATGCAATGACCCTTGAAAGAATTGCTAACCTTCTCGAGTCTAATAGATTAATTAAAACTTTCTTATAATACTGAAGACTTTTAACAACCTATTACAACCACTCGCATTACCTCCTCACCCCGAACCATGTAAAATTCAAGAAAATGATGGTCCGATGCGAAACGATGATTTACCAGACTAAGGCTTTAGGACGTGCAATGCGCAAATTTTCTGCAATTTCAGACTCGAACGGTACCTACTTTAATCTTAATTTAACAGGTTTCCCAAAGATGAACACGCGACAAGAAATTTGTTGAGGGGTTCCCAGTCTCTTTCTAGCTTTCCAATAGCTACGCTACCTTATTCCCTCCATTATTACTTGAGTACATCATCATACCGTTGTCCTGTCCCCCCAGGCGGGTATAATGACGTGCCTGAACGCCCGCGTGTCCATCCTGGCGGCCGCCAACCCCGCGTACGGCCGCTACAACCCGAAGCGCACCATCGAGCAGAACATCCAGCTGCCGGCCGCGCTGCTCTCGAGGTTCGACCTGCTGTGGCTCATACAGGACAAGCCCAACCGGTCAGTATCACAAACAACCACCTTATTATCATTATTCTTCTTTTTAGTTGTGACATTGCTAACCTCTTTTGATATAAATGTTGCCAGTATTTAAAAGATGACAATTTGGTCAGGTTGTCTCATGATAATCTGGAAATTGACGTCTTGAGAATGTTTTGTTTGCTCTTAGCACTAACCAGAAGCACGTGCAGGGTGATGACATCCAAGTGATCCCCTTATTCATTAGCTGAATGAAATAGATAGAAAATTGTGAAAAGGTATCAGGTTTCTAATAAACTAAACGTCAATTTTACATAAACAGCGTCTATTTTGATGTGGATTTCAGATATCTAAACTGAGGCAGACAAACTTTTCATTCCATTTGTCATCAATATCTGTTAACATCTCGATGGATTTATCCCTTTTTGCCCCTCGCACCATTTCCGCTTGTTTGATCAACGATTTAATCCAGCTTTGCATTCCTTCTTTTTCTTGTTTTTTTTCCACCGTTAGACGAATAGCTCCACGATTGATCTCCAATTCGTCTTGGCCTTTATAGTCCAAGTTGGTTTGTTTTATTTAAAACTAACTTAACTAAATTAGCAGAAAGCGCAGCTCTGTAAGGGCGCGCGAAAGGTTTCTCTTGAGAACTTGTCTATGAACTGCAATTTTCGTACTGGAGTGCCTGTGCAACTCCATAAGGCAAAAACACTGATTCGGAGATTTCGTCTTATGCAGTTTCCCAGGCGCTACAGTACTAGAATTACAGTCGATACAGTTTAATTTATGTTTTATATTTTTTAGTTTATTTAGAAAATAGTATATCAATGATATTCGCGGAAACTAAACATGAACCTGAATCACTATGTCAAGGCACAAACCTATGGGTAGGTGTAATAAATAGTTGTATCCTAAAGTGTGCTTGCAACTTCCCCTCAGCGAGAAGGACCTGGAGCTAGCGAAGCACATCGCCTACGTGCACCAGCACTCCATGAACCCGCCGACGCGTATGAAGGCGTTGCCGATGCGACTCGTGCGCAGATACATCGCGCTCACGAAGCGCAAGCAGCCGGTGGTGCCGCGAGCGCTCGCCGACTACATCGTCTGTGAGTGATGCCACCTGTTCAGATCATGACACCTCTGCTCTAGCTGTGGGTCACGCTGACATACGCACTCAGGAACGTCTGTATACGGCAGTCTGTCAAAAATAGTGACACCTGTCAAAACTTGTGTCACCTGTCAAAAATAGTAACCTGTCAAAAATCATGTAACCTATCAAAAATACTGACACTTGTCAACATTATATAATAGTATATGATATATAACACTAGTAATTTTTGCCTGAAGATATGCTCTGCCACCACCCCATTAAATAATTCATGTAAATAATAAATATATCTGGGAAACGACGTGATATTCTGTTTTTCAACTTTCTAAAAAAAAAGCATGTCCCATACAAAACACTGCACAAATTATTCTATATTCTCTGTGGCATTTTGCGTTTCTGGCATTTTTGAGTTTCTGACATTTTGAGTTTCTGGCACTAGGCGTGACAAAGATATTCGCGGATGCCTATCAGCGCACATTTGCGTCAGATGAAAACAATAGGCACCCTAAAAACAATGGCATATACCCTAAAAACAAACGCAAAGCTGCGGGATATCCATGGCCTTTTTGCAAATACGCGTATGTGCGCCCGCGGCACTATGGAAGTGCAACAAACGCCCAGCCGCGTCATGGGCACTGAATGTGGCCATATGTACCTATACATACATCCAGCTATCGAGTGAAGACTTGTCCATCAGCGGGGACGTTAATAAACTTCATAGCATACATGATAAATTGTTTCCTTATCGTGCAGCGTCGTACGTGGAGCTGCGTCGCGAGGCGCGCAACGCTCGTGACGTCACATTCACCTCTGCCAGGAACCTGCTGGCTGTGCTGCGACTGTCCACTGCGCTCGCGAGACTCAGGTGAGGACATTACGCCTCGTGGATGACTTGACTGTGTCTGTGGCATCGGAGCTCACAATCAGATTGACAAATCAAGCCACCATTGAACCTCTAACGGGCATAGGCCTGCAGAATTGTTCATTGGTTTTGGACTTTATTAACAAGCCATAAGGTTGAACGTTTGGTGGGCATATAGTGTATAGAGCTTTATAAAGGGACAAAAAAAAAGCCAAATCGAGACATCCGTTTGGGAGCATCAATGCCACAGACCAATAGTTTTCTTGAATCATCTGTAAGCTGTTCAGCCTTTTGAAGCCTTTTCAACTTCCACAGATCAGAGCGATATAGTTTAATATTTCAACTTCCACAGATCAGAGCGATATAGTTTAATATTTCAACTTCCACAGATCAGAGCGATATAGTTTAATATTTCAACTTCCACAGATCAGAGCGATATAGTTTAATATTTCAACTTCCACAGATCAGAGCGATATAGTTTAATATTTCAACTTCCACAGATCAGAGCGATATAGTTTAATATTTCAACTTCCACAGATCAGAGCGATATAGTTTAATATTTCAACTTCCACAGATCAGAGCGATATAGTTTAATATTTCAACTTCCACAGATCAGAGCGATATAGTTTAATATTTCAACTTCCACAGATCAGAGCGATATAGTTTAATATTTTTTTTAGTTTAATCACCTTTAATCACGTCAAGGCGCGTGCCGACTCTTTCAAAGAATGCGAAAACTTAGTTAAAAAAGCCCCTTCGAGCGTACAAATGCAAGTGAATTTGCTAGTTTTTACCAAGAACTAGCGTGGGTTCAACACTGGTGGAAGACTACGACACTTCGAATGATGAAGAATAGTCTTTAATTTAACTTTATTTCACGTTTACTACTCCTATATTTAATTAAAATGATCTTTGGTTCCTTAGTGTATTATTGATATTCGTATTTAATTATAATAGTGTACGAACTTTACACGCATAGCTTAAGTGTTTTTCATTTTTACACGCATAGCTTAAGTGTTTTTCATTTCGTTTACCTGTAAACATTGTTTTTTTTTTTCTTTCTCCGAACATATTTAATAGTAAAAACAGTTCAAACTGATTTACCTCGGTCATAAACAAGCAGATACTGGAAACCTAACCTCAAACCTGTGTCCGAACCTGTGGACACAGAGAAGTACGAGTTTTCCAGGGAATACGAGGCTTTTCTAGGTAAATTTGTTGTTTTCCGTTAGTTCAAATGGCACCTACACATTGATACACGGGACTAAAACAAAGGAATTCAACAACATCTAACACCCTCACAATAGCACATATCAGCTTTCTGTAACTGTCAGTCAAATCACGTCAAGCAACTGACAACTACCAGTGTGGCCAGACATAAATAAACAAAAAATTGCGAGAATAACGTTCGAATACCTAAATAATACTCAGCCCGTATATTACGCTCGGTTACACGCAAACATCTAACATCTCACTGCTGTACGGCGGCGGAGCCTTCGATCTCGCAACCAGTTTATGCTGACCCATACCAGCACTGTAACACGCTCTCCGCTTTCTGCTAGCCTGGTACTCTTGAAGCCGCACGTACTTACTTCTTCTTCTTCTTCTTCTTATTCCGGCCTCTCAAACCGACAAGGGCAATGTCCTCTAACGTGCTGAAGTGTTCGTGCTGCAATAATTTACAGCCTGTAGACGTAACACAGCTTTTAACAGACATAATAGCTGTGCAAAAAGAACTGAGAGAGATCCAGGAAAAATATGCGACTGAAACCTCAAAGTACGTTACTGTGAAGGAGTTCGAGCTATTAAAAGCGGAGCTGAATAGCTTGAAAAAAACGACGTCTGCCTCTTCCAACACCAGTAGTGTTTATAGCAATTCGCCTTACGTAAACATACGGAGAGGTGCATTTTGTGCTCAAGAAAGCTGGGAATATCAGCGCAATAGCGGCCCTATCGGCCTGTCACACATTAGCGCAAACAGATCATTGACCCCCCCACCTGAGACCAAAGTGACGAAACCGGAGAGTGTAGCAGGGGCAGCATGCACGCCATCCCCATCGTATGCGGAGATGGCACAGCATGCATCTATCCCGCCCACACCTACGCCTATTTCGCTCACACAAACACCTTCGCCCGGTGGCAATACGAAGCGGTTGGTTGAAGGTCACAAACCAAAACTAAGTGGCACCGCAAGTGCAAACAAACAGCCGATATCGACTGCAGCGCAAGCAAAAGTTCCCACACCGGCACCAGTACCTCACAATGTGACTAACGCCAAGGACTTAAAGGAAGATGGTGGGGAGGGATGGACCAAAGTCACTAGGAAGCCACGAAGGCCCCGGTCGCTGCGCGGCACAGCAGGACCCACAATTACCACTCTTCGCGCGGTGGAGCGACAGCGGTTCTTCCATCTCTGGAATATGAGGTCGGGACTGGAGGAAGTTAGGGCATATTTACAGGAGTTGTGCTCACCCGAAACCGGCACCGTGGTAGAGTTGTCGACAAAGTGGGCGTACAAGTCCTTCAAAATAGGTGTTCCAGAGTCGCTTTTTGACACCTGCTTCTCCATGGATGTGTGGCCTGTTGACGCCCGTATCAAGGAGTGGCTGCCCTTTCAGACCTACATTGAGCTCTACAAAAACAGTAAAAATAAATCACCGCCCACCCCAATGAATATCTTGATATCCTTTATCAAAATGTCCGCGGTATCAAAACGCGGTTGGAGTTTTGGCGGCATAACCTGCTGGTGCTGGATCACCACCTCGTCGCCGCTACGGAGACGTTCCTAGACTCGTCGGTTGGAGATGCCGAGGTCACAGCGGGAGGCTGGAGCGTGCTGCGCCGGGACCGCGCTACCGCGTGCGGAGGCGTGCTGCTCGCCGCCCGCCCTGGCATCACACTGAGACGACGCCGCGACCTTGAAACGCCGAACGGTGAAGATCTCTGGGCGACTGTGACTGTTGGGGTAGTGACGGTTACCGTCTGTGTAGTTTACATAGATCCCAGCAGAAAGAAAAACAAGAAGAAAATCACCCAGGCGGATAAGGACGCCGAGTATATGAACTGGTTTTCGAAAACAGAGGAAAATGTAGCCCAAGTGAACGGTACATTAATTATTCTAGGAGACCTCAATTTGAACAGTGCTTCAGTTGCAACACTTAACTATTATTGTTATTTTCTAAGTGTATGTGGTATGTATGAAACGAATGAAGTGAAGAATGATCATGATGGCGTGCTTGATGTGGTTTTACTGCCGGAGAGTGTGCGTGACGTAACTGTGCGCGCTTCCGTGTCAGGAAGCCTGGTGCCACGTACTGACGCCTACCACCCGCCTCTCGACGTCATTGTGCCCGTGTTGTATGCGCAGAGAGCTGGCCAGCGATCTGGCCGCTTGGATCCCAGCAACATTGGAGGTCGCAATGACTGGAACTTTGCCAAGGGCAATCACGCAGTCCTGTACGAACTCATGTGTAGCATATCTTGGGACAGTGTTCTCGAAGCTACTGATGTAGAGACGGCAGTCGGTCGCTTCTACGATTCCATTTACGGAGTCTTCAACAACTGTATCCCGAAGAAGACCAGACCAACCCAGCCTACAAGGAGATACCCGGTGTGGTTCACTAGTGATATAATAAGGGACTTGGCCACGAAGGCCATACTCCACCGTAAATGGAAAACGGGGAGGAGGCCCGCTGACTACGTCTCATTCAGCGAGCTAAGAGCCAACCTCAAGTGTCGCGTAGATACAGCCTACGCCAACCACATGAGTAGTATTGAAAGCAATATTAGACATAACCCACGCGCATTTTGGAAATATGTAAGTGGCCTACGATCGAAGGGTGGTTTCGAACCTCGGGTCACGCATCGGGGCCGGGAACACGTTGGAGAGGAAGCAGCAGCCGCATTTGCAAACTACTTCTCAGACGTTTTCCTCCCTGATGAGCCAGCGCTCGATCCAGATCTGGTAAACATTTCTGATGACTCGTGCACTGCTAATCACATACAAGTTTCACATATTTCCAGTAAGGACATAAAGGAAGGGCTGAAGCAGCTAAGGCCAAGGAGCGCAATTGGACCGGACAACGTCCCTCCCTACTTTTTGAAGGCCTACAGCGATCAGCTGGTTTTACCTTTGGGTCGGATATTCAATCTTGTTCTTGAACAAGGTAAGTACCCCACCAGCTGGAAGCTTTCTCGAGTCAGTCCTTTCCCCAAGACAAGTGACACTGCCTCCGTTGATCAATATCGACCTATTGCGATCCTGAGTTCATTGGCAAAACTGTTCGAGTCGATCATAAAAGACAAAATCAGTTCGCAGATTGCGCCTTATCTGAGCGACTCGCAACACGGATTCAGGAGTCGCCGCTCAGTTAACACCAACTTGCTGACTTTAGTCGAGATTGTGTCGAAGTGCATGGACAAGGGATGTCAGGTGGACGTCGCCTATATGGACTTTCGTAAGGCGTTCGACAGAGTCGATAATGATGTCCTAATGAAGAAGTTATGTGCTATTGGATTTGCCCCACGGCTGTTGGTTTTCTTCGCTGACTACCTCAAGAACCGCCAGCAATATGTGCGACACGGCTGTTTTGAGTCCCAGCCGTACCATACACGGTCGGGCGTTAGCCAAGGGTCTATTCTCGGGCCGTTGTTATTTATCATTATGATAAATGACCTGGAATTAGAGCTTAAACACGCCAATTGCCTTCTGTATGCGGACGATCTGAAACTGATACTTCCCGTGAGTTCAGAGGATGATTGTAGTTTGCTGCAGGAAGATTTAGACGCGGTTCATAGGTGGAGTGTGAACAATAAACTCCTCTTCAATACTGCCAAGTGCTATATAATGTCCTTTACGCGCTCCTCTCATCCTATAAGCGCGATATATACACTCGGTACGGAGTCTTTGACTCGAGTGTATTCGATTAGGGACCTCGGTGTTACGTTCGACCCTAAACTTACATTCCATGAGCACGTGAGCACATTGGCCAAGGAATGCTTCAAAAGATTGGGGTTTGTAATACGGAATAGTAAGGGATTCCATAACCTGGGTGTGGTCCAGCTTCTCTACATGGCCCTAGTGAGAACCAAACTTGAATCTAGCTCAGTGGTTTGGAATCCGCACGAAAGCTCCTACATACTTTTGCTCGAGAAGGTACACAAAGCTTTCCTACGATACCTATATAAGCGGAAATTTGGATACTACCCTTATCTTTATCCATCCGCTTTTATATTGGGTATGCTCGGATACAACTCACTAGAGGTCAGACGTAACACCGAGTAGCTTCTGACTGTGTGTCGATTGTTGCGAGGCGACGGTGACTGTGTCGCGCTTGTCGGTACGGTATGCGCGCTATACGTGCCCGACAGTTATCTACGCGCGCGTAGGCACCAGCTGTTAGCGGGCGGCACGTACCGCACGGTGGCGCGCCAGCAGTCTCCACTGGTGAGGGCGCGGGATAGCCTCAATGCTCTGCTGGCTGCTGCACCACTGACTGATCTGTTTGGTGATGAGTGGAGGCATATTGTGCGAGAATTTGGCAGGTTCTGCGAGATGAAGGAGTGAAAGTGTTGTCTTAGAAATATTATTATTATTATTTTTTGCATTGACATTTTAATTTAGTACCCTTGACATACCTAATAATGTTTAATACTATTTGAATTTGACCTAAAGTTAATGTTTAATGTGATTTGATATGTAGTATTTTCTACGAATTTGTACCCTTTGTTCCCTACCTGTGAAATCGACTTACCTAAATTGATTCTGACATTGTATAACTATTAGACTTTGTACAGTGCATTGGGTAATGTTGTACATCGTAATTGTATATTAAATAAATAAATAAATAAATTTTTACACGCATAGCTTAAGTGTTTTTATCCGTTCGCAACCCCCTTTCAAGTCCAAAAATTATGGCGAATTATAGAAATTGAATGATTGACCTTGCTGTTAATAATTTTGTTATTATTTATTCCTGCTCATTAATTATAATAATGAATATTGGTATTAGTTACGCACAACCAGTTTTTAAAAGAGATTTTTAGATTAATCTGTGGAAGTTTCTACGCCCTCCTTCTCCCACAGTGGTCCAATGTAGAGAAGAGGCAAAAAATGATGTTTGCTAAGTATATGTAAACATCTACAGTAATTAAGAAATTTGACTTGACTTGACTTGGGTAATCGTGGTCAACAGGTGTGTTTCCTCCGTCTGGGAACCAGGCGTGGCACATGTTGTTGTGGATTTCCTGTTTGTCATGTCAGTCAGTCCTGTTTGTTATGTCAGTCAGTCCTGTTTGTCATGTCAGTCAGTCCCGAGATCTATTGGAAGTCACACGTCTGTTCGCTTCCTTGCTTAATTCCAAAGGTTCTCAAAGTTCGATTATATCGTCCGTGATCGTTACAATGGTTGAGTGCGGTGGTTGCAACCAGGAAGCCTCGGATACCATACCCTGTGTAGTGCGGCCTTCATTATGATTTTCCATGTGCCGGCATCACCGAGGCTAAGTACCGGAGACTGTCGGAGAAAAAGAAAAAAGAATGGAGCTGTCCTTCCTGCCTGATTAAGTTACCGACGACGGGTGCGCCTACCGCTGCGACCTCGGCTTCACTAGCAGCAGCGTCTCTGGGATCCCCTGCTGTGCCGACTCTGGAGCTCATCGTGCAGCGCCTGGACTCAATGGCTCTTCAACTGGAACCCCTCAAGAGTCTCGAGTGCATCAGGAGCGATATGGCTGAATTAAAAATCGTCACAGAGTCCATCGTGGGCCGGATCGATGATGTCGAGCGCCGTATTGCCGAAGTTGAGCAGCAGCAGAATGTTACTACGGAGCTACAGGCGAGAGTGGTGGAGCTGGAAAAGTCGTCGGAGGCTAGAGACCAATGGCTTCGATCGAGCAATGCGGAGATTAAAGGAGTCCCCATCAGGGCTAATGAAAATCTATTTACTATATTAGCTAACATCGGATCGGCTATTGGGTATGCGGAGGAGCGCGACAGAATTAATTTTATTGCCAGAGTCCCCTCCCGCGGTGAAGGTAAAGGTAAATCAATAATAGTCTGTTTTACGCATCGATTCGACAAAGAGAATTTCGTCACAGCCGGTCGATCGACTAAGAACTTGTCCGTATCCGCCATTGGCATGAAAGGGGATGACAGAGTGTTCATCAATGATCCCTTACCGTTAACCAAAAACAGCTACTGACATCGGCGAAGAAATTAGTCAAGGAAAAGGCTTATGATTTCATCTGGGTAAAACACGGAAAAATAATGGTACGGCGGAACGAAACTTCGCCCTTTCTTCATATCCGATCGACCAACGACCTATCGAAAATCAAGTGATATGTTATTTCCTTTGTGCTCACTAACCCAAGCTAATTTTTATATGTTACTCGTATCGCGAAATATTTTTATTAGCTTTATTAGTTTGAGAACCGCTGTTTACCTCTGCTTATTACCATTGTTCGTCGCTGCACACGCATTTCGCCACTGCCTTGCTAATCTCACAAACCACTCTCGCGCTTACATGTCTTCGCTACTGCCCGCTTTGAACCCTGCTACACTGATCATAATAGCTATTTTGCTATGTACCCATATCTTACTACGACTTAATATTGCCAATCACCTCATTTCCCATTCGTCCCCATATGCTCTGAATATGTGCCGCGTTAGCTCACTTTTTGCTGCCTATGTTTCGTAATTATAATATTACTTACTTTGTTTTTAAATGTCGGGTGTGAACAAATATTGATTTTGCTTCTCTGGCGCTCTTGTACTATTCTGTGCTGCTTAATAATGATTTGTGAATGGCTACTGTCATTATTGCCATTATTATTTCCCACTATTTTTGGTACTATAGTGTATCCTTTTTTAGTGAATCATTAGCGATTTTTTGACATTAGTAACATATTCGTTCGATAATCTCAGTGTATACTATCAGAATGTGAGGGGACTTCGGACTAAAACGGAGACTTTCGGGCGGAATATTACGCTTAACGATTATGACATAATAACTCTGACGGAAACCTGGCTTCTTGATTCTATTGCTGACAATGACTTATTCGATAATAGGTACATAGTGTGGCGGCGCGACCGCGACTATGTTTCTACGCAGCTGACTATGGGAGGCGGTGTATTGATAGCGGTTAAAAGGGAATTATGCTCGAACGTTAATGTTGGTTGGCAAACCTCGGCCGAGGACATCTGGGTATCAATCCCATTACGACTTAATAACAAACAAGTAACCACTCTGCATCTGTGTTCGTTATACCTCTGTGATGAAAAAAATGGTAATAAATTTAAAACCCAACTAGATAACTTTTGTAGTAATTTAATTAATCTTAGGTCTCATAATAATCAAGATAGATTTGTTATTGTAGGTGATTTTAATATGAGTTGCATTCAATGGACATCACAGAATGGTCAACTTCAGCCATCCAACTTACTCAGTTCTCAGGTTAAGGAATTTATCGATGCTCTGAATGTCTGTGGTCTTCACCAATATAATACATTCGAAAATAACTATGGCCGCATTCTTGACCTTGTGTTGTCCAACGAAAATGTTATAACAATGTCCTGCCTAGATCCGCTAGTTCCAGAGGACCCCTACCACAAAGCTCTTCATATTGACATTCCTGTGTCACACTTTACCCCTCTCATAACGATACCCTTCACATCATTTAATTATTTTAAAGCAAATTACGAATCGATAAGAGAGGAGTTAAATAAAATTGATTGGTCCATAGTTCTTCGTGAGGGTAGTGTGGATGATGCGGTCGAGCTGTTCTATAAAACTATTTATAAAATACGTGATACCTATGTGCCGATCCGTAAGTCGTCTAAGAGTAAGTACCCACCATGGTACAGTCCAGCATTGATTAAGGCGATTAGAGAGAAATTTAAATATCACAAAAAGTTTAAAACTTACGGAAATCTGTCTGATAAAGCATCCTTTGTAGTACTTCGCGATAGGGTAGGCAGTATTGAACGAGATTGTCATGCTAAGTATATTTCTAATGTGGAAAATGCTATTGTTAACAACCCAAGAGTGTTTTGGACCTTTGTAAAGTCGAAAAGAAAAAGTGGCGTTCTCCCTTCGAGTATGACTTATGATGGTATCTCTTCTGACTGTGGCCAATCAATAAGCGAATATTTTTCTAAAATTTTCCACTCCACATTCTTAGACCCAGTTCTGAGTTCCGACGACTTAAGAAATGACGACACCGCCAGACTGTGCGACATCACTGGCATTGAGATTAACGCACCGCTTGTACAAAGACAATTGCAAGCTCTTGATCTGGCCAAGTCTGCTGGTCCCGATACAATCCCGGCCAAATTCTTGGTTACATGTTCCAAAGAACTTTCGGGTCCCGTGTCTATGCTGTTCAAACGATCGCTGGACGAGGGTGTAATGCTAGCCCGTTGGAAATCTGCGTTTATCTCACCTATTCATAAAAAAGGTTCCCGGGATTGTGTCGAGCACTATAGACCAATTTCAAAATTATGCCTAATTGCTAAGGTTCTGGAACGTATCTTTTACACTCAGCTTTATAGTAGTCTCAAAGCAAGTTTCAGCCCTTTGCAATATGAGTTTTTGAAGGGGAGATCGACCGTATCAAACCTGGCAATCCTCAATGACTATGTTACGGAGCGTATGGATGATGGCGATCAGGTTGATGTCATATATACCGACTACAGTAAGGCCTTTGATCGCAATGACCACAGAATATTGCTAAGGAAGCTTGGGGGTGTTGGTATCAGTTTGTTTGCATGGTTGAGTTCCTATGTATCTAACCGTTGTATGTATGTTGTATGTTCCTATGTATTAAACAGTTTTAAATCCTCCTGGGTGAAAATACCATCCGGTGTTCCCCAAGGATCATTGCTTGGCCCATTGCTATTTACTATATTTGTACATGACATCGATTATTGCTTTATTAATTCTAATGTACTATTATTTGCCGATGATATGAAAATTTTTAGAGTAGTGAACAAGGCTTCGGATGCCATGCTGTTACAACAGGATTTAATCAGGCTCGACAACTACTGTCTGTTAAACAAGCTGGATCTGAATGTCTCCAAGTGCTTCTTTGTAACATTTACCCGCAAGCTTAGGCCTTTTGTATCAAACTACGATATAAAAAACCTGCCATTGACTAGGCTGTCTGAAGGTAAGGACCTAGAGGTAATTCATGATAGTAAACTAATGTTTAACCAGCATATTAATAGCATTGTCAGTAAAGCCTCGAAGGCCATGGGATTTGTTATGCGGTTGTCTAAGTCGTTTAACTGTATGAAAACCGTCAAAGTTCTTTATTGCGCTTATGTCCGTAGTCACCTCGAATACGCATCTCAGATATGGAACCCTTGCTATGACACGTATAGTGGTAGACTTGAGCAAGTTCAGAGGAAGTTCACTCGGTATCTCGGTTTTAAGTTCAAGCTGCCTAAATTACAATATGAAAACCGATGTGCACGGCTCCATCTTCTTCCTCTTAACTTGCGCAGGGACACTGCTGATGTAGCATTCCTCATGAAGATAGCAAGAGGTACCGTTCACTGTCCTTGGCTACTAAGCAAATTGAATTTTAAGGTTCCTAACCGTAGTACTCGTAGACGCCCGTTGTTTCAGCTACCTTTGGTGCATAGCAATTACAGAGCTAATTCCTTTCTTGTCAGATCCTGCTCGACTTTCAACCGTCTTTTTGACTCTGGCATTGATCAAGATATTGACATAGATATTTTCAATAGCAGTGTTCAAACACTAGGAAAAAATACTATAAAGAAAATTTTAGCGTCTCTTAAGAGTGAAGGATGACGTGTAGATGGTAATGTAGGTGGTGGGTGAGTGAGCAGCGAGTTCTTTTTTAGTTAATAAATTTTTGTGTGGCGAGGTATCACCTCAATTATGTTATTGTTATATATTTTTTTGAACTATATGTGGTTGCTTATAATTAGCCTTTAGTTTATCATAGTTCAAAACTGTTTAATAATATAGCTGTAAGCTTCCCATAAAAATAATAAAATAAAATAAAAATAAAAATGTCCCTATCATTGACAAGTTATTGTAAACTGGCTGACCAGATAGACGCCGTTCTGTCAAAAGCTACCGACGTCATCGACAGAAGCATGAACTGAACGAAAGATTTTTCGGCTGTTCCCTTTGCGTGGTAAAAAAATCTCTGTGTAAAGAACCTTCCTAAGACTTCAACAAATACTTTAAAAAGTTTATCCAAATCGGTCCAGCCATTACCAACACATTTTTATATAATTATGTATATAGAGATTATAAATAATATAATCGTGTCGTGTTCTCCCGTAGATTGTCGGACGCGGTGGAGAAGGAGGACGTGTCGGAAGCGATCCGCCTCGTGGAGATGTCCAAGCAGTCGCTGCAGCATGTCGAAGATAGCAACCAACAGAGGTATGTAGCGTACACACACCAAGCGATCCGCATCGTGGAGATGTCCAAGCAGTCGCTGCAGCACGTCGAAGATGGCAACCAACAGAGGTATGTAGTGTGTTGCTGCAGCACGTCGAAGATGGCAACCAACAGAGGTATGTAGTGTGTCGCTGCAGCACGTCGAAGATGGCAACCAACAGAGGTATGTAGCGTACACACACCAAGCGATCCGCATCGTGGAGATGTCCAAGCAGTCGCTGCAGCACGTCGAAGATGGCAACCAACAGAGGTATGTAGTGTGTTGCTGCAGCACGTCGAAGATGGCAACCAACAGAGGTATGTAGTGTGTCGCTGCAGCACGTCGAAGATGGCAACCAACAGAGGTATGTAGTGTGTCGCTGCAGCACGTCGAAGATGGCAACCAACAGAGGTATGTAGTGTGTCGCTGCAGCACGTCGAAGATGGCAACCAACAGAGGTATGTAGTATTCACACACCAAGCGATCCGCCTCGTGGAGATGTCCAAGCAGTCGCTGCAGCACGTCGAAGATGGCAACCAACAGAGGTATGTAGTGTGTTGCTGCAGCACGTCGAAGATGGCAACCAACAGAGGTATGTAGTGTGTCGCTGCAGCACGTCGAAGATGGCAACCAACAGAGGTATGTAGCGTACACACACCAAGCGATCCGCATCGTGGAGATGTCCAAGCAGTCGCTGCAGCACGTCGAAGATGGCAACCAACAGAGGTATGTAGTGTGTTGCTGCAGCACGTCGAAGATAGCAACCAACAGAGGTATGTAGCGTACACACACCAAGCGATCCGCATCGTGGAGATGTCCAAGCAGTCGCTGCAGCACGTCGAAGATGGCAACCAACAGAGGTATGTAGTGTGTTGCTGCAGCACGTCGAAGATGGCAACCAACAGAGGTATGTAGTGTGTTGCTGCAGCACGTCGAAGATGGCAACCAACAGAGGTATGTAGTGTGTCGCTGCAGCACGTCGAAGATGGCAACCAACAGAGGTATGTAGCGTACACACACCAAGCGATCCGCATCGTGGAGATGTCCAAGCAGTCGCTGCAGCACGTCGAAGATGGCAACCAACAGAGGTATGTAGTGTGTTGCTGCAGCACGTCGAAGATGGCAACCAACAGAGGTATGTAGTGTGTCGCTGCAGCACGTCGAAGATGGCAACCAACAGAGGTATGTAGTGTGTCGCTGCAGCACGTCGAAGATGGCAACCAACAGAGGTATGTAGTGTGTCGCTGCAGCACGTCGAAGATGGCAACCAACAGAGGTATGTAGTATTCACACACCAAGCGATCCGCCTCGTGGAGATGTCCAAGCAGTCGCTGCAGCACGTCGAAGATGGCAACCAACAGAGGTATGTAGTGTGTTGCTGCAGCACGTCGAAGATGGCAACCAACAGAGGTATGTAGTGTGTCGCTGCAGCACGTCGAAGATGGCAACCAACAGAGGTATGTAGCGTACACACACCAAGCGATCCGCATCGTGGAGATGTCCAAGCAGTCGCTGCAGCACGTCGAAGATGGCAACCAACAGAGGTATGTAGTGTGTTGCTGCAGCACGTCGAAGATGGCAACCAACAGAGGTATGTAGTGTGTCGCTGCAGCACGTCGAAGATGGCAACCAACAGAGGTATGTAGTGTGTCGCTGCAGCACGTCGAAGATGGCAACCAACAGAGGTATGTAGTATTCACACACCAAGCGATCCGCCTCGTGGAGATGTCCAAGCAGTCGCTGCAGCACGTCGAAGATGGCAACCAACAGAGGTATGTAGTGTGTTGCTGCAGCACGTCGAAGATGGCAACCAACAGAGGTATGTAGTGTGTCGCTGCAGCACGTCGAAGATGGCAACCAACAGAGGTATGTAGTGTGTCGCTGCAGCACGTCGAAGATGGCAACCAACAGAGGTATGTAGTGTGTCGCTGCAGCACGTCGAAGATGGCAACCAACAGAGGTATGTAGTGTGTCGCTGCAGCACGTCGAAGATGGCAACCAACAGAGGTATGTAGTATTCACACACCAAGCGATCCGCCTCGTGGAGATGTCCAAGCAGTCGCCGCAGCACGTCGAAGATGGCAACCAACAGAGGTATGAAGCGTACACACACCAAGCGATCGCCTCGTGGAGATGTCCAAGCAGTCGCCGCAGCATGTCGAAGATGGCAACCAACAGAGGTATGAAGCGTACACACACCAAGCGATCGCCTCGTGGAGATGTCCAAGCAGTCGCTGCAGCATGTCGAAGATGGCAACCAACAGAGGTATGAAGCGTACACACACCAAGCGATCGCCTCGTGGAGATGTCCAAGCAGTCGCTGCAGCACGTCGAAGATGGCAACCAACAGAGGTATGTAGTGTGTTGCTGCAGCACGTCGAAGATGGCAACCAACAGAGGTATGTAGTGTGTCGCTGCAGCACGTCGAAGATGGCAACCAACAGAGGTATGTAGTGTGTCGCTGCAGCACGTCGAAGATGGCAACCAACAGAGGTATGTAGTGTGTCGCTGCAGCACGTCGAAGATGGCAACCAACAGAGGTATGTAGTGTGTCGCTGCAGCACGTCGAAGATGGCAACCAACAGAGGTATGTAGTATTCACACACCAAGCGATCCGCCTCGTGGAGATGTCCAAGCAGTCGCCGCAGCACGTCGAAGATGGCAACCAACAGAGGTATGAAGCGTACACACACCAAGCGATCGCCTCGTGGAGATGTCCAAGCAGTCGCCGCAGCATGTCGAAGATGGCAACCAACAGAGGTATGAAGCGTACACACACCAAGCGATCGCCTCGTGGAGATGTCCAAGCAGTCGCTGCAGCACGTCGAAGATGGCAACCAACAGAGGTATGAAGCGTACACACACCAAGCGATCGCCTCGTGGAGATGTCCAAGCAGTCGCTGCAGCATGTCGAAGATGGCAACCAACAGAGGTATGAAGCGTACACACACCAAGCGATCGCCTCGTGGAGATGTCCAAGCAGTCGCTGCAGCACGTCGAAGATGGCAACCAACAGAGGTATGTAGTGTGTTGCTGCAGCACGTCGAAGATGACAACCAACAGAGGTATGTAGTGTGTCGCTGCAGCACGTCGAAGATGGCAACCAACAGAGGTATGTAGTATTCACACACCAAGCGATCCGCCTCGTGGAGATGTCCAAGCAGTCGCTGCAGCACGTCGAAGATGGCAACCAACAGAGGTATGTAGTGTGTTGCTGCAGCACGTCGAAGATGGCAACCAACAGAGGTATGTAGTGTGTCGCTGCAGCACGTCGAAGATGGCAACCAACAGAGGTATGTAGTGTGTCGCTGCAGCACGTCGAAGATGGCAACCAACAGAGGTATGTAGTGTGTCGCTGCAGCACGTCGAAGATGGCAACCAACAGAGGTATGTAGTGTGTCGCTGCAGCACGTCGAAGATGGCAACCAACAGAGGTATGTAGTATTCACACACCAAGCGATCCGCCTCGTGGAGATGTCCAAGCAGTCGCCGCAGCACGTCGAAGATGGCAACCAACAGAGGTATGAAACGTACACACACCAAGCGATCCGCCTCGTGGAGATGTCCAAGCAGTCGCTGCAGCACGTCGAAGATGGCAACCAACAGAGGTATGAAGCGTACACACACCAAGCGATCGCCTCGTGGAGATGTCCAAGCAGTCGCCGCAGCATGTCGAAGATGGCAACCAACAGAGGTATGAAGCGTACACACACCAAGCGATCGCCTCGTGGAGATGTCCAAGCAGTCGCTGCAGCATGTCGAAGATGGCAACCAACAGAGGTATGAAGCGTACACACACCAAGCGATCGCCTCGTGGAGATGTCCAAGCAGTCGCTGCAGCACGTCGAAGATGGCAACCAACAGAGGTATGTAGTGTGTCGCTGCAGCACGTCGAAGATGGCAACCAACAGAGGTATGTAGTGTGTCGCTGCAGCACGTCGAAGATGGCAACCAACAGAGGTATGTAGTATTCACACACCAAGCGATCCGCCTCGTGGAGATGTCCAAGCAGTCGCCGCAGCACGTCGAAGATGGCAACCAACAGAGGTATGAAACGTACACACACCAAGCGATCCGCCTCGTGGAGATGTCCAAGCAGTCGCTGCAGCACGTCGAAGATGGCAACCAACAGAGGTATGAAGCGTACACACACCAAGCGATCGCCTCGTGGAGATGTCCAAGCAGTCGCCGCAGCATGTCGAAGATGGCAACCAACAGAGGTATGAAGCGTACACACACCAAGCGATCGCCTCGTGGAGATGTCCAAGCAGTCGCTGCAGCATGTCGAAGATGGCAACCAACAGAGGTATGAAGCGTACACACACCAAGCGATCGCCTCGTGGAGATGTCCAAGCAGTCGCTGCAGCACGTCGAAGATGGCAACCAACAGAGGTATGTAGTGTGTTGCTGCAGCACGTCGAAGATGGCAACCAACAGAGGTATGTAGTGTGTCGCTGCAGCACGTCGAAGATGGCAACCAACAGAGGTATGTAGTGTGTCGCTGCAGCACGTCGAAGATGGCAACCAACAGAGGTATGTAGTGTGTCGCTGCAGCACGTCGAAGATGGCAACCAACAGAGGTATGTAGTATTCACACACCAAGCGATCCGCCTCGTGGAGATGTCCAAGCAGTCGCTGCAACATGTCGAAGATGGCAACCAACAGAGGTATGAAGCGTACACACACCAAGCGATCGCCTCGTGGAGATGTCCAAGCAGTCGCTGCAGCACGTCGAAGATGGCAACCAACAGAGGTATGTAGTGTGTTGCTGCAGCACGTCGAAGATGGCAACCAACAGAGGTATGTAGTGTGTCGCTGCAGCACGTCGAAGATGGCAACCAACAGAGGTATGTAGTGTGTCGCTGCAGCACGTCGAAGATGGCAACCAACAGAGGTATGTAGTGTGTCGCTGCAGCACGTCGAAGATGGCAACCAACAGAGGTATGTAGCGTACACACACCAAGCGATCCGCCTCGTGGAGATGTCCAAGCAGTCGCTGCAGCACGTCGAAGATGGCAACCAACAGAGGTATGTAGTGTGTTGCTGCAGCACGTCGAAGATGGCAACCAACAGAGGTATGTAGTGTGTCGCTGCAGCACGTCGAAGATGGCAACCAACAGAGGTATGTAGTGTGTCGCTGCAGCACGTCGAAGATGGCAACCAACAGAGGTATGTAGTGTGTCGCTGCAGCACGTCGAAGATGGCAACCAACAGAGGTATGAAGCGTACACACACCAAGCGATCCGCCTCGTGGAGATGTCCAAGCAGCTATTTTAAGTCTTGACATAGTAGCTCTCTAAAAGAAGGTGTGGATAGATTTTAAGGTGTTTTATGGGTTCTGTACCTTACAAGGAAAGTATTTCATTCAATCAATTTTTCTGCGGTCTCTTGAAGATGTAAAAAAACTTTAGGGCAACCCAATTAAAAGATACCGCCGCCCGCCATACATGTCACAATTACTCTGAACTTGCTTGATATTCACAAGGGAATCGCAACCTAAAGGGAACTTCCCGTTGATATAGGACTTATAGCACAATTAAAGAGTAAAATCCGAAAACCTTAAGTTTGTATGTACATACATCCATCATAAAAATAGTATTTGTGCGGAACCCTCGGTCCGCGCGTCCGAGTTCACAGTTTGCCGATTTTTTATTGCCTCTTCTCTACCTATATAGAGCTATACGATATAGGGCTTCTGCACGATGGTCTGAGCATATCATTAACGGGGTGTCACGTGGTTGATGTTGGCCTTATACCGAGCATGGGACCTTGCGGGCTGTGTGTGCTTGATGATGTTGGTGAGAAGGCTTCTTCCCCTTTGTGGGTAACCTGAGTCTATGAACATAAACATTTCCATACAAATACATACATTGCTTCTGGCCCCACACTGGGATACCACCCTGTGTCGTGGGAACCAGAAACAGCGACATCACACACATAAACATCCAAGACCTGTGTTTTTTTTACCCCACCAGCCGGGGATCGTACCCGGGACCTCTCGCATAGTCGCATAGGTCGGCAAATGGATATCGCTTTTGACCGATGTTGGTGCTAGTGCAGAATCATGGGTGAAAGTCAAAATCATAACTCTCAATGGAGATGTGGATGGATTTTGAGGTTTTTTATTAATTTCATCACGACATACTTATTTGTGTATTTGTGTATTTGTGTACAGGGGCATCAGTGCTACAGACCGCATCTTTGTGTATTTGTGTACAGGGGCATCAGTGCTACAGACCGCATCTTTGTGTATTTGTGTACAGGGGCATCAGTGCTACAGACCGCATCTTTGTGTATTTGTGTACAGGGGCATCAGTGCTACAGACCGCATCTTTGTGTATTTGTGTACAGGGGCATCAGTGCTACAGACCGCATCTTTGTGTATTTGTGTACAGGGGCATCAGTGCTACAGACCGCATCTTTGTGTATTTGTGTACAGGGGCATCAGTGCTACAGACCGCATCTTTGCCGTGATTCGGGACCTCGCTGGCTCTAACAAGACTGTGAAGATGGCTGACGTCATAGAGCGATGCGTCGACAAGGGATTCAAGCCGGACCAGGTACTTATAACTTAATTATTTTTTGACAAACTTTGATTAGCCTAACGGGTAGTGACTGCCTACGAAGCTGACGGTCCTGGATTCGAATCCCTGTAAGGACAAATATTTGTGTGATGAACATGAATAATTGTTTCTTAGTCTTGGGTGTTTTCTATGAATTTACACTTATGTAAATATTTATATTTATCTCTATTAAATATATCGTCGTCTAGTAGCCATAACACAAGCCTTGTTGAGCTTAGTTTGGGACTAGTTCTATTTGCGTAATATTGTGTCCTCTAATAAAAAATAAAATTACATACGTTGCTTCTGGCATGTAGTGTTTTTTTCAATACATAATGCCTATACTATAGTATCTGTATCTTATTATGATTTCAGCAGTGTTCGGTAAGTAACGACGCCACAAAGTTAACTTACAACCGCTAGGAATGCGTTTCCCCTCCCTCTCGCTCGCTCTCGCCCTCGATGCGTCAGTGCAACGGTAACGAACGCTATGACGTCATCAGAGCGAGGTGCCAAGTTTACTTTGGCGTGTAGTACAATTTAATCCTAGAGCGTCAGGGCACGGCCGCAACCCACGAACTAATTTAATTAAAGTTGTGTCTTATCTTTTCCAGGTGGATGCCTGTATCGAGGAGTATGAGAATCTCAACGTATGGCAGGTGAATCAAGTGAGAACGAAGGTAACCTTTATGTAAACGGATCATAAGGATCGTTTTGCCGAATTGTACCTTTATTGAATAAGTATACCCGTGTGTCTGAAGTGAATGTTTTCATGAGTCTGTTAAAAATAAGGTTAATTTTGACGTGTTTTATTGATTGATTAGTTACAATAAACAAGTAATGATTCGGAACCAAGTATTTAATTGAGCATTAATAAAGTGGGATAAAATAACTATGAATTTTATTGCATGATTCGCACATCTTAGAAAACCTCCTTAATAATCAGTTTTCAATGGTTTTATAGCGTCACTTCATAGTTTTCAAACTACTGTCGTAAACTAAGTACCCCGGTATTCCCTTAAGTCTAACTAGTCTAAAACATTATCTATGAGTATTTTAACTGCATCTACTTAGCTGCCGGTTCGGCTTTTACCAAAATACCTGGAACTATGAAGCCGTCATAAATTATTTCGTCCAATATTTAACACAGCGAGGCTTGCCAAGTGGCCAGCTCTGAGCCAAGATTGAAAGTTCAGTGGTGCATAGTGAAGCCAGCCTGTAATAGCTATTTACTATATAAGCTACAAGTGCCGAATGTAGGTGATTTCCGACGAGTGGCACTTTTATTCACGAGCGAGTGTACAAGTCGAGACGAGTCGGAAATCATCTTAACTCAAACTCAAACTCAAAAGTACTTTATTACTGTAGATATTTACATATTCTTAGCAAACGTCATTTTTTGCCTCTTCTCTACATTGGACCACTGTGGGAGAAGAAGGGCGTAGAAACTCCCACAGATTGATTTTTAGATCTCTTTTAAAAATAGGTTGTGCTTAACTAATACAATTATGATCTATTTTTATTTAATAAGGTGGAATAAATAATTACAAAATTATTAACAGCAAGGTCTGTGTTGAGCCAGATTAACCCCATACAGTCCTGTCATTTAAGTAATCTTGAACATTGTAATATCCCTTTTTCGACAAAGTTGCTTTAACATGCTTTTTAAATTGCTCAAATGGCAATTTCAAAATCTCCAGAGGTATCTTATTGTAGTAGAGAATGCACTGACCCTTGAAAGAATTGCTAACCTTCGCGAGTCTAAAACGGGGCGCACATAGTCTGTGATTATTTCTTAGGTAAACATTACAGCTATCGCTAAGTTTGGAAAATGTTGTAAGGTTCTTGCGTACATACATTATATTTTCGAAAATAAATTGACTAGCTACTGTTAGTATGTCAATTTCTTTAAAAAGCTCTCTTAAGGAGTCTGTTCGTTTTAAATTATAAATTGCTCGAATAGCTCTTTTCTGTAAAATAAAAATAGTTTCTGCTTTCCCCCACAACAAGATACCATAGGACATCACACTATGAAAGTAACTAAAATATACTAGCCTAGATGTAGCCACATCCGTGCTTTGTCTGATGTTCCTAACAGCGTAAGCCGCAGAACTTAATTTACCAGCCAATTTATCTATGTGGGGTCCCCACTGCAATTTGCTATCAATGGTTATTCCAAGAAACTTCGTATCATTTACTAATTCTAACGTGCTGTTGTCTAACACTAAACTGGTCTCAACTTGCCTGACATTTGGAAGTGAGAATTTGATACACTTGGTTTTACCAGCGTTTAACAATAAATTATTAACTGTGAACCAATTCAAGGTTAAAGACAATACACCATTAACATCATCAAATTCTCCTTTTTGTCTTTCAATTTTGAAGACCAGTGAAGTATCATCAGCAAACAACACTATGTCAGTTAATTTCTCCACCATGAAAGGCAGATCATTAATATATACCAGGAATAAGAAAGGGCCTAATATGGAACCTTGTGGAACGCCCATTTTAACACCCGATCCATCAGATTTTACGCCGTTAACTTCTGCCTTTTGAATTCTATTGCTTAGGTATGATCTTAGTAGATCCAACGCTTTATTTCTAACTCCGTAATGATTTAATTTAATTAATAGCGTATTATGATCAACACAATCAAACGCCTTCGACAGGTCGCAAAAAACTCCGATAGCATCCTGTGCGGCCTCCCATGCAGAATAAATATGAGATATAAGGGTAATACCTGCATCCGTAGTCGATTTACCCCTAGTGAAACCGTATTGTTTGGCATGGAGTTGTTTTGTACGGTTGAAGTGTAAGAGCATTTGATTGAGTATAATATTTTCAAATATTTTACTTAGTGTTGGAAGAACAGATATTGGTCTGAAATTTGAAGGATCACCCTTATCTCCCGACTTGAACAGAGGTATCATTTTACTGTGTTTCATGAGGTCTGGGAAAGCCCCATCGTCAACACATTTATTGAATATATAAGCTAAGTGTGGGGCTATAACTAGAATTACTGAACCAATGACTTTGACTGATATACCCCACAGGTCTTCCGTATTTTTTAAGTTAAGTAATTTAAACGTTTTGAAAATTTCCTGGGGATATACATGATGAAATTTTAAATATACATTACTGGCGCTAGTGTTATTTTTTAATAAAGTCTGCTTCATATGGAGATGAATTTAGACGGTCTGTTGTGAGTAAGGGTACATTGGTGAAGAATGTTTCAAAAGCTCGAGCAACATCAGCGCTGGATTTAACAACATCATCACCTATCTTTAGGCAGAAATCATTGTCCCTTGGTATAACTTTGCCAGTTTCGCGGTTTATTATTTGCCAAACTGTTTTCATTCTATTATTTGAAATTTGAATTTTTCTATTAATGTGTAAAGTTTTTGCAGTTCTACAAACCAACTTGAAAGTTTTGGAATATTTTTTAACGTAGTCATGAAATTTTCGATCAAAGTTATAGGTTTTTTGTTCATAAAGGTCATATAAGATAACTCTACTTTTACGAATTCCAAACGTTGCCCAGTCATTAAATTTAGATTTACCGTTGTAGTCACTGACTTTCTTTAATTTAAAAACTTTATTGAATTCTGTCTGAATAATGCTGAAGAAGTCTGAGTAGATTTTGTTTGGGTTCTGTTCATCAAAATCCGGTACTGGCAAATTTATATCTAACTTTTTCATATACGTCTCTAGTCTATGGGATGTAATAGGCCTATAAAATGATGGATCAGTCCTATTTTTACTGGCAATTGGGAATGAAACTGTTTGACCACTGTGATCGGAGGGTAAGCAGTTAATGACATTTTTACTTGTGAATGCACAGTCACAAAATACGTTATCTAAGCAAGTTTGGCTGGTAAGTGTAATTCTGGTCGGCTCTAGAAATATATGACATAAATTAAATGATTTGAACAGAGTTATTAATCGTTGTTTCAATGTTGTATCTACAAGCAAATCTACATTAAAATCGCTACAAATAATTAACTTTTTTCTGTTATTACAAAGTATAATGAGGGCATCCTCCATAATTTTCTCGAACATTTCAAAATTGCCATGGCCGTTTTCATCTCTCGGAGGTCTGTAGACAAAAACAATAATATGACTATCCAACTCAACACAGGATACCTCTATTTGTCTTTCTACAGTAAGTGCAAGAATATCTTTCCGTTGTTTCACCTTAATATTATTTTTTACTAAGATTAAAGAACCACCTCTATCGGCAGTCTTTCTATTGTAACAACTGACAATTTTGTAATTATTTATGTTAAAAGACATCATATTTTCCTTTAACCAGTGTTCTGTAATACAAATAACATCGGTGTCTGAATGATTAAGAAATAATTCTAATACAAGTTCTTTGCCAGGTAGCCCCTGCATGTTTTGATGGGAAATATTTAAGTGGGGCTTACCCTTTGTCCTAGTATTTTTCATTTGATTGCCAGAAAACCCTTGCTTATTTTGTAAAATTTTCTTATGTTTTGGGGGGTCCTCTTTTGTCGAACTATCTAGTTTAAAACACTACTATTAGTACTAATACTAACTAAAACTGAAGGCGACTGCGTTATAGTATTTACAACTGTGTCGCATATATTATACGCTAACAATGTAGCTACTCGTTTTTTTGTTTTATGAGACAGGTACAGGTTTAGGTAGTATCCTGAGTCAAAGTAAAGTTATGAATAAAATTATTCATGTCGAAATATAAAATAGCATCACTATGATGACACGTTATATTGTATAGATGCATGTTCATTCTATGTACACTTTTATTTTGTTTCCCCGATAAATTAGAACAATAAGGAAAGTTACATAGAATAAACTTGCACTTCGTCTTATTATATAAATTGAGCAGTACCTCTATACCGGTATCTAATGCACTCCGACTAATGTTTGAGTGGTTTCCTACCATAATAACAATGGTAGTATTTTCATCAAAATTCCCTACAGCTACCTTTTTTATAATATCCTCAAAGGAACTATTAGGACAACAATTATTTGTCACTTGTTGCTTAAGGCCATAATGCAAAAACATACCAAAATCTACACCTATCTTATCTGAATAAACTACAGTTCTTACTTACTTACTCACGTGTATCATGCAACGTTTTACTAGGCACTGTGCGAGGAATTTAGAAATAGCTGGCTTATTTGAACTGCATGCGCGCTCAGCATATCTACTACTGCGCATGTGCGCAATTAGCTGCCACGTCGTATCGCAGAAAGACAGGTGCAAAATATATGTTGAGCTGTGAAATATATATAGCTTGGAAATGTGGCGATAGATGGTCTGTAATGGGGCCGCAAAACAATGAATGAAGTTAACCAGCGCCCTTATTCAGTAACCCAAATCGACATAAAACTCTGGACATCTGACAGTTTTCCCATAGACTTAACGTCAATTTGACACTAAATGCGACCTGCGTGGGATTTGAGTTACTGAATAAAGGTGCAGCACAACAATAGTAGATTATGCACCGAGGGTATAAAGGTGCAGCACAACAATAGTAGATTATGCACCGAGGGTATAAAGGTGCAGCACAACAATAGTAGATTATGCACCGAGGGTATAAAGGTGCAGCACAACAATAGTAGATTATGCACCGAGGGTATAAAGGTGCAGCACAACAATAGTAGATTATGCACCGAGGGTATAAAGGTGCAGCACAACAATAGTAGATTATGCACCGAGGGTATAAAGGTGCAGCACAACAATAGTAGATTATGCACCGAGGGTATAAAGGTGCAGCACAACAATAGTAGATTATGCACCGAGGGTATAAAGCACTGTTTAATGTCACGGGCGCGATATTGAATCCTGAACGATCGCTCGTTATGAGTTATTCCCGGGCAAAGGCCACGGCGAGCCGAATGGAACACATTTTCAATAATACAAAACCCGCGATTGTTGCAGGACGCTGCAACTGGAATAATGTAGCAAACAATAATTTTCACATTCATTTACTTTATATATACATAAAAAGGTGTTTTTAGTCAGGAATCAGTCTTAATGCATTCGCTTCGCTCGGGAGTTAAATCTGGGGTCCTTAGTAGCGTTTAGGAATCAATATCGCGCCCGTGACATAAAACAGTGCATTTCCCCTTGGTGAGTAATCTACTATTTCATCACATCTTTTCGTAATTCATCTTATTTATTTATTTTATTTTATTTCATTGTACCGCGTCTCAACGAGGAAGCTCCCTTGGGAGGCAAAGTAACCTAAAGAGCGAGTAGATTGTACAACTTGTGCTTAAAGAAGCCATTATTCCCGACAAATAAAAACTCTATTATTCTCCGACAAATAAGGTGCAGGACTTGGACCTCTACTACATTACCGGCTTAACCAATAAGTAACGAACATTTGCTGTCCAAATAGTTCATTTGTAGATCTTATAAATAAAATTAGTCGTGGTATCTATGATGAGTACAGCACTATTCTAATTATGGTGCGAAATCATTCAAACATTTTTTGCAGCGATTTGAATAAAAGTGTTAACACTTCTAGGCTTACTTAGTAGGATGAAATGGAAATTTATACTATGCAATTTTCCATACGCCTGTAATTTGACAACAAAACAAATCTGTGGATAGAATGAATATTCATTTATTTAATTTAACGTGTCATCGCAGCGATGCTATTTTAATATTGTTAATTAATAATTTTATTCATATCTTTACTCTGACTCGGGATACGTTGTACCTGTCTAATAAATATAGAAAATTATTAGGTACATTGTTAGCATATAATTATATATAGTTGGTTTAACCTAGTTTAACTTGACATCAGCTGTTTTTATTAAAGAAACCTGCTTATGTTAAGGGTAAGATAGTCTGCACCCCTAGTGGGAATTCACCACTTAATCATACTTTGCATGCAACATTGGAATTTGTACCAAATAATTTAAATTAGTTCATAAGACAATAGAGAAAATCTCTAGCATACAAGAGCCAAACAAATATGTCACAGGTAAGCCCCACTTAAATATTACCCATCAAAACATCCAGGAGCTACCTGGAAAAGAAGTATTAATTAGAATTTTTAAAAAAAATCTCACATCGTTGTAATGTGTACTACAGAGCATTGATTAAAGGAAAATATGATGTTTTAACATAAATAATTACATAATTGTCAGTTGTTACAATAAAAGACTGCTGATAGAGGTGGTTCTTTAATCTTCGTAAAAAAATATATTAAGGTTAAAGAATTGAAAGATATTCCTGCACATACTGTTGAAATACAAATAGTGGTATCCCGTGTTGAGTTAGATAGCAATATTATGGTATGTGTTCACAGACCTCCGAGGGATGAAAAAGGCCATGGCAATTTTAAAATATTTGAGAAAATTATGGAGGAAGCCCTCACTACACTATGTAATAACAGAAAAAAGTTAATTATTTGTGGCGATCTTAATGTAAATTTGCTTGTAGACAACAATGATACAACGATTTATAACTTTATGCAAATCTTTTAATTTATGTCATGTATTTCTAGAGCCGACTAGAATTATACTTACCAGCCACAATTTTTTACGTTTTTTATGACTGTGCATTCACAAGTAGAAATGTAATTAATCGCTTACCATCCGATCACAGCGGTCAAACAGTTTTATTCCCAATTGCTAGCAAGGATAAGACTGATCCATAATTTATAGGCCTGTTAAATCCCATAGACTAGAGACGTATACGAAAAACTTAGATATAAATTTGCCAGTACCGGATTTTAATAAACAGAGCCCAAAAAAAAACCTTTCCGTCTTCTTCAGCATTATTCAAACTTAATTCAATAAAAAAATTAGAGAAAGTCAGTGACTACAACGGTACATATATAAAATTTCATCGTGTAATATCCCCAGGACATTGTCAAAAGATTTAGATTACTTAACTTAAAAATACTGAAGACCTGTGGGGTATATCAATCAAAGTCATTGGTTCAGTAATTCTAGTTATAGCCCCTACACTTAGCTTATATATTCGATAAATGTGTTGACGATGGAGCTTTCCCAGACCTCATGAAACACAATAAACTGATACCTCTGTTGAAGTCGGGAGACAAGGGTGATCCTTCAAATTTCAGACCAATATCTGTATTCCAGCACTAAGTAATTTTTTTGACTTCAATCAAATGCACTCACACTTTAACCGTACAAAACAACTCCACGTCAAACTATACGGGTTCACTAGGGGTAAATCGACTACGGATGCAGTTATTACCCGTATATCTCATATTTATTCTGCATGTGGCGCATTGTGCCGCACAGGATGCTATCGCAGTTTTTTGCGATCTGTCGAAGGCATTTGATTACGTTGATCATGAAATTACATCATTACGGGGTTAGAAATAAAGCGTCGGATCTACTAAGATCACACTTAAGCAATAGAATTCAAAAGGCAGAAGTCAACGGCGTTAAATCTGATGGATCGGGTGTAAAAATTGGCGTTCCACAAAGTTCCATATTATGCCCTTTCTTATTCCTGGTATATATTAACAATCTGCCTTTCATGGTGGAGAAATTGACTGACAGTGTTGTTTGCGGATGATAATTCACTGGTCTTCAAAATTGAAAGACAAAATCAAGATTTTGATGATGTTAATGGCGTATTGTCTTTAACCTTGAATTGGTTCACATTTAATAATTTATTGTTAAACGCTGGTAAAACCAAGCGTATTGTTACGCCGGTAGGTTAGGTCAAAAACTTTGAACGTCAATTTCAGTGCTTTAGAGGCGTTTTCAGCAGGCTGAAAATTCATTTCAGGTCGTTTCAGAAGTTGCTCTATCACATATCTAAAGATCGAAATTTCACCCAAGTTGCCGTCGTTTTCAGGCGCCTGAAACATGTTTTCAGTCCGTTTCAGGGCAACCTCTATCAGATGACGCCATAACCTGAAAACCCGTTTTCAGGCGTTTTCAGGACCCCTTATGGGCCTCTGAAGCACAAATCGTTATATGGCGAAATATCCGGTAGGAGTGACAGAGATAGCACTTCTAGAAAGAGATAGCTATACTCGGAACATTCGAGAAGTGTGTGACAGAGATAGCACTACTAGAAAGAGATAGCTATACTCGGGACATTCGACAAGGGAGTGACAGAGAGAGTGCACCATTAGAGAGAGACATATATGGTCTCGAATGTTCTCGGCCCGCACGCTGGTCTTTACTAGAATATTCGCGATATGTGTGGACAATGTGTCCAGAGCGGCTCCGCGGGATATAAAAGGCGCCGACGGCCGGCGCGAGTTTAGCACTGCAGCGCACCCTGGACATCTTGCCCGACTGGCTCGCCAAGTGGCGACTGTCCGTCAATGTTGGGAAAACGCAGGCGCTCATCACAGGCCAGAGTCTCCTTCCACCATCGCTCCAGCTCCAGGGACAGCAAATCGAGTGGTCTTCGCAGGTGAAGTACCTGGGAGTGACTATTGATCGCCGGCTCACCATGAAGCAGCACGTTGACAACGTCGTCAGCCAGGTCAAGGTGGCACGCGCCAAGCTGCGTCCACTTTTCGACTCCAGCCTCCCTCTGAGGGCGAAGCTCGGGATCTACAAGACCTACGTGAGATCCCGCCTCACCTACGCGGCTCCGGCATGGTACGCCCTGTGCTCGGAGACGAACAAACGGAGACTCCGAGCCCAAGAGAACCTCTCTCTGCGTACCATCGTCGGCGCCCCCCGCTACGTGAGGAACGCGACAATCCAGAGGGACCTAAGATGGGAAACCGTGGACCAGTTTGTCCAGAGGCTGGCGAAGGTCATGTTCGCGCGTGCGGATGCATCACACCTTCCGCACATCGCCGAACTGGCGCCGCACCACGCGCGCCCGCCCGACCGCCGCCGCCTGCTACGCGACCTGGTTGCCTAGCCGGCGATCACCCACTGCATACCAGCGCCAAAAGAAGACCACCGCCCGCAGGGGCCATCCGATGACCTGTCCACAGGAGTGGACAGAGGCGATTCTTCGGGAAGAGGTCCGTCGACCTGACCCCGACTCCCCACGCCCCAGAAAGGGTGCGTGAGAAGATAATGAAGAAAAAGCGAGTTTAGTTACATTTTAACTGCGATCGAGTGCTAGTACAAGGATAATCGGAGAGAAAGGCTCTTCGTGTGAATAGTGTGTGTGTTTTAATTAGTGGATTTTGAGTACAGTTCGTGTGAATTGTAAGTGCGTTTATTGGGTAATAAAGTGAGTGTTTTATTTAGTGGATTAATTCGTGCTTTTCTATCAAATACGAACCCCCACGCTCGTAACAGTATTAAATTCTCACTTCCAAATGTCAGGCAAGTTGAAACCAGTTTAGTGTTAGACACCAATACGTTAGAATGATACGAAGTTTCCTGGAATAACTATTTATAGCAAATTGCAGTGGGGACCCCGACCCCACATATATAAATTAGCTGGTAAATTAAGTTCCGCGGCTTGCGCTGTTAGGAAGATCAGACAAAACACGGATGTGGCTACATCTAGTATAGTATATTTTAGTTACTTTCATAGTATCATGTCCTATGGTATCTTGTTGTGGGGGAAAGCAGCGGATATTCAAACGACTTTCATTTTACAGAAAAGAGCTATTCGAGCAATTTATAATTTAACAGAACAGACTCGTTAAGAGAGCTTTTATAGTAGTTTATGTGACTGCTACATAATGGAGGGCATTTTTAATGCCTAATTATGTACAGTTACATACACTAGTTTATCTACACACATATCATATATATCATATATATATATATACCGACGATGTTCGTCATCCAACATGTTCGTCACGAACAACACCGAGCAACCACAGACCAACAGCGGACCACACCCAAGCGATATTTGACAGTTGAAGAATCGCTTGACGTTTCGGAACGCAGTCTTGTGGTTTATCTGTCAGACTCAACCACCCTCCACGACACGGCCATTCTGCCGCATCACACGTCCTCGTGTGCGCCTGCAAAGAAAATACTCTACAGGTACTCTAATATACACTCGGTCAATCCTGACCAACAATAAGAGGGTCCTGACAGACTTACAACAGATCACATCTATTCACAGTCATGATAAACATTGTAGGCATCAACCTTTCACATTTGGATCAACATTTTCAATCAAAGTTACATCACTCTATACAATTCATCTTCTAAGTATTCACACGCGAAAATATCTGAAGGTTTCAATAAATCTTTTCTAATTTGCATTATCGGTTTGGTTTATCTCTGAACAAATCAACTCAATCAATTATTTACATCACACATATTGCCACGCTTAGTCAAACACACAAGGTATATCACAATACGTAGTCGCCTCTCTCGAGCGACTCACAAGACTCACTATACTATGGCATCGTCTATATCGAACGATCCATCTGCAGTGCCTCCATCGAGCACAACCCTAATGGCCACGCCTCCATCGAGCGATTCATCTGCAGTGCCTCCATCGAGCACAAAGTACGCTTTCGCCTATATCGAGCTAGAGCATACTATCATCGCAACATACATACTCAGCACCTCCCTCGTATGCTATGCAAGCTAAGCAATATGTGGACTAGGCCCAGCGACCTCTTCAGTTTCAGGATCATCAGACTCTACATCAGAAATAACCACGCAACCTTCAGGCATTTTTCGCAAGCGATCATGAGCATACTTGTATGTTCTCCTAGAGTTTAAGGATTTTAGCATGTACCGATCGCTGTCTAAAATTCTAGCACTCTAAACGGTCCTTTATACTCTGGGTCAAGTTTGGTCTGATTACGTTCTTCGTTTTGTAACAGCACAAAGTCACCTACTGAGAATTTGTCAAGTCCAGCCTTGTTAGAGTCAAATCGTCTTTTATAGTATTGGGAGTTCTTTTCGATATTATCGACAGCCTGGGACCTAACGTGTTCTAGGTCAACGGTATTCTCTTCTGTCGCAAACATCATGTCAAGGGGTCTAGCAATTCTACCAATGAGCAGTTCTAGGGGGCTCGACTGAGTGACTCGGCTTTGAGTACAATTAAGCGCTAATTGAACCTCGGGAAGAGCTTCTTGCCACGATTTGTCTCCGGACTCTACAACAGTCAGCATATTTTTAAGCGTACTCATTACGCGCTCTACTTGTCCATTCGATCTACTACTTCCAGTTGCTATCAAGTGAAGTGTTATGTTAGAGCTTTCGCAAAACTCTCGGAACTCTCGGCTCGCAAAACATCTACCTTGGTCGACGATAATACGCGTAGGCGCGCCAAAGAGAGAGGAAGCAAACTTAACAGCTCGGATGCTGTTCGCGGTGTCTATATTGGGAGTATAATGCAGGAGAACGTACTTCGTAAATGCGTCAATGAGGACAAAAACGTATTCCTTCCTATCATTCTTGCCACTTAATTTACCTGTAGCATCAATGTGTACCGTATGCCACGGAATGGCGACTTTGGGGATTGGATGTAGTTGGGCTTGGATTTTTCCTGAATGACCCTTGGAAACTTTGCATGTCACGCAATTGTCTACAAATTTCCTAACATATTTCGACATGTGCTCGAACCAATAGAGATCATACAGTTTTTCGAGCGTTTTCTCCCAACCCAAGTGCATCAAGGTCTCATGCGTGTTATTTATGACAGACCATCTAAGAGATTGGGGCAAAATTGGCAGGCAACGTGATTTTCCGTGACGTTGTATTTTGCGGTATAGTATACCAGATCGTACTTCATAGGTCTTTTCTAAGTCATCAGTCAGTCGGTGTTCATGCAAGTCCTCTACAATTTTAGCGATCTCGGTATCTTTCTGCTGTTCTGCCATTAGCCAGTTGTCAGTAAGCTCAGCAACATCTACCCGTTTTGGCGTGACTTTAACTACCTCCTTAGGTGCTGGTGCCGGCAAAGGGTTTCTTGAGAAAAAGTCGACATGGCACATACGGTCACCCTTCCTGTGTATGATGTCAAAATCGAAGGATTGCAAAAAGGCCCACCACCTATGGACTCTTGGAGTGAGATCCAGCTTCTTGCGTGATGACTGCGACGAATTACAATCCGTTACAACAAGGAACTTGCGGCCATGTAGGAAGTGCCGGAAATGTTTGATAGCATTAACAACCGCGAGCGTCTCTAACTCGTAAGAGTGATACTTTGACTCAGCGGGAGTAGTGCGCTTGCTGAAGTAGGCAACTACACGAGGTTTTCCGTCTTTCTTTTGGAATAGGATTGCTCCATACCCTACTGCACTCGCATCGGTGTGTAACTCGATGGGACAATCGGGATCAAAGATGATGAGAACCGGTTCGTTGGTCAACACTGAGATAATTTTCTGTCTAACAGCTTCGTGCTTAGGATCCCAATCGATTTTCCCTTTTGAAGACGTCAAACTATACAGCGGGGCCATGATCTGTGAGAAGCCAGTAACGAACTGCCGGAAATTAGACGCTAGGCCAATAAATTGGCGTAGCTGTGTCACGGTTTCTGGGGGTGGTAAAGCAGTAAGGGCTTGAATCTTTTTGGGATTTGGTCTTATCTCACCTTGACGAACAATATACCCCAAGTATTCAACCTCTTCCTTAAGAAAGGCACACTTCTTGAAGTTTAATGAGAAGCCCTATTCGGTGAGAACCTTCAAAACGGTAGTGAGTCGTTCAATACCCTCTTCAATTGTAGACGCTACAATTAGGACATCATCCATGTACACCACAACAAAGGAATTGGTCATATCTCCCAAAGCACGACTAATTGCGCGCTGAAACACAGATGGTGCGTTGCGGAGGCCAAAAGGCATTGTCACGTATTCAAACTGACCCTGCGGAGTCACAAAGGCCGTTCGTTCGATAGAGTCAGGATGAATTGGAATCTGGTGGAAACCAGACGCCATATCTAGAGTCGTGAAATAAACTCCACCATGCAGGCGAGCTATTTGATCCGAAATCAACGGCAAAGGGAATCGGTCAGGGACTGTGTTATCATTGAGCTATCTATAGTCCACGCAAAGTCTGTAATTACCGTCCTTTTTAGTGACTAGAAGGATGGGACTCGCAAACGGCGAAGAGCTAGGATGAACAACGCCAGCACTAATGAGTTCGTCAACTCGCTCTCGGACTACCATCTTTTCCTCTGAGGACATACGATAAGGTCTACGACAAACTGTCTTATTTTGATCAATGAGCCGGATTTGCATCGGTTCAGTCTGAGCTGGGTGATCAGGAATACCCGTGATAAAATGATCCTTGAAATCATTCACAACTTCAAGTAGTTTCGATCTAGCGTCATGGGGAATGTCAGTGTCAACAGTGTCAAGGTCAAAGTCTAAGTCCATGTTATTCAGTGTACAAACTTTAACTATCTTTATTCTAGAAAACTCTATTTTTTCAGCAGTCAGAATAACACTTAGTCCTTGTGAAAGAACCTCACGTCCAATCAGGATATTTTGTCGCAAACAATGGTCTGCTGTGTCTTCCGCCACTCCAGCTATATATTAAGCAGGAGGCCGCGTCATCTGCGGTGAGACTCAACACCTTAGGACTTTGGAGGAAAAACAGGACCTCACACACCGCCATCCTAGGGGAAGTTTACAAAAAATTTCCCATCTCTATGGCTTGCAGTGACAGAATCCCTAAACAATTTGTTTTTGACAAAAAATACAATATACAGTTACATGAAGACCATCGGGTTGAGGGGCTCGACGTTAAAGAGCTCAGAATTTTTACCGATGGTTCAAAAACTGAAGCAGGCACTGGTTCAGGCACCTTCTCGGAGGACCTAAACATCAAGATGGCCATTCCACTGGGTGCCCATAATACTGTCTTTCAAGCTGAATGCATGGGCATCATCTCGGCCGCTAATGCCATAGCATCGAGAAAGGTAAGAGATTCCTCCATTCGAATCCTCTCGGATAGCATGGCCGTCCTACAAGCCCTAAATAGCAACACTATTAACTCAGGGCTAATCTACGAGTGTCACAAACGACTAATGGAGGTATGTCAACACAACCGCGTAATCCTTCAATGGATAAAAGGACACAGCGGATCAAGAGGTAACGATGCAGCGGATGAGTTGGCGCGTAAAGGATCTAGCTTGACAGCGTATGGTCCCGAACCTATCATCCCTCTTCCCTTCAAGATGGTACGCTCATTTCTGAGAGAGTCGACCAGGAATGATCATGCCACTCTTTGGACAAACCATGAGGAGTGCAGGCAGGCTAAGCTGGCCTTGCCGTCCCCTAGCGCTAGGCTGGCTAAGACCTTGCTTCGACTTAGTAGGCCGCGCATGCGACTGGTAACTGCAGCACTTACTGGCCATGGTTTCTTTAACAAACATCTATATGTCCTAGGTGTTACCGACAGCCCCCTTTGCAGAGCCTGCTTGGAGGCAGAAGAAACGGCTGCTCACGTCCTCATGGAGTGCACAGGAGTAGCGGACTACAGGGCTAAACACCTCGGTCAATCGAGGGACCTTCCAGGGATAGTCGGTGACGTAAAGGGCCTACTGGCGTTCCTGGAGGAGTTGGGTTGGCTCGAATGATGTCGCATTCCCACCCACACGCAAAATAGGCGCTTTCGTCGTCGAGTTGCGGAAACCAGCCCGTCTTACAATTGACAATTGACAAATTGATTGGTCTGGTAAGACATGTAAAAGCACTTCGAAACAAATGCCGTCAATCTCTACCACAGAGAGAATCTGAAAAGTACTGAAAACACTCGTCTGTCCAATGGCAGTCATAGTGACAACCTGATTTTGTCGTTTTCCATTGAATTTTCCGCTAACGGACTCCTTAATGAGCGAGCACTCTGCACCTGAGTCATAGCAGAATGAAAACGACTCACCTGAGTGTCTCAAACGTCCAGAAGGTCCAGTGACCTCACACAGGTCGACTCTCTTGACCGGAGACGCACCAGCTTGTCCACCACTGGTCGTCTTGTCACCACTGGAAGGTCTTTTACAGTTCTTCGCGTAGTGCCCCACACCACGGCAGTTGAAGCAGGTAATGACCGGAATTGGCGGCGGAACCGAAGACGTTGAATCTCGCGGCGGCGCTCGTACATCTCGTGCAGGAGTAAAGCTTCGTCGCTGTTGCTTGCATTGGGCGGATTTGTGCCCCAATTTTCCACATTTTGAATCGCTTCTGGTCAGGTTCATCATTGTCGGAGGACTTCCTCTTCAGAAATGACATCGCTTGTAGCTCTTTTTGCATTTTCTCACGCGTTAGTATCTCCGTTGTAAACGCTAGGCGCTGTACTCGCGGCTCAGCAAATTGAGAAAGATGTGCAAGGATACTTGAGATGGCTATTTCTTCAGTTGTCATCTTTTTCCAGCGAGACACCAACGTCGTCAACATTGTAGCTGCATAGGCTGCTTAGGTTTCCCCTTCTTTCGGCCGGTTGTTGTTGAGATTTATCAGAAATGCAGCCGGAGTATCTTGGCGATCATATCTCGCGATGAAAAGGTCCTTGAACTGCAGCCAGGTCATGCCAGGGAAGGTTACTTGCGAGAGCCATGTCGAGGCAGACCCTTTAAGAGCTTTGCTCAACGCAATCACTAGCGAAGCTCCATGAAGATTTCGCTCACTCATGCATAAATCGGCGGTAGTTACCCATGCGCGTGCATCGCCATGTTTCTCGGGATCAAACGCAGGTAAATGAAGCTTCTCATGTAGCTGTGGCACGCTGATAGCTTTGATTAGCGCCAGAAAGTTTTTATTTTGTTGTTCCATCATAAGGCGCCACTTTTCCTCATTGTCACCTGTGTTTCCTTGTCCAGAGCAGGTCGCAGTTGGATTGAATCCCACTTCTGATGACGGGGGAACGGCAGGGATGGCTGGATCCGAGCAGATATCGGCAGGCTCATCACTGTCGGACATCTTCCAAGGCAGACAATGATGTTTCTCCAATTTTAGAAATAATAAGTCAGGCGTGAAGATCTTGATCCGTTTTATAATCAGCAATCAACAGAATTTCAAACAATAACGTGATTTACAAGATTCACACAGATTTCAAAATGAAACGAGGCGAGTTCCGCTGTTGCGTCTGCTTGCTCGACAAGTCACGATTTTCTTCCTTTATGAATCACCAAATGTGTTCGCCCCACAGAACCATAAAGACACATCAAGCACCACAGATTAACCAACCATGTTCGTTACCGACGATGTTCGTCATCCAACATGTTCGTCACGAACAACACCGAGCAACCACAGACCAACAGCGGACCACACCCAAGCGATATTTGACAGTTGAAGAATCGCTTGACGTTTCGGAACGCAGTCTTGTGGTTTATCTGTCAGACTCAACCACCCTCCACGACATATATATATATATATATATCATATATATATCAAAAGCAATTAACAATAAGAAATTTATTAAGCAAAAGATTCATGAAAATAAGTACAGAGAATATAAGTAAGATATGCATTCTAGTTCAAGACGTGTGGGACTGCCGCTCCATCCTCATATAGGCCTGTGCGATTCCACCTATGGCGGGTGCCGCGGATGCACATGCTGCTAGCCCTGATGATGGCGGTTTGAATTCTTGCTCGTAGCCAGCCCATTATTGTGGCAGGGGTCCGGTTCCAGCGGTCCGCCAGCGTTTCGGCGAGGTGTTTAGTGAATGATATCATTTGTGGAGCAAAAACTCCGTCGACAGAGGTTACTAAAGGGGTGAAGGTGGTGTGGCGCGTCTCGCATGGGTCGCAGTACTTCCTTTTCTTTTCTTCTTCAGCTGAACGAAGGACAGCCGCTACGGGGCGTGATGCGTGGGAGGGAGCGTCGGTGTCTATGACACGGATATCAAATAACGCCTCCCTCTGGGCAATCCATACCCCCCGACAAGCCAAGTCTCCGCGCAGCCCAGTATCGCCTTCGGAGATGACTGGCTCTTTCGTGACGTTTCCCCAGGCTTGCTGGCACAGTTCACAGAAAAGATCCCTTATTTCGTTATGTCTGCGTGTGATAAGGCCACCTGTTTTGCAGCACAAGGCGTGGTCCACGTTGAAGTTGTCATTGCCGCAGCCGTCGCAAGTCGCAGGCATGGAGATTGGTGTGCGGTGGTATCTTATGGCCAGGGCATCTCTAAATTCGTGGGGTGATAAGTCGAAGTTGTCTTTTCTTGTCGGTATTACTGAAAGCCATGTTGATGTTTTTGTTTTCATTTTTGTCGCTATTGATCTTTCTATTGCTCTTTTCTTTTTGGATGGTAATTTTGTTAGAATGCTTTCTAGAGTTTCGTTCTCGTATGTTTCTTTTTCCTTGTTTCCTTCCTTTCTTGCGTCACGCAAAGAATTGTAGTGTTCAGCAAGGTTTATGTCTTTTATCTCGGTTAGGGCTGTTGAAAGTATTGTAGATCCCTGTTTTGAGATTTGGTATGCACGGTTTGGTGTGTTGAAGGGGTCAGAAAGGGCAAGTCCACCTTTGTGGACTGGGAGGGTAAATAGCTGGGTTTCAAGTTTTGTGATTTCGCCTCCGATTAGTGTTGGTATGAATTTGTCGTGTAATGTGTTAGTTAAGGGTTCAAAAAGTTCTTCTGAATTTTTTAAGACACGTAGTAGGAAGGACCATTTAAACTGAGCTGCTTTAGTTAGGGCAGTGTAAGCGGCTTGAGGTGAGTTTTTGCAGATTGTTGTGAGTTTCTCGATGATAGATATCCATTCGGTTACATTCTTTTTTACGAAGTCGTCCCCTCCTGTCCCTATGTAGCCTCCTAGGAAGCGGGAGCCGGTAACTATGGAGACGTTGGTACCGGAGAACGTCTTTTCTGCGGTAGACTTGTCAGTTTCTGACACTATTAGAAATGATTTTTTACCTTGTGGTAAGTATCCGTATGCTGGGCCTGTTTTGTTTAAGTTGTCCCACCATTGTCGTAGGCTTTGGAAAGTGCCTTGCGCGGAGGAGTCATCGGCGTACCAGCATTGTGTGACTGTGTTTTCTGTTTTAAGTTTGTTAATTATTGGTAGTGTTGCAAGCGCGTACAGTGGCATTGCGAGTGGGTCTCCTTGGGTTACGCCTTCTCTGCTATATAGTCTTGTATCAGAATCGCGAAATACCAATTCAGCGTGGCCATTGTAAGTATTATAAAGAAAGCGGGCGCAGTGTGGCCAGTATATTCTTGCTTGCCAGAGGGCTAGTTGTCTATTCACGGCGTTAAAAGCATTGTTCGCGTCAACGAGGAGCATTCCCCAGTTTGAACCAGGTTGGCAATCTCTTTGGAAGACATCGGTCATGGCATGAATGGCGCCTTCGATGCCACTGCCCAGTCCACTGCAGAGCTGTGACTGGCCGCATGCTTCAGTGACTTCAGAGCCTGTTGCTAAGATCATGCATTTGGATAATATTCTTCGTAGGCATTCGCCGATGCCGATAGGTCTTACGCCTGGGCATTTGTCTAAAGCAACAAGTCGGCTTGACATTAATGCTTGTATTTGGGTCCAGGGTATGGTTTCGTTGCTAAGTTTCGTTGTGAGCTGCGCTACGGCTTCTCTTAAATGGGCGCTTGCTTGGCCGAAGCGGAGTAGGAAATCTCTCCAGTTTTCGGCTGTGCATCCAGTGGGGCCTCCGCCGCCATGTAGTTTTCTCGCAACTGTTTCGACATGGTCACAAGTTATTTCGATTTCAAGGAGTGGTGGGAGTTTTGTGACGTCTTTGGGGAGAGTGAATAAAGCGGGATCTGGAGTATTAGGCGGGGGGTGCTTTTCTCTCAGCACAACACTGACGGTTTTACCGGATGGATCAACTTCAGTATCTGGGTTTAAAACTTTGCTCGTGTCTTTTGTGAGGAGCCAGTTGAGCGCTTCCCGCGTTTTTCCATGTAGTATCAGTCGTGTGAATAATTTTGTTTCTTGGTCATTGTTGTTTTGTTTCCGGTTTCTTGTATTCCATATCGATTTATCTGCTTTGGTGGATTCCGTGATGAGTTCCTCGAAACGTTTGTCTGCCCAGAGTTTTAGGCGCCGATCGAGTAGTCTCAGTATATCTTTCATTTTTCTAACGTTTTTGTCTCTTTGCAGTATGACCGCAGCAAAGGTTAATACGCGTTCAGAGGGGTAGGTTGATTTGGTTAGATGCTCAATTTCGTCGGCCAGAGTGTGTACGAATTTTCTACTGGCAGTACCGCATGGGAGGTCGTATAGCTTGCCATGAAGGTTACAGACGTTGTCCCAATGCCTTTGCCAGATGCCAGACTTGGGTTGGATGGCATTCAGGAATGGGGATCCGAAGGCTTCTTCCAAAGGTGACATTGGTGTTTGCCCATCGGTGGTTGTTTTAAGAGTAGCGGATGCTGATTGGTTTAGTACATCGTTGTGTGCTGATCTCATGTGACGCTGGAGCCCATTTTTCTTGAATTTCCTGGGGCATAGCGGGCATTCGGTGTCAGCTTGTGACATATGGGTGGGTATTTACTTACTTGAGCTATTTGCACTATAATTTTGTTGTTTAGCTCTCGGATAAGGGTAAGATTAATAAAAACAAGGGATTTTGTTGATAAATAAATGGGTCTAAAGGAAATAATATTAAAATGAAGTATTTTTGTGAAAAATATGTCTATTTGACGTGACAGCTGACCATTCTTTATTAACAAATTTATGGTCATAATGTGTAATTTTTCAGATAAGAAATGAGTTTTTACCAAGTAGTTGAACATTATGCTAATCGTAATGTGCGGTTTTTGTACGCAGTAAAGATGGTTTATGATACGTGTGTAGATAATAGTAGTTTATGTGACTGCTACATAATGGAGGGCATTAATACTCGAGAGTGGGTTTATGAAACTAGCCGAAGGCAAGTTTCATAATAATATCACTCGAGAGTTTTAATGCCTAATTATGTACAGTTACATACACTAGTTTATCTACACACATATCATAAGCTCTCTTTGATGTGTTCAGGAACCGCATGTTTTACCGGCATTGTGGCTCTGCAGTTGTTTAACTTGTTCTGAAGTACCAACTTCACGCAGGCGGGCGTCGGCGTTCGAAATTTGAATGTCAGTACCAACTTCACAGACAAACTAGGGGCGGCAAGCAGGCGGGCAATGTCATAACATGTAGAAAAATTACACATTATAGGTAGTTACTTAGTTTTTGTGTTTGAGCATAGAACTAGTTTATGTGACTGCTACATAATGGAGGACATTAGTACTCGAGAGTGGGGTTATGAAACGTAATAATATCACTCGAGAGTTTTAATGCCAAATTATGTACAGTTACATACACTAGTTTATCTACACACATATCATAAGCTCTCTTTGATGTGTTCAGGAACCGCATGTTTTACCGGCATTGTGGCTCTGCAGTTGTTTAACTTGTTCTGAAGTACCAACTTCACGCAGGCGGGCGTCGGCGTTCGAAATTTGAATGTCAGTACCAACTTCACAGACAAACTAGGGGCGGCAAGCAGGCGGGCAATGTCATAACATGTAGAAAAATTACACATTATAGGTAGTTACTTAGTTTTTGTGTTTGAGCATAGAACTAGTTTATGTGACTGCTACATAATGGAGGACATTAGTACTCGAGAGTGGGGTTATGAAACGTAATAATATCACTCGAGAGTTTTAATGCCAAATTATGTACAGTTACATACACTAGTTTATCTACACACATATCATAAGCTCTCTTTGATGTGTTCAGGAACCGCATGTTTGACCGGCATCGGCAATGTGGCTCTGCAGTTGTTTAGCTTGTTCTGTAGTACCAACTTCGGGCGTCGGCGGCGTTCGAAATTTGAATGTCAGTACTAACTTCACAGACAAACAAGGTGCGGCGCGCAGGCGGGCGTCGGCGTTCGAAATTTGAATGTCATAATATGTAGAAAAATTACACATTCCGGTCATAATGTGTAATTTTTCAGATAAGAAAGGACTTTTTACCAAGTAGTTTAATATTATGCTGATCGTAACGTGCGGTTTTTGTACGCAGTAAAGAGGGTTTATGATACGTGTGTAGATAAAAGTAATTAACATACCAACTGTATAATATATTCGGTATGGCCACCAGAATATATAACAAACTACCGCTAACATTGAGGTCAAATAACAATGTAAATGTGTATAAATATAATCTTAAAAAAAATCTTATTAACAAGGCATATTATTCAATAAATGATTTTCTTACCGACATTTTATAAATTTAATGACAATAATTATTGTGTGTCCTCTTATATGTGTACATGCGTATATAATCTGTATATATAATTTTAATGTTATTGTTATTTTTATACAATTAAGCACCAATGTTTGAACGCCTTACGGCAGATCATAGAGATACACATGCCAACATTTTATTAACATCCACCATTCCTATTTTTCATCAAACAATAAATATCTTTATTTTTATCTTTATCTTTACTGTAGCTATACCACTCGCGTTACAAATTGTGTCGTCGGGCGGGCAAAAAGCGTCCTTGCGCCTTTATAATAGCGACTTCAATGATTCGCACGACGACTCAGTTGGTAACGCGGCTAGTATAATAAATTTATTTTCGAAAATATTATTTATTTTCGCAAGAACCTTACAACATTTTCGAAACGTAGCGATAGCTATAAAGTTAACATAATAAATAATCACAGACTATTCTTTCAAGGGTCAGTGCATTCTCTACTACAGTAAAATACCCCTCCCCTGGAGAGTTTGAAACTGCCATTTGACCAATTTAAAAAGCATATTAAAGCGACTTTGTCGAAAAAGGGATATTACAATGTTGAACATTACTTAAATGACGGGACTGTATGGGGTTAATCTGGCTCAACACAGACCTTGCTATTAATAATTTTGTAATTATTTATTCCTGCTTATTAATTATAATAATTACTATTGTAATATTTGTATTAGAAAGTTAGTTTCTTAGCACAACCAATTTTTAAAAGAGATCTTAAAATCTATCTGTGGGTCTTTCTACGCCCTTTCTCTCCCACAGTGGTCCAATGCAGAGAAGAAACAAAAAATGACGTTTGCTAAGTATATGTTAATGTGTACAGTAATAAATAAATTTGATTTTAACTGACATTTTACCCCGAGACGTTTATATCCGTTTATGGTAAAATGGCTCGTTTATGCCCTAGTTCTACATTCTGCTTTTCACTTCGATTGCGATAAAATGAAACGTCGTCACTTGAATAACCCACGTTTTAGTTTAATCACTTTTCACTGTTCCCTTCAGTTATGTAAGAAAATGTCCCAAAATTTATGAAGAGAATTGCTAATTACCGCCACGAAACTTTTTAAAAATTAAAAAAAAAACGTCGAAAAGAAACGTTTTTATGACTTGGCAGTTTCAGGTACTGCCAAGTCATAAAAACGTTTCTTTTAATTTTTAAATAATAAATGACAATTATTTTATCTGGTTTTAACAAAATAACGGTAGAAAACACGTAAGTGATATATACAGCAACAAAACGAACTATATTACTAAGCCACCGCTGTCTGTCTGTTCTCATGAAGCGTCATAATAAGAGTGTTGCTGTTGCCGCTACAGCAACAAAACGAACTATATTACTAAGCCACCGCTGTCCGTCTGTTCTCATGAAGCGTCATAATAAGAGTGTTGCTGTTGCCGCTACAGCAACAAAACGAACTATATTACTAAGCCACCGCTGTCCGTCTGTTCTCATGAAGCGTCATAATAAGAGTGTTGCTGTTGTCGCTACAGTAACAAAACGAACTATATTACTAAGCCACCGCTGTCTGTCTGTTCTCATGAAGCGTCATAATAAGAGTGTTGCTGTTGCCGCTACAGCAACAAAACAAACTATATTACTAAGCCACCGCTGTCCGTCTGTTCTCATGAAGCGTCATAATAAGAGTGTTGCTGTTGCCGCTACAGCAACAAAACGAACTATATTACTAAGCCACCGCTGTCCGTCTGTTCTCATGAAGCGTCATAATAAGAGTGTTTCTGTTGCGGCTACAGCAACAAAACGAACTATATTACTAAGCCACCGCTGTCTGTCTGTTCTCATGAAGCGTCATAATAAGAGTGTTGCTGTTGCCGCTACAGCAACAAAACGAACTATATTACTAAGCCACCGCTGTCCGTCTGTTCTCATGAAGCGTCATAATAAGAGTGTTGCTGTTGCCGCTACAGCAACAAAACGAACTATATTACTAAGCCACCGCTGTCCGTCTGTTCTCATGAAGCGTCATAATAAGAGTGTTGCTGTTGCCGCTACAGCAACAAAACGAACTATATTACTAAGCCACCGCTGTCCGTCTGTTCTCATGAAGCGTCATAATAAGAGTGTTGCTGTTGCCGCTGCAGCAACAAAACGAACTATATTACTAAGCCACCGCTGTCCGTCTGTTCTCATGAAGCGTCATAATAAGAGTGTTGCTGTTGCCGCTACAGCAACAAAACGAACTATATTACTAAGCCACCGCTGTCCGTCTGTTCTCATGAAGCGTCATAATAAGAGTGTTGCTGTTGCCGCTACAGCAACAAAACGAACTATATTACTAAGCCACCGCTGTCCGTCTGTTCTCATGAAGCGTCATAATAAGAGTGTTGCTGTTGCCGCTACAGCAAAAAAAAGATCTATATTACTAAGCCACCGCTGTCCGTCTGTTCTCATGAAGCGTCATAATAAGAGTGTTGCTGTTGCCGCTACAGCAACAAAACGAACTATATTACTAAGCCACCGCTGTCTGTCTGTTCTCATGAAGCGTCATAATAAGAGTGTTGCTGTTGCCGCTACTGCAACAAAACGAACTATATTACTAAGCCACCGCTGTCCGTCTGTTCTCATGATGCGTCATAATAAGAGTGTTGCTGTTGCCGCTACAGCAACAAAACGAACTATATTACTAAGCCACCGCTATCCGTCTGTTCTCATGAAGCGTCATAATAAGAGTGTTGCTGTTGCCGCTACAGCAACAAAACGAACTATATTACTAAGCCGCCGCTGTCCGTCTGTTCTCATGAAGCGTCATAATAAGAGTGTTGCTGTTGCCGCTACAGCAACAAAACGAACTATATTACTAAGCCACCGCTGTCCGTCTGTTCTCATGAAGCGTCATAATAAGAGTGTTGCTGTTGCCGCTGCAGCAACAAAACGAACTGTATGAGTTTTATAAAATTGACGGGTCCCACCCATACACGAGACGTATATTATTATTTTTATGCATTTTTTCTTATACGATGTAACGGACCCCTTCATGTGCTATCCGACTCGCACTTGATCGATTTTATTATTCTTTATTTTTTGTGAAACGCGGTCAGCTGCTGAATAGATGAAACTGTAAACTGCTCTTATTAAAACAGTTTTAAATTTTAAGACGCTCAAAATTAAGTCCCTAATGTGTCTTTGAATTCATCCACTCCTGAATTTAAAGCTATGTAGCTTGTACGATATCAGAATGTTTAATAATAGCAGCACAAGTAATTTCGGGCCTATACGATCCGCGGCAGGTTAACTTGGTCCCCAAGTTGGAGTCGTGATGAATGGCTGCCACCAAACTTTGCCGCGCCGCCCAGCAGCACCGCCCCGCCCCGCCACCCCGACTCACAAACTTCCTTTCCAGGTATAGTACCGTTGGCACGATAAATGGTTGTTTATATTCTTATCAACGAAAGATAGAAAGCGAGTGCTCATCACTAAAACCTCGGGTCAACTTTGAAATTTTATATGGACTCGACAGACGTCCCGCCGGGATGATTTGTGAATCCATCCAGGGCGCTTCCCAAACGCATACGAAAAAATCATTCAAATCGGTCCAGCCGTTTAGGAGGAGTTCAGTTACATACACACGTACAGTAGAATTATATATATAAATATATAAAACGATTTTGTCTGAGTTTTGAGGTATCTCTTGGATTGGTCTGACGAGTGCACGAGTTTTGTTTGCTTTATTTATTAAATATTTTTGGCTATTCATCTTGAAACTGCTGTAAGTTTCACTTTCTTTAACTGTAGATGTCACGCGGTAACGGCGCTTACATACACATGCCTAACTGCAAACATTGGTTAGCAGTGCATCAAGCAAGGCGTTAGCCAGTACACACCCCCGCAGCTCTAGCGAGCAATTTCTGATGCAAGAGTTCAATGCGAACATGCACCTTGTTTAATATTTATGCTTCGGAACGCACCGGTTTTTTGTTGCGCGGATCGACCGCGAGTAATCGGGACATCACTAAGCGGAAACGGACCGCAGATGTCACTCGTACCAACGAGAGGAAAAAATTGGAGGTTATCTTTATTCTTTTCTCGTCGGGAGAACAACATGTCTGCTCAGGCATCGTGCCATTGATGGTATTTCGGTGTACCAATTAGCAAATACAGGCGTCGGGCATGGTCGGAGTGTTAATCATCTACATCGTCGGGAAATAAGTAGATTCGCGTCAGCGGTCAAGTGATCCGTGTAAATTGGACATCGTCGTATCGGTAGCGGCGACTCCACGTGACGGCAGGCAGCACGCCGGCGACAGCGTCGGCAGCGACGGCAAGGTTTCGATTCCTCTCCTATCCCAAAACTGTCTCCTCTCCCGCATTCCTGTCTCGAATCGAGCTTTCGATCTACCAGTCTGCGACGACAAGGTCAGTAACAATTCAACTCACTTTTCTCTCACGTGCTGGCAAAAGCCCACCCCCTCAGGATTCCACGCCGTTCGGTAGGCGTGGAAAATTAAACATTTTGGTAGCAGGCGCGGTTTTCCTAGTGGAAAATCATCGATTCACGGTTGTAGGGTTGCCTTTTGCCACATTGTAGTTGGGAGAAAAGAATATTTCAGATTGGCCGGCAATCTGTTTGGCAATGAGTCTGTGGTCGGTACCACAATTAAAGTTCATTTCGGTTAGTGAAAGTATAAGTGTCAATTTAGTCAATAATAAATTTGTAGTCGGAAACTACTGTTTGTGCGCATAAAAGATTGAACAGTCATTCTGCGAAGTAACTTGATTGTATTACTTGCGGTAGAACGTCGGGTTCTATAGTACTGCAGTGTCATTTCGGTTTACACAGCGGGGTCGGGCTCTTTAAGGGGTATTAAGCTGATTTTGCTGACCTCAAAAGAAGTGTGGGTCATATCGGAGGGGCCACTTCTAGAAAAATAGTTTTTTTTATAATAACCTTTTGTGTGTTATTTGTATTGCACCACATGGTGGCATTCTCTAATTGATTTAGAGTGTATATTATAGGTGTATGTCCACAGGGCGACCATATTAAATATTGTTTAGGATTTAATTGTTTTAGTGGTTGCCTTGGTTTTTACCTCTTAGTTTTAATTTCTGTGCACAGCGCTGACGGGCAAGTGCTGGTATCTGGCTGTGCTTAGTTCGGTAGTGAAGCATAGGACCAGAAACAATTAAATCGGTAACCATGGCACCTTCGCCCTTGACGGTACTGCGATATGGTGTCCGTGAGGAGATGAGATGGCTCGCCCATACTCACAAGTATGTGGAGCGACCTGACATGGACGATGTCCTGCTCAAGCGTGTGGAGGACGCAATGACACGCGTCGGGAAGGTGTGTCGGCTGGCTGCGGAGGCTGAAGCCCTCGGGCTTACGGATGAGGCCTCGGTGGCTGCAGTGAAGCAGCTCTGCGCGGATGCTGACCAAGCGATGGAGTGCTTGGGCGACATCGAGCGTCGCGCCGAAAAAATTAAGCGGTCGCGTCGGGATGACCGCGTGGAGGGTAGCGGAGACCCGCCCCCTAAGGGTGTTGTTGGACGGCTGCCACACCTGGAGATTCCGGCCTTCGGTGGGGCAATTGATGAGTGGCCGGCATTCATCAATTTATTCGATAGTCTGGTCCACGGTCGGGACGACCTGGACAGCGCCTACAAGTTGGCCCAACTATTGATGGCACTGCGGGGTGAACCGAAGGAGTTGGTCGGTCACCTAACGGTCACGGCGGGCAATTATGAGATTGCCCGGGTCATATTGTTTGACCGTTACCAACACAAACGGCGGTTGGTTGATGCGCAGCTGGGGAAGCTGTTTAGCATCCCACGAGTAACCCGGGATGTTGACATCCGGGTACAGGTGCTCAACCCTGTGCTGGTGGCCCCTAAGGCCCTTCAGAACCTTGGTCTGCCGGTAGACCAATGGTCATATATTGTGTTATATATGGTTTTGTCACGGTTGCCTGCAGCTGTTCAAAGTCGGTTTGAACAGCTGCATGGGGGCAGTAGCTCGGAACTGCCCACGCTCGTCCAATTAACGGATTTTTTGGAGGGTGAATGCAGGCAATGCGACACATTGGATTCGGAGGCCAGTGTGCAGCGCCAACCCGCGCGGATGCGGGAGGGGCCGCGCCCCCCACCCCCACGGGGGGGTGGGCGGTCAAAACAATTTGGCGTTTTGAGTGCCGCGCCGTCGGGTGACGGCTGTGTGCACTGCGACAGTGCCGGTCATGAAGTGACCAGTTGCGCCAACTTTAAGGCGCTCGGTGTGGCTGCCCGCAGGAAGGTGGTCTTCCGCCACTGATTGTGTTTCGGTTGTTTGGGGCCGCACCCGCTGAGCGAGTGCTCACGCGCGTCCCCCTGTGAGTGCTGCGGTGGCAGGCACCACGTCGTGTTGTGCCTGAACCGGTCAGGCCCTTCGGACGGTCACCAGGGCCGGACTCAGGCTGGTCGGTCACAGGGCCCAACCAGGGCCGGACCCAGTCCCCCTCCGGGCAACGGGAGTCACCAACGGGGTGACTGGGGTACCCGCGGACGGGACCCCCCCCGAGGGGAAGGGGGCAGCGCGGGGGGTAACAGGCGGGATAGCCGGGGTTCGGTCGCCGCTGTCCAGGGTCAGCGAGGACTTCGGGCCGCTGGCTCACCGCGTGTTACGGGCGGGTGTCAGATGGCACCTATGAGTGGCGCGAAGGCTGGGAGCCCGCCACCTTCTGCGCCACCCTGCCCGTCGCTCTGGGAGGCGAAAAGGGTTGCGAACAGTCGGATGTCGCCCCCATTCCTAGAGCGCCCCAGGTTGGATCCGCTCTCCCCCCTCCATCCACGGTGGCCACCGGGCACACCGTTCGTAGTCCGGTATGGTCGGGTACCGGGACAGCGAGGGGCCTATTATGCGGGTTGGGACCCCCTGATGTACATGCGGTCTGATATGCCACCGGTGGCATATCAGCAGCCGAGTTACTAGGCCGACGGGGGTCCCAGCGGGTTCGGATCCCGCGGAGGTTCCCGCTAGGGACACGCCGCCCACTTACAGGGTGCCGCCACTCCACAGACGGTCATGCTCCCCACCGCCTCGGTGATAGCGTGGAGTTCGGACGGAAAATCTTGTGTGGCACGAGCACTATTGGACTCGGGGGCCCAGGGGTGTTTAGTCTCGTGCAACCTTGTAAGACGGTTGGGCATTTCGGTAAGGGAGTATCCACATTCCATTCGGGGAATTGGGAACACGGAAGTCGGTTCCGTTAAGGGAGTATGTCGGATTACTCTCTCGTCACGGGTGGATTTATCGGTGAATCTGACGGTCACGGCATTAGTCATGCCTAATGTGATGGGCTCACACCCTCACGTACGGTTGTCGCCCTCGGTGCGACAGTTGGTCGCTGGGTTGTCACTGGCTGACCCGGAGTTCGATATTCCGGGCCCAGTAGACATTTTATTGGGTGTCGATGCCTTGGGATACCTGTAAGTGCCAGGTGTCCACGTGTTGCAGGCGACTGGTCTGGTTTCGGTCAACACCAGACTGGGCTATGCGGTAATGGGTCCGGTCATGCCGGCTGCCCCACGCCTAGCGACTCGTAGTCCCTTATTCGGTTCTGTACTCTCGGAGGTGATACAGAAGTTTTGGGAGGTGGAGGAACCACCTACGGTCCGCCGGTTGGACCCGGTTGAAGAAGAGTGTGAACAGTTTTATCGGAACAATACTGGTCGCCTTCGGTCAGGTCGATTTCTCACACGTCTTCCATTCCGGAGTGATCGCCCACCGCTGGGCAGTTCACACCATGCAGCCGAGACGCGGCTTCTGTCGATGGAACGACGCATGAAGCGTGACGGGATTTTCCGGCAGAAGTACGTCGACTTCATGCGGGAATACGAGTCGCTCGGCCACATGTCGGTTTCGGGTATCGACTGGAAGCGTGAAGACCACTGCTTCCTGCCTCATCACGCGGTCTTGAGGACCCCGGAGGGCAAAATACGGGTAGTGTTCGATGGATCGGCATCAACATCTAACGGCATGAACCTGAACCAGTGTTTGCATTCAGGGCCGAAGTTGAATCATGACATCGCGGATGTTATCACACGGTTCCGTCGACACAATGTTGTGTTTGTAGCTGACATCCCGATGATGTTTAGACAGACGGTCATTCACCCTGACGATAGACGGTATCAGCTGATACTGTGGCGAGAGAGCCCAGATCAGCCAATCAGGGTGTACGAGCTGAACACCAACACGTACGGGCTACGGTCTAGTCCTTATTTGGCGATTCGCACTCTGCGGGAGTTAGCGGATCGAGAACGGTTAAATTTCCCTAGAGGAGCAGCGATCCTGGAGCAGGACCTCTACGTGGACGATATCTGTACCGGTGCAGATTCCGTAGAGGAGGCGCTCGCTCGACGGGACGAGCTAGTTGAGCTCTTACGGGGTGGAGGTTACGAGCTCCGGAAATGGATGTCGAACTCTCCAGAGTTACTGACTGGTCTTCCGGATGACTACCAGCAGGATCCCCACATTTTTGAAAATTTGGAAAATCCAAATATGTTGTCGGTATTAGGCGTCCAGTACCAGCCGGTGTCAGACATGTTTTCGTATCGGGTCGAGTTGGACTCCCCGAAGGTCTGGACGAAACGGAACGTCCTCTCAACGGTGGCTAGGACATTTGATCCAAACGGGTGGATCACCCCGGTAACATTTCAGCTCAAGTGTTTTATGCAGCAATTGTGGTCTGCTGAGCTGAAATGGGACGACCCGATCGGCGGGTCATTGAGCTCAGAGTGGGACTCGTTCTTTTCGACCCTCCCTGGCATTTTTAGCCGATGTGTGATCTCTACCTCTTTTCTCGACAACGACAGATCATGTGCTGGCAAATGTTTGAGAAACTCTTCTTACTCTGTGTTCGGTAATCCCTAAAATCTTTATAAAAGTTTTTTGGCATACCCGTAATAACTTCACTGAATTCCTCTTTCGAGCAAATAATTTTGTGACATTTTGTGTTGGTTTCCGCTGACCAACTCTCGGCCGGCGTCTTTTTGTTGTTGTCACTTTGTAGTGTTTCATTAAAAATGCATCTTGGTCCTTTTTATTTTTTTTGTGATAAAATTCATCATGGAATTTTTGGATATCCAACATATTTAATTTGCAACATTTGAATAGTTTGTTGTCAGTATCATGATTACAGCTAGGCAATCCTGGCGGAGCTTTTGCCGAGTATCTGCAAAAAAGGTAAGTATTAAAAATACAATTATATAGTACCTACAGTATTGTTATTAGTAGTCAAAAATAAAATAACCTAACCATTGATTACTAGCAAAAGATATCGAACTCGCCTGACCATTCCCAAGTTAGAGCTTTCGGGAGCGGCTCTCCTGACTCGTCTGCTCAACCACACGATGACGGTTCTTCGTGGGTCAATAGCGTTAGAAGATACGGTCTACGCTTGGACGGACAGCCAGATCGTGTTATGCTGGCTGAAGGCTTCAGTTCACAAGCTGGAGATTTTTGTGGCGAATCGGGTTTCGCAGATCTTGAATTCGGAGGTTCCCTTAATCTGGAGACATGTTCCAGGGGAAATGAACCCAGCAGACTGTGCGTCTCGTGGGTGTCACGCTCCGGAGTTGGTTGGACATCCCTTGTGGTGGGGTCCAAAATGGTTGACTCAAGCCGAATCGGATTGGCCAATGAGTCCACGCGTTACCTCGGCGAACGGCGCCTTGACAGTCGGTGTCTGTACGACGCAACCAGAGCCGGAAGAGGAGTTCAGCCTGCTGGAACGGTACAGCTCGCTCGACAAGCTGGTCAATGTGACCGCCTGGATCTGCCGATTTGCGCGGAATTGTCGGAATTCTGAGGCGCAACGAGTGCGGACACAGGTCCTGACACCACGGGAACGGAACCATGCGTTGTTCGCATTGGTACGGAACGTGCAGACGGTGCACTTTAAGTCCGAACTGGACATTCTGAGACGCGGACGCGTCCAACTGAAGGGAGCTGTGGCTCAACCCGTTTATTGACCCTCACGGATTGCTGAGGGTAGGAGGTCGGCTGCGGAATGCCAACCTGCCTTATGCGGCTCGCCACCCGTTGTTACTCTCTAGGAAAGGGAAGTTGGTCGAACTGTTGATACAGGATCGACACATTAGGAATGGGCATATCGGATGCCACGCCTTGATGGCGTTTCGCCAGCGCGAGTTCTGGATTCTATCGGGAAGACGCTTAGTGCGTAGCGTCGTATTTCGGTGCCTGCCTTGTTATCGGGCCAAGGCGGCTACGAAGCAGCCCCAGATGGGCGATTTTCCCTCGGATAGGGTTAACGAAATCCGGCCCTTTGCGGGTGTCGGAACGGATTTCGCGGGACCATTCATGGTCAAGTCTTCACAGCTACGGAACGCCAGATTAGTGAAGGCATACTTGTGCGTCTTCGTGTGCTTGGCCACGAAGGCAGTCCACTTGGAGGTGGTCAGTGACCTCACTACGGAGGCATTTATCGCTTGTCTGGATCGGTTCGTCTCACGAAGGGGCCTCCCGACATTAATCCGTTCGGACAACGGCACAAATTTTGTCGGAGCCAGGCGATATCTGCAGGAGGTCACTCAATTCCTGAACGGTAACCAGGACGCCATCGGTACGGCTTGCTCCCGACGAGGGATTGAATGGGTTTTCAGTCCGCCGGGATGTCCTCATTGGGGAGGAATTTTTGAGGCTGCGGTTAAATCGGCTAAGTCGCACCTGACGAGGATCATCGGTGAGACCTCTCTACGCTTTGAAGAGCTTGCGACGCTGTTCTGTAAAATTGAAATGACACTGAACTCGCGTCCGTTGTTCCCGCTCAGTTCGGATCCAAATGATTTGGAAGCGTTGACTCCGGGTCACTTCCTGATAGGTCAGCCCCTTAACGCCCTGCCAGAATACCCATTCGGTGAGGTTAAGTTAAGTCGGTTAACTAGGTGGCAGATGTTGCAGCAGATGGCTCAAGATTTTTGGAAACGGTGGTCCCTTGAGTACTTGCACATCTTGCAGCAGCGCCTTAAGTGGACTGACCGGACGAGCCCCCCTCAAGTCGGTGATTTGGTGCTGATTAAGGATGCGAACCTGCCATCATTGAGATGGAGACGAGGACGGATCGTCAATTTGTACACGGGTCGGGATGGCACGCCTCGATCAGCAGAAGTCAAGGTGGGGGACTCGGTCCTCAAGAGAGCGGTCGCAACACTTTCTCGCCTTCCTATTGATTAGGGACAGGTTCGGGCCTGTCCGGGCGGGTGACTGTTTAATATTTATGCTTCGGAACGCACCGGTTTTTTGTTGCGCGGATCGACCGCGAGTAATCGGGACATCACTAAGCGGAAACGGACCGCAGATGTCACTCGTACCAACGAGAGGAAAAAATTGGAGGTTATCTTTATTCTTTTCTCGTCGGGAAAACAACATGTCTGCTCAGGCATCGTACCATTGATGGTATTTCGGTGTACCAATTACCAAATACAGGCGTCGGGCCTGGTCGGAGTGTTAATCATCTACATCGTCGGGAAATAAGTAGATTGGCGTCAGCGGTCAAGTGATCCGTGTAGATTGGACATCGTCGTATCGGTAGCGGCGACTCCACGTGACGGCAGGCAGCACGCCGGCGACAGCGTCGGCAGCGACGGCAAGGTTTCGATTCCTCTCCTATCCCAAAACTGTCTCCTCTCCCGCATTCCTGTCTCGAATCGAGCTTTCGATCTACCAGTCTGCGACGACAAGGTCAGTAACAATTCAACTCACTTTTCTCTCACGTGCTGGCAAAAGCCCACCCCCTCAGGATTCCACGCCGTTCGGTAGGCGTGGAAAATTAAACATGTATAATTAAAAAAAATACATGTATAATTTCAATGAACTATGGAAATTCCTACCTCTTTCGCTATCCTTACTCGTGGCAGTAGTAGTAAAGTTACGCGTTTTCCGCACCTCTCTCAGCAAAAGTGTTGGAAAGAAACTCCGCTCCGCCAGTCGTTGTCAACCGCCGAGAATATTTTACACCTATCATAACTTTTGGAAAGGTAAAAAACAACTTTTGGGTTGTGATTTTAACTTGCGCCAGAGGGTTGGGTATTAATAGAAAATAGATTTTATTTCTTAGAACAAAAAGCAAAAAATGGGCACAGTTGCTCGAACTCTGTGGCGCAGCGGTCGAGGTGTTGCCTCACAGGCGAGAGTACCCGGAGTCGAACCCCGGCCGGGGAGGAAGAAAAAGTTTTTCTGTTTGCGATATGACGTCGGAGTTTCTGTTTGCGATATGACGTCGGAGTTTCTGTTTGTGATATGACGTCGGAGTTTCTCTTTGCGATATGACGTCGGAGTTTCTCTTTGCGATATGACGTTGGAGTTTCTGTTTGCGATATGACGTTGGAGTTTCTGTTTGCGATATGACGTCGGAGTTTCTGTTTGCGATATGACGTTGGAGTTTCTGTTTGCGATATGACGTTGTAGTTTCTGTTTGCGATATGACGTCGGAGTTTCTGTTTGCGATATGACGTCGGAGTTTCTGTTTGCGATATGACGTTGGAGTTTCTGTTTGCGATATGACGTTGGAGTTTCTGTTTGCGATATGACGTTGGAGTTTCTGTTTGCGCTATGACGTCGGAGTTTCTGTTTGCGATATGACGTCGGAGTTTCTGTTTGCGATATGACGTTGGAGTTTCTGTTTGCGATATGACGTCGGAGTTTCTGTTTCCCACGACACGGTATCCTAAGAAGGCCAGTATTCTACAGTGTAGGGCCAGAAGCAATATATATTATGTTACCGGCAATCTGTAAAATCCGGAATTATATATAATCCCTAGGCAATATAAATCATGCCTAAACCGTGCAGGTAATGTATGAAATATTATTTATTGTATGCTTTGCCTAGGTTTTATATATAATACCCAATACGCAGCCGGTAATGTATGTAAAAGCGTAAAACACTGCGGTAGCTTAGGTGAAGGGTAAAGGGGGTGAGCGAAGCGAAGCCCCCTTTATCCTTCGTGTTAGGTTGAATACTTACTCGAAGCGGTCAAATGCAGCTAAAAATAACATACCGTATTTTATGATGCAGATCGTAAAGTTCATTCATAGTGATAATTTTATCTACGATAAATACTACTTTAAACTAAATAAAGACCGTGGAAATTAAGAATTACCTAATTGTATTGTGAATTCTGATTACCTTATAATATAACTAACACTGAAAGAACAAGTCACTCTTATCACCAACATGGAAGGAAAATAAGGGAGATGTTTAATAAATTAAAAGTAAAATAAAAAATTAAAAAAAAGCTTTTATTTGAATGCTCTAATTACGATATAAAAGCTTGCTGCGAGATTTACATCTTCTGTCTATTCAATATCACGAGAAACTTCTGTTAATTCAATAACACATTCTGTAAAATGAGTAGGTAACACACACACAGTAGGTACACAAGTAGGTAAATATGGCAGCGAGCTTTTATATCATAATAAATTGTGTGACGTAATTATTGATGGGTATGATTCAATTTAAAGTTTATTTTCTTATTTTTAAAGCATTTAAATAAAAGACTTTTTTTCATGTTTTTTTTTCTTTAATTTATTTTAATGGTTTAGTTTTTGCTGCGTAATTGTATCTAAATGTTGCTGAGCCTGTTCATCTCATTTAAAGCGTCATTGTTGACTGGTCTTTTCTTAATTTAGTACAGTCTAGTTCTTCAATAAGGTTCAACAACAACAACTTTAGATATTTCTGACGACCTCCGTGGCGCAGCGGTTGTGGCTCTGCCTACCAAGCGAGAGGTACCCGGTTCGGTGCCCGGCTGGGGATAAAAAAAAAAAGCCAAGGTCTTGGATGTTTATATGTGTGTGACGTCGCTGTTTCTGTTTTCCACGACACAGGCTATCCTAGTGTGGGGCCAGAAGGAATGTATGTGTCTGTATTTAATATTTATTTATATTTATATAGAGATATCACAGATTATTTCATGAAATAGCCAACCATGGCCAATCTTTCGCCAACTATTTCATGATATATTAAATTATTACATGAAATTACCAGAAAGGATTGAAATTCACAAAAACATATATTTTTAAAAGCATTTGTGTTCAGTAGTACGTGGTATTTTTTGTGTTATACCTGTCGACCTAACACGAAGACTATTCGCTCGCCCCCTTTCGTCTTCACCTAAGCTACCGCAGTGTTTTGCCCTAAAATATTTCTTCGTTCAATGAAAGTTCTAATTCAAACATGGTTGGCAATATCATGATATAGTCAATTTTACGACTTATACAAAGCCTAGATAATCTGTAGAAGGTGTATCCAGACGAGATTGCGGCTGTGCCTTGTGCCACCAGCAAGCCTCGTCTCGCAGCTGCTAGGGACTATTGTTCAGTTTTCCTTCAGTTATAGTGAAAACTCTTTTGTTAAATCCCGCGATGAAGGACCTCCACGTTCACGTGCCTCCACATGCTAGAATCGTTCGCATAAGTGAGGTGCTAGTTTTTTAGATTCCTGTCTCAGTCTGCTAAAGTTCTTGCTATACTTGGAAGACTTAAACAAACATGTATATACAGGCATATACATTGCTTCTGGCCCCACACTAGGATATGACGTGGGAACCAAAAACAGCGACGTCACACACATACAGGTGGGCAACAGGGTGGTGGAGGTATACAACATTTTTGCCGCCATTTTGTTTTGGCGTCAAACATGACAGTTGTTTCTTGAAAATTATTTTGTGTAAGTAGATACGGCAAATTTGTTATAGAGCGTTTTAGGACTGTAAAACGTGTCTTAATTATTAAAACCAAAATTGGGACATTAAAAAGAACGTTTCCGGGTCGATTAATTTAGAGGAGGGCAAATCAATGTCACCGCACCAAATTGATTGGCCCCTAAGATCCCCGGACTAACAGCTCCTGACTTTTTCTGTGGGGCTATCAGACATGCTAAAACATGTCTTCTATGTTTAAGAGAAGTATAAACTTTATTTAATGAAGAAAAAACTATGAAATATAAAAATGTTTTTTTTAAAGAAAGGATTTAGAGCCGGCAACTAAGTATGGAAAATATTTTTAGACTCAGCATAGACTCAGCATGGCGAATGTGAACCCATTGCGTTTTTCATTACATTTTTACACATTTCCTCAGTGACTGTGTCTCGGATATTTTGTTTTAATGGGGTTGGCAACTGTCAAAGTGGCGCTAGTATCGGTTGGTTCCCCTAACGTCAAAGTCACGCTTCTGTGTTACCAGTGCAGTATGTGTTCAATCGCCAGTCATGTGCGCATATAGTAAAAAACTCCTGCCAAAAAGACAAAATTAAGTTGTATAGTAGTAATTACATGAGATTATCATATACCTACTCGAAAAATTACTTTTGTTGTGTAGTAAATAAATTCCGAGAACCAATTATCACAGAAAAAAAATCCAGAAATTAGTCGATCGTTGAAAGTGGCAACTGGATAAAGGTACCAAATGCACGTGGCGCCACCTATGATTAGCTTTCACCGGCCAACCCCAGCCTCATTGGCCTGGTTCGCTTTGGGAACCACAGCTCAGAACTGAGAGAATCAATCGCAGCACTAACTAGAAAAGTCAGCAGTAAAATTGTCGATACGGACTGCATAAGAGCTCTATTAGCAAGAAGAGGTATAGCACTGGATAAATGTCCAGTCGTCTGCCCTATTGGCAAAGGAGAAATACTATAACGCATCATTGCAAAAGCCATGGCGACCGCAACAGGGCTAGATGTTCAACTAGCATGTGGCTCTGATAAGCTATGTGCAGGTATGAAATCGGGTATAGAAGGAGGGATTCATGCCATGACCAAATGTTTTAATGAAGGTGAAGATGATGAAGGCCTCCTCCTAATAGATGCCGCGAATGCCTTCAACGCGCTGAGTCTCCCAATCGCTCTCTGGAATGCCAGAATCTACAGGCCGCGCTGCGCAATATTTGTTTTTAACACATATAGAGGTTACGCAGTCATTTGCCTATCAGGCTCAAACGATTTCATCTTAAACAAGGAAGAAACAGCACAGGGTGATCCATTAGCAATGCTCATGTATGCAGTCGGAATTCTTCACCTAATCAAAAGCTGCAAAGACCCAGGAAAATATATACAAAACTGGTATGCTGATGATTCCGCCTGTTTTGGTAAACTAAAAAACGTAACAGAATGACTAGAAAAACTGACGAAACTAGGTCCAAAATACGGTTATTTCCCAGAACCTTCAAAAAGCTATATCATAGTCAAAAATAAATCCACCGAAGAAGCTAACAGACTATTACCTTGGAATGCAAACTGTACTTTCACATCGGTTTTTGGGCGGCGTTATTGGAGACGAGAATAGACGAAAAGAATAAATTAAAAAAAAACGAATGGATTGAATGTAAGACTACTATCAAAAGCAAGTAAAAAACATCCCCCATACAAAATCACTCCAATGCGAATGGAGATACTTACAAACAGTCATGGATATTACTTGTGAGGAATTTCACACTGTAAAACAATCCATCTCATGATGGATTGTTTTACAGTGTGAAAAAGATTGATGGTATCAGTGTTGTCATCAACACTGATACCATCAATCTTAGACAGTGAAATAACGTCACTAGAACTTGAACTATTCAGCCTACCGGTAAAACTTGGCGGGCTAGGCATTAACGACCCCATGAATAACGACTGTTATAATATAAAACATCGGTAGAATCAAATAGTATACTAACGCAGGCCTTCAAATCTGACGAAAATCAAGACTTAAGTAGCCCATCAAACTCATGCTACAAATACTATCAAAGAAGAAAAACTATCGCGGCAAAAGAGAGACGCTGAAAAAAGTAATGTCATAATACCTATCTAAACTACCAAATAAAATGAAAAGATGTATCCAAAAACTCGTTGAAATGAAACTCTTCAAAGTGGCTCAACTCAACTCTTGACAAATGGATCACAGACTAAGTAAGCAATGAGTTTCGTTAATCTGAAATTTGGGTTGTTGTTGTTTGTGTGATTTCACTTTTTAGGGTTCCGTACCCGAAGGGTGCCAAACGGGACCCTATTACTAAGCCTCCGCTGTCCGTCTGTCTGTCAGTCCGGTCCGTCACCGGGCCTCTATCGGATCAACCGAAATAGGTAGAGAGCTGAACTTTTCACAGAATGTGCATTTCTGTTGCCGCAACAGCAACAAATAATGAAACATACCGATTTTCAAGAATTAAAAGAATTACCCATAGAAGAAGTTATTGGTATGGCAATTTTCTTAGCCATTTTGTTTTATTTGTTTATCGGTGAAAATGGACTCTCCCGATCTTATCGGAAAATATTTTTAATTGCAGGTATTGAGTTTTGTGCTTAGTTATTTGCCATTATATGATTAATAATTGCTCATTCGAATTATCATAAATAATATTAAGTTTTTTATCATTGTCGATTTTATTTCTTTAAATAAGTTACTCAATTTCTATCCACTTCCTGTTTCAATGAGCAAAGAATTTCGTTAACCTCAGTACATAGTTTAATACTTACATACTACATAAACAAAACAATTTTTCAATGTTTCGATGTAGGGCCTTGAATGTGTCCTACCTAATATTTAATATTTTATTATTAAAAAATAAATAGGTATATGTACTCGTACAAAAGACTGTGGTTTTACGTTTTTCAGTGTACATAGGTATGTAACCATACGTAGTATAGTATATAGTCTGTGATGTAACCCTTCATGTGCGGGTCCGATGTCCTATTCGCACTTGACCGGTTTTATTTTTATATGACATGTGCTGGGCCGATCGAATACAAAAATGTTAAAACTATTTTAAAGTGGTGGACAATTTAACTATTTCTTTATTTAAATTTTAACAAAACAAACGGTTAGTAAAAGTATTAAAGAGAAAGTAGAGTTACAATAAATGTTGCAATGTTGTTTATTTATTTATTTATTTATTTATTTATTTATTTATTTATTCGGAGAACAGGCAGGGTACATGAGTGGAATAAGACTGCGATAATTATACATGAAGGATTGAGTTAACTCAGTCCCTATGGACGTTTCCCACTGATAGACAAATAGTTATTGTAGGAAACTTACGTACTAACATGCAGATTACATTTGGAAAAAAAAAGGAATAGTTTACGTCTGTATTACAATGGGATGTGCGGGAAGGAGGAATTTAGATGGTTTTATACATAAGTGGTTTCAAGTTTATTTGGAGAAGAGCAAACCATGCAAGAGATTTTTATATTTGTTTAGTGTGTTATTAAAGATGTCGACCGAGGCAAGGTTTTTGTTGTAGTTGTCGCAGATTCTGCGCAAGGGTGCTCTAAGGCCGGCGTTGGTGTTACTTACGGGGACAGCAAATAGGTTTTGGAGACGGGTCTGTCGTGCAGGGGCTGTAAATTTTATTTGTTCTAGCAACTGTGGGCAATTATACAAATTATTGCATATTTTGAATAGTGTTGTTGCTCCGAGCACTTATCTCCTATCGGCAAGAGATAATAACTTGTATTGGTGTAGTAATTCTTGGAAGTGTAGGTGATTGCGGGTCATTCTGTAGTGTAGGCATCTTAGAAACCTTTTTTGGATCGTTTCAATTTTATCTATGTATATTATATATAATGGGTCCCAGACTACGGATGCGTATTCGAGCTGCGGGCGAACAAGTGTTTTGTAAAGGGTAATATATGTCTCAGTGCTTCGGAAGTTTTTTCCTACTTTTAATTTAAAACCTAGCATTTGATAGGCTTTTTTGCATATCTTGTCTATGTGGTCGTCTAATTGTAGTTTGCTGTCCAGAGTCACGCCAAGGTCCCTAATGCTGTTGGTTTTGCTTATAATGTGATCATTGATATTGAAGTCTGTTGTTATACCATTATGTTTTTTTGTGAAAGTAACATGTTTACATTTGTCGAAAGCTAGGAATAGTTTGTTAACCTACAGTTTCGCTTCATTAACAGTACAATTTTATTCTTTAACTAATTGATTTAAAGGTAAAGTAGTAAAAAAGTATTAGCATTTAAATTTTATATAAAATACACAAAACAATTTACCTACATATGTACTTATATAAATTTACCATCAATATAGTGGCTATAACATTTTAGTGGCTCTTTGCTTAGAGACATTTAAACATCTACAAACACATATACACTTTAGATAGAGGCTCTATGGACAAATGAATTGCCAGTATAATTAGTACTACTTGAAGGAACAACTAAGAGGTGTTATGTATTACTATGGCAGGCGGACCACTCAAAAAAGCTCGGCGGGCCGCAGGTAGAGTATAGCTGATATAGATGTATGTACTCGTATTATGAGCCTATACTGTAACACTTACTACTTACTTACTAGTACATTGCGGTTTCATTGCCCATACCCACAAAAGAAAGGTTGAAGTAGCTTGAAAGGTTAGATTTGTGTGCTCTAGATCTTGAAATTCTCTAGTAAAAATAATTTAAGGACTATTACAAGTACCTATATTATTGGGCCCTATTTTCCACTTTCCATTACATTGAATGATTGCGAGCATTGAGATTATACTCGAGCAATACCGTGAGATCGCGAGCGAGACACGTGGACCTAATACCTGATTGGTTCTTAATAACTGTAAATAGTCTGTAGCCTTGAATTGGTTCACAGTTAATAATTGATTGTTAAACGTTGGTAAAACCGTAGACAAATAAGTAAAACCAACTGTATCGAATTCTTACTTCCAAATGTCAGGCAAGTTGAGACCTTTTAAATATTAGACAGCAATACGTGAGAATTAGTAAATAAGAGGAAGTTTCTTGTAATAACCATTGAAAGCAAATTGCAGTGGGGACCATAAATTAGCTGGTAGCAACGTCAGACAAAACACGGATGTGGCGATAGCAAGTCTAGTCTACTTTAGTTACTTTTATAGTGTCACGTCCTATATTATACAATAATAATAATAATTTTATTTTACAGAAAAGAGCTATTTGAGCAATTTATAATTTAAAACGCACATACTCCCTAAGATGAATTTTAAAGAAATTGACACGCTTACTTTAATTTATTTTTGTAAATATAATGTATGTTCGCAAGCACGATATATTTAATAGCGATAGCTGTAATGTTAACCTAAGAAATAATCGCAGACTAGTAGCACCCCGGTTTAGACTCGCGAAAGTTATTAATTCTTTCAAGGGTCAATGCATTCTACTACAACAGGATACTCTAGATATTTTGAAATGGCCTTTTGGGCAATTTAAAAACCATGTAAAAACCACTTAATCTAAAAAGGGACATTACAATATTCAAAATTACATAAATGTCCAGAGCGCACGGTGTTAATATAAATCAACACAGAACTCGCTTAGTCATTTTGTAATTATTTATTCCTTCGTATTATTTCTTATTTCTAATATTTGTACTTGATAGTTCAACTAAACCTTTATTTAAAAGATATCTAAAAATCAATCTTTGGTAGTTCTTCGCCTTCCTCACCCACAATGGTCTTATGTAGAGAAGAGGCAAAAAATTACGTTTTCTAAACATGTTAATATTTACAGAAAATAATGAATTTTGAATTTGAATTTATGAATGATTCCCAATTTTTTATGTCGGTGTCATAAATATTCCCATATTCTTCTTGCCACTCGTAGTTTGTAGGTAGGCAGCTCATTAACCAAACCTGCCTCATCCATCCCACTCACCGTCTGTTATACACACTGAGAAGTTATCGGACGAGAAGGTAGCAATAGTCGGCAGTGATTCACAATCCCGAGGCATAGAGGTGCGCGAGCGCAGGCGATCCCGGTCCCGAAGGACTACCCGAACAGTACTGACTACCAAATCACAGATGCTATTCCCAAAACCTTTGCATGACCGTAATAAGGGCGATTTCCCACTGGTAAGGAGCACAGAGGATCTTGACACGGGTAAGGGGCGCATTCCTGAGCAGTTAGTCACACAACCGTTGGAATTAGTGGGATACAGATTAAGAGATTCGATTCAATCCGGATAATGGAGGCGATCTGAAATGGGAATCTTCGTGGGATAGGATGGAGTGGGGCGGTCATTTCATTTGATTGGACCACCTCAGCATACTAACTTGGGACTGGCACCGATAAATACACCTGTGTGCATGGTAATTAATGGCATGTTTTATAAATAATTATGTAGCTATAGAAGTATCTACGTCAAGATTTACCTGACGAAGTAATGTGATTGAGAGTTGATACCTAATAGGAGATATACCTAAACCCAGGTCTGTTCTTGTAAGAAAAGTTCCAACAACAAGTTTTCTATGAGGGAGGTAATTATGAAACACTCCCTTCGATTCCATGTTGTCATTAATTATGAAGTGTCTTCATTTCAATATCAAAGAAGCTACCGACCGGAGGAATTTCGATCGAATTAGCATGCACATGCAGGTAAAATTCCGAAGATACAGAATTTTACCCTAAGAAGATGCGGTGTTGATCTACAGGGTGCAGCAGAAAGGTGTAGTCATACTTTAGGGGGTTGTCAGGGGCATCATTCTGAACAACTTTCACTATGAAACCGATTTGTTTATGCAACTGTAGTAGTTTTTTTTTTTTTTAGTGTTTTTTTTTTAGTATTTTTTTTTTTTTAGTATTTTGTTTTTTAGTATTATGTTCAGTTTTTGTGTGTGTGTATTTTTTAATTATTTGGTAATTTTAATTTCATAGCTTATTGACGACGCACTTTGCGGATTTTTGCAAAATAAAATAATAAACTGTAGTATAATAAGGGGCCTTGTTTTAAGGCCTGATTATACATATACCATTAGTGCTCTGAAATGGGTTCAGTAGCCGTAAGGAATTGACCTGCATTGCTTTGTATGCCTTTTCGTATTTGTCTGTTGATTTTTCTGGCAACAGTTTGTTCGTTGCATTTGTGGCTGCATCAACGATATCTGGCGGGGTGTTTATATCGATGTCGGAGTCACTATCACCACTGCACTGACGTCAAGACAAATATAAATTTTGACGATTCGACGATCACAGACAAAAACATACTTAGACGATTAGTCGAGCGTTAAAGTGAAATTTGTTTGTCTGTAAATTGCCATATCCGCATCGATGTTTCATATAATGCAGGTCATTGCCCTATGGTTTTTGAGTCGGTTTTAGAGCATTTATGATACGTGATAAACTTTATTTTCACTTCTACATCCATTATGAACCGGGTGATCAGCTGATTCGTAAGTCGGTACCAAGTGGAGTCCCGAAATAGTCTACAGCTAAAAGGTCGACAATGATAGGTCACGATCTACCCAAAAACTACAAAGGCAACATTTTTTCTTACAAGCTTAATATTTGATTAATGTCGTAGATTTATATAAATTCCGAGACAATCCATTTTCATAAACTATCACCGGATCCGACAGTACAGTGTCTTATCATGAGCGACGTAAAGGTGTTAACCGATCAATACATTGTCGCCAACTTGTTGCCGTCTGTACAATCTCATCTACCCCTTCTGGTCTTAGTTGCTTATTTCCTGCGCCATAGATACCACTATCATACCGCATTGGAGTAGCTCTACCTGATCGCGAATGTACCAACGCGAATATACGCTCTAGCGTCGGCGGCGGCGCCACACAAAGCGTATTTTATTTGTGTGGAGGTGATTTTTCACGGTATCACGGGTATTGTGCGTCTGTTTTTGTATGTGTTTTTGTTCGGCCCGGCCCCGGCTGCTAATCGTCGGACTTGTGTCGACAAGACGAGGCACGCCTTGCTGATGGCATCTGATGGCGTGTGTCACGTGTGTGGGAGGAGGATGCTATGTTGCTGTGTGCTGGTGACACCTGTGGATGAAGGATCTCTTTGAAATACCAATTATGATATCTACTAATTAACGTTGGTTATTGACTTATTTTTATAATAGGCGCCGCTGCATCCCAATTGTTGTACGATTATGTCTGCTGGTTATAATTAAGGTCTATAAGCGAATATAGGGCAAATGAATCTTAATGTTTTATACCTCATTAACACAAAGTTGTAAATTGGATTCAAATCTGTAAGTAGGTAAGGTAAAATCGCTACAGTATTGCCTTTATCTTTATCGCAATTATATCAGGCTGCAATGTACAATGTGAAATACTTTAAGGGCAAAAAAATGCATCAAGATACACTTTAAAGCACCCACTATAAAATAACTTAAGATAATAATTATCACAAGCGACTTTCTTTCGACACAGGTCTTTCAACTTTCCTGCGCCCACGCACCTCGATATAAAAGACATCAACGCGAGCGCGCATATTGCCGCAACCGACGCCCGCACGCATTCGACCTTTATTTGCAAAAAAGCGAGACCTTTGAGACAATTTCCTGTCTATTTGCTGAATAATCATTATTCATACAGTCGCAGGTAATAAAACAGTGGAGAATAAACCTTGGCGCCTTCCGTTAAACACAAATTTTTACGACGCGAAATATTTGTCAACAATAAAATGAGACGTCCCTTTTATGGATCGAAGCATTCAGTGTGCAACTTGAAATAGATTGGGTTCACGTAGAGGGTGCCGCCCGAGAGCCTTCTACGACTATCCTGTGCACCTTCGAGGATCGTTCCTCCCACCTTGTGCCGCCCAGCATAAAGGTACAAGTCCCTCGGATCCTACACGCCGGGACGCCGGTGTGGTCGGTGCTCTTGGTTGGTAGTGGCGTAACAAAGGTGTCTGCGGGCGGTGGCGACAGGTAAGCACTGTCGCCGTGAATGAACCGCTGCCGCCGGGAAGCGGGTACCTGCCGGGATTATCCGTCGAGTGATAAATTAGAAATATGGCAGTTAGGGCGCATTCATCATCGGAGTGGGCCCTAACTATGCGAGGCATTTGAGGCTGGGAAAAAAGTTTAGTTATCGTTTTTTTAACGCAGGCGTCAATGCGTCCCAGCGTTGCGTTTAGACACTGCTGGTGTGGTGTTTGGGTGTATTGAATGTGTGATATTTTGTTATGGATGTTAGTTTCCCTTGAATCTGATTTTTCTGTCCGTGATATTTAAAAGATGTATATATATATAAATATTATAACTTATTTTCAATTTTCTTTAATTATTATTACAACAACAACTAGTGTCACGCCATTTTCCATACGGTTCGGCACACAAAAAAGTGTTATCCTTCTAACATACAAAAAAGCAATTTCAATAAATCCTGATTTTCGATGCCAAAAACTTCGCTAAGTAAAATACATAGATTGTTTTTGTAAGTTATGTATCATAGATAGACTGCTACATTACACTGTGAAGTGTAGCTGCTAAGGAACAATTGACCTTTGCTTTCCACGTAGAGCAGTTGCAACTGTCTCTTTCTCTTCGTGCGCGAGTGAGCGAGTGAGCGAGTGAGCGGCACAGAGAATGACAGTTTCCACGAGTTGTTCAGAGAGTCGTTCGATAGCGTGCGCGCGCAGACGACCTCCGTTCAAGCTTTCAGCGAAGATCTGTGGCTCTCAAACATGACACAAAAGTATTTTGTAAATGTATATTTTTTTGCAAAACGATATGATAACGATCTACGTGGTGGTCATATAATTAAGAACGACTATTTGAAAACAAGCTTTTTTCAAACTTACGAGAATAACACTTATTGCATATCGTTTTGTATCTCTCTCGGTATCGTAAAACTGTTTTACACAATCGTAGCATACAGTTATAATATGATAAATTCAACAATATTATTATATAAGTAAACTTTTTGTATATAATATATCTTAACATGTTATTGCAAACTTACTGGCTGGCCACATAATTAAGAACGCTGGATAGTTTATTTTTTTATTCAAATTTAAATAGAGAACACTCTGTAACTAGGCCACTATTCGAGTAATTTTGGCGCCATTTAGTTCTTTAAAAGTCAAAAAGTTGATCGTTTCATAATAAAAAAATGGGAAAAAATAAAAGTTGTGATGCATGTACAAGGGAAGTAATAATAAAACTTCGCGATATGAATTGGTCATATAAAAAGATTGCCCATCATTTGCAGTGCTCAAAAACGATGATATTCCACGCTGTGAAGCATTTTAACACACATCAAACAACTTTAAATATTCCTCGTGTACCTAAACAGAGAAAGTCATCTCAGCGAGACGATCGAAATATCGTGCGTTTGGCAAAACAATACCCTTTTAAGGGGTCTAATGAGTTAAAAAAAGAATACTTTGGTGAAAATAACCCTTCAGCGATCTCAGCGCGCACTATCCGAAGGCGATTGGTAGAAGCGAAGTTGAACGGAAGGATAGCAAGAAAGGTGCCCATGTTGAAACAGTGTCATAGGCAAGCCCGGCTTGCATTTGCTAGGAGGTATGAAAGCTGGACAGCAAGACCGTGGAAAAATGTTCTTTTCTCTGACGAAACAAAAATTAACAGAGTATGTTCTGATGGGAAACGATATGTTCGACGCCCTCCGAATACAGCATTCGACCCCAAGTACACAAAAATGACATTAAAGCATGGTGGTGGAAATGTGAAAATTTGGGGATGCTTCTCTGGTCATGGTGTTGGACCTGTTAGACTGATAGAAGGAAACATGGATCAATTCCAGTACAAAAATATACTCGAAGAAACTATTTTACCATATGCTGAAGACGTACTTCCGATTATTTGGACATTCCAACACGACAACGATCCGAAGCACACTGCACGCACCGTTAAAGAATTCCTCACATCTCAATCAGTTTCTGTCTTAGAATGGCCACCGAACAGCCCAGATTTAAATCCCATAGAGCATCTTTGGTGCGAAGTCAAGAAAAAGGTTTCAAATCGACGATGTGGTAACCTAACTGAGTTATATAAAGTGGCGCTCTATTTCTCTTGAAAAATGTCAAAAATTGATAGAATCAATGCCTCGTCGGTGTAAGGCAGTTATTAAAAGCCATGGTCACGCTACAAACTATTAACTTAGAATAAAATGTATTAAATTATAATTTTTAACATTGTCACTGTCTTATTTAATGTGATATGTAAAATATAAGTATCTACGGAAACAACTCTCGAGCAGCTTAAGAATCGTTCTTAATTATTTGTCCAGCGTTTTTACTACTTGAATTTGTAATTATCGATAATCAATTAAATTTGTAAAAAAAATAGTAAATGTTTTAAATATTTACTCCTAATCCCGTTTACTTTATCGATGTAGCTATTTCATAACACAACTAATTACTTTTAAGAAGGAACATCAAAGTACACATAGCATAGTTTTGAAAAAAAATATCTGGTACTACAAATCGTTCTTAATTATATGACCACCACTGTATATCTACACACGTATCATAAACCCTCCTTACTGCGTCCAAAAACCACACGTTACGACCAGCATAATGATAAACTTCTTGGTAAAACTTATTTCTTATCTGAATATTGATACATTATGACCATAATGTACCAACATTTGTCAAATTATGACATTCAAATTTCGAATGCCGACCCCCGCCTGCGTGCCGCCCCTAGTATGTCTGTGAAGTTGGTACTACAGAAGCTAAACAACTGCAGAGCAATGATCAATGCCACAATGCCGGTCGAACATGCGGTTACTGAACACATCAAAGAGAGCTTATGATATGTGCGTAGATAAACTAGTGTACTTTACAGTAAATAATTAGGCATTATGTAGCAGTCACATAAACTACATACTATTAACGATCATTAACAACAACAATAACATAACATAGGGTCACGCTTTTCCCTTACGGGCTGGCTCACGTATAATTGTGCCCATATTTAGCCAGTTATTCATAACTTCATTTTGCGTGAAAGGGGGCTATCCCATCGCTGCAGCTATGGAGGAAAGGTGTGACGCTATGTTTGTTTTTCGATGTCTTACAGAAAGATTGGAATTGTGCATCATTGTCAAAAAATATCTCGGTAAATAAACTTACGTTGGACCACCAAAGGTAACTTAAACACCGTAACATGTGACTGGCATCGTGTTCATGTAGGAAACTCATCCAAAATTCAGCCATTGTACAAATCTCATTTTTCTATATAAAATTACGAACAACTAAAAAAAATGCCCTAATTAAACACCGCTCTAAATAAAATATTCCCAAAGTTTCCCAAACTTTGGGAGAATGTGTCGTGGAGTAATGCGCGTCGCGGGTATATATCGTCTGGGCATAGTCTGCGACTCCGGGACTGAATCACTGATGGACCGGTGCGATGCCACGGTTAAATCACCGAGGCTTATCGCGTGGAAAATGCCATTAAAATATGAGTCTGCCGCTTGTAGGCGCAATATCAAAATGTATCCTATGGAGACGATGTAAGGTTTGGGAGAAATGGCAGTAATTCGAAAGATGCTAACTAAATACAATACAATACGTACTGAAATACATCTATAATAAATATATGCATTTCAGTGTTAGTATGGTAAGCCTCATAGAAAACACTATAAATGATGTAGGAAATATTAAGTATGATAACAACATTGCATCTGACATGACAAACGTCTCAATCCCATAAAATAGATCGTGGATTCCAATTTTAAAACTCCATCCGCAGTTTAGATTAAATGGCATTTTTATTTGAGTCATGTTCCGATGAGCTCTACTCTGCCGGCGTGTTGTATAATCCGCGCGTCCAGTCCGGGGCAGAGCGCCAATGTCGACGCACGCCGCTCCCGTCGCGTCTCTACCGCTCGAGAACGCGGCCGCGAGTGAACCACGTTCGAATTTCGAAATTTTATTTTTTAATTAAAAACAAGTGACGGTGACCATGAAGTGTTTAGTGGTATTGTTGTTGTTGGTGTGTGCCGGGACGACACGGGCGGCCGTGGCCAACTCGTGTGCGGTTTCCGAAGAACACTTCGCGCGGCTCAACGTATCAGCTGATGACGGAGATATTACAGGTGCGGTTATATTGTAAACATTTTGGAGGTGTAATTAATTGTGTACTTAATGGTAAAATTGGGCGAGATTTATTTGAGAGCCAATTTTCGAGTGCGGTTCAGTTTCATGGCTCTACATGTAGGTTCAGGTGATTTTGTGTTGTGGAGTGACCGTAACGAAAGCACTTAGCCAACAATTTACAATAGGTACCTAGTTTTTATTAGATTCCAACAAAAAGCTGGCACAACGAACCCGGAAGCTAGTTAGCAATACAAAAAATCCACTAATTGATTTAAATCGCAACTTTTTCATCACGAGAAAAGTATTTAATTTAACGCCGCGCTGACTGCCTTTTAACAGTGTTTTTCAATTCTATTTTAGTTTCATGATGAACCCCCCCCCCCAACCCTATCACTCGGAAAATCATTGAGTCACCAGGCAGGCAGGTACCTCGCAGAAGTGATATCAGCCGATTCGCATAAAACCAACCTTAGACCAAACATGCGCCTACGCCCCGGTGTCATGTGGCCCGCGGCCCCGCGCGCGCACGGGTAATGTAAGACCGACCTTCTGTCGAACAGCTGACCACGCATCAGCTTACTGCCAGCAGCCGACACCCAGCCTGATATCAGCCAGTGCGAATGAACCCTGATAACCTGATAAGTTATTAGCTGGTGACGTAACGTGTTGTTGCAGAGTGCAAAGATAGTTTGAAACTTGTCCAGTGTACCGATGAATCAAGGTGTGGTTTCCTGGACATATTTACACTGTGATATGATTTTAGTACACTCATGAATAGTTCTCAAGTTATTTACACCACCGGACTTAGACTGAAATCGATTCTTTGCAACTCGCAAACGCGTTGTAGATACCCACCTACTTGTGTTCAGAGAAATGTTTACCGACATTAGGATCAGAATATTAGAGGACAAACGAACTAGGCCCAAACTAAGCTCAACAAGGCTTGTGTTATGGGTACTAGACAACGTGCTTTAATAGAGTGAAATACTTATGTAAAAATACATAGAAAACATCCAAGACTAAGAAATAAATATTCATGCTCATGACACGAATTCTTGCCCTTACCGGAATGTGGAGACGTTCAGTGGTTCCACTGTGAACATCGACGTAGTACCGTCGTCGGCACAACACCAAGTCACCAAAACGCTAGCAATCTCTAGAACTTATGTGCCAATAGAAGTCTCCTTTCGAATACCTCACGACATCAAATTAGGATTAGACGATAGTCCAATCTTAAAGACCTCAACAAGGTTCCATGTGTCATGAAAACTCATCATACAAAAATCCATCTAACATCCAAATGATGTACTTACAGCAACAACGAGTAGGTGCAGTCACTCAGCTCCATACCACTCTACGTTCCGCGCAGTTCGGTTAAACGAATAATAACTAGCGAGACAAACGAGACAATTACTACCATGATGTGCTAAACGGAGATCCTGAGCCGCGTATCACATTACTGGGCATATCCTCGATCGTGTTGCAACTAGTGCGGTGTATTCTATGATGCGTGCACGCAGCTGTTAGCCGACCTTGCGAGACTAGTTGGTGCCGTTTATTTAACTATCGTTTAGGGAACAGAGAGTTTTCATGCGATGTCTCTGTTAACTATCGTTTAGGGAACAGAGAGTTTTCATGCGATGGCTCTTTTAACTATCGTTTAAGAACAGAGAGTTTTCATGCGATGTCTCTGTTAACTATCGTTTAGGGAACATAGAGTTTTCATGCGATGTCTCTGTTAACTATCGTTTAGGGAACAGAGAGTTTTCATTCGATGTCTCTTTTAACTATCGTTTAAGGAACAGAGTGTTTTCATGCGATGTCTCTTTTAACTGTCGTTTAGGGAACAGAGAGTTTTCATGCGATGTCTCTTTTAACTATCGTTTAGGGAACAGAGAGTTTTCATGCGATGTCTCTTGGATATGATTGTACGAATTTCAAGCCTGCCGACTAAATCTAAGTAGATATGACATGAGGTATCGGTATATGTCGAAGGTCTACGAAAACTTAAACAACATAAAATATCTGCATATGTAGGTGGGTACTCTTTTTAATATTAATATAGTGTCACGCCGTTCCCGTACCGGGTGGCATCAGAGGTTCAATTGTGTCCATGTTTAGCCATTTACCTATTTAATACCCTGGTTTGCGTCACAGGGGGCTAGCTCATCGCCACAGCTGGAGATAAAGGTTGTGCCAGCCATCCCTTATCATCACGGACTAAAGTATCGTCGAGATAAGTTATTGGCTGACACAGAAAATCGACATCACGTACCGGTTTTGGTACATGATGATTATCGAGGACGATTTATATATAAGAAGAGTTATTTGTTAAATAAAACTAGACTGTAACTGAGCATATTCCACATAGGTTGCCACAACGTTGGCAAAGTGGTGACCCCGACGTTTGAATATCAAGCAACCTTCGGTTAAGCAGCAGCATGTCGTCGCCTGTGAAACAGAACCCGTGTGCTGCTACCCTAGAAGTGCAAGCAATCAGCACTTCGTCTAAAATCGCAGACTTCTGGAAGGACAAGCCCCGGTTATGGTTCGCACATTTTGAAGCAGTAACCACTCCCCAGAAGTTAGGTGACGAATCCAAATTCCACCTAGTCCTTACCAAACTAGCCAAAGAGGAAATCGAACAAGCCAGTGACATATTGATTTCCTTATAAGACAGCGGAAAGTACCAGAAGTTAAAAGACAGATTGATTTCGACATATGAAGAATCCCCGCATCGCAAATTCCAGAGATTATTCACGGACACCGACCTCGGAGACAGAATACCTCGCGATGTTTTCCATCATCGTTAGAAAGTCCATATTATGTATTTAAAATAAACAACATTAAACAGGTATATACAGGTATATAAACATCCAAGACCTGCGGACTTTTATTCTTTATCTCCAGCCGGATCGATCGATCCAGATCGAACCCGGGACCTCTCGCATGGTAGGCATAGCCACAACCAGAGATAGATGACTAAGATATCTCATTGGTACGTGGCGAACTCCGTATTCGAACGCGCATCTCCTGCAGGCACTAGCAGCTCTTTACCAACATACTGTATATGTACAAATTATGTTGTTGTTATATAAACAAAAAGAAAAATAGATGTATAAGGTGGATACCAATTTTAAAAGAGGCAGAATGCTGAAAATTGGGAATGTCTACTACCTTTATGTCATAAAAGCATGGTAGGTACCTGCACATAATACTCTCTTATCTTGATATCAATGACATTTTGCCAATTATAGCCATTTACTCATTATGCACGCAATTACAATTAGCAGTATCACGTAATCTACATAACGTACCTACCTACTTAGATCCAAAGGTAAAAAGGGCTACTGCATAATGCGACATTGTAATGAACTGAAAAGGTCCACGAGAAATGTTAATTAACCCACTACCAATTCAATTCCAGATTCCGAGACGTACGTACGTAGCGTTTATTTACTATTTTTATTAAAGCACCAGCCCCATATGTAGAAGTATATTTTAAATAAATAAATAAATAAATAAATAATACCTTGGACACCATTTACACACATTGATCTAGCCCCAAACTAGGATTCCCTGTATCTTGGGTACTAGACAACGATACACATACTTATATAGATAAATATAATACTTAGATAGATAAACAACCATGACTGACTAGGTTACAAACATCCGTTCTCATCAAACAAATATTTGCCCCCACCGGGACTCGAACCCGGGACCCTTGGTTTCGTAGACAGCGTCACTGCCGACTCGGCCATTCGGGTCGTTTTTATAAATTATTTTTATAAAATAATAGAAAGAGATAAGCTCGCCTTTGTACACTATTTTATGTAAGTCTTGTTGTCTGAATTATGAAAGAGGTCGAGAAATGAAAGAGAGATAAAACACAGACCAGAACATAACCTGACACCTACTACGCCCATCGGTTCGCAGTTCGCACACCCGAACCTTCCGTTAACGGCAAACTCGAAAGGTTGGCGAAGATCAAAAGTGGAAAGTGCCTTTCATGTCGCGATAATGGAACCACGAGAAGCTATTAGAATATCGAACATTGGGTCCCGATCGCAGCATTCGTAAAAGCCATTTAGGGGGTAAAGGCGAAAAATTACGTCTGCGAGTCGGAGACGGGGGGGGGAGGGGAGGTTGAATGGGGGCTTTGTTGCTCGCGCTGGCATTCCTGCCGGAGAATGGGAACTGGGAACCGGGACCCGGCTTCCCCCCGCCCCCGCCGCCCCCTCCGCCGCAGCCTCCCGCGCATTCCTGTCCTCTCTCACTCTCATTGTTAGCGCGGCGCGGGAGGTCGCCTGTCCGCGTACAAATGGGACCACTGCCCCCAGACGCCAGCCTGCCTGAGCCTGAGATCCAATAAACACGCTTCTTATACGATTTTATCGGAAATTTTGGCTCCTTGCCGACAATAAAGAAAGCTGTACGGACCTCTTTAATGAGTTTACCAGGGGCCAGTATGCCGTTAAGTAATGTAAATTAATTGGGCCGCTAATACATTAAGTCGCCCTGACATTTAACGGTAACTTCCTGCGCGTTCCGCGTGTACACCTGCGTGGGCGCATGGGCTAATGAAATCATCCCCTAATAACAACAATAGAGGTGGTCATTATTATTGTAATTTATCAGGTGGGGTCTCGGACCCCTACGTTACTCATCGGCGCTCGCGGCTCCGAATTTTGATTCATTTCGGATGCTCGGAATGCCATTGTGGCTGCCGACACTACCTGCGCTGCGCCGACGCAGGTATCTGCGCTCTGGCTGGATCGTGATCGTGTTGAACTCGACTTCATTTCTGGCTACGTCTTGACAAACGGGTGTTGCAAAGCTCTGTTTAGCGAAATTACTGCCGATTGCCCTGACCATTATTTTGGTATCATCCGTTTTTTCTTCCTATTCTACAGTACTATTTTTAATTTGAGGCCAGAAATGTAAACAAACAACTGCCATTTTCTATAACAAAACCGTTGACTTTGACATTCCTATTATATTTTTTGTACTGGAAATTGACAGTTCATTGTTTACATTTCTGGCCTCAAATTAAAAATTTCACTTTAAGCGTATATTGTTAGCCGTACAATTAACTAAAATTTACTATTCTAATGCACTAACCGTTGAAGACCTCCATAAAAGAACGTTATTCGCTCCAATTGCCCGCTTTACAGATCGTACTATCTGATTTGTGTCAAGGTTAGCGTTCAGAAAAGGATAGGTTCATCAGATTAACTCCCGGTACTCCCGGATGACTGTTACTTAGGTATGTCTTTTCCGGACTGATGGATGTGCCCTCGACATATCAAGATATGCATCACCGCACATAACAGAAAAGGAAAGGCGTAATCTTCTTTCTATATGTTCCTACACAATTACAGCAAGTAGAATACAAACTGGAAGGAAACAAGTATGGAAAGCTAGGGGAAGTTCTCTCTAATAGCAGCTAATTTTAAGGCTTCCGAGGGGTAGAGCGAACCCTTATTAATATTCATAGGGTGGACATTTTGATTGCATATTTTTTCTTGGTTATCGCCTTAGCGCGCTTTAACAGATTCCGGTCAAATTTATGGAGGGCCCTTCCGCGTAGGTTGCTTGGAGCCCGTCGTGATAAAACGACACAATTTTGTTTTACAAGTGGCATTTTCATTGTCTTCCCTTTTGGAGAGTTAGTTTAAGGTACTGGGGAATTCTTCCACGAAGGGATTATCCGGGTTTAAAAGGGCTTTGCTCGTGGAAGTGCTATCTGCATAGCCATTGAGTAGGGTCGGCTATCCTATATTCCGATAATAGTCGGGAATTAATTGATAGTCGATAAGGCTGTAATTATCCAAGTTGTTTCCCGCCCCCTCCACGCCCGTCCCCCCGGGAGTCCCGCTAGGCGGGCGAGGTTATCAGTGGGTATCGCTCGTGACCTGCACGATGCTCCTTGCAGTGCAGTTCCTATCCAGGTTTCATTTCTAGGCTTAATTGATTTTCTGTACTTACATTGCGGCTACTACTTATTACAACTATAAATAAGTAGTGCTTATCTCTGTTTAATTTGTCTCGGTCTTTATGCCTTGTATTATCTGGTCGACCTATCGTTTACACGCGCTTATCTTATAATAATGACTGAATTCACAACTTAATTTTTAAAATGCAGCTTGAATGTCAGAAATGTACACAAAGTGCTTATGTTTGGATATACATGTGTAGATAGCCCAGGAAATTTAGAGTTTAACTTCGGAATGTAAGATAGCTAGTGGTTCTGTGAGAACAGTAGACCTCGCTTCAATTTCAAAAATTGTATTCCGCCCATATATAACGCTACAACAAACTTCCCTCCCTTCCCCCCCCCCCCCCTCCTTTTTTTTCGCAACCTCTTGTGTAGAATGAAGTCCTTAGTGTACCTCTTGAATTTGATTGAAATCCGTCGATAAATAACAACATACCCCCCCCCCCCTATTTCCCCCCAAATAAAAATTGCAATCGACTAAATTTTTTGATTAAACCAAGGAACTTGTTTGCCAATTTTCGTAAAGATCTGTTGGTGCGACCTGTAGGCTAGGACAGACAGACGGACAAAAGATCACTTTTGGCCAGTATCGAAACTGGACGCTTCATCGATCGGTCATCATGAGGTTGGTAAATTGGATAAAACCTTTATTTTGGCATCCTTACAGTGGTCCCAAAAGTCACAATAAATCGGCTTTTCGCAAATATTTAGGTTGGTAAATTGGATAAAACCTTTATTTTGGCATCCTTACAGTGGTCCCAAAAGTCACAATAAATCGGCTTTTCGCAAATATTTAGGTTGGTAAATTGGATAAAACCTTTATTTTGGCATCCTTACAGTGGTCCCAAAAGTCACAATAAATCGGCTTTTCGCAAATATTTAGGTTGGTAAATTGGATAAAACCTTTATTTTGGCATCCTTACAGTGGTCCCAAAAGTCACAATAAATCGGCTTTTCGCAAATATTTAGGTTGGTAAATTGGATAAAACCTTTATTTTGGCATCCTTACAGTGGTCCCAAAAGTCACAATAAATCGGCTTTTCGCAAATATCTCGCTTCCAATAATTTCAATTATGATGGAATCTTCATAACAATTGTAAAGCTTGAAACTCTGTACAAATTGGTATTTGTACATTTTAAATTACGTAAGTAGTTGTTTTTGTTTTACATACAAACTTTAACACTCTATCCACACTTGATGCGGCTCTGTCGCTTATATAGTCCCGTATTAGAAATAAAGAAAGAAAAAGTATTTATTTTGCCAAAAAAAACACCAAAAAAAAACACCTATAAAAAGCAAACTCAAACTCAAACTCAAACTCAAAAGTACTTTATTACTGTAGATATTTACATATACTTAGCAAACGTCATTTTTTGCCTCTTCTCTACATTGGACCACTGTGGGAGAAGAAGGGCGTAGAAACTCCCACAGATTGATTTTTAGATCTCTTTTAAAAATAGTTTGTGCTTAACTAATACAATTATGATTTATTTTTATTTAATGAGCTGGAATAAATAATTACAAAATTATTAACAGCAAGGTCTGTGTTGAGCCAGATTAACCCCATACAGTCCTGTAATTTAAGTAATCTTGAACATTGTAATATCCCTTTTTCGACAAAGTCGCTTTAACATGCTTTTTAAATTGCTCAAATGGCAATTTCAAAATCTCCAGAGGTATCTTATTGTAGTAGAGAATGCACTGACCCTTGAAAGAATTGCTAACCTTCGCGAGTCTAAAACGGGGCGCACATAGTCTGTGATTATTTCTTAGGTAAACATTACAGCTATCGCTAAGTTTGGAAAATGTTGTAAGGTTCTTGCGTACATACATTATATTTTCGAAAATAAATTGACTAGCTACTGTTAGTATGTCAATTTCTTTAAAAAGCTCTCTTAAGGAGTCTGTTCGTTTTAAATTATAAATTGCTCGAATAGCTCTTTTCTGTCAAATAAAAATAGTTTGAAAATCCGCTGCTTTCCCCCACAACAAGATACCATAGGACATCACACTATGAAAGTAACTAAAATATAAGATCATTATCAGATCATTAATATATACCAGGAATAAGAAAGGGCCTAATATGGAACCTTGTGGTACGCCCATTTTAACACCTGTGCCGGCACATACGCCCGCCACAGATATGCGGAAATATCTATTTCCACGTAATGTTAAGATAAGTTGACGAACGTCACAGATAAGGTATATTTATATTCATCACGTAGTTTTGTAGTAAGTTGTATATAAGCTTAGTATATCCTATAATAAAATAGTCTAGTCTAGTCTGGTATTTGCGCGCATCTCAAGCCTTTTACTTTACTCCCGAAGATGTCGCTCTCCTTATAATTGCCTCAGGCAAAGTGGTGACCCGACTTTTGAACATCAGCAACCTTCGGTAATAGCAGCATGGACCCAGCCGCGAAGAAAACTCCGTGTGCTGCCACCTTAGAAGTGCAAGCAAGAAGCACTTCGTCCAAGATCGCCGAGAACCGACTTCTGCATACATATTTCAAACCACGCTGCAGAAATCCATAATCAAGACCCCACCCAAACCAAGACGACACCAAGCAAGCCATGACGGACCAGAAGCCAAAAGATTTCAACTGAAGATTTCCCGCATCGAACTCAAGATACCGCAAGAATAATGAACCGATAGTCAGCCGACTGCTGATCAAAATGGAGCTCGTACCAGCAGAAACGAACGCGTCGGCAAATTCATTCACAGCAAGGAGCTTTTTCAAGTTCAAGTCATAGGAAGCCGTTCCAGCCCCCAGAAGAGTATTAAAACATCATCAATATACCTAATTCAACGAATATTGAAATCATCCAGGAAGAACATCGCACGAAGAATAATCAAATCACTGAAGAGAGAGAGAGATAAATATATATAAACGATTGGTGTACAAGATGTGCCCTATGTTGCCAAATCCCAAGGTTTTTAGGCACACAAATTTCATCAATCGACAACGTAATATTCACTCAAGAGTGAAGAGCACGCACGTACATATGACGTACGAGATCATTGACTGCCTACAGCCAAGGTTACAGATTTAATGCTGACGCTGATTCAGCACAATCATCCTTGTGTAGGTACGGTCGCAATTATAAACAAACAGTGATTACAACTTCAACGACGTGCGGTGTAAATTGACTCATCGATTCCTGAAAAACATGGGCGGCTGCTGCATCAGACGACTCTCCTGCGGATCTTTTCCAGTTATAGGTTAGGTTAGTTTACTAACCGCGAAGCCCCATTTTCCTAGTGTTTTTCTGTTTTCCAGTTTTTAGTTTATTTTATGTAGTGTGCGGCCAGACACAAGACTCGCCTGTAGGTAAATATTATGTTATTCTTTAAACTTATGTAGAATTCACATAACCGTAGTTCCTTTACTTTCCTAATTCGTGTAAGAGTTACCTTTAGATTAAGTTGAAATATGCTCTATTACTATCTAGTTTTATTTAACAATGACTTTCCTTATATATAAAAATAGATTAAGTTAAAGTATGCACAATTAAGATCTGGTTTTATGTTTATTAAAATACTACTACTTAGTTATGATATAAGTTTGTTATGTTATCTAACTTACGAGAACTTCACCTGGCCTGGTGCAGGCCAGGTGAAGTTCTCGTCGTGCGGCCATTTTAAGAATACCCTTTTCATTTAAGAATGGCGTAATATGTGCCCTTCTTGGGACATTAAAACAAAAACGAGCGCAGGCATTTTGTACCCTTTGTATCGCCCTTATTATAGCCTTGTTTAGCGTATAAACTACCTACCTGCAAAACATCATCATACAAACTTTTACTCCCCATTTCCCCTCTTAGAAGAGTATTTCGCAAAATCGCTTTCTAGGGCTCCCATACGCTATATTAATTTAGGGGACCTCTAAACAAACAAAGCTCCGTGATTCTAGCACCACCGGTCAAGGCTGTGCGTTGTCTGTCTTAAATAGCCTAAATAAAAAAATGGATTGTTTAGTAAATCATTAACGCAATCGGCGTATTTTTTCCTGGACTCAATAAGACGTTGCAATGAACCATATTTGGCAGATCGCTGCTCGCTCCCCGCGCTCTGTGTCAAAAACGGCTAGATTTGGGAAAGCCGATTATTTACACTTTTGGTAAACTTTTGGTACGACCTTTGGTACAACTTATTGTTGTATGACTGGTTTCTGCCAGTTTCCAGCTTATTATCTCATATTACGAGACACTCCATCTTGTCACTCTTTCTTTTATGCATTAATATATTGTTTGTATTTAGAGCAGTTTTATTATTTCCATTGTTTCGCTATTTTTACTACGACTATTTCTAAAAACATACGAATTATTACAACTGTTTAAAATAAGCTTTACCTCATTGCATTATAATCTTATCTGATTGTTGAAGCGGCTTTCTTAGGTTTGTAAACCAAAATATGGTCTTATCCTTTCTATATTTTAAGATGAGATTGGTTGCTTTTTCTCAAAGTAAATGTGACGATAGTTTTACGTGGTAACGTCTTAAGAAACGCTTAGCGAGTGCGTGCAGCCGGCGTTCATCGATTTATAAGAGGTTAAAAACTTAATGGCAAATAAATGTTATTAAGGGGTATTAAATATATGAAACTGTGCAACACATTTTAATTGATTAAGCTTGCAGAAGAGCTCTAAGGGGTTTCACGCTTTCTTCTCACACAGGATCATCAGGGTACGTCCCGGCTTTGGTAGTAGTAGTCGTAAATTCCCTCCATCTACTCGCATTAAGCCATCGTGGTGGAGAATGGCTTAATATTACACGGTGTCCGGGTAAAGGCTTGTGCCCCTCGTGGGGACATTAATAGGATACATTTATAAGCTTGGCGTTCTTAGACCCGCAAATATTTTCTGATACTGATATATCTCAGGAAGTAGGCTCATACAAACTATGGGATATAATATATACTATATCTCAGGAAGTAGGCTCATACAAACTATGGGATATAATATATACTATATCTCAGGAAGTAGGCTCATACAAACTATGGGATATAATATATACTAGATGTGTTTTGTTTTCTATATTTTTTATGGTGATATATCTATATTACAGCACCCGTCTGAAAGGGCTCATAGAAAAAGTATGGCAAGCGATAAAAATTTACATCTTAGGATGTAATATCCCACAGTCTAAAGCCGGCTTAGGGGCATCCAAGCTTAGGAAAGCCACATCAAAAATCAGAAAATTATTAGAATGGATTAAAATGGAGGTAAAGCTTATTTAGGATTGAATTAAACTTTAACTCAACTTTTTAAAACTAGATGGTAAAAGTTTGTGCAGATCAAGACAGTAGTAATAATTCGTATGTTTTCGGCAAAAATCAAAAACTGCTCTAAAGAACGACCATATATATGAAAGGAAATGCACATACCTGACTACAGCTCTTTCTAGATATATTTTATTACCCGTGCCTTATGTATTAAAACGTATGTACGTTTTAATACATAAGGCACGCTTAATATTGATAAACGAGTAAAAACTATAGTAGTAATGAATGTTGTATGTACACATAATTGCCTATTTCTGTCCCACTGCAGAACTTCACAAATATACAGTAAATAAACGAGGTTATCGAGGCAGTGAAAGTATAGGTAAACCACACCAACGCAGGAATAAATTCGTTCTTATGAGCAATTGTATAAGATCGAAACAAGCGTTGTAGCTTGTCTGTACAGTTCCGCTAATTATTTTTACATGCAGGATCGTAAACCAAAATATGCGTGACATGTGGTTTTGCAGTCGGTAGGTGGTAATATTACGTCATTCTTCTTTGTTTCAAGATCTTGTAAAACTATTCCAGACTCAAGGTACCGCGTCTGCGCATGCGATAATGACCGCAAAGGCTAATTTTAAACGCTGTGATGTGTGTGATCACGTAACCTATGCACCTAGAAAATATAATTTCTTTAAAGTTGATATTTAATTCTTTGTTCTGCAAATATTTCAAACGTAAATATCATAGTAATTTGCGTTTACTGAATACCAGGTAAGCAATACAATTTTGCTACCAATATTGATAATGTTGAAACAAGTGTTATTGAATTAGGATTCTCGCATCATAAAGCCATTATTTTACTCTTTCCAGTTAAAAAGCGATTAATCAACATACCCTATAAGTTAAATTCGCGAAAAAAATAGACTTCTCCAAAGAAAAAGTATCTAAATTCATAAATACTCTATATAGTTTGACATTTGGTGAGGTTTATGAATCCAACGAGGGAAATGACACTTTCGAGAAACTATTGAAATAATAATATAAATCTTCGAAATGTGTTTCCCGTGGTGAGGAATTAGTCTGTTCGCTAGAATTAAACAACCCTGGCTCTCAAAAGGGATCAAAACTTGATCTAGGGAAAAACGTTAACTACTCTGGAAATATCGTAGAACCCCAAGAGAAACAAATAAACAAGAATACAAAATATTTGCGAGACGATTAAGAAAAATACTTACTTAGTCCACTCCAAATCCAAACTCCAAAATCTCTTAACTGACATTACGTAAAGAATGCAAAAAATTAATCGAAAGCCACTTGGAAAATAATACAGAACTTACAACAAAACAAAAAATAAAATAAAAGATACATTAATTAAATTTTAATGACTTTTTTATAGGTCAGGTAGACTCACAGAGTAACAATATTTGTACGCTCGGGGTGAGCTATATAGTGGACTGTGTGACGATAAAGAAATGGGTTTGTAAACGTAAGTTTTTTATGTGTGGCAGTTAGACTTCTAGGCCCAACAAAGAGAGATGAGAGCTTCACTTCCTGATGATGATGGAATAAATAATTTGCATTCCTATAATTTATAAGGTTATATCGTGTGAAACTGAAATTATATATTTAAGACCAAATACAAACTATGATATGCAAATAAAATAAAGTTAACACTTTAGCGAATGCAAACCTCATTTCGTAATAAAATAATACTAGAGAATTCGAAAATTATATGCATATATTCACTTCCGACAGATCGAATGAAAGGTACAGTGTGCCTATCGATCGAGCTGTCGGAAGTTGTACTTTACATCGAAACAGTGGCAGAAATTAGTGAACTACATTGTTTGTATGTACTACAATACTACATGCATGACATGGTACCTTCACACTATATTATCTTCATGTAACACACAACACAAGGCTCTTCAAACAACACATTACTCAATATAATCCCCGATAGGGCTATCAAGCCTCCTCCTCTCGTATGTAATACGTTACACTCGCCAATGATTCACTCGCGCAATTTGTCGTCTGATTAGATTAAATCAATTTAACCGTGACAGGGAAATTGCTGGCTTCCTTCAAGGATCGGAAGGCGGAATTTCGCTCGTTAATGATAAGAACTCTGGAGAGAACGACCGTTCTAATGGAAGGGATGAATGGTAGATGTTATTCGGAATAATGGCGTATGCGATTAGTATAGTGGGTGGTGAAATTTAATGTTTTCTGTAGATCTGATAGAAAAGGGGCTAAAATTTGTCCTTTGCCTGTAATTCAGTTTTCCTCCCCTTTCCACAAACAGAAATAAGGTAAAATTGTATTTTAAAAATATGTATTTTAAAGAACTGAAGAGAACTGCGAGCTTATGTTCTTTAAAAATCCTTCAAATTAGAGACATACTTACACAGGAATACTGCTTCGATCGAATCATTAGAGTGCTCAATATTTTGACAGCTCCTTTCCGACCGCACAGCAAGTAGAGAAGCCATTATGTACCTGACTGTCATACCCAAAGTCGTTGACTGATTCATTAAGAACGACTTAAGTGAAGATTTCCATAATACATTCAAATTTGGAACAATGACTATTTAAGTACGGCGGTGAGTCACCGAAACCGGAAACCTGATCCGTGCTGGGGTGAAGCCGTGTCAATCATGAGCCTACTGGGGTCGAAGGTCGGCGGGGAAACCCCGGATTTCGGATTGAACAGAACTAACCGCCACCTGCTAACTAACCGTTCGGCTACAACTATTTGAACGTCCGTCGGCTTTATCGATGCAATCTTACTTTTTAGGCTTTTATATTGTATTTAAAAGCAAGTACAGTACGATTACTTTAACTTAACAGCTCGACATTTGTCAGTTTTAGTCGCTGAAAGTAATCAAAGGTAACTAGAAATTTGGCACAGAGGTCATGTCATGAAGAATATATTAAGGGAAATATCTGAAAACTGTTAATTGATTTACAATTTTAAAACAAATAAAAAAAGCCTAAAAGTGTTGAGCGGTAAAGTAAAAATAATCGTAGTGTTAAATTCCACGCCTTAACCGAAAGGGGGTGAAATCTTGGTAGGGTTGTTTTTCAGTGGAATGTCACAAGCAGTACTGACCTTGACGCCGTGGACCGGCGTTCGAAAGCTCAATTCGAGGCGGGAGTACGGGATGAGGAACACGGGGGTGGGGGGTGATGGGAGTCGAATCTTACTCGAGTCGTAGGCCGCTGCTGACGCCGTCGTGATGCCGCCGACTACAAGTGTCGCTATCCGAACGCGACGAATTGGTGACCGAACCACTTCAACCTTTCACAGCACGAAGCACTCACTACGATGACGTGAAATCTACTTATTTCTTGACGATTGTTCCGTGATTATTACAAATAACATTCAGCCAAGCCTCCCGATGCTGGCGCCGACAAATTTTACCATGAGCAAAGTGACAGCTAGCTAGTCATTTTTTTCTATGCAAGTGACAGCTAGCTAGTGATGTCCCGATCACTCGCGGTCGATCCGCGCAACAAAAAAACCGGTGCGTTCCGAAGCATAAATATTAAACACGTAGTGTGCCAGAGTTAAAAAACATTTACTTTTTTTTAAAGAAACCACGAATCTTGAAGAATTTGTTATGTTTGTAGATAATGTGGGGCAAAGATAAATGGAATAAATTGGAGGCAGAAGAGGTTCTTCAGCAAACAACATGTGTAACATTAATACAGTATGAGTTAATTAGGTCAAACGTAAACATGGTTCAATTCCTTGTCGTATATATCTGGGCTAGGCACGATTACTGCATGAAATAACTTAGAAAAGAGTATACATATAATTGAAGCGCGACAGGTCGCCCATTACCGGCTAACCAGAGCGCAACGAAAGCTAACCTGAGCAGCAGGGCCGGCCGACAATGCGGCGCTGGCACGAGAACTCAGGTACTCACTTTCAAATTAATTTAGATTCAGATTCAGATTTTTTTTATTGAATATAAATAAATAAATAATCTTATTCAACGTCAAAATTATACTTACTTATAACTACAAGTCAATTTTTCTATATAAAAAAGAGACTACACCGTTTCGGTAGGTGGGCCTCGGGGTTATGAAGAAACGGCATGAAACTCCCCCATTCATTCTTTTTAAAAAAGTGACTTTACAACAGGTACTGGTTTCGGTCTAAGGAAATTCATCCTCGTCGAGTTTCTGTGCGCTGAGATAGTATGGACCATGCAGTTTTGTCATCTAAGTATTCCTTAATACTTAAAGGACTTTCATATCAGCTCATTCTTAACATAGTTTTTGGACCTCTTTTCAGGAAGGATCAATGATTCCTGTGGTATTTTATTGTAGAAGCGAATACAGTGCCCCATGAATGATATAATAAGAGGACTCATCAGAATCCCAGACAGTTCAGAATACTAATTAGACCCACATACATGCTTTTACATGCTTTAGTCCCTGATCATCGCTTAATCTACTCCCACTAGAAAAGAGCTGATGGCTGATGATTTTCAAAGGCTAAACAGCAAGCATAGTAATAATATATTAATAATAATATATATAATGATAATAATACCTTAGACACTATTTACACACATTGATCTAGCCCCAAACTAGGATTCCCTGTATCTTGGGTACTAGACAACAATATTTTACTTAGGTAGATACACAACTATGTCTAGGGTACAAACATCCGTTCTCATCAAACAAATTTCTGCCCCCACCGGGTCTCGAACCCGGGACCCTTGGCTTCGTAGGCAGGGTCACTGCCGACTCGGCCATTCGGGTCGTCTGTCGTAAACATATACATTAAACTTATGTCACCCGTCTTTTTCCTAAGAGGGTTCAAAATGTCTTGGAATAACTTAAATAATTAGTTACGAGGCGATTGGCGGCCTTGCCGAGGTTGTGTTAGTTAGCCACGACGCGGCGGGGCGGCGCGGCGCTCGCTAGAAGGGTTCAAATTCAAACCGTTCCGAATTAAACATTCATGCACTTGTCCTATTACTTATTCGCGGGCTTGGTGGAGCTTTGCGACCTTTGCTTCATCGATTTTGGTGTTGTGGGCAGACGTACAGATGTGTATGTACGAGTATATGAGCTTCTACCAGTAAAGCAAAACTTAGAGTGGGATGATGTCATCGCGAACATTACTACAAAATATAAAAGTAGCGCCTTCTCTATACGAATTGGCAGAGGCAACGCTGTGCCCACGTTTAGGTAGCCAATAACATTGCTATTTTGTTAACTATGTAGACCCCAATCAGCAAACCTGGTGTTTACTTTCAAAGCAAATCAAGAATGATACTCCACTGCAGTATAAAAATGGCCTACATTTTAATTAAAACGTTTGCGAAAATACAGCGCAGCAGCGGTGAGCGCCATCATTCCTGGTTAGGACTCCGCGGTGCAACGTTCGCCGAGGTCGCAGGCGGGCGGGCGGGGCGGCGGAGGGCGGGCGGGCGACGCGGCGGAGGGCGGGCGGGGCGCGATGCAGTGCGGAACAGTGCGGCTGTATACATATTGTTTGTGACGTTCCTTGTCACTCGGGTTGTAACCTGGGTAAAACTGTGGTAAAACTTAACAAAAATATCCTCTGACTAACGTAGAGTGTGTGGTAGAGTTGTGTTTTCCTTTTTACCCGACTGCAGCGAAGCGAAAAAGAGGAGGGTTTAGTTTTCCCTGTATGTTTATATGTATGTAGGTATGTGCCTGTGTTCCCTCGTCACTACTCCATGGCTCCACCGATCCCTGTATCAAGATAAAGGGCTTTTTAAAGACGAGTGCGGAAATATATACTAATCAAGCACAAGCTTTTAATTAAGCAGTAACAGATTTTTCGTAATTTTCCACGAAAAAGCTTGGCATTAATGACGTAATTTATAAAAACTTTAAACTAAACATTGTTAAATTAAAGTTTATGGAAATGCAGGTGTGTCCAATTAAACCTAATAAAGTGGCTTCCGATTGCATTTCAATTTATTTTATTTGTAACTGTACTGTAGTATTCTTATCGAATCTCAATAATTACGTTACGTCTTATCTGTTTGTTTTGTGGTTTTAAGTGTACCGCAGGTGAGGTTTTTTGTTTTATATTTATGTCATATTTTGAGTTTGTGTACCGTGAAACCTTTCTGTGTAATTGTAAATAATAAGTGCTTGCAACTAAAAGTAAATTAAGTCCATAAGTAAGGAAAGTATGAAACCTGCGGAAAGAGCTCTCAAAGCCAGATACGAGTCCATAACTGCTTGTATTTTAATCATGTTAACATGAAAAGAAGAACGCAAAAACCGGTCAAGGGCGAGTCGAACTCGCGCACGAAGGGTTCCGTACCACCGTACAATGGTAGGGATGGTGTGGAGTGAATAGTTTGGATTTTACATAGCAAACTGTTGTTTATAAAGTTATTGGTGCGGCTACTTTCGCACTCTATGTACGTAACCAGGTGCATTCATAAGTTTGTATGTGGTATTGAAAGAATTCTTGTATATTTTGCCCCTTAAATACGTCATGGCAACACTGGCCCAATGTAAACATTCACTCGGTATTGATATTTTAAATAAAGTTTAAATATGCGTTTGTCAAGTAAATAACCATAAAAGTGTGTTTATCACGTACGGGAAATCGTGTAGAAGTGATGGTGCAGTTAGCGAACATGGATTATTTGAGAAAATGATTATATGATATTTATTTGGGTCAAACCGTAATGATATCACGAATTGTAAATTAATGAATAAATAAATAAATAAATAAATTTTGTATTTGTTGTTATAACGGCAACATAAATACATCATCTGTGAAAATTTCATCTGTCTAACAATCACGTTCATGAAGATATAGCCTGGTAACAGACGGACGGACGGACAGTGGAGGCTTAGTAAATATGGTGCCGTTTGGCACCCGTAGGGTACGGAACCCTAAAAAAAGACTAATGGCTTACTCAACTCATTAGTATTACAAAGACTATAGGGCTCAGCTATGGTGAGGATAAATAATTGTATAGGTGAGTTTGTGCTCTGCTTATCTTACGAGTTTATATCTTATCTCGAGCAGTGTTTACACACGAGCGTTGATTGAATCAAATGATCAATCATAGGGTAAGTTACAGAAATCTAAATCGAATTAAAACAGTGACAGTTATATCTAGTGACCGCAATTCTAATTCCAGAGCATATTGCAATAGTTACTGAGGTATAGAGGTTACGGGAAATTAATAAATGTTTTGAACAAGGTACGATATTGTTGAATTGTCGCCAGTTAATTTGGATCGGATTTAATATCCTCGTTGTAATATCCCTTCATAATTTAAATAGAAGTGCTTATATCGACTAGGAATGCAAGTGCATGTCGGCATATTGCATCTAACTGGTAGTGCGGGGTCACATAGCACGACATTGCGTGCGTAATATTCTACTGGGAATATTTAGATGCTAGTGCTACCATGAATTACATAGGAGCTTAGTTAGCAGTAGAGTGACATCCAGGCTGTCTCTTGCTGCCACAGGAGGTTGAAAATTGTCATTTTCTTAGCTTTAAGTAATCTGCCAACGAAAAACTTGCTGTCGAAATGTAAGCGTTCCTCTTCCTGTGAAATATTGTCCAATATATTATTCATATTCTTTACTGCACAGAAACGTTAATGGTAAGGTAACAAAAAATTGAATGGGCAAAGGCGAGCTTATTTCTAAAGAGAAATTTCTACCAGCAAACCTAGGCAGGACAGGAAAAGTACTGCAACAGGAGAGTCCTAGTGCGCAATAAAACTACTAAGTACCTCTATTTATTTACGAAAGTAAAACAATAATATAATAAATCATGTGTATGTCACCGCAAGATTGTCAAAACCGTTAGTTGATAAACTAACGTTTTTTTTTCTCGTTAGTTGGTCAACTATCGACAAATAGTAAACTGTAGTGTACTGCTTACTATATGACGCGTTAGTTGAGAAACTAACGGTTAAAACTGTTAAATAGTAAAGTGGATTAAACTTGAAATGCGAACGAAATACCAGGGCAAACACTGCGGTAGCTTGGGTGAAGTCAGAGGGGGCGAGCGCAGCGAAGCCCCCGAATAGTCTTCGTGTTAGGTTGACATGTAAGAACAAAAGAAACGTAAATTCTAAACCGTGCTGGTCTGGTTTACTATCTGTCGATAGTTGATCAACTAACGCGTTAGTTTAACAAGTAACGGTTTTGACTATCTTACGGTGACATATATACTATGTAAAATACAATACCACAAAAATAAAATATAAATCAAACATATACTACTTGTATATAAATGTATATAAAAGTACCTATCACGAAAGAGAAGGGAAATGCTCTTTCTATATTATTTCAGGTAAATTAATTTAATAATAAAGTCTATATTCCGGTTTTACTCCAGCTACCCAATAAAAGTTATATTTACAAACTACTACTTACGTTCAATACTTAGCATATTTGCTATCGTTTTCTACTGACGTTCATTTATTGAATGTGCTTGCCACCGCCTTAACACATTGAATACGATTATGAGATTCTCTTCAATATAAGTAACTAGGTAGTAAGTAACTACCCCTTACCTATTTTGAGGGGATCTGACAAGCGTTATTCAATCTGTTAAAAGGTAGATATAATGATTAAGCGAAACGGTGTAAGCACATACAACAAATGAGCGTCTATGGAGAACGAAAGCAAATCTTAAAAGCAATCACATTCTACTTTGATCACGCTTTATTTGGCGGGACAAATAAATCGCGTAGTATAGCCAACTTGAGATGAAAAGTGGAATTCCCGCTCAAACAAAACTTAATTGTGCTCGGTGCGAGTTCTGCCTGATGTAGACACATTTTTTGCTGCACAAACGAGTCGCTGTAATTGGCAAAATATCTACGACATTTGGTCGAGTTGGTTGTGTTGCCTGTATCCAATTTTTTACACATTATCCGGCCTGTCGGGACGTCTATAAAAGTTTAATGGCAGCCAGTGACCGTATCGAACGGCCTAAGCGGAGCGACCGGCAACACGTCGATGATACCGTGAATTTCGTGAGCACACAGACGCTACCAAATTTTATTCTGTTTTATAGAAATCCCCTCAAACACATTGGTGTTCCATTTTGCTGGTGAAGTAAGTGAGCGGATTGTGATCTGATGATTATAATCAAATTAAATTATCACGGTTTATAGTAGGTCACGAGTCACGAAATGCAGCTGGGCTGCAGCAAAAAGTCGCCTTGTGATGAATAAAATTAAGTTTGGAGCTATTGCATCTACGTACTCGTTGTAGCAGGTAAGGCAATAAGAAAATTATTAAAAGTATACAAGGTGACACGTTTAATTAGCTGTCCATATTTTAATTAGCAGTCCATATTTTAATTAGCAGTCCATATTTTAATTAGCAGTCCATATTTTAATTAGCAGTCCATATTTTAATTAGCAGTCCATATTTTAATTAGCAGTCCATATTTTAATTAGCAGTCCATATTTTAATTAGCAGTCCATATTTTAATTAGCAGTCCATATTTTAATTAGCAGTCCATATTTTGGGGAATCATAATGTCCATTATTATGAGCAACTTTCCCCAAGAAACATATGGTCGTATACGAAATTATTTTATTTGCTTCCCATTGTAACTTGTTATCAGCTGATCGGGTCAATGTTCTGAGGGACGATTTTTTTGGACCATATTTTTCTTGGGGAAAGTTGTTCATACTGATGGGTACTATTATTCCCCAAAATATGGTCAGCTAATTAAATGTCACCTTGTATACTTTTAATAATTTTCTTATTGCCTTACCTGCTACAACAAGTACGTAGATGCAATTAAATGTCACCTTGTATACTTTTAATAATTTTCTTATTGCCTTACCTGCTACAACAAGTACGTAGATGCAATTAAATGTCACCTTGTATACTTTTAATAATTTTCTTATTGCCTTACCTGCTACAACAAGTACGTAGATGCAATTAAATGTCACCTTGTATAAAGAGGTGTATAAATATTGTATAGTTTAGGAATATACTCGTAACACAACAACACTATGTGTTGTTTGTGTTCACAACAACTCCCAGTACCGCAAGGAGGTGGTTGGGGTGGCTTCCGATCCGCCTTCGTCGTGATATGCACGTTCTCTCCTATCTGTTCAACATTTTGCGAAATCCCCGCTACCCCTCATATCTTCGAGAACGTTTCGAGTTTATTTCCTCCAGGCATAGCAACCGGAGATCCCACACGATGTCTCTTCTCTCTACTCCTCGGCATAACACTGCCGCTTACAAACACTCGTTTAAGTTAACGGCGATCCGACTGTGGAACGCGCTTCCCTGCGCTATTAGAGATAGTCCCTCAATTTCCACTTTTAAGACAAGATTGAAAAAGCATTTCCTTTCTCTTTCGTGATAGGTACTTTTATATATGTATACATAAGTAGTATATGTTTGATATATATTAAATTTTTTGCTTTTGTATTTTATTTAGTATATATCATTTATTACTGTATTATGTTTTAGTTGTAAACAATTAGATGTGTACAGTTTTATTGCGCTTTAGAGGACTCTCCTGTTGCACAATTTTTCCTGTCCTACCTAGGTTTTCTGGTAGAAATCTCTTTAGAGATAAGCTCGCCTTTGCTCATAAAATGTTTTGTTACCTTACTATTAAGATTTCTGTGCAATAAAGAATATGTATAGCAAACTAAAACGGCAACAAATGATCACTAAAATATTTTTTTCCTACCCAAAATGGATAAATGAACACCAAAAGTTGCAAAAAATATCATGGCAAAATACTGCGGTAGCTTAGGTTAAGGGTAAAGTGGGTGAGCGAAGCGAAGCCCCCTTTATCCTTCGTGTTAGTTGAACATGTAAGAACAACAAAATACTTAAAACATAACCTTAAGTACACAAAACATAAAAAGAAGTTTGGTGATCATTTATCCAAACACAATTTGGTGGACATTTATGCATTCTGGCAGTCATTTCGAATTTATTGGTAGTAAAATAGGCGCGTTTTTAGTAATCGTTTAAACATAAGCTAACTACAACCTCTGAATGCACGCTCCACTTTTATTTTCCAATTGATCACACAGATGTGAAATAGCGGAGTAGATTATCTTCAAATCAACAGCAAGCTTTCGAGAAGGAACTTATTGCTCAAAGCCGGCGTGGGTAGCATTCAGCCGGAAGCTCGTCAGGCTCCATCGACAATGCTAATGAGGCGGATAGTTGCCGACAGATGTCACTGCGATCAGCTCGAAATTCGAATACGAATATAAACCGGCTGTAGCAGCGAGGAAATATGAATCTCGGTGTCTGGAGAGCAGCCGACTTCACGCCGCTCTCTTGTGGTAAAGCCTCTCCAGATGTCACAGATGTCAAATGAGATTTCTAAGAATGGATTCAATTTAGCTATTGTTATTTAGGTCTGTTATCAAATGTCATAAAGCAGCAAGATAATTTATTCAATTGCCCTAACACACCTACTTATCGTTAGATCAAAACAGCAATTTTCTTATCACAGCATCGTGTTTATTCTAGAGCAAAGCTAAAAAGGTTATCAATCACTGTTCATGGTTGGCACAGAAAATAGGCCGTCATCGTTCCAATCTCTTTACACCGCCACTCCGCATAGCTTCTACACCCTGAATTGACCCTAAAAGCGTCCGTAATTTATCATAATTCGACTCCGTAACATGAACTTTCGATCCGATAATTAAATGAACTGGTTTACTCTTCAAATCCGAGAAAAATTTATAAACTCTGTTTCGCCAACAAAATACAAAATTCTTTTCCTTCCAAATGTTAGGTGTACCATGGTTCATACTCGTACGTAACTCGATCACGACTCAACAAATTGATTTGGAACGGAGTTGGAACTAGCTGATCGTGGTAAGATGACTGCAGCGTTTTTCCCGGGGCACTATCAATATCAATCAGTGTCGGTGTGTCCGGTCGCTCGTCGTTGTCAACACGGCACGGCCGCCGTTCCCACGCCCGGTCCGGCCCGGGTCCGGCGGCGAGCCACCAAAGAGGATTCGACTAACCTCATTTATAAAATTGACGCGTGGTGATATTGCTACATGAACTTGGGGTTTAGTCTCAATGACGTTAGAGTCGATGGGTTGGTCGCCTTTGATTGAATGTACCACCTAATGGTCGTATGTGTGTGTAATTAGGCAGTACAACGTATAAGCTCCGTTCAATGCTTTATTTTATTTTTGATATTTCCTTATTCCGAACATTATAAGCAATATCTTTCATTGCAGATTTCAAAAATAAATGCATGGCTTTGTAGCTGTCACAAGTAAAGATTCTTGAATCATACTCTCTCTTTCTAACAAAGGCGTGATGACGTATAGTGAATTAGTGCTTGCGCTTCTTGGCTATACCTGTATGGTTCTACTATGGATTCGCTGAATACACTATACTTGTGATTGTATTGTCTTTGGAAAGTATTAATAACAACATTTCTAGCAGCACAATATAAGGTATCCCTTGGCGTACATAATGGCAACATTTGCAGACTACTGCGTGGATTTTTCTAATTAAATATTTGGTGTTTCTATTAGAACACGTAGTAGTCCGCTAATATGACACGTCATTTATTTCTTTAATTTCTTGCCAAGGTGCTGAAATAATATTGAGTTTCTCGAGTTTCCACAGTAAGTAACAGTGCAAACTGCAGCAAGTGAAACTCAATTAGTGCGATTCCCGCGCATGCTTGGGCTGTAATATGTAATAACTTCAGTCGAGAGCTTCTTTACTTCATTTATCTACACACGTATCATAAACCCTCTTTACTGCGTTCAAAAACACACGTTACGATCAGCATTATGTTAAACTACTTGGTAAAAACTCGTTTCGTATCTAGAAAACTACACATTATGGTCATTATGTGTAGTTTTTCTACATATAATGACATTCAAATTTCGAATGCCGACGCCCACCCGCGTGCCGTCCCTAGTTTGTCTGTGAAGTTGGTACTGACATTCAAATTTCGAACGCTGACGCCCGTCTGCGTGAAGTTGGACTAAAGAACAAGCTAAACAATTGCAGAACCACAATGCCGGTCAAACACGCGGTTCCTGAACACATCAAAGAGAGCTTATGATATGTGTGTAGATAAACTAGTGTATGTAACTGTACATAATTAGGCATTAAAACTCTCGAGTGATTTTATTATGAAACTCGCCTTCGGCTCGTTTCATAAACCCACTCTCGAGTTTTAATGCCCTCCATTATGCAGCAGTCACATAAACTACTATTATTTATACTCTTTTCTGGAGTTTTTTCCCTATAGATAGGGGTTTCTATTACCTACGTGCAAAATAGCTTTTGTGGTTTAGGTCCAGAAGAAAAGGAACAGAAAAGAAAAGTAGGCCGTGTTGAAGTGTACGAGTTTCTTGCGCCGCTTCTTCTCCGCTGCCATAACACTTTTCGAAGCGGTAGTAGTTTTTCTTGCATTATATAGTTTCAAATGACGTTCATAAAGTGTTCGTAAGAATCTATTTTGAATAAAAAATTAAGTTTGAAGTTCCACTTGAAACATCGTGAAACAAATCTAGGAATGGAGTTCTCAAAATTCTAGTTCCTCTATAATTACGAAACTTGGTATGTATAGTTAGTTCACATGGCTATACAATAATATGGTACCATCGAGATGATCTGATGATGGTGCTCGAAGACCCAGAAAAACTTATGGTTTTTACATTGCTAAACCCATCGAGTTCGGAGTCATGCGATTTGTCGTGACAAGTTCTAGTCATATTTTTTGCCGATGTTCTCGTCATCATCACCTGATGATGGAGCTGCAGGGTGGTAGACGAAACCCGTTGAGCTTGGGCACATTTGATTCGTCTTAAAAAGACCTATTGACCGTCTTAACAATACTTTAATTATTGCTTTATAATTTCACGCTCAACAAAACGATTGAAAAAGCTCTATTTTGTATAAATGCAGTAGAGGGAATTAATAGTCAGGGAAGTTGGTATTATGGTTCCCTAATTATTGTAACCCATTTTGATTTTATTTAATATGGTTCGGGAGATGCAAGTAATATTTTTTTTTAACAGAATGTGTATTTCTTTTGCCACTAGATCAACAAATAATGAACTATACGAGAGTTTATAAATCAACGGGGGTTCCCATACAAGGAACGTGTTATAATATTCCTGCCCCTGCGAATACCCAAATCATCATGATTCAAATATCAGACAAATTCCGCGAGACCGCAATCTGTTGCGACCATTTTCAATTTAAATTCAATATCAAAACCAGTTTCGGATTTTTTTAATTTTATATTTGTTTAATTATTTTGTTTTCTTGTACGATAGTACGGAACTCTTCGTGTATGAGTCCAACACGCTCTTGGCTGATTTTTTATACTTTATACGACGACAGACGACATTCCACTTGAAGATTTTCAAAACAATGCCATTTTAGAAATGTCCGATAACCACTTCACCGTCGCGTTCGGTGGAAAGCAAACAATTTGGCTTTCATATTGAATATATCTTTAGTTTTATATTTGCTCTAGTGATAAACGATGGTCAACAAACCGTGAGAAAGGCCCGCTTCCGACTGTTGTAGAACCGCCACGGTACACTCAAACACAATCCCACTGCACCACTCTTCGGCCTTATCTCGGTGCGATAGAGTCTAAAAGCAGATCAGCTTTAGTTTAGTTGTACTTATTTAACGACAACAATTCGCTCGAACCGCTATCGTATCGATCAGTCGATCAATCGATGCTTATCACATATAAATTTACTCTAGAATTACCATTTACGCCCACTATTACTTTAGCCAACTTCAGCCGATGCATTTTTTACTACGCCTAATCCGTTCGCTCAGTTCGTAGTGATTGATTAGACACAACTACAACCCACACACCGGGTTTTTATTAAGATTAAGTCCAGGTCGTACCAGCACTATGCCTTTTTAGAAAGAAGCAAGTCTTGAGAAATATATTTTCACACGTACTCAACAATCTTTGCTTTCTGTTTTAATACTGTGAGTCAAAATTCATTGGACCACTGACATAAATGTAGTGTTTCACTTTTTTGATTGAAACCGATATTTTTTTTAATCAAAATATACCCCTTGTTTATACCAAAATTATCACATGACAATTTGTGGTCTCTTTATTGATATGCTGGCTGGCCTTTGCTGAGAATAGTAAACCACATCAATGGACCAAAGCCAAAATCCGCCAGATCTGGGCTATTGGGCGGAAGGCATTAAATTAAACTACTGTCGGATAACCTTACAGATGATTTATCGTTGTTTGTATAACCATTGTGCTCTTGACAACAACATGCGCGTAATCAAATCAAAATGTCTTTTTTCTCTTTGCTCACCACGTCAATCAATCTCAATAGCAATTTCGCATGTGACCTTAGCAGTCTTAGCAGCATTAGCAGTAGTCAATATCGAAAATCATGGAACGTTCAGATCAAGATATTAAGTGGGTACACAAATGCTCAAAGGTCAAAGCTAGGTATACTTAACCGGCATAAACCTAGTTTTTCTACGTAATAATCAGTTTCATTATTAAATTACAATCAATTTCAGCAATCAGCTATTAATTTTGCAAGTATTAATACGATTGTCAGTTGTTTTGCAATCCATCTTGTCAGTATTTTTTACAGAATCTTGCAATTTGATTTGAATTCTAGTTCTATTCTATGAATTATAGTGAATTCTATGAGTAGAAAATAACCCAACAAGGATGGCAGTTAGGGAAATAAAGTCGATTGTGCAAATCGACTTTATTTCCCTTTATTTATAGGTATATTAGGAGTAGGAACCGTTACTTTATCTAGCTATCTGCTTACGAGTACATGATATAGGTGCTTAGTAACGTTTTTGTATTTGTTACGTAACGCTTTACGTATTCTAGTTTCTGATTTACGAATTATAGTTATATATTGTTGCCATCACCATTGTTTGTTGGCCACGATTGCCTACTACCTTAAGGGCCGTCATAAAACGTAATAATTCACGTTTTATCGCTGAAACTAAAATATGTGCATGGAACGTGAAATTTAATCTATCCGGGTTAGCTAGTGCTGACCTAGATTTCCATACTGCTTTGGTTTCACCAAACAGAACGCAAATTCTTTGTCAGACTTTTTACTGATTGAAAAATTGTGGTATACCTTATTGTTCTTTTAATTGTAGATGAACTGATGACGATGATGAATGACGACCTCTGTGGCGTAGCGGTTGTGTGCGAGAGGTCCCGGGTGCGATCCCTGAGGGGGGGTAAAGAACAAAAAATCCCCAGATCTTGGATGTTCATACGTGTGTGACGTCGCTGTTCCTGGTTCCGACGACCCAGGGTAGTGTGGAAGAAGCAATGTATGTGCCTGTATGTAAATGTTCGTGTTTATGTTATTCATAAATGAAGGTTGTACTGGAAAGGAACGAGAAGCAAACAAGACGTGTTCTTCGAAAAACCCACAATACATTTTAGATTTATGAGTGAGTAGTCAGAAAAACACGAGTTAACAAAATGACAACAATTGATATTTAAAAAAAAATGTGGCTCAGCAGCCTAAGCATTATTTTGAGAAAATTAAGTAATAGGCGCAAATTATTTTATCGAGACGTTTTTTTGCAACAAAAAAGATCCAGTGAGGTGACTGCGGGGTCATGATGACTCACTTAATTGTTGACTCACTCGAAGATTGTCAATTTTATTTTATAATCTGATATTTGATAAATTCCTACAAGAATTTACTGCTTTTTGTAGTACTCCAACACCCACGGGTTCGGGTATACAGTTTTGTATAAATTATCCCCAGACTAGTCGACGAACTATTCTAGATGGAAAAGTCTAAAGCAGAAAGTTTGTCTTCAGAACTTTGTTTGGACTAGTTAGGGGACAAACATACTAAAAGTTGACCCCCCTGAGTTGAACCCTTGGGAGTAAAAAGAACGACCCGTTTTTGGGCTTTTGCTTACATTTCGAAAACGATGCGTCATAAGAAATTTTGTTGCAAGACATAATGAAACTTGATAAAATTCTCCGACAAAAAAAAAGTGTTTTTTCCTTACTTTTTAGGGTTCCGTAGGTGAATTGTACAATATTACTAAGCCTCCGCTGTCCGTTCGTCCGTCGCTCCGTCCGTCCGTCCGTCAGCGGGCTCTATCTCATGAATAGGTAGAGAGTTGAATTTTTTCACAGAATGTGTATTAATGTTGCCGCTGTAGCAACAAATAATAAGTGATAACAAACCATAACATGATTCAAATATTGTCGTTGATTCCGCCGCTTATGACATGGTTGTGGTGGCGCAATTGGTTGAATATCGGTTTCGCAATCAGGGTTCAGGATTCGAATTAAGGTTAAGTTCTCTTTTACGATGGCACGGAACCCTTCGTGTGCGAGTCCCACCCGCATTTGACCAATGATTTTGTCATAATTAAAAGTAATTTAAAAGCAATATAATACATTGCTTTTGAACTTTAACACAGTTCATCTGACAAAAAAGTGCCCCAAAGAGTTATAAGAGTTAAATTGTTCTTCAAAACTATATATTATAATGCAAATTCGTCATCTAGTGTTCACAATAAGACAATAATCGTTTTCGAGATGGATGTTTTTAATAACCAAATAAAACTGGAAATTGGCATTTGAGCAATTTAAAAACCATGGTTTTTAAATTGCTCAAATGGCAACAAGATTACTTAAATGACGGGATTGTATTGGGTTAATCTGGCTCAACACAGACCTTGCTGTTAATAATTTTATGATAGTGATATGACAATATTTGTATTAGTTAAGCTAAAGCAATTTTTAAAAGAGATCTAAAAATCAATTTGTGTGTGTGGAGTTTCTACGTCCTCCTTCTCCCACAGTGGTCCAATGTAGAGAAGAGGCAAAAAATGACAATATCTACAGTAATAAAGACATTTGCAATTTGGAGTTTGGACGTCGGACCCACACACGAAGGACGTAAAACGACATTCTTTTGTACGAGTATTCCTTTTTTGATGATAAAATATTGAATACTAGGTAGGACTAGATTCAAGGCCATACATTGAAACATTGAAAAGAGTTTTGTGTATGTAGTATGTAAGTATTGAACTATGTAATCAGGTTAACCAAACTCTTTGCTCATTGAAACCGGAAGTCGATAAAAATTGAGTAACTTATTGACAGAAATAAAATGAAATATTTTAAAAATAATAATAATTATAATTCGAATGAGCAATTATTAATCGTATAAAGGCAAATGACTAAGCACAAAACGCAATATCTGCAATTAAAGATCTTTTCCGATAACATCGGTATAGTCCAGTTTTCACCGATAAACAAATAAAACATAATGGCTAAGAAATTGGCCTTCTTGTATGGGTCTTTTAATTCTTAAAAACAGGTACGTTTCATTATTTGTTGTTATAGCGGCAATAGAAATACACCCTCTGTGAAAATTTTAACTCTACCTATTTCGGTTGAGCCGGTAGAGTCCGGTGACAGACGGACAGCGGAGGCTTAGTAATAGGGTCACGTTTGGCACCCTTCGGGCACGATACCCTAGCAACGGGACCTTCTTAGTGTCCCCCACCCCAGCCCCTAGGGCTCACCTCAGAGGGATCATGACTTTTAGTATGTTTGTCCCTTAACTAGTCCAAACAGTTCCGAAGTCAAACTTTCTTATCCATCTAGGCCGCTCTTGTGAGCACTCATTTACCAAGCTACTAATCGAGGTATATAATATTAATCAGTCAGGTATATTAATTGGCATTGATAATTGCTCTGCACTTGTTTAGCTTGTTCTGTAGTAACAACTTCACAGACAAACTAGTGGCGGCACGCAGGCGGGCGTCAGCGTTCGAAATTTGAATGTCATAATTTGACAAATTGGTACATTATGGTCTTAATGATCAATATTTAGATAAGAAATAAGTTTTTACCAAGAAGTTTATCATTATGCTGGTCGTAACGTATGGTTTTTGGACGCAGTAAAGAGTGTTTATGATACGTGTGTAGAGAAAATAAATATTGATAAATTATGTACATATCATACTTACATTATGTATCTACAAACATGTATGTAATTTCATTAGTTTTCTATATGACCATATTGCGAATACCTATAAAAGTACACATTTACATATGGATACTCTGAATTCTGATGATATCAAGTGGAGGTTATACATATTTATTAATAGCGAAAATGTTCTAAGATGTTTTCATATCAAGCTCCCTTTAATAAAAAAACTTTCTTTGAACGAACGAGATTGCGGCTTAGAGATCTATAGTATGACAAGAATCTAGTGTGAGGAGGTAGTTATGCACCATATTTTATTATCAGTCAGTGGAATTATTATCTGGTTAGTCTGCTAAGCTTAGGGTCGGGCATTCAAGGGCGTTGTTATACGAAGCGTCAAGTCCGATCATGGACCTCCAACATGTTCCAACAACGGAGAAAATAATCGTACTCATTACATGTAAGGCCACTTATATGTAACACAACTCGTTCGCAGAACTAAACTAATTTTCGTGTCGTCAATTGAAATGTCTTTGGTGAAATTTATCTTTTCTAAATGTCAGTGCTGGGTTTGATAAAAGCTGAGCGTCGGCTGGATCTGCACGCACGGTACGATCAAAGATCTAACAGAAGAAAATCATTTCGAGGTATGTGGTGTCTCAATAGAATCCATAAAACTAATATTAATATGCCTATACAGAACACCAAATTCAAATATCGAAATATTTTTCCAGCGGTTTGAATCGATGCTCGAACGATTAAACGTAACTAAAAATAAAATAGTGATATGCGGGGATTTCAATATAGATTTTTTAAACGATAATAAACATACGATAAGGTTAAAAAACTTGCTCTTACACTTTGGTCTCATATATCACATTCAAGAGCCCACACGTCAAAATAAATGTATAGACAACATTATTAGTAACATAAATGGTTCTGAAGGAAAACTTCATGGATTAGGCCTCTCAGATCATGACACAGCACAGACACTACATTTTACTAAGGTTCCCTGTGAGACTGGTTCTACAGACCACTGGTTTGAACAAATACCTGATTATAAACAAGAAAACATCAATACGTTTGTGGAATGCATAGAGAGCCTATCTTTTTCAGACGTCCTGAGTATAAATAACGCTAATGAAGCCTTTAATTTATTTCATAGTTTAATATGCCTATTCTATGAGCTATGTTTTCCAAAAATACTAATAAAAAAATACAAAAATAAGAAAACATGGATTACGAAGGGTTTAAAAAGGTGTTGCCAGACAAAACGAAAACTTAGACTAGGTTATTATATGAACAAAACTGACGAAAATAAGGAGAAATTTAAGACGTACTCAAAACTACTAAGACAATGTATTAACTCTATAAGACTACATAAAAACAGAACATACATACAAAACGCAAAAAATGCTTGTAAGGCTACTTGGAATATTATAAATAGTAATTTGGGCAACAAAAAGAACAGAAAGGATATACAAAGTATAAAAACAAAGGAAACTATACACAGCGATGGTAATGAAATAGCAACAGATTTTAATAAATTTTTTACAGACACAGTTAAAAACTCAATAGAACCTCAAAATAACAAATTGGACTCAAATCCTTCCAGAAATAATATTTACACTATATTTTTCCAGCCCACAGACCCTTCCGAAATCTTCAAAATAATTCTATCTCTTCGCAATACAAACTCTGTTGGTATTGATAACATAAATACTAAATTACTTAAGATTATCGCACGACATATATCAAGTCCCCTATCTCATATAATAAACCTGTGCTTGGAGCAAGGATGCTTTCCAGAAAAATTAAAATTTTCAATTGTATTGCCTGTGCACAAAAAAGGCGACAGACAAGAACTAAATAACTACCGACCAATAACTCTGATACCAATTTTCTCAAAAGTAGTCGAAAAGACAGTATATAAGAGAACAATGGACTTTCTGGAAAAATATAATATTTTGACAATAGAACAAAACGGATTCAGAAGAAACAAGTCAACAACGCTAGCCAGTTTTAACTTGATGAAACACGTAATAATGGGCCTCAATGACAGGTTCCCAATGGTAGCATTATTTCTTGATTTAAGCAAGGCCTTCGATTTTGTTGACCACCGTATTCTTCTAAATAAGCTCGAAAACGTTGGTATAAGAGGTACGGCACTGAATTTCTACAAAAGCTATTTAACTCAACGTTCTCAAATAACTCGGATAACCAAATTTGTAGACGAAACGAACACGGTGAAATCTTTTGACTCTTCACCAGAGATGATATCATGTGGTGTTCCACAAGGAAGTATCCTCGGACCGCTCTTGTTTTTAGTGTACGTTAATGACCTACCTAACACGCTAAAATGTGATAGCGTAATGTTTGCTGACGACACTACAATTATTGTAAAGGGAGAAAATATTGACACTTTTGAAACTGACATAAACCAAACCTTAGATAATGCTCTAATGTGGCTTAAGAGTAACAATCTAATTATAAATTCAGATAAAACAAAGTACATTCAATTTACAACAAAGAAAAACCAGAAAGCTAAACTAAATATAGCAATAAATAATAATAAAATACAAGAAGTAAATCAAACAAAATTTTTAGGCATTGTCCTTGATGAACAATGCACTTGGAAACCACAAGTCGAAGCAGTATGCAATAAAATAAATAAATTCGTATTCGCTATAAGAAAAATAGGGCAGATTACGTCAGTAGAAACTGCGCTTCTAGTATATCACAGCTATGTCTGCGCTACTTTGCGATATGGTGTAGTTCTGTGGGGAAATTCTACAGAAAGCCACAGAGCTTTTGTTGCACAAAAAAAATGTCTTAGGGCTATATGGGGCATGTCTTGGAGAGAATCATGCCGACCGATCTTTCAGAAATATAAAATTCTCACTTTTTACGGCATTTATATTCTTGAAGTCTGTAAATTTGTTAAGAGAAACCTGGAGCTATTTGAAATGCTTAATAATGAAAATAAAAGAACAGTGAGGCATAAAACGTTAACCTATCCTAAAGTTAGACTCGAGCTTGTTAGACGAAATAGTCATTACATGGCAATAAAAATATTTAATTCCCTGCCGAATGACATAAGTTCTCTCCCAGAAAATAGATTCGACAAAGCGCTTTCTAACTGGTTGGTTAAAAAATGTATATACAGTATAAATGATTTCTTTAAACCATAATGAATTTCAAATCCAATAATGACATCTTAAATTCTTGACATTGTATAATAATTTTGTAAATAATATAGCTTCTAATTTTAAATCATTATATTTGTATACCATATAATGGTGCTACACGCTTGTCCGTATTTATGTATTATATAAAACCTACATGTACCGTGTTTGCTGACAAATAAAGACTTGAATTGAATTGAATTGAATTGACGCAACGGATTTTTATAGGCTTTTTTTTATGTAACTGTTTACCAAATTGGGTAAAAAAAATATACAAAAAATAATTTTCATGTCAAATTAACTATTTGACTAACATTTTACACCCTGCTAAACAACATGGGGTCGCCTCGCTCCGCTCTGTTCTTCGAATGGACAGAAAGTGACCTTTTACAGCCAATACGGTTCTGTGAAACTACTTTTTATTTATTTATTTATTCATGTTTCACAGCAATTAAACATGGGGCACTCAATTTAGTGAACAATTACCGTATTTGGGAGTCAAAACTTATATTGGTAAACAATAGATATATTTGGTGATTTTTTAGGGTTCCTTACCCGAAGGGTGCTAAACGGGACCCTATTACTAAGCCTCCGCTTTCCGCCCGTCCGTCTGTCCGTCTGTTAGCGGGCTTTACCGGATCAACCTAAATAAGTAGAGAGCTGAAATTTTCACAGGGGGTGTGTTTCTATTGCCGCTATAACAACAAATAATGAAACATGACAGAAGTACCCATACAAGAAATTATTGTTTTTTTTTATTTGTTTATCGGCGAAAACTGGACTCTCCCGATCTTATCGGAAAATATCTTTAATTGCAAGTATTGAGTTTTGTGCTTAGTTATTTGTCATTATATAAATAATAATTGCTCATTCGAATTATAATGAATAAAATTCAGTTATTTATCATATTTGATTTTGTTTCTGTAAATAAGTTACTCAATTTTTATCCACTTCCGGTTTCAATGAGCAAAGAGTTTCGTTAATCTGAGTACATAGTTCAATACTTAGGTACATACTACTTACACAAAACTCTTTTTCAATGTTTCGATGTTCAGCCATAAAAGAACTACCTAGTATTTATAATTTTATTATTAAAATTAAAAAGGTATACAGTGGATCAAGCAGGAATAATAACCAGAGCGAAAAAGTTTTCGAGTTCAGAAAACATGAACCTTATGTCATTGTACATAAGAGTCAATGACAGTTCGATTCGCATACTTTTTCGACGCGTAATTATTCCTGCTTCCTACACTGGTTCAAAAGACTGTTGTTTTACGATTTTACGTCTACAATGGTACGGAACCCTTCGTGTGAAGATCAGACGTCCTACTCGCACCTGACCGGATTTTATAGTTTGTGTGAATTCTTAAAAATGCGTGCCGTGCGGGCGGCAGGGATAGCTAGTGGACGCGGTCAAAGCAGTGCGTGCGTGCGTCCCAGTAGACGCTCAGCTTTATGCTTTTATTAAGGCCTGAGTGCTCTCCAATTTCGACACCATAACTGGGCCTAGCCAAAGGTTTTTCTTAGTTAGGTTAATACAATTTACAATAAGCTTAGGAATTTGTGCCTTTATCTTCGCAAATAATTCCGACCTACAAGCCGGTCAGCACAGCTCGGGGCGACGTTGAGAGGAATTATCACTCGCACGTTTTCACACCGCCGCCGCCGCCGCCGCAGCCTCCTTGCTCTTATCCCGCTCTTGGCTTTAATTAAAACAAACCTCCTTCGATGGCCGCGCCGCCGCATATTTCAGACGTCACCATATTAGATCAACCCCCTGAGACAACACTCCTCATGTTAACTCTGTAGAGAACACGGCTCTATAAATTCTGGTCGGACGAAACCCGATTTCGGATTGTTTTGTTTGAAATTCTTTTTCGGCCACCGTGCGAACATATAAGTAATGAAGTCTGATTTCGACTTGTATTATTCGAGATAAGGGTACGGGTTTTTGTTATAAGGATATGTTAATTGAGTGTTAAGTTAAGATTCATTTTGAGTTTAATTATTATTATTGGACCTACTTCTCGATTACGACTGTATTCCAACCAAGTGACACAATGACCAATTTACACCATCATATCGACGTGTGAAAGTCAAATTGCTTTTAGTTTATTTTTTATAACTTTACATGAAACCCGGCTAGAATGACACAGAAAAAAAACGCTTCTTCAGTATATGTACTTACATATCTAGATATCATGGGTTAGGTTCCCTAAGCCAATTTGCCTTTCACCCGCCGAATTATCTCCGAATCCACCATACAATGTCATTAAAAAATCCAGGTTTCTCAGGATCAGTCAGCCGTTTATAACTATGAGCCGTTGGTTGCGGCTCGTGTATACCTAATTATCATGTCAGTACAAGTGTGGACAATGGTCTGCGCTCGCGTGACAGGAACATAGATGCCGACTACGATACCCGCACCACGGCACCAATTACCAGCTGCTCCGCGCCACCGGCCAACTTCAGAGAATCGCTCACTGTGAGACACGCACTGCTTTTGTTTATGCGAGATATGGATACTCTTCTCAGGTGCTATCTATCCATATATAGGGTAACCATATCTCCGGAATTGTCCTGAGATCTCCGGACTTATAGGCCATTCTCCGGAACTCCGGAATTGTCGTAAGATCTCCGGAATTCAGGAATTTTCAATAAAACCGAGCAAATCGTCAATATCGTTCGTGTAAACTCTCCAGTAACTAAGAGATCAAACAGCCTAACTAAAATCACAAATTACATTATTATTTTTTTACATTTTACTTTTTTAATTGTGACATTTCATTGTAAATATAGGTTGTAGAGTTCGATTACGTTTTAATTGAAATTACGACTAAATCTCAGGAATTTCCAATACAAATCAAATTTTCATTTTTTCATATGGTAACCCTATCCATATTGCATATATGTACTAGGCATGTGCTTCTTCCCTATGTACTTATGCATTTAATACAATATAATTAACTTTATGCTTTGACGACGACTTTATGCTTTCTATTCGATATCATACGACAGACGACATTCTAATATAGGTTAAGTGGATATATAATTAAATTGGACAACCAAAGTCTGGTGACCTGTGAATTGTAGCTTATACTATATAATGAGTCATAGTTAAGAGGTTCTGATACTGATAAAAATTGCAGATGAGTATTTACTATTTGACTACAAACATAAACCTTTACATACAGGCACTAACATTGCTTGTGGCCGTCTGGGCCCACACTAAGATGTGGTTACTGTTTCTGGTTCCCACCCTTGGCGTGGGAACCAGAAACAGCGACGTCACACGCATATAAACATCCAAGACCTGGGGATTATATTTTATGTATCCCCAGCCGGGGATCGAACCCGGGACCTCTCGCGTGGTAGTCAGAGCCGCCACCGCGGCGCCACAGAGGCCATCAAAAAGCTTTATAAGTGTCGATGTTCGCTAAATGACTTTATGGCTTCGGACTGCGTATACTTATTCAGAATAAGGCCCTTCAACCTCGAAGTATTAAAGGATTTACTAAATCTGTTTGACGATTTGATTCGGCCGATGCCTTGATAGATATTTTGGTATTTCTGAGTCCGCATTCAATATTGAGTTTGAGCTTTAAGAGATGGCTAATAAGTACACATTCTGAGTAGCTCCAACCCAAAGCATAACGAGGACGCATATGTCCACCACCCAAACTATGTGCATTAGCAACTGACATCGTATTAGAACGGTAACATGTGAGAACTAAATGAATTTGTCCATCTGGGATGATTGTCCTGAGAACTCGCACGCGTGATCCGAATTCGAGCGCTCACGCGCCCAGGGCGGGCCAGGGCGGTCTGGGGCGGGCGGGGGCGGGTGGCGGCGACGGGCGGTCTGTCTGTTCACGGACACAGGCCTAATAATGCTAAAGGATGCACAAAAATAGTAAAATAATGATAGCTGTAAGTTTAACATGAAAAAATTAAAATGTATTGAAATATTTTCTAATAAAACGTAACAAATTTTACGGTCCACTTACACAGATAGTTATTAGAGGCTCGCTTATTTTTATTATTATTTTATTGTATTAGTCACCATGATGAACACAGGCTTTTAGTATAAAACAAACACTGAAACCATCCCTCGAAACAGTATCGTCTTCATTAAAAACTTTTATACTTACTTAACATTGCTAATAATAATAAAATAATAAATAAATATAAGATGACAATCTTACTCAAATCAAACTAGGCCCATAGTAAGCTCAACAAGACTTGTGTTATAGGCACCAGATGACGATATATTTAATAGAAAAAATACATATGTAAATACTTATACAACATCAAAGACTATAAAACACAAATATTCATGCTCTACACACAAATATTGCCTATACCGGAATTCGAACCCAGGACCGTCAGCTCCGTGGGCAGTGTCACTAACCGCTAGGCTTAACCGGTCGCCGCTTATACAGAAGTATCATGTGCTTCAGCAAATTAGCAAAACATCGAGCAAAGACAAGAAAGTAGAACAAGCAGTTGCCGCCATCGACACAATGTAGATATACATATAAAGGTATATAAGTCAACGAGAACTCCCTCTAATTGGCAATTAGCGAGTTTGACGCGAGTTTCATTGCGCTACAAAAAACGTGACAAAAACGCGCAAACTCGACTCGATATTATCCTAGATCTCGGAAGCTGCTTGTAGTGAAGTAGGTTTTTAAACATATACGAGTACATGGACATGGGTCGGGCGATAAGTTTTATCACATATCTCAAACTTCGAATTTAGAAGCGAACCAAAAAAAGTCATGGGCGTTCGAAATACGAATATTTTAAGAAAATAAATTCATAGGTTTTTTGTATTTTTTTTTGTTTTCAAAAATGGTTACGCACCAACTGAGATTTTCAAATTGCTGAAAAATTTTAAAATAACTTTGAGGTTTTTTATCGTGCTATCAAGCGATTCAGGGAGGATTCGAGATTAGAAGATAAGCAGAGGCGCGGTCGTCCTCGTACTTTTCGGACTCCAGCAGTAGTCGCCTCTTTGCCTCCAGCATCTAAAACATTGAGGTGACGGAATTCAAATTGAGTTCTATATTTCCTTGTACCTTATACATGTGTTAGTTTAAGATTTGACATTCTCCAAATGTTACCTATGTGTTTCTTATGGAAATAAACTCTTTTTGAATTTGAATTTGAATTTGATCAAAGCAGTGAAGGCGCGAATACAAAGAAATCCCGTTCGGAAGCAGAAAATGATGGCTGAGGTTATGTAGAACTACAGATAAAATGTTATTGAATGAAGACCTTGGACTAAGAGCTTAGCGGAAAAATACTGCACGTTTGCTTAACTCACTTCTGAAGAAAATGAGGCTCGATAGATCCCGAGTCTTGCTAAAGTGATATGTAGGAAAAAATACCGCGAAATTCTTTTTTCGGACGAAATTTTTTTTTGATGTCGATGAAAGGCTTTAGCAAACAGAATGAATTAGTGTATGCGCATTATAGTGAAGAAGTGAGCAGACGTATCCCACGTGTTCAGCGTGCTCACCATCCCTCGTCATTCATGGTTTAGCTTGGGGTTTCCTGTTCGTATTTTTGTAAAAAAGGATTTAAAACACCCGTGTACAACAAATCTCGTGGAACCTCTTTCAGAGACAATGTTTAAAAACAGACACTGGGTATTCCAGCAGGGCTGTGCACCAGCTCAAAAAGCAAAAAGCACTCAAAATTGGCTCTTCTCCCGTGGAATCGACCTCCTCGAGTCCAGACGAGAATCATGAAATATGGCAGCACCTAGAGGAGAAGGTCTGCGCTAAACCTCATTGCAATTTGGATCTCTCATAGCATCCCTGATTAAGGCCCAGTTCTGGCTGTTGAGGTGAGGGGCGCCGCATTCGCCCGTCGTCTTCTGGCGGGGTAGCGGAACTGGCGGGGTAGCGGGCGGCAAGGAATAGCATCGGGCCGCCCGGATACTTTAAAATTAGGTGTTTTTTCAAATTTACTGAAAAACAGAAATAATCTAATCGATAAAATTTAAGAATTAATACGAAGCTCTGAAAGAGGAAAATTTAGGTATATCAATTATGAGAAAAATCAGTAATTTTATATTAAAATGATTGAATCTCGTTTTAAATATACATAGTCAGGTCATAAGTTCTGTCACATGTGCAATATGAAATAATTTAGACATGTTTATTATTTATGTAAACATTTATATAGCAAAATGAACTTAATAAAACATAGATTCTTATGGTAATAAAGTTTATTCAAAATGACCCCCGCGATTTTGAATACAGGCCTTTATTCTGCGCGGCCAGTCGTCTATCGCAGCACGAACGAGGTCCATGTCATTATCGGCGGCTCCTTAATCAAGGATGCCTTGAGTGACTGCAAATCAGGATGAGGCTATGAGCAGGCCTTTTTCCTCCAAAAAATATCTTGTAATCTAACGGACTCAAATCTGGACTGGAGGAGGGCCAGTCTTCGTGCCGGATGAAGTCGATTTCACGCGCCGCCAGCCAGTCTTGTGTGCTTTTCGCTCTATGAGCTGGCGCAGAATCTTGTTGGAATACCCAGTGCCTGTTATTAAACATGGTATGAGAAACAGGTTCCACAAGGTTCTTGAGGACTGTATTTTGAAACACAACTGCATTCGTTTTTACGCCTTTCTCACAAAAATGTACCTCAGTTAAGCCCCAATAAGAGACTCCCAACCAAACCATGAGCGAGGATGGAAAATGACCTCGTTCGACACGCGGAATACAGTTTCTCGCTTCTTCACTGCTGTGTGCACACCTTATCATTTTGTTTGTTGTAGCTCTCTTCCATGGTGAAAATTTTTTCATCCGAAAAAAGAATTTCCCGATGCTTTTTTCCCGCGTATCGCTTCAACAAAGCGCGGCATCTCTTCAGTCTCAGGTCCATTAAACGAGCTTCCAAACGATGTCCTGTTTTTCTTCGATATGCCCTAAGCCCTAAGTCGTCATTTAACACCCTTTTCACCGTGGTCCTGCTTAACCCCATCTGAAGGGCCAACAGTTTCTGCTTACGTATGGGATTTCTTTGAATTCGCGCCTTCACAGCTTTTATCACTGCTGGAGTCCTAACAGAGCGAGGGCGACCACTTCTTGACCTGTCATCTACACTAGAGTCTTCATTGTATCGTTTTATGGTACGATAAACGAATCTTTTGGTTATATTCAAATTTTTCAATAAGTCGAAAATCTGAATTGGCGCGTAACCGCAACGATGCAACGCAATAACTGCGACACGGTCTTCTTTAAGTGTCCACTCCATATTTAAAAATGAGGAAAATTCTAAAAAGTACACATTTTTATTTTCATGAAAAATTCGAAATTCGAATTCAATAAACTTTTTTGTGGCCAGCGTTCTAAATTCAAAAGTTTTTAATGTGTGACAGAACTTATGACCTGACTGTGTAGACTACGTTCAGGAATTTTACCATCGAGCCAAATTAATCCAATCACGTAACGACATAGTATTTAAACTAGATTATCTCTTTGTGAAAACATATAATTTTTTGAGACCTATGAATTCATTGGAAATAATTTTATATTTTTTTTGCCAAAGCTCTCTTCAGTGGTTTTGTGTGATCTTGGGCCTGTGGCCAATATTGAGATGGATGTCGTGCGTGCTTCTATCGAAGACTGGCCGCACAGATTAAAGACTTGTTTCAAAAATAAGGGAGGTCATTTTGAATAATTTAATTTAAATTTAAATCGGTATCTTGTATCCTTTCGTTTGATATATAAATATTTGTGTTACAGAGATTTTTGTGTCATTTCTTTAATTTATTGTATACATGTGACAAAAGTTATGGCCCAACCTAGTATTTAGACAAATACCTAGATAGTGTTACAGATAATTGTAATATTTAAATCAAGAAATATATTCCAACCAAATAGATTTCACTTAGGACCCTGCTTTAGGTTCTCTGGATATAGTAAAGAGTTTAAGAAAAATAAAGTCGGATTACATTAGTCAACTAGGTACATATGTATTACATTTTATAACTCTTTGAAACAACATTCTTACTGCGATGTATAAAACTTGTTAATAATAGTGTTTGCCACATAGTAATCGGACTCTATCTATGAATAATTATAGAGATTTGCTTAATAGGCCACTTAGTGGTAATCAACAGATGGTAGCTAAGCAAATGCATTTAGCATATATTAGTTACGCTATCGTATGACACCGACAATATTGACAGCTCCTTATTAAACTCGTGTGTTTCTACGTCACCGCAATATTGTGAAAACCGTTAGTTTGTAAACAATCGATAAATTGTGAACGAGACCGGATTTTAAATGTATGTTTCTTTTGTTCTTACATGTCAGCCAAATACAGAGGATAAGGGGGGGATACGCTTTGCTCGCCCCTTTAGTCTTCACATACCCTGACCCCCCCACTTCGCCCTGGTATTTCGAATGCAATTCAAGTTTAAACCAGATCTCAGGTTAACTCTTTGATATATAACTATTGCGTTATATTGTAAGCAGTATGGTACAGTTTACAATTTATCGACACTTTATAAACTAACGGTTTCACAATTTTACGGTATCGACTTCTAAGAATGGCTACACTTCAGTATTGACAAGGTGGTCCAATAAGTTTAGAAACGTGTCTCAAGCTGAACATATTTCCACAAAAACGTTTGACAATATCAGAATTGTATATTTCCAGCAGTTGTATTTTATGAACTCAATTTTGAGTTCAAAAGACAACATTTGACTATCACGTCACGTGCTAGTATTTAGTTTTGACAGTTCCTAAACGGTATCTATTTTGACCAAATACCATATTGTAGCTAAAAGGCGAAGGCTTCATGTATTCGTTTAGCCCGAATGTAAAATGTTTTATGTTATGACTGACTCAGTTATGTAATAAGTAAATGAATACATTTTTCTATATCCCGAACTAGACAAAAGAGGTCAGTTAAGAACTTCAAAATTCGTGTTTTTGAAGAAAACGTCGGTCTTGAGAATATTATCCAAGATACTAACATAAATTCTTGAAACAGAATGATTACAAGCCCAATAAAATATTGTTGTCAGTGCGATTGTATTAGTTTTCGCCACCCTATCATTCATATCTACAGAAAAACTGGCAGCGGGTCAAGAAAAATATATAGTGGACAAATATCAATGTAATAAATCGTAAAAACGAGTCTAACAGGATTGGGTCAGAAGATATGTAGTGACAGGTACAATGGCCCACAGCCAGAAGATATGTAGTGGCAGGTACAGTGGCCCACAGCCAAAAGGAACGCTTATTATTGTGCCATAAGCTGAATTAAGACATTGCGCTGAAAGCTCTGAAATATTCCCCTGAAGTAATAATTTGGGAAATAATCTTTATAATAATAATAATTCTTTATTGCACAGAAAACACAATGGAAAAAATACAACGAACAATATGCAAAGGTGAGCTTATTTCTAAAAAGAAATTTCTTACAGCTAACCTGTGAGGAAAGGAAAAAATATTTATAGAGAGGTAATCCTAGTGTACAATTAAGATTTAAAAGAAAGAAATAAAGTCAATATACTATCAGATAAATCACAATACATCCTACACATACTATAAAATAAATTAATAGAATACAATAAATACATAGATACACATACATACTATAAGATACCCACTATGCGGAAGAGAGGAGATGCTGTTTCAACTTTTTCTTAAAAGAGAACAAGGATGTGCAATCCCTAATAGCGCAAGGGAGTGCATTCCACAAACGTATTGCCCTTAACCTAAACGAGTGCTCGTAAGCAACAGTGTTGTGCTGAGGAATTGACAAAAGTGACACCGTGTGAGATCTCCGAAGTCTATCCCCAGAGAAAATAAACTCAAAATGTTCACGAAGATATGCGGGATAGCGCGGATTTCTCAAAATCTTATTTTTTACCGACTACAAAAAGAAGGTGGTTCGTATTTGGAGCTGTGTTTTTATATATATTTTACGGGATTATTTCGTCAATTGTTGTTCTTGTTTTGATTCGCAGGTCATACTACTTCAGAGGTGGTCCCTATAAATTTTATCAAAATTGAATTGGCGCTTTTCGAAAAAACCAACAAACACAAAAATATAACACTGATGGTCGTTTTGGTTTGTGGGTTCCCTGCAGAAAAATGTAAATGTAAAATGTATGTTTGTAAAAAAAAAATGATGAAAACTTTTCGTCAAAAACCTATAGACGACAGTCGCATCCCGACCGGAAGGAAGAAATAGGCCTTGAGCTTGAAGTAGGTTTTTTTAAAGTTTTTAGCTTGGTTTATATTACAGTGAAGTTTGGAAATATTTTAAACAGCGTTTAATCCGACTCGTTCTGTTTATTTAGGTCATAATACAACCACTCTGTACCACTTTTAGATTTTACTGCACTGATATAAGGTCGAAAGTTGGAGTGGAGCAACGCGGCTTTTTCACCCGCAACTATATTGTCTGCATCATACTGATAGGACCACGATGATACCACGCCACCACATAATGTATATAAGTAATATATACTATGTCATGGACTAAGTGATAAATCCGGGCATAATGAACAATGCCCGGACATTATGAATAGTGGCAAACTACTTTGGACAAAGTGAATAATTATGACTTGAACTTCCTTATTTATCCATTTGCCCAGACATTATGAATATTTCCATGTGGGTTTCGGGCAATGGGATGACACAGATACTATCAGGGAAAACACTGCGGTAGCTTAGGTGAAGGGTAAAGGGGGTGAACGAAGCGAAGCCCCCTTTATCCTTCGTGTTAGGTTGAACATGTAAGAACAATAATATTATTATAGGGCAGCAGAGTACCAATGAAAAGAAACATTGTTCTGCCCCATAGGTGATGGGCATTATATAACATGCCCGGGCGATTTGATTATCCTAAGAGTTGTTATCACACTGCCCTCTCATTTTGGGCATTATTCAAACTGCGCGGGCAATGTTTATAATGACCGATTAAATACATGGCTCATAGCATATATAATAATGTATCCTCTTGTAGCAATTAGAAGCTATCAAACTGTGCGTTGTGTTACTGAATGTTGCAAGAATATAAAATGCATAATTTAACGCTCAGTAGCGTCTCTCACCACATCCAGTCACGATGCAGCTTCCACAGATACAGTAGCGTCTCTCACCACATCCAGTCACGATGCAGCTTCCACAGATACAGTAGCGTCTCTCACCACATCCAGTCACGATGCAGCTTCCACAGATACAGTAGCGTCTCTCACCACATCCAGTCACGATGCAGCTTCCACAGATACAGTAGCGTCTCTCACCACATCCAGTCACGATGCAGCTTCCACAGATACAGTAGCGTCTCTCACCACATCCAGTCACGATGCAGCTTCCACAGATACAATGCCACATCGACAAGTTACCAGCACCAGCGTGCTGCCTCAGCCAGGCTGCAGTACAAAGTAGCCTTTAGACTGGTTCTAATAGGATCTCGTAGCCCCGAGATGTGGCTTGCTGTAAAGTTGGTATCTCCTATGGTGACACACTAACTAGAACTAGAACCTTCTAGGTGTAGACTTGTAGCGAGTTGTAGATAGACGTATGTACGATTCAGTATGAAGAAATTGGCAGCAAGACAAGGTATGTATACTCTGCCCAAACTTTTATTATACTTTTGGTATTTCCTTGTTGCGTACGTTATTTAGGCCTTTTTTGCCTGCAGATGTCAAAAATTTATGGCTTTTTAGGTGTCAAATAAAAGCGACTCGCCAGACAAACTGAGTAACTAAGGTATACTTGGTGCAGAAGGTGAGGGCGGAGAAATGCATTTGTGTGAGTAATACGTTTGTATGATGCGTCATTACAGAACATTACAGCTTATTACAGAACCTACTCATTTTACGGATACTTGTACCTCGCTAATTGATGTGGTGTGCTCTGATTTGCTTGCAAAAAGCATAACTCTGGACCCGGTCGGAAGGCTCAACGGGCATCGGCTTGTGGTCTGTGAGTTCAACATAAAGCGAGCCAAAATCGCCCCACGTACTGTCACGTATAGGTCCATAAAAAATATAGCTGTGGATAGTTTCAACAGTAACTTACAAGCTATACGATGGGATCTGATAGCTCAACACTCAGACGTTAACGAGATGCTTGTGATATTTAACCAATGTGTTGTACAAATATTTGATTTCCATGCGCCTGTTAGGTCGGTGGTTATAAAAGACCGCTCCTACCCTTGGATTACGGACACTATTAAAGTCATGATGAGACTCCGTGATCGAGCCGCCATAGACTATCATAAAAGTAAAACGGTGGGCAAGAAAAAATATTTTCAAGACTTGAAAAGTATAGTAAATAAGGCTATAACTCAAGAAAAATTTGCATTCTTTAGACACAACATTAACAATAATATTCGGAACCCAAAAAGACTTTGGAAGAACCTTAAGGGCACATTATTACCTAAAAAAGACTCTGAACTGCCGTCCTTTTTTAATGACCCGAATGTTATAAATAACCACTTTTTGTGTTTACCAGGTGCCGCAGTAACTTCTATTTCTCACATGACATTTTTTGAATATCATAGACATAATGAGGCCAAGTTTCAAATAGAGCCAGTCAGCTTAGACCGCTTGATTAAAATTATAAAGGAGTTGAAATCAAACGCCGAGGGTTGCGATTTTATTACTCTAGATATGCTGGTAATGACACTTCCTCACACTATAGACGTAATTCAATCATAAATACCTCCATTTCCTCAAATACGTTTCCTGATGTATGGAAGCATGCCATTGTTCTACCACACCCGAAGAATAATAGCCCTACCGAACTAAAGGATCTCAGGCCTATCAGCATTTTACCATGTCTGTCTAAAATTTTAGAAAATGTAGTTTGTGAACAGTTAACCGACTTTCTTGAAAGAAACCATATGTTGCCTGTGGTGCAATCAGGCTTCAGAAAGGGGCGCAGCACCACGACAGCATTGCTCGACGTTACCGATAATATACTAAACGCACAGGACAAAGGCATGTGCACGCTCTTGGTGTTGCTTGATTTTTCAAGGGCCTTCGATTGCTTAAATATAAACCTTCTTTTGTCAAAGCTACGCTATTATGGGTTTGATCACGACGCTATTAATTGGTTTGATAGTTACCTGAAAAATCGCTCCCAATGTGTTAAGATACATCGTAGTGATGGTTCGCAAGTGGTGTCTGACAAAAGTCAGGTCAATAGGGGTGTTCCCCAAGGATCAATTCTGGGGCCAATTTTATTTATTTTATTCTCAGCGGATATTACTAAGCATATCAGACACTGTAAGTTTCACATATATGCGGATGACATCCAAGTATATATATCGAGCAAGCCACATGATATTAATGACGCAATATATAACCTTAATGAAGATCTTGGTAGAATATCTGATTGGTCCTCTAGTAATTGCCTTCGATTGAACCCAACAAAAACTAAGTACCTAATCTTCGGTAGCAAGTACCAAGTAGATAATATAAACCCAACGACATGTGTTGAGCTCATGGGAGAGCCTATCGAAAGAGTGTACGAAGCCAGAAACCTAGGACTTATCATGGACAGTGGTTTACGTTTTGAAACGCATATGAGCCATTGTGTGCGAGACTGTTTTTATAGGTTGAAGTACAAGATGAGGCCGTATTTGGGGTTAACGTTGCGAATACAATTGACTGAGTCACTGGTTCTGTCTAAACTGAATTACATGGATACGGTTATTGGTCCGCGACTTTTGGCAAAAACCAAAAAGTTAGTGCAACGCGTACAGAATGCTTGCGCGCGATTCAATTTTGATATTCCGTGAAGGTATCACGTGACACCATACCTAAATAAACATACAATTTTAAAATTGCATCATCGTCGAAAGCTTCACTTGGCGTGTCTTTTGTTCGGGGTGATGAAATATAAGGAGCCAAGTTATCTTTTTGAGAAACTTTCGTTTAAGTCGAGGCACCATGTGTCCCGCCAATGCTCAACGCAGCTCGCTACAGAGCGGCACAGCTCTGCTGCCTTTAGAGGGAGCTTCCGCTATGCTGCGACCAAGTGTTGGAATAATATCCCTCCACCAATCAGGAACCTGCGTTGTTTATACGGATTTAAATGCACGTTGAGAAAATTCATTTTTGAGCATCAAAAATTCGAAGAGTCTATACGAAATGACACTAGCGCAATATAACTGACTATATATCATATGAAATTTGAACTTTAATATTAATACTGTTTTATATTTATATAGATTTATTTTGTACCTTTAATTAACCTGTTACCTACTATAAAGTCTGAATATTCATGTCTAACTATGTTTCTCTTTTAAAATGTTTTTCCTTCTGCCTGTGTTTATAAATGTTTACACAAAAGTGCACATTGTTGTGCGTGTTGTCACCCGTCGGTCACAACGGAAGACCAGCGCTGATTGTTCGCATTCAGCATATGCTGAGTTGAGGCCGGCTTGTGACAGGAAATATTCTTATGTACCTAGTTGTTCAATATTGACTCCTATTTTTGTTTCCTGTTACAAATAAACTTCTTTCTTTCTCTTTCTTTCTTTCTTTCACATGTAGTGCTCCGCGGCTAGAAGCGTGGTGTTGACTCTCTCTCCCTCACACGTGTCGCTGACAAATGTCACTGAAACGCATTTCTCTCCTCTCACCTTCTGCACTATATTGGTTTATTTAACCAATAATGTATATGAAATTCATCGTACCTATTTCATTTGTTTCTCAAATTAGTAGATAGAATATTCCAATATGAGAATAGCAAGTAATTTTAAATAAACTTAAAGCTAATGTTCATTTCATTTCTAAGAAGTCCGATAAATAATTGAACTGCCTGGCTCACATTAACTCGCGTTTAAATCACTGTCTAATGGGCTGTTAATTTATTTAAACGAGTGTTTGCTATGATTAGCTTCTGTTTGTGCATAGTGTATGTTTGTGTATAGGGCAGGCTCTGGTAGAGATGCACTCAAAATGTTTACATGACAGCTTGCAGGTGAGACGCGTCGCAAAGGTGAGTGAGCGAGACAGCAAGTGTCTCGCGCACTAGTTAACTACGTTGGGTGTCTCGCTCACTCACCTTGGCGACACGTCGTCGTCTGCGGTTGTGATCTGATACGATTTTTCACCTTGTGATTTCTGCATGCGAAAGCAAAAACTCGCTTAGTGAGTAGGTCACATCGCACATATAATGAGTACGTAAACCAGGCCCCTTTTCTTAGGATTATCTGGCTTAACCTCTCAAAAACGGAGGGTAGTTGGGACGGGTCGCGATTTTGAAGCATGGTAATATAATTTAAAACCCACAACGGAAAAGTGGCGTTATTTAACGCCGGTGGTATTCAAGAGGACGGCTAGGATTGTCGTTCCGCCCAGGCGTTCGGGCGAGCGTGCGAATGCTACGTCGAATCGCACATCACAGCTCGAATGAATGCACTCGATCGCTGCAGGCCGGCTGGGCCGGCGAATTCTAACACCTGTCCGGTCCTGCGCACTAGTTCTGCCCATGGCTCACAGTAAAGTCTTAGACAGATAACTGTAAACGCAATGGGGTTGTTTTTAGTCCGTATAGCACACGAGCTGATGCCCGCTCAATATGTGGGGACCCGGACATAGCAGGGAGGTCTTACTCCTGGGCATGGGTAATTCCATTTTTTTTCCCCTCCAACAAAAAAAAGGCACTAGTTCTGCACCCCAAAACTCAGCAAGTGTGTGTGTGTGTGTAGTGACGTGTGACTGTGTGTGTGCGGCTGTGTGAGCTCTTTTCTATGTAGATTACCGAGCGTGGTTAGGTGGTGGTATTTCTGAACTTCTGAATTGAGTATTTCACTAATCAAATACTTAAGTTTCGCTCTGTCCCTGCTGATGTCACAAAAAAGAACGGGACAGAAGGATTATTACGTATTAACTTACTGGGTTTCTCAATTCAGAATCCGGCGCTATATATCGCAAAGGGGTTAGGCTGGAGCAACGAAATTTAACGAAATAATGTTTCGAATGCATTGTTTCGTTAAAGGATTTTTTGCATTTTTCTTTAACTGAGTAGATTTCTTTAATATAATGGTTTAACAAACTTATTAACAGGTTTCTCTAGTGCGTTTGTGTGCTTCGGATTCTGGCTTGGCTGGGACGACTTTTAATTAAATTACAAAAATCGAACATAATTTACCACGACTAATGGGTAATATGGCAAGACTCTCCCATTGGCCAGGGAAAGTCTTCCAAGATTGTACGGCTGAAGTACACTAATGCAACTGAATATATTTTTGTACCTTCACAGATGTATATGAAAGAGAACATTGAGTACTGCAAGAGTCATCGTGGTACAAAAATAACGTAACAGGGCACTCGTCTAGGCAGTGCACACTGGTGGCTGCAGAGTGTAGGGCTCTCGTGTGGAAGCGGCTGAGAGCTGCTCCTGCGTGGAGTGACTCAGTAAGACTCTCATTCCATATTAAGAGACTAATTTAGGATTGTATTATTATGCAAATGTATCAAATCTTCTACGGCATTATTAACATGTTATAAAGCTTGGCAAATACGAGTAAATTACTGCATATGTATAGGTATGTTATTGAACATGATAGTCTTACTCAACTTGAATTATTCTGATTGCTGAGATGCGTAATAGTTTCAGATCGTTATAAACGCAAATTTATATATAATTTATGTAACTCAGCGAAACGAAAAAATTTGATGAGGTAGAAAAATCAAGCAGCTGGAGTAAAATATAGAGAAGGAACCTATGATAAAATAATAAAGAAATACTGCTCCAAAGCAAATTCGAAAATAAGGGTTTGCTTGGAACTTAAATTGGAATGGCCGATCCAATTTATGTTTCAATAGATATCTATCTACGAGTGTATTTGTATAGCATAGAATAAATTATATATATTTATATATAGGATGATCAATCCAAATGGGTCAGTATGGAAAAGTTAGAAACTATAAGAGATAGCGAAATCTGTTCTTAGGAACCATGGCGTCGATATTAGATTTAATAATAATGACATTCAAACTTTTTTTAATCTCTCATATATAACCGGGAATCGAACCTGGTCAATATTATTTATGTAATCGCGTGTAGTATTTGTTTGTATAATTGATCCTGAAAGTATAAGGACCAAATTTTGCTATGACATCTTGTGTAAACAAACATTAGACTGAAATGCCCACAATTTAAAATTTAATTTAATTGTGGGCAATTAAATTTAATTTCCAAAATGGCGTCATTAATATGAATTGGTCATCATTATGAATCACATCAATGGATCACATTTACTGAAATAAAATAATTATCATATTTTTGGGTTTTTCTTTCAGATACTTAAACAATATTAGAAACGTGTTCCTTGTGACTTATGATTCGCACCATCAACAATAACAACGAAAAAACTTGCAGAATTTATACCTAACATTGTTTACAGAGACTTCGACCAGGTTTGATTCCCGGTTATGTATAAGAGATTAAAATCGAAGCCATGGTTCCTAAGAACAGATGTCGCTATCTCTCACAGTTTCTCCCTACTGATCCATTTGGATTGATCATGATATGTATATGTCACCGTAAGATTGTCAAAACCGTTAGTTGATAAACTAACGGTTCTTTTCTAGTTAGTTGGTCCACTATCAACTGATAGTAAACTGTAGCTTACTGCTTACTATGTACTTACTATATACTTACTATATAGTTTACTATTTAACGGTTTTAACCGTTACTTGATAAACTAACGGTTAAAACCGTTAAATAGTAAACTGGTTTAAACTTGAATTGCAAACGAAATACCAGGGCAAACACTAGGTGAAGACTAGAGGGGGCAAGCGCAGCGAAGCCCCCGAATAGTCTTCGTGTTAGGTTGACATGTAAGAACAAAAGAAACGTAAATTCCAAACCCTGTCGGTCTGGTTTACTGTCTGACGATAGTTGATCAATTAACGCGTTAGTTTATCAACTAACGGTTTTGAATATCTTACGGTGACATATTACAGCTTTTACAAGCTACCTCAATACTAAATCGATAAAACCGCAACCTATCTTGTTCTTATCGACATAAACTCCCAGTCTTTATCGAGTAGCTCTTTTTATGGCCAGAAAACGACTTGCACACACACTGGTAGACAGAAGATAAGATGGACTCGTTTCACATTAACTATTTATATGTTAGTGCGAAGGCATAACAAGAAAGTGGCGTTTTATAGCCGTTCTCCTGTGAATTCCGATAGGATTTCTGAGGTAAAACATTGAACTAACTGGACATGTGTTCACTCTTCATACGTTAATTGTGTACATCCCTTCCCCCGTACCGCGACAATTCGTCGGTAAAGATACCACGCTCGATATCAAACGAATATTAAATAAGAACAAATACTACCTTTAATATTCTAGTATACTTATCCGGTCCGGTGTTCACAAAGATTAATTATAAATATATCTAGTTATGTTTTCTATAATTACTTTCAAGTTAATTGTCTGAGACCACGATCTAATAAGAGATATAGTCGCCTCTTGATTAGTTCGCGCAAAGCGGTTCAGTTGCTTGTTACACGCTTTCATTTGCTATCTTGATCCTTAATCTTTTAGCAGCTAGAAGTATTTTAGTGTGCGACTTTCTAGTGCCCTATGATAATTATATCTGGAAATAGAGTAGAGATAGTTGGAAGTCCAATTCTATGATGTTTCCTTCATCAGTTACCTAATTATGAAAGCAGATTCATCGGCTTGACTCGCAGATTGTACAATTTATTTGCCAAATCATTAGCCTATTAAGTATTAGTAGGTACCACCCTAAGAATTTTAAGCCATGGATAAAAGTGATATTCCGTTTAGTACAACTTTATTCCCTTACACTACAAAATCTAATCTAATGCTACAAAATTTTACTCTTAATCGAAAAAGATTTTATCAAACCAAAGAATTTCTCGCTTAAAACAATTTTGTTAATTAATTTCATACCCTTTTAAATAGTGATGTTATTATAGCCGACTTTGCCATAATGGTCACGGTTGCAGTTGCAGTGTTTACATTTAATTATATTAAACGCCTGCTTCATCAGGCTAATACCGAGCAGTTGGAACTGTCAGCAAAAAAATGCCATTGCAAATGGAGTTTCCCCTACTACTACATTGAAACTATAAAAATAATTATATGCAAACCTATACGTGGGCACAATCGTGCCTCTGCCACCATGTGTGGGAAAGGGCGTTACGTGACAATATGTTTTTGTAGTTATATGCCATTTGCATATTATGTCGTGGCGTGACCTTTTGCCAAATGGAGACGGCAAAACCGCTTGGTGTAGTCTACTTAATGGTTTTCCCTGGCGGAGCCAATTGCTCCAGATATATACGTTGATCGGGTAAAACCCATCGAAACAAAGGCGAATTCATTGTTACATCTAGTAACAATGAATTCGCCTTTGTTTTACAGGGGCTATTCCACCTGTATCCTGGAATTGTGGTTAATTGCTTTAATGCTCCAATGTTTCTGGTCACTCTATGCTCTGGCAGTACTTTATTACGTTACCCTGACGTAGTAATGGTTCTTCGAATCCTATTTGGCATTGCAGATACCTTGTAAATTGTATAATTATACTTAATGTCAGTTTGTCAAGGTAAGGGAATTCGATACTGGCCCTTTTTACCGATCCCGGGATTTCGGGATTGACCAAACGCAATCCCGGCATCCCGGGATAAACCCGGGATTGTATTTTTTTTCAAAAAAGAGTAAAATGTATGAAAAAATTGTTAGCGCCCTTAACGTGAGATCGTTAGGAACTTACTATATTAAAAACGTTCAATAAACCACAAAACTTTAGCAGACAGTAAAACGTACCTTTTCTTGAGTAGGTAGGTAGTGAAATGACTTAGTTTTTGTATTTAAGCTTATGAATATTAAACATAGATATAATTACTCAATCACTACTGATAGTGACTTAGTGATAAATGATCATCATACAACGTTACAATAATTATTATACTTACATACTTCAATTACTAATACACAAACAAAATAATTATTATAATTAGCGAAAACATCTTTGTGAGATCAATATGTACTTTACTTAAGTATTTATTAGTTAAATTAGTATTTTGCTCTATAAATAAAACTAATAAACATCAAAACTTTAACAGTAGGTAACATTTCACTTATGTAGGTAGTTACTTAGTTTTTGTGTTTGAGCACAAAACTAGTTTATGTGACTGCTACATAATGGAGGGCATTAATACTTCGGCGAGTTTCATAATAATATCACTCGAGAGTTTTAATGCCTAATTATGTACAGTTACATACACAAGTTTATCTACACACATTTCATAAGCTCTCTTTAATATGTTCAGGAACCTCATGTTCGACCGGCATGGTGGTATTGATAATTCCTTTGCACTTGTTTCGCTTGTTCAGTAGTACCAACTTCACAAACAAAGTAGGGGCGGCACGCAAGCGGGCGTCGGCGTTCGAAATTTGAATGTCATAATATGTAGAAAAATTACACATATGGTCATAATGTGTAATTTTTCAGATAAGAAATGAGTTTTTACCAAGTAGTTTAACATTATGCTGATCGTAACGTGCGGTTTTTGTACGCAGTAAAGAGGGTTTATGATACGTGTGTAGATAAACTACTATTATAATGTAACATTCAAGTAAATAATGTAGAAATGAAAATTAAAGTTTGTTTTGTAGATAGATCTACCTTTATACCGCTTGCGTAGGTGCCTCTTCTGTTATCGTAACAATGTGAAATATGATAATTATGTCCTCAAAGCCGCTCTCATGAAGCCTCTGGATTACAAGAAACAAAGGTACCTGACGGAAATCATCTGCGGCGGGGGTCCCAAGCTCTCGTGCAGAGGCAAGGAGGGTTGTCCTGAGTGCAGCGAGTCACATATGGTCATAATGTGTAATTTTTCAGATAAGAAATGAGTTTTTACCAAGTAGTTTAACATTATGCTGATCGTAACGTGCGGTTTTTGTACGCAGTAAATAGGGTTTATGATACGTGAGGTGAGTAGATAAAATATAAAACAGCTTCAGTTATACCTATACAAAGTCACTAAAATTATTACACTTAACAGTATATATAGTGTTATAGTTACTCACACTTAACTTAACTTAAATTTCGCGTCCCATCAAATGTGCGGCCCGTTTTCCACGACCCTATTGCAATGCACACCTGTAATCTCGGGATTTGATCCCGAAAAATGAGCCGGGATCGAATTCCCTAGTCAGGGTTCGACTGATTTTTACATCCACAACGTGGAGTGAATAATGTGTGATTCTAAGGAACTCGATCTTCGTTTTATCACTTGCGCTGCAAAAAATCGCACGAAATTCTGTGAGGCAGCTGAATCCCAGCCCATAATCGCCTTAACAGAGACAAGGTCGAGAATTCCAGCTAATTACAATGGACGGCGTACACTTGTCGTGACAACAGTCAACAGGCGGAAGCGCGGCCCGGATTCAATCAAGGACTCTTGACTGATGGATGCTTAGAAGCGTCATATGCTTAATATACCTACTGATTATTCCATAAGGGAAAGTCAGTACGTGCCAGCTAAGAGAATATTCTGTCATAATTAAAATCAATAATGATAAATAGAGCGTCACGACTAAAAGCAACCCAATATTGGTGAATTGCTTTTTGCGCGAGATTCTAACAATTATGAATAAACCGGTCAAGTGCGAGTCTAAATCGCGCACGAAGGGTTCCGTACCACCGTTCAATGGAAGCGATGGTGTGGAGTGAATAGTTTGGATTTTACACAGCAAAATATTGTTTACAAAGTTATTGGTGCGGTTACTTTCACACTCCATGTACGTAACCAGGTGCATCCATAAGTTTGTATGTGGTATTGTTGTATGGGAGCCCCCTTAAATATTTATTTTATCCTGTTTTTTAGTATTTGTTGTTATAGCGGCAACAGAAATACATAATCTGTGAAAATTTCAACTCTCTAGCTAGCTAGGTTCTTGAGGTACAGCCTGGTGACAGACGGACGGACGGACGGACGGACGGACAGCGAAGTCTTAGTAATAGGGTCCCGTTTGGAACCCTTCGGGTACGGAACCCTAAAAAGCAAGCCCAAGCCGTGGTTAAGCCGCTGTAAAATGAAGCCGCACTGTTCATATTCCCCGAACCCGGCGCGGCAGCCTGAAGCCCGACACGAGTTGACCGCGAGTGAACAAAGTGCACTCGATTTGATTGGGCGAAAATTGTGCGCGAATGAACTCTCGAAATAGGGCAATCCACCCGCAGAGACAATAGAAAATAAACGTCATTGCAGTCGGTGGTGGCGACACGCGAGAACGCTGCAAGCGGGCTTGTTCGCAATGCGGAATTAATTCCTATTGCGAGTTGGCAAGAGTTTATTTTAGCTGGTCGTCGGCAGGTGGTCAGGGCGTTCCGCGCGGGTCAAGCGCCAACTCCGCCGCGTCAGGCCCTCTTTTTGTTCCGACCGCAAGGAGTTTTATTTTAAATCTGGAGCTCTAACGAACCGGAGAGCGCTTGTCACATGCGATTGCGGCGCGGACACTGCGGGTGTGCCCGACAGCTCTAGTCATTACTGCCTGCGGTTGTACTAAGGAACGACTTCCCTGGGAAGGGATAGCTTCGGGGCGCAATACCGATATCTGATCTGTATCAGCAATATTTGCAGCTCAGCAATAAATCTGGGTTTCGTTGGTGACATATGTAAAGGCTCATAAGTCACTGGAGGCGTCGCCGGGCGGGGCAGCGGCGGCGGCGGTGGCGGCGGCGGGGCCGGTGAGCGCATTGTGTTCTTATGGCGGCATACATTAGGCGCATTCTCACGGCGAAACCCGTTCCCGGCCGGTCGCCGCATCGACCCGCACTCTTTACTGCCTCTTTGAAAATCTGCGTTCCTACACGTTGTTTTATTGGCATGTTTCGCGAGTACGATCTTCAAAAGCGCCACTGCGTCGTCCGGGTCGGACCGTGGTCGCCGAGTGCCGAACGAGTTGGCGCGCGGCGGCGTCCAGCAAGTCAGCCCCGACGCCCCGCCGCCGCCGCCGCTCGGCGGCCAGCCGCTCGCGAAATATGTAAAAAGGCGATAGCATCTTGGGCATGCTTTTATGTGTAGATTCTCGGCAATTGTTCAACATTCTCGGTTATTGAGTGCACTTTTACGATTCAAATAATGCACGTCTGCGCGGTAACGAGACAGCTTTGTCGCCTTTAAACTTCACCAGTAAAATGTTGAAGTAGGCACGACACACGACGCGGGTGCGGAATGCATAATTTGTCGTGTTTTGTGAGCATGTTCGATTGAATTTGTGTTTTGGCAACAAGCTCCGTTGCGCAACGCTCGCTCGTTTGCGGAAGACTTATGATTATGAGAGAGAAGACGTTTATGTTGGCGAGACCACTCAATAATTCCAAATCATTTAGTAACTCATATTTACTTTCAACAATATATATTTGTGAAAGCAGTGTTCGCTTATTTACACACACCGCATATAATGCAGTGGAGTCAGCAGTCAGCGATTGCAGCTGCCGGCGCGAGCTCTGCGTATGCGCAGACAGCATGAGACCAATTTAGAGTCACCGGAAATTACCCTTTAGCCTTACTGTCTGGCCGGCCATTCATATACAGTGGTGGTCACATAATTAAAGACACCGCCTTACCGACCACCAAAAACTTAATTATGGAAGAACCATTAGCTAAAATAGGTATTCAATCTAGTGTTATTGTTATAAAACCATACAGGACGTTATAGTTCGTTATAGACGATAGTTGTGTTCGTTAGAAGTTTAGTTCAGACACTGCTCACTCTGGGAACTTAACACAAACTTTTTTAACGTACTTGTAGCTGGCCAGCTATGACGATAATAAAAACTGTGTTCAAATTAAAAAAAACAAAAGAAAACTACATTCAGTTTTTCTTTGTTTTGCGGCGAATTTCGTGAAACATTGATATTACATATAAAATGCCTTCAGAATACTGATGAGTCATATGCCATTTGTAATGACAGTGACACACTACGATCGTCAATATCGCTCGATAGAATGATTGATCGATTGTGTGAATGAATGATTACACGAATGAGTGAATGAATTATTTTGTTTTCTTCCGTCGTGTGTATTCTAAATAATATATATATATATTCCTTATTTTCATTTAAATTTCTTTAATTGTAATATATTTGTGTGTGTGTTCATTGTTTTAATAATAAATGTTGCTGCTTATCTTTTTTATTAAAATTAATATATTTTAAACCAATCAATAAGGGAAAAAACAAAAGTTGCTATTCGTCCACTAGGAAGATTATTTAGATCTTTCATAAGAAAGGTTGGCCAATACAGAAAAATAGCAAACCACTTGAACTGTTCTAAGGACATGGTTATGAATGCTATAAAACATTTCAAGAAGTATAACATGACCGACAACGTGCCTAGAAGCCCGATACCAAGGAAAACTACTCAGAGGGAAGAAATGATATTGTTGGCAAAAAAGATCTATTCAAGGGATCAGAACTGATACGGTTCGGAGTTGTTTAGTGCAGGAGGGTCGAAGGGTAGCTGTGCAAGAACAATTAGACGAAGACTATGTGAGGCAAACTTGTACGGAAGAGTGACTCGGAAGGTGCCACGTTTGAAAAAGCAAAATGTTAAGGCAAGATTAGGGTTTGCTAAAAAATGTGAACACTGGACTGAACGAGAATGGGAACATGTGCTTTTTTATTAAATAAAAAAGAAAAGTTTTGTTCCTTTGGAAACAATTTGTTAGATGCCTCCCGAACAAAGGATCCAAGATGCCAAGAAAGTAGTCAAACATTTGGGCGAAAATATCAAATTGTGGAGCTGTTTTTCAGGTCTTGGTGTTGGACCTGTCAGGAAAATAGGATGGATAAATTCCAGTACAAGAATATATTAGAATAAGCCATGCTGCCCTATGCCGAGCAAAATTTACCGGTCATTTGGACTTTGCAACAGGATAATGATCCGAAACACACTGCAAAAGTAGTAAAATACTTCTTAAAGATCCAGTCTGTGACAGTTTAGGATTGGCCCCATACAGTCCGGATTTCAATCCATTTCTTCTAAGCAAATGGAGTGCCTTTAATTAGATGGCCATACCTTTGTTAAGTTTATACTGCTTGCAATTAGAATAAACCGAAAAAAGGATAAGGAACAGACAAGTTTTGTTGATAAGATTTCGTTTTAACATTACACAATACTTACACAAATATTTTTTTTATTTTGTAGCAAGCTCCAATAATAGTCTGATAAAAAATATAGAGAGGAAGCTTAGTTATTTTAATATGCCTTCAGTGTCTGTAATTATATGACCACCTCTATATATCTGGGATGTAAACCAATGCAACATAGATGAAGAATACATGAATAGATGGGATTTAACCTGGGTCCAATATTAGTGCATATGCATTTGCTTGCTTTGTATGATTAGCGTATGTTTCCATCTAAAATATTTACACGTTTCTAAATTGGTTTGAGAATATATTTATTCGATTTTTTGAAACGTGATTGGGATATCAGATACATTCAGCCAATGTTTGTTATCAATCGATACCTACCCCAACAAAAAGTAATAACTTAAACACCTTGACTAGTTGCTCTGTGAGCGGTAAACCTCGCGAGCGACTTAGCAAATTTGCGTTTTTTTCACAGTTGTGATCTAAAATCCAACTTATTGAGTTTTCACCAAAATCACATAGCCTATGGTCACTGTCACGGTTTCAACGAATCCAATGACACCTTATTTGTTAAAATCGATTAATTAGCATTTCATCTATTTCCGCTCTTTTTGGGCTGTATTAGTTTTTTTTTATATTTCCAACCCCATGTCTCCGCCATTTTGAAATAATCCGAAAACTGAATCGTCAAAAAAAAGATACATAATTATAGAAGGATCGTTTGAGAAATTTGGCCTGTAGAGAAGACCGCCGAACAGAAATCTGGACAGAAATTCAGACATACGAAAGCATTTTTTCCTAAGCTGAACTTCAGATTTTATTAGTTCTAAGTGTCTTCGAGCAATACTCTAACACCAGGATTTTTTTGTTACAGGTAATCACCAGCTCATAAAATCCAGACAACTCTGCTAATTCAATTTCATTCGCTAAGCTAAACACCATCACACCTCCGAAATGTGCAGCTGCTCATATTCGATGAAAGGGGGTTCGAGCTAGCCATGTGAAATTTACGTCGCCAAGGGATAGCAGATCAAGTGAGCTGCATTTCCCGGCTTGCCAGCCAATTGAACTTTCCGGGACGTCTTACGTCGCCGGCGGATAGCAGATCAAGTGAGTTGCATTGCTTGGCTGGCAGCCAATTGAACTTTCCGGGGCGTCTTACGTCGCCAGCGGATAGCAGATCAAGTGAGTTGCATTGCTTGGCTGGCAGCCAATTGAAATTTCCGGGGCGGCTTAGGCTTAATTTACGGGTCAGCCACTCGTAGCAGGGCTTATCGTTACCAGACTTGCTAGCCATTCAATTTTCATATTCATTTATGTGCATATAACATGTACAATACACACTACAGGTGGAAAATGTATCTAGGGTACATGCACCCTGACATGGTAAGTATAACAAATTTATCTACACATACACATAACTTTTACATTGACCCGATCAGCTGTTCACAGGTTAAAGAGATTAAATTTATTTTCCTAATAATTTTTATTTATAATTTTTATTTATAATTTTTATTTATAATTTTTACGGCGGAGGCTAGCGCCGCCACCCATTAAAATAACTACAAATTTATGGTTTTTCGATGGTTTTCCCTTCACTTGCGATGTGTGATGATATTTGCTTCGTGCCGAATGTCATCATTCTACGTCAACGAGAAGTACCCTGTAGGTTTTGATTCCCTTGCGAATAACATGCAATTTCAGCAAAATATCTATAATAATAATAATACCATGGACACCTTACACACATTGATCTAGCCCCAAACTAGGATTAGTTTGGGGCTAGATCAATGTGTGTACCCTGTATCTTGGGTACTAGACAACGATACACATACTTATATAGAGAAATATTATACTTAGATAGATAAACAACCATGACTAGGGTACAAACATCCGTTCTCATCAAACAAACATTTGCCCCACCGGGACTCGAACCCGGGACCCTTGGTTTCGTAGGCAGAGTCACTGCCGACTCGGCCATTCGGGTCGTCTATCTTTTGATTGCGTTAACATATAAGTTAGATTTTTTTACAAATTCAAGAGACTACAGATTTTATTAATCGCTACGAATTTCAACTTGATACCTTCCACGCGTTCTTGAGGAAAAAGGTCTCGAAAGACAGACAGACGGACAGACGGACAGACGGACGGACAGGCGGAGAACGAAGTGATCCTGTATGGGTAATTTTTTTCCTCTTGGGATACTGAACCCTAAAAAGAACAAAATGGTATTTTTTTATCAGTTTTCAGTACTACTATACATATAGGTAGTTAAAGTATTTTATTTATTTATACTTTATTGCACAAAAAATAGAAGATACATATACATCACAATGGAAACTACGTGTACAAAGCCGAGCTTATATCTAAAAGGCAAGTCTGGACTATGCCTAATTTACCAAAATTAGCAGGAATACATAAAATTCAAATGAACATTAAATAGTAGTTTATGTGACTGATACATAATGAAGCGCATTAAAACTCGAGAGTGGGTTTATAAAAATAATTAATATCACGCGACAGTTTTAATGCGCATACACTAGTATCTACACACATATCATAAGCTCTCTTTGATGTGTTCAGGAACCCAGGAACCGCATGTTCGACCGGCATGGTGGCATTGATAATTGCTCTGCACTTGTTTAGCTTGTTTAGTAGTACCAACTTCACAGACAAACCAGGGGCGGGCCTCGGCGTTTGTCAATGTCATAATTTGTCGAATGCAGCAATGTATGGTCATTATGTATCAATATTCAGATATGACATGAATTTTTACCAAGTAGTATAACATTATGCTGGTCGTAACGTGCGGTTTTTGGACGCAGTAAAGAGGCTTTATGATAGGTGTGAAGATAAGTAAGAAAAGTATATAATCAAACGTTCTCAAAGCCGTAATTATATCATTATGGTGTGAATTTAATGGATTATCGTTTAAACACAAGGTGCATGTGTTCACGACCACAGGTGTTTGATAAAGACAGATAATCGGAGTAATTAAGGGCATCAAGCGACCGGATCCCAGAGGGGGGTTGTCACTTTATCTTGCTTGTGGCATCGAGTATAGCTCGGCACACTCTTGCAACATTACGAGATTCCATTCCGCTGGCTCGCGTGCAAAATGAACGTGGCTCGAAACCTTTATTGGTAACGGTTATTTAAAATCTCCCTTAGATACGATGCGTGAAGGTGGTATAATGTTCAGTTACCAAGTTTAAATAATAGGAAATTGGAAGGAATTGTTAGAATGACTTATTATTCTCTATTTTTACATGGTCTTTAACTTTTGTGGAGGTTTAAAAATTTAGATAAAATAGACTTTGCAAGTGTTGTGTAGATTCATTATTCCACTGGATTTTACTAAGTCTTCGTATGTTTTGATGCAAAGCCGTTTGATTCAAGTATATTTAACACCCATTCTTTTGCTTGTTCTGCAATATTGCGCGCGCAGCCATTCATTGTAGTTGCCTTATTTGTAATTGAATGTAAGAGAGGATATGTGAGAGCGGCATTGATACGCCACCAATGCCATGTTTGGGAAGACCGCGTGGATGGCAGACGCTGATAATGTCCGCCGTGTGATACTGTACACGGCTAATTAATTACTGCACTACTCATTCAACTTTCTGTTCGAGTACTATGGAAAAAAATATGTAGTCCTTCAAGTTTTCTGCTGAATGAGCGTATCTTTAGATATACGTTAGACTTATTTATTATAGAACATTTAAAGGCACATCAAATATGACCTATTCGCCAGCAAAAATGTTCAACAAAAACACTTTTTGTTTTAAATATTTAATGTGTACATAAATTTGTTTATATATAGGTAATATCTATTTGTTTATGAAAAGTTGAGAACCCATGAAACATTGCTGCTTATATTATGTATTTTTTCCGCATTATAACCTCAAAATAGCAACTTCGCCGCTTGATTTTAAATCTCAGGCGGAAAAAATATATTTTTAACTTGTTCGAAAAGGATATCAATCTCGCTACGACCGACGCCTTTGGTTCGTGCCGTAAACTTCTCGCTTCTTAAATATAAGCCTTTGCGAACTCGTAGGAAATCTACTATTACACTTCCCAGAGAAACACGAGAACATGTAACGCATGCTTCGTTAGTCTAATGGCTCGGAATCAGCAAACATATAATGCTGCAGTTGAACTATAAGACTGACAGGACTATTAACTAATCTGTCAGGACCAAGACGAAGGATATATGCACCATAGTGAGATGCGTATATATCAGTTAGTATAGTATATGTACTACTCTGTCAAGAAAGTACCGGGAAAAGATCAATAATACACAAAATGTTAGTCATTCATCTAAATTTATTTTATCGCCTTCAAAGTATGCTCCTTCAGAAACGATACACTTACGCCAACTAATAGTCCAATCATCAAAACATTTTTTAAACGCTTTTTCCGGAATTGAGTTCAGTTCTCGTCGCGAATTCTCCTTTATGTCTTCTACCGAATGAAAACGTGTGCCACGAAGTGGTATTTGAGTTTAGGAAAAAGGAAGTTTGCATGTCAAACTCGTAAACCCACGTCTCGTCACCAGTAACAATGCGTTTCAAGAATGTTAGGTCGGAATTGACTCGTTCTAGCATGTCCTCAGAGACTCTTAGGCGATTGAGTTTTTGGAGAAAATTCAGGTCTTTTGGGACCAGCCGAGCAGCAACATGTTTCATACCCAAGTGATTATTTAAAATGGTGCGGATCGACTCGTGAGACACAGAAAGTTCAGCGGCTATCTCTCTCAAATTTGAATGAGGATGTTCAGTCACTAATTCCTTCACTTTTGCGACGTTAACTTCAGTTGAAGATGTTGATGGCCTACCAGAGCGAGGCAAATCTTCTATCACATCTCGACCGCTTTTAAACGTTTTGTACCACTCATAAGTACGTGTTTTTGATAAAGTCGAATCACCGTAAGCCTTCTGTAACATTTCCAGTGACTCCGAACACGAAATTCCGTTGGCGATGCAAAATTTAAGACAAACTCTTTGTTTGATATTAGTGAAATTCGCAGTACACACTAGATATGATCTAACTAAAAACAGCACTATAATAAATATAAACAACAGATGCAACTCAAAATCCGCGCCAAAATGGAAAACAGGTGTGCCAATTGAAAAACAACAAAAAAAACAAAATTTGAATTTGGAACCATAGACAAATTATCCATTCCCGATACTTTTTTGACTTAATGTATATGTGCACAAGAGCTGCTGTAGAGGCGGGTGGATATGCCCCGCGACGTCTCCGCGGCTTCAGAGGCTCGGAGCAGGGGCTCCTGATTGCTTTCGTGGCTCACGTTGCATAAATAATACACTGAGGTAGGTGTAGGACCTGGAACGAAAGCCTTTTACCTCACCATTACACCATGCTACATTTACGCGAAAGTTGTCATTGCATATACGTTTGTTATGATGTTTTTAGATCCGTATGATAAATATCAAGATGATAGACAGGGCTCCTAACTCCTAGCCCTTAGCATTATTAAATTATTGTAAAAAAAATATGGATTAATTTTCAATTCCTATACCGCCCTAAATGTCATTTAACCTCTTGAATACCACCGGCGTTAGACAACGCCACTTTTCCGTATAGGTTTCAAATTTTATTAAAATGGCATATGGTTGAAAATCACGAGCCGTCCCAACTTCCCCCGGTTGTTGAGAGGTTAAGCTCAATAACACCAATAACGGAAACCGAATAATTTCTCAAATAACATGAGGCATACACAAAGGTTTACCTTTACCTTTAGAAATATAGGTAGTATGTATGTATTTATTAGTATAAACATTTTAAAAATATATATATTTATATAGTATTTATGTTTAGCATGTACAGTCTGCAACAGAGACATATGACCCCCCATAAAAGTGCTACAAAAGCGCCCTCTCTCGTGGTTAAATCCTTCATGACCTTCATTACCATCAATGCCATCTATTCGATATTCGATAAACCACCAGGTCAGGCACCACAGGGTCGAAGCGTAGGATACGCTTATTTCGTCACAAATCATGAGTGTTACGTGGCGCAAATAGCTACATGTCAAGATAAGTTAGAGGTAGCATGTTCGAATCCACAAAGGCTCAGTTTTTGCTAAGCAAAATATTGGTAATGTTGGTGTAATAATTTTGGAATATAATATGGTGATTCATAGAAACGATGGGTTGTTATATTGTTAGATAACTTACCTAGCTTATTTTATAACTTATTGTTATTATAAATAAAATAAAAATAATTTTGAAAGTTATTTATTTAATTTCAATTTTTCAACAAAGAAATGTGTATCTTAGACAAACATTTAAACTCAAACTATGATTAATCTTCCGTAGAGGGAATTATCATGCTACTATGTAAGTATATTTGTAACAATTTACATCTCTCAACTTTCATAATCATAGCATGATATTTAAATAACATGTAGGGTCAAATAGTGCTACCTGGATAGCAATTTATAGAAACTTTGCTTCGATATCAATATTTAAGACTTTTTCAACAAAGAAACGAAATAAAGATATAAACTCAAACTATGATAAATCTTCCGTAGGGAGAATCAACATGCTACTAAGTCTAAGTAACAATTTACATCTCTCAACTTTCTTTATCATAGCATGATATTTAAATAGCATATAGGGTCGAATAGTGCTATACCTGGATAGCAATTTATTGAAACATTGCTTCGATATAAGTAGTGGCAGCAAATTATTTTTAATATCGGAGAGGGTGCCCCTCATTTTGAAGCACTTGTTCAAGCCTGGACTTCATTCCTGTAACCATGTTGGAACACATATTACTAAGGCGGAAAAGGTCCCAAGATCTCATCACCTCTTGGTCTAAATAACTTTTTGTTCTAACATCACTCGTATCCCAGTTAAGAACCATTTGACCCCACAAGTTTTCAATTAAGTTCAAATCTGGGCTTTTAGATGGCCACTCAATGACAGTTATATCATTACGAGCGGCAAACCACTCTCTAACCAAACACGAACGGTGCACGGAACAATTATCTTGTATAAAGTATATTTGCCCCTCTGGATACACGTTGCGCACTGTTGGAATCATCACATCTTGTAAAATTTCCAAGTATTTATCTTTGTTCATTCGGCCGCCGAATTCGATCAACTCCCCTGGGCCCATGGAGGACATCCAACCCCAATAGCCTGCAAAACAATAATTTGGTTAAATAACAAATAATCCACACTGCGTAATACAATTTAAAATAATAATATTTCAAATCCCGGCTGGGCACGAAGACAAAAGGTGTTAGAAGTTGCATGTTTCTGATGTTGCCGTGTTTGGTTCTATGACACAGGCTATTTAACCTCTCAAGATACGTCCTATAAAAATATAAGCAAAAATACATCGCGATTTTCAACTTAACGCCATAGACTTATAGAGTTCCAATCCTATGAAAATTTCGGCCGACCGGATATCGCGACGACGACGGGACGTGAAAGGTTAAGTGTGGGGCCAGAAGTAAAAGCAATGTATGTGCCTGTCTGTATGATGTTAATGTTGTTTATAAACACAACATATAACATATATGTTTATAAATATTCTTACCTAAAGTTATTCTGCCACTTGTTCTCAAAGGCAAAATATTTTGATGGTTATAACGCTCGCCAGCTCTTCTCCATAATATTTTTCTGCCATCATCATCGGACTTAAAACTTTTTTCGTCGGTAAAAATTACGATTTCGTTCTCCCAATCAAAGTTTAGATATTCAGATGCGAATCTCATTCTTGCTTGGCGATGGGCTTCGGTTAATTTAATTTTTTTGGCCGGCTTGTAGTTATGGATACCCCCTGCATGTAAATGTCTCCTTACTGTTTGCAGTGAAATATTATAATCTATGGCAGTTGATCGTGTTGTCTTAAATGGGTCTTCTGTGTGGAGATTAACGATTTCACGATGTCGGTTTGATGCATCTGTGTAGGTCATTGCTTGCGGGCCGGGGCGGTTACGCTTTACGTCACCACTATCTTGGTATCTCCGAATCCAAAGACGAACCGTGTTTCTCTGTAAGAGAATAAAGGCATCTTATATTAGTAATTTTAACACTAAACCTATGTTACACGAAACAAAAAATTGTTACAAATTAGTATAATATATAATTATTTTTTACTTACCGCGATACCTAATTCTCTAGATATACTTTTAATACTGTGGTTGTCTTCCCAATACACTATTATTTTGGCTTTAACAAAATCAGTTAAAAAATGAGACATGATGACTAGTCCAAACTTTCAAAATCACAAGATCCGCAGTAACTTATGTGATATTGTGACACGAACTGAACGTATTCTTGTTCTGTGGTTATAATTCTGATATCCTACCTTCAATTTATTTGTAAATGCATTGCGTGCGGTTGACGATGAAGTTAGAGCGCTGCGTCATAGAAGTAGAACATATGATATTAATTTTCGCCATGATATACAGGTCGTTGGTTAGTGCAATGGGACGAGCGCTTGCTTCATAAATCGAAGGGCCATGGTTCGAACCCCGCTCTGTAAAGCAATTGTTTTTGTTTCTTCCTGGTTATTATTGATGTAGCCGGTTTCCTTCAATTTGAAATAGAAATACAAAATCTGCGGCTGCACACTTTCCAGAAACAAGTTTAGGTGCCAAGAATCGTGGTAGGTGGCGCTTCTCAGCAGTTTGAATGGAATTACGTTTTAAAAGTTGGGGGGTCAGATGTCTCTGTTGCAGACTGTACGAGTATATTATATAATATTTATGTAAGCCCTCGTATATTTAGTTAATATTGTTTTATATTAGTTATTTAGATATAACATATATCTAACCATATATTAGCTATTTAGATATAACATATATCTAACCATATATTAGTTATTTAGATATAACATATATCTAAACATATATTAGTTATTTAGATATAACATATATCTAACCATATATTAGTTATTTAGATATAACATATATCTAACCATATATTAGTTAATTAGATATAACATATATCTAACCATATATTATTTAATTAGATATAACATATATCTAACCATATATTAGTTATTTAGATATAACATATATCTAACCATATTTTAGTTATTTAGATATAACATGTATCTAACCATATATTAGTTATTTAGATATGTACTAAATTATATTGTTGTATTTGTTTGTATTGCCATAGAGGATCTTGTTTCACACGTAGGACATGTACTAGATACTCATTCCAAATGTGTGGGAATATTCCTAGATCTTGCTAAGGCATTTGACACTGTCTCCATCCCCATACTAATGAGTAAGCTTGAGTGTGCGGGTGTTCGCGGTGTACCCCTGAACCTTCTCAAAGACTACATGTCTAACAGGTTTCAGACAGTACGTATAGGTGATGCCAAGAGTAACAAAGTAAACGTTACTTTCGGCGTTCCCCAGGGCTCGGTGCTTGGACCAACCTTATTCCTGATCTATATTAATGATCTATGTGATATGAAACTGAATTCGGGAAAAATAATTTCATTCGCAGATGACACCGTATTATTATTTGACGCAAAATCGTGGGATTATGCCAAAATGTTGGCAGAGGAAGGATTAAGTAAGGATCTTATTTGTTTGAATTCTAACATACTGACACTAAATCTAGACAAGACAAAGTTTCTTACCTTCAGTATTAGAAACAATACCCAACCAGACCACTTCTCACTCCGGGCCCACTCATGTGACCCTAGGCTACCCAGCTGCAATTGATACGTCTTAACGCAAGCTCCATACGTAAAATACCTGGGTGTCATGATAGACCAGAACCTAAACTGGAAAACACAAATAAGTTCACTGAGCGCACGCCTACGTAAACTTATATGTATCTTTAAAAAAGTACGACACATCAAGGATATTGATACAATAAAGGTGGTTTATTACTCGCTGTGCCAATCTGTAGCATCCTATGGTATAACTGCGTGGGGGGGGGCAGCGATAAAAGTAACCTTATTAAGATTGAAAGAGCTCAGAGGGCAATCATAAAGACTGCAACTTTCAAACCCTACCGATATCCCACTGAAGATCTCTACCGTGAATATAAAGTCCTAACGATACGACAATTATATCTGAGCGCGCTTCTCCTAAGACAACACAGCATCATTCCACCGGAGCAGATCTCCCAAAGAAGATTGGATAATGTTTATATAGTCCCTCTATGCCAGACAAGTTTTTTTCAACACTTCTGTCACTTTTTAGGACCATATATATATAACAAAATTTGCGCTACCTGCCCTATTAGAAACAATACGAAATATAACTGTAAGAAAATATTAGGCAACTTCTTGAGTGGACTTAACTATGAGCAAACTGAGAATCGTTTAAAAATAACCTCCTAAAAATGATATACCTATAAAATCATAACTCATTTATTTTAGCCAAATTTAATATATTATAAATGTAAGCATATATATTATTATTATTATTATTTATTATTTTATTTATTATTATATCGAATCATGTATAAATATATATATATGTATATATATACTTAAACATTCTATTATAAAAAACTATATCCATTAAACATTTATAAACATGCATATGTGCATGTATAATCACAATTATACATACCTCAGTATTGAAAAAGCTAAGCTAATATCAATTTTTAATTTTCAATTTCTATTTTATATTAGGTAATATTTATAATTCCTTTAGATCTTTAACTATAACTTTAATTAAGAATAAACAAACTATTTGATAACCTCAGTGTTAGTACCTACACGTCTGTACTGCAATTGTGTAAATTGTTAATTGTTAACATGCCCTGCTGCAACACAGTTTATAAAAACTAGTGCAGGGGGCAGTATACTTAAAAGACCTTTCCGCACCTGTTACATATAAATTGCTCAACAATTTGTTAGTTATTATTATAAGCGAGTTTGTAATATTTTTTGGTAAAATAAATTATTATTATTATTATTATTACATGGTTTACCTCTGCTCAGCAATCGACCTTTCCCATCCTAATTTGGTTTGCTGGAAGAGATCTCTTATTAGAGATAAGCTCGCCTTTGTACACTATTTTTATGTAAGTATTTTTGTCCATATATTAGTTGTGTGCAATAAAGAAATTATGAAATTATGAAAGGTACTTAAATATTAATTTCATCCCCATGCTTCACCCACTATTCAATTACGAGTAAGTATATGTGCTTAGAATATCATGATATGTTTGTATCTTTTCTCCGCACACGCCGACGTCACGCCACGTTTTATGAAGCCAGCTGTGGCGTCGTAGCTCGTAGCGGCGTAGCGCCCCCGGCTCGTAGCTCCGTAGCGCGCGATCGATGCAAGCCTCTTGCTACAATTTTTCTTCCGCGCTTTATTCCGTAACAATAACCGCAAAAAGAAAATTTATCGGTTGCTCGATTGAAAATGAAATTTCTATTATTCGGAGGCCTGTGTTTTTAGAGCAAGCTCAGATTAATAGACCGTGTAGAAACTTCAACACTTAGTTGGAATAAGGAATGTTTTCGGCTCGCCAGTTAGAAGATGTTAAACGATTAACGTAATCGATTTAAAATAAGCGCCGCTTATTCGCGCGGAAAATTCGGCCGTTGGAATGTTGCTATTGAAATAAACCATCGAACCAAAGAAATTAAGAATAGTTCGGTCCAAAGAACGAATACAATTTTCAATTACGTATTTGTTCAGCAAACAAAAACCACGTTATGAATAAAATTGGAAATAAGCGACGCAGAAAGGGTCGGGTAGTGCTGTAATTGGGCAATTTGAGGGAAAACATTCCGTGTTACCACAAAAAATATTAAACAGCGTTTAACCTCAAAACAAACGTCAAATCCCATACGTTTCTGTTTTTAAACAAGTGTTGAACAGTAGTTTATTTTTTGTGGTAAGGCCCAATGTGTCTCAATAGATGTTTTTGTCTGGTCCTATTACATCAAATTTGGGAAATCGGTCCGTTTCCTAACTTTAGCGTTGTCGATCGATATTTAAATTATTCCTCACCGTCACTATTGAAGAAATTGTAAAGAGCGCCTGCAATTTATTGGAGAAGCCGTCAAACTTGCTAAGCTCTTGTGAATTTGATTGCTGCGTTTTATTGGCAAGCTAAGGTAGCTGTTTGTGATATTGAATATCAAATATAGATTCTAGTTAGAAGCCTCAACGGAGCTAACACAGCGTGTTCTATATATCGTGGCTGCATCGAGCGATCGATTCGTAACTACAGGTTACGTACTAGTGTATATATATTGCTATATTGCTGTTGCTGGCATGGCTATCGTAATTGAGAGCTGTGTGAATAATGTGAAGTACAAATAGTTGCTATTTGGTAATATTCCTATATTTTAACCGAACTGAACATTTACTAAGTGATTAATGCGCGGATTTGGTATACCATAGACCGTAAATCTGCTTCTGGTTCTGATGTAGCTACACAGAATTGCGAGAGCTTCATAAATTAAATAAAACTATCATTCCAAGTAACAAAATAGACGCATATTCAGATTAGTTACATCTCGTGTGTTTCTAAATCGGTTGACATTTAACTCGCGTGGGCCGGCGCCGCTATTCGTATACTGCGACTTATTTATCGTTATCATTTCTCTATAATTGGTTGGAAACATTATTTATGCAAATCGGCTCGACATCTGTTTGACGCGATATCCGCTACTTCTCAGATTTCGCTATCGCTATTTAGTTTTACATACAACGATTATCATACAAATCACATTTGATTGGGCTCAAGATTTGATTCGAAAGAAACGCACCCTCGCAAACAAAATATTCATAATAAATGGAACGAGCACAACCTTTGGTAAATTGTTCCGAATAAATGATCTTCGTCACAAATTAAAAGGTTAGTATTTAATCGCACATCAAAAATACTGATTTTCACAGCAAAAAAGGATCAGCAAACACACTTTTTATGTTTTAAGTATTTTTGTAGTACTTACATGTTCAACCTAATACGAAGGATAAAGGGGGCTTCGCTTCGCTCACCCCCTTTACCCTTCACCTAGGCTACCGCAGTATTTTACCCTGATATTTGCTGTGCAAATCAGTATTATTGATGTGCAGTTTAAGATTTCCCAAATTAAAAGATCATTGGTATTGTCTATTATTGTTGCCCTACCCCTACACCTACGTAGATTATTTAGAAAACTCTATACGTACAGGTAGAGTAAGTATAACCAAATCCTCACCCATAATTCCATATTCTAAGAACCGTAACATATGTCATCTCTTAAGTCTTGCTTCTTACCTTCTCAGTACATTAACTTCGAGTAGGTAGTTGGCATCTGTGTCTGGGGGTCATGAACCGTGTCATTCCAGCATTCATATTATACTTTGGATTATCATAACCCGCGGGAAATGTGCCACTGAGGCTCGTCGGGACTTCTAAATTGTGCCTTTGTAATATTTATGCGCCAACATTACCGGTTGCCGAGCGGATTAGTTGGCAATGCGTTTGGAACTGCTGCTGCAATGCGTCGTGTGCAATAAAGTGGTATGTTTATTGTGTTGTTTTCGCACACCCAGCCGCAGCCGACCGCTGTCCGTCATTACAACATGATTCTAATGAATAAGAATGAAGACGTCTTTGAATATGCGCTGCGACGGGTGACAGCTCATGATAATATTCCGACAGAAAAAACACTTCCCACACTAATGCATGCTTTACTCGCGTGTTGCAAGAGCTGTCCTTAAATGAGACAGATTTTTTATAGACTGAAACTCGTCGGAACATGTATGTTAAATTGCTACACCTAACCGTTCCCGACTGCAACTATTCGGAAAAGAGACCGGTTCGTGCAATAAAAGTGGTCTGTTTCAAGTCAAGTGTAAACGAGGCAAATAGATAGCGTGCCATGTACTCATATTTACGAACTCTACCATCATTACGTTATTTGTATCGATGACGTGGAAGGATGTAACCGGTAATGTTCTGAGGGAAAAGTGTCACAGAAAGGGCATAAGGGCATGATTGATTATGTTTATGGGATGGAGGGAGTTTTCTTAGATCAGCGAGAAAATGTTTCCCTCATTTTATCACGAAGTATTGGCAAAGACTTACTTGGGTGGTATGATGAAAAAATATATAAAAATACAGATGCGTATCCAAAATGAGCCTGTCGAGCGTGGCATTTTGCATTTCGCTTTATTTCCTTCCTTCCCTCCATGAACATGAAAACAAGGGGAGGTTTCGCCGAATAAGTTGAGCATACTGGTTCAAAGCAATGTTCATGTGTTTTGGACGAAATGCACCGTTGGACGGAGGAGTCTGCACCGTTGGAGGAGTCTTATTGCTCATTCGCATTTGCATACCGACGAAAATATCCGGATTACACGGACGTTGCCATAAAACGTGGCGGCGGTATTTAAATATACCATACTGAACTGCCGCATAAAGAGAACTGCCATTTTCGGCAGAGCCGGGTAGCTCGGACATGTTTGAAGTAATCCACATCCACCCTACTTCCACCTCCACATACTTCAGTCACGGTGGTGTGAACTAGGTACATTGAAATGCATTAAACTACGCTTGAGGAAATCGCTTTTCCACTAACCCAAAATTTTATTTCGTCTCTTGGCTATTTTATTTCTAGAAATTCCGCTTTCATCCTTTTTATGCCTTTTCAAATAGGCAAATGGTGCTGCCCAGCAAAATGAGACGGAGCAGATAACAGGGTAAAGGAAATATTATTTAGTTTAAGTTTAAAAGTTCCCTCCGAGTTTACGCCATATTCTTTGTTTGTAAAAAGAAATGCAATCATTTGTGTAATATTGCTTATCTTATATTGACCGATGTGTGCACTTTTGCACTCGTTGGGCTCCAATGCGGAAGCGTCGTAATTTAAACTGTTGTCCAACTATAAATGTAACTATGCTGTTGGTACCTACAAAAAGCATATTGCATGTTTTTTTTTAAGAATCTTCATAAATGCGATAAACACAAACTGTGTTACTACCAAACATATGTAAAATAGTTTTAACCTCAAAATAAATGTAAAATCCCATAAAATTTTGACTTTAAAGAAGTGCTGAATAGGAGTTAAATTTCTTTGGTAAGACCATAGACTAAGTAAGACCCAAAGCGTCAGCATTAAATAAAAGTTATTTTTACTACGATTTAAACATCTGCATCGCACCGACATACCAATTAATTGAGACCAGTATAAGTTATTTAGTACCGAATAAATAGCCATCACCTGACGTGTAGATATACTAAAAGGTTTTTCTCTTGTCACCGACGCCGTACGTATACACGTTATTATAAAAGGCGATAATATTTAACACTCATAAACTAGTTTGTAGCGGATGCCATATGTACATTGTTCTTTTTGGATTTTATGGCAGTTTTAAGTAATTATAGATTACAAATAGCGTTTTATTATGTAGAGTATCTATAGACTGACACTGACGTAATCTCAACACCATAAACATTAACATAATATTGCGAGACAGCAAAAGCTCCTACATAAGTCAGGAAAATTACGTTGCTTTATTGAGTACTTCAATGGGCTTACAAATTTTTACATTTACATAAAGGCACATACATTGCTTCTGGCCCCACACTTACCCTGTGTCGTGGGAACCAGAAATAGTGACGTCACAAACATGTAAACATCCAAGACTTGTTTTTTTTTTCTTTACTCGCACCAGCCAGGATCCGAACACGGGACCTTCCGCTTTGGAGGCACAGCCTCGATCTCCACACCACAGACTTCGACCATCCAGGGTATAAGAAATGTAAGTCTTATTTTGATGAGGATTACTTACGAATATATAATAATAACTTCGTTCTTCTCCCGCTCGATCTACTTCTCCTATCCAACCATGGATTGCTGGAATAAATCTCTTATTATAGATAAGCTCACCTTATCTTATAAATTTTCTTTATGTTGTAATTGCTATACAAAAGAAAATTATGGATAACCACAAAGCAGCAGCAATCGCTCAAAACCATATACCAATATTGATACTATAAACAATTGTGCTGCGCTAAGGTTGCTAGCAATTAACACTTGAATTTGTTGTTTGATTAAGGATTGATCACGTGTTGATGTCTGCCTCATTGGGCACGTTGTCGAAAGCGTTGCTCCTGCGCACCTCCAACTGTTTTGACTCCGGCATGTGCCCCGTAGCTTGTGCCTTATGTCCGCTGCCTACTCAAAGATAAACATAACTGAATGATCGACAAACGGAGGAATATACAACCATTAGTGACTATATTGATGGTGTATTTTTATTTATTCGTAAAATCCTTGTTACAATACAATTTCAGGATTACTTAGGTGACTAGATTGCATGTTAATAATCCTGTAATTATTTATTCCTGCATATTATTTATAATAATTAATATTGTAATCTATGTATTAATTAAACACAACCTATTTTTAAAGAGCTCTCAAAATCATTCTCTGGTTGTTTCTTCGCTTTTCTATCCCACAGTGGTCCAATTTAGAGAAGAGGCAATAAATGACGTTTACTTAGTATACATACGTAAATATCTACAGTGATAAAAATAATATATTTTCTACTGACTAATCTGAATGATAATTACATGACATTACGCTAATTCCTAAAAAAAACCTAATAACTACTTTGTATAACTTACCTTATCATAGAAGAAAAGCTTGTTCTATGAAGCGGACTTTCTGGCTACTGAGAAAAGCTATCTTTGTAGAAAAGCGCTTGTTTTGTTTGTTTCGATTAATATACAAAAGACCGTGATTAGTCATAAACCCATTAGTTAGAGGGAACGCCTCTTAACCTCTCGTACTTCTACGGAAACTGTTTAGCTTTAACTTGGAATAGAATAGAATAAAATAGCATTTATTTGCTGTATCAGCACAAACACACAACTTAAAGAATATATCACCGTAAGATTGTCAAAAGCGTTAATGGATAAACTAACATTTTTTTTTCTCGTTAGTTGGTAATTATGTGCGCGTTAGTTAATAAACGAACGGTTAAAACTGTTAAATAATAAACTGGTTTAAACTTGAATTGCAAACGAAATACCAGGGCAAACACTGCGGTAGCTTAGGTGAAGACTAGAGGGAGCGAACGCAGCGAAGCCCCCGAATAGCCTTCGTGTTAGAATGACATGTAAGAACAAAAGAAACGTAAATTCTAAACCCTGTCGGTCTGGTTTACTATCTGTCGATAGTAGATCAACTAACGCGCCAGTTTATCAACTAACGGTTTTGACTATCTTACGTTGGCATTATATTTATCATTCAAAAGTACAGACAAGTTGTGAGTGGTTCAGCTGACGTGTGCACATGCTGCGACAGCAAGAGGGTACTCAGCATCATGGCACAGGAAGGATTGTGACGCTGGTTTTCAGTTCAGAGCCAGAAAATCTACGTCAGTTCGAAATGTTGATATTACCAGGATACAACTCCTGACACCTGCCTAAACTCCTACGCCGCCAGTAGGTGTGAATGTGGTAAAAATATATTACGAATAATATTAGGATAGGTATCAAATGATGAGAAGTATCAAAAGCACCCCTTAACGCGTCTTCTAGTCGCTTGACTGCAGCAGTAATAGTAAGTACCAGTAAGGGCGGGCAAAAGCTCCTTTGATTCCTAAATTTTGATTTAAGAATATGTTTTAGAATACTCATCGCCTGTTTCAAAAAGTCTTCTGTCATTTTACATACACATTATGATTTATCTGTTCAATAAGGCTTATCGGTACTTCTTGAAACCGGCCCTTAATGGATGTTGCCAAATATTGCAATATCTAATAACTACTAGATTAGCTATGATGCCTCTTAATGAAGTAATAATAGTAGTTTATGTGACTGCTGCATAATGGAGGGCATTAAAACTCGAGAGTGGGTTTATGAAACGAGCCGAAGGCGAGTTTCATAATAATATCACTCCAGAGTTTTAATGCCTAATTATGTACAGTCACGTACACTAGTTTATCTACACACATATCATAAGCTCTCTTTGATATGTTCAGGAACCGCATGTTTGACCGGCATTGTGGTTCTGCAATTGTTTAACTTGTTCTTTAGTACCAACTTCACGCAGACGGGCGTCGGCGTTCGAAATTTGAATGTCAGTAGCAACTTCACAGACAAACTAGGGACGGCACGCGGGTGGGCGTCGGCATTCGAAATTTGAATGTCATTATATGTAGAAAATCTACACATAATGACCATTATGTGTAGTTTTCCAGATACGAAACGAGTTTTTACCAAGTAGTTTAACATAATGCTGATCGTAACGTGCGGTTTTTGAACGCAGTAAAGAGGGTTTATGATACGTGTGTAGATAAATATTTTAATAGCTGAATATCGAAAATGCAAGCCGAAGAAGTTGATGGCTTGTTAATTGTAAGCACTCTATGTGGAACTATGGAATGTAAACTGTATTTGTATCGTTAATTACTGTCTCGTTTAATTGGATAATTAACCTTTTAACACCTAAAAACCTACTTTCGTGTATCGTGGGATACACACAACAGTTAGGTATAAAAAGATATATTATAATAAATAGACTTAGGTGCACACATGGTAGTCATGTTTAATTAAATAAATTTTGTACCATTCTTCCAATCTTATTAGGAATTGAGGTGTTTAAGTTAGAATAAGACGGCTATAGAATAGAGATGTAATGCTGTATTGTATAAGCTACGATTGTTTCAATTCTTAGCCATCTGTATCGACAAGGAAGGTTAGTGTTTCTTTGCATCCTATATTAGCCACCGGAGAAATCCGCATTATATAGCACCTTGACATTCACATAAGTGCCTAAAGATTATGTTTGAGCTCTCGGCATTCACTCTATATATCTACCTTGATGTATATTGGACTGTCGGCTCCCAACCGTCTAGCTAGACGACCTTGTTCGACCCCACAGGCACAGCATATATATATGTATAATGTGCCACAGGGTGGCAAGAAAAGTACTGTCGGACAAACTGGGCTGTTAAAATTATCGGTCTTATCCTCGCTCAATAGAGTCGATCAGTCTAACACCGTAACGCTTGCTGTGCATATGTCGCAGTTAGTTGGTTAAATGAGACACTTAATTACGAGACGTTAATTAAATACCGACGTTTAACCAAGTCACTAAAATTCCGTCACACAAGTGAGTGAACGTTTAACGAGTTGTCTAAACGTTCCTATAGGCAACAAGACATACCTATACATTAAATATATAAATTTTATTTGTTCTTAAGTTTATATTTTAAGTATTTTTTGTTGTTCGTACATGTTCAACCTAACTCGAAGGATAAAGGGGGCTTCGATTTGCTCACCCCCTTTACCCTTCACCTAAGCTACGGCAATGTTTTGCCCTGATATAAGCTGTGCAAATCAGCTGTTGTCGTGATGCCATCTTGTTTTCCAACACGCCGGCTTTCGGTAAGAGAGATTGTTACACGTTTTCGACGATGCTTTATTTAAATCAAAATGCTAGTGACTTGGTTAAACGTCGGTATTTAATTAAAGGTCTAGAGAGTTAGTTAAGTGTCTGATTTAACCAACCAACTGCGACACATACAACGTGTATACGCTTGGGGGTCAATCATTAATTACTTGATGTTTTTAGCAGCTTTTAAAATGAGTGATTTAAAGCTGCAATGTGATGACACTAGGTTTTTAGGTATTTTTAGAGCTGTTGTGGCACCATTTTAGAGCACAAATCGTCATTTTGTATTGTTTCATCAGAGATGTTTGTCGTACCAAAGCGCATTAGAAAAGTGATTGACTGAGATTTCTTTAGTCAACACTCCTGTCAAAAGTCTTGGAGTTGCTGATGCGTGTTTCGGGGGCGCTTATTAGGATTCTATTCGTCATTATTCTTAGAATCATCACTTTTTAGATCGAAGTCGTGTCATTTTTAGACTCTTAAAAAACATACTGATTTGGAAACGCTTTTTAACAGAGTACATTATGATTAAAATAAAGTTGTATTTACAACTTTATTTTTATCGTTACTGTAAACATTTTTATTTAAACAGTTTATAGTCAGGGGAAAAAATATTAAAACAATATAAATAACTTACTGATATTATTATTAGACAACTCATATATGTCTTTGTTTCTATATTTGTGGGTGTTCGAAAATAAAATTAAATACAAGTGATATCTCTATACTCCCCCTCCCCCTCCCATTTGAAATGATACCTGTTTTTTTCTGAATCCCCCCCTTTCGAGCCCCACGAGATTAATGGACGGCCCTTTACCGACTGGCTTATATATAGGTACTACGGGATATAATAAGCCTATTTAGCTGAGCGAGGCTGAGTAATTTGATGCTTTTTGCTTCAGTGCCAGCCTGATTGATGTGTGAAATGACGTTTTTCGAAGGAAAATGTAACGGTGATCGATCATTTTGCTTATTCATGTAGTTCAAGTTTCTATACTCTACACACCTACGCATACATTAGCTTGGTTTCGTTTCGTTCTCCTCCTTATGGTGGATTCTCGAGGAAATAGGTGTCCTTGTGCTACTGGTAGGAGCACAAGGACACCTATGTCCTCAAGCTCCTCTGCAAGGGGAATTGTGAAGAGTCAAATAGGATCTCATTTGCTTAGGTACAATATGATCATGAGGACTTGCGTGAGCTGGTGCTCCAACCAGTAGTAGCATTGATTAGGAGCACGAGGATGAACCCTCTTGTAGGAACATTCATTTGCAACCTGGCTCAGTCAACATTTTCAGCCTGGCTCAGTCAACTTTTGTGTTGACTGTATCTTAAACTACTTTTACTTTGTCTCCTACAAAGCTTTGCATCTCATTGACCCGTGACGTGACTTGAAATAATAACTCATTACCCTGATAGGTACCTAACCCATATGACGTGTTATCAACCGTTACATATATGTACCTAGATTTGTTTCAATATTGAATAAAATAAACATAAAAGATGTGTAAATATTGAAACAAATTATAAGTAATTAACATGGATTTTTGATTAACATGGGTATAATATCCGTTCTCCTAATTTGTAAAACAGTAAACCGTTTTCATGTCTCATAAGTAGCATAAGATTAGACATAACATATCTGATAAGCACACAGTAATGCTATCTTACATCAAGGCACGTCAGTCGTATCTGGCGGAGTATGCAATAAACGCGTCACTCCAGCCTTGAGGGAGTCCGCCGGGTGGTCGTCGGTCCGTCTGCGCGCGCGCCGGCGGCCAACCTTGACCGGCGCGCAACCAACCACTGCTAAATGGACGGAGAAAAACTCTTAACAACAGGTTTTTGAGCCGGACACAAGACAACGACTTATTTTGTGCGGTTTTGCACCAATTTGTGAGTTATCGTTATTGTCGTGGGTATTGCCAAATGGCAGTTTGTATGCAGAATTACGAGTAGACGCCAATATTTTGTTGTAGAATGACGAGACATGACGACCATACCACGTGCGCATCGAGCAAAGCGACGTCAACTGTCACTTTTCTCGCAGTTTCCACAAACCGGTCCTCCCGGGGTAGCTCTTGGCTGACGTCCAATAGGAACGGTGGAAATAAATCGTCCGTGAACATGAAAACGTCGCGTGGTGTCGCTGGGCCCTGCACATTCAGGCCCATAAACTATGAATAGACTCGTACGCTGCTGTCTGACCAGAGACGGAGTCGTTACAGATGTACCTGAATATAGCGCCAAGCAAATTGATTTTATCTACTAGGTACACAATGCAAGAGTAACATCTATGTAAAGCACACGTTTCGTTTTGTCAGCCATTAGTTCAATGTCGTCTGAAAGGGAATTACGAATACAGTTCCTGACAAAACGCAATAGGTCATGAATAAGTAGACTAATTTAAATTAGGAGCTCTTTTAAAACTGGAACCCTGATAGAGAATATCCATGTATATTTTTTTCCTTTTCTATTCACTGTTTCATACTGATATCATAGAAAACTATAAAAAATACTGTTAAAAAGAATCATTTACCTAGTGGTTTTGTGAACAGTAGATTTTGGGAGCCCTTTAAACCATCAGAATTTTGATGATCGATGACGAGTCAGTCAGTGACGAAATGACGGAACTTTGAACGGCTGTCGTTTCCAATGTATTGGTTAAATTTGACTGAATTTTGGGAAATTTCCTATTTAAATTGTGGCCTATTAGTAAAAGAAAATTCAGGTTTCTAGTTTTATCTACAACATAGTTACAGGGGGGTGGAAAACAACCCGAAGTGCTTCCCCCTCCACTCCCCCCCCCTTTTTTTTTCAACATCGTGTCTGGAAAGAAATCCCTTGTGTGCCTATCAATTCCCCCCCTATTTCCCCCTAATCAAAAATCGCGATCGACTAAAAACTCGAATCATGGAAGTCGTGTGCCAATTTTTTACAAAATCGGTTGAAAAATGCGACCTGTGGCTCAAGCAGGAATAATTACCAGAGTGAAAAAGTGTTCTTATGACGACCCGAATGGCCGAGTCGGCAGTGACCCTGCCTACGAAGCCAAGGGTCCCGGGTTCGAGTCCCGGTGGGGGCAAATATTTGTTTAGTGAGAACGGATGTTTGTACCCTAGTCATGGTTGTTTATCTATCTTAGTATAATATTTATCTATATAAGTATATGTATCGTAGTCTAGTACCCAAGATACAGGGAATCCTAGTTTGGGGCTAGGTCAATGTGTGTAAATAGTGTCCAAGGTCCAAGGTATTATTATTTCATTGGCCATAAGAGTCACTGACAGTTCGATTCGCATACTTTTTCGACGCGTAATTATTCCTGCTTCCTACACTGTACAAAGGGATTTTTGGTCAATCTCGAAACTGCACTCTTCGCTCGCTAGGTCTACTATTAAAATCACGGAGTAAATTGTGCAGGCCGTGTCACCCGCCCCGCCACACTCCATGTTTATTACCGGTGCCGATTAGTTATCCAAATCAGTTTTATTTTGGGTGGAAGAAGGTAAAAAGCCGTTATAACGGTATTGCATCACTGACGAGCAATGAAAAAGTTCCAGTGACAAAGCACCAAATTACTCCTAAACGGGAAAGGCTAGCTTAATGACGCCGTCTGCAATATTGAAGTACATTTAACAGCGCATCAGATTACCAATTAAAAACGTAAATATTGTGTTGAAATTTTAAATTAAATGTTTTAATAAATTGGGGCCAATTGGCAAATAAAACCTGTGGGTGGACCTTTTTCATTGCTCGTCAGTGTACAATAACACAATTAGAAGTGCACCAGATAGTGTTTTTTTCGAGTTCCAAGAGAAAATAATGAGAAGAGATGAAGTATCGCCAACATCATGTTTTTATTTTTGTGAAGATCACATTAACGTAAATATCTTTATCTACACACGTATCATAAACCCTCTTTACTGCGTTCAAAAACCGCACGTTAGGATCAGAATTATGTTAAACTACTTGGTAAAAACTCGTTTCGTATCTGGAAAACTACACATTATGGTCATTATGTGTAGTTTTCTACATATAATGACATTCAAATTTCGAATGCCGACGCACACCCGCGTGCCGTCCTTAGTTTGTTTGTGAAGTTGGTACTGACATTCAAATTTCGAACGCCGACGCCCGCCTGCGTGAAGTTGGTACTAAAGAACAAGATAACAATTGCAGAGCCACAATGCCGGTCAAACATGCGGTTCCTGAACACATCAAAGAGAGCTTATGATATGTGTATAGATAAACTAGTGTATGTACTTAACTGTACATAATTAGGCATTAAAACTCTCGAGTGATATTATTATGAAACTCGCCTTCGGCTCGTTTCATAAACCCACTCTCGAGTTTTAATGCCCTCCATTATGCAGCAGTCACATAAACTACTATTATGTTACATTTCTATAGGTAGCATGGTGCGTATTCGTCGTATGATCCGAAGTAAGTTTTGCGTATGTTATACTTTGTTACCGGCTTTAAACCTAGTTTCACAACAAAACTTTCTATTTGATATGACTAAAAATGTCTGTAGAAATATACTTACAATTTAGTAAACTGGAAAACGGTACCTGTTTTATCATTGAAGGTAGTGTCTATATAAGAGTTGTTGAATTTATTTCAAGTCAAGGAGGATACAGAACATTATGTTCAATACAACTTATTAAAAGAACACGGGGGAAAAGTGATACTTCGGCGAAAGAAGTTATGTCAAGACAGAGAATAAGTAGAAGTACCAAAGAGGAATGTAATTGAATTGAATGAATGATGATGAAAAATAAATAAAATGAATTCCGCGGCCTTGGAATCTGACGTCACATTCCGTTTCGACCCATTGCGATGCGTTTAGAAAAATTTAATTTCCTGTCCTTATTCTGCAATTCAAATTTAATATTTCAGACAATTAAATGAAGACAAAATAATAAAAGTATGTCTTATTTTAACACATTTACATTTCAGGAAAATTTAAACCACATCGATATTCCCTTTTATGCAATGAACAAAAAAAATAAAAATCTTCTTAATTTGTTAGTTGCCCGATTTCAGAACATTTCATGACACCGCAATTTTTGCAGCGGGTGTTGTATCCCGTGGGTCGTATCAGTGATCAGCGCTTCAGTTAACTCTGAGGGTCGTTTTAAATGGACCCTCGTCAAGCTGTCAACTGTCGTCTGTCACCCGGACCCTATTCAGCAGCTAATGTTCGCGTCTTGGCCCTGATTTTAGGTATTCGTGCTCCTATGGGTATTATATAGAGGTATTATATAGATATGATGTAAATGTGTCGCTCAATGTCACTCTGGAATTTTCAGCGTTCCCTGTGTGATATTTTAAAATAAACAGTGTTTTAGCATGCTTGATGGCTGACAATCTGAAGTTGTTGATCTGAATTAGTTTACATGTATATGAGTTCTTTTTCTTATATTTCAAATATTCTATTAATGTATCCACAGGGGCACAGACCTTACTTGAATTCGAGAAAGATTGAGCCGTAATCTAACACGTTGGCTCAGCGCGGTTTGACAGAGGGGTGTCGGGCTAGTGGCTATTTCTTATATGTAATTATCTTTATTCGCAGGTGCAGTCTGCGGCGGTCCGTGCTGCAGCCGCGGGCGCGAGAGCAGTCTGCGCACTTCGCTGCGTCGCCGGGTCGGCGCACGCGCAGCCGACGCGACCCGGCCCATCGCCGACCTGCTGCTCTCCACAAGGAGGACGCTGCAAGGTTGGCCTACTCAATACTACTGCTCCTCCTCATGATGAAAGTACATTCACAGAACTACAAGCATAGCACTAATCGCATATTGTTAACTTTGTACTGCGCACGCATAAGAGGCAAATGCGGTGTCTGTCTATCGAATGTGCGCCCTCCTGTGTCCGATATTCCTGCGCGGAGCTGTGCCAGTTTATCAGGTTAAAATATAGTGCGCAGTACCTAACTATTAATTCAATTACTTCTGCTTGGGTTTCGGATGATTAGATGTTTCGGACGCGGCAGTATCTAGTTGCAAGGCACAGTGCTAATGTGGAGGTGAGGGCAGCCAGGCACAATTACGTAAGTACGTAGGTCCCTGTATGTAAATGTTAACTTCATTTTATGTTGGTATACATACATAAACCTCAGGCCCTTTTCATTATGAGGTGAGAGAAGCACTGATTTATACATATTCTGACGGGAATATCAAATAAAATAACTTATTTCTATCCATAGGTTATGCCGTTGTAAATTTCCCAATCATCGTAGGTTTTACCAACATCCACTCAGATGAATGAACTTAAACAAACACAGACAACAAATGTTATCCATCAAACTATTCATCCCCAAACAAACAAGACCTACCGTAATCAGAACGTTCGTGCCACGAGCCGCGGGTACCCGGATACTCGAATACCCGGGAAACAATAAATACTCGAAGCGAGTTTATTGAGGAGGAATTCATCATCAATTCATCATGCAATGGTAGAACAACACTCAACGGCTGGCGCCGACGGATTGGTCGTTTGTTTGTGGACGATCGGCTGGAGGATTGAGAAAAATATGTACAATAATTACACAGAATAATTATCACTTTCATCGACACTTTGACTATGGATATTCAGCTTTGCTTGGTGCTTTCTGAAACGATGGTTTAGTTTCCTGTCACGTGGGTTGTACGGTCAGTATTATGCCGTGAGTTTGGCACTGGAATATTAGTAACCTATGGAGTCTTAAGAATCGTTAGTTAAACTCTTACCCCCCGAGTGATTGACTATGATGGCGATTGATTGATATTGCTAGACTACCCGCAATATTTAAAAATACAAGTGGCCTAACAATAACGACACAGCATTTTCGCTACATTTTGAAATCTGAAATATCGGTTGGAAGTGGTAGAACCAATTTCAAAATAAATATTTTAACATCATTTTAGTGCTATCACTTTCCGCATAAACTTTCCAGACATAAAATTAGTTTTGATATCAACATTAATTCAGGGCTTATAGTGGCACCCTTTAATGTGATCCGAGTCGGCGCGCTCGGACCGGCTCGGCTCAATGTAAACATCGTCGTAAAGCCTGAATATTGCCTTATTTATTTATTACCTACAATATAAGTGGCCCTTTGCGTGAGTGCTGCTACTGATTTAGGCACGAAGTTGGTTCTGATTTTGTATCGTTTACACGAGTATGTTGCGAACGTTCAATATTCTTTTGAACTTTGAAATGACTTTAGCTGCCTCAAATTTTCTTTGGCCGTAATAAACTTGGAGGCTGTAGAAGTTGGAATTGATAAAACTTTTGGTTTCCCTCAAATTCTTAGGAATGTTGTTATAACTGACTATGACTAGGCCTACATAAACATGTCTGGCGTTTTCAGAAACGTTCAGATAACTTTAATGGATATAGCTGAAATACAAAAGGAATATCAAATTAATGAGCTCATTAAAAATGTTCTGTTTTGTTCTCAATTAATTTTATGTCTTCCAGCACAACAAGTAAGTATAGGCTAGTATTTAATCGCACATCAAAAATACTGATTTGCACAGCAAAAAAGGATCAACAAAAACACTTTTAATGTTTTAAATATTTTATGTGTACTTAAGTATATGTTTAAGTATTTTTGTTGTTCTTACATGTTAAACATTACACGAAGGATAAAAGCTTTACCCTTCACCTAAGCTACCGCAGCATTTTGCCCTGTTATTTGTTGTACAAATCAGTATTTTTGATGTGCAGTTTAATATTTCCCGTAAGTAAAGTGTATCAGGTTTTGAAAAACTAGGATAAAATGTAGATCATATCAACAACACAACCGGTACTTTAACTAAGGTTAATGACCTATCTTCAAAGAGTCTAAAACAAAGAGATCCACTTCCAACCCTTAAGTATGTAGGGAGCTAAAGGGAAATAAATCAGGAGTACTCGTCGAGGGGAGGGTTCCGTTTATTTCACTGTGTTTCGAGGGGTCTGCCCTTCAGGTCCTGAGCACGCCCAACGGCCCTTTTAAAATCATTGGTACCTTTGAATTACCTATATATTATTTGAGAGCCAAGTAACAGTTAATTTAGGGATCTAATTAGTAAAATTAGCGTTGCAAATACTAACCATAAGGACACTTCAGTAAGAAAGAACTTATAAACGTTTCATAACAATATGTAATTCAATTGTCCTAATTTGAAATATGCAACATAATTATACCACACCCTAATTGCTCAAGAAGAACACAGTACAAGCGTAGGAGCTCCGTGGTCTAATGGGCTTCACGCGTGCTTCTCACACAGGAGATGCAGGTTCGATTCCTGACAGTGTACCAATCAGATAATTAATATATCTTAAGTACATTCTACGGACGTTCTAACGGTGATGGGAAACATCGCGAGGAAACCTTCATTACTGCATAGCTGCGGCGATGGGCTAGCCCCCTGTCACGGAAAATTATTTAATACTCTTAAATAACTGGCTTAAATTGTGCCTCTGCCACCCCGTATGGGAAAAGGCGTGACGCTATGTTATATGATGTTAAGAATGTACAAATGTAACGGGATAGAGATTTGCATGTTTTTCATAATCAGAAGCTCGCCCGCTCGGGAGCTAAGCTACTTACGTAGGTATTTAGTATCATAGTAGAACTTGTCCTTACTGAATGACTTTCAGCTCAGGCGAAGTGGCAACTGGTGCGAAGAGTGTTTTAACTTCATCACTTGCGATTTTTAAAAGGCACGGAATGGTTTTGATTGCTTTCCCTGCAGTCTCTTCGGTACTAACGAGAATAACTTCGATTCAGGATATTTCTGCTGCCGAAAGTCATGTGACTAAAGTAGTTTTTATTTTTATTTCAATCTTTTGTACGAGATCCCAATTGTTGATAAAACAAAACGGATCTTTAAAGGTTTCAACGTAATTAATTTGTCAATGGACTTCAATTGTTTTCAGGGTTCTGTACCTTAAAAAGGAAAACCTCTTGTAATGTATTCACAGCGTATTGTCGGATTATATGCGTTTGTTTCGCGGTAAACGCGCGTTTCCCACGAAACAAACTCAAGAGGATAATTTCTGAGTAGTTTTTAGGGTTCAGTACCTTAAAAAGAAAAAACAGATACATCATAGGATCACTTGTGTTTCGGTCATAGGTGTGAAAAAGTAATATAATAATTCTGAACCGATTGATCGGTTTTAAACTATGTCGTGTGACAAGTCAAACGAAACAGCTTATTGCGACGGTTACATTTTTTTTTCATGAACCTGAAGTGCCTAGTTAAACGAATATTTGAGAAAATAGACAAAAAGGACTCCCCTCTCTTTTTTCTCCGAAAATACAAAAAATACGTAAAATAGATCTTTAATTAAGCATAACAGGATAAATAGAGAACAATGAATGGTTTAATTAGGGAGGGCGGGCACAATTTCTTTCAATACCACATACAAACTTGTAAATGCATCTGGTTACATACATTTACTATCTTAACCCACAGCAAAAATAAAGATACCTAATCCCCATGCAAGCCACTTGAATACCAGTATGCGTTGGTACAGAACCCTTCGTGCGCGAGTCTGACTCGCACTTGACCGTTGTATTTTTGCTCAACAAATGTGATTACTGCATCAAATCGTGCATATAGCTAAATAAAGCAAATACGTAGATAAATAAAGCAAAGTGCATTCAAACGTCGAATTGATTATACTCGTTCAATACGATTATATATATGTCGCAGTTGGTTGGTTAAATCAGACACTTAACTAACTCTCTAGACCGTTAATTAAATACCGACGTTTAACCAAGTCACTAAAATTCCGTCAGACAAGTGAGTGAACGAAACGTTTAATGAGTTGTCTCAACGTTGCTAGGCAACAAGACTAGACACCTAACTCGAATGGAGTTTGGGCAATGACGTCCTCTGTGGCGCAGCAGTTGTCTCTGCCTACCATGCGAGAGGTCCCGGGTTCGACCCCGGTTGGGGGTGAAGGAAAAAAATAATCCCCAGGTCTTGGATATAAACATATGTGTGTGACGTCGCTGTTTCTGGTTCCCACGACACAGGGTATCCTAGTGTGGGGTCAGAAGCAATGTATGTGCATGTATGTAAATGTTTATGTTTACGCAAAGTACAGGGTGTACAGTACAGTATTACATATTACTAAATCGAAATTCGATGTACCTACATAATCGATATTAGGTTTTGGTTGTGCGTTGTCTGTCACTCACTGTCAGTCAGTTTAGAGTGTTACACAAATAGGTGCATTCAGCGGAACACATCGATGATGGATTGTTCTAACGGTAATGGAAAACATCGTGAGGAAACCTTTAATCTCCATAGCTACAGCGATGGGCTAGCCCCCTGTCACGCAAAAATGGAGTATTTAATAAATGGCTAAAAGTGTTAAAAAAAAACATTTACAGATTTAAAATGCGCTCGTGACGTCACAGTAGCTAGTAAAAAATTGACACGCTGGTTCTCAGCCGTGCTTGCTTGCGTTGGCCACTTTATACAGGTGACATTTAATTAGCTGACAACATTTTGGAGAGTGATAGTACCCATAATGTCCCTAGTCGAAACTTGAACAATGCGACGAAAGAGCTTGAGATTGATATATTTAATTGTGTAGTTCCATCTGTGAGGCGAAATTTAAGTAGTGTATTTTTTGATTGAGCGACAACAAACCATATGTTTACCATGTTTATGTAGTGTTATTGTAGTGTAATGTATTAGGTATTTAGGTTGTTTGTTTATTTCGGCTTTGTAAGATAAATTATATGCTCGTAGTTTTTATATACCTACATCTGCTGTGTGTGCGCGCCGTTATTTGAATGTGCGTATCACTGATCTATTTTTTGTGCGATATCTATTTGTGAGTTCCTGTAATTGGCTTCATATTTCTATTTAAATTTTCTTCATGTGATGTATTAGCTGTTGGTTCTCCTAGAATAAATAAATAAATAAATAAATAAATAAATAAATAATTATGAACAACTTTCCCCAAGAAACATACGGTCGCAAACGAAAAAAAAAATTGGGTCTCCCTTAGTAACTTGTAATCAGCTGATGGGGTCAATGTACTGAGGGACAATTTTTTTTTCATTTGCGACCATATTTTTCTCGGGGAATGTTGTTCATATTGATGGTTATTATCACTTCCCAAAATATGGTCAGCTAATTAAATGTTATCCAGTATATGTCTGTGAGTAAACCTAATAGCGGTTATAGAATTTTGATTTAGCAATATGTAAAACCGTACTTTGCAGAAACGCCACTCGAGCCAGGTGCCAACTTAGCTCGCCCGAGTAGTAAAATATATGTGTGTGACGTCGCTGTTTCTGTTTCCCATGACACAGGATATCCTAGTGTGGGGCCAGTAGCTAGTATGTGCCTGTATGTAAATGTATATGTGTATGTGTTTGACGACCCGAATGGCCGAGTCAGCAGTGTCCCTGCCCACGAAGCCAAGGGTCCCGGGTTCGAGTCCCGATGGGGGCAAATATTTGTTGATGAAAACGGATGTTTGTACCCTAGTCATGGTTGTTTATCTATCTAAGTATAATATTTATCTATATAAGTATGTGTATCGTTGTCTAGTACCCAAGACACAGGGAATCCTAGTTTGGTCAATGTGTGTAAATAGTGTCCAAGGTATTATTAATATTTATATGTTATGTTTTATGAGTAAACGAGGTACCAAAAGTTCCACGGCGGAGAGTTCTAGCGGACCATTGAACTCCGCCAAAAGGAATCAAGTAATTCTGATTCAACCGATCTCTGACTAAAGGATTGACTGTGTTGTATGACTCACACGGAAAAATACCATCTCCTTGTTCACATCTAAGTGAGTCACGTCACATACCTAGACCTTCAATAGGTCATAATCTTGCCATAATCGTTAATATCGTTATTCTAATATTTAGATGCGATAGGCGTACGTTTTATTGGTATTGGATATATTTAAAATACATTTACCCTAGGTTAAAGTCGCTAAAATACTATAAAACTAAATACATCTTTGAATAATTAAACCTTCAGATACGCGTGTACATGACAATGATACTTGATGAAAGGGCTTCCTTTGTCTCGTCATTTGGGTTGATGGCTTTAAAGGGAATGAAACTACTCGCGTTTATGGGGTAGGCCGGTTAGCCAGAATAGCGTCAAAGTCTGTTTTAACTTGATTGAATTCTCGTGTGATGGTACAGAGATTCCGGCTTCATGTAGATGTTAAAAACTTAACAGTTGATAGATAAAGAAAATGAAGAGAGGAAAGATAAAAAATAGCTGGGAAGATTCGATTGACACAGTACCTAATCAAACCTAACGTGGTAAGGGTTTTTGTTCGTTGGGTTCGCTTATATGCTCAACGCCTAAGGTATCGATGTAATGGAATTAAGGTTTGTACGTACTCGTAAGTTATAAGGTTGATCTTGGGTACATAAATGAGCGGTCCCACGCCACCCAACTAGGCCAAAGGAATGTGTCGGGCGTTAACTCCCGCCTCCTGTAGGATTTCTCGCATTCCTCGAGATAAAGACGAGGGAAATTACGCGCGATAACAAGCAGGTGTGCGTTGGAGCTATCAAATCAAACACGACGCCTGTTTGCCAGGAAACTATGCCTATTTGAACAGTCTCGCCAGATGGTAGGAATTAAAATGTTTACACCTGAGTTGGATTGTTTTGTAATGGCATGTGGAAATTCAAGTTTGTTTGTGATTAAGCCGATCGTGATATTATATTTTTGTCCACAGAACACCTAACAGGGCTGTCGCGGGAGTCAGAGAACGAGACTGCGTTGTTTTTCACGCAGATGTACAAGGGTCACGCGTCGCGAACGCACGCCCCTCTGTCTGCCCTCTACGAAGACATCCGAAGCAAACTTCGGCCATCAGAAATCGGTGGCGAGGATTTCCGATCTCCGTCGTTGGACCTGGCGGCGAGCGTGAGGAAGTTCTTCAGGGACGTGTTCCCTGTGGTCTTCCACAACGTGCTGAAGTTGACGTCAGATATGAAGCAGTTCACGCCTGAGTACGAGGTGTGCTTGAGGGACGCGTATGATGCTGCTAAACCATTTGGGGACGTGCCACGGCAGGTGAATATACTATTTTACTATATTCTCCTCTCTATCTTTTAATGTGGTTTTAGTACGAGCGCTAAACGGTGGATCGTTGTACTACTCGGAAACAAACTCCAAACCTTCCGCGGTAGTACATGTATTTATCTTATCTTCACACAACGGATATTCATCCATCCATATCGTATATTTGTTTCAGTTCGGCGCTGACCTATCCAGGTCTCTAGAAGCTGCGCGGGCGCTGCTCCAGGCTCTAACCATGGGCGCTGGTACACTGGCTGCCAGCGAGAGGATCCTTGCCAGTGCCCACGACGAGTCTTGTTCTACGGCGCTGTTGAGGGCAGGCGGCTGTGCGTACTGCCGCGGACAAGACGCCAGGCCCTGTCAGTACTACTGCCTCAATGTTGTTAGAGGGTAAGTAACATGTTCATGTAATAAATCTTACCTCACTATTGTTAATCTGTATTTTAGCTTTTACGTCTCTACATTAAACAGTCCCCATCTCACCTTGGCTCGGTGAGGTCACTACACCCAAACGTATGCACTAAATACTTTGTACAGCTCCGACCGCAGGTTCCCTTGTATCACAATGTAGTTTTACAGCCGAGGGTATGCTAAACCAATGATGTGATGTGATGGAGCTGGGAGCCAGATTCGTCAGAGTAATAAACTGAGAATTACACTAACATTGTTTACGAGCTATCTTGCTCCAGTTTTACTGCAGAGGCGAGCTAATATTGCAGTTGTTATAGTTGCATCCTGCTGTGCTCTCGTCCAACTTGGAATATTCCAAGTGAAACTTGCGGAACGCTTTTAAGAGCTTCTTGGAAGATAACAAAGCCGATTATATAGCATAAAGGCATCCTTTCTACCAGATTTCATAAAATTACAATGAGTTCTAGACCGATAGCGCACTTTTGCTGTACTATCGACAGTTAGAACATTGTGAGCTTACAGGCTGACTTTAATGAATCTGTAGAAGTTGAGACGACCAAGTTTCCTTCGGTCCGACTTCGTCCACACTATACACTACATGTCAAATTGTGTTCGAGTAAACTCCTAACTGGGAAGTGAACAAGTTTGCTAGTGCGCGCTCTGCGAGCTCGTCAACAAAGCATGATATATGCCAGGGAACTTTGTGAGAGCGTCACGTGACCCGCATGTAGACGGGGCAGCTTACCCCCTTCTTGCATCGAGACTAACGATCTTCGCTTGTGCAGGGCAAGTTTTTAAATGCAAAGTTGTCTTAACATAATATTTACAATAAATTATTTAAATAAATATGTTAAAAATCAGATTTTTCCGCAATGTAGATAAGGTCGGCATCAACAATATTTCCAAAGGCCTGAATGAATCTCAAGAATTTGAAGGAATTTAATAACGGCATGATTAAAAGGAATTCATATTTCAACATCCAGTAAATAATTTTTATCGCGAAGACATAAACACAATATATGCTGTCGCTGTTTCTTGTCCCCACGACATGTTTCTTGAAAATCAAACATGTATTTGTGCCCCAGCTGCTTCGGTTCCGTGGTCGCCGAGCTGGACGCGCCGTGGGCCGGCTACGTGGAGGGTGTGGAGCGCCTGGCGCGCACCAACGACGCCGACCGCACGCTCCGCGAGCTCGCCACGCGGGTCTCCAAGGCCGTCATGTACGCCATGGAGAGCGAGACTGTACTGGAGAAGAAGGTAGGCTGAACAACTACCGCTGATTGTACTCTCCGAGGCTTGATCGCTTAAGCTGATGAGATCCAGAGACGAGAGTGAGCTTATATTTTGATTCGCAGTATTTAAAATTGGCTAGTATTTAATCGCACATCAAAAATACTGATTTTCACAGCAAAACATGATCAGCAAAAACACTGTTTATGTTTTAAATATTTTATGTGTACTCAAGTTTATGTTTTAAGTATTTTTTGTTGTTCCTGCATGTTCAACCTAACACGTAGGATAAAGGGGGCTTCGCTTCGCTCACCCCCTTTACCCTTCACCTAAGCTACCGCATTTTGCCGTGATATTTGCTGTGCAAATCAGTATGTTTGATGTGCAGTTTAATATTTCCCTTTCAAATTTAAGGCTATACTATTCAGTCGTTATACAGGCATAGCGCATATAAATGAGTAGGTCTCTTCGGTTGTGGAGGGTGGGGGAGGAGTCGTTTCCGTGACGTCAGTATGGCACGAGACTTCGGTGGGACGCCGGCTGTTTGTGATGTTATCCCTTCCACACCGATTCACTACCTCTGGATCCTACTCAGTGAACAGCTGTGGGTGTAGCTGGATAGCAAACTGTAAGCCAGCTTGATCTATGAGCCGTCACTATACTCTGAATCCTAGGCTTAGACACCAATCCCTGTCCCTTGCGATCTCCGGTTACGGTCAATCAGTTCCCTGTCATGCTTGATGTGATGTCCTGTGTACATGATATTCCTCGAGTACACGCATTGAACAGCAGTGAGATAAATTCTGAATAGCGAAATGAGGCTAGAACCTGTTTAATTTATACAAATCTCTGATTTGTAATTAGCAAACCGGTAACTACAGCAATTTGTAGACTTTGTTATACCAAATAGGTTAATACCGTACTACGGGCGCGTACTCGGCGTCTGGTGTCAATTTGAGTTAAAATCCAAAAGATTATAGCCATGGCAAGAAATATACGTAGTATGTTTTATTTTATGAAATTAGAAAATAACTTTAATATTTCGAATAATAGATGTCTGTTTTTTATAATGTTTAAAAAACACCCCTTGTGACGTAGGTACTAAAAACGGTAAATAGAGGTTGCTCCTGAATGAAAAGAATATTGTCACTATTGAAAATTTCATAACAACTAAAACAAACCAGAATATTGAGCAAAAGACGGTCAAAAATATCTCTTCTAACAATAAAATGATGGACTAATTACCTATTATTTTTACAGCTTTTATCTATATTTAGCTCAGGTCCAAATATTATAAATTCTTAAACTGTAGTAAACTCACGATGAATGCTGCCAAAATGCTAAAGATTTTCCGTGTTATCACAAAAAATATTAAACAGCGTCTAATCTCAAAACATACGTCAAATCGCATACATTTTTATTTTTAAACCACTGTTGAACAGTGGTTTATTTTTTTGTGGTAAGGCCCTTTAGGTCGCTTATTTCTCTCCCTGAGTGGACCCATGAATTTATTACATTAGGCCCGATTGCCTTGTTCTAATCTTAGGATTTCACCAAGACTTTGTTTGTTACAATCTGAGATCACGCCACCATATCATTATTTTTAACTTCTTGACTGACAACTGCGACAACTCCCATGGTATCTTGTTGTGGGGGAAAGCAGCGGATATTCAAACTATTTTTATTTTACAGAAAAGAGCTATTCGAGCAATTTATAATTTAAAACACACAGACTCCTTAAGAGATTTTTTTAAAGAAATTGACATACTAAATGTAGCTATTAGTCAATTTATTTTCGAAAATATAATATATGTCCGCAAGAACCTTACAACATTTTCCAAACTTTGCGATAACTGAAATGTTAAACTAAGAAATAATCACAGACTAGTTGCGCCCCGCGAAGGTTAGCAATTATTTCAAGGGTCAGTGCGTTCTCTACTACAACAAGATATCTCTGGAGATCCTGAAATTTCCTTTTGAGCAATTTAAAAAGCATGTTAAAGCGACTTTGTCGAAAAAGGGATATTACAATGTTCAAGATTACTTCAATGACGGGACTGTATGGGGTTAACCAGGCTCAACACAGTGGCTCACACCTTGCTGTTAATAATTTAGTAATTATTTGTTCCTGCTTATTAATTATAATAATTAATATTGTAATATTTTTATTAGTTAAGCACAACCAATTTTTAAAAGAGATCTAAAAATCAATCTGTGGCAGTTTCTACACCCTTCTTCTCCCACAGTGGTCTTCTACAAACATTAAATACTCTGTATAGGACTAATGAATAACATTCTGCTTTTACGGAGATTTCAGAAACCCTTTGATATTTATAGTTAGGAAAAACGAAGTTTAGTTATCGAATACAACTATCTCGAAATGGTTTTCTCGTTTGGTGCCCGTGACTATTTTTTTTCCCCTAATTACATAATAATAAAATTTATAACTAAACCTAAACCACTCCGACCCATTCATTTGAAATAATCTCTCTCGCTCTCTCTCTCTACTTTTAAATCCACTGGAAATTAAATGACTCTTATAAGTTTTTTATGCCTATCCCAGTTTAGATATAATTCGCACTCCGTAGCTTTAATTACGGTCGCTGCTTACTACAATTCGGTTCATTCATCACAGTTGAGCAAATTCAAGTTCTACTTTTATGTGCCAATTCAGCCTGACATAACATTACACCGCCGTAAGTTATGGTTACGCAGCCGGCCCCGACTCGATACGCTAACATTTCGCAGTTGAAATATAGTTTAATACGGAAACAAAGTCATCAATTATGAAAACCCCTCGTAGTCTGGCAGAACGCCCGAATTTCCTGAACGCCGCGCTGGATATTTCAATTACATTTCAGTTAATACTTTCAGCTATTTAAACATTACTGAAATGAAGTAGGAGTTTAAACATGTATGTGTGGTGGTCGTAAAATTCGTGTCTCGTAGATTGGCTTTAACCACTTACCGCATACTAACCCAAATATGTTTTCATTCTGAACTTTATTACCAAGCAATAAGGTTTAAAACCGCGATAAATTTCGGGTAAGGGCATGCATTAAGAGGCTAAGGATGTACACGGCATTAAGGGGTTAAGGATGTACATGTCAATGACTTCGGAGCCGTGGGTGCAGGTCACTCGCTCGCTGAGGCGGATAAGCACAAAGAAAAACGCTTCTAAACACCCAATTACATGTTTTATCGCTGCAACTAAACTCTCGTTCCTCGATCGATAACCTGGAAACAATTAAACTCCTAATACTGTGGGTGTGTGGTCGAATCAATGAATCGAAATCATAGATTCGGCTTGATGCTTTAACCAATCTCGCATTGCAAATGATTGTCCGTGGTGAATTTGTAATTCAGTACGTGTTTGTTGTATTGTATGTATGACACTAAAGTCCGGTCGAGGTTAAGAATGGGCAATTCTGGTTCCTTAGCGTCCATGTATTACGTGCAGAGCCTCGGTGATGTCAGCCGCAGAGCACGTGTGTCCTGGGTCTATACATATTTTTGAATATTAATTCAGTCAAACGCAGCATCGATTAAGTGAAATGAACACCATTTTCACATGAAAGACAAATCTCCAATCAGTGAACCTGAAGATTCAACTTGGGGGTAGGGAGAATACGTGATACCTATCACGTATTTCCTAACGCCATGTTCGATCTCAACTTCAAACGACAGGGAGAGCTGACTGGCCGCTTTGTGCTGCATATCCTGACATGTCAAATAGCACATTCCGAGATTACGGATGCAGGTCGGTACCTACGTTTCCTGAACGCGCTTTGAAATGCGTACTAAACCCTAGCTCAACTTGTATTGTGACATGTTGTTGGAAATTTACGACTGCTGTAAAACTTATTGATGGCTCTTTAGTTTTTCTTGTAGCTGCGTGGGTACTTGTTTAAAATACATCCATCTATCGTTATATCTTCGTGTTTCCAGAGACCCACCTGACTGCAAAAGTGGCAACCGTACGCTTAAATCTAGCACCTAAGTAGGAGCCCATATCACAACTTTAAACAAACATGACACATGTGTACAAAGTTGACATATACGTTTTCGGACAGCAGACAAACCCGATGCCAATAAATACATCCATCCTATGACTCATTGTTCGCCAGTTTAAAAAGTTATGTCATTGTGTGTTCCCAAGGACAAGATATCCGTTGTTGTTACCGACTCAATCCGATTTGAAACCGCAAGGTTTTATAAGTAAACTGACGTATGATGTGCCTCTACATAAATATATTTATTACGTATAACTTATCTCAATTCATTAGTCTTTTTTCATTACACGAATAACCTATAGAAAGAGAGGCATGTAGGATGTAAGTATGCCAACTTTACAGACAGTTTCCTTCCATTTCACATAGGGGTTACAAAATGATTAGTTTGTTTTTCTAAATGTGTGGTGCATTCTTAATGCCATCCCCTTATACGAAACTCCTACCACACATCTTCGCTTCTTCAATTGCAGTTTAATCTGCAGTACGTTGCAACACGACCGCGGAATGTATAACTATCCCTGTACTTCCTTCGGAGGCAATTTGCTCAATTGTGCTTCCACTTCACACATCCTCGAACCTCGAACACCTATTATGCCACTGAAGACTCGACGGACATACGACTGAATTCTCATTAAGAAGCGTTGTTGTTAAATCTTAGATCCTACAATAGACTCAATAAAAATGTGATAGTTTTAGCAGAGTAGCTGTGCTGATTCATAAAAAAAAACCGTGTATCAAAAACCTCTGAATCTATCGAAAAACTTATCCCAGAAGCTTTTCTCAGTACGCGAATTATAGGAACCAACAGAAAATCGAAAACGGTATACTCTGCCCACGCATGTGCCGGATTATCCCGTGAGTTCGCGGAGTCGCTCCCCCCACGCATGCGTGTGCGCCGTGCTTTCACCTCGATCGCACGATCGAGACGAGCGCAGGGGACCTGTGTGTGACATAAGGCATGCACTATGGCGATACCTTCACCATCATAATATTATAGTCTATTTGCATTGTTACTGTATCGAAGCGCCTAGACTAGCAGAGGCACAATACAAATGGGGTGCTACGGAGATGCGTGCTCACAGCTTATCTTAGACACTATCATAACTCCTTAGTAGAGTGAAATAGAGTGCGCAATAGATTAACAGATTAAAGATGCAGCTGATATATTTTAAGGAAAATCAATAATTAGAGGTGATATGGTAGCGAGCGCTTCACGCTGCGTTCTCCATCTTGCGCTACAGCCTGCGTGGGCACAACTTCGATAGACACCAATCGCAGAAAGATTTATTTTCTTATTTATTGCCGCTTCACACACACACAAACTCACAAATATGTATTAACCTCCGACCGCTTGTTTATAGCCCCGACATAAACTCGTCAAACGACTACCGCCTTTTAATTCTTTGAGAAAATAATAACTAGTCTAGACGCTTTTATATTTATGACAGTTTTGATCTAACTTACGATTTATTTGGTTACGATTTATTTGGTGTCAAAATCGTCTAGATTTCACGAGGAATAATAATAAACTTACTAAATAGAAGATTTTCTCAGTCTTCTTAGCTGCGACAACACAAACATGGTAAAATGAATAGGTTTGAGATAATCTGCGTGAGTTATAGAGCTGGGATGTCGACGTGCGTAGGCGCAGCCCGCGGAGCTGAGCGTGCAACGCAATGCCTCATTGTTCTGTTAGGGCTCATTCTACTGACAAGAGCTCATACTTATTTTCATGGATGTTGGATAAATTATGAGAGCGAATGAAACGAATGAATCCGGTGACGTATTCTATTCATAAGTGACAATATTGACTGTAATGAATGAACGAGACACTACGGAATAATCTGTTGATCTTTACAGAATTATAATTCTCTATTGGATTACCGCAGTTATATACCAGACATATTTGTATACTTGGTAGGTACCTCTGCCAGCCCATCTGGGCTAAGGCTTTAGCTAGGTCATTGTTTTAAATTACTTAATTATTTTTTAACACAAACAACATAGCAGTTATTCTCGATCTCAAGAGACAGTCGGGGCTTCCGTGTATTTGTGCGCTAAACTCTGGCGATTGGGATCCGACTGTAGTTCCGAAGCATAGCTAATTGGGTGATGCCATGCGAATTGCCTCCGGCAGAACGTTGTTGCTTTTATTTTGCAATGAGCCTGGAAATCTCTTGATAAAATTGATGGAAGTTCTTGTAAGTATTTAGAAAAATCTCTTAGTGCGAGTCGCTCATATTGACCAGAATTGCGCCACAGAAGGAACGTTCTCTTAGTGGGAGTCGCTCATATTGACCAGAATTGCGCCACAGCAGGAACGTTCTCTTAGTGCGAGTCGCTCATATTGACCAGAATTGCGCCACAGCAGGAACGTTCTCTTAGTGCGAGTCGCTCATATTGACCAGAATTGCGCCACAGCAGGAACGATACAGCCAACAAATAATAACTGAACATATTGTGGCTGTTAGTAGAAGTCATTTATTTAACGAAGTCACAAAACCACTACGAGTAAGTACTGTTTGGTTTTATTAGGTATTATTAAGCTTTCGCAGTCCATCCGTCTGTCCGTCTGTCCGTCTGTCAGCGGGCTCTACCGGATCAACCGACGTAGGTAGAGTTGAAGTTTTCACAGAGGGTGTATTTCTATTGCCGCCATGACAACAAATATTGAAACTTACCGGTTTTTAAGAATTAAATTTTCTTTGCCATTTTGTTTTATTTGTTGATCGGCGAAAACTACACTCTTCTGATATTATCGGAAAAGATCTTTAGGTTTTTTGCTTAGTTATTTGTCATTATACGATCAATTGTATTGATCGTATATTAAATAATATTAAGTTTTTTTATCATATTTGATTTTATTTCTGTAAATAAGTTACTCGATTTCTATCCACTTCAGGTGTCAATGAGCAAAGAGTTTTGTTAACCTGAGTTCATAGTTCAATACTTACATACTACATCCACAAAACGCTTTTTCAATGTTTCGATGTACAGCGTTGAATATAGTCCTACTTAGTCGTTAATATTTTAATCTTAGAGATTAAAAAGGCATATTCGTACAATAGACTGTCGTTTTACGTTTCTCCGTGTACAATGGAACTCCTTTTTTATTTTTTATTATTTCTAGTGTGTAAGCAAATTGTCTGAGGACAAAAGTATAAGACAGAAATAAGTCCGCTTGAAACTACTTAATCCAAATGTTCTAATAATACTGCAGTTATTATAAAATTCTGATCTTTTCTCAATTTTCATTCAAAGTCACCGCAGAGCGCCATTCTACATTAGGTAACATAAGCCCCCGATGATACCGCATTCATCGTGAACTCATACTCGAAATTGGAATTTCCTCTTTGAAAAGGAAACTGTTTCACTCCATGCAGCCAGCTCGTACAATATTCGTTTCGAGGTAAAGCCTCTCCTCAATAAAGGAGCCTACACATGTCATACATTTGACGACCCGAATGGCCGAGTCGGTAGTGACGCTGCCTACGAAACCAAGGGTCCCGGGTTCGAGTCCCGGTGGGGGCAAATGTTTGTTTGATGAGAACGGATGTTTGCACCCTAGTCATGGTTGTTTATCTATCTAAGTATAATATTTCTCTATATAAGTATATATATATATTTCAGGCAACCTCGCCAATGCCAGCCGATCTTGACATTTTCGGAATGCCATTCTATCTATTAAGGGAAAAATTGATGAAAAGTTAAATTTTAATGCCTTAGTGAACCTAACTAAAAATTTATTTCCTAACTAATAATATTCAAATTTAAAATCTAATTGAATTGTTAATTTAACCTATTGCTAACCTAATTAAATTTAGGTTAAAAAAAAAATCAGCAATGTAATGTAATTTAATATAATCTGATTAATTTTATTCTAAATGCTAATTTATACTAATGTATTAATTTATTTTAATCAAAATGTGTAAATAATTAATTAATGTCATGAACTAATTTAAATTTTTACCGAACACACAATTTTGAAAGATGTATACTCCTGTAAAGGTGTTTCACACGGAATTATACATTAGAATGTAGTCTTTAAATAAAATGTGAAAATACTGTTGGAGTAGCTAATAAATAAATAAATAAATAAATAAATAAATAAATAAATATCGTTGTCTAGTACCCAAGATACAGGGAATCCTAGTTTGGGGCTAGATCAATGTGTGTAAAAGGTGTCCAAGGTATTATTATTATTATTATTATTATACGAGTACTTTGGATATAGAAAGGAGGCAACGGGGCCGTAATAGGTAATAGGTAGAGACAGAGAGACATAGCAATGAATACCGACAGTTCGATGTTTAGGATAATCAGGATATATGAAGTGAACGTATAATGATAATTATATTATTGAAGGTTGGAAAGGAAGACCGGATAGTACCCTGATCTGATTTCTCACTTCTTCGTCTTTTGAGAAATAATTAAAGAAATAATAAATAACGTAATTAAATATCCAAAAATCCTGACTGCGGTACACTAAAAAGCTAATAACAAGCAATTGAGATTCGATACAATTATTATAGCACAGTGTTAAATTAAATTAATTTTAAATGCAAGCGGAACCCCCTCTATTAAATTTAATTGGTTTCAACCGCATTTAAATTAAATTAAATTTACTAATTTTACTAGTTTTATCGAATCTCCAAAGTCTTATCTCTTGTTTTGTGAATTTTAGTATACCGCAGTTGGAGTTTTTGTATTTTAATTACGTTATTTATTTCCTGCTTTTAGGACATCCTTTTAAAAAAAAATCTAAAAACTCCTTAAATGCCTAATTTACTACGATTGTGTTTATTCATATCTTGTGCACGATTAATTCCGTACTTTATTTTGATACCCCACTCAAGGATCTTGAAATACTTATGTTTCTAGCCCGCACAAAATCTGCCATTTAAAAAAATACAGTGTACTAATAAGTTTCAAGTGACACTAGAGCTATAAAGACGAATATAATGGCGTATCATTTATTAAAATCGGTTCAGCCATTGAATAGTTACGAGAAAATCCAGGAACAGACATACATACAGGTCGAACACTTATCACTCCTATTTTCGCTGCGCTGCAGTCAGGTAAAAATACGCACTGATTAACCAACAGTACCTACCTATAGTTTACGTTCTGTTGATGAAGTCGTTAAGTTTTTCGGAACGTCAATATTACGCCATCAACCGGATGCACTGGCATACGTATTAATTCCACGCCGCTTATAGGTCCCAAATTAATTATAACCACTTGTGCGCCCACGCAGCTCTCAGTCCACCGCGACGCAGGACGCCATGACAGCTTTTGTACTGAGACACATCAATGAGGAGTTTTCTGAAAAGGGGGGAGAGACAATGTGCTAGCGGCTTAGCCCCGCGAGCTTGGGACTTTACCACAACCACAACTCAGACCACAGCAGTACAAGTTTGAAATGACACAGGCTAAGGTCACAATAACTTCTATTACTCTGTGGTAGACCGGCGAGCATTAAATGACGCCACCTGGCGAGCTGCTTTGATAACTGAGCTGTCAGAAAACTCCTTTGTTTTATTTGACGATAGTTTGAAATTCAGTCCAAAAACGTAAGATAACGAAGCCCTTTCGGGCAGATATTTTGAAGGTATTACTATAACTATTATATACTGCAATTAATGAGAAGAAAGAAAACTGAAATAGGACTTTAATGCTTTGAGTTTATGAATAACTTTTTGTTGAATAAGTTTGGATGATTTGGAAAAAGATTTTCCATTTAAATTCAAATCAAATCAAATCAAAATCATTTATTGAACAAAACGGTGGGTACATGTACATTACATTTTGAGTCTGTGTTAGTTATACAATGGTTGAGCATAGCAGTAATGTAGCAATAGTTGATGCCTTCATTGCTAGGCTAGTTTAATAGCCTGTATTAATGATAAGCACGCTCTTGCCTTCTGGAGGGGGGAGTGCGGATAAGTACTACAAATGTACACCTTTAGTTTTTGAAATGAAAGTTAAAATAATAAAATGAAAGTATTTATGTATGGTATGTGAGGGTATGTGTGTGTGCGTGTGTGTGTGTGTGTATGTGTGTGTATGTATATGTGTGTGTGTATGTGTGTGTGTATGTGTGTGTATGTGTGTGAGTGTGTGTGTATATGTGAGATGAATATTACCTACCTAACAGGAAAAAGGTGAAATAAGCTTTTAAGTATCGCTATACGTTAGGTTAAACAAGTATTTGCGTATTTTGTGCTTACATTCATGAAGTGCCAGTGGATAGATGTATTCAGTATTGTTATACTGATTATAAAGAAAAGGACCAATATATAGATTAAAGCGTTTTGTGAAAGTTAAACGAGGTAGGGGAATATTACATATTTTGTCTTTGCGTCGCTTGGTGTTCGGATTGTGTGGTGTTAATTGGTGTTGCAAGATTAAAGTGTTAAAGATAAATAGTTGACGTACTGATAGTACTTGACATTATTTATATAGTTTAAAGGAGGGAAATAGGATAGGGTGTTTCGTTGCGACTTTAAGAATGGCTCGTTGTGCTATTTCTAATGGTTTCATTGTGGTTTTAGCTGTACCTCCCCAACAAGGGATACAATAAGATATAATAGACTGACATAGGGCAAGGTAAGTATTTCTGAATATGGTTGGATTTGCTATGTTTCTCAGAATTTTAAATAGTATAATAATTATAATTCCAATTATTATTATTTATTATGCTAGTCCAGTACGGTCTTGCGTAGAAACGTCTTCACATAACAGCTCTAGTGCATATTGGCAGGACCCTGGCTCCTTGAATAACATCCAAAGGGATCACGTTTGATTTGATTAAAGATTGGTGGTCACTTGTAATAAGGAAGCTAATACGAGGCATGAACATTGAATATCAGGTTAGATTAAGAAGTATCAAGACCATCATAATGATGATTACTAAAGAATAGTAATAGCAAAGACATTCATGTTGCAGTTACCGAGATACTTAATTCGGTGCCTAGTACCTATAGGTAAGGTAGGTATGTGCGTGCTATATACTTATGTAGGTGTATCATGTAGGCTCTGTGTTGCGGGTTGCTCACCTCCCTCAAATATGGCGAGGGGGGTGATGGCTGGTGCACAAATCGTACTCGTGAACGGGTGCTGCTTGGCGGGACTGCTACATTACAGCTTTTGTTTGTTTTTATTTATTTCTTTTGTTAAATTTATATTTTGAGACATCTTATTGGCATTAGATTATTTTTATATTGTAAACGACGAAAATTAAAAAATGACATCAACGTAGAGTTTCTTGGTGCTATCTTCTATGACGGGCGTATTTCCGAAGCACTGGTAGATTTTAACCTATTGAATACCACCGACGCCACTTTTTCGTTAACGGTTTTAATTTTATTACCATGGCATAAGGTTTAAAATCGCGGCCCGTCCCAAAACCGGACCGGAGGAGGTTCTTGGGAGTTTAAAGGAGTTTCCTTTTCCTGTGCGAGATTCAGCCACGAATTCCCATTTGAAAGGGAAATGCCCTTTTTCAAAATCAAGCCATAATCAGTTTTACTCATTAATTTAGTTGATCATATTTGTAATTTGTAATTTTGTAATTTCTTTATTGTACTACACAAAACAGTCATACAGATAACTTATAATAGAAAAAAACATGTACAAAGGCGAGCTTATCTCTCAAAAGAGATTTCTTCCAGCAAACCAAGATGGTAGGAGAGGTGATGGTTGAGCGGGGGAAGACCTGCGCGTACAATAAAACTCTATAAATACTACGACTAATATATACTACAAACAGTATGTATTATACTGATAACCCTAATTGCTAAAAATAGACTGCATACACAATTACTTAAATACAACGTAAAAATATGAATAAACCGTATAATAAACTAATACATACAAATATATATATATATATTATCTAACTGGAAAGGGAGAGATAGTGCTTCTTTAGCCGGTTTTTGAATATATTTAGAGAATATTTGATTTATTTATAATTTTTTCTCCCTGAGTTTGACTTACAAAAGTGCATTATTTAGAATAAATTATTTGAGTTCGACTTAAAGTTTGTATAACCGCTTTTAACTTAGGCACGTACGTTTTGTATTCCTGCCTGACGCCGGATGCTATACTTTTTGCCAACTATTGTGCATATTTAACACATTACCCAATGCGTCACATTACATCATTTGCCGAGTGGAATTTGAATAACGAACCAAAATTAACCACCAGTCATTGTTGTGGGGCTATAGGTATTTTCTGTTTTGAGATGAACTATAATAATAATAATAATAATAATAATAATATACCTTAGACACTATTTACACACATTGACCAAACTAGGATTCCCTGTATCTTGGGTACTAGACAACGATACACATACTTACATAGATAAATATTATACTTAGATAGATAAACAACCATGACTAGGGTACAAACATGCGTTCTCATCAAACAAATATTTGCCCCCACCGGGACTCGAACCCGGGACCCTTGGCTTCGTAGGCAGGGTCACTGCGAACTCGGGTCGTCAAAACACATCAAACTAGAACTACATTAAACTATTGAATTTATAGATAAGACGGTAGAGTTCTGTTCTTGTTTAAATTTAAGGCCGACTTCCACCAGACTGCCGCTGATACAATTTAACTTAACTTACACACACCTTAAAAAACACGGATATGGTAAGTGCACATTTTGTTGTTTTTAATTAAGCAGCATTAGGGTGGAAGTCCTCAAGGATTCCGTTTTGCACGTTTCAATGGCTACAGTAGAATTACAACATTTATTACATTTTAATTTATATTTGACCCACTTCAAACTATAGATAAATCCTACTTACATAAGAATTTATCAAGGTAAGAATATGATCGAGCTCCTTCCTATTGTAAATGCTGATCTATCCTATCAACATACCTTTGTTTTGGATCCAATAAACTATTCAAGATATGACTCACGAAGCAGACGATATGAATGCTTTTATGAATGAGCATACAATGAATACAAATGCTGTATAAATGGTTATGTCGATTTGGTTATATAATACGCTAAACAATAGTGTTTTAATTGAATAGTTATAAAATATTGAACTAGCAGTAACATTACATACGCAATTATATCGGTACCGTGAAGCTAGATTGATATACACTGGACTAGAAGAGAACTCAAAGTAGCAATTTCTATGCGTTTAAAATTAATGGCACCGTCTGCCGATGGCGTTCAATGTACGAGTATACTCGTGAGCATTACAGCCTCTGCGAGCGGCTTTCGAGCGACATGCAAATGCTTTCAAAATACGGACACAATATTTTTTGCACACTTTTTTGCAACAAGTCCGGCATCGGATCACGATCAAAACGGACCTAATGAATATTTACACAGCTTATTGGACGTTTTTTGTGAAGCTTACTTAATGCTTGTTGTAACCTATAATCTTGTACCTCTTTTGTGTACTTGTGTTATCAATATGCGGCTTTTTCATATAATCCTTGGTAATTAGTTGGATCGATCTTGCAAATCATGACATGTTTCTATTCATCTGCCTATTAACTCCTTAAAGGCACCACTCTTCATTACAGTGTGTCGTAGCAAGAATTGATTACTACTATTGATGTCATCCATGTAATAAAAGTGTTTCTCCTGTTCCCGAGGATTTTGAGAGTTTGACACCCGTTTGCACTAAACGCGACTTAGGCTTGTCCTAGTTAAGATGAACCTAAGCCTAAGAACAGCCTAGCAAAAAAATTTGATTGCACTAACAGATTTATCTTAGTTACGTCGTAGCTTAGGCATGGCCTAGCTAAGAGAATGATTGAATGAATGTAAATATTGATTGTTTATGGTTTTATAAACCGACTAAGTAATGTAGACCATAAAATATATTTTGGCTCTTTCTTTATAGTGATTCAGTCGTGAGTTAGAAGGAGATGTAAGATAAGGCCTTGGTATATTTTGTTTGCTAACGTAAACACACCGAAAGATGTCAATTGTCAAGTAATAAGCCAAGATTTGAATTCGAAACGTTTTTATTACTTTTTGGTTGTGAATTGCGATCGTTCGTTAATAATATGGAAAATAAGTTGAAACGAAAAAGAACCCCCAACTTTACTGCGGAGGAGAAATTGAGGTTTGTGCGATTGTTGCGCGAAGAAGGCCAGTGCATAATTTCAAAGGTTACAGCCCACGATGCTACGACCAACAAAGAAAAGGAACAGAAATGGGCGAAAATCACCCGTATACACAATTCAAGTGGAGATATGATAAGGTTTGTCAACTCGAATACCCTAAACGATCAGTCACACGGCTTCAACCTTCCACGCAACTGCTGGACCAAGCTGAACCGACTCCGGACTGGCCAGGGCCGCTGCGCCGAACTAATGCTTAAGTGGAGGTACAGAGACAACCCTTTCTGCTCCTGCGGGGCTATTCAGTGCATGGCCCACCTGATGGATGATTGTCCTCTATGTTCGACCGAGGGAGGACTGCAGAGGAGAAGATTTATTACTAGTTTAATTTGTAAATAATACCTACTAACTAATTACAGGACAACAGAGACTTTAAAAAAGCAGTGGGGTAAGCTGAAAAGCGAAGCCAAAACCTATAAAGCTGCCAGCAGATGTTCTGTGAGCGGCACTGGTGGGGGTCCATCGAAAAAGTATGATGACCCAATATTGGAGCTGGTGGTAGAAATAACAGGCCGAGCCAGTACTGGAATCACTAATATAGAAGATTGTGATGCTGAATCTGAAGTGGATACTATGAGTAAGTATTTCCATTATGGCGAGTCTACATTGGTCATCAGTACAGTGGTAAGGACAGTGGCTAAGTGACTGTTTACATTGGTCTAGGACATTGGACAGTGGCGAATACTCAGGACAGTGACTGTTTACACTTAGATCCACTGGCAAGGCAACTTGTAAGCCAAGCTGACTCGCCAATGTCCAATCTGTTTACTGCACTGTACTGTCCACTGTTTGTAGCATATACATATGTATAGATCTGCTTTTTAATCCAAAGGTATTTCAAATAAATTTGAAGAACATAGTAATACTTTCTAAATACTGATACTCTTTTTCAGCTCAAAATGACATGCTTGCCACCCAAGCTTCAACATCTGTTGAATATTTAGATGAGACTGTTTTTCAACAAGATTCTGAAGATGATGAGGTATGTTAAATTAGTTATGGATGTTGTATTCTATCGATTTCAGGTACTTATTTGCTTCATGTTTATGTCGCAGGGAAATGATAGAATCCAGGATTCAGCTAAATCCCAGGAAATGGTAAAATAAACATGATTATATCATTTTACTAGACAGATCTAGGGATTTAGCTAAATCACTAAACTAAATCTAATGAATCTGTATTATTTCCATTAATAAAGGATTAAACTTATTTTTTTCTTGAAGATTATACCAACACAAGTGGATCAAGAAGTAGAAGAAGCAATAAAAAAATCTACACAAGAATCTACCAATGAAAAGGGTAAAAAAATATTAAAAAGTACAACAAAAGAATGGGTTAATAGAAGAAGACCTGAGATCAGCGCTAATGAGAGAACTGTAAAGATGCAAACGCAGCAAAGAATCTCAAATAGATTTGCAGCAGAGAGATTAAGAGCGGAGCAGGAAAAAACGAAGTTAATCTTGCAACAAATAAAGCAAAATACAGAGCTACACAACATAAAAATGGAGAACGAAAAGCATAAGAGAGATATATTACAAACTTTATTAAAAAAAGTACAAGGTAAGAACTTAAATAATAAAAATTGCATTTACGAGAAAAAGTTTTGGGTAATTAAATTTCTTCTGTCAATGGCATTGGGCAGAAGTTCCATTCCACCAAGTATCTCATTCTCGATTTGACCCTCCTGAATCAAAGAGTTCAGAAGGTCTTCGTCCAGTTCATCTGGAGTAGGGGGCACGTCTTCTTTAAAATCTACACAGATGTTTGTGAAGGATGCAGCAGGCAACAATAACTTTACAAGCTGTTTCTAGTTTTATCCTAAGACCCATTGCAAGAGCCGGAAACCTCCGTTTAATTACACCATATTGTCTCTCCACAGTATTACGCGTTGATATTTGGCTCTTGTTAAACCGTTCTTGAGCTGGATTACTCGGGTTTAAGAAAGGTGTGACCAGGTACTTCTGGAAAAGATTTAAAAACAATATTATTAATTTGTTTCAGATGCTGAGCCAAAGGATATAGCAAAAGTAGCCACAAAATTTGTGTTTGAATCTGAATAATTTTGTAAATAGTTCAAAGTTGTTAATAAATGCTACTACATTATATGATAGGTTGTTTAACTTGCATCAAATACAATCATCCTTAGACAATGTGCCTGCATGTCCCGTAACAGCAAGGTCCAATCTCTGCCTTGCTCCTTGACAATGTTACGGGAAATTTGATAAATCCGGCCATTAATCTTACTGCCCGGTTATCAAGTTGACAACAATACATAGGTACTACAGTTAACATAAACATTAAACAAACAGACATTTACATACAGACTTAAATTGCTTCTGGCCCCTCACTAGGATACCCTGTGTCGTGGGAACCAGAAACAGCGACAATACAAACATTTAAACATCCAAGACCTGGGAGTTTTATTTTACTTTGTCCCTAGCCGGGATTCGAACCCGGGACCTCTCGCATGGTAGGAAGACGTGCAACCGCTGCGCCACAGAGGCCGTCAGTTGTAGTGTTATTATTACTTACATGCTATTCTGGCTTCCTATCCCTTAACTCCAGCTCCACCATCAGTCCTTTTTGTTTGTCCTTCAGGGTACCTTGCTCTGTCATGCATTCTTGTTGTACGATCTGATATTGGTCATCACTTTACTTCCATAGCACCCTGTAACGTTTTAAACCATTAGAACACATTAACAAATCGTTTTCGCTCTGCATTTTCATGCTATCAGCTCTTGTAAATCGATAGGGAAGGGGCTTACCTTTGGTGACCTTGTTTTTGGCTTTCTCCGAAACTCTACAATCTCGGGCTTCGTGCGCGCTGGTGCGCTACTATTTTTCCTTTTGTTGTCATATAATTTTGGCTAAGTGAACTGTTTAAATTTTATATTACGAGCCTGAAACCAACAATTGACATTTGATTTGTTGATTGTTTATCTGGTTGTCATGGCAATGTCCATTCAAACTCGTTAGCGGTCTGATATGTTTACTTTAATACTTTTACAAAAATACTCTTTCTCTCTTGGCCACTCTCAATAATTACGTTTAATTTAAATAATTTTTAGAACTCTCCAAAAAAGGTATAAAAGCGGAACATTTCTTCAATTCGGGAGTCTCACGTCAGTTTCTGAACTGGAAGTACCAGTAAAGGCCTTATCCCGGGGTCGCTCAACCCCGGGATCCTGCGAAGCCTTCAAACTCCTTCAAATCTCCAAATTCATCTACAACGGGATCCTGCGAACCTTCAAACTCCCTCAAAACCTTCAAATCAATCTTCAAACAACGGGATTCTGCGAGCCGCGCCTACGCCGCTACCATTCCTACAACGAAGATTTCTACAACGGGATTCTGTGAGCCGTGCCAACGCCGCTACTGTTCCTACAACGACGATTTCTACAACGGGATCCTGCGAGGCGTAACTACAAGTACGCCCGCTACTGTTCCTACAACGACGATTTCAACAACATCTACAACAACAAATACACCTGCACCCAGGTCTCCGCTTCCTTCTTTCTATCCAGACATCTGTATTTTATAAAACCTGTTTCACATCTCATCCATCCTCATCTTCGCATCATTTTTTTTTATAGACTTCACTGTAAATACTATACTTCTAATAAACTGATACTACTAAATTTTATCTTGGTTGTTTGCTGTTAGGTTCTGTTAGTTTCTGTTAGGTCGTATCTTCACACGACACAGTCTTTTAAGATATTCATATGCTTTTTGCTAGGTCAGAGTATCCTCCCACGTTAAATTATGTGAGGATAACCACTGATGCCAAATGTTGCTAGGCTGCCTATCGATTTACTGACCTTCAGTGGATATCCATTGTCACCTAGTAAAAGAGCTTGCCCATATGTGCCTGACTCAAATTCTTGACAAATTCTACTATTTGTAAATATTGCAGAATCATGTGTTGATCCTGGCCACCGTGCTACTACATTCTGAACTTTTAAATTTGCATCTGAGATTGTCTGGCAATTGATAGAAAAGTACCCTTTTCTGTTTCTAAACAATTCTGCATCATCACCACCTGAAACATAATATGTAAGTATTTGCAAATAAAATTGAAATTAGGAAATATTATTAATGAGAAAACTGACATATCAAGGTCATATGCCTGATTCTATCATTTCTCTGCGACATCTAAATACATTTCGTATATATTTATTGCACATAAAAGACAACACAAAAAGATACAGAGAAGGAATGTACAAAGGCAAGCTTATCTCTAAAAAGAGATCTCTTCCAGCAAACCCAGGATGGACAGAAAATATTAAAATACGGAACAGGTAGGCCTATGTGCTCATATAAGTGAATTAAAATAAATATATAAATCATATTACTAATCTACTGAATATACTACTTAAAGAAGTACATGAATATTATATAATAATATATTTATATATAAACAAATTTATACTTGTTACTTTGCTCAATGCTCACCTGGCGATTGAATTTTTACATGGGTGCAGTCAATAGTTCCAATAACATAAGGGAAGCTGGCTATTCCATAAAAGTCGCTTTTCTTTTGTTGCATCTCATTTGGTGTTGTAGGCATTTTTATATGGTGGTTTCTCAGCTTTATGATGGCACTTGTGACCTTTTTAACTATACGCGATACTGTTGAAACATCAACACCATGCATGTCTCCGATTGCTATTTGATGAGAACCCGTAGCATAAAACCGTATGGTTATCAACAGCTGATTCACTGGCGGTACACTCTGATTTCTAAAAAGAATAAATTATAGTTTTAATAACTAAAAAAACACGCTTTATATTACACGAACTTAAAAGTAAAAAATAGTTATATATATATAATTGATTCAAGAGAAAATTAATGTCATTTTGATAAAAGCGTGGAGTGCTCAATACCAATTATTTGAATTTCTTTACTAGTTCTATTCCGAAATGCCGAGTGTAAAATTATGTAATAAAAATTATTATTGTTTAATTCTATCATTTATTCACTGATGAACTCCCTCATCAGACCCTGGATCTCATGTGGGACAAAAACTTCTCGTCAAGACGAATTAAATTATAGCTAGAAAATAATCGAGTAGATCAGATCATATCGGATACCTGCTTACCTGTCACTTGTGTACTCCAAATCTTCAGCAATTTGGTCTAATATCCACAATACTGTACTTTTGCACATCCTATACCGCTTGAAGAAGTCGATTTCATCGAAATTTTGGAACCAGTCTGGTCGTTGTCTTTGTATGGGAGTTCTCGCGTGTCGCTCATTATGAAAATCTACTTCTTCTATGAATTCCAGGAAATTTAATAAATCCTCTGCCATGGTGATTGCGATTTGTGTATACTTTATCCTCAAGATTTTATCCCACAAGTCAGTCAAAGCAAAAGTCAAAACACATTTTTTTGACAGCAAATGATCCACAGATTACAAAAAAACACAACCAAAGTATTGCCACAGAATAACTAATAGTATTGCCTACACTAGGCGCGTCCTAATCGGGTTCATAAAGTTAGGATTCTCCTAAGTAGACTTAGGAAAGGCTTTGGGTTAGTGCAATGATTTTTTTTGTTAGGACCAGCCTAAACAAGTTAGGAAAGAACTTAGGCGACTCTTATGTTTAGTGCAAACGGGCATGAGAAGCCCGCCCGACCCACTTTCGCTTAGGCACCAAATAACCATTTTACCAAAATGTCTACTTTACTCTAATGTCTATGTTTTCACAAAGTCTACTCAATTTCTCAAAATGTCTACTCTTTAGATTAGGCACCAAATGTCAATTTTACCAAAATGTCTACTTTACTCTAATGTCTATGTTTTCACAAAGTCTACTCAAAAATTCCACTTTTACTTTGAGGTTTAATCAATGCTACTCACACTACTTTACCAAAATGACCACATTTCCTTAAAAGACAAACTATGGATCGAAAATGGGCTTCTGAGTCTGATTTTGAAAATGGACGAAGGGGTCCTTGCGATAAACGGTCAGGTAGCAAGTAGTAGTGTGAGTTCTTTTAGGGAACGGAACACTAAAACATATTAAATCGTGTTTAAGGTATGAATTAAGACAATACAGCACTTCATCCTCAGATCAGCTCGATGGTACCATAAGAACATGCTCTAAGAATTCTTCTTTCAAATAAAAAAACAACATTCAAATCGGTTCACCCCGTTTACGCTCCGCGAGCTGAGAGACAGACACACACACAGATACACAGAGTGACACACGCGTCAAAATCATAACACCCCTTTACGTTGGGCGGGGGTTAAAAACACAGTTGTGACTTGCATGGTCATGCTGTTCCTCTTACAGACTTTGTTCATAAAGATATCTTATCCTATTTCATTTCTTTAGGCCGCGGGTATAGTTTCCCAACTCTCTACTTATTACGGTTCGCCCCCGAGGGCCTGCTGATGGACAGACGGACAGACAGCGGAGGCTTAGTAATAGGGTCCCGTTTGGCACCCTTCGGGTCCGAAACCCTAAAAACAGAACATTACTTCTTTGTTCTTTTGCTAGTAGATAAGGAACCCTTACCCAGACTGTTAAACGATCAGAAAAACAATTTATAAAGTACAGCTTAAAATATATTTGAAGAATGAATCTATTGAACAAACTGAAGTTTACTGAACATAACAATACATGCTTAACTAACATAACTAGAAACTATTATATTAAATCTTAACATATAAACAGCTCAATTAACTCTCAACTTAAAATAAATATTATGTGACGAGGGTCGAATTAAAGAATTAATATTCTGCTGTTATTTGCTAAACTTTACTCCCATACCAAGTTTTAAGTAAACAATTTTCTTCAAGAATGTCATGGCCGAAAATTTGTTTTGATTCAAATCCGAAAGCAAATTCTTCAATTTTTCATCAAAAACAATATCATAATTTTTTCGATTTTTTGCCAAAGTACTGAAAATAGAGTCGGTTATTTTGATATCGACATGCTTTGCTTCTTGTCTCAGTTTGTGCAAAAAGTAAAAGAAATTAGGGTTTTTCTTTATATTGGCGTTTAGCCGTCTATGCCAACCCTCTAGAGGATTGGTAGTTCTGTGTCTGTCATCGGCACAGCTCAGAAGTCCTGGTGTTATCAATGGTTTCCACTGCTGCTTGAAATATTTAAGGAATCGGTTCAGTGTGGTGATAACCGGAGATACTTCAAGGATGCTTGCCCAAGCCTCAGGTATTCGTCTTGCCGGAAGAAGAGGTAAAAGAGCACAAAGCCTGGTGATCTTTCTGCCCGCTTCTGAAAGAGTTGCGTTTAACTCTTTGGACTTTTTCCACACAGCCTTGTTAAAGTGGTAAAAACAACCACTGATTTTTGTTTCGGGAAAAGCATTTTTGATTCCATTTATCTGAGCCTGCTCGTAATCGCATTTATAGACTGCAGGATTGAATCCGAGTTTGTCACGAAGTAACTTAAAAAATCGGCTGTATGTCGCCTCATTCTTATTTGGTAGTAATCCGTAGGCTACCGGTACTACAAAAGTTGTCCTTTGTGTAGAGCCCAGATCAGCGTGTACTGAGAAGAGCTGGTAAAATGGCTTCGGTACACATCTGAATGTGCCGTCGCCAAAGTAGGTACACAATTTTTTATTGGATTTTATAGTCTTCTTGGACAAAGCAGTTGCAAAAATGAGAATTTTCTCATTTCCTTCACCATCTTCACATACAAAAAAGGGTTTATATATGTTTGGTACTTCCACATCTTTGATGTTCTCAAACAATAGTCTTCTTGAACCCAAAAATTTCTTTCGAGCCCGGTAGAGGGCGTTTTTGATGCATCCGAAAGTCGGTATCTCGGCTAGGTATCGTTTTCCTTTTTGCTTCAAGGGCTCGAATTTTTTTTCATAGATTGATTGGATGGGTCCAAAATCTACGCATACATCTTTTTTACATTGTTCGATTGTCATCAATACTTCATTCTTGATGAAATCGCTTTCACATGTATGTGGTTTTTGTCTCAAAACAACCGTTTTTGTCAGATCTAATGTGACTGTCGCCGAACAATCTTTTCTATTTACACATCTCCACAAAGTCGTTTCTTTATTTATCTTGCTTAAGTTTAACCTATACCCTCCGAGCAATAAACTGCTTTTACCTTTTTGATTATTTAAAAATATTAAATCCATGTTTCACTTGATAATATCTTCAGCAGTCGACGATTGCCCATATGACAGGCAGATACCTACATGACGTGAAACTGACACATCCCAACTTTTCAAATATCTATTAAAACGCTTTCAAGGAGTTTTTATTGTCTAACGTGTGAACTTTTATTCTTTGCTACCAGTACCTAAATAAAATTAGCGACTTTTTGAGAAAGAAGTCTTTATGGGAATGTAAACATTGTGAGATGGACTATTTGGAAAAGTGGTCATTATGGGAAAGTAGTCTTCAAGGGAATGTAAACATTGTGAGAATGTGGACTTTTTCGGGAAAGTGGTCAATATGGTAATGTAAACATTTTTGATCATAGACATTTTGGTAAAATGGTCATTTGGTGCCTAAGCGCCCACTTCGCTTAGGCACCAAATAACCATTTTACCAAAATGTCTACTTTACTCTAATGTCTATGTTTTCACAAAGTCTACTCAATTTCTCAAAATGTCTACTCTTTAGATTAGGCACCAAATGTCAATTTTACCAAAATGTCTACTTTACTCTAATGTCTATGTTTTCACAAAGTCTACTCAAAAATTCCACTTTTACTTTGAGGTTTAATCAATGCTACTCACACTACTTTACCAAAATGACCACATTTCCTTAAAAGACAAACTATGGATCGAAAATGGGCTTCTGAGTCTGATTTTGAAAATGGACGAAGGGGTCCTTGCGATAAACGGTCAGGTAGCAAGTAGTAGTGTGAGTTCTTTTAGGGAACGGAACACTAAAACATATTAAATCGTGTTTAAGGTATGAATTAAGACAATACAGCACTTCATCCTCAGATCAGCTCGATGGTACCATAAGAACATGCTCTAAGAATTCTTCTTTCAAATAAAAAAACAACATTCAAATCGGTTCACCCCGTTTACGCTCCGCGAGCTGAGAGACAGACACACACACAGATACACAGAGTGACACACGCGTCAAAATCATAACACCCCTTTACGTTGGGCGGGGGTTAAAAACACAGTTGTGACTTGCATGGTCATGCTGTTCCTCTTACAGACTTTGTTCATAAAGATATCTTATCCTATTTCATTTCTTTAGGCCGCGGGTATAGTTTCCCAACTCTCTACTTATTACGGTTCGCCCCCGAGGGCCTGCTGATGGACAGACGGACAGACAGCGGAGGCTTAGTAATAGGGTCCCGTTTGGCACCCTTCGGGTCCGAAACCCTAAAAACAGAACATTACTTCTTTGTTCTTTTGCTAGTAGATAAGGAACCCTTACCCAGACTGTTAAACGATCAGAAAAACAATTTATAAAGTACAGCTTAAAATATATTTGAAGAATGAATCTATTGAACAAACTGAAGTTTACTGAACATAACAATACATGCTTAACTAACATAACTAGAAACTATTATATTAAATCTTAACATATAAACAGCTCAATTAACTCTCAACTTAAAATAAATATTATGTGACGAGGGTCGAATTAAAGAATTAATATTCTGCTGTTATTTGCTAAACTTTACTCCCATACCAAGTTTTAAGTAAACAATTTTCTTCAAGAATGTCATGGCCGAAAATTTGTTTTGATTCAAATCCGAAAGCAAATTCTTCAATTTTTCATCAAAAACAATATCATAATTTTTTCGATTTTTTGCCAAAGTACTGAAAATAGAGTCGGTTATTTTGATATCGACATGCTTTGCTTCTTGTCTCAGTTTGTGCAAAAAGTAAAAGAAATTAGGGTTTTTCTTTATATTGGCGTTTAGCCGTCTATGCCAACCCTCTAGAGGATTGGTAGTTCTGTGTCTGTCATCGGCACAGCTCAGAAGTCCTGGTGTTATCAATGGTTTCCACTGCTGCTTGAAATATTTAAGGAATCGGTTCAGTGTGGTGATAACCGGAGATACTTCAAGGATGCTTGCCCAAGCCTCAGGTATTCGTCTTGCCGGAAGAAGAGGTAAAAGAGCACAAAGCCTGGTGATCTTTCTGCCCGCTTCTGAAAGAGTTGCGTTTAACTCTTTGGACTTTTTCCACACAGCCTTGTTAAAGTGGTAAAAACAACCACTGATTTTTGTTTCGGGAAAAGCATTTTTGATTCCATTTATCTGAGCCTGCTCGTAATCGCATTTATAGACTGCAGGATTGAATCCGAGTTTGTCACGAAGTAACTTAAAAAATCGGCTGTATGTCGCCTCATTCTTATTTGGTAGTAATCCGTAGGCTACCGGTACTACAAAAGTTGTCCTTTGTGTAGAGCCCAGATCAGCGTGTACTGAGAAGAGCTGGTAAAATGGCTTCGGTACACATCTGAATGTGCCGTCGCCAAAGTAGGTACACAATTTTTTATTGGATTTTATAGTCTTCTTGGACAAAGCAGTTGCAAAAATGAGAATTTTCTCATTTCCTTCACCATCTTCACATACAAAAAAGGGTTTATATATGTTTGGTACTTCCACATCTTTGATGTTCTCAAACAATAGTCTTCTTGAACCCAAAAATTTCTTTCGAGCCCGGTAGAGGGCGTTTTTGATGCATCCGAAAGTCGGTATCTCGGCTAGGTATCGTTTTCCTTTTTGCTTCAAGGGCTCGAATTTTTTTTCATAGATTGATTGGATGGGTCCAAAATCTACGCATACATCTTTTTTACATTGTTCGATTGTCATCAATACTTCATTCTTGATGAAATCGCTTTCACATGTATGTGGTTTTTGTCTCAAAACAACCGTTTTTGTCAGATCTAATGTGACTGTCGCCGAACAATCTTTTCTATTTACACATCTCCACAAAGTCGTTTCTTTATTTATCTTGCTTAAGTTTAACCTATACCCTCCGAGCAATAAACTGCTTTTACCTTTTTGATTATTTAAAAATATTAAATCCATGTTTCACTTGATAATATCTTCAGCAGTCGACGATTGCCCATATGACAGGCAGATACCTACATGACGTGAAACTGACACATCCCAACTTTTCAAATATCTATTAAAACGCTTTCAAGGAGTTTTTATTGTCTAACGTGTGAACTTTTATTCTTTGCTACCAGTACCTAAATAAAATTAGCGACTTTTTGAGAAAGAAGTCTTTATGGGAATGTAAACATTGTGAGATGGACTATTTGGAAAAGTGGTCATTATGGGAAAGTAGTCTTCAAGGGAATGTAAACATTGTGAGAATGTGGACTTTTTCGGGAAAGTGGTCAATATGGTAATGTAAACATTTTTGATCATAGACATTTTGGTAAAATGGTCATTTGGTGCCTAAGCGCCCACTTTTACCTCGGCGACGACGTCCAATATCACTACCAGATACCTACATCGATAGTAGCCATTGAAATCGTATTTACCCCTTAGTCTTAATAGGTAGATATAATTATAGAGCCTTGAGAATGGTTCATGGCGCAAGGGTTCCACGGGAGATGTTATTAAAAAAAATGGTCTAGTGCGGGTCGGACTTGCACACGAAGGGTTCCGTACCATCGTGCAAGACAACTTATGGATTAAAAACCTAAAAATATTTGTCCGGAATCTACAGATTGCGGATCCGTCGTCTAAACAATTGCTCCACCGATGACGATGTACTACGTACGAGTGATGATATTTAAATGATGATGATTTAAAAACTCTTCGAACCTGCGATTTTTTAAATCTTGATGCTCAAATATTTGTGTGAAATAAACAATTATGAATTTCGTAATTCGCAGGAACATCAAAAATACGTCTCTTTTATGGGAATCCCCTTTAATTTATAAAATCTCAAGTAGTTTCTTTTTTAGCTATAGCGTTAACAGAAATACATAGTTATTCTGTGAATATGCAACTCTCTAACTATACGTCATATTACGTTTCATGAGAGGGACAGACAGACGGACTGCGGAGTCTTAGTAACAGGGTCCCGTTTGGCACCCTTCGGGTACGATACCCTGGAAACGTAATCTCCTTCAAACAAATCAGTGAGGCGCTATTACACGCTTTTTTCTTAATTACGCAGAGCTATCGTGCATCCGAGCGCTATTTGTGCGCTAGCAATGCATCGTTTCGCAGAGTGCGTGGTTTATTTGCGTTTGTCGCGCGTCGCTGCGGGCGTTCACACCGCCGCGCCGCCCGCCATGGCCGACGCGACGCGATCCACTCTCGCGCATTCACTCGACCGCCTTTGGCTATTTCCGCGCATACCTTCCCCTGATGATGTTCGCACTGCCAACCGGCGGCTTTTTGTGCCCGACAAATAACGCGAGTTTATCGATCGCGAGCCGCCTCGCCGAGTGATTTATCATCACCGGTGCGCGATACACATCTAGGTTTTGTTGTTACTGCCTTGTAATGATGCATTCTTTGGGGAGTGGAGTTCAAAGCGGACTCGCGGCTACGCCTGCCAAGAACTGTCAGTCTGAATACTGCACTGTCATTGCGCTTACAAATTACTTTTCAAACTGTAATAAGCTGAGAATGTACGTACATTTCTTGTTTGGATGTTTTTACTTGCATGCGTCAATGAGCGAGCATCACCTGTTTACCCGTCTCGCTACCATCTGATCTCTGCGTCCAGAGAGCTGAGAAACTCTAGGCGAACATGGATGAGCTCACGGGCTGTCCAGAATAATGACAGCAATCCTATATTTTCTGTTTGATCCTCGAAATATGAACAAGGCAAGAAGGTGACTTCCTCAGCCCACCTGAGCTCAAAGAAATTCAAATTCATACTATTCGCAGGTACGTCAAGAGTGCGGTCCCCCGTCCACCGTGGAAGCGGCCCCCCCGCCGCCCCGCGCCCCCTCCCGCGAGGTCCAGCGCGTCCCCCCAGCCGACACGGAGCTGCTGGAGTTCGCCGCCGCGCTCGCCGCCAGCAAGAAGCTCTTCGCCCGAGTAGCTGATAGAATTTGTGACGAGCCCGACTTTGCGCACTCGAGTAATGACCGCTGCTGGAATGGCCAGTCGGTGGGAGAGTAAGTGGATCTATGGATCATCGTCATTTCAGGCAGCAGGCCACTGCTGAATGTAGCTGTCTCTTATGCGCCGTTTGCGATCCTCCAGCTTCCATCTTCCAATTTATCAGGAATCTTCATCTTGATAAAACTGAACAACAGATCAGAAAATTCCGGAATATTATTTTAGAAAGGAATCTAATCGATCGTAGTGTAACGACATTATATACAAAAAGTCGTCACACTAGAAAATACTTTGATGTTCTTAGGATCCCTAGAGATCAGCTCAGAATATGCTGGATATGGTCAATTGATTTCTCTGATCAATATAAAACCAGTGGTCAGCTTACTCAGTATTTCGTCATCATCAGGTACAGCAAACCATTAGCGGCATCGACCTCGATCAGCGACCAACGGTATAACCCGGAGGTGACCGGTGGTGCTCTTCAGAACCCTGAGGTTGCAGGCATGGCAGACCAGCTGAGGCAGGCGAGACAGGTGAATAATAAGTAGTAGATAATGCACCAAGGGGATAAATCACTGTTTTATGCCACGGGCGCGATGTTGAATCCTGAACGTAACGAAGGACTCCAGTTTTAACCCCCGAGCGAAGCGAGGGTTTTATGAGATAGTGAAAACGAGCGATGCGAGGGAATTAAGACTTAGTCCTGAGAGCAGTGAGGGATCCAGGCGTGCCCAAGACAAAACAGCTTTATCCTCGAGGTCTATACTCTATTTTTCGCACCTCCTGCGAGAAACTATAAAAAGAAAGGCGCAGCATTTTATTAAAGTAAATTAACGTGAAAATGTATGTCTGATGCATGAGTCCAGTTGCAGCGTCTTGCAACAATCGCGGGTTTTGTTTTATTAATAATGTGTTCCATTCAGCTTTTTGTCACTGCTAAAGCCTAAGCTATAATTTCTTGGTTTATGTATGGTTTGCATGATATATAAAGTGTCATTTTGGAGCAGGTGGTACGAAAAGATACCTAGATATGTACTCATGTTGAGGCGGTGAACCTGTGTTGAAGTGTATCTAAAAAAGAGAAAACGCATGCTACCTGTCCCTGTCATTAACCACTCACCTCCCGGGCCTATGCGCAAGGCATCGCGATTTCGAACCTTATGCCATGTTAATAAAATTCAAAACCTATAACGGAGATAATATTTCTAGAAATACCATGGGAGGTAATCTCAAGGGCCCATTGCAGATGGTGCTGTTGTAGTTAGAGGCTATCTATCTGTCAAAGTTATCAAATTATATTTACTTCTTCTTATTTTGCCAGTGTCAGGTGTATTTGAAAGATCGGGTGACGGGTTTTTCAAGTATTTTTTTAGCTGCCCTTAATACGGTGCTTCAGCGCTTGTTAGAGATTCCGATATTGGAAAGGTTTTCAGAAGAATGCCGAGTGCATAATGACGCCGTAGTAGCAAGAAACCGGACTGGTTTGCAAATTGTCTCGAGTTTAACGAGTTACATTGCCTAGTGAAATTCCTCTTATAATAGCTATTTGATGATACATCGTCGGACGGAAACCTGCGAGACTCATGTAAATTACTCATAAAATTTAGTTCATTAATTGCTAACAACGTCTAATAGAGTGAAATTACAATTAGCTGCATTAATTACGTATATTTAATTTTAATTAATTTACTTCATGACATGGTTTTGTAAGTCAATCATTATTGAATATCCGTCGCTCGCTTGCCTTCATTAGTTATTCTGTGCTATAACTAGGTATTAAGTGGCCATACACCCTATGGTAGCAATATCCATATACAATCCGCTACGGTATCTAAATGGTAATAGGTTTCCTACCTCATCTAGTAGATATGTATCTGCAGCTTGTTATTACCGACTTCAAGGTACAGGCCTTCTCCCTTATTTGCCACTTTTCTTGGAGCTGATGTCATCAATCCGAGCTTATCTCTTGACGGTCCCCACCCCTGTAATTTAGTTCATGGATATCAATTTAGTTGCTATGCAAACCGTACTCAGAGTTGTATGGTAATAGTTAGCACGAGGGTGTTATCCCCACAAAGTTACGTGAGCACGAATTCCGCAATTTGATAAAATACACCCTTTCTTTCACTTTGAGCTAGTAACACTAGGATACCCTCTAAAAGTCGCAAGAATTTCAGAAACATCAGAGAAACTAAGAACGGAGAAAACCTCCCTCGAATGGAGCGCGAACCTGGCAGATCGAGGAAATGCGCGACGCAGTATCATGAGATGTCTGTCTTTCTTTAAATTATAATAATAACAATAATTTATTTCTCATAACGAGGTTTTACACTAGAAAATATTTTAGCTTAATTAATACATGTAAAGCATTATTTGAACTCTAGTAAAAACTGAAAACATCTCATCCTGAGCTAGGTGGTTAACCTGTATATCAGGAATTCAGCGCTCTTCCTAATAATTACAGTATGAGTGCTATACATTACGAAAAATAAGGACCTGTTGGCCTGTTAAAATTAGACCAAGTACAGCTTAATCAGGTAAAATAAACTACAAATAAACTACAAATTGGGTGTCTTGTGTATTGCAATTACTAGGTACGCTTTGATGTCATCTATCGACCGTCTTGCCTTGTTTGACCGGATACGACCGAAAAGCCTCACTATGACATCGAGGCGGCCTTGCCCGTTCCGGGACAGTTTCCGTTCCGCACAAATTCGTCGTGAGGATCCTCGTTCTGTGGAGACCCGCCCAAATGAAGAAACGACCTTAAATTCTACTACGGTCAGAGTCTAACCTCAACGTTCCCCCCAGCTGCTGTCCCGTCACTCTGCGGCGGGCGGCCCGGGCGACTCCGCCCCCACGGCCGAGGCGGTCATGCTGGGAGACGAGGCTGGCGACGAGGGCTCGGGCTCCGGCCGCAGCTATGATGACGACGCGCAGTATGACGCGGAAGGATCAGGGGAAGGCTCAGGTGACCATATGCCAGGTACGTACACTACAAGACGTTACGCCGTCCTTGGAGGCCTGTTAGAGGTATCACACATTAGTTACTTCGCGGTGGATATAATTTACATAACTATAATAAACACCCGTTTTCAGTCAAAACCTGAAGTAATGGATCAGACTAGTACTATTTATAGTTCATGTTAGATTTAGATGTACGTATATTAAACTTATTTAGTTTTATTTTTTCCTACAGGTCCAAGGTTAGAAGAAGAGACCCGGATTCTAGAAGAACCAAAAACAGACTCAGCCACTGCAGCGAGACCTCTGTCCCTCGCCATTGCTCTGACGCTCCTAGCAGTTTTAAGTCAGAGCTTCACTTAGACTGGACAGACTCCGCCCAGAGGACAAAAACTGTATGAGCTGTAGCTCAGTGGAGTGCAGTCGAACCTACCTAGTTAGATCTCCATATCGTCTGTGAGAAGTGAAGTGAACGTTGAGTAGACTGCTCTGTTGATTCTCACTCGGTTGTTTTAGCTTGGCCTCAGCCGGCGTAGAACACACACAAGTCCACAAAAGTAGCTAGTCTAATATTAGTGACGTGAACGTCCATAGAACTTGATAGAACTCCCACTTCAGCGCGAATGCTTAGACCCCGCCGCCGTGACGGTCTCGCGGATAAAACGGAATCTCTATTGTTTTGAAGATTGTATGTAATAGCTCTATGCATTTATCAAACCAACAAGAAGTCTGCAATTGTACAGTGCATATCAGTGTTTTAACTTCTATTGTATTGTATATAGTAGCTACCTATGTATACATATTGTATTTAAAAACACATAAATCTTTGCAATGTTCTGCATTTTAACGTTTATGAAAATATCTATAAATATTACTATCATAATATTAATCATATAGTATTTATTTGAAAGAAATATCGTTGTTAGATTGTATTATCATTGGCAATAAAATTGAAGAAAATGTAATGTTTAGGCAAAAGTGATATCTGAAAATAAGATTTGACTGTACAGAGATGTAAATATCTACTTTCTAACCGCCACGCAATCCGGTGTAGGTGCATAGCTAGTAAATATAATTTTGTTGCCATATTAATTATTACGAATATTAATTTATGTTATTTAAGCTATAATTTAATATAATGGTATATTATGTGATACAGATTAAGTAGTTTAGGAAACAGACTAAGGTAGATATACAATTTTCGTATTTATTATCTGTTTTCAATGGATGTTGATAATAATACCTACACAATATAATATGAAATATCCGGCCTACATTTGTTGCTTCATTTACTGAATGGAACCCACGTGTACGAGTACAATCTTGGAACGTGGCGCTAAATAGTTTGTCAAAAATTGTAGTCTATGTAATGCCTTCGTCATCAAAAAGGATAATTATATGAAAGAAAAGAATACAATGCAATTGCTTATAACTCTTGAGTTTGTCAGGGTTCAGTAGTCTAGGACAGTCCCCCACACACGACGTTTCCTGCACATATTTGAGATTAATTTAAAATTTTAAAGCCACGATTGAAGGACGTGTCCTCAATAACTTGTAACTATTGCTTTAATACATAATATAGATGTATAAATTATGTTTCCATCATAAAATGATGGATCGGAAAGTGTGAGGTTTTGTAAATGTATTCAATTTTATTGTAGACTATTTGGGAATTGTTGCGACAGTCTGTGTGGACCAGAAAGAGTATGCTGGGGTCCGGTGGAATCTTTAGTAGAGATTAACTGTTCTGATCTAAATATAATGTGATTTACCCACACCTTACCGCACTAGACCGTAAAACACTATCTTTTGGACGTAATTATTGTTATGTTAAGATGTACTAAATTTTGTTTTTTAATAGTTCAGACAGTCGTACGGTTTAATTCTGGTTTTCTTTATAAACTTGACATGATACTTAATGTAATGCTCTCGTGAATGAATAAATTTTAGGCGCTTCTTGAATTGAATAATGCAACCAGATTTAACTCTAATACAGTTATCAATTTAGTCAAAAATAAATAAAAAAGAAAACCCTATCACTGAACAACACCGGATCCGCGGAATATTATAATGTAAATATTGTTGAAACAAAAATACATAGTGTGATTGAATTTGAAACAATTACTGCTATCTCTGAGTATATCTTGAAATAAACTCTGTAACATAAAAAGAACTTGTTTTAATCCTGATTCTATTTCATTCCTCTTCTGAAAAGTTACTGGTGAAACATCGTCAGAAACAGCCTTCGGACAAGGCTCATTTTACACAAAGGAGCTAAAATGGATTACTATAGCGTTGATTTATTATTCAATACAAGACAATAATTCAACAACCAAAACCCGACTGCTAAAAAATGGCGCCTAAAGAGTAAGAAACCATTTAGCTACCGGGCGATCAGTACCCTTTTAAAGGTTAAACTAAAGTTTAACTCAGTATCCAGATTTTATCATGATTTCCAGGCCGTATCCAGCCACGGCGACTGCTTTGTGAGGTCCCTGGTTGGTTTGTAGAGCGTCGATCATGTGCCCTCATACGACTTATGTAGCCAATCTTGGTAGTAAAGGTGAATGCACATTGAGTGCACGTTAATACATCGTTCTGGTAATTGTCACATATGACTACAGGTTGACTCGCTTCCTGTCGAAGCTGTGAAAGGTTTCCTGCACCAAACGTCGCCATTCTGCAGGATTCTCTACCTGACTCGAATACAGAGGGCTCAATGTTGTCTCTCCATCATCTGAACATCCATGCCCGCTTGCCTTCATGTAGTTCGGAATAGAATATGCACTTCCGCATCATCGAAGTTGTTGTCTCATCAGATGGGCCTCCACTCCGCCGACATTTGCTCGTGTCGAATCCAGTACTTTATGCCTTCTAGAGGTCGCCATATTGACTTCAGTGTGACGTCACCTATCATATGTGGACAATCAATAGGCTTCTAACGATACATCAATTGTCAAATTCTGGTAAGTAATTTAGATGTTATGGTGGAACGTGGAACAAATGATCATATAATGTCACCGTAAGATTCTGAAAACCGTTAGTTTATAGTTAAACGTTTATTTCTCTTTAGTTTATAGACTATCGATGAATTGTAAACTAAACCGTACAATACAACGCGTTCGTTAGTTTCTAATCGATTGGTTTAATTTTAATTTGCAACGAAATACCAGGGCGAATTAGTGGGTCAGTAGATGAAGTCTAAACGGGGTGAGCTAATCCGAGCTTCGTTGCAGGTTGACATATAAGAACAAAAGAAACATAAATTTTAAACCCTGTCGGTCTCGTTTACAATTTGTCGATAGTTTACAAACGCGTTGGTTTATAAACTAACTGTTTTAAAAATATTACGGTGATAAATATATATAAACCGGTCAAACACATAACCATCCTTGTGGCCTCACTGTAGTCAGGTAATAGAAGAGGTAGAAAGTCTGGCAAACGAAAGCGTGACCTGGAGTTTTCTTCAAAGTTTCAATATGGCAATAAAATTATGCTGTCAAAGGCACGTCAAACGACATAGTGATAACTAATCTGTACCCCGTTTTAGTTAGTAATCCTGTGGCGCAACATGTACATCAGAACACGGATTACTATACGCCTGTATAGTATTTAGGTATGTTTCTCATACTTGCTCATAAATAACCCAACCTCTACTCTATATTCAATGAAACAACTTCGGACAATACCGCACAAGAACAATTGGCAATCTCATAAAACCGAAGAGTTGTGTGTCACTAAGGATTTCATTGTCCCCATACATTAGAGAGGAAGAGTTCCAGTTACTAAGCCTCCCTCGCCCTCGCCCCTCACACCTCATGCGGGCTCCTTTTACAATATTTTATTCATAGGGGCATTGTCTCCAACCGAACAAAACATACGCGAGTAATATCAGAGCTATGAATGCGCACGTAACTTCAAAGGCATTCCATTTTCATTTTCTGGCCATTTTCAAAGTTCATTTTATGGAGGTGCAATTTTCCCTAGATACCTATGGGCTGAATATAGCGAGTATCGTTTGTCTTCCCGGAAATACTCCACTCCACTCCAACGTTTATGGGAAGCAGATGTCCCATAACAAAATTTACATAACATATACTATTTCGTTGCAGATACTACTTGAGAACATAATCTATGTTTGCCATTTGTACTTAGCAGGCCCAGATCAGTAAGTCTATAAAATTCGCTCGGTGTCAAACCGAAATACAGCATCACAGGACTGTAATCCACTCAGTAAATACAATCGCATCGAGCAGCAAGATATACACCTAAAGATCCCTCGTCTGACCAGCTGGTGCTTCACGCACCATTTACCCGAAAACCGGGTTCAATAAGCCGAATCAATTCGTTTAACTGACGCAAATGGCTCTTCAGCGAAACCGATTCTGGACCTTTTTAGCTGATGTCTGTGTCGGTCAGCTGTTTTTAAAACTTGCTTATTTTCAGATCTACAGATAAAATAAGTAATAAGTATGTTTGATTTGACACGCCATCGCCTGTGTTACTGACAAACAGGAAATTAAAGTAGAGAGTAAACGCAGTATGGTTTTATCTGACTGTGAAGGTATATCTGATCTAAATTGACATGCTGGCTTTAAAGGATAGCCTGTATGACTGAAAAGCTCTAGAGACAAGTATGATACAATGGCCGAAGTGGCTGGATTATGAGTAGTAGTAGACTACAAATTATTTTGCATCTTATTGAAACATCATCACAGCTGATAGGCACTTAATATTGCATTCAAAGAGTGCCCTCTGTAACTGACACGACGAGAAATGGGGACATGGCCCATTAGACCTGTAATGCTTTGTGGTTCAATTGACTACTGAATCGAACATTGGTCTGGCTATTCTTCAGATCGATTCTGCCCGAATCGTAAAAGATGCAACAATGGGAGATGATCGTCACCTTATTATATTGCATCTTTTACAATTCGAGCAGTGTAAAGTTGGGACTGGGAAACTAGGAATCCATTGGCGAGATTTATAAGCTAAAGCTAGAGAAAAGTTAGGTTACATATTTAAGGCTTAAACAAGCGTCAATCATGCTTATTTAGCTTAAATTCTAGGCCATACTATAGATGAGAGAAAAAATTGAGATAAATATAGATAAAGTTTATTAGAGAAAAACCTTGATGGAAAACATATAGACTATCTATTATGTAAATAATATTTTCTTCCTGATGCATTATTTTTTGGTAAATGGAAATTTGCTCGGAGACGAAAGTTTTCTATATGAAACTTACACGCAAAAAATACAGCAAAAAAGGTTGAGAAAATATAAGAAATGTGTATGTTTTATTTTATTTTTAAAGTTATTTTATTATAAAAATAGTTAATTAATATTTTATATAATTTGTCTAATCGCGGAGCCGCGCGCGGGGCTCTGCGGGGCGGTGCAGTCAGTCTGCTCCGACGCGTTGCGACGGGTATTTTTTTAACTTTTCATTTAGCTTGCAATGTATGTGTCTTGTATGTATGTCATATCATTGTAAATTGGGTGGTGTAATTAATTGATGCGTTTGATTTACTTTAAAGTTTATTTTCTTCTTTTTAGAGATTAGCATTCCAGTAAAAAAGCTTCTTTTTAAAATGTTTTTTTACTTTTTATATTTTCTTTGTCTCATGATCAAGGTCATTATAATAATAATAATAATACCTTGGACACCATTTACACATATTGATCTAGCCCCAAACTAGGATTCCCTGTATCTTGGGTACTAGACAACGATACACATACTTATATAGATAAATATTATGCTTAGATAGATAAACAACCATGACTAGGGTACAAACATACGTTCTCATCAAACTAATATTTGCCCCCACCGGTACTCGAACCCGAGACCCTTGGCTTCGTAGGCAGGGTCACTGCCGACTCGGCCATTCGGGTCGTCAATTGGCGTATGTTCACCCCTTAACTGAAATGAAACTCTATGAGTGCATTTCGAAGTAAAATAAATGATGTTACATAGCCTGTATGGCACGGCATGCCACAAACAATGATCAAAGGCGCATGCTTTGTGGAGCCCTAAATTTCCGACCACTTACGTTACCAGTAGTAGGGATTAGTAAATAAAATACGGAAATTAGAGACAAAAATGTCTGAAAAAGAGTGGCCTTTCTTGTGTTAAATGTTACTTTGTCATAACAAAAAGACGTTGGAGGCCAATGATTATATTGAAGCTAAGCTAGAATTCTCCCGACAGTTTATTTCAAGCTATGGTCGCGGCTCGACCCGCTCCCAATAAATATTGTTTGTACCAGAAGGCGTGTGGTTGGCAGCAGCATACTGCATAATGAGCGGCATAAGCTACGAGATGCAGAGGTCACGGGGCCTGCATGTGCGGGTCACATGCCCGTGGATGCCCGTGTCACCTTCGTGACTGCACCGATGCAGGGAATAAGCTCTCTACAAATAATGATGCGCAGGTTAATTATGGCTGCGAATTTAGATGTGAAGGTCGAAAATAACGTACATAATTCTAACCATTTTTAGGCTATCCGATAATTGATCAAAGTGATTTGATCGGTCGAAATGTCACTTAGCGAAATAATGTTGCAAGATTTTTAATCATAGTTTTTGCCACAGTCGAGCACTGGGCGGTGTTCCGCTCCCTCCATCGGTGCGGAGTCGACGATAGGTATGTAAGTATCCTCCGGGAGCTCTTCTGCTGCGCTACCATGTGGATGCGTATGTATGAGCCAACTAACCCCGTAGCTTTAGGCCGGGGTGTGCGACACTATTTCTCCTAAGCTCTTCACGAATGTCCTTGAAGATGTAATGAAGACTCTACTGAGGTTCGCAGACGATCTAGTACTCATAGCTGAAGACGTCGGTAATCTACAAAATATGCTTGACGAACTGCACACAACATCTTTGCAGGTCGGCCTTAAAATGAACATGTCCAAGACGAAAATAATGATGAGTCACTCATCGGTACCGAACATAATTGTCGGTAACAGCACAATAGAAGTGGTGGACAGTTAGGTTTATCTTGGACATTGTTTGTCTTTTGGCCGAGACTCTCAACTAAATGAGATTACCAGACGGATTCACTTGGGTTGGGCCGCATTTGGAAAGCTTAAAGACGTTTTCAAGTCCAAGATCCCGCAAAACCTGAAGACCAGGGTTTACAACCAATGTGTGCTGCCCATACTTGCTTACGGGGCCGAAACATGGACGCTAAACAAGGCGAATATGCACCAAATTAAAGTCGCACAAAGGGCCATGGAGCGTTCCATGCTAGGCATAAAACTTCGGGATCGTATTCGCAATACAGAAATAAGACGTTGTACTAAGATCGTCAATGTCGGCAAGCGAATCACGAGACTAAAGTGGGGGTGGGCAGGACACTTGGCAAGGATAGATGACGGAAGGTGGACCAAAGCGGTTACAGAGTGGCTACCCAGAACCGCACGACGACCAGTCGGCAGACCACTTCTACTTCTTCTACGTTTATGCTATCTCCATTTACTCTCATTGTAGCCTTTATAACTTACAAGTCCAACCATGACTTCTTCTTATCATCCACCTGTCTTACTTCATCATCCCACCAGGCAAATTTTTCTGGTCTTTTTCCTTTCTTCCTTTAGGTCACACCACACTTCTACTTCTCTTGTAGACTCTATCACGCCTATTTTCTAATTGACTACGATTGTTACATATCAAAGTCGCAGTCTCATTTTAAATTAATTCTTGGCCAATATGTTCTTATATTCTACTTTCATACATTCTTCTCGTGATTTCTCCACTTTTTAGGATCAAAATCTATTGTCGGCATTTAAGGGTGATGTCGCCAATCTTTGAACAGACAATTTATCTGGAATATCACTAGAAAATGGTCTGATCCTACGGAAGCGCCCCACCATAGTGTCAGGTCGACGACTTTGTTTCGCAGTCTTTTATCAACGATTATAGAATAGATCATGCTCCTTTGTTGCAGTCTCTGCCAAGTATATATGCGGATCTTTTTGTGACCAAACAAAGTGTTCGTCACAGAAAGATTATTTTCCAGACACACTTCGAGAGACCTTATCCATTCTCGTTCACTCTTCACTCGCTCTCATCACCAAAAATACCCATTACTTGATCATATCCATCTCGTCGTTAAGACCTACAAAAGCATAAAAATCCCCTAGAATTATGATCCTCGTTTGCATCGCACTTCGTCAATATGTACTTCACGAACATTTTTACAATATTCCTCTCGATCCACAAATAGTCGTTTAAGCCCCACCCTGAGTCTGATCCAGAGGAGTTCTCCATAATCATTAGAACACGGTGCCATACCCTGGGAGAAGACAATCTCCATCCCCTTAGATCCTACCTCGGCCTCTTTAAGCCCAGACCACTATGCTGTAAATGGGCCATGGGTGCTTGTTCCTGATCCATTCCTTTTGATGTCATTCACACAACATCATACTACATACTTCAAAAATATTTTCAGTAATTTTCTCTATCAAAAACTGGATTTACAGTCACACATTTAAATACTACACTTAAATAAATAATACAGTCTTTCACAGTCATTCCCTGAAAATTACAGATTCTTGCCGAATTCGAGTACCTATCTGTTTTATATAAACCGTTTCATGGAATAGAAATAGAATCTTTGTATACCCAAATTTTATAATTGAGTACCTAAGAATAGAATGGGGATTTTTCTGACAGCTGAGAAAGCTCTTTTGAGGTTAATTTTGCCAGAGCCAAGTATATTTGAAATCACAATTTGGAAATTAACGTCTTGAGAATGTTTTGTTGCTCTAAGCATTACCCTGGAGAACGTGTAGGGTGATGCGATACAAGAGTTTTCTACGGACGTGAGCAGCTTGCCAGATGGCGTCGTTAAATTCCCGGCGGTCTACCACAGAGTAGCAATTATTGTGGTGTGTGACTGAGTTTGACATTCCAAATTTGTAATGTGATCTGAATTGAGTAAAGTAAATCGCGAACCCATTATAATGATTTCAGACCGTGAGTGAAGTTAATAAGTCAGTGTTGTCAAACTTTAAAATAAAAATAAAATCTCTTACACTACCCCAAGGTCAAAATATAAAATAGTATTCGACATTCCGACTTTTTTCCTTTATTGATTATCGGAGATATTTACATATACTTAGCAAACGCAATTTTTTGCCCTTTCTCTACATTGGACCACTGTGAGAGAAGGAGGGCGGAGAAACAACCACAGATTGATTTTTAGATGTGTTTTCGAATGGTATTCGTAAAACTGCAAAAAGCACGTTCGGGAATACACTAAGTAGAATATAAAATTTACAGCCAAGGTAAAGACAAAACTCTAATTATAATAAAAAAAAAAGAAATGCGCCAGAAATTTGCTTTTTACCCTCTCAAAAACGGAGGGTAGTTGGGACTGGTCGCGATTTTGAACCTTATGCCATGGTAATAAAATGTAAAACCTATAACGGAAAAGTGGCGTTAGCTAACGTAGCGCCGGTGGTACTCAAGAGGTTAAATTTCGAACATAAAACATGCCAGAACTTGAAGTGAACTAAAAGTGACGTTTTATTTAAATTTCGAACAAGAATATGCACTGTTTTCATTTTTTACATCGTGAGGAAACCTTCATTACTCCATAGCTGCGGCGATAGGCTTTCTTTCTGTCACGCAAAACTGAGTTTTGAATAACTATAATAGTATTGAACAATTAAAGTGGCCACAATTGTGCCTCTGCCACTCTGTACGGCAAAAGGCGTGAGGCCGTTAGTTGTTGTTCGTTTTTTACTTAGTAATTATTTTTTATTTTTCATCATTTATCAAGTTACATATTATCATCCTTAAAAAAACATATGAAAAAAATACCTACTATTGGCGGGAAAACGAACTAAAAAGCTCTGCTAAAAATAAAATGTTGACGACGTATAATATTTTTCTGTAGAGTTTGCATTTGTTACCTTGCATTTTTGGAAATTGCTTGACTTGTCCTGCAATTGTTGACTATCCCCGCCACGGCAATTACCTCAAACTGAGATACTATGCCCATAAACCGAGGAAACCGTTAAATCACATGTCATAGCAACACCCCAGCTTTTTCTCTCACGCCATCTAGCGAGCCATTTGGAAGCGTTGTTTTTTAAATAAACTGTCAGAAAACTCCTCATTGGAAGGAAGCAACGCTCCAAGTGAGCGGGTACAAATGAGCGAAGAGTGCCGCTCCGCGGAGCATGCTTTAACTTGCTTTAACTGTTACTTTCAGCAAAGAGTTATTTTCAGGCCCTTTTATTACCCTTCTGTTTATTCTGATAGGTATAACTTAAAACATTCTAAACATGTTGCAGTATTGCATTGCCTTGCCACACGATTATAGAAGTTGGTCAGGCGCCAAAATTGCGTGCACATTCATGGTTTCCCATTAAAAATGTCAAAAATGTCAGACAGACAGACAGACAGCGGAGTCTTAGTAATAGGGTCCCGTTTTTACCCTTTGAGTATCCTGAGTGTTGTTAAGACAGCAAAATGTAGTTTACAAAGTTATTGGTGCGGCTATATTCATACTTCATGGACGTAACCAGGTGCATTTATAAGTTTGTATGTGGTATCGAGACAAATGGTGCCCACCCTATTTAAACCATACCTTTCTTATTTTAATTAATGAGAGTAATTTAAAAAAAAAAATGGGTCGTAAATGGGGGGGGGGGGGGGTTTGCCTATTTTTTTAACTAAGTATTTCAGGATTCAAAAAAATATTTATTTGAAATCCTCGCAACGTGCCCTTTTGTTTGGCATGTCACACAATACGGTTTTGTTTTTTTTCCATGTAATACCTGTGATCTGTTTACGTTTTACGAATGTGAATACGTTTTTTTTTTCGAAGTTTTAAGATCAGAAGTTTCGGAGAAGGGGGAATGATCTTTTTTTGCCTATTTCCTTAAATATTTTTTAACTAAGCATTTCAGGTTCATGATATAAAAATATTTGAGATCCTCGCTTTCATTAGAAATCTCACACAATAAATACAGTTTTGAAAAGTTTTTTATTTATTTTCTTCCTGTTTGGGTCACAAAAATACATAAGTGTACCAAATTTCAACTGCGTCGGTTCAGAATTCGAGTGGTCTATGATGTAACGTTTCCTTTTTTAGGCCGTCTGTACCCTACAAATAAAATTAGAAGTAAAAAAAAATCATTAAAAAATACATTTATTTAAATGCTCTAAAAAGCAGAAAATAAACTTTAAATTGAATCAAACTCATCAATTAATTACATCACACAATTTATTATGACATAAAAGCTTGTCGCGAAATTTACATCTTCTGTCACCCATTCTGTAAAATAGGCGGGTAACTACATCTACCCAAGTAAATCTCGCAGCAAGCTTTTAATCATAATAAATTGAGTGATGTAATTAACTGATGGGTTTGATTAAATTTAAAGTTTATTTTCTTCTTTTTAAATAAAAGCTTTATTTAAACGTTTTTTACTTTTTTTTAGTTATCGCTGTATTATTGTATCTTAATAATTCCGAGCCTGTTCATTTCATTTAAAAAGTCGTTGTTGACTGGTCTTTTTCCCGTTTATTTAGTACAGTCTAGTTCTTTAATAAGGTGACCTCTAGTGATTTGACTCTAAAACTTTAGAATGGGGATATGAAGAGTAATTTTTAGAGATATCACACAATGAAAACGGGTGATAATTAAAAAAGTGGTATTCTGTTCCACCACAACGCTGTGAGGGAATAGGGAAACTCGGAAGACGTCACTTAAAAAAAACGAATCTAGAATCAGAGAAGTTACCTACTTCTCAAGACAAATAAAATGAGCTCAAAATCGATAGGGTTGCGTCGTTTTGTTACGTAGTTGGCCACCTTCTGGCTCCTTCAACAGAACAGCTGACTTACATGACATGGAGCTCCATGTCATGAAAATATTGAATAGAACCAAAGGACATGTCAAGACGAATCAAACGCGCCCAAACTCGTTAGTGTTGCGTCGTTTTGTTACAGATTTCCCATAGCCACTTTCGGGATCCATCATCAGATCAGCTCCATGTCATAAAAATATTGTTTAGGGCCAAAGGGGCATGTCAAGACGAATCAAACGTGCGCAAACTAGAGATGGTTGCGTCGTTTTATTACAGAGTGTCTGTTTAATATTTATGCGTCGGAAACGCACCGGTTTTTTGTTGCGCGAATCGATCGCGAGTAATCGAGACATCACTAGCGAAAAACGGCACTAGCAGCTGTCACTCGTACCGGAACGAGATGTAAAATTGGAGGTTATCTTTCTCTTGGTCTTGTCTCATCGGGAGAATAACATGGCGGCTCGGGCCCCGTGGCATTGATGGTATTTCGGTGTACCAATTATCATACAGGCATCGGGCCTGGTCGGAGTGTAAATCTACCTCATAGCGTCGGGCTATTGATTGTAATTAGATTCGCGTCAGCGGTCAAGTGATTTGTGTTGTGAAGCACATAGTCGTATCGGCGGCGACTCCACGTGCCGCCAGCAGCGCGCCGGCGACGGCGTCGGACAGCGACGGCAAGGGTTCGATCCCATCTCCCATTCCAAAACTGTCTCCTCTCCCGCATTCCCCTGTCTCGAATCGAGCCTTCAATCTATCCTGTCTGCGGTGACAAGGTAATAACAAATTCATCAATTATTTTCTCTCACGTGCGGCCAAAGGCACATCCCCCTCAGGATTCCACGCCGTTCGGTAGGCGTGGGAAATTAAACAGTTTGGTAGCAGAAGCGCGGTTTCCTAGTGGGAAATCATCGATTCACGGTAGGGTTGCCTTTGTCACATTGTAGTTGGGAGAAAAGAATATCCCAGATTGGCTCGAGTCGGCCATGAGTCTGTGGTCGGTATACCACGATTAAGGTTCATTTTCGGTAAGTGAAAGTATAAGTGCCAATTTAGTTAACAGTTGTTATAAATTTGTAGTCGGAAACTACTGTTTGTGCGCATAAAGGATTGAACAGTCATTCTGCGAAGCCTAGATTGTATTACTTGCGATAGAACGTCGGGTTCTATAGTCCTACAGTGTTATTTCGGTTAACACAGCAGGGTCGGGCTATTTAAGGGGTATTAAGCTGATTTTGCTGACCTCAAAGGAAGTGTGGTTCCTATCGGAGGGGCCACTGCTAGAAAAATAGTTTTTTTTTTTATAATAACCTTTTGTGTGTTATTTGTATTGTACCACATGGTGGCATTCTCTGATTGATTTAGAGTGTATATTATAAGGTGTATGTCCACAGGGCGACCATATTAAATATTGTTTATGATTTAATTGTTTAGTGGTTGCCTTGGGTTTTACAACTTAGTTTTAATTTCTGTGCCCAGCGCTGACGGGAAAGTGCTGGTATCTGGCTGTGCTTAGTTCGGCAGTGAAGCATAGGACCAGGAACAATTAAATCGGTAACCATGGCACCTTCGCCCTTGACGGTACTGCGATATGGTATCCGTGAGGAGATGAGATGGCTCGCCCATACTCACAAGTATGTGGAGCGACCCGACATGGACGATGTCCTGCTCAAGCATGTGGAGGACGCAATGACACGCGTCGGGAAGGTGTATCGGCTGGCTGCCGAGGCTGAAGCCCTCGGGCTTACGGATGAGGCCTCGGTGGCTGCAGTGAGGCAGCTCTGCGCGGATGCTGACCAAGCGATGGAGTGCTTGGGCGACATCGAGCGTCGCGCCGAAAAAATTAAGCGGTCACGTCGGGATGACCGCGGGGAGGGTAGCGGAGACCCCCCCCCCCTAAGGGTGTGGTTGGACGGCTTCCACACCTGGAGATTCCGGCCTTCGGTGGGGCAATTGATGAGTGGCCGGCATTCATCAATTTGTTCGATAGCCTGGTCCACGGTCGGGACGACCTGGACAGCGCCTACAAGTTGGCCCAGCTATTGATGGCACTGCGGGGTGAACCGAAGGAGTTGGTCGGTCACCTAACGGTTACGGCGGGCAATTATGAGATTGCCCGGGTCATATTGTTTGACCGCTACCAACACAAAAGGCGGTTGGTTGATGCGCAGCTGGGGAAGCTGTTCAGCATCCCAAGAGTAACCCGGGATGTTGACATCCGGGTACAGGTGCTCAACCCTGTGCTGGTGGCCACTAAGGCCCTTCAGAACCTTGGTCTGCCGGTAGACCAATGGTCATATATTGTGTTATATATGGTTTTGTCACGGTTGCCTGCAGCTGTTCAAAGTCGGTTTGAACAGCTGCATGGGGGCAGTAGCTCGGAACTGCCCACGCTCGTCCAATTAACGGAGTTTTTGGAGGGTGAATGCAGGCGATGCGACACCATGGATTCGGACGCCAGTGTGCAGCGCCAACCCGCGCGGATGCGGGAGGAGCCGCGCCCCCCACCCCCACGGGGGGGTGGTCGGTCAAAACAATTTGGCGTTTTGAGTGCCGCGCCGTCGGGTGACGGCTGTGTGCACTGCGACAGTGCCGGTCATGAGGTGACCAGTTGCGCCAACTTTAAGGCGCTCGGTGTGGCTGCCCGCAGGAAGGTGGTCTTCCGCCACCGATTGTGTTTCGGTTGTTCGGGGCCGCACCCGCTGAGCGAGTGCTCACGGGCGTCCCCCTGTGAGGGCTGCGGTGGCAGGCACCACGTCAAAAATCAATCAAAATCAAAAATCATTTATTTCCATAGGATGTTGTTACATCACTTAGATCCGTCATTACATTTTTTTGGGTGAGTTCACTAACCCAATGGCGGAATCTGTGGAGAAGAGCTCACCGAAGAAACTCCACAGTCGTCGCATCTTTTGCGTTTCCTTTTTTAAATAAAATATTGTCAAATTACAAAATGAATGCTAATTATATATCGAAACAGCCTGTTACTCAAACAATCTATTCCCATGGACATCTGTCCTCTAAGTAATCAGATATCCTGTAGTAACCTTTTTTATACAATTTCTGTTTTATTATTATTTTAAACTTGTCTATAGGTAAGTTTTTAATATCAGTAGGGACCTTATTGTAATAGCGTATACAATTGCCTTTAAAAGAATTACTAATTTTATGTAGTCGGCTTACATAAGCAACCAACTTGTCTTTATTTCTAGTATTAAAATTGTGTATATCACTGTACTTCTGAAAATTAGTTATATTTCTTTTTACATACACAAGATTGTCATAGATATATTGAGACACAAATGTCAGAATATTGATTTCTTTAAACTTTTCCTTCAGTGACACTCTAGGCCCTAATCTATAAATTGCACGAACAGCCCGTTTCTGCAGAATAAATATACTATTAGCATTCGCAGCGTGACCCCACAATAAAATACCATAGGTCATTAGACTATGAAAGTAACTAAAGTAGACTAGTCTAGCGGTGTCTACGTCGGTAAGAGCTCTAATTTTTTTAACTGCGAACGCTGCCGAACTCAGTCTGTTCGACAATTTATTTATATGAGGATCCCATTGTAGTTTGGCGTCTAAAGTAATGCCCAAAAAGACAGTCGACTGCACAAGGTCCAATCTCTGTCCTTTTATAAATATGTCTGTAGTTACCGGGTTCACATTGGGTAACACGAATTTAATACATTTAGTTTTCTTTTCATTAAGTAATAAATTGTTAACAGTAAACCAGTTCACTATACTAGAGATAGCATTGTTTACCTCGTCATAATTTGATTGCTGTCTTTTAACTTTAAATATCAAAGAAGTATCATCGGCAAACAATACTAACCCATGTTTTGCTTTAACAAGGTAAGGTAAATCATTAATATATACTAAAAACAAGAAAGGACCAAGAATTGAACCTTGCGGTACGCCCATACTTATTGAAGACCCAGGTGATCTTTTCCCATTAACATCGACCATCTGAACCCTATCTGTTAGATATGACTCCAGAAGGCCAAGTGCCGGATCTTTTACACCATAATGGCGTAACTTCCTGACAAGAGTGTCATGATGGACGCAATCAAAAGCCTTGGATAGATCGCAGAAGACACCTATTGCATCCATTGCGTCTTCCCAGGCATCAAAAATATTGTCGATTAGTTCAACACCAGCATCGGCTGTTGAACGACCCTTTGTGAAACCAAACTGAGCAATATGAATTAAATTATTGAGCTAAAAATGACTTTGCAATTGATTAAGTATGAGTTTTTCAAATATTTTGCTAAGCGTTGGTAGTATCGATATGGGTCTAAAATTGGTGGGGTCTGATGTACTACCAGCTTTGAATAAAGGTATAACTTTACTTAGTTTCATCAAGTCAGGAAACACACCACTATCTATACATTGATTAAATATACAACAAAGGTGAGGTGCAATACAATCTACAATGGAACTAATAATTTTTACTGATAGACCATGGGCGTCAGCTGTCTTTTTAATTTCCAGGGATTTAAACGCTTTTACAATGTCTTCATTATTTACGTGCCTAAATTTAAAATCTGTTTTACATTCCTCAAAGTTTTGTTTAAGTATAGATTCAGCAGCAGCGGGAGATGAATTTAAAGACTTGGTTGTTGAAACTGGAATGTCCGTAAAGAAAATTTCGAAAGCTTTTGCTACTTCTAGGTCTGTACTTAGCAATTGATTATCTATCTTAAGCTTGAAGTTATTATGTGTAGCTTTGGCCTTTCCAGTCTCTCTGTTTATAATTTGCCAAGTCGTTTTCATTACATTGCTACTAGATTCAATTTTGTTTTTAATGAAATTAGATTTAGCTACGGCACAAACGCGTTTAAACATTTTTGAATAACTACGAACATAATCTAGAAAGGCCGTATTTTTGTTATATGATTTCTCTTCATAGAGTTCATATAATCTTCGTCTGCTCCTATGAATTCCAACTGTCGCCCAATCACTAAACAAAGCTTTGTTATTAACTTTTATAGTTTTTGATTTAAATACCGTATCATATTCATTTTTGACAAGGTTAAATACTGAGTTGTACAACAAATTTGGATCATCACTGTATGGTATTTCCCATAGTTTATCTAAAATATTATTCCTGTAGTGTTCAAGCCGAGTGTCACTAACGGGCACACATGTAATCTCTTTTTGGTCCTTTTTTATTTTAATATTGAATATACCTATCTGACCAGAGTGATCAGAGGTTAATTTATTGATGACCGATTTGAAAATGGGCGTAATGTTAGTAAATATATTGTCAATGCAGGTAGCAGATGTTGCAGTAATTCTAGTAGGCTCCAAAAACAGATAGTTCATGTTGTGACATAAAAATAAAGATTTTAATCTAGTACAAATATTATTATCCTCTAACAGATTAACATTAAAATCACCACAACGTGTTGTGCCTGAACCGGTCAGGCCCATCGGACGGTCACCAGGGCCGGACTCAGGTTGGTCGGTCACAGGGCCCAACCAGGGCCGGACCCAGTCCCCCTCTGGGCAACGGGAGTCACCAATGGGGTGACTGGGGTACCCGCGGACGGGACCCCCCCCGAGGGGGAGGGGGCAGCGCGGGGGGTAAAAGGCGGGACAGCCGGGGTTCGGTCGCCGCTGTCCAGGGTCAGCGAGGACTTCGGGCCGCTGGCTCACCGCGTGTTACGGGCGGTTGTCAGATGGCACCTATGAGTGGCGCGAAGGCTGGGAGCCCACCACCTTCTGCGCCACCCTGCCCGTCGCTCTGGGAGGCGAACAGGGAGGCGAACAGTCTGATGTCGCCCCCATTCCTAGAGCGCCCCAGGTTGGATCCGCTCTCCCCCCTCCATCCACGGTGGCCACCGGGCACACCGTTCACAGTCCGGTATGGTCGGGTACCGGGACAGCGAGGGGCCTATTATGCGGGTTGGGACCCCCTGATGTACATGCGGACTGATATGCCACCGGTGGCATATCAGCAGCCGAGTTACCAGGCAGACGGGGGTCCCAGCGGGTTCGGATCCCGCGGAGGTTCCCGCTAGGGACACGCCGCCCACTTACAAGTTGCCGCCACTCCACAGACGGTCATGCTCCCCACCGCCTCGGTGATAGCGTGGAGTTCGGACGGCAAATCTTGTGTAGCACGAGCACTATTGGACTCGGGGGCCCAGGGGTGCTTAGTCTCGTGCAACCTTGTAAGACGGTTGGGCATTTCGGTAAGGGAGTATCCACATTCCATTCGGGGAATTGGGAACACGGAAGTCGGTTCCGTTAAGGGAGTATGTCGGATTACTCTCTCGTCACGGGTGGATTCATCGGTGAATCTGACGGTCACGGCATTAGTCATGCCTAATGTGATGGGCTCACACCCTCACGTACGGTTGTCGCCCTCGGTGCGACAGTTGGTCGCTGGGTTGTCACTGGCTGACCCGGAGTTCGACATTCCGGGCCCAGTAGACATTTTATTGGGTGTCGATGCCTTAGGATACCTGTTAGTGCCAGGTGTCCACGTGTTGCAGGCGACTGGTCTGGTTTCGGTCAACACCAGACTGGGCCATGCGGTAATGGGTCCGGTCATGCCGGCTGCCCCACGCCTAGCGACTCGTAGTCCCTTATTCGGTTCTGTACTCTCGGAGGTGATACAGAAGTTTTGGGAGGTGGAGGAACCACCTACGGTCCGCCGGTTGGACCCGGTTGAAGAAGAGTGTGAACAGTTTTATCGGAACAATACTGGTCGCCTTCGGTCAGGTCGATTTCTCACACGTCTTCCATTCCGGAGTGATCGCCCACCGCTGGGCAGTTCACACCATGCAGCCGAGACGCGGCTTCTGTCGATGGAACGACGCATGAAGCGTGACAGGATTTTCCGGCAGAAGTACGTCGATTTCATGCGGGAATACGAGTCGCTCGGCCACATGTCGGTTTCGGGTATCGACTGGAAGCGTGAAGACCACTGCTTCCTGCCGCATCACGCGGTCTTGAGGACCCCGGAGGGCAAAATACGGGTAGTGTTCGATGGATCGGCATCAACATCTAACGGCATGAACCTGAACCAGTGTTTGCATTCAGGGCCGAAGTTGAATCATGACATCGCGGATGTTATCACACGGTTCCGTCGACACAATGTTGTGTTTGTAGCTGACATCCGGATGATGTTTAGACAGATGGTCATTCACCCTGACGATAGACGGTATCAGCTGATACTGTGGCGAGAATTCTTAAAAACTGGTACGTTTCATTATTTTTTCGGCTCTCTACCTGATTCGGTTGATCCGGTAGAGCCCGGAGACAGAAGGACATATGGACAGACGGTCGGACGGACAGTGGAGGCTTAGTAATGGGGTCCCGTTTGGCACCCTTCGGGTACGGAACCAAATTCCAAAAATGTCTTTATTAGTATGTAGATATTTACATAAACTTAGCAATCGTAATTTGCCACTTCTCTACATTGGACCACTGTGGGAGGAGAAGGGCGTAGAAACTCCCACAGATTGATTTTTAGATATCTTTTAAAAATTGGTTGTGCTTTAGTAATACAAATATTATGATATCATTATAATATATGATAAACAGGAATAAATAATTACAAAATTATTAACAGCAAGGTCTGTGTTGAGCCACAGAACTTATCTATGTGGGGTCCCCACTGCAATTTGCTATCAATAGTTATTCCAAAACACTTCGTGTCATTTACTAATTCTAACATGCTGCTGTCTAACACCAAACTTGTCTCAACTTGCCTGACATTTGGAAGTGAGAATTTGATACATTTGGTTTTACCAGCATTTAACAATTAATTGTTAACTATGAACCAATTTAAGGTTAAAGACAATACTCCATTAACATCATCGAAATCTTCTTTTTGTCTTTCAATTTTGAAGACCAGTGAAGTGTCATTCAGCAAACAACACTACATCAGTCAACTTCTACGCCATGAAAGGCAGATAGTTAATATATACCCTAAACCCTACCCTAAAAAAGGCATCCTTTATCAAATCAATTGATATCATCAGATACTGCTCACTGGGAACGTAACCCAAACTTTTTTTAACGTACTTGTAGCTGGCCAGCTAACTAAAGGCAATAAAAGCTGTATTCTAAATTTAACAGAAGAAATGAAAACTACAATCCTTTTCGGGTTCCGTACCCGAAGGGTTCCAAACGGGACCCTATTACTAAGCCTCCGCTGTCCGTCCGTCCGTCCGTCGGTCACCAGTCTGTCATAAATCCAAACTAATCACTCCACACCACACCATCGCTACCATTATATAGTGGTACTGTACCCTTCGTGCGCGAGTTCGACTCGCACTTGACCGGTTTTTTTCTTTGTTTTGCCGCGTATTTTTATGAAAAATCGATATTACCTATACAACCTATCTTTTTTAATTAAAATTAACACGTTTTAAACCAATAAATATGGGAAAAAAACAAAAGTCATACAAAAAATTCACAAACCACTTGAACTGTACTAGTACCTGCACTGACATGGTTATGAATGCTATAAAATATTTCAAGAAGTACAACATGACCGACAACGTGCCTAGAAGCCCGATACCAAGGAAAACTAGTCAGCGGGAAGAAATGATATTGTTGGCAAAAAAGATCTATTCAAGGGATCAGAACTGATACGTTCGGAGTTGTTTAGTGCAGGAGGGTCGAAGGGTAGCTGTGCAAGAACAATTAGACGAAGACTATGTGAGGCAAACTTGTACGGAAGAGTGACTCGGAAGGTGCCACGTTTGAAAAAGCAAAATGTTAAGGCAAGATTAGCGTTTGCTAGAAAAACGTTTTTGGATTGGCGCCCGTACAGTCCAGATTTAAATCCAATAGAAAAATTGTGGTACCAGGTGAAGAAGACAGCGGTAAAAAAGCGGACATCAAACGTCGATCAACTTTGACAGCTTTTACAGAAGCATGAGAGCAAATTCCTGTAGAAACTTATACAAAATTGAACGCTTCCATCCCAACTAGCAAAAAGCAGGTTTAGAACGATCTCAAGACTATTATTTTTTCGCTCTCGATCAATGTAGATCCTATATCATCATATAAGATGTGGGCACAAATTATAAGCTCATTTATTTTGATATCGTTCTAATATCAGTTTTATTGAATGCTGTTCGCATTTACAGTTATCTTGCCAAAACTAATTTAAGCTCCCTTAGGCTATTATCGCTTTTCTTAAGTGTCTTGTAAGCCTACATAGGCTTATATTGGTCCAACGTCAGAATCTTGTGAGCCTACGAAACAGCCTGAGAATCTACTAAACAAGTTTATTTTGTTTTTTTGTAAGATCAAACGGTATTTAAAAAAAAAACATTCTGTCGTTTGATGTGTGAATACAAGATGAAGATTGTTATGTTGAAACGTATGGTGAACCATACTGTTGATATGATAATTATTCTAATATTAATAACTGTACGTGTTTGTTTATTTTCTGGTGTTTCAGTTGTACGGTACACACTCACGTGGGAATATATTATTTACTGTAAAATAGACCCTGTTTAACGCTTTAAACTTCATGTGCCGTACCAAATATGGTATTCCATATCCTCTTTTAATAATTTTATTTATTTATTTATATTATTTTGTATTGACATGTCGCTATTGCTATAGCATATTCAAGTGGACTATTATACTATTGAAAGATCGTTTACACTTATATTAGCATTCTGAAAACATATTGTTGACCATGTTGAATTAATTAGGGTTTCTTGTTTTACCTACATAAAACCTTAAATCGTTTTTTCTATCATAACCTTATCTTATTTTATTATAATTCCCCTGCTATAGACATGGCAAAATAACTACGATGGCTTTTCAACGAAGCTCTCTTCACTGAAGAAATACCAAACAAGTGGCGTAATAGTATCGTCGGCCTCTTCCGCAAAAAACTACCGCCCTATTTCACTGCTCAGTCAAGTGTACAAGTGCTCAGTCATTATCTCGAATCTTGACGACAAGAATCACCTTACGACTTGTTGAGTACCAACCAAGGGAACAAGCGGGGTTCAGGGGAGGTTTTGGCATCATCGACCACATATTTGCGATAAGGCAATTAACTGATACAGAAGAAACAGGAATACAAATAACCACTCTACCTTGCCTTCATTGACTATGAAAAAGCGTTCGACACCGAGGAACACTAGGCTGTTTTGGAGTCTCTACAGCGATGTCAAATCGACCAAAGATACCTCCAGATATTGACGAGTCTTTAATACTCTGCCACAATGACTGTGCAAGTCCAAGGCTCCACGGCGACTGATCGAGTCAAAAGAGACGTACGGCAAAGAACATCATATCTCCAAAGCTCTTCACCAACGCCCTGGAAGATATCTTCAAAACTCTTGACTGGGATGCTTTGAGCATAAATGTGGATGGGGAACACCTCAAGAACCTCCGCTTTGCAGACGACATCGTTATACTCGCCGAAACACCAGGAGAACTGGAAAAGATGCTTAATGATTTGTACCATGCATATTGATGAAATCCGGGTAAGCCTTAAAATAAATTCGGATAAGACCAAGGTTATTGGCACGACCGATATGTATCAATCTCCAATCACAGTTGACGGCCGAACGATAATAGAGCAAGTGGAGGAGTACAACTACCTAGGGCAGATCATCAAACTTGGACGAGAACCACTGGCCCGAGAGATCGACCAAAGAATACAACTTGCGTGGGCAGCCTTCGGAAAGCTCAAGGATGTCTTCCACTCTAAGGTCCCTCAAACACTCAAGACTAGAGAGAGATCTCTCGGGCCAGTGGGTCTTGTCCAAGTTTGATGATCTGCCCTAGATAGTTGTACTTGTTTAAGACTAATACTTAAAAGCGAAGCGAAAGCAATAAGATGTTCCAAAACAATGATAAGAGCGCTATAAGCCTGCCATTCTCATAAAATGCGCATTCTGAGAATTTTTGCAAGTTGGGAATGCCCAAGAGATGACGTGCTGTCATTTTTGCCAAAGTACATGCGACCAAATATTAATACGTACCGGAATGTTTTATAAATGTGTTGGGAATTTTGTGGAATAAATATAATTTTAATAATAATAATATATATTTTATTCCTTCTAAGCAAATGGAGTGTCTTTAATTATATGGCCATATCTTTGTTAAGTTTATTCAGCTTGCAATTAGAATAAACCGAATAAAACATTAGGAATAGACAAGTTTTGTTGTTAATATTTCATTTAACATTATACAACACTTACATAAATATTTTTAAATTGTGTAGCAAGCTCCAATAATAGTCTGATAAAAAATATAGAGAAGAATAGCTTAGTTATTTTAATATGCATTCAGTAATTATATGACCATGTACTGTGTATGTAACTTTTGAATCCAAAAAATATCAAATTAAGTATGAAACGATGCGCATAGATATATATATATCCTATTTCCGTTACCTACATTTCTTTAAAAATAACTGTCACTTAAAGTATGTAATGAAATTTTGTATTTACATACTTCTTGTACTGCAGATAATATAGTCATATATTTTTAATTACCTATATTTAATGTCAGTGATATTGGTAAAATCTTCTTTGTTTTTATTATAATTGGTAAGTATACATTTATTTAGTTTATATGTAATGTAAGTAATGTAGTATCTTTTACTCGTACCTATAAGTATACTACGAGACAAGTACCTATGTACGAGAAGATTTGTTTTCTTCAAACTTCTCGTCCCCTCCATGTTAATGTCGAACTGAATTTTAATTACTTTTCTACTACCATTTAGGATCAGAAGGTCCTCGAAGCAGAACCTCTTTTGAACAGTTAATCCGCCAGTCATAATGTTCTTTGAACCAATCAGACCAGAACGTGAAAACGGACAACGAGCAAGTTGTCCTCAATTCAAAATATTTCGATAGAGCAAATGGCTTTTAGCGAAAAATTACTCTAAAGGGACAGATAAACATAAATTGTATTAGTAAAATGACAGATGAATCTGTCACATAGAGCTTAACCAGTCTTCTTGAAACAGGCCATAAATCTAAATTACTTGAATTCAGTGCATATTTATATATTCGCACGCTTAGAATAATAGTGACCTAATCCGAAATTTTGATGAATTGAGTTACAATACAACACCGACCTAAAAAAGCGTGCTCTACATGATAGGCATCAGAAAACACGCGTTTTCCTAATGGAAAAAGGTTCAATTTCGTTTGGGTCTTTATCATTCCACCTACCCCCCGCGCACGTTATAGCTGTACAACGACCCATTCAGTATTGCGCCGACGCTCGTGGATTATGGACGTAAACAACGAAGACCAGTTCATATTTACGTCTTTGTTTCACTCAAATAAGGTAAGATTTATTCAATATGATTAGAACAACAACGACCGAATTATGAATTCGGTCTATGTTTTACTATTTTTTTCCCCTTTTTGTTTGACGTATTTAATGATTGAGTCTGTATCCTACCAAACGGTGCTGCTGCACAGTGACAATATTCGAGTTGAGTCTATGTAGTTTTAAAAATCGTCCAAATTGATCCAATTATTATTATAATTGGATCAATTTGGACGATTTTTAAAACTAATGAAACTTTTCTATTGAAAAGGTCTATCTCTTAATAGATTGTGGTGTGATTCTTACGGCAGATTATTTTGTAAGTCTATATTTTATAAAATTTGTGTTAATTAACGTTTATCTCTTAATGAGTCTCTTTATCACAAATTAATAAGTAAGTTAGTAGTAACTGAAATAATAACTGTTTGTTAATTTTGTAGTATTTATGACCTCGGTACCTAACCTACTTTGTATTTTTTTGCAGACCTCAAAATGGATAAAAAGCGCATGGCTAAAATATTCTCAAACATAATTTTAAAAGTACCAAAAGTACCCGTAAATCGTCAAAGGAGTACTCGCCGGCGTCTTTGTTATAACTCTGATGAAGCTAACGATATTGTCCAGCCACACGATGCCGCCGTCTCTGCTCCCCACAACTCTCTACCAGCCACCGTCATGCAGGATCTGCCTCTTGATGCCGCCGCCTCTGCTGACCACAACTCACCACTGGCCGCCGTCATGCAGGATCTGCCTCTTGATGCCGCCGGCACTGCTGACTACAATTCACCATCAGCCGCCGTCATGGAGGATCAGCCTCTTGATGCCGCCGCCTCTGCTGATCACAACTCACCACCAGCTGCCGTCATGCAGGATCTGCCTCTTGATGCCGCCGCCTCTGCTGGCCATAACTCACCACTGGCCGCCGTCATGCAGGATCTGCCTCTTGATGCCGCCGCCTCTGCTAACCACAACTCACCACCAGCCACCGTCATGCAGGATCTGCCTCTTGATGCCGCCGCCTCTGCTGGCCATAACTCACCACTGGCCGCCGTCATGCAGGATCTGCCTCTTGATGCCGCCGCCTCTGCTAACCACAACTCACCACCAGCCACCGTCATGCAGGATCTGCCTCTTGATGCCGCCGCCTCTGCTGACCACAACTCACCACCAGCCACCGTCATGCAGGATCTGCCTCTTTATTCTGCCGCCTATGCTGACCACAACTCAACACCAGCCCCCGTCATGCAGGATCTGCTAGTCGTTGCTACCAAATTATCTCACAACCCCAAAAGGGCATGTCAAGCTAAAAAGATTCCAATAATAACCCCAATAAATTCCGACGAGAGTGATGCAGGCATAAGCGATGACGACCCCACTTACCGTAAAGATAATGGAACCAATCAAAAGATACCGAGGCTCTTGCAAGCTCATCGCAGAAGCAGGAACAGTGCATCATCCAGCAGCTCATCCTCCAGCAGCTCATCCTCCAGCAGTTCACCCTCTAGAAGTTCTTCCGATGAAGAAGCCTGTTCACCAAAGCTCACTACTTTAGGAGAGCGCCCTGCTTCACAAAATCCCACCACTTCAGGAGAGCGCCCCGCTTCACCAAAGCCCACTACTTCAGAAGAGCGCCCTTCTTCACCAAAGCCCACTACTTCAGGAGAGCGCACTGCTTCACCAGAGCGAAAGCGAAAGCGGAAGCGAAATCCTGAGCCATGGAAGATTAACAGTGCCAAACGGAAAAGAAACAGCGGCCAGTCCTATGTGTCTGTAAAAACCAATAAAGAGGTTCCAGCTCGATCTGTGAAAGCGCCGTGTAAATGTCGTCTAAAATGTGATTTAAAAATATCTGAAACTCTATTTAAAAATTATTGGGGATTAAAAGGTATTGAATTACAAAGAGCATTTCTCAGGAGTTGTATGGTGGAAGTAAAACCTAAATATAAATATACGTCGGCTGAAACCCAAGGAAACCTAATACTGCATATTATTTGATGAATCAAAGGATGTGCAAGACTTATGTAATTGCCACATTCGACATATCAGACCGGGTACTCCGTACTGTAAAGGACAAAAATATCGAAACCAACATCTTAGATACAGACAAAAGAGGAAAACATGACAACCACAATAAATTAGACCCAAATCTGGTCAGAGACATTAATAATTATTTTGCGGCAATTCCAAGAATTGAGTCACACCAGGGGAACGTCTTCTTGTGAATACATTTCAGCTGACAAAATGATCGCAGATATACATAGAGACTTCAAAATGTCGCAAAAAGCTCTCGGTCGTCCGGCGGGAAAGTTCTGTAACTTCTATGACAAATATATAAGCAGACAGGACTCAAAAACCATCCACCTAGAAAAGATATTTGTGATATATATCACAAATATCTGCATATGCAGGGACTACAAACTCAAGCAAAGAGAGGATGTAAAGGCGAGTTATGAAGACCATTTACAAGAGAAGAACCTGTCCAGAGAAGCAAAACGACAGGACAGATATGCCATAAATGAAACTAATGTAACGGCTGCATATGACTTGGAGGCGACTTTACAGGCACCAAGAGGACGAGATAGCAGTTTTTATTACAAAACTAAAATGAATTGCTACAATTTCTCAGTCGCAGAGTTAGCAGTCAAGTCCAAAACTGAAGAAGAAAGTCTAAATGCATACACAAAAGTACATTGCTATTTTTGGGATGAAACGCAGGGACAGAAAGGTTCGGTAGAAATAGGAAGCTATGTCTATACTTACCTAAAAACAATTAACGCAAGAAGTAGTAGCCCAGTTAATGTTACCATTTACTCCGAAAATTGTTGTGGTCAAAATAAGAACAAGTTTATAACGACTATGTATATGTACGCCTTGACCCAACTAGAAAACATAAAGACCATCACACATAAGTATTTAATCAAAGGCCATACCCAAAATGAAAACGATAACGCCCATAGCCTAATTGAGAAAAAAATACAAAGGTGTTTAAGAGCAGAAAATACACAGTCAGGTCATAAGTTCTGTCACACAATAAAAACTTTTGAATTTAGAACGCTGGCCACAAAAAAGTTTATTGAATTCGAATTTCGAATTTTTCATGAAAATAAAAATGCGTACTTTTTAGAATTTTCCTCATTTTTAAATATGGAGTGGACACTTAAAGAAGACCGTGTCGTAGTTATTGCGTTGCATCGTTGCGGTTACGCGCCAATTCAGATTTTCGATTTACTGAAAAATTTGAATATAACCAAAAGATTCGTTTATCGTACCATAAAACGATACAATGAAGACTCTAGTGTAGATGACAGGTCAAGAAGTGGTCGCCCTCGCTCTGTTAGGACTCCAGCAGTGATAAAAGCTGTGAAGGCGCGAATTCAAAGAAATCCCATACGTAAGCAGAAACTGTTGGCCCTTCAGATGGGGTTAAGCAGGACCACGGTGAAAAGGGTGTTAAATGAAGACTTAGGGCTTAGGGCATATCGAAGAATAACAGGACACCGTTTGGACGCTCGTTTAATGGACCTGAGACTGAAGAGATGCCGGGAAAAAAGCATCGGGAAATTCTTTTTTCGGTTGAAAAAATGTTCACCGTGGAAGAGAGCTACAACAAACAAAATGATAAGGTGTACGCACACAGCAGTGAAGAAGCGAGCAACCGTATTTCGCGTGTCCAACGAGGTCATTTTCCATCCTCGCTCATGGTTTGGTTGGGAGTCTCTTTTTGGGGCTTAATTGAGGTACATTTTTGTGAGAAAGCCGTAAAAACGAATGCAGTTGTGTATCAAAATACAGTCCTCAAGAACCTTGTGGAACCTATTTCTCATACCATGTTTAATAACAGGCACTGGGTATTCCAACAAGATTTTGCGCCAGCTCATAGAGCGAAAAGCACACAAGACTGGCTGGCGGCGCGTGAAATCGACTTCATCCGGCGCGAAGACTGGCCCTCCTCCAGTCCAGATTTGAGTCCGTTAGATTACAAGATATGGCAACACTTGGATTAAAAGGCCTGCTCAAAGCCTCATCTTGATTTGGAGTCACTCAAGGCATCCTTGATTAAGGCAGCCGCCGATATTGACATGGACCTCGTTCGTGCTGCGATAGACGACTGGCCGCGCAGAATAAAGGCCTGTATTCAAAATCGCGGGGGTCATTTTGAATAAACTTTAATACCATAAGAATCTATGTTTTATTAAGTTCATTTTGCTATATAAATGTTTACATAAATAATAAACATGTCTAAATTATTTCATATTGCACATGTGACAGAACTTATGACCTGACTATGTATATATACTCCAGTTGAATACATATCCCTCATCAAAGGTGCCAAGAAAACAGGAAAGAAGTTTGAAGTGCAGGCACTCACGTTTGAGGACTTTTTGGACATCAAGAGCTTACGAACGGAATAGGGACTCAACTACAGCAAAGACATGGATAGAAACGCAATCGTATGGAACGATATGAGAATTCTGAATTTTCAGAGAGATTCGCCATTTGAATACAAAACGGCTTACAAAGAGATGGAGTATCGTAAGGTGAATGTGAGGGCAGGTTTACGAAAAGCATTGCCTGCGGTCGAAGATATTGTTCTTAAGAGGGCCTACAACAAACGATTCGAACTCGATGCTAACAAGAAAAAGGATATCGCAAGCTTTATATCAAGCAAGGTTATACCGCCTTACTTTGCAAATTTTTATAATGACATCTGTCTGAATTCAGCCAAATTGATTTGACTTTGTGATTTTATTGAATTTATGTGATTACCTAGCTTAATTTCTATTCTTACCTCGTAAAGATGAGGTGTTTTATATGAGTAATACATAATTATACTAAAAATACAATTCTAAGCATTGTTGAGTCCAAAATGTGATAAACATGTGCCTAAGCTTTCTCTAGTTTTATAGTATCATTAAGAAAAAATATTAGTCTTTATTAGCAGTCCTCATAAGTGTAGTTTTAAACATACAGATGCCATATTATGTTATCTGATTATTTTTATTACTTTTGTACATTTACAGTACTTACGACATAGTCAATAAGACATTAACAGCCTTATTGTTTTTTGTAACTTACTGTTTAAATGTGTACGTTTTGTTATTTATTGCTACTTACTATAAGTTAGCTTTACTTAAGTTGAATTTTGTATCTACGATTTAGATATTTTCTCAATGTCCAGGACTGATTGTTGTAATTTTTATCTGATGTTTTTGTTCTTGATGTTTAATTAATGACTTTTCATAATTTTTGTGTTTTATTTCTTTTTATTCCTTTTAAAAGTCACTAGTTCAGTTGCGCTCTTTACCTTAACACAGACTTAGTTATTAGTTATGTCGACCAATTTATCCCACATTTGGTAAAACAGTGACCTATTACGTAATGAGTTGGAAATAGGTAAATGTTTTCCGAATAAAATAGACATATATTCATATTTACAACCTCTAGTGCTTGTTTATTTTTGTGAAACATGGACTCAATTCTGAAGGGTTCAGTTTAAATGCATTTCTTGGGTACTTCTGCTAAATAATATTTATTTTACTGCATTATTCCTTAAATTTAACATTCCCAGGAGCACGCTGGTAGTTTTACTTTTCAGTTACGTGTCTTAGTTGCTGCGCTACAGTCAATTGAAAAAAGTCAAGATTTTTGCGAAACGTTTTTCGTCGATTCCCAACATTTAGTTTTTTTGAGATAGGTCACTATTATTCTAAGCGTGCGTGTAAGGTCAATATTTTCACAATTGTATTTACTTTTCCACTGGTAATACTCATTGCTTAAAAACTAGCAAACCTTTTAATTGCGGACGTTTTGCTCTTATATAGGGGACGGTTATGTCACCAAGATCTTCTTAGCCTAAATCCAAAATACCCAAAAAGCCTATATAGACACTTTGCACAGAGATGTAAACGTGCTGGTAACATGCATAACAATAACACCACCACCACTTCCATTTTTAGAACTTTAAATCTAAATCGTATTTGTATTAAGCCATGATACCATCTATCTTCTGTGAGCGAATAGATATGAGAATGTTTTTCCATATCTCCTAATTGGATGATGTCATCACATCATACCACATCTAAATTGTACGAAAGATTGATTATGACAAGTTACTCTGTTGTACTGATAAATCTATTGAACGCAATGTTCTTGTTACAGAGGAATTAATTATATTTGTCTCTCGGTACTTGATACCAACTCTCGTGTTAATATTGTTAATGAGAACTGAAAAGGACGAATTCATATAGAAGTAGCAGCAAGTGAATGACGAACAATCCTCACTGATTCGCATAATTTAAGAACAATTTGTCACTGTTGAGTCAAATACTAAGATCAACGTAACTAACAATGGTATGCCCCGTATGACACCCAAACCACTTTGCCGAAACATGTGCCAATTGTGACATCGAAAGTCATTTGATTGATTTTCATTTCACCGAACAACATTGATCCATTGCTCAGTTGGACGATGGCTTATTTCAGCAAAGCATCTGCATTTGTCATTTTTCGATCAAATAATTACATCGTTAAATTGGTTAATTAAGGCTTTGTAGAAATAAGCCATCCAAGTCAATGGTGTTGTGGTAAAAGGAAATCCATAAAAAAACTTTTTCGCATTAGTGCAAAACTGTAAAGTAAAAATACTTTAAAGTTTTTTTTTAAATTCAACTCCGTCGTCAGCCCAACGCAGAGTTTTTATTATTTGAGTATAGTTTTACAAATTAGTCAAGCACAGATTATCATTCATATAAAAGATACAATAAAACTAATACTTCATTAAACGCGTTATTAATTACTTTATCTACACACGTATCATTATCCCTCTTTACTGCGTCTAAAAAACGCACGTTAAGACCAGCATAATGTAAAACTATTTGGTAAAAACTCATTTCTTATTTGAAAATTTGTACATTATGACCATAATGTACAAAAATTGTCAAATTATGACGTGCGTGCGTGAATGATGCGTAGCGCCCCTGGTTTGTCTGTGAAGTTGGTACTACAGAACAAGCTAAACAACTGCAGAGCAATGATCAATGCCACAATGCCGGTCAAACATGCGGTTCCTGAACACATCAAAGAGAGCTTATGATATGTGTGTAGATAAACTAGTGTATGTAACTGTACATAATTAGGCATTATGTAGTAGTCACATAAACTACTATTATCTACACACGTATCAAAAACCCTCTTTACTGCGTCCAAAAACCGCACGTTACGACCAGCATAAATAGACTACTTGGTAAAACTCATTTCTTATCTGAATATTGTCAAATTATGTAAATGACATTCAAATTTCGAACGCCGACGCCCGCCTGCGAGCCACTACTAGTTTTTCTGTTAAGTTGGTACTACTGAACAAGCTAAACAAGTGCAGAGCAATGATCAATTTTACAATGCCGGTCGAACATGCGGTTCCTGAACACATCAAAGAGAGCTTATTATATGTGTGTAGATAAACTAGTGTATGTTACTGTACATAATTAAGCATTAAATAAAACTCTCGAGTGATATTATAATGACACTCGCCTTCGGCTCGTTCCATTAACCCACTCTCAAGTTTTAATGCCCTCCATTATGTATCAGTCACAAACTACTATTAGATTAAGATTTTGGTCAGTAAATTAATGCTAAATATTCATGAAATTTTTTCCGAACATGTATTTTGCTAATGCCTTTTTTTTGCTCATATGAACGAAACTCTTCACGAGACAGCTATTTGCGCATGCGCAGTAGTAGAGTCCCCGCCACCAAACAAGTCCGATAGCGGCGGCGCCACTGTGTCGTCCTGCCAGTGAGATTAATGAATTTAGTTCCACTTTCCGTCGCATCGCAGGACATGAGTGGTTGCGTGGACTATAAATATGGTGTGCGAAGTGACGATACGTCTCGATCACGTGTACCTACTATTATAGGATATGCTCTGAATTAGCGCTGGTTTAGCGTTGTATGTGTGCGTGAGCGAGCTGGTTGTTATATCATTGTGTGAGTTATATACCTTGGATCGACGCCCTCCAAAAATATAGCCCTTTAAATGCACTAAGACAGATACAGCAGTGCTCTTAACAAGTCAGCACTTGCAATGCGCCTTTTCTAAGTTAATTATCATAATAAAGTAATTTGTAGTTTTTCCCTTTCATACTTACAAATTGTTACCCACGTATCACTATTGCACCATGGTAACAGTTCAAAGCTGGTCTCCCGTGCACCCGCCCACTATGTGGTATATGGGTGAGAGATGATGCCTGCCCAGGGTTCTTCCTTCACTGGAAACTTCGCACCACCCACAACTGAACGATGGGTTCTATTGTCTTACCGTACTTAAGTGACTATTATTTTAATGGCTATAGATAGCGTTCTTCGCTTGTTCTTAGTTCGCCCACGCTAGTGGAGAAAATGAATTAAAATTCCGTAAAAACAACTTCAAATGATAATCTGAATCAGTTCAAGTTACATTGGATCTAAAAACAAATCCTGAAGTAATGTTATCTTTATGTTTGACTATCAATACCTTTCAAGAGTTCAAAACCTTAAGAGCCTTACCACAAAAAATAAGCTCCTGTTAAACACTTGTTTAAAAACAAAAGTTAGGATTTGACGTTTGTTTTGAGGTTAAACGCTGATTTGTGGTAACACGGTAATAGTTATTTGTGTCACAAGGGAGCAAAATGATGTATTTACGGCGAGGGCGGTACATTGAATCCAGAGTGAAGCTCAGGGTTCTACGATAGAATCCTGAGCGTAGCGAGGGATTCTAAGTTAGAATCCTAAGCGTAACGAAGGGTTCAAGCGTTAACACCCATGACGAAAATAATTTTGCTCCTGAGTGACACATACAACTTTTCACACCGACTATGAGGAAAATTGAAATAAAATGCTCTAAAAATAATGAAATACTTTGAATTATAATTTCACCACTTTTAAAATAATCGAACTACGAAAACAAAACTTTTTTTTCATAATGGCGGATTGTGAAAGTACCACAGATAAAATATTCCTGTGCTACTTTTACCAATGTGTAAAAATAATCGAAACGAATATTACAATGGCATCGGATATCAATATTCATTATTTCACAATAACAGTCAACAGTCAAGACAGTTTTGATTTCAGTAATACATTGTGTCATAAATAATACGAAAAATTCATAAATTTTCATATAACGTTGTTAAACTTAAAACTTGAAACATTATCGTTTTTAATCGACTACGATGAAATTACAATCGATTTTATTTTATTAAGATCTGTTTTCAATTGGCACATTGCGTAAATGCGTATGCGAATGAATAAATTAAAAAAGTAGCTTAAACAGAAAAGTAGCATTTTGCTCCCTCTCGTCGTGGAACAAAACTTACTTTTCCGAATGAAAGGTGTGAAAAAAATATTAAAACCTTCCAACAGGTTACAAGGGTCGACTTATGTACGATGCGATTCAGAAAATTACATTACAGTCTCTCCAACAATCCAACTTAACTAGAAGTACCCACCTACCTGCACACTTCGAGATAACACTTGCATATATTACAAGTTTACAAGTCCGCTCATGAATACCAGAGCTAAGCGAGTTTCATAGAAAACCTTAATCGCGAGAACGTCAGCGCATAGTTTATGATTGTAGATAACATAAAAGACTGAGATTAAGGCGAAGTCACGTGCCGCGCCGCGCAGCTATGGCCAAACGGAATATTAAAATCGCTCAAGTAACTTTACATGCAGTCATACATACAAGGCGAGTGCATATGGTCGAGTTAGGAACTAATAATGTCTATGTGGAGATGATATCATTGACGGATTGCGTGTTTCTTGATGGGCATAGAAGCTAATAACTTCATGTGAATAATTTCGTAATGGTAGCATGTACTCGTAGTTGTGATGTATTTTGTTTGTTGTGGGCTGTTGCTGCATGACTGTTATATAATTTAGATAGTCTTTTGTTAGACGTGTCAATATCAGGCACTCGAAGTTCTTAGGTGATAGAGCGATAAATAGAAAACAACAACATGGAGGAGCGACGTGGGCAGATGAGTTGCGCTCGCGCAGATGATAAATATGGCTTTCAAGCACGGTGTTAATTGACATAAGATACTTAAGACAGTGTCCGATACCGTTCCGCTTGGTTTGGAAGTCGTAAACAAGTCGTAGTGCGGGATATTGCTGCAAAAGATCTTACCCTATTAGATATTGCAACGTAGGAGTTGGTAAGTGAATACATCCAAAATTTTATTGTGCCTCTGCCACCCCGTATTGGAAAAGGCGTGACGCTGTGTTTGGTTTGCTACTACTAACTAATCGGTCGGCCATATATCAAATGGGGTTCATCTTTGGTCGACCGACTAGTTATTAGTGGAAGTTGTTAAAGGTGATGCGCCTAACAAATTGTTGACCCTTTATAATTTCATTACACCTTTTTATTACACTCTGTAGCATTACGTACTGATCATAAACGAAGATTCTGGCCCGCGGTGCATCAGCAGATCGCCCACGCGCGAGTCTCTTCAATTTGTTTTACAGTGAAAGCGCTGATGAATGCCTCTCTTGGACTAATAAGGTTCCTCCGATGATATACAATCAATAATAATATAGCACGCACGCCGTGTGCTATTGGTTTTCGTACAATCTTCGCGAGCCGCAATAGCTTAGCTGGGGGCAATCGCTTGCGACAGACGGCCGTCTTGCAGCAGACTTTTCACAGCCGCTAAATATAGTTTAGACACGATTTAAGAACAACATGGCCAAGCTGCGTAGTCGAGAACGGCAAGGACATTGCCTGTTAGCCAGGTTACCACTCAACATGGCCGAGTTGTATTTATATTGCGTTTCAACTCCATTTAGCGGTTGTCAAAAGTCTGCTGCAAGACTAACCAGTCCATTAGCTATATCTATTTGGTCTGTTTTGCATGAGTTATCAACGGCCACTTCAATGTTTTGGCAATCAACTTAAATCTGAAGTTTTAAAGGTATTTACCTATTTACCCCCAGTTTCCGAAAGAGTTGTCAAATGTAACAAGCGATTAATCGATCATTAATTCAAAATAGCGGCATGTGATTGGCTGAAATGCGTTTAACAAGAGTTTAACAAGTTGTCACAGCTAATTTTCCTTTCAGAAACCGGGCGAGATAGCTAAGTAGAGTCGGTGCTTCTAGCTAGGCGTCAAATTTAACTAGAACGTCACCTATGTCGAGTTCAATTTCTTGTTTACTTATAATCTTAGTCGAAGACAGATATATTTAACGGCCCGATAATCAATACAAACATTTCTATAAATGTTCATCGTTACTTGTGAAATATGAATATTAATCATCGCACAGCTGTCTTTGTTATTTGGTTTAGACACGGTTGCGGTGAATAGATCCACTAATTCACACGTCCTTACCATCAGGGATACTCAAACTCAGGTATGATAGGGAGAATTATCTTAGCTCTATGCTAACAGATATGTAAGTAAGCGAAAATCTCTATTTTGGTGGCCCTACTCTCTCCCTAGTCATGGCTTAGATGACTACACACACGAGTCTATTCGCATATACTTGCAAAATTTACAAACATTGGAGATCTCCGAATTTGTAAATTGGAAAAGTTCCTCGTCGCATTCGGGAATTTCACATATGACTGGCAACTAAGTATTTCTTGGCAACTTTCCAGTTAACTGTGTTGCCCTCCCAGCGAGCGCATAGCGCCAACTTAACGACTTTGAAACTATTTGTCCCAGCAAAGCAACAGTGAGCACTAAGGAGTATGGATACCTCCAAAGTGGCGGGGGAGTCACGAAACGAAGAACATGATTCCCAACAAAGTACACATTTACATATAGTCAATTTTTTCTTTTGCGACCAAGGTTTTTTTGGGAAAAGTTGTTCATAATAACATGTAAGTACTTTCATTCCCCAAACTTTAGTCAGCTAATTACAATTCATCATAATTTTGATATCAAGATTTGGTTTCAAAATATACAAGCTATCGGTATTTGGAGAAGCACCACGTGACTCTTTGTCGAGTCTGGGCACGCACTACGCGCCTTATGCGAGCGTGTTCGCGCAATCGCTGAACATATTATTACTTGGGACCGACCTGCCCCGATATATCACTCAATGATATGCTAATTGAGGCGTCACTCTGAGCCAAGGGTGAATTTATGATATTTGTATGAATCTATAGTGTTATTTGTGACGTAGAGATCGCATCTAGGTTTTTAAAAAAGTTGTGTTCTCTTCGACACAGCATATCCTAGACTAGCTAGGATCTTAGGGGCACAAAAGGGCATTCGGAGCAGTGTCAAAGTTACAGCTCCAAATCTAACCCTCATCAGAGTGACTTTAAGTACTTGGTGTGTGCGACGTTCCTGTTCTGTTGCGACGTAAATAAGACCTTTATAACAAAGGGATTTGTGAAACTTATTCAGGGTAATAAAGGTATATAAACTTTACAGCTACAGTTTACGTTTTGAACCTTCAAATCTCTCTTACCTCTAAAAATACGTGTTAGGGTACCCACCCTAACACGTATTTTTAGAGGTAGAAACCCTTCTATAACACCTAAAACTGTTAGCGACCTGTCAGGCAATGAATTGTCTGGGCAAAAACAATAACAGAATCATCTCACTCCACTGCTCCCATCACGTCATAGACGAACGAAACTGACCTCCTTCAATAATTATACACAGCTGGTGCACCAGGAAGTGAAGTGAAAGTGTAAAGTGATAGCTCAGACACTTGCAGGACGAGCTAACTAGCCATGGAAACAATTAGGCATGGCCGAGCCATCAAACGCTCCCGGAAGACACGCCTCTGTGATGCAAGTGAAATGATATGAATGAGTTAACGTTATAACGCGCCGATTAGCCCTTTCGACAGTTGGTTGTTGGCTGGCTATTGTGAGTGAATGCAACATCGTATCGAGGAGGAAACTTTTGGACTCTATTGAACTGAGATGGAGTCAACTGTCAAAGTTGTGTTACCTAAAATCAAGCTAAAATAAGTATTTAATGATTTTCCACTAACCCTAAAAACATCTAAGACAACAACTACGACGTGAGTGTTTATAATATCAATCAAGTTGAACATGACTAATCGATGACATAATTACAAGATATTTAATTCAAGAACCGGCAAGACGAGTTGTCCGCTGGATTAATAGAGGTATTATCCCGTCTATTTGTTTAATGGAGTCTAAAAAAACGTCTAGCTCTCTTGTGGGTTCACGGCCAGTCACGGTACAATCCTTCTCGATTATCGTGCCATCTGTCTACAAACTTAAAGAGGCTTTAGAGGCCCAATTCACTAAGCAATAAAATACGTAAATACGCTGTAGTTTTAAGAATTACAAATCCGTGTTTTCAACAGATGATTGTATCATCTCTCATTCGGAAACCAACGTCATCTAAGGGAGCGTTAATATTAAAGTAATTGACCGAGCGAGCTAAGCGAGCGAAGGGCTCCATTTGACAAGATAGGTGGCCGATTTTGCTTTCGTCTGTCTCCATTCGTGTCTGTCAGTTCCGGTCTAGTTAGTGGCTACAGTTTTCAAGCGATCCTCACAAAACTTGGCACACGTGTTCGTTGAATTAAAAGTTTTTTTTTGTCGAAAGCTTTTGTCGATTTTCCCCTTGTTGGGGGGGGGGGGGGGGAGTTATGTCGTAATTATTTTTTTTCTTTCTGAAACGTATCGTGTGGGGTATCAAATTAAAGGGCTTCATGAGCCGGTTCTAAACATATACTATACCATTACCATATTACAAGAAATATTTTCAAAACGTACCAAGTTTGGACTCCTCGGAGTAGGAGACGGATAAGTAAAGAGGATATATACAGACCATGAGAGAGTGAGTGAAATAGACTATAACTATTTTGGTGAAAAGTCAATAGATTGTATTTTAAATCGCAAAATGTAGTTTACAAAGTTATTGGTGCGCCTACTTTACTACTTGATTTTGATTGAATCTAAAATACTTACCTATAAATTGGTTCACAGCCCCCCCTGTTAGCGAGGTCTACTGCCCACAGGGCCACTAGTATAATTACGTATGATTATGGCACAAACGTTCATTTGACCCTTTGTCGTAAAGAGCATTTGTTTGTAACTGTTAAAAAAAGTTTAATGACTTAACTCTCCTTTTGCTTATTAAACTCGATGAGATCACGGCATTTAGGTCAACAAGTGGCCGACCTCAAGGGCCGACCCTAATAAGCAAGACGGTGCACTGTGCACCACTTTAGATGATAATCTTCGCGATGTCAAACGAGACTTGTGTGATATGGAGGAGTCAACGCTCCCAGACAGACTGACGCATTCTTATGCGTCAGTCTGTCAACAGTCTGTAACAGCAGACACAGGAGAATGCTCGCGGTGAGCGTGCAACCTTAAAGCTCGTCTATCGGAATATTTCGTCTCAACCATATTCCAATCAAGTCCATGACGTCATAGGCATGTTGCAGTGTGAGCTATGGCGATGACGTCAGTCGCTGCCGCAGAATATTTCGAAAATTGTTTGTTTTTTTAGTAATTCCTCCAAAACCACAGATTATTTCTTAATTTCAAACATACATATTTGACGCAAGAAGCATATCTTTTTAGATGCCAAGAAGCAAGTTTTAGTTGAAAAACATCTTCTTTTTTAGGGTTTCGTACCCGAAGGGTGCCAAACGGGACCCTATTACTAAGCCTCCGCTGTCTGTCCGTCCGTCTGTCAACAGGCTGTATCTCATGAACCGTGATAGTTAGACAGTTGAAATTTCACAGATGATGATGCCGATATACCAACAAATACTAAAAAACAGAATAAAATAAATATTTAAGGGGGCTCCCATACAACAAACGTTTTTTTCCTCGTATTTGCTCGATATTGATAACGGCAACAGGTAGACACATGAAATATTCACAGAATATTAAGTTGTACTGTATAAACTTTAAAAATAAATAAAAATAAAACAAATATTTAAGGGGGCTCCAATACAAAAAACGTGTATTTTTGCCGTTTTAATCGATGATGGTACGGAACCCTACGTGCGCAAGTTCGACTTGCACTTGGGCGTTTTTTTTTTCATGTAGTCCATTAACATTCGATGTTTTCTATCACAGATTGAAGAAAGGGGTTGTCTTCATAAGGTTTTTTTTGTGATTTGGGCAGTGGCTCCTTTAGAAGGAATAGCGCTTCAAAGATTGACCAAATTTGAGGTTACCGATAGCGTCCTAATAAGGTAAGTTCGACGTGAAGTTTGATGGGACTTTAAAAAGAGTGGGCTCAGAAGTATGACTCTAAAAATTAGACCTGACAATAAAAAAAAAACATAGTCAGGTCTAATCTGAAAAACGTCAAACGCTATTGGTAATTATAAACATGTCTACACACAAAGACATATTGTTGTGTAGTACCGTAAGTACTATGTTCTACGAGTTTAGTAAATAGTATTTACCAGGATCACTTACAGTCACATCCTAGCCTCTTTTGACATCAGCCATCTATAGCTTTAACAGAAATTAAATTATCAAACCGATTTATTCAGAGCAACTTTAATTTTCACTTATAGTTTGGGCCGGGTTCAGTTGTTTTGTGTGGAGAAAAGAAAAAATATGTTTCTCTGGTTTCTCTGATCAACTCGGTTCCGAAATTAAAGTTTTTGTTCAGAAATATGTCTCTAACAACCTCCTAAAATATGAATACACCTTGCTGTTACACCTTGTATTTGCTCCGTCACTATAAACAGCAACACAAGGCTATTGTTCCACATTTGAAACATTAATAATACTTACCCAATTCATTAATATTAATATTAAAACCAGTTTTTACCCATCGGCATGTTATTAAATTAATTACCGTTATTAACATTTTTGGAGTTCATTGACAACTGTCTGGTTTGTGTTGTGGCGCCAGAGAGGGCGTGCCTGCTCATTGTCTGATCCTGCCTGATCGTCGTATGAATATAGAAAGACATATCGAGTCCTTGGATGATTTGTCAATGCACTAAGTAAGTAAGTACACAGTCAGGTCATAAGTTCTGTCACACAATAAAAACTTTTGAATTTAGAACGCTGGCCACAAAAAAGTTTATTGAATTCGAATTTCGAATTTTTCATGAAAATAAAAATGTGTACTTTTTAGAATTTACCTCATTTTTTAATATGTTGTGGACACTTAAAGAAGACCGTGTCGCAGTTATTGCGTTGCATCGTTGCGGTTACGCGCCAATTCAGATTTTCGACTTACTGAAAAATTTGACTATAACCAAAAGATTCGTTTATCGTACCATAAAACGATACAGTGAAGACTCTGGTGTAGATGACAGGTCAAGAAGTGGTCGCCCTCGCTCTGTTAGGACTCCAGCAGTGATAAAAGCTGTGAAGGCGCGAATTCAAAGAAATCCCATACGTAAGCACAAACTGTTGGCCCTTCAGATGGGGTTAAGCAGGACCACGGTGAAAAGGGTGTTAAATGAAGACTTAGGGCTTAGGGCATATCGAAGAAAAACAGGACAACGTTTGGACGCTTGTTTAATGGACCTGAGACTGAAGAGATGCCGCGCTTTGTTGAAGCGGTACGCGGGAAAAAGACTTGGGAAATTCTTTTTTCGGATAAAAAAAATTTTCACCGTGGAAGAGAGCTACAACAAACAAAATGATAAGGTGTACGCACACAGCAGTGAAGAAGCGAGCAACCGTATTCCGCGTGTCCAACGAGGTCATTTTCCATCCTCGCTCATGGTTTGGTTGGGAGTCTCTTATTGGGGCTTGACTGAGGTACATTTTTGTGAGAAAGGCGTAAAAACGAATGCAGTTGTGTATCAAAATACAGTCCTCAAGAACCTTGTGGAACCTGTTTCTCATACCATGTTTAATAACAGGCACTGGGTATTCCAACAAGATTCTGCGCCAGCTCATAGAGCGAAAAGCACACAAGACTGGCTGGCGGCGCGTGAAATCGTGAAAAAAAGACTGGCCCTCCTCCAGTCCAGATTTGAGTCCGTTAGATTACAAGATATGGCAACACTTGGAGGAAAAGGCCTGCTCAAAGCCTCATCCTGATTTGGAGTCACTCAAGGCATCCTTGATTAAGGCAGCCGCCGATATTGACATGGACCTCGTTCGTGCTGCGATAGACGACTGGCCGCGCAGAATAAAGGCCTGTATTCAAAATCGCGGGGGTCATTTTGAATAAACTTTATTACCATAAGAATCTATGTTTTATTAAGTTCATTTTGCTATATAAATGTTTACATAAATAATAAACATGTCTAAATTATTTCATATTGCACATGTGACAGAACTTATGACCTGACTATGTATATAATAATACTTTGTAAGAGTCTCTCTAACTACACTACTTACTACTTATATTGCCTTTATACAGAGCTTGACCTTGACCTTGAATTAGCTGACCATATTTTAGGGAATGATAGTACAGATCATTATGAACTACTATCCCCTTGAAACGTGTGGTCCCAAAAAGTGGTCAGCTAATTAAATGTCACCATGTATAATTTACGGGAAATATTAAACTGCACATCAACCGCAAAATACTGATTTTCACAGAAAATATCAGGGCAATTTTGCTGGTCCTTTTTTTCTGGAAAATCAGAATTTTTGCTGTGCGATTAAATACTAGCCATAGTTTACCAACGTTTAAAGTTTACAATCAGCGATGAGATCAGATGAGTGAGCTGCCATGTCAATGTCAGCTTCGTCCGCCTTTGCTCCCGCTTGGGGGCGCTGCAGTAGTTGGGGGACAAAGACTTCATTCATAGGATAGGTTCAAAAACGCGTCACGTGATCTCTCAAATGCACTTGACACTGGCAAAATTAACCTCAAATTGGTTTAGCAAGCCATATTATAAGAAGAAGTAATTATAATTAGAATATTTGACATATAGAGAGCCTCCAGCTAGACCAGCGCCATCTGCAATGAGCTTTTGAGATTAGGTGCCATAACGGAAGATGACGGAGTTCAAAACCTGATAGGTAATTAAAAAAATTAAAAAAATAAAAAAAAATCCGTAATTTTTCCCGATATTTGAAAAGTTATTCTGCTATACGGGACGGAGACGAATCCAACAAATAAGAGATCATTGAAATCGGTCCAGCCATTATTGTGTTATAAGTGGTGTAAATAGCCCGACTTTATTTTATATATTTAAAATAGATAAAAATATAATAAAATATAATAATAATACAGTTGGTATATAATAATAATGTTTGGTAGATCGATGCAAACATAGATATCACAGAATATTTAGAAACATCCATTTAGCCGAACTTCTGTTTGCAGAAGTCTTACCGTTTCGTTTTTATCGAGATTTTCTTGTTTTGACGAAAAACCCAGAGTTTTAGATTTAATGTCTAATTATTGCGATTTTGAACAATAATTGGTTTCTTTTTCAACTATTCTAATTAATTACTGTTCAATTAATCTAACAAAACATATTTTAGGCATCTGTGAATTGATATTTTGTTTTTACATACCTTTGAAGTGATAGTTTTTTTTTAAATATTTTTAAGTCACAGATGTCACAAGTTCAGCCTATGATCTGTAATACCTTCATTTTAAGACTTTGCTATAGAACATAAAATAAATATGATTTACCATACTTATCAATTACGGATCCTTAAACTGATGGCGCCATACATTCCGATTCTCAACGGTTACCGTTGAGATTGAAATTTTAATTAGTTTATTATAATGAAATTATAATAATAACGACGCGAAGTAGGTGACATGAATCGAGTAACGGAAACATAAAATGAATATTTAAGCCTCGTATAAAACCTGTAGTAGGTATTATTAAAGTCATTTAAAGTATACTGTTCATCATATCCCACATACGATGAACGGTATACGTGTTATGTTTAGAAAAACAATAGAAAACTGCAAAGTCTCATCAAAGTCGGCACCTTATCCGATCCTTTGCGAATCAAATCCAGGTTCCCCCGCGATGTTGGCAATGTCATCGACCCATCTAGCTGCCGGTCTACCCACGCTGCTCTATCCCTCCATCGGCCACCACTCGCTCAGGGATCGACTCCAACTGCCATCATCTCGCCACCATCACCACCACTTACATTTGAGTCTAGTAACTAATACGGTTTGGTTAATATGTTTTGGAGCTCACTCTGACGAAGTATTTCTTCGTTTTTAACTCGGGACTGTGATGAATTCAAATATACAAAATTACATAGATATGTGGAAGAAGAACAGCCAGTCCGACTTAAACAAAATGCCCAGTTATGGAGAAAGTGTCCAACATCTTGATCACAAGATTTCTAAGATTCTGTCTGAATTTAAATCACTACATTTTGCGTGCTTATAGTACAGATCGACCTGTCCATAGCATGCGGGTAGTGATCTAGCAGGGCGGGCGGGCGCGTGGGCGTATCTCAATTAAACAGCAATTTCCGCTGCACCACTATGCTATAACTATTTATCGAGTGAGGGTTTATTTATCCTATATTATTACTCCTAGTGAGGTTTTACAAGAAAATTCTATTGCCAGTTTCAAACTTGCATGTAGAAAACACCTTCTGCACCTGCAGAAGTCAGGTGCCTGATTCTGCCCCAGTGAATCCCCGCGTTTGCTAGTTATATTATCTTAAAGCTAAGTCTTTTTAATATACGTATGTGAATCGGTTAAGTCACTGAACAATCTATAGTATACAATATTTAATATCCATTATACTCTCAACTATTTATGCAATTAGTGTTTTTTAATGTATTATTTATTAATTATAATTATATTTCTGATGTCAATTCGTCTCCTACTTAGCTTATCCATCCACTAAATTTTCCTAATTTTTTCCTATAGTTTATTTATTTTCATATCAATTATATATGCAGTTTTAATAAAAAGTAGTTTATTAACACCCACCCTTTATCTTCTCCTCCTTGATAAGGTGCCGACAGAATACCAGCGTTGCAGGACCTCTTGCAGGTTCTGTGGCACATGCTGAGTCGGAACCTATTCGCCGCCTAGGCACAACACACTTCACGACGTTACTGTCTACTCGTCGCTACAAAATTGTATTTTGCTTTTATTTATTTCTTGTTGTCTTGTGTATGTACTATACATATAAGTTACTGTGTGGTATGTACTTTTACTTTTGTGACGCGTGTGTAAATTATTGTCTGCGATATTAGTTGTTATTACTTTCTCATTCAATTGTATGTTTCACTTTTTTTCTTGTCCTCTCATAATTATCGTGTATTTTATGTTGTGTGTGTTATGGCGTAGTCCGAATAAATTGATATTCTTTCTTTCTTTCTTTCTTTCTAAAATTTAAGAGATCATAAATGGTGACCCACCATGTTATTTAAATGTAGCAGTTTTATAGTAGTTTATGTGACTGCTACTGCTGCTGTGGGTTTATGAAACGAGCCGAAGGTGAGTTTCATAATAATATCATTAGCAAATAAACAAATGAAATGAAAATAAAATCACTCGAAGTTTTAATGCCTAATTATGTACAGTTACATACACTAGTTTATCTACACACATATCATAAGCTCTCTTTGATGGGTTCAGGAACCGTCAGTTGTTTAGCTTGTTCGGTAGTACCAATTAACTTCACAGACAAACTAGGGGCGGCACGCAGGTGGGCGTCGGCGTTCGAAATTTGAATGTCATAATTTGACAATTTTTTGTACATTATGGTCATATTCACATTAGAAATTAGTTTTTACCAAGAAGTTTATCATTATGCTGGTGTATATTATTATGTTCGTGTAGTTTTTGGACGCAGAGGGTTTATGATACGTGTGTAGATAAAATAATCAATGACTCCAGTTTGTGATGTACGTCGTCATAATGTATTATAAGGTACTGTATGTACATATGTGAGAAATGTATAAACCAACAAAAAGCGACATCGCAAGAACGGTCGTTCGTAAAACAATATCTCAAATCCCCTTTAACCAGTCAACATCCTGCACACGTTGAATCAAAGTAAATGAGCCATTCCTAAGCACCGTTCATCAGTGTAAGCTGTGATTATGATAATTGAGCGTTATTAATGCGACCTTGCGGTAACATATGGTGTAGGTATGGTACAATCAAGAATGCAAAACGATGCGATGAGTCAAAACGGTCGAGCAAGTCACTGACTGTGTGAAGGGCACAGGATACATGAACATGTCATAGGTGTTGGTGTGTGCTTGTCCATGTTGGGAAGCTCCTTTGCCAACTGTACTCCGAGATTAGATTTTAGACTTTGTAATGCTTTGCTTAGTTATTCTGTATTACGCGGGTATAACAGTGTAACGACAAGCTTTTTATTTTTACCTATCCCGTTTTTTAAACTCTGTGACAGATGGCGCGTAGGAAGAGATCTAAAATAATGACGTACTCAAGAGACAATATGTAACAATAAATTATATCCTAAAAGCAGGTATATAAAATAGCAAAAGTTATGAATTCATAAGCTCCGCACTGAAGCTTTCAGGCGCACAGCACCACCTCAACACTATTCACTGACATACATTTCATACATCTCGCAGAGAAATAGGACGAGAATAAAACGAAGTAGAAATGTGTACGCGGAAACCTATCCAGACTGGTACATGTTCGTAAACGAACGAAGCTGTTAAGCTGAAGTGCTTCCAACACTTTGCCTTCACATGTCTTTAATTCGTTAAAAAAAGATTGCAGAGCCAGGAACCTTGAACCAGAGGAAGGTCCTTGAAATAGCCATCAAAAGGGAAAAAAAAAAACAAAGAGAGCCATTACGAATTGACAAGGATGTTTAAACATTCTGCTTTTATCTGTCTGTTTATAATAACGCAGAAAATTAATTTGGATTAACTATTCCATAGCCCAGTGTGCATTATATATAGCAGAAATTTACAAGTGTGTAAGATACTATTACAGGTTTCATTTACCCTTCCTTCCCGATGACAACAAGAGATTGCTCCAACCACTAAAAGTGCTTTTGCCCAACGACAATTAATTTCCACTACTCCGCTTCTTTATAATAAAATAAACTGTCCTTTATATAAAAACCTTAATACCTAACAGATCAAGAACAAAATCAAAACCGGTCAAGTGCGAGTTGAAGTAGCGCGCGAAGGGTTCCGTACCACCGTACAATGGTAGGAATGGTGTGGAGTGAATACTTATGGTTGGTGCGGCTACTTTCACACTCCATGTACGTAATCAGGTGCAATCATAAGTTTGTATGTGGTATTGAAAGAATTGTTGTATGGGAGCCCCCTTAAATATTTATTTTATTCTGTTTTTTAGTATTTTTTGCAATAGCGGCAACACAAATACATCATCTGTGAAAATTTCGTCTGTCTAACTATCACGGTTCATGAGATACAGCCTGATGACAGACGGACGGACGGACGGACAGCGGAGGTTTAGTAGTAGGGGCCCGTTTGGCACCCTTCGGGTACGGAACCCTGAAAATTGGCTTATTGGATTAGATTATGATGCTACTGAAAACCTGTTACTTAAGTTAGCTTAACACCTTAACCTTAAGTTCTACAAAACAGATATAAGTAAGCTCAAATCAACTTACACAACAAAAACAGGAATAACACTTCATGCACATAACATTCACGTAAACACACAGTAACGCCCCTTTCACTCAGTACAGTACACACTCATTAATACTGTACATTATAATATACATCTCACTACCAAAATAACTATGTTATTTTCTTTCATTTGCAAAACAAAATAACAATATATATTTTTTTCTTTTTACTAATTACTTTTTTAGGGTTCACCCTAAAAATGTAATTAGTAAAAAGCTAACCATTATAGGATCACTTTGTTGTCCGTTTGTCTGTCTGTCACAACCCTTTTTCTCGGAAACGCGTGTAGGTATCAAATTAAAATTGATATAAATTACTCACGTCTGTGGACCCTTGGAGCTATGAAAATTTCTAACTTCTAGTTCCACGCAATCTAAAAATACGGCCATTTATGTCCCAAATTTGCTGAACTTGCTGAAATTGTTTAATACTCGCAAGGTAATCAAAACCTATAGGGTACTTCCGGTTGACCTACGATCATGAAATTTACCCTTATTTAACCCTACCTACGAAGCCAAGGGTCCCGGGTTCGAGTCCCGGTGGGGGCAAATATTTGTCTGATGAGCTCGGGTGTTTGTACCCTAGTCATGGTTGTTTATCTATCTAAGTATAACATTTATCTTTATAAGTATGTATATTGTTATCTAGTACCCAAAATACAGAAAATCCTAGTTTGGGGTTCAATGTGTGTAAAATAGTGACCAAGGTATTATTATTATTATTATTATTACCTGTAAAGGGAAAAATCCGAAAAATGTAAATTTCTGTCTATTTGCCTGTGTGTCTGCCTATAAATAAAGTTGTGAAAAAACCAAGCATATAAAATAGGTAGCGATCAAAAAATACCGCTGTCACAATTTTGCTGAATTTGCTTGATGCTCGCAAGGGAATCAAAATCTACAGAGTACTTCCCGTTGACCTAGAATCTACAGAGTACTTCCCGTTGACCTAGAATCATGAAATTTGGCACGAAGCTTAAAATCCGAAAATTGTTAAAGCTTCATCACAAAAAAATGTTTTTGGTGATAGTACACATGTACACCTATAGATCCTATCGTAAACTTATCTAAGAGCTTCCGTAGTCTAGTGCTTAAACCCTCACCTGTCACACTGGAGATGTAGTTCCCCGGTGCTAAACACGTACCTATGCCTCTGCTACCTCTTGCTCGCGCTATGTATGAAACTGTATAATTACCTAACTGTTATATTCATACGTACTCAATTTATACTGTCTGCCCGTGGCGTTTTTAGGTCTCACAGTTTACGACCAGAAAATTGGACGTCCCTTTAAAGTACCTCTAAGCGTCATCATCATCTCTAAGCGACTCGTCGAAACGTCAGGGGACCGCAGAGCTGGCACCTACCTCGCTCAGCGCATCAGCATTGCGATACAGCGAGGTAACGGTGCCAGAGTCGTGGGCACCCTCCCGCCCAGCAACGATCTCAGTGTTTCCAACTTAGTTTATAGTGGCCTTCAGTATACCCGACACACAGTGATCGGTTTGAGTCCGTGCAAAATAGCTTTATCAGGCAGCTTGGTTACCGTGGCAGGGACAGTTTACACGACCGTAGCTTGATGTCGTTGGCGGACAGAAGATAGTTCGCGGATCTGAAGTTACTTCACGGCGTGATTCACGCAGGCATGGACAGCAGCGAACTGGTGAGCAGAGTGCTGCTGCGCGTACCCCTGTGCGCGCACGCCGGCACGGACGTGTGCCTGCCTACAGTGCTGCACCATGCGCGCACGTGTAACAATTACGCCTCTAACTCACCCTTGAATAGGAGCATCAATATTTTTTAAGAGCGTTTCCCAGAGCTGGATATATTTCTATTCAATCGCTGCTAACTTAGTTACTATATTGATTTTCTCATAACATTATCTTAGAATTACATTTTTACTATTTCCCATCGGAACTCGATCCCTCACACACACACACACACACACACACACACACACACACACACACACACACACACACATATATGATATAATTTTGTTGGGCACGGGCTTTTCCAGATAGAATCCAAAACAGCTTCGCGTCACAGTTCAGACAAATGGCTGCTTCAAACAGTTAAATAAGGTCGAATTCAAAACATCAACAAGCAAGCACGCTTTTTTGATCACGTAATTTAGGCACATATATCAATCATCAGCTTATAGTAAGTGTGCAGTCTGATGATTATTTAATTGGCTGGGGAGAAAGAAGAGAAAAACCCAGTCTTGGATGTTTATGTGTGTGACGTCACTGTTTCTAGTTCCCACGACATCGACACGGCTATCCTAATGTGTGGCCAGCTCGCCTTGGAACTTATTTGTTTCATAGTGCTGGATGTTTTCTATGTATTTACATAAGTATTTATTTCTATTAAATATAACGTCGCCCATTACCCACATAACACAAGCCTTGTTGAGCTTACTATGGGCCTAGTTCGATTTGTGTAAGATTTTCCTCCTAATATTATATTACATATTTATATTACGTGCAATAAAGTACCAATGAAACAAAAAACATGAATTACCGACGTTATTACGTTATTTTATCGGCTGCGGAGGTAGAAAAAAAGGTGAATATTTAACTGTAGCTCAAAATTAAATTATGCAAACGAATTATCTTCACTAAATAATCTATCGTATACCAAAAAACTTACACACTACAAATAAATAATTTGATTAACAAAACAAGCACCAACAACATAATAATAACTCCTAACAAAACAAGCTAATGTTTCTTACACGTTTCACAACAAATATCTGGCTTGTCGAACACAAATTACGTTTTCAATAAAAAAAAAACTAAAACAAACTTAAATACTGACTTGCCCTCAAAATTCTCCATCCATATAACGGAATTTCTAAAATTCGTGTCTTTTGCTGCACCACGCTAATTAATGTTTATATTTATATATACTTTACCAAATTATATTTAATAATTTTATCATTATTTTACCTAAAAAGCTTATTACTATAACTAAATTTCTTTTTTGTTATCTGTATTAATGCAACTTATGTATAAAATATCCCTATTGGCATAAAACGAAAACGCGGACGCCCTGCTAAAGCAAGACCTGGCTTAATCCATAGAATGAAAAGTTTGAGGCTTTAATAAGATTTAATTGGGAAATATTAAACTGCACATCAAAAATACCGATTTGCGCAGCAAATATCAGGGCGAAGTGGTGCGGTAGCTTCGGTGAAGGGTTAAGAGGTTGAGCGAAGCGAAGGCCCCTATATCCTTCGTGTTAGTGTTAGTGTTTTTGTTGAACATTTTTGCTGTGCAAATAATTTTGACATGCGATTAAATAGTAGCCGATTAATTGCAAAAAAATATGATTCAAAATCTGATTTATCGTTCTTTGTTGTTATTATGTTTGCATTTAGATGATTTTTTGATTGATTAATTAGATAATAATGATTTATTAAATGGTGTTTCATTATTAAAACTTATGGGCCCCATAGATTAATAGGTGCTTGGTTCAAGAAAAGTTGCGTTTATGTTTTTGTAGTTGATAACATAATTGTTTATAAGGTTTACAATCAGATATCAGATAAACACTTAGTATAACGGTTTTACTGGGTTTTACATAAGTAGATAAACAGTTGCAATTTTTGTTTTGTTTCGTGGGTAAATTCTGAGGTGCAGTCAGTATTTTTGTTGCAGTTTTAAGATATTTTGACCAAAAAATCGGGGATTATTTGTTTAGCGTTTAAATACATGCCGTAAAAAAACCCATATATTGGATGTTTACATGTTTGCGACATAGCTGTTTATCGACACATAGCTTCCTAGTGTGGGTCCAGAAGCAATGTACGTGCCTGTATGATAATGATTTAATAAACTGACAAATAAAAATCTCATAGGTGCATAAAATATACTCTTTAATAGTCGTCTTGGCTAATAGAATTTTCGAAACATTACCACATCTCTAAGACCGAAGGCAGTCACAAAACAACGCAAATACATTTGCGGGGCATGATGATGTGTTGTCAATTTCACCGCTTGATGGCTACGTTGAGTGCTTCTTCGAACGAGTGGGATGCAAGCGCTTTGCGTTTCCTCTGCGCGTGCGCCGGTCCTATGATTATCTGATGCTCCATGGCATATTGTCAGACACCCACGGGTGTAAGGTGCGCCAATGGGATATGTTGGTGGATTTGTCTACTGGTGTGGGTTGTCGGGTGATGCAACTATGAACTCCAGGTGGACTCTCTGCAACTAAATGATATCGTCTGAAATTTGTAGTCAAGTAATTTCCATTTTACTTTGGAAGATCATGACTGAATGGAACCGACCCCATGAACAAGTTATTGCATGAACATATGTAAAACAACGTTTCCTGCGAATTTGAATGTGTTAATTGGAATCTAAAAGCAAGGTAACCCTACTCATTATTTAGTAAGGGAAAGGAGACGGACAGACCGACGCGACGCCTACGTTCAGAGACGTTCGATCCTATCGTACGTAAATTATAATGATAAGGAAATTATGACCCTATTGTTTAAAATCATTTATATGTACTTATATAATTCAAAGCCCACTCATATTGTTGTATGTACCTAAGCCTTCTACGTAGGTAGGTATGATACGGTACTACGAATATCAGTGTACCGTAACCAATAAATATTAATGTTTTTTATGAATTTCATATAGAGTTGCATTTGCATGCACCTCTACCCTACATTTTCTGCACTAGATTGCAGTCTACATATAAATACTACTACATGCATACTACTTCAGTACATAACATGTAGGTAGAGTAGGTACTTACATAAAAAAAAACGTCCAAGAGCGAGTTGAACTCGCGCACCGAGGGTTCCACGTAAATGGCATTTTTATGTGAAGGAACCACAAATTGATAGTTTTTGAATTTTTTCCTTTACTATAAGATCTTGCTTCAAGCTTAATTTCATGATTTTAGGTCAATCAGAAGTATCCTATGGGTTTTGATTCCCTTGCGAATATTCAGTAAAATTGTGATATATTTTTTATTTTTTGGTTGCGTTGTCCTATAAGTTTGTTTTACAACTTTATACCACATACCTTATTAATCGATTTTAATTTTCACTTGATACCTCCACGTGTTCCTGAGAAACAGGTCTTGACCGCAGACTGACAGACAGACGAACAGACGGACAACGAAGTGATCCTATAATAAGGGCTCCTTACTTTCCTTTTAAGTTACGGAACCCAAAAAGAGAGTATAATCACAACGCGCTTGCATATCTTAAGAGACAATAATTCATTTAATCGTCTACGAAACAAAAAAATAGTGAGAAAACTCAAAGTGTCAAACTCGAAGTCGTTGACACTATTAACTTAAGTTCTTGTATATTCTCGGACAAATGCAAACTATCTTTTGTTGACTCTAACTTATCTTAACTTATCATGTGCCATCCGATCTCGTAGATAGTACGCGCCGAGCGTGGGCGGACACTCAGCACGAGCTTACTATTCGTATTATCAAAATGAGGAAACTAATGTTACTATTCATAAAGTTTTATATTACATAAAGTATTATAAACGATAATTGGCTCTTCAAGAAGGCGTCGTTGATTGTGAAGTTCCCGCCTTTCCGGCGCCCGCCAGTAGGATGGTACAATGACAATCCACCTACTCAATAAATATTTTTTGGCTGAATGACGGGCAACGCAGAGCTTAAACATTGGACCTCTTTGTACAGGGATAGCGTGGCACTAAGAAGGAAGTTGGCGAAATTCCTCCCTTAACTTCTCAACAACCGAGGGTAGTTGGGTGGGGTCTCGATTTTGAACTCTATGCCATGGTATTAGAATTCAAAACCTATAACGAAAAAGTGGTGTTATCTCACGCCGGTGGTACTGGAGGGGTTAAGGGATTGCAAGGTATTGTCAAATGCTCTTAAAGGAGACACTTCCCAAATCCCGAAAAAATATATGTTATGAAGACATCCTCTTCCTGCAATGGTTGGGTTTGAAGACATAATATGTCAATGGGAACTATACGAAAAAAAAAACGGTCAAGTGCGAGTCGGACTCGCGCACCAAGGGTTCCGTACACGATGTCAGTAGGTACCCTATTATATTAATTTCAACTTTATACCTCCAGGCGTTTCTGAGAAAAAGTCTTAACAGACGGTGATACAGACACAAGTTTACAGTTTTCGCAGACAGACAGACAGAAATTTACAGTTTTCGGATTTTTCCCTTCACTTGTGCTATAATACCTTCCTTCATTCCAAATTTCATGACCCTAGGCCAACCGGAAGTACCCTGTGGGTATGATTCCCTTGCGAATTCCACGCGAGTTCATACAAATTTAGCAAAATCAGCAAAATTATGACATAATATCGCGGTATCTTTTGATTGCGTTTGAGTTTAATTTTTTCACAGCTCCAAGGGATATTAATTTCAACATGATACCTCCACGCGTTCCTGAGAAAAGCGGTCGTGACAGACGGACAGACAGACAGACAGACAGACAGACAGACAGACAGACAGGCGGACAACAAAGTGATCGTATAAGGGTTCCTTTTTTCCCTTTTAAGGTACGGGACCCTAAAAATAACTAAATAGATGTGTTTCACCTACAATTTGCCATTTATGGGGATCTAAAAAGAATATTGATATGATCCCTGCGTCAAAAATCGGTATTTAAAATAATTGCTCTTTTTATTATTATTACAAGCTTTTATTTAGTTTCACCTGTCCCGTTGTCTGTAATCAAATCTTGCAAGTAAAATTTGATCCACTTCCCGGTTTCCGATTGAGCTGAAATTTTGCATGCACGTATAAATAGGATGACAATGCAATATTATTATGACATAGAGCTGATCTGATGATGGAGCTGGAAGGTGGCCATAGGAACTCAGTCATTAAACGACGCAACCTCATCGAGTTTGGGCTCGTTTAATTCGTCTTAATTAGTACTTTGACAATAGATGGTATCCAGGGTCTGATGATGGAGCTGGAAGGTGGCCCATAGGAACTCCATAATTAAACGAAGCAACCCCATCGAGTTTGGGCTAGTTTCATTTGTTTTGACGAGTACTTTGATACTAGATGTCCGACCCCAAAGTCGAGTTAAGTCTTTAGCAGGTCTTCAAATCGAAGAACTTGACTGCTCGAAGTTGACTTCGAAGAAACCTTTTAATGTTGATGCATTAAAAGAAATGGATAGAATGAGAAGCGTTACAAATAAATAACTGGTGATTACATAACTAATTTAATTATTATTTTACCTTACTACAAATATGTAAAAAAATAAATACATATATAAATAAATAAAATACATAAACTTTAAGTGCTCAAAGCAGCACATATTATGTGAACGTACTACGGACTACATAACGGAAAAACGCTACTACGTGCTACGAACTACGTCGTAGTAAATCTCGATTTAAAAATACTAAAAAGTTAAAAATAAAAATAAAGAAAAAAAAACTTTTTTAAAAACAAGCTTTTATTAAAAATGAACTAAAAAGTTTAAAATAAATTAACTCCAATAACAAATATATCACTTTATAAGTTCATTGTAACTTTTAACGATAATTAAGCTTCTTCGTCTGCGACAAAATAATTACATACCGTACATAATTATATATTTTTAACATTAAAACCTTCAATTGTTAAACCTTCCCGTTTTTATCACAGTCCTAATTTCATAAATAAAAGCGTGTTACATTTTGATGGTAGGATTAAGAACATTTAGCACCTTCTTTTCCTCTCGCTATCACAAACTACCTATCTATGTGCAGCACATTGCACATAGATACATATCTATGTGCAGCACATTGCACATAGATAGGTAGTTTGTAGGTAATATATGAGTTGTTATTGACAGTGTAATTTACGAAATTGTCCAAATGAGAGAAAAAGTTGGGAGGGGAGTAAGATTGTATGAACATAAAAATGTTCGTGACTAATGAAGCTGAAAGGCAGGTAGGTAGTATAGAGGTAGGTAAGAGATACGTCTAGGTGACTACGAACGTATACAAGGTAACATTTAATTAGCTGACCATATTTTGGGGAATGATAGTTATAATTATGAACAACTTTCCCCAAGAAACATATGGTCGCAAATGGAAAAAATAAATGTCCCTCAGTACATCGACCCGATCAGCTGATAACAACTTACTATGGGGGACCCAAAATTTTATTTCGTTTGTGACCATATGTTTCTTGGTGAAAGTTGTTCATAATGTCACCGTGTATAGAGACAGGGCCATATAAAGAATGTACAAAGACGAAATTAAAAGTGAAGTAATCAGAAACGAGTTTCTTCTGACATTTTCGGAGTTGCGTGGTTATCAGATAAATAGATAAATGTTATAAAATCTTAGTACCTAGGCAACCTTTTGTGTTCGACTCGCGCCTGGCTATGTTTACACGTCTCCACGCGGGTGAAGCCGCGGGCAACGGTTTTGCACGGCGAGTCCTCATCCGATCGTATTGTCGTAGACGACCTCTTTGCTAGCCTCTTCGGAACTCTTGAGCTCTCCAAACCTCCTACGCCTACGACATGATGACAATAAACTGTTAAAAACCCGTGATTTACAATGATTTGGCATTTACATACGCATCACGCAATTTACTTTAGCCGGATTTAACTTTGTCTGCTTAAGTCTAACCTACCACTACTGCTACGAGTGAAAGAGTCGTAATTGTTTAGAAGCATTGTACGTTCAAGTACTGTATAGTACCTATTATAGTATCTTTTGCTTCAAGCAGGCTAAGCCGGGTACTATTTAGAGAGCGGTCTGTAACTGTAACAGAGCAGATACAGTAACATTGTGGCGTCAACTATCAGGCGATTCCACATACTAACATAGAATATGGATGTCATCACAGATCGCAGAAACAATTGACAATCGTTGCTGCATCGCGTAAGAGAAGATTCTTCGATTACTAACTATATATAGAACGTCCGAGCATAAGCTGTTGGACCGATGGTCCCCAGACGTAGCAACCTAGAGCGAGGAGATCTCCCTTTTAAGGATTAAATATTCACAGCGGATGCAGCCACCGGACCTCTTCATATGGTGTCTATATCGATAGAGCTCATCGCTTCAACATGGTCCTAATGTGTACGCCACACTATCTTGTTTAAAAGCTTTTATTTAGTACAACGGCCTCTGTGGCGCTGCCGGTAGAGGCTCTGCCTACCATGCGAGAGGTCGCGGGTTCGTCCCCGGCTGGGGATAAAAGAAAAAATAAAGTGTGCTTTAGACCACACAACTGAAGTAAAACTCTTTAGCTCTAATGCTTCGAAAATACATCTCCTGCACTGTGTCTGGCTATGAGAGGAAGAGAGAAAGAAAATGTGCGAGCACCTCTCGTTCGCCTCGCCCGATCACACTTTTCTTAACGTCATGCATTCGCCAGCTTACTCCCCAAGCGTGCGTATAGAAGTTTTACTTAAAAAAAAACAGGTTGGATATTTATGTTTGTGATGGCGCTGTTTCTGGTTCCCACGACACATGGTATCCTAGTGTAGGGCCAGAAGCAATGTATGTGCCTGTATGGAAATGTTTATGTTTAGTTTCACCTGTCCCGGGCTCTCTCCGTCTTTCTCTGTCTGTAATACATAGTAATAAATTTTGCAAGTTTAATTTGACCAACTTTTCGTTTACAATTTAGCAGATTGTGCTTAAATTTTTCATTTTGCAATCGGATGACAGTGCAATATTTTTATGACATGGAGCTTTTCTGATGATGGAGCAAGAAGTTGGCGATGGGAACTCTGTAATAAAACGACGCAACCCCATAGATTTGAGCTCGTAGTTTTTATTTTGACAAGTACTCTCTGGTCGTAGATTATTTCTTACTTTTTAGGGCTATTTAATAGTAGTATATGTGACTGATACGTAATGGAGGGTTTTAAAACTGGAGCGTGGGATTATGAAACGAGCCGAAGGCGAGACTTGCTTCCTATTTCAGTGACGTCGGCCTGCAGCCGCACGATGTCCTTCAGCAGCCGAGTGACGACGACGTGGTCGAGTGACGACGACGTGGTCAAATGTCACCGGCGGCAGCTTGTTGAGGTCCCGGGCCACGTAGGTTGGGACGTCATTCGTTCGGTCTCCTTGAACACCCGGAAGGTGTCCTGGAGATCCTTCTTTCCGCTCGCGTTCGTCCGCGCCACGAGGAGCACGGTGGTGACGACAGTCTCATGCAGCACTTTCTTGGCGGCGGCGATCTCAACCTCCTTGAAGCTGGTCGAGCAGATTTGCTCCAGGGAGAGCTTGTCCATTACGTCCAGCTTCTGTTGTTTGAAGGCGAGCAGCTTGTTCACCAAGATGGTGTCCGCGCGCTTGGCCGGAACAGCCATGGCGGTATCGATATTGCAAAAACTAGGTCGACGCTGAGTTACGGGACAGTTGTATAGTTTCGACCGTCGCGCACGCGGATCTCCGATTCGCCGTCCCGCTGCAGTTCACCCGCCGCTTCGTGCGATGCTGTTCACGATACCCACGCCGCGAGCCCACCGCTGGGTGAAACCCACACGTCGCCACAAGCCGCACTGCCCCGTCGGGCAAGCCTGCGGCTTGCATCGGCGTCGGACTTCTCGACGCGAAATTAGTGGAGCAGGCGAAAATGCAGCCTTTGGTGCTGCCACCAACTCGCGGGACGAGGCGCGTCTCCGAGGAGATGGAAAACGAGTCCAGCTTACGGACTCGCCGACCCCGCCACCGACGAAACAGCCGCCGCCGAGGAAGATAGGCCTGGATATACAATCCAATCAATTATTCACGCACAAATTTAAACAATTCCTACTTAAGAAGGCGTACTACTCAGTAAGCGAATACCTTGCGGAAGCAAATGTGTCATAATCCCAAAAATAACAATAATTATAACTATTAATAAGTTAAATTAATTTATTGAATTTACAATGTTGACATGATTGAAATATACTACTTATAAATTTTATATACATTGGGTATGTAGATTTAAATAATTAATTAACTACTATTGTTCGATTCAAAATCGATATTCGATCGATGGTTTTCGGAACGCCATTTTGAATTTGACGTTGCTGCCAACCTTGCAGTTTTTGACAACTGAGAGACGAAAGCCTCGCAATGTAACGCGTATTGATTTGGGTATTGAAATTAAATCGTAAGCCATCTGGAATTGTATTCGGGTTCCCCTCAGGATTGTCTATATAGCTGAGTGTGTTGTGGTTCCCCGAACCAGATAAAGTTCGCAATTACGTGGCCGATTGGATTTTCCCACGTAACATAACCTGTGTCGGAACACTGTGCTGGCCTGCCAGTCATACCTGGTTGGCTGAAGAACCTGTCTACCAAGAAGAGCCTAGGGTGCACCCGGGCCTTGCAGAGAGACAGGAGGTTGACGGGACCGAAGCACAGACCAGGTTAGATCGACTCCATAATTACTAGCTCGGTGAATCGCCGACGTTCACACTTCTTGGCATCTGATCGCTACGCTACCTCGTAGCTGATGGGCCCCTGCGAGGTCATTAGGTGCCGAGAAGCCTGAACATTTTGGTAGCAAGAGCGTGGTTTCCTGAGATTTGCAGCCGTCAAGGGCTCCAGGAACCCACGATTTGGGACTATCAATCTGTAGGTATAGGCGGTTATTAGCTAACTTGGTGTTGTTCCTGTATCCACATAGATTGGTAGTATTGTAAGCTATAAGTCTATTGCTGGTAGTAGACAGACAGATATTACAGTTTTCCCTAAATGACCAGTTGTACTGAGATGTGACTCAGAATAGTAGGTACTCAACTTAGGTACATTGTAGGTGAATTGAAATTTGCATTGAAGTACCAGTTAGTCAATCTATTAGTGGTCTAGTAATGCTATTGAAGAATGTTTTGGTTAACATAAGTAGTTACATCTATTGATAGCAGGCTATTACATTGTTTTCAGTTTATAGCAATTTATAACTTGAACTAATATTGACTATCTGTGTGTGTTATAATGATATAGGGAAACTAAATTGTATTACAGAATTTATATAGATATAAAACTCGGTTCCTATTGTTTAAGGAAAACAGCATTGTTTAAGTTGTGGTTTAGGGTTCCCTCGTTTGGGTTGTAGACTGGAGGGTCCAATATAATTGAGTTACTGCAAATTGTGAGTAAGTATCGTTCCGATCATGTCGTTATCTGAAATCCAGAAGGGTGTTTCTAAGGAATTCAGATGGTTTTCCTCCGCACACGGTCTGATAGACCGTTTAGATAGGCATGATGTGGTATTGGAGCGGTCTATGGACGTTAAGGAACGTTACAACAGGGTGCTCGAATTGTCCGCGCAGGCGGAATCAGTTGATGGTTGCGCACCTGACAGGCTGTCACGGTTGCTAGGGGATGTCGACCAATGTATGGAGATGGCAGCTGCTATCACGCAGAAGGCTGCGGACATACGTAGACAGCGCGAGTCCAGCCATGGTGGTGACATTGAAGCACCTCTGCCGCTTCAGGGTTCAGGGTCCAGGTTACCGGCCATAACTATGCCTACTTTTGACGGAGTGTCCGGTGAATGGATGAGCTTCATCAATCTGTTCGACAGTTTGGTGCACATGCGATCGGACATTACCAAGTCTGTCAAGATGGCTCAGCTGGTGGCAGCATTGAGGGGTGAGCCTAGGGAGCTGGTCGCTCATTTGACAGTTACGGAGGGTAACTATGAAACAGCCAGACAATTGTTGGTCAGACGTTACCATAACAAACGGAGGTTGGCCGATGCCCAACTGAACCGTTTGTTTAGTATCCCGGTTGTGAACAAGGTCGGGGCCATACAGACGGAGGTTTTGAACCCGTTGTTGTCCGTCACCAAGGCTCTAGAGAATCTTGGACTTCCGGTTGGTGAATGGTCGTACCTACTGCTGTACATTGTACTTTCCCGCCTACCCGCTGACGTGCAGACTCGTTTCGAACAGTCTCACGGGAGGTCGGCCGAGGACCTGCCCGCCTTCTCCGACTTGGTCGGATTCTTGGAAGAGGAGGCTCGACGGGCAGAGAATTTGGGGTTGACGGTCACCCATCCTTCGGAGCCACAGAGAGCTGCCGGGAGCGCTGTGAGTAGGGGCCCTCCGACGAGGAAGGACCGCACCAACCGGCAGTCGTATGGGACTGTGAGTGCATTGACCCCACATAGTGAGACCTGCCCATGTTGTAGGCAGATTGGCCATGCTGTGGCCAATTGCAATAAGTTCGGGGAACTTAGGGTTCAGGGACGGCGCCGGATGGCCAAGCAGCGGAGCTGGTGTTTCCTGTGCCTCGGGCCACACATGGCTAGGTACTGCACGCGCACAAAAATGTGCGGATATTGTGGTGGGGCCCACAACAATCTGTTGTGCATAAACCGGTCCGGCCAACAGCCTCCACAGGGCCGTATCCAGGGTGACACGGCATGGGGCCCTGAGAATTCGTTTGCGACTCGGAGCGCAACTCAGGAGCCAACGTCCCCACGTCCACAGGGCCGTACCCAGGGTGATACGGAATGGGGCCCTGAGAATTCGTTTGCGACTTGGAGCGCAACTCAGGGGCCAACGTCCCCACGTGCACAGGGTAGTACTAGGGTGCGGGGCCGCACTCAGGGTCATCACATGGGGGGCCCTGAGTTTTCGGTTGCGACTCAGCATCCGACTCAGCGGGCAATGGGGCCACAAGCACGCAGCCACCCAGGGGTGCAGGGCCGCACTCAGGGTCATCACATGGGGGGCCCTGAGTTTTCGGTTGCGACTCAGCATCCGACTCAGCGGGACATTGGGTATGTTGAGCAGGCCGTAACGGGCGGGTGGCATGGGACACCTTCGAGCTATGCGGATGCGGTTCGGACGCCGCCTCAGTTGTCGCCCCGCTCGTCGCCTCGTCCTCGTCGGTCGCATGTGATGTCCCCCCCGCTCATGGAGCGGCCACGGTTGAATCCACGCCCACCCCCCTTCGGGGGGCGTCGTAGGGTGGCAATGGAACCGGCGCGTGGGCCATTTGTACAATGGGACCCTCTGGCGTATAGCTGCCTACCTGATCGGTTACAGGCACAGTGGGGCCCCGGGGGCCCTCGCTAGGAATTTGCGGCCCAACAATTTGTTGCCCCCCAACCGGAGACGGTGGTGTTACCGATCGCCTCTGTGCTTGTTTGGGATTTGGCGGGCAACCCAACATACGTTCGCGCCCTATTAGATTCTGGAGCTCAGGGCTGCATTGTATCGAATGATTTAGCAAAATGGTTGGGCCTCAATATAAATAATGTATCGCTGCCGAGGAAATTGGTCCCTGCTGGGGATTACAGGGCAACCCTTCACGGGTTTTGTGATGCCTCTGAACGAGGGTTTGCGGCAGCGGTTTATTTGCGAACCGTCACCTCCACCGGGGAGGTCGACGTGCGTTTGGTTTTGGCAAAAAGCAAGGTAGCGCCTATTCGGACAAGGATGACGATTCCAAAACTGGAACTGTCCGGGGCTGCTCTTTTGACCAAACTTTTGAATCACACTCTAACAGTGTTGCGTGGGTCAGTGGTTTTGGAGGATACGGTGTACGCGTGGACGGACAGCCAGATTGTTTTGTGCTGGCTGAAGGCTTCGGTCCATAACTTAGAGGTTTTTGTTGCGAACCGTGTCTCCCAGATTGTGTCGTCTGAGGTCCCACTGACCTGGAGACATGTACCAGGAGAATTGAACCCGTCTGATTGTGCATCCAGGGGATGTCGGGCTCCTGAACTCGTTAGACACCATTTGTGGTGGGGACCACCCTGGCTTGCCAGGAGAGAATCGGACTGGCCCCACAGCCATGTAGTAGTATCTTCGGATCATGGCCCCAGAGCGGCCGTGCATGTTACCCAGAAGGCTGAGGACCCTGACGCCGGGTTTCTGCTGGACCGGTATAGCTCACTTGACAAGTTGATAAACGTGTCCACTTGGATTAGGAGATTCGCTCGAAATTGTCTTACTCCTCGCGATCAGCGAACGTTGAACCCTATTCTGACTCCGGCAGAGCGAAACGAGTCGCTACTGAATTTGGTCCGGTTGGTACAGTCCTCGAAGTTTGGGGCAGAATTGGAGATTATACGAAGTGGACGTTCGAAATTGAAGGGAGCCGTCGCGCGTCTCAACCCCTTTGTTGATTCGACCGGGTTACTTCGGGTAGGAGGAAGATTGCGCAATGCGAATCTGTCGTATTCGGCTCGTCACCCACTTCTGCTCCCCAAGGGGGGACAGTTAGTTGAATTGCTGGTGACTGATCGTCATATTAAAAACGCGCATGCCGGCTGTAACGCGTTGTTGGCCACGCTCCAGCGGGAGTTTTGGATCTTATCGGCCCGCCGTGTCATACGGAACATCGTGTTTCGGTGCATGCCTTGTTATCGACTTAAGGCTGCCACGATGCAACCTCTCATGGGGGACTTGCCCCCTGATCGTGTGAATGAGGTCAGACCGTTTTCAGGTGTTGGTACGGATTTTGCCGGACCGTTTATGGTGAAGAGTTCACGATTGCGTACCGCTAAGCAATACAAGGCGTACCTATGTGTGTTTGTTTGTTTATCCACCAAGGCGGTACATCTCGAGCTCGTTGCTGATCTCTCGACAGAGGCTTTCATTGCTTGTTTGGATAGGTTTGTTTCTCGAAGGGGACTTCCAACTTTGATCCGCTCTGATAACGGCACTAACTACGTCGGTGCGGAACGATACTTACGAGAGATAGACAACTTTTTGAATGTAAATAAAGTGGATATTGGAACGGCCCTCTCCCGTCGGGGTATACAGTGGACCTTCAGCCCACCGAGTTGCCCCCACTGGGGTGGGATTTTTGAGGCCGTAGTTAAGTCAGCTAAGACGCACTTGGGGCGTATAGTAGGTCAGACCGCGCTGACTTTTGAGGAGCTCGCGACATTGTTTTGTAAGATCGAGGCCGTTCTCAATTCGCGACCGTTGTGTCCGCTCAGCTCGGATCCAAATGACCTGGAGGCTCTGACCCCAGGCCATTTCTTGATAGGACAGCCACTTAACGCGTTGCCCGAGCACCCCTTCGAGGGAGTGAAATTGTATCGGTTGTCAAGGTATCAGATGTTGCAGCAGTTTACTCAGTATTTCTGGAAGCGTTGGTCGCTCGAGTATCTGCATATCTTACAACAGCGCCTTAAGTGGACTGACAAAACCAGCCCCCCTAGTGTTGGTGACCTCGTTCTGGTTAAGGATGCTAACCTACCGCCACTACGTTGGCGCAGGGGGCGCATTGTTAACTTGTTCCCTGGCAAGGACGGGACCCCCCGGTCTGCGGAGGTTCTAGTAGGAGGCTCGGTTCTAAAACGAGCGGTAGCAACGTTGTCTCGGCTGCCCGTAGATTAGGGGACAGGTGGGTGCCTGTCCGGGCGGGTGATTGTTCGATTCAAAATCGATATTCGATCGATGGTTTTCGGAACGGCCATTTTGAATTTGACGTTGCTACCAACCTTGCAGTTTTTGACAACTGACAGACGAAAAGCCCTCGCAATGTAACGCGTATTGGTATAGGGTATTGTAATTAAATCGCAAGCCATCTGGAATTGTATTCGGGGTTCCCTCAGGATTGTCTAGATAGCTGAGTGTGTTGTGATTCCCCGAACCAGATAAAGTTCGCATTTACGTGGCCGATTGGTTTTTCCCACGTAACATAACCTGTGTTGGAACACTGTGCTCGTCGAAGCTGGCCTGCCAGCCATACCTGGTTGGCTGAAGAACCTGTCTACCAAGAAGAGCCTAGGGTGCACCCGGGCCTTGCAGAGAGACAGGAGTTTGACGGGAACGAAGCACAGACCAGGTTAGATCGACTCCATAAGTATTAGCTCGGTGAATCGCCGACGTTCACACTTCTTGGCATCTGATCGCTACGCTACCTCGTAGCTGATGGGCCCCTGCGAGGTCATTAGGTGCCGAGAGGCCTGAACAACTATTATACACTCGGCGCCACGAATAAAGAGCTCTCGGAGAAACTGGCGGGGATTACTGCGCATGTGTACAGTCGCGGCATAATTCCGAAGTGCGTTTTTAGGGTTAGTGTGAAGGAATGAGTGTTCAGGACTTTCTTCACTTCTATTTTTTCTCTGTTTGATATTTTGTTGATTGGGATATTAGCCGATGTAAATAATGGACTTTGTGTCAAATAAACTATAGGTACTCTCTATTGACAACATTTGTTAACGTCAAGGTTGAAACCTATATATAAATAACCCCCTAGCATAGAATGCCCCTAGTCACTAGGGCCCAGTGAATATAGATACTTGTAGTAATAGTCCTGCACACTCTTTTCTTCCCGCTGACTAATAATTTGTAACAATTAAACCACAATTAAGTTTTTAACACAAAAAATATTATTCATCTGACAGTAATGATATTCCTTCCATTAAATCATCCTGCGATAAGGAACAAGGCTGCTGTTGGATGCTGGAGGCACTCGTAGAAGGCACTTGTTCATCGTCATTGGAAGATTCGCCATCCACATCTCCATTATCGTCACTGTCTGTACTGTCATCACTATCATCACTAACCCTTATAATGAATTGTTCTGTCATTAGATCCACGACGTGGTCGCTTTTAGTATATTCTTCTTCTACTGCTTTCACCTTGTTACACAACACCTCCCATTCTCGTGCTCCCATTAAATTTACCTTTTCCTTTATAAGCCCAATAACAATATTGAGATTCCCCTTCACATTTTTACTGCCTACATATTGTTTTATTGTAGACCAGGCCATCTCTATTGGGTTTAAGTCTGGATGATATGGTGGTAGTCTTAACACATTGTGGTTTTGTTCGGCCATTATTTTATCGATAGAAAATGACTTGAAATTTTCTTTATGGCCTTTAATTAATTTATACAATTCCGGTTTTAAAAATTTTGCATCAAATACTATACCTTTCTCAGACAGCCATGCTTGCATTTCGGCTTTTTTTGAATTAGATGTGGGTGCGAGGTCATATTGCTTATTATGATAGGAAGCGTTATCAACTACCACGACAGAACCAGGAGGTAAATTTGGAATTAATTGTGTTTGCAGCCATTTTTCATAGTTTTCGAAGTTCATATTGTCGTGGTAGTCACCTGATTTAGAACCCGCTTTAAAAGTAAGCAACGCATTTGGGACGAAGCCTGTTTCAGATCCAGCATGTACGATTACCACACGTTGGCCTTTTGATATAGGCTGTTTAAGTCCTTTTGTAGAGCCATCCGACCAGGCCTTTGGAATCGAGTGACTTGAATCTACATATGACTCGTCTGTATATATTATGGGTCGCCCCTCTTGGCGGTATTGTTTAATCTTTTTCAGATATTCAATCCGTTTCAGGCGTAAATTTGAAGATTCAATTAGAACCTTTCGGTTATTTTCAGTTCTTTTCCATTTAAAACCTAATGCTTTGATTATGCGTCGGAGGCTTGTTTTGGATCCATCAAAATTAATATCCTCCTGTAATTTTCTTCTCAATTTTTCAATTGTTGGAAGTTCATTATTAGTTTTGTGGTAATTGTGAATACACCTTTTTACGACACCTTGGTCAAAATTATCTAATAAGGTCACTGGTTTTTGTCGCGGTCTTTTTTTACGAGGGGTTCGAAAGACTGCAAGTAACTCTGAATTGTGTGCTTCTTTCGAAAGCCTTTTTACAGTTGCAACAGACGTTTTGGTAGCAGTTGCTGTTCTTTTCTGACCCTGGTTTAGGACATTAATAATGCCTTGCAATTTTAAGCTAGTTGTATTCATAGCTTGTCCAAATTCTTCGCGATTTTGCTCCAAGTTATGGCAAATTTCGGTTAATATGTTTTGGTCTGTAACACTTATTGACCTGTTTCTAACTTCATTTAAATTTTGAATTGTGGCTTCTAACAAGTTTTGTAGTGTGATGGAATAGGTGGCTGATGTGGTCTTCGCCAGTTTTAAATCAGCAACGATTTCATCAGACTCTTTTTTGATATAACAGTTCACATCGTAAACCATTTTTCTAGCTTGCCTAGTCAGTACTTTATTTTTCGGCATTTTCGACCGGGGCGAAAGATAACGTTGGGTAATATTGTATGCGACTGTACTCAAGAAGCTTCGAGACGTGCTTTCGGTACGGGCATCGGGAAGCGACTGATCAACGAATCAGGTGCCGGCGCTGACTACCGCCCCCGTTGCTCCTCACTTCCCCGCGCCAAACACTTGTGAAAAGTGACTACTGCGCATTCAAGGACAAAGCTCTTTAGTCGTGGCGCCGAGTATACTAGTTCTATAATTAAAGTGTAATGAATGACCTGTAACTTATGTTATCAAATAAATGATATGATATGATATGATATGACATGCCGTCGCTGGGCACGCTTCAGGCACCCGCCCCCGCCCCTGGACCGTCCGCCGCCGCGAGTGACATTGACAGTGCTTCAACACTGGCAAAGACAGGTATGAGTGTTCCTCATAATAAGTGCTCTTCAGTGTCGTTTGCCGCGGTGGCCGCGACCGCAATTATCGCGTCCCGGGCGCGTTGGTGAGCGCCACAGTGCCGGCCTTCTTGTTCCGCACCTCCTGGCGGAACACCGGGCACGTCTCGTTGTTCTCCGTGTGTGACCCACCGCAGTTGGCGCACGACGGGGGCTGGTCTTTCGGTTGGGGACACTGCCGCGCCGCTGTGGCGCAGCGCCTCCCGTCCGGGCGGCGTTGGCGGTGGCGATCGCGGCTGCGGTCTGAGCATCATGACCCTGAATCCCCACGCCCCAGAAGGGGTGCGTGAGAAGACCCAGACGACGCTACGGGACATTGTTGCGGACTTTCCTAGGAAGCATTCGCACGTGGGGGTGTCGCAGTTGCAACTGATAAATGAAATCCCATCAAAAACATCCTGTAAAAAATACCAAGTCTCGCAGCTCTGTGATTCTACCGTAAAAAGTTGTGAGATCCATGTTATACCAAGTCGGTTAACTGATTTAGTCCCTACTTAAGGGGCCTTCTGTCTTAAGTTAATACGTAAGATATTTTCATATCTATATTCAAATCTTTTACTTTTTAAATAAAAATATCGACTTGGCCATCGCATGCTTAGTTTGTTTAGTCCTTTACAACCAGGGTCTGCTGGAAGAAATCTCTATTTAGAGATAAGCTGACCTTGGTACATGTTATTTCTGTTTTTATGTCCTGTCATGTATCGTGTAATAAATATATACAAATACGTTATCTATCACACAGAACTAAGAGCCAGAAACCTGGTTTTTCATCAAATTCCTTCCGAATGCATAAAGAAGTGAAAGGTACTGGAATTTAATGGACTGAAAATAACTAGAGCATTAGTAATTTTGTTGCACTAGTCTTCCATTTTCTATTGTTGCCGCTTGTTAAAGGTATACATATATTAGTTTTGGAACCAAGTTTTAATCGTGTAGAACGCAATTATACTCTAAACAACCTAATATAATGTAGATATGATTTCGAAGATACATTGTGCCTTCATGCGATGGCCAAGTCGATATTTTTATTTAAAAAGTAAAAGATTTGAATATAGATATGAAAATATCTTACGTATTAACTTAAGACAGAAGGCCCCTTAAGTAGGGACTAAATCAGTTAACCGACTTGGTATAACATGGATCTCACAACTTTTTACGGTAGAATCACAGAGCTGCGAGACTTGGTATTTTTTACAGGATGTTTTTGATGGGATCTCACTTCTTTTTGTAAAGTTCTACTTTTTAAAATTTGGTACCTTTGGTACTTTTACAATAACAATAAAAAACATAAAACCTGTCTTATGATTATTTCTTATGTTTGTAGGTAGTCTTTCTCTTTTTCTTTTCTGGTATTACTTCTTGAGCTTCAGCTACAGTTTTTCTCAAAGCCCACTCCCTGTCACGATGTGTTTTTCTCTGAGGCTTTGATGTTAAAATTTTTGACAAATCTGGGCGGTAAATGCTTCTCAATCTGTTGTATTCACAAATTGATGATTCCTGAGCTTTAAAACTTCCGAAATCGACATTAATTAGATGTAAACCGCCCAGACTTGTTACTCTCGAAAGTGCCACGTAAGCTTGACCGAATGTGAACACTGCAGAACTATATCCATCAGCGCATTATTTAGACTTAGGCCCTGACTTTTGTGGATGGTTATAGCATAGGCTATACATATGGGAAATTGTTCGCGATGAACATATGACCTATTAATAATTTCAAATTTAGTTTTGACCGGACTAAGCTCGTAAATTTCATGATCATTATTAAACTGAATGCATATTTTCTTAATTATTTTTGGATCATCTGGATCAATCTTAACTCTTCGCACTATACCGATAGAACCATTGACCAAACCGAGACTTACGTCAATATTTCGCCTTAACATGACTTTTGCTCCTATTTTTATAATTATGTTCTCTTCCAGGCCTGCAGTCATAGACGCATCGTCTTCATATTTCTTTATGCATTCACGAGCTCTTTTTGTTAGGTATCTGGGACAATCTATGCTATCTATAGCTGTAAGTATTATTTCAGGATATGGGAGAGACCTGTTTGTCTTCGTAGTCTGAGAATCGGCTAACATCTATTTTTCATACCCCTAAGTGTTATAATTATTTATATGGCAAAACAGCGTTTGCCGGGTCAGCTAGTAATATATAATTTAAGCATAATGGTAACCAAAGGAAACGAGGGATGTATGCCTGGACCGTGGTAAGTGGTGGTCCCTGGTGGATGTACGTATCCCTCTTCTAGGAAACAGGCGTGATATTATGTATGTATTACATAATATGTTTATAGAATCTTGTTTGTAAAGGCATATTTTCCTAGGGGCATTCAATGATTCATAAACTGCAAATGTAACTTTGTAATCCTATACATTTTATATAAGATTACAAAGTTATTGATGCAGATGGGTTTTCTGGAAAACTATACATAAGCTTGAAATGTTTAAGTTTTCCCTTGATAAGAATACTAATTACTATTTATATCCCAAATTTGAAGGTTCTATGTCTGCTAGAAGTGCCTGGGAGTTTTGATGATCGGTCAGTCAGTCAGTGACAAAATGAGGAAACTTTGACATGTTACAATTCTTAAACTACTGGTTCAAATTGAATAAAAAATTTAATATATCGTGTTGATATAAGGCCTAATTAGTAACAGAAAAATCAGGCTTCTTGTTTTATCCACAACGAAGTTTTAGGGGGGTCGAATATGGCCTGAATTGCTTCGAGAAAAGGATGGTACGGCTGTGCTTGCTCGACTTGGTGGTGCACTGCCGTGCACCCAGATAAAAACAACGTAATTTTCCGCCACACATTATTATTATTTTTACATCTTTTGCTTCAAACGACTTTCTATTCTTAGCAAATATTGTTTGTTTAGTCATCGGATTTACACATACGTGCAAATTTCAGCTCAATGCGAAACCAAGAAGACAGACAGATGTACAGAACCCGATACAGGTGAAACTAAGTAAAAGCTTTTAAAAAAGGTCCAGACAAAAAACGGATGTGGCTACATCTAGGCTAGTATATTTTAGTTAGTTTGCGCCCCGGTTTAGACTCGCGAAGGTTAGTAATTATTCCAAGGGTCAGTGCATTCTCTACTACAATAAGATACCTCTGGAGATTTTGAAATTGCCATTTGAGCAATTTAAAAAGCATGATATAGAATTTATCGAAAAAGGGATATTACAATGTTCAAGATTACTTTTGATGATGATGGGACTGTATGGGGTTAATCTAGCTCAACACAGACCTTGCTGTTAATAATTGTGTAATTTTTTTATTATTGCTTATTAATCATAATAATAAAATATATATATATATATAAGTTAAGCACAAGCAATTTTTAAAAGAGATCTTAAAATCAATCTTTGGGAGTTTCTACGCCCTTCTTCTCCCACAGTGGTACAATGTAGAGAAGAGAGTGGCCAGAAATGACGTTTGCTAAGTACATATATATGTAAATATCTACAGTAATAAAGTACGTTGACTTTGACTTTGTCCACTATGCGACAGAAGGTTCATTCATCGCTCGTGGCAGGTACACTATGATTCTGGTAAGGCTTTAGAGATGTCGATCTGTGTGTCATTGTTATTGAATCGTACATTATCATATCATCGTTATTACAATACGATTATTTTTCTTTTCAGCTCGACACTTCTCGGTTTTAGTTGCTGAAATTTGTATTTAACATAGACATAATAAATTCCTAGACATTGCTCACGACGCAGCACATGAACAAGACAAATGGTAACTGATTTAAACTACGGTTTATGAGATGATATTTGCCAGGCTTGACACGGAGTAAGTAAGTAAAGCAAAGAGTTTCATTTATCCATGGGTATTTAAAAACATTATACCCAAATAAAGTGTATTTTTCTTATCAGCTCTCCATAGATCTACTCAAGCATTGGCAATCATAATTCAATCGCCTTAGTACTATCCATATTGTGCTACTTCATCGTCCTCTTAGCGGCCTTAACCTTTAGTAGCCCTTTTTGTCATCTGTCTCTCGGCAAATTTTGTATTAATAGCGTGTGGCAGAATCACAATATAAAACCTCCTCTTTTCAATAGCATTAAACCGATAATTTCAACATCAGACGGAAGGCAATGTCCGTCTGTTTGTCAGTCTAGCGGGCGGTCGTCTCGATGATATCATAGATACTCTAATAATCAAACCCACGCTTCTAATCCGACCGACATATCCTTCTTATTAAAAACTAAAAGCTTAACGTTGCTTCAGTACTATCATTTTAACTTTACCTCTCGACACTTCTCGGTATTAATCGCTGAAAGTGATCAAGATATCCTGGAAACTTATTTGGCATAGAGGTGTACCCACACATCTCTATGCCAAATTTCAGCCTAGGTATCATGAGTTAATTGGTTTACGATTAAAAAAACAAAAAGCCGAGAAGTGTCGAGCGGTAAAGTTAAAATAACCGTGCTGTACATACCTTCTTGTATCTGTGGTAAAGTTGGCCACACAGATTCGTGGAAAGTTTGAGTTTGCTGGAAATTAGTATAAGCATTAGGTCAACATTAATTAAGAGACAGTAAGAGGTATTCTAAACTCCAAAAGTATGTTCCATCAGGAGACTGAAAATACTTTTGAAGTGTCGTACTACGCTACATCGCTTTTTTCAAAACGTATAATCTCGAATAGGTCTTCAGTTTCGCAGTCAGGTTCTCACATGTCTGGTGAGTCAAACCTTCGCAATTTGCATTCGAGAGCCCCTCAGGGTCGCGGGCCGGCAAACAACCAAACACCGAGGTTTATGGCAGGTATCGGTGCGGAGATCCTGGACAGATAGCACTGCTCAGGCCCAGATTGCATTCCTAAACTGGTTGCGCAGGCGCGCCAAAAAGTTGAATACAAACGTCGTTATCCCCTTTCATTCTGTCAGACCGATATACGCATTTTTTGGGTATACAGTGCCGGACTTAAGAATCTGTAAAACGTGTAGGGATTTCAAATGGGGAAGAGAAAAGATCCATCGATGTGGGCGAGCGGTGAGCGTGATGATGATGACAGCATTTACAGTCGTTTTTCAGAGTAAAGGAAAGTTATAAAATGACCCTATTTAATCCTAATTTACCAGTTTCCAAATCGCTTCATCAAACCAGTTCGACCCTGGGTGCAAATAATTTCGGTAATCAGGTTTGCGAACGATGTTGTCGGAAATCGATTCATTTATTTGAACGAAGAGTCAAGCACCGGAATATTGGTTGCCGAATTGGGATATTGTGTGAAATACCCACGATGAATCAGTGTTGGGGGTCTGGCGCCTCCTTTATTGACCTACAGATTTGTAACTCTTTTTATCACCCATGACACATTTAAAAGGTCCAATATACATATTTAACTGTGGCATCCCAATTAACTTTTATGTAGCTTATACAAGCTAATGTGGTGCGCTGTCTGTGTAACTTGACACTCACATATAAATAACCTTTATTTTAGGTTGGTATCTGATTTGATAGGACAGTATCATAGAGCATTCCGTATCACGTAAAACTACTCCATTTTTGCAAAAAACAGCGTTCCCGTGCGACAGACAGGCGGAAGGAAGTAGTTGGTCGGTTCCGATTGCTCGCGCTAATTTGCGCCATTCGACGTTCTCTGTGCACCCGGGCTGGTGACGTCATTACGGCGCTCTCAGGTTAAGGTATATCAGCGAGCTGCGCAGATAATGTGACCGGATTGTACTGGCCTGGCCGACAATACCGAGTAATTGCCGGTTAGAGCTGGAAGTGTCGCTGGCGACCGGAACAGTTCCGGCCCTCTATGCTACTAAGCACAAGCCTCACACAACCCTATCGCAGGCTCGCGCTATCTCTCTCTCTCCCGACTCGATGAAACGTGACTTCCGAGCCTGCGATAGGCTTGTGTGAGGCTTGTGGTTAGTAGCATCGGGGCCCCGGAGTGATGAAGTTACTATGCTCTCGATGCTCTAAACTAGCCACCTAAGTTACTATACATATACGTGTAGAATCTACTTAGGCCCGAATTAATAAACCACTCTATTGAACTCTGATCGGAGAGCTATCTCAAGCGCGTGAAAATGACCGATTTGATATGGTGAAACCATAATTGTGACATAGCTGAGACAGCTCTCAGAGCTGAAAGAGATGTATTATTAACCTTTCGAGCCCTGGACCAGAGGCATCGAGATTTTAACCTCATGCCATTTTATAATCAAATTCAAAACATATAACGGCACAGTGGCACCACAGTGGCGTCACCAGGGCTTAAGGGGTAAAAGTAGGCCCATTTTAAGAGGTCATATTAAAGACATCCAATAAATTGAATGAATCGCTAAGGTCTTCAAACATCTGTGAATTAGTTTCAGTCATCGATGCATTTAATTCTGTTTGAACGATCATTATGTTGATTTTTTGTTGTTCATTGTTTATTATGTTTAGAATGATTTATCGTTCGGTATCGATCCGCTTCGTTGCAGTCGGGTGAATAAAATATTGAAGTAAATAGAGTTTTATTTACAAATTAAAACTTTTGAAAAATGTCGTGGAAAATTTAGGACGAACCAAATCTCAAAAAAACCCCTCCAGGGGGGGATTAGAATATCGTCAAAAACGCCTCACGTAATTAATGGACGCGCCCTAATAAGTTATATGTTTTGTTTTCCCCATTCAAGCGTACAAACATTACACAATCATTAATTCATGAAATTCTTCTCGTAGAATTTAGCTACTTAGGCTTACATCGAATATGCTGCCAGGTGTGTATTGCCATCGAGTCTGGCTTGTTACTCAACGAGTTGCCTCCATCTGCCATCTGTGGCATTTATTTAATTATCTACTTAGTGAAGTCTAATACCTACTTATTCAATAACTGCTGTGTTGCCCTTTAAGCTCCACTAACTCGTTTCAAAAAACCCATTAATTAGGTAAAGGCCATTCCCATATTTTGCACATATGTTTACAAAGCAAGTAAGTATAAGAAATGCTTTAACAAGTTTTGAATCAATCAGCTAACTAGGTTTTACAGATATTTTTTAATTAATCCTCAATATTCCTTTTTTGCATTCACACAATGCTCTTTCATGTTATTATTGGCTTGCTCGTACACGCGATATTTAGACGCTACTTGTGGTACATATTTATAGAGGAATTCTCACAACTACTTATCTACTATTACACCACTTCATTTAGCCCTTTGAGTTGGGTGCGACAATGCGATAGCCTAGTGTTTTTTGCCGGTCGCTCTTGCTGGAATGTATTGATGAGGCAATTACTTGCAGTCGCGGAATGGAACGATGCCCGCGCTGCCTCGGAGAGGAGGGTAGCGGAGCGGAGCGCTGCGTAAACTCGTGATGAAACTCTGCAGTGGATTGACTACCACGATTGTTATTTTAGGTGTATTTTAACGAAAAAACAATCAATTCTCAGGTACGTCTAGTATCGTATCTTATTATATGACTGTGCTTATTATATGTCTGTGCGTCTAGTGTCTTTATATAGTCTGATAGTCTGTGCGTAAGTAGAGTTTCGTTAATCTGTGGTACGTCACGGCAGTTTTCCAAAAAATATACTCATGCAGCCCTGTCTGCACAGCACATGTCATCGAAGTAGAACTCGTGCTCAGTTAGGTTGTCGTCTACAGCAGAAGATAATCTACCGCCTTTTGGGCTTTGTCTTTCGGCTATTCAGATGGACGAAGATATGAAAAAAAAAACATAATTTGCTTCGTTCGCAGTATTTCAGACAAAACATAAACGGTCAAGTGCGAGTCGGACTCGCGCACGAAGGGTTCCGTACCACCGCACTATGGTATCCAAGTTTCATGTATGGGGATTAGGTATTTTATTTCGGTAATTTTCCTGTGTGTGAGATAGCAAAATGTTGTTTACAAAGTTATTGGTGCGGCTACCTTCATGCTCCAGGTGCGTTTTGTTAATCCAAATTAAAATGATATTGTATTTTGTGAAAGATCGATACTAACATCGACCGATCGATTATACCCACTATCTGTTTGCTCATATGGTAACATCACTAAATCTTTCATTCTTACTTTCTCTTGCAAGCTTTCGTAGCGATCGGTCGTGTCCTATTGTGTAATTTCAGTATTTCAGCGCGCAGCGCTTAGGTTTTCAGTTTTTCACACTTGTACCATGTCCAAGAACAATCAGTAAACCAGTGTAATCATCAAACTATCTCCAGCGTTAAACTTCACCACATCAAACTTCAATCAGCCTTTTGGAAGGAAACACCGCCGCGTGGCGGTGGTTCATTTCAATTTCAAACGCTGAGATATTTAAAAGTTTATATGAGAACACACTAATGTTTTTATTGTTAACCTTGTGTAGATTACGTAGGTATCAAACAACATGCATATGTTGTCGATGTTTTTATCATGTCGGCTAGATTTGTGTCGAGAGGGAGCATTTTCATAGAAGTCAGTGATTCTCATGTCGGTACAAACATAAACTAAGGTCACAGTGACATTTTTTCGCATAGACTAAGAGAGGGTTTCATTAGCTACTCAGATGTACAACTCTCGTAGTTCTAAGAGTTACCATTCCAACAGAATCACTTGATAAGTCAATCAAGTGCCGAAAATCACTTGATAAGTCAATCAAGTGCCGAAAATCACTTGATAAGTCAATCAAGTGCCGAAAATAACTTGATAAGTCAATCACGTGCCGCGCGCCGGGCGACCGCGGAATCTAGGTGTTTTAGTTTTCGCGCGGGGCGGCCGTGCTTTGGAAATTTTAAGCGAAGGTGGTGGGTGGCTCACATTACCCTTGTCGACTTGCCGCCGACGATCAGATCTGGCTGGCATTGGACATTCCTGCTGCAGTCATCATCCGTGGCTTTGGAGCGGACAGAGCCAAGTGCATCATCATCCATGCAGGTTGGGGGTTCGGCATTTGGGTGTCCGGTACCTACCCCCCACCACGTCATCAGTTAGGTTACCCAGGTGGGACTTAACGATTCAACGAACATTTATGGTGGCCCATGAGGAGAACGATCTAAAGGCACAGATCGCGTCATCATCGGGTCGCGACGCCTACCCTTCATATTATTTGAATTATTTCCGACAGATGAATATTAGAGAACAATCTTATATACAAAAATCGAACTAGGCCCATAGTAAGCTCAACAAGGCTTGTGTAATGGGTACTAGACGATGATATATTTAATAGAGATAAATACTTAAGTAAATACATAGAAAACATCCAAGACTAAGAAACAATTATTCATGCTCTTCACACAAATATTGCCCTTACCGGGATCCGAACCCAGGACCGTCAGCTGCGTAGGCAGGGTCACTACCCGCTAGGCTAGACTGGTCGACAAACACATAATTCCATCCATCCGTATCACACCGAAATATTGTATTAGTCCACCTTGATTCAATAGGCTAAATGCATAAAGCTACGGAGCCCCGGTGCAGGGAAATGCAGGCGTCCCTATTAGATCTGGTCACGTATCACGCATTCATATCAACAACGATAATAGGACATGGTTGGACGTGGTGGCTGGGCACCGAATACAAATATGCCTTAATACCTTCCAGCGACCCGGCTTGTTGAAAAATTATTATGGCAAAATTATAAAAAGACCGGATAAAAAACTAATTGAGCGAATGACCATGAACTTCCTGTGGAATTTCCTGAAATAAGCGAAAAAATATGGAATTGCATGACAAAAGTACTGAATGGTTAAGCCACGGCTTATTGGCTAAATATGTAGAGACTTTCTGGGCGAAGTGGTGGGTCAGGGTAGCTGTTAAGTTCAACAATAAAAATCCAACGCTTGTTTTGTACTTTATGTTAGGTACTCGAATTAAGGATTTCGAGTTGCTGATTTTAGATTTCTAGTCGCGCAATCAATAATTTTGTCATACGAAGCCAGTATTTCTAGGCGCGGTAATTTTTTGTCGCTATTTAGTAATTCAGTCAGGCAAAACCAGCATTTTTGCCAAGCAAAAACTGGATTTATTTAGTACACGTTTAAATACTACCCATTTATTTTATTATTTAGTGGATTCTTCCGGACTGCATGATCAGCATTTGAGGTAGGTAGGTAATAGTGTAACTTTTTCTTGTGTTATACTATAATAGCTTAAATTACCTCTAAACACGATGACATGATAATCTGATCTCGTCCAGTTTAACCTTTTCGCCGCGAAGCAAAATGGTGCCTACTAGACGCCACAACAAAATGGTGCCTACTAGACGCCACAACAAAAACGCCTCTAAAAATTGTAAAAAGTCTAGTGATTTCAAACGAAATATCGATACCATATCCAATAGTGGATTTGCGTATCGGAAAAGATTAACAAACATTTATTAAATTTTCATATTTTATTAGATAAATCCACAATAAAGTATGAAAACACGAAAATGTTCGTACGACATGCATTGTAATTCAGTAATAGAGTCACAACACTACTTGTTTTTTTTTGTGAGGTGATGACGTCACGCGTTGTCGTCTCTGAATAATAACACTAGTGTTGGGAAACTGTGTAAGAGGCATTAACTTATCATATCCAAATTTTTTTGATTTGGAATAGTCTAAATATAAATGTTTTTTTAAGGGTATGATTTATCAGTCTGATTTTGAATAAAACAAATAGTACATATTTATGTTGTAAAACCTGTAATTTCCTCTTTGAATGTCTGGTTCTTGGATGACGGTACTGTAGCGCTCCTGGTGCTGTAGTCGTACTCTTGAGCACTATCTATTAAGCAGCCCTGTGTGGGATATATTAAAGACTTTATATTTATGGGCTTGTATTTTTTATTTGGTTTCTAGTTTCGTTTACACTTTTTATAAAAGGGATCCACAACTGGCTCGATAGCCATTACTATAATCCTCACTATAATTTAGCTCAGTCACTGGCCGAAGCCTACGGTGAAGTGTGTCACATTGATTTCCACATCCAATCCTCTTTCTTTTTTAAAACAACAAACAAGTAACGGTGCCAAAGTGACATCCACTCTAAAGAGGCCCCTATACAATATACAGCCTACCTTACAATCATTCCCCCCTCCGATTGAGGGCCTCAGACGAGCTCAGCAGCGTAGCACAGAAGCGGAACGACCAATGGGGAAGATCGTCGCAGTCGAGGCGAATCAGCAGGTCAGACCATTAGTTTTATTAAACGCATCTAATGTAAAAGTGGTAGCTCTTTTAGATACAGGCGCTACAGCTTTATGCATCAGCCCAGCCGTTGCAGGTCAAGTGGGTGCGAGATGTATGCAAGAAGAGAACAGACGGGTTAAGGCGGTAAATGGAAGTTTGCTGCAAATTGTAGGAAATGTGTTATAGATTTTAGTTTGGACAATTTTAGCTTTTCACAGGAATTTTTGGTAGTAACTGATTTGAATTGTAGCATTATTTTAGGGGTGGATTTTTTAATAAAGAACGGTATGAATATTGATTTTGTTCATTCGTGTATGTGTTTTTTCCAGGGAAAAATACCGTTTTACAATAATTTCCATACGAAACAAAACACGACGCCGGTAAAACGAAATGTCATGTGCGTAGGGATTCTTTCAAAACAAAAGATAGGGTCGGACTTTCTAGACGGTTCTAGAAGGAAACAAGTGAACTTCGGGGAAACCACGGTCATCGAGGATCGCGTTGTGATAAATTCTAGCGACTTTCAGGAGTTAAAAAAGGGCGATTACGTTTATTTCTCGGGGTTATCGGATTCGTGCGAATTTGCGTTTGGGGTAGAAGATAAACGGTTTATCGTAAATGAGGATTTATGTGAGAATGATAAGCGGGTATTATTGGCGTTGTTGGATAGGAATGCGGATAGATTTGCGTTTGCAACTGACCAGTTAGGTAGGTCGGAGATAGTGTCGGTCGATATTAAGACTTATGATGAAGAGCCGGTTCATTCTCACCCGTATCGCGTTTCGCCGGTGCAACGAGAAATTATTGAGGAGCAGGTCGCGGAGATGTTGAAACTAGGTGTTATTAGGGAATCCACTAGTTAGTGTTAATTAAAAATCCCGATAATGCATGGAGGTTTTGTGTAGATTATCGGAAATTAAATAAGAAAATTTGTATGGATAATTATCCTATTCCGCGGATAGAAGACATTGTCGATAGTTTGGCCGGGGCCAAGTATTTTGCGGTGTTAGATCTCAATTCAGGTTTTTGGCAGACGGTTATTACGGAAGGTAGGCAAAAAACGGCTTTCGTCACGACCACGGGTCTTTATGAATTTAATGTTGTTCCGTTCGGTTTGGCTACGAGTCAAGCGGTTTTCCAACGGATGATGGATAAGGTTTTAGTGGATTTAAGATTTAAAGGGGTTATGTTTTACGTGGACAATGTAATTGTGTATGGTAGAACGTTCGAGGAGTTTACCGATACGTTGCAGAAAGTTTTTGGGCGGTTTAGAGAAGCGAACTTGACCTTCAAGCCATCCAAATGTAAGTTCGGTTTTTGCGAAATTGAGATGCTAGGTTATCGAATCTCGAATGAAGGAGTAAAACCTAGTGAGGAAAAGCTGAAGGCATTGCACTGCAAGGCAGGCGAATGCAACAGGTTCCAACTCCCACATCTACGAAGGATGTGAAACAATTATTAGGTTTATTTTCTTATTATAGAAAATTTGTATCGAATTATGCGAGAATATCGTTGCCTCTCACTAAATTATTGAAAAAGGGGGTAAAGTTTCAATGGAATGAAGAATTGCAGAATTCGTTCGAGTATATTAAGAAGGTTATGTATATTAGTGCGCCAATACTTTCCTATTATTCGGGGGATAAGTCGGTTACTACGAGAGTTTATGTGGATGCGTCTAACGAGGCGTTGGGTGCAGTATTGATGCAGGGCGTTGAAAAAATGAGTCCGGTTGCCTATGCGTCTAGGAAGTTAACGGATGCGGAGAAAAAATATAGTACGACGGAGAAAGAGTGTCTGGGGTTAGTATGGGCGTTAAGGCGCTATAGGCATTATCTTTGGGGATCGTATTTTCAGGTTGTTACAGACCATAGCGCGTTATGTTGGTTACAGTCGAAAAAAGATATGACTGGTAGGTTAGCGCGATGGGCGTTAGCGATACAAGAATGGGATTTCGAGATAGTTCATTGCTCGGGGAAAAGCAATGTAGTGGCAGATTTTTTGAGTAGGAATCCGCTAATGGAAGAAGGGAAACGGGAAACAGAAGGACCTCAGTCTTCTGCTCGTTCTGAACCTGATGATGATGGTTTGGAAGTTTTTAGTATCAATGTAGAGTCGTTACAGGCGGATCAAGCGAACGATTCATTTTGTAGTAGATGGTTAACGCGGTTGAGCGAACGTCCGGAAGCGTGGCGTAGCGGTTTTTGTTTGAGAAATAATTTATTATATAAAAGCGTACGTAGAGATGGAGAGATTAGGGAGATATTAGTATTGCCTAGGTATTTGTTTCAAGATGTAATGAACGAATTACATGATGAGGCGTGGACAGGAGGTCATTTGGGTCTCGCAAAGACGTTGAAGAGGTTTCGGTCGAAATATTTCATGCCGAAAGCCGATAAGGAGATAGAGCGTTATATAGCTTCGTGCGTGCCGTGTCAAGAAAGGAAGTTAGGTAAGTAATATTTTAAAATTGTAAGACGAACCCGCGGGTGAAATAAATTTTATAGCCCGGGAGGCCACTCGGCTATTTTGCGAGTTACTCGAGCGCGTCATTTAATATATGGGATGGCGGATAACGGGAAGATGTATGAAGTTGGCACGTCTGTATCAAGGACCAAACAAGGTCATTGAGATCGTTGGGAGGTCTAATCTGCTGATTCGTCGTCTGAACTCACGGTCACAGAGCGTAATTGTTAACTCAAATCGGTTAAAAAGCTTTGTGCTGCGTTGAGGAGTTCGTCTGATATTAAATAATTATACATTAGGACATTAAATAATTATAGGATTAGGATAGGAACATTAGGATATTAAATAATTATACATTAGGAATATAATACAATTTTATCCCGGTTGATGGTTTGTGGTTTATGTATGCGGTATTGTTATGAATTGTTTATTAACCGGTGTTTCTTTTCATGTTGTTGCTGAACTATGATGTCTGATGAGGGCCGTACACCAAAGACCCAAGAAATATCTGTAATTTCTAGATTTCCTTGGTAGATTACCTTTATATGAGAAACTTTTATAAACGACAGTTCGAATAATTGTTTGAACCGATCGCCTGGTTTTTTCTTTGAGAGCAGTATGATGAGGCAATAGCTATTCGTCATAGGGTTCTGTTTGGTTCCCGCGTTCTTAAAGTATAGAGTTGGGATGATTTGGTAAGGGGAGAGTAAGGGTTGTATAACGAAGTTGGTAACGAAGGTTTCTCAATGAAAGTAATTTCTGATGTGGGATAACTCGGGTATTTGATACACATTCGAGATTCATTGTAGTGTCTTTACTTGGGTAATTGGTTGCAACTCACGGCGATTATCTTAAACTGTTAATAGTAAAAGATAGTTTACTGAATTCCAATGGATTATTTAGGCTGTTTATTTGTAGTAGTATGGGTTTTAAAGCTAGTTGATTTCATCGTATTATTGGAACGAATTTTAATGAACTCATTCTTAGGCTGTGGCTTAGTAATACGGTTCTATAGATTAATCCTGTTAATATGGTTGACGTTTCCTATATTTGAAAATGATAATTTTTTCTTTGATCTTTGCCTGCGTTAATTTTTGAAATATTTCCCTTCGGTGGAAAGAGTTCACAATGTGTTCACAATCATAAAGCAAAGACAGAGTTGTGTTAATTTTAGGAACGGAGGTATTATAGTTGTCTGATAAGTTTTTCGCTAGTTTTTATTGTCAGAAAGTCTGTCGAATGCTAACTATTCGAGAAGCTAAATCTTAGCTAGATTCAGCTGTTTGCCTTCGTATTGTGATTGAGAGTTTTCTAGCGTTAAGTAGGTTAGTGTTAAGCCGCGAATAATTGTATGATGGGATCATAGGGTGTTATAATTTAAGTTTTTTAAGGTGCATAGCCTACACCTTAAGTGTAGTTTGGTTTTGTTATTTAATGTTTAATTGAGTAGGTTAAATGGGATGGTTGGACAGATAAGGATTAGGGTACTTGATGTTATTTAAATTTATGCTTGCGGCATATTTATTGTCTTTTAGATTTCATGCATAGCAAACTAACTTAAAGTTAACATTTAATGTTTTTTAGATTTTAGACTTTGAGATAGGGTTGTCATTTTAGATTTTAGACTTTGAGTTAGGGTTGTCACTTTGAAAAAAAATATTTTTTTCCGTTGGAATTTTTTTTTTGAAGGGAGGGGGGAATGATTTTAAGGTAGGTTGTATATTGTATACGGGCCTCTTTAGAGTGGGTGTCACTTTGGCACCGTTACTTGTTTGTAGTTTTAAAAAAGAAAGAGGATTGGATGTGGAAGTCAATGTGACACACTTCACCGTAGGCTTCGGCCAGTGACTGAGCTAAATTATAGTGAGGATTAGATTAATGGCTATCGAGCCAGTTGTGGATCCCTTTTATAAAAAGTGTGAATAAACTAGAAACCAAATAAAAAATACAAGCCCATAAAGATAAAGTCTTTAATATATCCCACACAGGGCTGCTAAATCGATAGTGCTAAATAGATAGTGCTCAAGAGTACTACGACAGGAGTGCCAAGAGCGCTACATTGGTAGGTTGTATATTGTATACGGGCCTCTTTAGAGTGGGTGTCACTTTGACTTCCACATCCAATCCTCTTTCTTTTTTAAAACAACAAACAAGTAACGGTGCCAAAGTGACACCCACTCTAAAGAGGCCCGTATACAATATACAACCTACCTTACAGTACTATCGGGGGACCTCCGGATGTAGTCCTGGCCGATTTGAATTCAAGTATTCGTGGTTTGAGACCTTCAACTAAACTCGCAGAAATTTGAATTATTCCCGTGCTCTGGAATTTTGGCACAAGAAACAAGAGCGAAGTTTTAACGTTTAGTGCCGGGGGCTAAAGTCCTCAATTAAACCGATTTCATCCTGTTGGGGGCGCTCATATTTGTAGAAGGTGCGCCGGGCGTTCTGCGAAGTAAGATGAAGGCCTAGGTTGGGGCTTTGCCACACCTTTGAGCTTTCCGCACATGTGGCCCTTATTATTCTGCGAAATTGTTTGTCCCAGCCGAGGTTGACATGTTCTTTGCGAACGGCTCCGGTTTGGATGTGCGTGGCAGATTAATACGACCGAGCTTTGAAGAATATTTTGGAGACGATTTTGAATGTGAAGATGTCTCCCTCCCAGTGGTGACAAGCAGCACTTCCTATCAGGTTCGGTGGTCTCAGCGTTCGTTGGCTACAGGATACAGAACTCCCTGCTTTCTTGGCCTCTTCGCATGGGGTGTTTAAATTTTTTACTCGTATTTGGAACATTAATCTCTCAAAAACCGAGGTTATTTGGGACGGATCGCAATTTTGAACCGGTGGAATACAAGAGGTTAATGGTGACATAATGAATATGCCTTTTGCGGCCGAGACTTTGCGGTTGTGAAGAGTCCGTTGCTAGGGGAGAGATGTGCCGGAGCAGCCTGGCGTGCAGCGTGCCTGGTACGAAGACCTTTGCAGATAATCCCTTGACGGGCTTCTGGCGCAGAGCACGGGAGCGGATCTTGCACGCCTGCATGCGGTTTTCTAGCCAGAGTCTGACGCCCGGCTGCATTCATTGCCGTTTATGCAGTTGGGCACCTTTTTGGATGACAACATCCTGCGTTTGGCTGTGGCGCTTAGGTTAGGTTGCGACTTCTACGCACCACTTCTTTGTTTTTATGGTGCGGCGGTTGACTCGCTGGGGCGGGATGGGCTGCACAGTCACTAGAACATATAATTGTTGTAATGTATAGGAAAACCTAATGTAGACAACATTCAACATTTAATAACTAACATGTTTAGTAAAACATACACAGGGAATAATAAGGTATGGCTACTTTCATAGTCCCAGCTTACTGCAAAAAACATAGAGAGATATTATTGCTCTGCCGTAATACAGTATTTTACAAGTCAGGAGCCTTCATATGTTTTCTTCGAAAAGCATGTAACAGAAGATTATTAATTCCTCAGCATACCCATGTGCCGTATTTAAAGAAATAAACCATTTTCTTTTTTCTCTTTTCACTGTGTTCGGAATGCAGGGAGACTCTCTCGACATCACTCAATTAACGACATCGTCAGGATTTTATTATTTTTTTGTTGGAGGGGGGGAAAATGGAATTACCCATGCCCAGCAGTCAGACCTCCCTGCTATGTCCGGGTCCCTACACATTGATCGGGCATCCGCTCATGTAGTAAACGGACTAAAAACAACCCCTGTGTTTTTTACAGTTATCGTTAGATGTTACTGTGAGCCATGGGCGACATCGTCCGGAGGGCGCTAGTTTCTGCTAATACTCCGACGGTTCTAGAACCTGCGGGCTTGAGCTGCAGCGACGGGAAAGGTCCTGACGGTTACTCACGTTAATACCGTGGGAGAGAGGTCGTCGCCTTGTGTGGGACGTGTTTTGCGTTTGCACGTTCGCACCATCGACTCAACTATGGAAACATTGGGTGCTGATGCTGAGTCAGCAGCGCAGCAGAAGTGTATTAAATACGCACAGCTAATATATAGTTTTTTGATTGTTCTTTTGGCCGTCGAAACCACAGGGGTATGGGGTTCACAGGGTAGGGCCTTCATCAAGGATATTGGGTGTAGTTTGAGGGACCGAGGATTTGACCACCGATCCGCACACACATTTGTGTTTTTTTATTATTTTCAACCCCCTCACACCCCCGACCTCTTGAAGTTTATCAGAAGAACAAGTGGAATTATTATAAAAACAAATAACCCGATATGAATGCATGCAACTTTTTGGGTGAAATAGTCACAATGGAGGAGCGATCACCCGCCTGTGGTTTAGCGGGCGTCCCACCTCATCATCATGTTACACCCACAGTCTTTACAAATCCATTGTTAAAACGCCGTTTGGGCTGTTACTGTTTCTAGGGTTTCGTACCCGAAGGGTGCCAAACGGGACCCTATTACTAAGCCTCCGCTGTCCGTTCGTACGTCCGTCCGTCAATACGTTTGTCACCGGGCTCTACCGGATCAACCGAAATAGGTAGAGAGCTCAAATTTTCACAGAGGGTGTATTTCTATTGCCGCTATAACAAAAAAATATTAAACGTATCGGTTTTTAATAATTAAAAGAAGTACCCATACAATAAATTATTAGTATAGCCATTTTCTTAGCCACCTTCTTGTATTTGTTTATAGGTGAAAACTGGACTCTCGCGACCCTATCTAAAAATTGCACGTATGGAGTGCTTAGTTATTTGTCTTTATTACTGTAGATATATACTTAGCAATCGTCATTTTTTGCCACTTCTCTACATTGGACCACTGTGGGAGAAGAAGGGCGTAGAAACTACCACAGATTGATCTTTAGATCTCTTTTTAAAAATTGCTTAAGCTTAACTAATACAAAATATAATATTTAGTCATTATCATAATTAATAAGCAGGAATAAATTATTACAAAATTATTAACAGCAAGGTCTGTGTTGGTTATTCCAAGAAACTTCGTGGCATTTACTAATTCTAACGTATTGCTGTCCAACACTAAACTGTTCCCAACTTGCCTAACATTTGGAAGTGAGAATTTGATACATTTGGTTTTACCAATTGGTGAACCAATTCAAGGTTAAAGATAATAATGTATTGACATCATCAAAATCTTCTTTTTGTCTTTCAATTTTGAAGACCAGTGAAGTATCATCAGCAAACAACACTATGTTAGTCAATTTCTCAACCATAATCGTTAATATATACCAGGAATAAGAAAGGGCCTAATATGGAACCTTGTGGAACGCCAATTTTTACCCCCGATCCATCAGATTTAACGCCGTTGACTTATGCCTTTTACATTCTATTGCTTAGGTATGATCTTAGTAGATCCAACGCTTTATTTCTAACTCCGTAATGATTTAATTTCATTAGTAGCGTGTCATGATCAACACAATCAAATGCCTTCGACAGATCGCAAAATACACCGATAGCATCCTCTGCGGCTTCCCATGCAGAATAAATATGAGATCTAAGGGTAATACCTGCATCCGTAGACGATTTACCCCTAGAGAAACCGTATTGCTTGGCGTGGAGTTGTTTTGTACGGTTGAAGTGTGAGAGCATTTGATTGAGTATAATCTTTTCAAAAATTTTACTTTGTGCTGGAAGAACCGATATTGGTCTGAAATTTGACGGATCACCCTTGTATCCCGACTTGAACAGAGGTATAAGTTTACTGTGTTTCATGAGGTCTGGGAAAGCTCCATCATCAACACATTTATTAAATATACATAGTCAGGTCATAAGTTCTGTCACATGTGCAATATGAAATAATTTAGACATGTTTATTATTAATGTAAACATTTATATAGCAAAATGAACTTAATAAAACATAGATTCTTATGGTAATAAAGTTTATTCAAAATGACCCCCGCGTTTTTGAATACAGGCCTTTATTCTGCGCGGCCAGTCGTCTATAGCAGCACGAACGAGGTCCAAGTCAATATCGGCGGCTGCCTTAATCAAGGATGCCTTGAGTGACTCCAAATCAGGATGAGGCTTTGAGCAGGCCTTTTCCTCCAAGTGTTGCCATATCTTGTAATCTAACGGACTCAAATCTGGACTGGAGGAGGGCCAGTCTTTGTGCCGGATGAAGTCGATTTCACGCGCCGCCAGCCAGTCTTGTGTGCTTTTCGCTCTATGAGCTGGCGCAGAATCTTGTTGGAATACCCAGTGCCTGTTATTAAATATGGTATGAGAAACAGGTTCCACAAGGTTCTTGAGGACTGTATTTTGATACACAACTGCATTCGTTTTTACGCCTTTCTCACAAAAATGTACCTCAGTTAAGCCCCAATAAGAGACTCCCAACCAAACCATGAGCGAGGATGGAAAATGACCTCGTTGGACACGCGGAATACGGTTGCTCGCTTCTTCACTGCTGTGTGCGTACACCTTATCATTTTGTTTGTTGTAGCTCTCTTCCACGGTGAAATTTTTTTCAGCCGAAAAAAGAATTTCCCGATGCTTTTTTCCCGCGTACCGCTTCAACAAAGCGCGGCATCTCTTCAGTCTCAGGTCCATTAAACGAGCGTCCAAATAATGTCCTGTTTTTCTTCGATATGCCCTAAGCCCTAAGTCTTCATTTAACACCCTTTTCACCGTGGTCCTGCTTAACCCCATCTGAAGGGCCAACAGTTTCTGCTTACGTATGGGATTTCTTTGAATTCGCGCCTTCACAGCTTTTATCACTGCTGGAGTCCTAACAGAGCGAGGGTGACCACTTCTTGACCTGTCATCTACACAAGAGTCTTCATTGTATCGTTTTATGGTACGATAAACGAATCTTTTGGTTATATTCAAATTTTTAGTAAGTCGAAAATCTGAATTGGCGCGTAACCGCAACGATGCAACGCAATAACTGTGACACGGTCTTCTTTAAGTGTCCACTCCATATTTAAAAATGAGGAAAATTCTAAAAAGTACACATTTTTATTTTCATGAAAAATTCGAAATTCGAATTCAATAAACTTTTTTGTGGCCAGCGTTCTTTCACAATAAAAAAATTTGAATTTAGAAAAATTCAATTTTTTTTATTGTGTGACAGAACTTATGACCTGACTGTGTATAAGCTAGGTGTGGGGCTATAACAAGTATTATTGAACCAATGACTTCGACTGATATACCCCACACAGGTCTTCAGTATTTTTTAAGTTAAGTAATCTATACGTTTTGACAATATCCTGGGGATATACCTGATAAAATTTAAAATCTACATTACTGATGCTAGTGCTGTTTTTAACAAAGCCTCTGCTTCATATGGAGATGAATTTAGACGCTCTGTTGTGAGTAAGGGTGCATTGGTGAAGAATGTTTCAAAAGCTCGAGCTACCTCAGCGTTGGATTTAACAATATCATCACCTATCTTTAAGCAGAAATCATTATCCCTTGGTATAACTTTGCCAGTTTCACGGTTTATGATTTGCCAAACAGTTTTCATTCTATTATTTGAATTTTGTATTTTTCTATTAATGTGTAAAGTTTTTGCAGTTCTATAAACCAACTTGAAAGTTTTGGAATATTTTTTAACATAGTCATGAAATTTTATATCAAATTTTATATCATAGGTTTTTTGTTCATAAAGGTCATACAAGATAGCTCTACTTTTACCAATTCCAAATGTTGCCGAGATATTAAATTTAGATTTACCGTAGTTGGCACTGACTTTGTTTAATTTAAAAACTGTATTGAATTCTGTTTGAATAATGTTGAAGAAGTCAGAATAGATTTTGTTCGGGTTCTGTTCATCAAAATCCGGTACTGGCAAACCCATATCTAAGTTTTTCATATACATCTCTAGTCTATGGGATGTAATAGGCCTATAAAATGATGGATCAGTCTTATTTTCACTAGTAATTTGGAATGAAACTGTTTGACCACTGTGATCGGATGGTAAACCGTTCATTACATTTTTACTTGTGAATGCACAGTCACAAAAAACGTTATCTAAGCAAGTTTGGCTGGTAAGTGTAATTCTAGTCGGCTCTAGAAATACATGACATAATTTAAATGACTTGAACATAGTTATTAATCGTCGCTTCAGTGTTATATCTACAAGCAGATCTACATTAAGATCGCCACAAATAATTACCTTTTTTCTGTTATTACAAAGTTTAATGAGGGCTTCCTCCATAATTTTCTCGAATATTTCAAAATTGCCTTGTCCTTTTTCATCTCTCGGAGGTCTGTAGACACAAACAATAATATGGCTGTATCATAAAGATGTATCATATTTTTATAATTTTATCATATTTCTGTAAATAACTTACTCAATTTCTATCCACTTCCGGTTTCAATGTGCAAAGAGTTTCGTTAACCTGAGTACATAATTCTATACTTACATACGTACATAAAACTCTTTTTTCCATGTTTTGATATACGGCCTTGACTGTAGTCCTACCTAGTATTAACTCGTACAAAAGACTGTCGTTTTACGTTTTCCCGTATACAAGCGATGTCAGACTGACAGACAGACAAAAGCATTTTTGGCCAATTTCGAAACTGGGCGCTTCGTTCCCTCGGTCAATAACGTAATAATCACATTGAAAGTACAAATAATAAGGTATAAATAATATATATTGTTTAGAATTATATAATATTATAATAAAAGTATCTAAAGCAAATTAACTTCTAACAAAAATCAACAATTTAAACAACAAACTAACTAAAATGAATAAACAATTGGTTTTAATTAAAATTAAATTTGTATCTTGTCTATAGTATATATGCTAAAATCAACAATATGTAGATACGAGAAGATATAATTATTTCTTAAGCCCCGTAAGTGTACGCGAAAAATAAAGAGTTTTATGGCTCTAGAAATCGGGTAATTCAAGAACTATACAGATTATAACCTCAAATTGAAACTATTTTCGTAGGTTTAATTAAATTGTAAATATTATACATTATCTTATGTAGAAAGTCACGATTCAAATTCATTTCGTAACAATAGGAATCTCTGTGGTATTACGGTCGGGGCGGTGCTTCCCAAGCGAGAGTTCCCGGATTCGAATCCCGAATGGGGAGGAAGAAAAATATTCCCCAGGTCTATGTTTACATGTTTGTGACGTCGCTGTTTCTGGTCCCATGACTGAAGGGTATCCTGGTGTGGGGCTAGAAGCCATCTATGTGCGTGTATGAAAATGTTATTTTAGATTACAGTGCCGCCCCCTAATAATAAATTATTATGTTAATGAAAAATAAACTTGATTGGGTTTGATTAAATTATTCTTTGACAGTTTGGTAGAAATCAGAAATAAAGAAAATGGGGAAAAACGCGAAAGGAACTAAAAATACTGGAAAAAAAAATTTTGGGGAATTCATCTATACAGTCGATAAATGAACCTGTCATAGTTATTCTTACACTTTTCGAAACATAAATAGCGGGCGGTCAGTCGGTCACATCACTATGTGTCGGCTAGTCCAGACGCTCTGCCGTAGTAAGCGGTGACAAATACAAATACAAATACGTTTATTTTGCCAAAATTGATTACAATTGTGAAAACTTACTAATAATATGTGTGGGTACTTAGATAAATTTTAAAATAGTTGCTACGATATCCGCACTAGGCTAACCTGTATCGCGGAGACCGTCACAAATCAAGTGCCATGAACATATCGATCGTAATCGGAAAATTGCGAATTGTGTTGCATTGATTAATTTCATTGCGTGTTAGATTTAGTGTATGTGAGGTATGACTTTAATGAATTAATGTGTACTTAAACAAGTTTAAAAACATAAAATAATTATAAAATTGTAAAAAATAGGTACCTATGTTGACAAAAAATTAACAATTTAATATTAAATATATGGGTTAAGGTTAAAAGCACATGTGAAGTTTGTATATTTATTAATTATTCGAATTTATTTTATTAGTTAAATATACTGGTTTATTTTAAAATATTTTCAGTTTCATCATAATTTAAGCTAGTGAGGTATTTTCTTACTTTAATTTTTGTTTCTTTTATTGTAGACGGTTTGAGATCTAGTTTTTTGGTGATCTTATTGTAAATTTAGGGATGTCGATAATTGGATAATTGGAGTATTTCTGGGCAATTTATGTTTAAACAGGGATGATACAAAGTCTAAAAACTCTTCTTGAGAGGAGCCCTGGGTACTCTGGTAGGTACAAATACTGCATTAAATCACAGTCTTATAAAATTTGGATTTATTGATAATTCTGCCATTATAACCAATTTATTTTAAGTTAAGACTCAATATACACTTGATAGCAATAATAAAACACTAATAATTTTCGTGTAAAGTTTTTTATTTAAACTTCATTTTGATGTTAACGTTTGTGGCAAGACTTTCAGTTGTCGGCCAGTCCCGACTGGGGCGGTCAAGAGGTTAACAGCAGTGGTAGATAAGTTGACTAATACACACACCTACTCACATATATACTGTAGGTAGTATGCGTGTTTGTTTTGTGTACGAATTTCACGATTACGCGACACATTGGCGATGTAGCGAGAAAGCCTCTGTCACCATTGATTGAGCTTCTATTACTAGTTACTAGCGTATAGAGACGCTATCTCAAACAAACAACGTGTCGCACAAGTAGTCTTAAAAAATGATAAAGTATACAAGATAATCAATTGTTATGCTTTTAAAATCAAATAAATTGATGTTTTGTATTTCGTATACATATTAATAAATAAGTGTTTTTGTTTACAGTAGAGTGAGCAGGTAACAAAAAGGTATTCCGATTTGTTACCTGCTCACTCGTTCACTCAACCTACCACAATTAGTACCTACATATCTAATCTGTATATACGGTTCACTTTACAATCTTTGAATTTCATAATTAGTTTTGGTTAGTTTAGTTCAGTTTACTCGATATTTTGTTAACTTATCGCTGATAAGTCACGCCATTATATATTATCTTCGTAGCTGATTGACTTTTACAAGTTCATGACAGGCAAGCCGGTATTTTTAATTGTTGTGTAGACCTAATTTCGGTGGCGGTCGCTATGACCGCAGGCGAGGGGCTAAATGAGTTGTTGCCGGCCGGCAACAAAGCATGGCGCAAACAAAAGGTTCGCGACGTCGTCGTCGGTTCCATATGCTAGTAATACTCGCAGTAGTTCAATGTCTGTCACACGCACTCAACTCAATGAGAGCTGATTAAACGCTCCCGGTCGCAATCGAGCAGCCAATTTCACGCACCAACCGACTTGAACCCGAATAAATCGACATTTATGTAACGACCCCAACGAGACACGTATACTTATTCCAACAAAAAGCCTTGCTGAATTCGATATCTGTCCTGAACAAAAAGATAAGCCAAGGTGTGATGTGACTGAATTGGAATGGGGAGCAAGCGGAGTTGTAAGCAATGGAGAATTTATTCAGCGAGAAGTCATTCCATTAGTATTGTCATAAGAGAGCTTTTCACCAAGTATATCTTTGCAGACAACTCTTTTGGTGTTCTTCTGAAACTGGGTTACATTGAGCATGATGTTTGGGAGTTGGACATACGTACTTATGTAAGCAGGTATGTACTTACAATAATAATAATAATAATAATCTTTATTTCAGGCTTACAAAAAAACCCATATCTATAAATACCTTACAACTAGAGATACATAATGTAATATAAATAACACACTAAATATAATCTAACCTATCTAGGGATTTTCTTCTTCATTCTCGCTTCCCTGTAGCGTCGGTAAACGATGCCCTCCGGCCAGAAATCTTTGGCCAGGAACATCGTCTTGAGGTCCGCCGGCACACGAAGTTTGAAGGAAAGGAACTCCTTGGGTCTCTCTGACTCCAAAACTTGGATCTGTACATTCGCCTCTTTTATACCAGACGGCGGATTTTTCTTCAGCTTTTCCAGGATATGACGTTCAACGTCCTGGCAGGTCATTTTCACGTCAATCCTGGAAATGTATAACTGAACGGTGGGAGCGGCAGCTTTCAGGCTGCTCTCACCGGCGGGGGCTGTGCCACGCCACTTATAATAGCCATGCCACTTATAATATATATCTATATGATAGATGATAGATATTCTGTTTATTAAAGTTTAATGATAATTAAACTTCAATAAACAGAATATCTATCATACTTATATTTACTATAATATTTCATTTCATAGTGCTATATTATGTTTGTAAATAATATTTACTGGAGAGGTCGCTGGTAGGCATAACATATTGAACTCTTGTGTCTCCGTGAGCTTGTGCCTCATGTCATAACACTGCTCGAATTGCTTTCGGGATTTCTGTGTCACAGAAAGTATCATATTTGACGTTCCCTTTCATTCAGTTGGAAACGGCGTGGATGTAAAATTTGGAAACAAAATACCCCATGAAATGTGTTGCAGGTTTTTCAAAAAAGGCCTCATTTCATGTCCTTCCTACAGAGACAATATAAGACAAAATCTAATCACGACTATTCACTATTCACGACCCCTTCGGCACTAGAATAACTTACAAATTTATGTTTATTTACGTATATGTATACGTACACGTATGTTGGTATGTGGATACGGATCAGTTAAATGACTGCTCGGTAACTGTTAAGCGAGAGAAATTATCTACATCCTTACAGACTGAAAGACAACTCAAAGACAACATCTCTCAATAAATCGATGAACACACAAATTGTACCTACCTACTTGAATCAAATAAACCCGGAAATGCGGGTCGGGTCTGAGTACGAAGTCCTATTTATTAGTTATTCACTCGTCTAAGAGCCCCGTGGCCAATCCACTAGCTTGTTCTGTGAAATATTTCATCATCAGCTTCAAACGTCGAAGTCGGGTTCTTGTGACAAACCCTTGGCTACGCCCTGTAACTAAGCCAGAAAGCAGATAAACGTAAAGAGACTTGCCACAAAAAAAACCGGCGAAGTGCCAGTCGGACTCGCGCACGAAGGGTTCTGTACCACCGTACAATGGTAGGGAAGGTGTGGAGTGAATAGTTTGGATTTTACATAGCAAAATGTTGTTTACAAAGTTATTGGCTACTTTCACACTCCATGCACCTAACTAGTTGCATTCATAAGTTTGTATGTGGTATTGAAAGAATTGTTGTATGGGAGCGACTTAAATATTTATTTTATTCTGTTTTTTAGTACCTACTTGTTGTTATAGCGGCAACAGAAATACATTATCTGTGAAAATTGCAACTGTCTTAACTAAGTATCAAGGTTCATGAGATACAGACTGGTGACAGACGGAGAGACAGACAGCGGAGTCTTAGTAATAGGGTCCCGTTTTTACCCTTCGGGTATGGAACCCTAAAAACGCCCGTTCAACACTTGTTAAAAGATAAAAATGTAATCATGTACGATTTGACGTTTGTTTAAACTATGAGTAACTTTTTTTGTAGTAACACGGAAAAAGTTTAGAGTTGTTGGAACTTAATCGAGAGGAGGGCAGCACATCCTGTGTGCGTAGGCACCACGGGAATATATCTGTGACGGGAATGGATATAGACAATTTCGATTCGCCATACATATAGTAAGTAAGAAGAATATTTCATAAATGAACCGGAGGCAAGCGATATTTCTATCTGAAGCTGCAGATTCCGTCTGCAGCGGCGAAGAGCATCTGTCTTTATTACCAGTTCTCCGCCCGGCTCCCGGCGATGCTTCCTCATTTCATTATTTTCTCTGCACGTAGATAGATCCTGCAGACATATTTTATGGAAATTATAAGTATTCATGAAACCCGAACATGCTAGTTTTAGGTACCTATATAGTCTTCAAGCCACCTACAGCGAAAAAAACCCATTACGCCCATACCTGTATTATAATTAAATGGCTATTTGAGCATGTACAACAAATCTGGGGTATTGCGCGGGTAATTCTTTGGCTAAGCCGTTATTAACTAGAAATGGTGTGTACACACGCTCAACGCCCATAAAACTCCGCCCGCCCACAGAGAATTAGAGTGCAGCCTGAGCAAGTCCAATATACCTGTCTGGCCCTGTGTGCACGGAGCTGAATCTGGATTTAATTAACTTTCAGAAATTAAGTGAAACTAGGTTTAAAAAAATATTATTTTATTTGACGCCGCCGGCTATGTTCGTACTGGTTGTTAGTGATCGTTAAACGTATTTGTTGTTACGTATGAGTAATAGTTGTCGGTACTTAGGTAGGTATTCACATTTCAATAAATTTTTATACACTGGCATGTTTCGTGAGAAGGTAGTTGGAGAAGAAAAGCCAAGTTGTTGATAGGATGGATTTTATTTTCATTTTGGAAAATCAGCACTTGTGTTTCCGGCATTGGGCTCTGCTCTGCTCTACACAATAACCGATCATATTTACTTATTTGATTATTTTTCATGGCATGTTCTCCTATAGCTCACATTACATCTACTACCCATTAATTTCCCTTCCCTCTACCCTGCACGCACCCCTTCGCTCGCTATTCCCGCTACCAACTTACGTAGGTACCTACCTACGAGTGTCCCGTGTCGTTCGCGATTATTGTAATGGAAAATGAGTCCTTTTATTGCCCGGCCCAGGAATGGACATGGCCGGACGGCCCTGGAATTGGCATTCCGTTAGCTCAAGATTCCTGGGTCGGGCATTCCTGGACCGGGCATTCCGGGGTCGTACAAAACAGTGCTCGACCCCGGAATGCCTGGCCCCGGAATATGCGTCCCGAGTACCATAGACAACTGCTACATCAGAGATTAGGTTGTGTTCATTGTGTCTCTATCTCGAAAACTCTATTCATATAACTAAATGTTGTTTTTATTTGCATACGCTTCGCTCCGCTACGCTCTGGTTTTGCTTCTTCTAAGTTTCAACCTAACCTATAACCCCAATTGAAATTAAGCCACAATAACCTACCCTAGCCCAAATTGACTTAAGAAATATCAACTTTAATTCAGTCTTCACAGTGTTTATCTTTTAATAAATGTTAGAATTGAGTTTGTTTATATTTTAATCTAACTAAATCGGAATAATTTTGAGGTCAACTGTGTCCAGTGAATGTTAAACTTGCTTACAAAAAACCTCACTACTATGACCATGGCCTTAGATTCGTCTATGGTAAATCCAAATTGTTCGAACAATCAGAAACCAGTATTTTCAGCCAATGAGAGACGGCCACGATTCTGGGGTCGGGCATTCCGGGGCCGGGCATTACTGGGCCGTGTATTCCTGTCTCCCATAGCGAATCGTAATCGTTTTGTTTATATTTTCTGCTATTTAAGAGTTTTTATTTGTAGTAGTTATTGTCGTTATGTTGTACAAGTTACGTTCCACTATGAGTAAAGAAGAAAATCTTTTGCATAGCGCTGAACGCAATTTATTACTCAAATTGATGTCATTTTTTGAAGAGGAGAGGAAAACTAAATTATACCTGACGTTACCTGGCTTTAAGCCTAATATTGAGAGTAGCATTCTTGACTTTCTTTCCGGTGCGACGAAATTAGCCCCAAACAACTCATTTCCTGTCTAAAACTCCTAAAATACATGTCATATCCGTTTTGAACCTCAACAAAATTGCGCGCGTAAAGTTTCAGAAATGGCGGCAATAGGAGCCAGCGTCATTACGAGCGCTCAAATTTCAGGTCATTGGCATATTGGATTTCTTTCGGTTCACACGCGTTTAACAAATTGAATATATTCCAAGTTACTTTTCCAAATATCTTTGGAATTTTGTTACGTTTATAGTGTTAATTGTTCAGTGTAACAGCAAAAATTAATCCGTTTAATAAATATCGCAGTAAATAGCCCCACGTAGTGATTCATCGAGGAGTGATCGCTACAGCAGTTCCGATTCCACGTCTCCGGAGAGAAGGAGCAGCCGGAGGAGAAGACATCGGGGGAGTAAGAAAGAACTCAAGGACAAGTAAACTGGAAAAATCGTTCCAAGATTCAGCTAGTAACATCTCGGTAATGCATGATCGTATGGTGAAGAGATCGAGTGATACAATGTTTAGTAACTCACACAATCTCGCAATATGATGATATTGTTTGATTCTGACATTGAATTTGACAGACTCCCGATGAGGAAGTGATATTCATAAGTAGGTGTGTGTAACTACTCTCAAAAGTATAGTGAAGAGATCGAGTGATACAATGTTTAGTAACTCACACAATCTCGCAATATGATGATATTGTTTGATTCTGACATTGAATTTGACAGACTCCCGATGAGGAAGTGATATTCATAAGTAGGTGTGTGTAACTACTCTCAAAAGTATAAACATTGCACTCATCCGAATCACACGCCGAGAAAATCATAAGGAAATCCAATCCAATTCGATGGGTACTACCTACCTACTTTAATTCGTGTAACTGGAGTCAGGTTCGGTATTTGCCGTTCGCCAAAGTTTTATTGTTCTGTGCTGAGGTTCATTGGACTCGAGTGCGCCAAGTCATCCGATCGCAATCATACTTTGGCGGGAACCATTTCTTCATGATTCACTAGGTAAGTGGCTGAAAGAATTCAATTTCAGTATATTAGCCAAAAGGAGGTGATGACAGTCCTCGCGTCTCTCAGGACATTAATATAAATTTGAGATTGTACATCGTGATTTTTTTCACATCTCCATTAATTATTTTGTTGGTTCTCAGTAGTCACTCTACTTCGACTTATCCCAAGCCAACAGCAACGGCAGCTTTGACCAAGTCAACGAAATCGAGGAAATTTAACCAAAATGTGTCTTGGATGTGGCCGGTGCGGCATACCTCCCACAAGCAGAATTCCTTAATATTTCTACAGCTGTTCCGTAAAGTACTTACGTAGTAGAGGAATAATAATTATAATCATCATCATCATCATCATCATCATAATCATCATTTATTCATAAAGTGGGTATCAGTGGAGTATTGAATATCGGACTGAGCATGATTTACATAAGTGTATTGAGAGTGGGCGCCATTGTGCCTCTGCCGCCCCATATGGGAAAAGGCATGACGCTATGTTATGTTAGGATACCAACCTGGTATTTCTACCTGGATTTTGCAAAACTTTTATAACCATCTACCTACACTATAATTTTAATAAAGTTATGACCACGTCGGATTGTCCCACTCAAGTATATTTGACTTTTATGGTTCAGTCCTAGGTAACATGGTTTCAGTAATGTTGTCTACACAACAGCGAGTAATAATGTAAACTCGTTCAGACACTTGTTTTAGGTATCTGATCAATGAGAATTGAATACGATGGATACTAAAGTTCTTTATCACTTTGCCAGAGGCAATTATAAGGAGAGCGACATCTTCGGGAGTAAAGTAAAAGGCTTGAGATGCGCGCAAATACGAGACTATACTAGACTACTTTATTATAGGATACATAGGGCGCACTGTAAGTTTCCGGAACTGGCCACTTACATAAACAATATTTAAAAATTTATTGCAACTTTTGAAAATATAACTCTTTGGCTGTAGAATGCAGTTTGATTCATCTGACTGCCTTTTGTTTTTACCTTGTGGCTCCATTTAAAAAATTGTGTGTCTGCATCAACATGGATTTAACTCGGGAAAATTTTCGTAGTATGATTTTCTACGATTTTAAGTGTAATTTGACAGCTCAACAGAGCATCGCTCGGCTTGAAACAGCTTTTGGCAATGAAGCACCATGCAAGACAACTGTTTATAGCTGGTTTGCAGAATTCAAGCGTGGTCGTATCAATCTCAGTGACGAATCTCGCGATGGTCGGCCGTCCACCGCTGTGACCAACAAAAACATCGATGCCGTGCGCCGTATGATTGAAACAGACAGGCATGTGACCTACCATGAAATTCGCGCATCCTTAGAAATAGGCATGAGTCAAATACAATTAATCCTACACAAACATTTGGGTGTGAGAAAGCTGTGCTCGCGGTGGATCCCACACAACTTGACCGAGGCTCAAAAAACGGACCGCGTCACTTGGTGCAGTGCCATGCTTACCAGATTCAACGAAGGTGCGTCAAATTTGGTGTGGGACATAGTAACAGGTGACGAAACATGGATTTATTGCTACGATCCCAAAACAAAGCAGCAATCGAGCGTATGGGTCTTTCAAGATGAGCCGAAACCAACCAAAGTGGCGCGCGTGAAAAGTGCGGATGATTGCTTCTTTTTTTAATAAAACTGGACACGTGGCTACTGTTGCTTTAGAGAATCGTCGTACAGTGAATAGTGACTGGTACACGACCATTTGTTTGCCGGAAGTTATTGACGAACTCCGTAAAAATAACCGTAAACGCCGTATCATCCTGCACCACGACAATGCTAGTTCTCACACGGCCAGACAGACAAACGACTTTTTGAAGGCGAAAAATGTAGAACTCATGAGTCATCTTGCATACGGTCCCGACCTGGCACCTTGTGACTTTTTTCCGTTCCCAAAAATTAAGAACCAATTACGTGGTCAACGATTTTCATCACCAGAAGAGGCTGTCGAGGAGTATGAAAAACACGTTTCAGAGGTCACCACAGAGGAGTGGCACAAAAGTTTTCAAAACTGGTTTCATCGAATGAAAAAGTGCATAGACGCCAAGGGAGATTATTTTGAAAAACAATAAATTAATATTGTACCTTTAATAGTATTTTTTCATATTCATTCCGGAAACTTATAGTGCGCCCCACGTATACTAAGCTTATATACAACTTACTACAAAACTACGTGATGAATATAAATATACCTTATCTGTGACGGTCGTCAACTTATCTTAACATTACGTGAAAATATGACTAACATAGTCGACCGGCACAGATATTCCCCTTTTAGGGAAAAAAATAAAATGAATGTACTTATAAAAATGGAAAAAAATCTAAGTTAGATACCATAACAAACTTATATCAACTGCAATAATAACTAGTAGTATTTTAATAAACATAAAACCAGATCTTAATTGTGCATACTTTAACTTAATCTATTTTTATATATAAGGAAAGTCACTGTTAAATAAAACTAGATAGTAATAGCGCATACTTCAACTTAAAAGGTAAATCTTACACGAATTAAAAAATAAAGGAACTACGGTTATGTGAATTCTACGTAAGTTTAAAGAATTACTTAATATTTACTTGCAGGCAAGTCTTGTATCTGGCCGCACACTACATAAAATAAACTAAAAACTGGGAAACAGAAAAACACTAGGAAAATGGGGCTTCGCGGTTAGTAAACTAACCTAACCAATAACTGGAAAAGATCCGCAGGAGAGTCGTCTGATGCTGCAGCCGCCCATGTTTTTCAGGAATCGATGAGTCAATTTACATCGCACGTCGTTGAACTTGTAATCACTGTTTGTTTATAATAATAATAATAATAATAAAATCTTTATTTCAGGATGTAAAATCCCATATCGATAGATACCTTAAAACTAGACATAGATATAAAATATAACAATAGTAACTCTAGCCTAGCTAGGGATTTTGGTCTTCGGTCTCGCTTCCCTATAGCGTCGGTAGACAATGCCCTCCGGCCAGTAATCTTTGGCCAGGAACATTGTCTTGAGATCGGCCGGCACCCGAAGTTTGAAGGACAGAAAGTCCTTGGGTCTATCTGACTCCAAAAGATCAATCTGCACCGTCGAAACCTCTGTCGCCTGCTTGGGACTGCGCGGCGGATTCTTCTTCAGCCTTTCCAGGATGTGACGCTCGATGTCCTGGCAGGTCATGTTCACGTCGAGCCGGGAAAGGTAGATTAGGGCCGTGGGAGCGGCAGCTTTGAGGCTGCACTTTATAATTGCGACCGTACCTACACAAACATGATTGTACTGAATCAGCGTCAGCATTAAATCTGTAACCTTGGCTGTAGGCAGTCAATGATCTCGTACATCATATGTACGTGCGTTCTCTTCACTCTTGATTGAATATTAAGTTGTCGATTGATGAAATTTGTGTGCCTAAAAACTTTGGGATTCGGCAACATAGGGCACATCTTGTACACATATATATATATATATATATATATGTGCACATCTTGTATATATATATATATATATATATATATATATATATATATATATATATATATATATATATCTTTATCTTCAGTGATTTGATTATTCTTCGTGCGATGTTCTTCCTGGATGATTTCAATATTCGTTGAATTAGGTATATAGATGATGTTTCAATACTCTTCTGGGGGCTGGAAAGGCTTCGTATGTCTTGAACTTGAAAAAGCTGCTTGCTGTGAATGAATTTGCCGACGCGTTCGTTTCTGCTGGTGCGAGCTCCATTTTGATAAATCAGCAGTCGGCTGACTATCGGTTCATTATTCTTGCGGTATCTTGAGTTCGATGCGGGAAATCTTCAGTTGAAATCTTTTGGCTTCTGGTCCGTCATGGCTTGCTTGATGTCGTCTTGGTTTGGGTGGGGTCTTGATTATGGATTTCTGCAGCGTGGTTTGAAATAGGTATGCAGAAGTCGGGGCTCGGCGATCTTGGACGAAATGCTTCTTGCTTGCACTTCTAAGGTGGCAGCACACGGAGTTTTCTTGGCGGCTGGGTCCATGCTGCTATTACCGAAGGTTGCTGATGTTCAGAAGTCGGGTCACCACTGTGCCAGAGGCAATTATAAGGAGAGCGACATCTTCGGGAGTAAAGTAAAAGGCTTGAGATGCGCGCAAATACGAGACTATACTAGACTACTTTATTATAGGATATACTAAGCTTATATACAACTTACTACAAAACTACGTGATGAATATATATATACCTTAACTGTGACGGTCGTCAACTTATCTTAACATTACGTGAAAATATGACTAACATAGTCGACCGGCACAATCACTGTAGATATTTACAAATATGCTTCATCATCATCATCATCAGCCTCTTAGGGGACCCACTGTTGGGTATAGGCCTCCTCATAAACACGCCATTCAGAACGGTCCTGCGCAACCCGCGTCCATTGCTTTCCCGCCACCCTCGCCACATCGTCGGACCATCTGGCGGATGGTCTGCCGACTGATCTTTGGCCTCCTCTTGGCCACCACTCTGTCACCGATCTGGTCCATCTTCCGTCTTCTCGCCTTGCCAAGTGTCCTGCCCACTTCCACTTAAGCCATGCTATCCGCTTACCCACATCAGCCACCTTGGTTCGGCGTCTGATTTCGGTATTACGGATACGGTCTGACAGCCTGATGCCAAGCATGGCACGCTCCATGGCGCTTTGTGCTACCGTGACTTTGTGCACAATCTCTTTCGTGAGCGTCCATGTTTTGGCACCGTATGTGAGAGTGGGCAGTACACATTGGTTAAATACCTTTGTCTTCAGGCATTGAGGGATGTTAGAGGTCAGAACATCCATTAGTTTTGCGAAAGCAGCTCATCCAAGCTGGACTCTTCTAGCAATCTCCTTTACCTGGCTCTGTCGACCAAAAGACAAACAATGTCCAAGATAGATATACTCCTCAACCACTTCTAGGGGAAGGTTATCCACAATAATGGCGATACCGTTGCTTGTGGGAGTGTCTGTCATAATCTTTGTCTTGAACATGTTCATCTTGAGGCTGACCCTCAGGGATGCTTCATGCAATTCTGCGGGCATAGTCTGGAGATCAGCAAATATGCTTACTACGCGTAAACTTGTATTTTCTCTATGCTTACACACTGTTGAAGCATCTTCAGCTTAGTCAGATAGCCACACTAGTTCCTGTAATAGAATCAGCCACATCTAGCTATTCTTCTCATAAGTGATACGAAAAGGTATTTCGTTTAATTGAGTTAGTTTATTATTAAAGTTAGATCACAGGCTCGTTCGACAGTCTTTTACACCGACCAGTCATCTGTGGAAGCACATAATCAATGGCAATACATCCAGGAGGCGCACTCCCAACTCAAAATACAGCAATTGTAAGTTGATTATAACTTCTTCTAAGCACTAATTTAATCAATGTTTTGTGTTTAAATCAGATTGGACCTGCTGTGTGAGGTACATAATTATAATAACTCATTTCCACATGTATTCGATTCGGCACGAGCCGACGTCTTTAGCTCTGAGGTTCCTAGGTCAGGCGACTGACCTGATATCCTGACCTCACAGCTGCAGTCTTGGTAGTCGAGGTGGCGGCCCTGTAATGCCCGGCCCAGGAATGTCCGGCCCCGGAATTGGCGTCCCGTTAGGTGAAAAGATGCCTTCATCAGACCTTTCTTAAGTTTATGTTTGTTTCCATCTATTGGCCTTATTTTTCTGTTACATTATGCGCAGCTTATCTTTGCATCACGTACACGATGATGCATACACATTCAGTTTTATAATTTCCATAAGGTTTCCATAAATTAACTCCTAGTCATATCACATTGGCGTTTTTAATTCAGCAGTCGATACCAAGCACTACCCAATATTAGGCTTAAAGCCAGGTAACGTCAGGTATAATATAGCAATTTTACCTAAAAATTAAATTGTTATTATAAATACTTACATACCTGGCTTTAAGCCTAGGTAAATCGCTGCCTGCTGTGCACATTACTGTGCATTGCATGATCGTGACACATTCTTAGACATGTTCAGCTCTTGATTGAGTTGCCAATGACCTGAAAATTGAGCGCTCGAAGTGACGCTGGCTCCAATTGCCGCCATTTCTGAAACTTTACGCGTGCAATGTTGCTGAGGTTCAAAACGGATATGACATGTATTTTAGGAGTTTTAAACAGGAAGTGAGCTGTTTGGGGCTAATATCGTCGCACCGGAAAGAAATTCAAGTATGCTACTCTCAATATTAGGCTTAAAGCCAGGTAAGTATGTATAATAACAATTTTAATTTTAGGTAAAATTGCTATATTATCGTTAAATTTCGTGCTAACTCGTCTACAAGTAAATAAAATACAGAGGAAGCGGACTTATAACTTAGTTATTACTAGGGGGTATATGAACATCCTCTAATCCGGTAACACTGTCTAAAAGTTGGAACCAAGAAAAACGTAGGCCAAATCTTTCTGCCGCTCCGTTTGAGAAAATGTCTGAAACTGCGTACCGATTCGAGTCACGTTACTGAAATATCGAACGGACTGAGAGCTCCCCCCTCCCCCCCTCGCGACCTCCTGTCGGTCACACTGACATGGGAGCTGTCCGAAACAGACAATGCTGCAGCTTGCAGCCCGTGCTACTGTTCGAGCGAGCTCTACTCGCCGAGCGTGTAATGACTGACACGTTCGGATTTATACTCGTATCGAGGTATTTTAAGGAGATTTATAATAAAAATAAAAGTAACTTGATTCGTGGTGGTTTGAATTTTTGATAAAACCATATTAACGCGCTCAGCGCCAGTGTATCTTTAATGATACACCATAGGGTGCTTTGTCACAGCCCAGTGTAAACCTATAATTTTGTAGTATTTTTTTTAAGAAAAACCCCATATTTTCTTTATTTTTTAAGATATTTACGCCCCAAAAACACAGGCACATTCTCCAGGGCCAACTCTTTTGAACGCGCTACTAAAGTGTATGAAACTGTGTATATTGAGGGATACACCGGCCTCCGAAGTCGGGCAGTGTGGTGTATCATACCTCACACGGCAACATGGCATTACGTCAGTCGCTACGGCGGCAGAACAGTGCTTTTTAGGGTTCCGTACCCGAAGGGTGCCAAACGGGACCCTATTACTAAGCCTCCGCTGTCCGTCCGTCCGTCTGTCACCAGGCTGCACCTCGTGAACCGTGATAGTTAGACCGTTGAAATTTTCACAGATGATGTATTTCTGCTGCCGCTATAACAACAAACACTAAAAAACAGAATAAAATAATCGATTTATCTGTAAACCACATACAAACTTAGGAATGCACCTGGTGACTTACATTCACACCACAAGCTATTCACTCCACACCATCCCTACCATTGTGCGGTGGTACGGAACCCTTCGTGCGCTAGTTCGACTCGCACTTGACCGGTTTTTTTAATATGTATCCTTATTTTTAAGTATTAACATACAGTTTGGAAATTTCAATATTATTTTTAGATACCTACCAAAAAATAGTAAGTAGGTGAAAAGCATATATTTAGTAAAAAAAACATAGTTCCCATTGAACTATTTATTTGATGTTTTTAAACATACAAATTGAAGCAAATTGATGTCATCATAACATACATTATTTCCGGAGTTGGAACGAGTCTCCTTTAAGAGGTATTCATAATTTCATAATTCATAATTTCTTTATTGCACACAAATAATTATATTGACAAGATATATATTAAAATTGTGTACAAAGGCGAGCTTATCTCTAACCTATCAGGTATTCCTCTTTAAGGAGAATATTTCGCTTTAAGGATGACAATTTGACAATATCCAGCATCTTTATACAATGTCTAACTTCAACAGAACACTTGTAGCAATCAAAGTAAGCACGTAACGTAGACGTTACAAATGAGTTTGTTTTAAGGTTTCCCAATATTTTTCCCTTCGTCTGAAAAAAAGCAAAGACCTACCGTAACGCGCGTATTCTGGAATAACTAACACAAATACCAACTACATTTCAGCACTAAATCACGGCGTAACGAAGCTTTCGAGCTAAGTAGACAAGCCTCTTAGGCTGACCAAGCCGAAGGCTCTTGCGACATTAATCCGGATACCATACCGGTACCTATACTTTATATAGGTACCGATGATAAGAAACCAATATCCAATCCACTACCCTATTACTGAGCCATACCCAATGTAACCAGGTCTCAGTCACAGTGACACACAGCCCAAAGAGGGAACCAATTCATGCAAAAACTGTACAGCTTTCCGAACGCATTTTCGGGACGTAAATTTATATAACTATCCATATATTAATATGGCTAGCTGCATACATTGGGATGAGTCGTTGCCTCTGATAGCCACCCTGGCTATAGATAGATAGTGGCGCTGGCAAAACTTGAAGACACCAACGTGGAGTTAGGTACAAATATAATTCTAAGCTTTAGTGGCCTGTGCTATCTGAACCAGTGTCCGACCGAACCTCAAAAACCAGGCTTACAACAATCTCAAGATTACTATTTTTTCGTTCTTACATGTCTATATCATCGTATAAGCCCGAATTTTAGGCCTAATTATAAGCGTGTTTACTTTAATATCGTTCTAATATCAGTTTTATTGAATGCTGTTCGCATTTACAGTTATCTTGCCAAAACTAATTTAAGCTCCCTTAGGCTAATATCGCTTTTCTTAAGTGTCTTGTAAGCCTACATAGGCTTATATTGGTCCAACGTTAGAATCTTGTGAGCTTATTTTGATTTTTTCATATGATCACACGGTATTCAAAAAACATGCTGTCAAATGACGACGATGCACTGTGTGAATGCAGCGTGGCAAATAAAATAAAAAAGTCATTACTACCCGACCAAGCCCACTACACCAATGAACAATGTGACGTCATTCGCGAGCTATGCGGATACCGTTGGCAAAAAAAAATAACAATGTTGTTACAATTATTTATATATTTATAACAATGTCGTTACAACGTTATTATTATTATTATTTATTATAATGAAATGAAATGTTAATGTATGCTTATGAAATGTATTTTTTAATACATTTCTGACTAGTAAATGTAATTTTTGGTTCAGCATTTATTTATTTATTAATTTTGCTTGTCTTGTTTTTCCCTATTTTGATCACTGTCTATATACAACAACACAAACTTAACAAAAACTTAACAAATAACGAAATAAATTACAAAGAAACTATAACTACAATATACACTATTGACGATAACAACAATATTTAACAAAATTAATCCAGAAATGATTAGAAATAAGACGTGCGGGCACCGCGTTGACGTGACGTTGACGGACAATGCTGCGATGCAAACGGTACCGATTCTAGACGTAAGCGGGGCATGAGGCGGTACCTGGGCGGGGAGGGGAGGCCGCATTACATAACCTTATCATACAGACGTATATATCGCGGGCTTCATATCATAGGGGCGTATGCCCAACCACCAACTTTTCAGGAGAGTCAAAACTGTATAACTTTTATGTAATTAAGCTAGCGTGCTTAAACTTGGCATATCGCTTAACACGGCGACCTTGATTTATGCCCTAAGATCATTTTTGTCCTATCTAAGCTCTAAGGTCACTTTTTGGTATGTACGCCCATGTGCATTGACAAAAATTACTTAATTTTGGTCTTATTTTGATCATAAAGTGCATACGAAAAATAGGCGCATAAAAATATATATATTTGATAATTTATACCATCATGAAGGCCTCCGTCAATATCATGTGTTATCTACAATTAATCCCACAGTAACATTCGTCCCAAAATAATATTATTTCTATATTTTTCGAATTTTATACGTCCGTGTGATTTGGCCCTAATATTTGACTTGGGCCACTTTAAGAACATTTGTAAAGCTATGAGAATATATTTTTAATTATTTAAGAGAGAAAAGTAAAACACGACATACGTTTTGGGTATTTATTGTAAGATATTATAAATGTAATTAAATCAATTTAAGATCAGAATTAAGACGAAATATAATTTTGTCACTAACAAACAATCATCATAAAATTTATAATAACAAATTCACACTACTATACACTGGAAGTGGTACAGCTCAACCACAAATATTTATCAAATCAAATATTTATTACAATGTGAAATGCTCACACGGTATGATTGATTGAATTCCAAAATAATAATCAACATCAGTTCAGTTTTACTACAATTATTCATTAGACGACACATAGTTTTTAAGGTACTTATCACAAATGTAATCAAAATAAAATTAGCCAGCATGAATCATAAAATATACTCTAACAAATAGTCCAAACCCTTTATACAATAATCATAAAATAACCATAAATATTTGGTAGCTTAGTTCAGAGCCTCTACATCTACACATCTGAATTCTTCATTGTTCCCCTTGATGTCGAATAGACTCGTCCTCATTTACTAACATTACTATTAGCGAGAGTGTTGTTGATTCGACATCAAGGAAACAAATCCTCAATAATTTAGGTAATGGTACAGTTTAGATACAAATATTCTATGATGCTAAAGTGTAAAATATCTAGCGTAAAAAAGTGTGATATATACTTTATCTTGGTCACATACGTACACGGCATTACCGAGACTCTAACAAACACAACTTTGGTGATATGTGCTCGACCTTAGCATAGCTTTTCACAAATCCAAAGTATAGATAAAGTACAAAAAAATTAGAATAGACAACAATATTTGACAAAAAAAATCTATAAACTCAATTTTCACTTTTAAGACAAGATTGAAAGAGCATTTCCTTTCTCTTTCGTGATAGGTACTTTTATATATGTATATATAAGTAGTATATGTTTGATATATATTAAATTTTTTGCTTTTGTATTTTATTTAGTATATATCATTTATTACATTACTATGTTTTAGTTGTAAACAATTAGATGTGTACAGTTTTATTGCGCACTAAGACTCTCCTGTTGCACAATTTTTACTGTCCTACCTAGGTTTGCTGGTAGAAATCTCTCCTTAGAGATAAGCTCGCCTTTGCTCATAAAATGTTTTGTTACCTTCCTATTAAGATTTCTGTGCAATAAAGAATATGAATATGAAAAACGACACGTAACTATTAAGTCGCAATAAATTATCTCTTTATTCACATCCTCAAAGGACAAAACCTCAAATGCGATTGCCTGGTGGCTGCCAGTGCTAACTCACCGTCGGCATCGTCATTTGCTGTCCTACCTGCGTTGTTTACCACAACGGTTAGGTTTTTGTAATAGCAGTGGTAAGTTTTGATAATTGTCCCATCTTGGCACATTGCTATCAAATCTTTATGCTTTACAGCTTTTAGCATAATTTGTTCCGGGTTCAGTTTTGGAATCAAAGGCTCGGAAATTTCTGAACGTCTTGTCTCGGGACTGTTTCGATACTTATTTTTTTTTTATCTTCCCAGTATTCTTGACTATTTTTTTAGTTGCAACCATTTGACATCAGACCATTTCAGAAAATGTCCATCAGTAGACTTAATCTTAGCAGGGAACAACGTGTCACGTATTGGTTTGAAGTTCAGGAAATCCGTATGTTCTATAACCTTGACTTCGTAAGGACTATCTTTACGGGCTAAGCGTAAAACATTTACTCAGTCACATTCCATGTGAGTATGTCCAGGTTTGAGGTTTTTGTAGTCAATAGTTTTTATGGTATTGTCCAGTGACATCATGTTGTTGTACAACGGAATTTCTGTTTTGTCCAGGGCAGCAATCGGAATACAGGACTAGGTGATCCACGTCTTTGAGATTGGTAATATAACCATACAAGCATGTGGAGACTTCATTTGAGCTTCTGTTCCCTTCATATTCTTGCCAAAAATAGCAATATCCTTGCCTGGTCGCTGAATTGTGGACAGTAAAGTTCATGTTGCCCAATTTCCTTTTGTAAAACACAGGTTTACCTAGACTAAGGGACAGTATAAAACTGCCTCAAAGTCGAAGGTGCATCCTTTTATTAGTTTTAGCTCTAGCAATGTCACTTTTTGTCAGCTTTGTCATAATCTTTTCTATTTAAATGTCCTTCAAACTATATCATCCTTTTTAATTGTTCCTCTTCAGAAAGGTCCTCAAATTTGTGACACCAGCATAGATCTTTCTTTGGCCTTAGAAAACCAATATTCTTCTTTATTACTAATTCTTTGTATGCCGTCTTGCAAATTTTGGGTTTGTTCTGTTGTAAACAATGAACTTTGTGTAGATCATAATTTTTTTCTTTGATCAGCAAAGATTCCAAATAAATATTCTTTGAATCCTTCCAACACCAATGTGATGATACAGCTGGAAAAGAGTCAATAGAACGATCAGCAAACTCTATCCGGTCATCGGTATGCTTATTTCCGAGGTGGTGTCGTCCACGCTTGTCCGGAGATTGCATTTGTCCCACTCCACTGAGTGTTTTTTTAAGGCTGTTGAAGGCTGTTCGAACCATTTTTTCGCTGATATTCAACGTATTCAAGAAAAAATGTTGGCACACATTGACAATGCTGTTATTTATAGAAAAACTGTAAAATGTGTGAAATTTCTTTTGGAATTTGGAACATAAGATTCTGTTGGTGTTGTTTCGGTCACATTCTTTCCTATGAAGTCTCTCTGATGCTCAACACTACCAAATGCCCAGAATGAATTAAATAGACCTTGTTTAGTTTTATCATCGAAATTCAATGGAACATCAATGGTCTTTCTTGCAGATTTGGCGTTTCCTGTAGCAGTAGTATATTCTAAGCCCTCATTCTATTTGCTTTTCTTCAACTTTGTACTTACAATATTCCTATTTATTTATTTATTTTATTTCTGCACGATGGCTGCGTCGAGGCCTCTACTTGGTGGGATAAATCTGGGTCAACAGATGATAGACCTTCTATTTGAATAGAGCGTGGAGAATGAGGATTTACACTGCAGACAAGATGTTCCTCTTGTTCAGAAGAGGTTGATGACCCGGAGGATAGCTGATTCCTGGTCTCTAGAGGAACGCAGTGCGGATCTGCCACAGAATCATCAGTCTTCTGCGAAGATATGCAATGAGCATGATAGATGGTTCAATAACGCTCGGGCTATATAAAGGTTGCACTGATTGTATCGGTGTAAAAAGAGGAGATAACCTACTCATATTTTCAAGTTGTATTTGCTCGTCATCTTCTATATCGACCGTTGCAAATACCGATAATGGCCCCGAATCCGAAAACAATGGAAGGTCTGTGGCAACACCTTTGATTATTATTGAAAAAAGCTCACTGACATTTCTAGGTTGTATTTGGTCCTGGTCTCCTACATCGACCGTTGTCAATACCGATACTGGCCTGGAATCCGAAAATAGTGGAATGCCTTTGGCATTTCCGTCACCTGTGGTGACGTTGAAGTTGTCCATATCTGCTGCGACTAGTTCTTGGTGCTCCGTGAGTGGTGACTCGCCACGGACCCTATGTGGTGGCAATGTTAGGTTCGTATGGACTCTACACTTAACTGTCGTAAAGTCTTCTTTTGCATTTTTGGTCGCCTGTTAGTTGGAGTATCTCCAAGTATGTCTGAATCAGGCATCGAGTGTTACTTCTCAGTTTGTCGTTCAATGGGCCCTCTCGGACCATCTTGACCTTAAATTGGCAAATTTTCATAATCCTTTAGAGTACCTTAAATCAATAATATAAAAATTACCTTTATGACAAATCTTACTATGATAGTCGAGAAGTTATTGTGAAAATTATCTCATTAGTATTTTAAAAGGTTTTCTCGGCACCACGCAATTAATGACATTGTCCGTAGGGCTTTGATTTCGGCCAACGTTCCCAGTGTGCTGGAGCCGCCTGGTCTGTGCCGTTCGGATGGGAAGCGTCCTGACGGACTGACATTGGTGCCATGGGAGAGAGGGCGGTCTCTTTTGTGGGATGCAACTTGTGTCTGCACGTTCGCAGCCTCCCATGTGGTTTCCACAACAGCCACTGCAGGTGCTGCGGCTGAATCAGCCGCTAGGCTGAAGTATCAAAAGTATGCCGCTCTAGCTAACAGCTACATTTTCGTGCCGCCTGCTGTCGAGACGACTGGGGTGTGGGGGATACAAGGCAGACTATTTGTGAAAGAGTTGGGCCGACGCCTCAGAGACAGAGGTTTTGACCACCGCTCCGGGGCATTTCTCATGCAGAGGATTTCCTTGGCTGTGCAGCGGGGTAACGCTGCCAGTGTCTTGGGAACCTTTGGCAGGGAGATGTCCTGGGGCGGATTGTTTAGTTAGTTTTTGGCATATAGATATATTATTTTATTGTTGATAGAATATTATTATTAATTTGTAATAGTGCATGATACTTGTATTTTTTTTTTAATAAACAATAATTTTAAATAACAACTAATAAGTTAAGTTTGCTTCAAGTACTGAATTCTAGGACTCGTAGATTGAAGAAACAATAAAGAAGCGGGGCACAAATCTTTGTCGATTTGTTCCCTTGATGTCGAATCGCACCACGTCGAGTAGTCGCGACATCGAATCATTAACTAACATTACTATAAGCGAGAGTTTGTAGATTCGACGTCGAGCGAGGCTAATCGACATGGTGCGATTCGACATCAAGGGAACAAATCCATTAGACACTTCATCAAAATTCGACACCGTAACCATGTAACAAGTTTAACGATTAACAAACTTTTCAAACTCCCGTAGACTCAATTCCTTGCCAGACAGACTTTGGATAGTCGCTAAGCATATGTAGATTAAACACAATGAGGAAGCTGGCTAATATATTATTGAACCTTTCCGAGCTTGAATAGCTAGGTACTTAACTTCACTGTCTTGTACGTACCTATTTAAGTTGTATATAACCTGTATTTAGCGACTGTCTAAAAATTGCGGCAAGTCGTCCTAACATTTGTCAAGAACAGTCACCTCTCAACTACCTTGTGGGTTAACAATTAATAGTTCTCGCCTGTCAGATAAAATACGAATTACCAAGTAATTTACGAGAATAATGAAAATTACTTACCATCACTCACGATTGTTAAACGTAATATTTTATCTTTTCTTCTCTTCATAATATCTGTCGGAGGTATTTTTGAGCCACGTCGTTAGCTTTACCTTTTTACGGACCTGCTCTGGTTCGCGACTCTCTGAACACTGATGAGCAGTGTAGCCAACTCTACAGTTTTAACTGTAGATTTACAGTTTTGTCCATATCGTCACAGTTTTTAGTTCAGACCTCCAAATCTACAGTTTTTCTATATAATACTACGTCATCTATTTTATTCGCTGCGTAACCCGTACAACTCGGTTTTAGCAACGTCTATGGCACGGTTTGCGTAATTGCACAGGTGGCGTTAGTGGATAAATAAATAAATAAATTAAAAAAAACTTATGAAAACCAAACTTAGGAATAAACTGTCTACCACCAGCATAAAGGCACCTTACATACGAAATCAGAATATAAAAATTGTTTCGAGTTTCATGCTACCAATAAGCATTTAAAGAGATTCAATTAAAATATGTACGATTTCAAGAACAAAAATGAAACTGAAAATGAGGAGGATGTGCAAATTGAAAACGAAGTCTAGTAGACATATTGTAATTTTTTTAAGATTTAAAGTTGATTTTATTACTTAATTATGTTGTTTTATTGATTACTGCCATTAAATAATACAAAATAAGAAAAGCTGTAGATTTATAGTTCTGTAAGTATACATTTACAGTTTTCTACAGCTTTTTGAAAGCTTGTTTGCAGTTTTAGTCTAGAATGGGGTTGGCAACACTGCTGATGAGTGACGTGACGAGATGGTAAAATGCGCCCGCGCTATAATGGAAAGGGATAGCGATATGACGTCGCATGTTCATACGCACGTATGTCTTGACACAAATTAAGCAAAGTTCTGAAATTTAAAGGCGGTATACGCATACGCCTTTATGATTTGACATATTTTAAGTGATATGGGAAAAATTGACAGCTGTTTGCATACGCCTACGACGCGGCAGTAGAGTGTTACTTCTCCATAAAGTTAGCTTATGCGCCCACTATGTACTACCTTTCTGTTTCAACAAAAAGTCGATTTTTTATCAATAACTGTAAATATTATAATATAATTGTTTAAAAAAACATTAAAAAATCAGAAGACGACAACTTTAAATAGGATAAAATAAATTCCAATTTCGGGCATACGCCCCTATGATATGAAGCCCGCCTTATGTCACCGTAAGATAGTCAAAACCAATCAATCAATTGATCAACTATCGACAGATAGTAAACTAGTCCGACAGGTTTTAGAATTTATATTTATTTTGTTCTTACATGTCAACTTAACACGAAGACTATTCGGGGGCTTCGTAGCGCTTGCCCCCTCTAGTCTTCAACTAAGCTATATTCAAGTTTAAACCAGCAGCCTTATGGCGTAAGTCGACTGAGCTATGAACTTCATATAGACTTTTACGTTTGACACCTTGCACCAGCTTCATCTGTCAAATTGGTATCACGCAAGTAGCATCATAATGGAGGCCAAACCCAAGCTCATTGAATGAAGCCTAGAAGCCTTCGGTGATACCCCGCAATCGATGAAATTGTATGAGAATGAGATGAACCATAGACACACGCTATGAACTTCAGAGAGTTACGCCATAAGGCTGTTTACTATTTAACAGTTTTAACCGTTAGTTTATCAACTAACGCGTCATATAGTAAGCATTACGCTACAGTTTACTATCTGGCAATAGTTGACCAACTAACGAGAAAAAAACGTTAGTTTATCAACTAACGGTTTTGACAATCTTACGGTGACATATATAATAATAACGGTACTTGTTCGTTTGTTATCTGGTGTGTGTTTATGTTTTATGGTAGGTATTCGCGTGGGAATATATTATTTACTGTAGGTATAGTAGACTCCGTTTTACCAAAGGGTAAAAATACTTCATGCGCTTAACCGAATATGGTATTCGTATCCTCTTTTAATTATCATTTTTGTATTATTTTGTACTAAGAGTTTCACCATTGTTATAGCTGCATTTTTTAAGCGCACTGTTGGTCTATTGTATGATCGTTTCCACTTCTATTGACATTCCGAAAACTATAATGGTTGGCCATTTTGAATTAATTAGGGTTCATTCATAATTCATAATTTCTTTATTGCACACAAAATTTAAAGGAAAGTTGCATTTAAAAACAAAACAGTGCACAACGGCGTACTTATCTCTAAATAAGAGATCTCTTCCAGCAAACCGACTTAGAGAGTGAGAGGTAAGTGTTGAGCGAGGGTAGACTAATTGACCTAATTGTGTACAATTGTACTACATACACTACATACCTAAACATAATAAAATACACTTCAAAATAAATACCTAAACCTATTTCTATAACTATCTAAGCCTAACTATAAACGAATACTTAAATACTGTATGTGTATAAGTATAACTAACTAATACCTATGCTTGAAGAGAAAGGTAGTGCTCTTTAACTCGACTTTTAAAATGTTGAGTGTTGAACTGTCCCTGATGGTGTAGGGGTGTGCATTCCACAGCTGGATGGCCCGGATTCTAAACCATTGCCCGTAGGACACGGTGCTATGCTGTGGTAGGGTGAGCATGGATACAGTCTGAGGTCTCCAAAGCCTGCTGGAAGAAAGTAAAGAAAAACATTATCGAAGAAAGGAAGGATAGCGAGGTTTACTTAAAATATTGAACAGGAGATTGAGGATGTGAATACCCCGACGAAGACTTATCGGGAGCCACTTCAACTTCTTGCGATACAGCGAAACATGATCATACTTGCGCAACCCTAAAATAAATCGAATCCCAAGGTTTTGACGTCGCTCGAGTTTTTTCAGTTGTTCTTCGTTCGCGCTGAGCCATAGACATCTGCATAATCAATGAGAGGTAGAAGGAGAGAGTAGGCAGGGGTGATTTTGGTCTGTCGAGGTAGGAAGTTCTGAAATCTCCTTAGAGAGTGAAAGGTAGCAAAGACTCGACGACTGACCTCATTGACATGTAATGTCCAGGACAGTTGGTTATCGAAGATCATCATCATTTTTTCCCCAGGTTTTTAGCTTTCTTGCTATACATGATTATGGTACCTTTGAAAGTGACAGAAGCAATATGCTGATTCTGCATCAGATTAAGAAAATATCTGGTACCAATAATCATGGCCTTGGTCGGCCAAAAGACCGAAGGAATAAGCCCAGACCCTAATACCCTCTAGATCAGCGTTCAGTGCCTCCACAGCAGAATCAAGATCGAAAAGAGAGAAGTGGCGATAAATCTGGAGGTCGTCGGCATAGAGATGGTAGGAAGAGGACAATACGTCTGAAATGGAGTTAATGAAAATGGAAAACAGAAGAGGATAGAGTATGCCGCCTTGGGGAATGCCAGAAGAGAAGCTACACCATTCAGTGGATGCCTCCTCCGACCTGATACGCTGCTGCTGATCTCTCAGATAAGAGTCGAACCAGCTGGCAGATAAGGAGGAGACATTCAAAGACTTAAGCAGTTCAACGAGGATGTCGAAATCAACGCAGTTAAACGCACTACTAGGGTCCAGCAAAGCCAAAATGGTGAGCTGTTTGCTGTCCATAGCTAGCTGAATGTCATCCGTGACTTGTGACATACAGCAGTGACGGTGACTATGGCCCAGTCTGAATCTTGACTGGAAAGGTTGACTGGTAAAGGGATCACTAATGCTTTTTTCCAAACATTAGTGAAAGAGCCATTGAGAGGAAAAAATATATTATGTGTGATATTGCGGGAAGGACTTCCTTCCAGGATTGTGCATAACATCAAATTTTCATCATCAAAAGGCAAATTTTATGAACACCTAGTGTTACAAGTAGTGTTGGGTCGGGGTTTAGAGCACAAGCTCTGAAGAGTGATTTGGTTGACTGTCGGGTCCATCACAACAGGTGGGGTTGAAAGAAACTGGTTGAGGCTATTGAGATCAACATTATCGGGGGAGAGGTCCTGGGTCTTATCTATACCAAGCGTTCTTAAAAACTTTCATGCCTGGGCTGAACTGTACCTTTCAATGCAATCTTATATTATGTGCTTGAGTTTGGCATCACGATATTGACGGTTACAGCGATTACGGAGGCATTTGAAAAAGGAGAGAAATTGTCATCTGTCGGATCCTTACGGTAAATGCATTTAGCTCTATTCCACTTGGCCATCAGACGCTTGATAGTGTATGTTAACCAAGGGGCAGGAGGGTGTTTTAAACGGACTTTTTTTTTGGAGCATGTTTGTCGTAGAGACCCAGGACAATGGCGTTGAAATGTTCAATTTTCTCATCGACTGATTCGCTGGGAATGACTGGGGACCAATCAATCGACAGGGCATCCGACCTAAGAGAACCAAGGACGATGTCCTTAAAGGTACTAAGACTGAGAAACTTTGCTCTGCTCTTCAGAGGCCTAATCTTGTACGACAGATAGACAAGATTGTGAAAAGAGAATGGTAAATTCATTTGATCATGAAGGGCGACCTTGTCCAGATTGGAAGTGAGCTTGACATCAAGAAGAGAGGGACTGCAGTGAGGTTGAAAGTGTGTGGCAGCAAGAGGCAAAACATGCAGGTTAAAGGAGTCAATTATGAATGTGAGTTTGGCAGACGGTGAATCGTTTTGGAGAAGACAGGTGTAGAAATCAACGAGAATTGGGGTGTCGTTATAAAGTGGCGTCAATTTATTGAGGACGGATTCAAACGATTAGAAGTAGTCAATGCGAAGAGAGGGACTATAGAAAACACCCATGAGAACCTTGTTATGGTGGAGAATGAAACATTTAGACAAGCAGGGCAGAAAGATTTGGTAAAACTAATAAATTATAAAATGGTAACTTCATTTTCAAGAAACAAAAAAGGGTACCTTTATTTTTACAAAGAAGGAAATTGAATGTAGAGAACTCAGTTGGGTTAAATAAATGGCTGTTGCAAATGTGTTTTAATGCTGTGGAATCGAAATCCTAAATTTTAAACTCATAGTCATTTGTTTGTATTCATTTAGAACTCCTAGATTGAACATATAACTATTCTTTGATAAGCTGAAGACACTTTTATTCACACTTAATACAATAAAACAGGAGATATAAATATTAACACACTAAAAACAATAAACACACAAAAGAGTTATTAGACCTAGTAGAGGGCCACAATTTAAAAACCCTCATAAAAACGCCAACAAGAGAGCAATCCTGTCTGGACCATGTTTTTAGTAACATTAAAGACGCGCAAGGAAAAACAATACCGTTAGCATTATCTGACCTAGACACAGCACAAATGGTTACATTCAAAGTAAAAACAAAGATCTCCCTACGAAAGTCATGGCATATTATTAAGAGACTTTAGTGACGATAATCTGAGGAAATTTCGTGACGCAAATCACCACTATTATTTAGCGAAGTCTATGAGCGGCAAGATACTAAAATAGCGTTTGAAAATTTTTAGGAATTGTTTAATTTATTTTATGATTTGTGTTTTTCGAAATCCAAAGTAAAAATGAATGCACTAACTTAACATAACTGGATATCTCGAGGTTTAAGCTGTAGAACAAAGAGAAATTTACGGTACAGAAATTATAGCTAAAAAACAGAACAAAACAAATTACGACACAATTATTATACTAGGCTACTAAAGAAATGCATATCACAAGCACAAAGAGCGCTAAACAGTAAATAGTGTTAGGAAGTAAAAACATTAGCAAAGCCTCATGGGGAATAATAAAAGGTATGACGCAAAATTACAAAGAGTATGAATACATAAATAGTATGAAATACAAAGACAAAACCATTAGTGACCATCGCAGATAGCAAACTTTTCTAACAAATTTCTGATTGACATGACCAATCAATCCAACAATAATATTTGAATTGCACCCTTGAAAAATGCCAATGACAAGGCATTAGTTTTTTCATAAAACTTATTGACGAACTAGAAGTTAGGAATATTATTGTTAAGCTCAAAGATACCTACCCAAGCAACAGGCTACGACGAAATTAAAACAGATGTAAAAAAAAATTGTCGCTACTCACTGAGTCCGGTCCTGAGCCACATAATTAACCAATCATTCGAAACAGGCACCTTTCCTGACAAACTCAAGCTATCAATAGTTAAGCCACTTCAAAAGAAGGTGATAAATGCACACCATACAATACAGGCAAATAATACTTATACCAATATTTTCCAAAATTTTCGAGAAATCAATGCCAAGGAGACTCAACGATAATTTTTCCAAACTAGGTTTAATAAGATTCGAACATGGTTTCCAAAAAAATAAGTCGAGAACCCTAGCAGCTTTTAATTTAGTGTCAAGTTTAGCAAGATGCTTTGACTTGAAACAGAATACCTCTGCTCTATTCTTTGACATGACAAAGGCGTTTGATTTTATATTCCATGAGTTATTGTTGAAAAAATTAGAACAATATGGTATAAGAGATACTACAGAGTCTACAAAATAGAAAACAAAGTGTACGCATTTGTAGGCTAGACGAGAACAACATAGAACAGACGTATGAGTCAGAATACAAAAGAAACAACTATGGTGTACCTCAAGGAAGTGTACTGGAACCGCTCTTATTTGTTAATGATATTCCATATATATGATATTCCTGATGTGACGTGGCACCAATCAATTCTATTTGCGGATGACATAAAAAAAATCGTTGGGCCAAAACTTTTTTGTTCCGTCGGTCACTCAACAATACCTAACCCCAACCTACTTATTAATATATGCCCTAAGGCCTTAACGTAATAGGGTATCTGTTTAATATTTATGCTTCGGAAACGCACCGGTTTTTTGTTGCGCGAATCGATCGCGAGTAATCGGCACATCACTAAGCGGAAACGGACCGCAGATGTCACTCGTACCAACGAGAGGAAAAAATTGGAGGTTATCTTTTGTCTTGTCTCGTCGGTGAGAACAAACATGTCTGCTCGGGCCTCGTGCGATTGATGGTATTTCAGTGTACCAATTACTAAATACAGGCGTCGGGCCTGGTCGGAGTGTTAATCATCTACATCGTCGGGAAATAAGTAGATTCGCGTCAGCGGTCAAGTGATCCCTGTTGATTGGACATCGTCGTATCGGTAGCAGCGACTCCACGGTCACGGCAGGCAGCACGCCGGCGACAGCGTCGGCAGCGACGATACTGGTTCGGTTCCATCTCCTATCCCAAAACTGTCTCCTCTCCCGCATTCCTGTCTCGAATCGAGCCTTCAATCTCCTGTCTACGGTGACAAGGTCAGTAAAAATTCATTCACTTCTTTTCTCTCACGTGCTGGCAAAAGCACACCCCCTTCGGATTCCACGCCGTTCGGTAGGCGTGGAAATTAAACATTTTGGTAGCAGGAGCGCGGTTTCCTAGTGGGAAATCATCGATTCACGGTTTCTAGGGTTGTTTTGTTGCCACATTGTAGTTTGTTTGACAATGAGTCTGTGGTCGGTATACCACGATTAAAGTTCATATTCGGTTAGTGAAAGTATAAGTGTCAATCTAGTTAATAATTATTATAAATTTGTAGTCGGAAACTACTGTTGGTGCACATAAAAGATTGAACAGTCACTCTGCGAAGTAACTAGATTGTATTACTTGCGGTAGAACGTCGGGTTCTATAGTCCTACAGTGTTATTTCGGTTTACACAGCAGGGTCGGGCTATTTAAGGGGTATTAAGCTGATTTTGCTGACCTCAAAGGAAGTGTGGTTCATATCGCCACTTCTAGAAGCCACTTATTATTTTGTATTGTTTTCATAATCAAGTTTTGTGGGTTATTTTTGTGTTGTGTTTTATGATGGCATTCTCTAATTGATTTAGAGTGTCTATTATAAGGTGTATGTCCACAGGGCGACCATATTAAGTGTTGTTTAGGATTTAATTGTTTAGTGGTTGCCTTGGTTTTTACAACTTAGTTTTAATTTCTGTGCCCAGCGCTGACGGGAAAGTGCTGGTCTCTGGCTGTGCTTAGTTCGGTAGTGAAGCATAGGACCAGAAACAATTGAATTGGTAACCATGGCACCTTCACCCTTGACGGTACTGCGGTATGGCGTCCGTGAGGAGATGAGATGGCTCGCCCATACTCACAAGTATGTGGAGCGACCTGACATGGACGATGTCCTGCTCAAGCGTGTGGAGGACGCAATGACACGCGTCGGGAAGGTGTGTCGGCTGGCTGCGGAGGCTGAGGCCCTCGGGCTTACGGATGAGGCCTCGGTGGCTGCAGTGACGCAGCTCTGCGCGGATGCTGACCAAGCGATGGAGTGCTTGGGCGACATCGAGCGTCGCGCCGAAAAAATTAAGCGGTCGCGTCGGGATGACCGCGGGGAGGGTAGCGGAGACCCGCCCCCTAAGGGTGTTGTCGGACGGCTGCCACACCTGGAGATTCCGGCCTTCGGTGGGGCAATTGATGAGTGGCCGGCATTCATCAATTTATTCGATAGCCTGGTCCACGGTAGGGACGACCTGGACAGCGCCTACAAGTTGGCCCAATTATTGATGGCACTGCGAGGTGAACCGAAGGAGTTGGTCGGTCACCTAACGGTTACGGCGGGCAATTATGAGATTGCCCGGGTCATATTGTTTGACCGCTACCAACACAAACGGCGGTTGGTTGATGCGCAGCTGGGGAAGCTGTTCAGCATCCCAAGAGTAACCCGGGATGTTGACATCCGGGTACAGGTGCTCAACCCTGTGCTGGTGGCCACTAAGGCCCTTCAGAACCTTGGTCTGCCGGTAGACCAATGGTCATATATCGTGTTATATATGGTTTTGTCACGGTTGCCTGCAGCTGTTCAAAGTCGGTTTGAACGGGGGGGTGGGCGGTCAAAACAATTTGGCGTTTTGAGTGCCGCGCCGTCGGGTGACGGCTGTGTGCACTGCGACAGTGCCGGTCATGAAGTGACCAGTTGCGCCAACTTTAAGGCGCTCGGTGTGGCTGCCCGCAGGAAGGTGGTCTTCCGCCACCGATTGTGTTTCGGTTGTTTGGGGCCGCACCCGCTGAGCGAGTGCTCACGCGCGTCCCCCTGTGGGTGCTGCGGTGGCAAGCACCACATCGTGTTGTGCCTGAACCGGTCAGGCCCTTCGGACGGTCACCAGGGCCGGACTCAGGTTGGTCGGTCACAGGGCCCAACCAGGGCCGGACCCAGACCCCTCCGGGCAACGGGAGTCACCAACGGGGTGACTGGGGTACCCGCGGACGGGACGCCCCCGAGGGGAAGGGGGCAGCGCGGGGGGTAACAGGCGGGATAGCCGGGGTTCGGTCGCCGCTATCCAGGGTCAGCGAGGACTTCGGGCCGCTGGCTCATCGCGTGTTACGGGCGGGTGTCAGATGGCACCTATGAGTGGCGCGAAGGCTGGGAGCCCACCACCTTCTGCGCCACCCTGCCCGTCGCTCTGGGAGGCAAACAGTCGGATGTCGCCCCCATTCCTAGAGCGCCCCAGGTTGGATCCGCTCTCCCCCATTCATCCACGGTGCGCACCGGGCACACCGTACACCGTCCGGTATGATCGGATACCAGGACAGCGAGGGGCCTATTATACGGGTTGGGACCCCTTGATGCACATACAGTCTGATATGCCGGTTGCATATCAGCAGCCGAGTTACTCCAAGGCCGACGGAGGTCTGAGCGGGTTCGGATCCGCGGAGGTTCCCGCTGGGGACACGCCGCACACTTACAGGGTGCCGCCACTCCACAGACGGTCATGCTCCCCACCGCCTCGGTGATAGCGTGGAGTTCGGACGGCAAATCATGTGTGGCACGAGCACTATTGGACTCGGGGGCCCAGGGGTGCTTAGTCTCGTGCAACCTTGTAAGACGGTTGGGCATTTCGGTAAGGGAGTATCCACATTCCATTCGGGGAATTGGGAACACGGAAGTCGGTTCCGTTAAGGGAGTATGTCGGATTACTCTCTCGTCACGGGTGGATTCATCGGTGAATCTGACGGTCACGGCATTAGTCATGCCTAATGTGATGGGCTCACACCCTCACGTACGGTTGTCGCCCTCGGTGCGACAGTTGGTCGCTGGGTTGTCACTGGCTGACCCGGAGTTCGATATTCCGGGCCCAGTAGACATTTTATTGGGTGTCGATGCCTTGGGATACCTGTTAGTGCCAGGTGTCCACGTGTTACAGGCGACTGGTCTGGTTTCGGTCAACACCAGACTGGGCCATGCGGTAATGGGTCCGGTCATGCCGGCTGCCCCACGCCTAGCGACTCGTAGTCCCTTATTCGGTTCTGTACTCTCGGAGGTGATACAGAAGTTTTGGGAGGTGGAGGAACCACCTACGGTCCGCCGGTTGGACCCGGTTGAAGAAGAGTGTGAACAGTTTTATCGGAACAATACTGGTCGCCTTCGGTCAGGTCGATTTCTCACACGTCTTCCATTTCGGAGTGATCGCCCACCGCTGGGCAGTTCACACCATGCAGCCGAGACGCGGCTTCTGTCGATGGAACGACGCATGAAGCGTGACGGGATTTTCCGGAAGAAGTACGTCGACTTCATGCGGGAATACGAGTCGCTCGGCCACATGTCGGTTTCGGGTATCGACTGGAAGCGTGAAGACCACTGCTTCCTGCCCCATCACGCGGTCTTAAGGACCCCGGAGGGCAAAATACGGGTAGTGTTCGATGGATCGGCATCAACATCTAACGGCATGAACCTGAACCAATGTTTGCATTCAGGGCCGAAGTTGAATCATGACATCGCGGATGTTATCACACGGTTCCGTCGACACAATGTTGTGTTTGTAGCTGACATCCGGATGATGTTTAGACAGACGGTCATTCACCCTGACGATAGACGGTATCAGCTGATACTGTGGCGAGAGAGCCCAGATCAGCCCATCAGGGTGTACGAGCTGAACACCAACACGTACGGGCTACGGTCTAGTCCTTATTTGGCGATTCGCCCTCTGCGGGAGTTGGCGGATCGAGAACGGTTAAATTTCCCTAGAGGAGCAGCGATCCTGGAGCAGGACCTCTACGTGGACGATATCTGTACCGGTGCAGATTCCGTAGAGGAGGCGCTCGCTCGACGGGACGAGCTAGTTGAGCTCTTACAGGGTGGAGGTTACGAGCTCCGGAAATGGATGTCGAACTCTCCAGAGTTACTGACTGGTCTTCCGGATGACTACCAGCAGGATCCCCACATTTTTGAAAATTTGGAAAATCCAAATATGTTGTCGGTATTAGGCGTCCAGTACCAGCCGGTGTCAGACATGTTTTCGTATCGGGTCGAGTTGGACTCCCCGAAGGTCTGGACGAAACGGAACGTCCTTTCAACGGTGGCTAGGACATTTGATCCAAACGGGTGGATCACCCCGGTAACATTTCAGCTCAAGTGTTTTATGCAGCAATTGTGGTCTGATGAGCTGAAATGGGACGACCCGATCGGCGGGTCATTGAGCTCAGAGTGGGACTCGTTCTTTTCGACCCTCCCTGGCATCAATCGGATTTCACTGCCACGGAGGTTGGTCCCCACCAAACGATACACCGCCACCCTGCATGGGTTTTGCGATGCCTCGGAGAAGGGCTACGGAGCTGCGGTGTATCTGCGTACAGTCGACTCCTCGGGGGAGGTTGATGTGCGGTTGGTCATGGCCAAGAGCAAGGTTGCGCCGTTGCGCACTCGCCTGGATCTGCCGATTTGCGCGGAATTGTCGGAATTCTGAGGCGCAACAAGTGCGGACACAGGTCCTGACACCACGGGAACGGAACCATGCGTTGTTCCCATTGGTACGGAACGTGCAGACGGTGCACTTTAAGTCCGAACTGGACATTCTGAGACGCGGACGCGTCCAACTGAAGGGAGCTGTGGCTCGGCACAACCCGTTCATTGACCCTCAAGGATTGCTGAGGGTAGGAGGTCGGCTGCGGAATGCCAACCTGCCTTATGCGGCTCGCCACCCGTTGTTACTCCCTAGGAAAGGGAAGTTGGTCGAACTGTTGATACAGGATCGACACATTCGGAATGGGCATATCGGATGCCACGCCTTGATGGCGTTTCTCCAGCGCGAGTTCTGGATTCTATCGGGAAGACGCTTAGTGCGTAGCGTCGTATTTCGGTGCCTGCCTTGTTATCGGGCCAAGGCGGTTACGATGCAGCCCCAGATGGGCGATTTGCCCTCGGATAGGGTTAACGAAATCCGGCCCTTTGCGGGTGTCGGAACGGATTTCGCGGGACCATTCATGGTCAAGTCTTCACAGCTACGGAGCGCCAGATTAGTGAAGGCATACCTGTGCGTCTTCGTGTGCTTGGCCACGAAGGCAGTCCACTTGGAGGTGGTCAGTGACCTCACTACGGAGGCATTTATCACTTGTCTGGATCGGTTCGTCTCACGAAGGGGCCTCCCGACATTAATCCGTTCGGACAACGGCACAAATTTTGTCGGAGCCAGGCGATATCTGCAGGAGGTCACTCAATTCCTGAACGGTAACCAGGACGCCATCGGTACGGCTTGCTCCCGACGAGGCATTGAATGGGTTTTCAGTCCGCCGGGATGTCCTCATTGGGGAGGAATTTTTGAGGCTGCGGTTAAATCGGCTAAGTCGCACCTGACGAGGATCATCGGTGAGACCTCTCTACGCTTTGAAGAGCTTGCGACGCTGTTCTGTAAAATTGAAATGACACTGAACTCGCGTCCGTTGTGCCCGCTCAGTTCGGATCCAAATGACTTGGAAGCGTTGACGCCGGGTCACTTCCTGATAGGTCAGCCCCTTAACGCCCTGCCAGAATACCCATTCGGTGATGTTAAGTTAAGTCGGTTAACTAGGTGGCAGATGTTGCAGCAGATGGCTCAAGATTTTTGGAAACGGTGGTCCCTTGAGTACTTGCACATCTTCCAGCAGCGCCTTAAGTGGACTGACCGGACGAGCCCCCCTCAAGTCGGTGATTTGGTGCTGATTAAGGATGCGAACCTGCCATCATTGAGATGGAGACGAGGACGGATCGTCAATTTGTACACGGGTCGGGATGGCACGCCTCGATCAGCAGAAGTCAAGGTGGGGGACTCGGTCCTCAAGAGAGCGGTCGCAACACTTTCTCGCCTTCCTATTGATTAGGGACAGGTTCGGGCCTGTCCGGGCGGGTGACTGTTTAATATTTATGCTTCGGAAACGCACATGTTTTTTGTTGCGCGAATCGATCGTGAGTAATCGGCACATCACTAAGCGGAAACGGACCGCAGATGTCACTCGTACCAACGAGAGGAAAAAATTGAAGGTTATCTTTTGTCTTGTCTCGTCGGTGAGAACAAACATGTCTGCTCGGGCCTCGTGCCATTGATGGTATTTCGGTGTACCAATTACTAAATACAGGCGTCGGGCCTGGTCGGAGTGTTAATCATCTACATCGTCGGGAAATAAGTAGATTCGCGTCAGCGGTCAAGTGATCCCTGTTGATTGGACATCGTCGTATCGGTAGCGGCGACTCCACGGTCACGGCAGGCAGCACGCCGGCGACAGCGTCGGCAGCGACGATACTGGTTCGGTTCCATCTCCTATCCCAAAACTGTCTCCTCTCCCGCATTCCTGTCTCGAATCGAGCCTTCAATCTCCTGTCTACGGTGACAAGGTCAGTAAATATTCATTCACTTCTTTTCTCTCACGTGCTGGCAAAAGCACACCCCCTTCGGATTCCACGCCGTTCGGTAGGCGTGGAAATTAAACAGTATCCCTGGTCAACTTAAGTAATTTTTCTGTCCATTGGGCGTAGTAGCTAAGAGGAAATCGTCACATGTAGGTACTAGAGGTAGCTTAAGGTCTGCCTCCAAGATCTGATTTTATAGGAACTAAATGGGCCTCCGCAAGTAGAGAGGGGTATGCTACCAAAACCGTGGCTGGCACCCTCTAGTAGGCGCGCGGTCAAAATATTAATACATACTTTAGTTACGTATTACATTAACACTCAGAAAGTTTTGCGAAAAAAAAAGTTTTATCCCGGAGTGTGCGGGCGCGTGGAACCAAACGCATCGGAGGAGCCCCGAGCTCGGTCGTTTATTGTTCGCAGCAGCAAAAAAATAAACATAAACCAAAAAAAATATATATACAGGCACATGCTTTGCTTCTGGCCCCACACAAGGATATCCTGTGTCGTGGAAAAAAGAAACAGCGGCATCATACACATAATTATAAGCATCCAAGACCTGGGTTGTCTTTCTTCATCCCCAGCCGGGGCTCTAACCCGGGACCTCTCATATGGTAGGCAGAGCCACAACTGCAGCGCCACAGAGGTCGACAACTTCTGACAAGCATATAGTAAGTATGCCCCGTTAAGGAGAAAAAACTGGCGATGAACATTTATCAGTGTTTCTGGATTGCTTTACTTGCGTAAACCGCGTTGGGTTTGTTTGAAACAGCCATACTTTGGACTGACGTTTGGTTTCTGGATTGTATTGGTAAATCGCCACCAGTTAAGATGTTAACAATACGGCGGGATGAACCTGTTTCGAATTTTTCGACCATATCATGGCACCATTGGGAAGAGTCTACAATATTTTACAAAGCCACCTTTGCGTTAGGAGGATTTTATGTTTCACAATCCTACTGACGACGCTCAGAACCAGGCGCGCGCAGCGAAAAGTTTGCGGCCGTATCAAAAATGTATTGAAATCAGGTGGTCCACAACTGAAATCACGTTGACACAAAATCACTATCTCTAAGTGATTTTGCGTCCGATAATTTTTTATCATTTGTATAACACTATACAATAGTTTTTCAATAGTCAATAGTCAAAGTACTTTATTACTGTAGATATTTACATATACTTAGCAAACGTCATTTTTTGCCGCTTCTCTACATTGGACCACTGTGGGAGAAGAAGGGCGTAGAAACTCCCACAGATTTATTTTTAGATCTCTTTTAAAAATAGGTTGTGCTTAACTAATACAAATATGAAAAATTTAATTGTTATGATTAATAAGAAGGAATAAATAATTACAAAATTATTAACAGCAAGGTCTGTGTTGAGCCAGATTAACCCCATACAGTCCTGTCATTTAAGTAATCTTGAACATTGTAATATCCCTTTTTCGACAAAGTCGCTTTAACATGCTTTTTAATTGCTCAAATGGCAATTTCAAAATCTCCAGAGGTATCTTATTGTAGTAGAGAATGCACTGACCCTTGAAAGAATTGCTAACCTTCGCGAGTCTAAAACGGGGCGCACATAGTCTGTGATTATTTCTTAGGTTAACATTACAGCTGTCGCTAAGTTTGGAAAATGTTGTAAGGTTCTTGCGTACATACATTATATTTTCGAAAATAAATTGACTAGCTACTGTTAGTATGTCAATTTCTTTAAAAAGCTCTCTTAAGGAGTCTGTTCGTTTTAAATTATAAATTGCTCGAATAGCTCTTTTCTGTAAAATAAAAATAGTTTGAATATCCGCTGCTTTCCCCCACGATACCATAGGACATCACACTATGAAAGTAACTAAAATATACTAGCCTAGATGTAGCCACATCCGTGCTTTGTCTGATGTTCCTAACAGCGGCATAAGCCGCAGAACTTAATTTACCAGCCAATTTATCTATGTGGGGTCCCCACTGCAATTTGGTATCAATGGTTATTCCAAGAAACTTCGTATCATTTACCAATTCTAACGTGCTGTTGTCTAACACCAAACTGGTCTCAACTTACCTGACATTTGGAAGTGAGAATTTGATACACTTGGTTTTACCAGCGTTTAACAATAAATTATTAACTGTGAACCAATTCATACATAATACAATATTCTAGTCAAAATAGTAATTAGATTTTGCATGAATTCACATTGAATTAAAAATACAAATATCTAAAGTCTTCACCCATCGGGTTATTGCATTTTTCTGGTAAACGGTAGGTTTAATCGAAAAACAGTTTCAACTAAAGTTGTCATTCATAATTTAATGTGCAAAAATAGTACATTACTGCAGGGTCCACTAAGTAAGACATCCTGGACGAGTATGATTTAGCCGGCCGAGGCGAAGGCGAGCTCCGGCTATAATACGAGGCCAGGATGGCACTTATGGGCGAGGGCGTGTATAGTGCTTTTCTGAAAAATAAAACCATATATGTTTATTGTGAATATTTTTTTATTCGTCTTTTTCTTCTGCTAGTATCAAATTCCTAATTCCTAATTCAAAATAGTAAAAAATACAGATGAACTGAGTTTGCCGCCATTTTACATCGTGCAATATAAGTGCAATTCAGACAAGCCAACCTCTATGGTACCTCCTTTTAATTAAAGGCCCTTAACTGCCAATAACCTCCTTAGTTTATCTTTGCAGAAAAAAATAGTTCTATATTTAAATATTATGATATGTAATAGGATTTCATAGTTACTTACTGGACACTTTTGTAGTTCTATTTAGAAATATTATGATATGTAATGGGATTTCATACTTACTTACTGGACACTTGCGTTTTCCTGGATACTTCTAAAAATTGTCCAGGCTGAGTAACTTTCGGATACTATCTTCACAGATGTTACCGGAACATTTCATACTATTTTTGAGAAATAGTACATTACTGGAGAGACCAGTAAGTAAGCCATCCTGGATGAGTATGATTTAGCCGGCCGAGCCGAAGGCGAGGTGCGGCTATAATACGAGGCCAAGAATGCACTTATGGTCGAAGCGTGTATAGTGATTTTCTCAAAAATAAAACCATTATGTTTATTTTGAATATTTTATTATTTTTTTCTTCTGTTAGTATCGAATTTCTAATTCCTAATTAGTATCAAAATACTAAAAATACGAATGAACTGAGTTTGCCGCCATTTTACATCGTGCAATTTGGACACGTCAACCTCTTTGGTACCTACCTTCTTTTTATTAAAGGCCCTTAACTGCCAATAACATTAGCTTATCTTTGAAGAATAATATTTTTATATTTAAATCAAATCAAATCAAATCAAAAATTATTTATTTCCATAGGATGGTGTTACATCACTTAGATCCGTCATTACATTTTTTTGGGTGAGTTCACTAACACAATGGCGGAATCTGTGGAGAAGAGCTCATCGAAGAAATTCCACAGTCGCCGCATCTTTTGCGTTTCCTTTTTTAAATAAAATATTGTCAAATTACAAAATGAATGCTAATTATATATCGAAACAGCCTGTTACTCAAACAATCTATTCCCATGGACATCTGTCCTCTAAGTAATCAGATATCCTATAGTAACCTTTTTTTGTACAATTTCTGTTTTATTATTATTTTAAACTTGTCTAAAGGTAAGTTTTTAATATCAGTAGGGACCTTATTGTAATAGCGTATACAATTGCCTTTAAAAGAATTACTAATTGTATGTAGTCGGCTTACATAAGCAACCAACTTGTCTTTATTTCTAGTATTAAAATTGTGTATATCACTGTACTTCTGAAAATTAGTTATATTTCTTTTTACATACACAAGATTGTCATAGATATATTGAGACACAAATGTCAGAATATTGATTTCTTTAAACTTTTCCCTCAGTGACACTCTAGGCCCTAATCTATAAATTGCACGAACAGCCCGTTTCTGCAGAATAAATATACTATTAGCATTCGCAGCGTGACCCCACAATAAAATACCATAGGTCATTAGACTATGAAAGTAACTAAAGTAGACTAGTCTAGCGGTGTCTACGTCGGTAAGAGCTCTAATTTTTTTAACTGCGAACGCTGCCGAACTCAGTCTGTTCGACAATTTATTTATATGAGGATCCCATTGTAGTTTGGCGTCTAAAGTAATGCCCAAAAAGACAGTCGACTGCACAAGGTCCAATCTCTGTCCTTTTATAAATATGTCTGTAGTTACCGGGTTCACATTGGGTAACACGAATTTAATACATTTAGTTTTCTTTTCATTAAGTAATAAATTGTTAACAGTAAACCAGTTAACTATATTAGAGATAGCATTGCAAATATTATAATATGTAATGGAATTTCATACTTACTTACTGGACAGTTAATAGATTTTAGGGTTCCGTACCCGAAGGGTTCCAAACGGGACCCTATTACTAAGACTTCGCTGTCCGTCCGTCCGTCCGTCTGTCACCAGGCTGTATCTCAAGAACCTAGCTAGCTAGAGAGTTGAAATTTTCACAGATTATGTATTTCTGTTGCCGCTATAACAACAAATACTAAAAAACAGGATAAAATAAATATTTAAGGGGGCTCCCATACAACAATACCACATACAAACTTATGGATGCACCTGGTTACGTACATGGAGTGTGAAAGTAACCGCACCAATAACTTTGTAAACAATATTTTGCTGTGTAAAATCCAAACTATTCACTCCACACCATCGCTTCCATTGAACGGTGGTACGGAACCCTTCGTGCGCGATTTAGACTCGCACTTGACCGGTTTTTACATTATGATATGTAATGGGATTTCATACTTACTTACTGGACAATGGTAAAAATTGTCCAGGATGAGTCACTTTCAGATACTATCTTCCTGGTCTGTGATCTTCACAGATATTACGGGAACATTTCATACTATTTTTTAGAAATATGTTTACACCTTTTCTGTTAATCGTCATTAATGAGATACTGCGCATGCATGCAGCACGAAATCTTTTATTTTGTTTTGTATGGATGTGCCCCAATTTCTCCAAGGACCGATTTGACAATTATATTTTTTTGTTTGAAATGTTTATCTTTCAATTGGTCTTATTGACACCAGGAAAAGATTTGATGAGGAATTAATGCTGGAGAAAACGAAGGAACTCTTCAAATATTAAAGGCAGACCTACAGCAATTTTCGTGTTTTTATAGTAACTCGTGCATTCACTCTCATTCTGTGAACTAGAACTGATGATGAAAACCACCGATGACCACTGGAACTGCTTCATACTAGCAGTGCTTCATACTAGGTATCCCGGAGATTGCTTCATAATGCTTATGGTGAGGTGGGGGTGACGGTGCCATGCCAGGAGAGCTTCTCAACAATGGACAACCCTAGGGAACTCTTCAAAGGATAAAGACACATCGATTTGGGTATTTTTTATACTAATTCGTGTACCTATTTGCTCTCGGGAAGAAAGACTTGGTGATGCAAAGTGAAACTGATGATGAAAACTACAGATGGCCACCAGAACTACTCATTTCTAGCTATTTAATAGGTTGGGATACGATTGCTTAAATGGTTGCTAATCAAATAGGGTTTGATTTAGATATTTTTTTTACTTATACATAAGCGACACAGACTTAACCATCTTTAATGTGGTGTACTTGTAACCTAAAGAGGGTTTCATACCCAAGGTGTACCTAAAATAGCGACCCTATTAGAAAGAACCCTTTGTCTATGCGTCCGTTCTGTCCGCTCATATACCGTCTGCCAGGCAATAACGAATAGTAGCAAATAAAATTTTCACAGAGTGCATAATTCTATAGCACGCATATATATATATATAGTGCCACGCCTTTTCCCATACGGGGTGGCAGAGGCACAATTGTGCCCACTTTGAGCCAGTTATTCAATACTCCACTTCTATAGCAAAAATTAAAGAAACACGCGTTATGAAAAAATGTGTTCTCCATGCAAGAGACCAGACTAGATTATTTCGTTTTTTCTTGTCTTATGTATGATACAGAGCTTTTTCTGTGCGAATCCAATTCGAATTTGCCCGGTTTTAATGTCTAACCTGGTGTCCCCGGTAGGTGTATTCCACGGTCTATTGTCATTATGTTTCTTCATTCAAAATAAAGTCCGACTACACACACAAATGGCTACGTACCAACATTCAAGAAAACACGAAACAATCAAGTCTCTTGTTTGGGAACAACCTTTAAATTTTATAAAAGCGCGTAGTTATTTTTTTTTATTATAACGGCAAAAGAACTAAACACATTAGAGAATTTCTACTCTGTACCTGTTACAGTTTATGAGATATATACTCGTATAGCCCACTGAAAGACAGGCAGACGTATGGACGGACGGAGACGGTCGGACGCACTAATAGCGGATGCTTAGTACTAGGGTCCCTTTTAGGTACCCTTTGGGTATGAAACCCTTTTAATACGCCCAGCTGGAGGTGCGGACAATGGGTTGCATATGTAACTTCTTGGTTTTTGGAATCGCAATATCTCCTGGGAAATCACCCAGGATTTTTTTTGTTGCGAACATCATAATGTAGAACTTTTATTTGATAAAGTTTACTGTTTACCAGAAAAGTGTTAAAACCGAGTTAATATTTAAAATATCTGGCGGCCGCTATCTGGCTGAAAGCCGGTCGCAAACTGACAAAAGTGGCCGCAAACTAGCATTATTCAATGTTTTTAGGTTTTTGATTTTTTTCAATAACAGTATCATAATATTTCATTATCTTATATTTCATATAATTACTAGACCATATAATCTACGTCTGCTAATATTATCTAGTGATCCCATAACACAAATGGTATCCTCAATTTCCTGGCGTAAAGTTAACCTACTCCACTAAGCGGCGGTCAACTAGCACAATGACCATACGAATCTATCGAATGTTTCAACGCCTTACGGCAGATCATAGTGATACATGTGCCTGTTTTATTACACCAACCCACGAATACAATAATTACATCTTTTATTTTATGTTTGAGTAATTAAATAGTATCTAACTCAATTATCTTTATCTTATTTCTAAGTCCTGTGTTGGCTCTCACATGTTTTGGTCCTCGTACTGTAAGTGTGACCTGCAACTGTAAATAAATCTTTTTACCGTGCCTGCTGCAATCAGTAGCCTTCTAATAAATTGAGGGTGTGTGATGAAAAAACATTACCCCCCGCGCCTAGCCACCACATGCTATATGCTGACTGCCCCGGACGTTTTGTGGGCTGGATAAGAACCAAAATAACCCTTTTACTATGCCTACACCGAAGTCGATGACAGCGCCACGTCTTCCCTGCCGTTTTCCGAGAGTAGAGCACTCCCGGGACTGCCGCCAACCGACACTGATTTATTCACGCCCTCAATTCAACTAATGGCTATTCCAAGGCGAGAATTTTCACAACAGAGCCTTCGTTGATTTAGTACTGCTCGTTTAATGGAAAAGTTGAAAATTTTGGATTAGGTAATTTAGGTAATGGTGCGTTATACTATGCAATGCGAAATAGCTCATACAATTTTGTAAGGCGCACCAATAACGACGCTATATCTAATCCAATCCACAATATTCTCGAAAGGATCTGTTACTTATGGCATGGGCGTACCCAGGTAGGGGCAGGGGGGGCTGCTGCCCCCCCCCCCCCCCCCTAGAAGATAAAATAAACGTCAATTTTCCTGGCAAGTGGGAATTAAAAACGTGTATGTTCTCGAAACAGGTATGAGCTGCCCCCCCCCTAGCTGAAATCCTGGGTACGCCCTTGACTTATGGCAATGTGATTGGAAACAACATACCTTTTAGAAACAATTTGCGGTGCTATTGGGGATTAAACTTGCTGTAGTGTAGGAGCATACAGCGTATGGGACGTCGTCGTAGTGTAGCAAGCAAGCTGTTGTCGAGACGAGACTCTGCAAAGTACTTATCTAAATTGAATCTCGCGAAGCGAAAAACCGTCCTTCCTCTCTTTATTTACTTTCTAACTTTATCCTATTACAACTTCTACAAGCTTGTTTCCCTTCGTACATTTAGGGAGCGTTAGGAATTCAGAAAAATGGTTGATTTCATCATTTATTTTCTATGTAATAAGGTCAAATGTTAAAATAACAACTAGTTTTGTATTATGTATAGAATAATATACACTATTATACATAAGTGATTAAGATAGTCGATATCAGGTGTTTAGGATATCAGTGACGAGACCCGCCGCTATAGTCGTCCCAGCGACTCGCAGCATCACCCGCCCCAGTTCCTTTACATCCTTGTACCTCTCAATACAGATCAGCCGTGAGACCTCGATCACCACAACTGCCACAGAGTTGTTCCCCAAAACCCTGGGTTTCTTCTTCAGTACCTCTCCGGTGCTTTTGTTCAGAAGAGCTTTTAGCTGCACAATATTTGCAGACTCAACTAAAGACTGATAATGAATTAGAACAGGATATCCTTTAGTTATAGGTGCTTTTACGTTAAAAACTACGATTCTCGCTTCAAAGCGCGTCGTCATCGGCACCTGATGAATTGGGTCACTCAACACAAACCCAATGAAGACATTCTGTATATCTATACCCGACAATGTCACACTCACTTGGTCCCCAGCAAATGCGACGTTACTAGCCATATCATTGATGCTGAGGCTTTTCACTTCAGCAATCTCCTTCAGTGGACAAACCAGTACTTTGTCTCCCTTGTTGATAATGCCTGTTTCAATTCTGCCAGCAACACAGAATCCTGAGCCTGTGCCTTTGAAGATGTCATTGATGGTCAGACGCAGTGGTTTGGTAACTGGTCTCTCTGGGACATTGAAGGTGTCAATGACATCAAGAAGGGTAGGGCCACTGTACCACTTTAAAAGTTCTGGCTCACTTGGAGTCCTTATCAAGTTCTCACCAGTAAGTCCTGAGCAAGGAACATAAGTCACATCACTTTCTTTGTAGCCAGCTTGTTTGAGGAATGCTTTTAGTTTTAGAGTGATATCATTGAATCTTTCTTGAGACCAGTTTGTGGTGTCCAACTTGTTAATAGCAACAGCAAGCTGGCTGACTCCGAGAGACCTGACAAGCAAGGCATGTTCCCGAGTCTGACCGCCAAGTTCAAATCCTGACTCAAACTCACCTCTGGTGGCATCAATAACTAGCAGTGCAACATCTGCCTGCCCTGCACCTGTGATCATGTTGGGTATGAAGTCAGCATGTCCTGGTGCATCCAAAACAATGACTCTCTTGGATTTTGTCTCAAATTGGGCACGGCCAACATCCATGGTGATACCTCTAACTCTTTCTTCGCCGGTTTCATCCAAAACCCATGCATACATGAAGCTTTGTTTCCCAATTTTTTTACTCTCCTGTTCATATTTATGCAACGTCCTTTGACTCACTTCTCCAAGTTCACACAACAAACGTCCCATTAGTGTTGACTTGCCGGCATCAACATGACCTACCACAACTATGTACAAGTGATCCTTATCTGATCCTCTCTCATTTTCATATTGTACACGAGGGTCTACTTTATTTTCTTTTATTTTTGCAAAAACTTTGTCTTCAGGTTGCGTTGTTAAAAGACCAATGGCCGGTGATTGACTTCTCGGTGTTTGGGATCTGCTTGAGGCCGGACTTACTTGATCAACTTTAAAACCTTTCACCACACCTATATTTTTTGAATCAAGTTTGGTTGTAATAACCTTTGGGGTCTTATCTGTAGAAAATGCTGCTATAGTTGATATGACAGGAGCATTGATAGTGTTGATGAGTACTATTGGTGATTTTACTGGTTCTACTGTAGGCAGTTCTAATTTGTTATTTTCCCTATTTAGCAATTCATCAAGGGCTTTATTGAAGTCAAAATTGTGGCTCAATATAGACTGCACGAGGATGTTGTCTGAGAGTGTGTCGCCCAAAATGTTGCGAAGTTCGTCCAGACATGACATGAGCTTGGCTTCTTGTTCATCATCGAGATTGAGGCTGCGTACGTCGAGCGACTCCCGGCGAATGAGTACGGGATGCGCGGGGAGTGGATGTTCGCCCTCGTCCTCCTCGGCGATGTCGCTGTGCTGCTGCAGGAAGCTCGAGATGGCTTGCTGGTTTCGCGAGCGGTCGAACAAGAATTGCGACGAGTCGCTCGGAGACAAACAGCTGTCGTCCTCCACTGAGTGGCCGAAGGCATCATCGTAGTCGTAGTCGTCGGAGTAGCTCCTGTTCCTCACATTGCGGTGCCGCGCCATCGATGATTTGATTAAATGCACTTATTACAAGGGTTAATTAAGCCACATGATAACTGAATTTTGCGAAATTTTTGGTTCACTCTCAGCAAACGAAGCTCACGTTTCTTTTGTCCACTTTTTGACAGCGGAGTTGATGACTGTTGATGACAAATTAAACTTCGTTCAAATCGAATCATACATAAAGAAAGATATTCATAGAGAAAGTAATTTTAAAAACTGTTGCATAATTTTTTGTATCCGAAAAGAGATGTTTTTACCTCGAAACTACAACATTATATAAAACATTATTTTTTCAGCTAATTTTAAAATTTATTTTTATAATACTTGGTAAAGCAAGGTCAATGATAATCTCAATTGAAATGTATTCATTTGGTATTGGAACGCACACACATCGAGTTATGGCAGCGTTCTCGGTTATTGATTACAATTACAACCTAATTTTTCTCCTTAATTTAAAGCTTTTAAAGGCAACTAAAATAAAAAAATGCGATTACAATAGATTTATGAATAATTCTTCACATCTTGCTTTAGATTTTGTATTTCACCATTATTTCTCAACAAAATATCAAAGTGATTTTTAAAAACCATCGAACGCTTTCCAAATTCTGTCAGAGAGAAATATACCTAATCTTTATTCTGTCAAATCAAAAGTCATCCCTGAGAGAGAAGTAGAGTCTTTTTACGCCTTCTTTTACTTTTGTTTTTGTAATATTTCTAACGTGCCTAAAGTAATTCTAGAAGCACAAATACATTTCCTACACAGTTTAAAGAAACACACAAGGCTTCAGAGAGTGCGCAATAGTAGTTGAAACTGCGACACAAACTTGTTTGTTTTGAGACCTTTGCAGAAACCTCAGTCACCATTCAGGGAATCATGAAGAAAAAGGTTTGATCTCCTTCTATTAACATCTTTCTGGTGGTTTCTCCATGGTATCTGATTACTTTGATTAATCTCACATTGATGTCTCCTACAGGTTCTTCTGATGGGGAAGAGTGGTTCTGGGAAGACCAGTATGAGGTCTATCATATTTGCCAATTATATAGCGCGAGATACAAGGAGATTAGGTGCCACAAGTAAGTTAAGTTTAAAAAATCCTAAGCAGGTTCATATAAAACATACCCTAGAGCCTGAGTAAATTTCTAGCCTTTAAAATATAAGAATTCTTTTATATAGGTTAGTATTATCAATACATTTTTTCGCTTCATAATCTTTCTATATATTTCACACACTTAGTCAATTCTGTCATCTCTACATTTATGTACCCCACCCATATATTTTTTTCAGTTGATGTGGAACACTCACATGTTCGGTTTCTCGGGAACCTGGTTCTCAACCTGTGGGATTGTGGTGGGCAGGAGGCATTCATGGAAAACTACTTTGCATCCCAGAGAGACAACATCTTCAGGAATGTGGAAGTTCTCATTTATGTGTTTGATGTTGAGAGTAGAGAGATGGAGAAAGATATGCACTACTACCAGTCATGCTTGGAAGCTGTGCTACAGGTGTGTATGGGTATTAATTGTATTGTAATTGAGATTAATGCTTATTTTTCATGTGCTTTTGTTAAGGCAAAATCCAGATTTTTCAGGTATTTACAATGTACAGCTTACTGTAAAATAAAGAAATAATAAATTATGAATTGTTGCTCATATCCACAGGAAACTCCTGGATCCCACTGCCTTGCACTTTTCCACTTGGTAGTGGTAGTGCTAGTTAGCTTAAAGAACCAAATACTGTTAATTCTGTATAAACACTTGACATTGGTGGAATTAATCAAATTTGAATCATCAAACTGAAATTCATAATTTTCTTCTTATTCTGTAAATATGCGAAGGGGTCACAGTACAGATTTCCGTTTGTTCAGATCTTAGGCCTTCTGCTCTAGCTCCGCCATTTACAATAAATAGCATATTATGCTTACACATAATGCCCTCTCACCATTTACAATTAATAGCATATTATGCTCACAAGTGATGCCCCCTCGCCATTTGCAATAAATAGCATGTTATGGTTACACGTAATGCCCTCTCACCATTTACAATAAATAGCATATTATGCTTACACGTAATGCCCTCGCACCATTTACAACTAATAGCATATTATGCTCGCACATAATGACCTCTCACCATTTACAATAAATAGCAGATCCTGAGGTTATGAGCAGAATCAGAGGTTACAATGGCGGCCTCTTTCTCCGTTGAAAGTCGCCACATTGTTTTGGGGTGATCTTTGTTCCGCTTTCCCTATTGAGACCATTTGGGAGTTGCTGTCGACAGATGTTCACCAGATCTCTTCATCACGTAGCCAAGCCATTGCCACATTGAACACATTCACCTCCAATGGCTTCTGGTACGTGAGTCTTCACAATTCCGCGTTTGTGATAGATTTTGGCTGTTTGCTGGTAGTAATATTCGAGTGCTGTACATCAGCAGATGTCTTCGGATTGGCTTTGAATGTTTCCACTGGTATTCCATCGTTCCCAGTCATAAGCGATCTGATGGCTTGAACAATTTCGGATTTGATGGTGCGTCAATGTTCATATTCAAAAGTTACTGATTTTATGTTCAGATCAATTGTTTCTTTGTTTTCCAGAGCTTTTATTGATTTAATCTGTAAAATGCTGATGCCATCTTCTCAGCTGGTCTTCCATTGTCAGAAAGAGTTCACTGGCTCTTAATGGGGCGTGTAGGTATGGGATGGTTGCAAAGATCTTTTTCAGCACGGTTAAGTTCTTGCATATTGCCTGTCGATGCAGTGGCTTGGGCCCTACGGGATATAGCACCAGGATACGCTCCCTTATCATTTTTCAGATTGCATTTCATGGAATTTTCAGATAAAAAATATTCATATGCCAGAGACTGTTTCATGTGTAATTATTTGTATTCTTCCGTCATGTGTATTCTGAATTCTTCCATTTGTGTTTAATATATATATTCCTTATTTTCATTTAAATTTCTTTAATTGTAATGTATTTGTGTGTGTGTTCACTGTTTTTATAATAAATGTTTCTTCTTTCTTTCTTTCTTTTATGTGGTAAGCGGCAGTGCAATAAAAAAAATCCTTAACGGATTTTCTGCGGTTTATCAGATCCCTTGTTGTGTCAAACATCCACACATTTTTTGGAGTACTCTCTGTAACCTCATGCTTCTTCGCAATTCTTTTGAAGCACTTCCTGTAGCTCTGTCCGTCGGTTGTCTGCGGGAATTTCATCAACATTTATCAGGTGATACTTGTGTTTGCTGAGCTTAGTTTGTGTCTGGCTTCCTGGCTTTGTCCGCATTTGCACTTTTGCTATCTTTAGACGTATTTTTCCTATCACTAGGTGATGGTCGCTGTTTACGTCAGCGGATCTTCTATTCCAGACATCAAGCAGAGAGTGTCTCCATTTTCGGCTTATCATATTGTGGTCAATTTTGACCTCCAGTCTTCCTATCCGGCGAAACCCATGTAAGTTTATGACAATCATTATGTGGGAAAATGGATCCTCCAAAAACAAAGTCATTCTGGCCACAAAAGTCCACTAGCATATTGCCGTTCTCCGTTCTTACCCCCAACGCATATTTTCCCAGCCATGACTCAATACCCTCATTGTTATTTCCGAGCTGTGCATTAAATTCGCTCATGCACATCACTTTATCTTGGTTTTTCACGCCTTTAAATATTGAGGTTTGCTAGTTATAGAAATCATCTTTCAGTTCTGTTTTGGCCTTTTCGTCGGTGCATAGGACTAGATGATAGTGACATGCCTCTCATTTGACTTAAACCAAGCTGTAATAATGGGGTTGGGCACGGGTTTCCAGTCCAAAAGACTGGCTTGCCTGCTCAGTAGGAAGCTGCTCTAGACTCGTGTGTTTTCCGTCGCATCCTTCCCTGAGTACAAAAACGTCAGTTCGTCCATACAATCATATCAATCACCACCATATGAATGGTTATGCCCAGTAGTCGAGTTTGTATTTTCGTATATTCTCCGCCAATTGGGTAAACGCGACTGCTTTCACGCACTTTGCACCTTCCAGCATCCTATCAAAGTCCTGTATTTCATGCCAAAGGTCAGTTTTGTTGGATCGGTTGGTTTTTCTATTCTTTGAGTTTCAGTAATAGGTTTGGTTTCTAGTATACAGATTATTAGCCCTGCAGGTTACTACCCTAGTTTGATGCCAGGGCTGCTACCTCAGACACGCCGCTTTGTTCTCTGAGTTACTTTTCCTATTAATCCTTTTAGGGGCCATTTAGTCCCCAAGGGCGCTGATAGCCTCTTGCAGTCAGCGGCCAGTGAGTGGTTACTCCGTTACTTGCTCGGTCGCCAGAGCCTCGTTCGTGTTTAGCAGTGACGCGTGCAGGTGAGGATGACCTTTGTGTCAGACATGGTGTTATTTCCATTCTCCCCTTACTCCCCTAAGTTGTTAGACCACCATTTTTTTTTTGTTATTTGTTTATCGTGCAATCGACTGTTTGCAGATTTTTGAGTGATGATGTTGTATAGTTACCCCATTGGGATGAGTCTTTAATTGTTCCGTAAAGGCTGTCCAGCTCTAATATATTATGTATCTTCCATTAGGTGCCCCATGTAGAAGGGAATAGTCAGTTGGACTGCAAGTTTGTTTGTATGTTTAGTCAGACGGAATTTGTACAGTTTGCTGTAGTAATTTATCTCTTCCTTCATATGTAGATGGTCGTGAACCTCTGCAATTCTGATTATTCAGGGTGCGCCATTAGTTAAATAAAATCCGGCCAAGTGCGAGTTGGAATCGCTCACCATGGGCTCCGCACAAATCACATTTTTTTGTGATCGACCTATAGACTTACGGTTTTCAGGTTTTTCCCATTGCATGTGCAATAATACCTTGCTTCATGCTAAATATCATAATTGTAGGTCAACGGGAAGTACCAAATAGGTTTTATATCCCTTGCGAGTATCAAGCAAATTCAGCAAAGGGGCATGAACTTATCTTTTGATTGCATTGACCTAGAAGTTTGAAATTTTCACTGCTCCAAAATACACAAACTTGAGTAATTGGAATTAATTACAACTTCATACCTTCATGCGTTTATTTGCTTTGCACATAACATTGCAGAACTCGCCCGAGGCGCGGATATTCTGCCTGGTGCACAAGATGGACCTGGTGCCCGAAGAGCAGCGGGACGAGATCTTTAAGGAGCGCGAGGAAGACCTCAAGAGGCTCTCCAAGCCGCTCGAGTGCACCTGCTTTCGGACCAGCATATGGGACGAGACCTTGTACAAGTGAGTTGTAACTTGTGACCACTGTGGCGTTGCGGCTCGAAGCTCTGCCTCCCAAGCTTGAGGTCTCAGGTTCGAAACCCACCTGTGGACAAAGAAAAAGGATCCCCTGGTCTTGGATGTTCATTTTTATTATAAATTATTTATTGCACATAAATAATTTAAATAACAAGACATACATTAAAATAGTGTACAAAGGCGGGCTTTATCTATAGCGAATGATGTCTTTCGGAAAACTGTTGATCACTGGGCACGGGTAGACCTATGTGTACAACAAAACCTAATAATAATATTCCTGGTACGTACATAAATAAATATTAAAACTCGAGAAACTTACTATACGAGTGCCAACACTACGTAGGTAAAATATACATCCTAAATATAAATAAATATTAGATATGTATATATACTTATAAATACATACATACTACCTATATTTCTTAAGAAATAGGAAATGCTTCTTGACGCGACTTTTAAATATATTGAGAGTAGTACTATCCCTGATGGTTAAGGGTAGTGCATTCCACAATCGAATTGCCTGGATTCTAAACCCGTGCTCGTGCTCGTAGGACGCGGTGTTATGTTGTGGGGTCGTGAGCATGGAAACTACGTGAATCCTTCGAGGCCTGCTGGATAAAAACGGTCTCGTAGGAAGGTTGGATACCGTGGATTTTCGAGGTTGAAGTTGAGGATGTGAGAATCCCGACGAAGACGGATCGGCAGCCACTTCGACTCTCTGCGATGCTGTGATACATGGTCATAATCGATGAGGCGTAGAAGAAGAGACTGAGCGATAGTGATTATGGTATGTCGAGGCAAAAAGTACTGAAGTCTCCTGACATAGTGAAAAGTAGCAAATATTCGTCGACAGAACTCGTTGACGACATGAAATTCGTCGAAGATGAGACCCAGTTTTTAGCTTTATCGCTATATATGATTGTTGTACCATTGAAAGTGGCAGCTGGAATAGGCTGTTGCTGCAACAGGTTAAGAATATATCTTGCACCTATAATCATGACTTAGGACTTACTAGGGTTAACCTGGAGTCCGAAAGATGAAGCCCAGCTTTTTATACCCTCAAGATCTGCGTTCTGTGCCTCCTCTGCAGAGTTTACATTGTTAGGAGAAAAGTGGCGATAAATCTGGAGATCATCAGCATAAACATGAGAGAGAGGAAGTCAGGACGTCCGAGATGTAGTTAACGATAGTCGAGAATAGGAGAGGAGAATGTATACCGCCTTGAGGGACGCCTGTAAAGAGGTAGGTCACACCATTCAGTGGATATCTCCTCCGACCTGATACGATGTTGCCGATCCCTCAAATAAAAGTCGAACCAGCTGGCAGAGGAGGAGAAACGTTAATGGATCTAAGAACCTCAATGAGAATGTTGAAATCTACGCTATGACCCATTCTGAATCCTAACTGGAACTTGTTTAGAAGATTGTTTGAGGAAAGGTGATAAGAAAGATGGTTATGTACAATGGTCTCAAGAACTTTGGAGAGGATGGGCAGGATTGAAATGGGACGATACTCTTTGAAAGAGATGGGACAGGAGGTTTTCGGTAATGGGACTAGGGCTTTTTCCACACTGTGGGGAAGGCGCCATTTCATATGGAAAAGTTTATAATATGTGTGACGTCGTTGTTTCTGGTTCCCACGACACAGGGTATCCTCGTGTGCGGAAGCGTTGTATGTGCCTGTATATAATTGTATATGTTATATTTATTACCAACCGCCATTAAGGTAATATAAATATAAGGTAATATAATTTAAACATAAACATTTACATACAGGCACATACACCCACAACCGCAGCGCCACAAAGGTCGTCAATGATTATTTAACTTGTCGGGTTGAACCTTTTTAAAGTGAAACTTCTCAGGGGGTGATTCGAAAATCTTAAATAAGACGAGAATGAGAGGAATTTTAAGGACACGTCACATGTACGTCGTTTCCGTCACACTTTCGAACTTCAAATTCATATGTTTTAGTCAAAATAAGCCTGAAACTCTCGCGAATGTTTCTTGTACTACGTGACCAACACAACTACGTTTTAGGTGCCTATACCACTTCTACAACACGTAAGTATACGTACGTACTTGTACCCACAAGTCACTAGCATGTACTAAGTATGTACTATATGGTATGAATCACCGTTCTGGTGTTCCCTCCGTTATTCCAATGAACGCTTAGCTGTCATGCGCCTAGTTGTGTTGGTCGCGTTGTACATATAATGCGTGCCCGTAAGAAATGACCAATGACCAACTATTTCGTCAAGCGACTAATTAATGACATCAATAACGATCAATTTTCTCGTTTTCAGAGCGTGGTCGAGTATAGTCTACAAACTAATTCCGAATGTGAAAGCGTTAGAGTCCTCACTGAAACAGTTCGCAGCTATCGTAGACGCAGACGAGGTATGCATCTATTTCTGAATATTATTGAAACTTTATGGAGGGCATCTTTTTACTATGTTAATTAATTGGTAGTAAAATAGGTGCGTTTTTGGTAATCGTAGAAACATAAGCCGTTAATTATTTGCCACTTTTTCTAATTTGGTTGCTTGAAACTGAAGGACGTTTACTGCTATACTTTGGTGAATGCCCAATGTAGGATCTACTTATTACTGGGCAACTCAGAGATAAATGGCGATCTTCAGCAAAGTCATCATTAAACACGAAATAACGAGACGTCACAACAAACTTACGCCCACCAAGTATAATGATTCCATTACTGGGGGCTATGGTGCCTTCACCAGGTCCACGCGAGCGGGGCATTTGGGCATATGCACTTATAATTCAGCCATTGTAACTTGTACCAGCTGGAGTATGAGGTGTAGATACGAGTACCACAGTGATCGTGTTAGCCACTAAGAGCTTTTACACACGAGCAGCATGCGCATCGGCAGCAGTCGACAGCAGTACCCACCTTTTAAGGCTTCTATTGTGGGCATTTATGGGCAAAAAAGATAAAATTTGCCTTAATTGTTGTGTCATATTTTTTTCTTTTCCGGCCAGCAGAGTTAGTGAAAGGGTTAATAGCTCTAAGTCGGCGGGTCCTTATAATAATAATAATAATACCTTGGACACTATTTACACACATTGATCTAGCGCCAAACTAGGATTCCCTGTATCTTGGGTACTAGAGAACGATACACATACTTATATAGATAAATACTATACTTAGATAGATAAAGAACCATGACTAGGGTACAAACATCCGTTGTCATCAAACAAATATTTAATATTTTTACTTATGGCTTTGCGATAGGGACTCCTGAGACCCGCCCGACTAATCGACCCGACATACTCCAGGTATTGTTGTGTGTTGCGCACAGGTGCTGCTATTCGAGCGCGCCACCTTCCTGGTGGTGTCGCACTGCCAGCGCCGCACGCACCGCGACGCGCATCGCTTCGAGAAGGTCTCGAACATCGTGAAGCAGTTCAAACTGTCCTGCTCCAAGCTCGCCGCGCAGTTCCAGAGCATGGAGGTACAGCTCGCGCCGACTCTATTTGGCTCTGAGCCAGCTGACATCTCTTTATCTTTCATCCCACCTTACCCTATGCGAGAAAGAGGTCACAGCTCGCTCAGAGACAATGAAACTTGAAACTTTTCTTAGCGTCACCCCTTTTCCCATACGGGGTGGCGGGGCATAATTGTGCTTTCGTTTAGCCAGTTATTCCATAGGTCTCATTCTTGCCTGAAAGGTGGCTAGCCCATTACCGCAGCTATGAAGATTAAAGTAGTTATCTCACAGATGTAATCGATCACCGTCAGAACCCCTTATCGTGGCGGGCGCCATTTTGAAATTTACGCTCAACCGGCAAGGGCTACGTGGGTGGTCCCCGCGGGCTGTTGCCTGCGCCTACTAAAACGTCGCTCACGGCGTTTTATTGTATGAAAAGGATAGGAACCTATATATTTTTTGAATTGCCATGAAATAAGCTAATTTAGTGTTTAAAAATGAAAACAATAATGTATTCGTGAGCCTAGCTGTCCAAGGTCAAACCTAGCATTTAAATTAAATTGATTAATTAATTATTTTATTAATACAAAAATTAATAAAAATTAAATTAAACACATTTTTTAATAACTTTCTGTTTTATTTATACAATATGTACAACACCAACCTTAGTATCAATTAAAAATAATACATTTGTTGCGAAAAACATGTGAAACGCGATTCAATCAAAACGCGGGGTGAAAGCGCGCGAGAAATCGTTCCGATAAACTGGGTCAGAACTTATTTTTTTCCTATGCACGGACTGGTTTTTGATAGCTCCACAGATACGTTCGTGTATGGGGTGACCAACTGTAAGTACAAACGCGGCTCCCAACCTATATTTTTAGTTTAAAAGCGCCCATCTATACGCGACCGGAAATCCGCCCGCTGCGGGTCGCTTGCCGGTTGACGCATTTTGAAGTCTTGCCCGCTGCCGGCGTTTGCCGGTCCAAAGGTCAGGATAAATGGCATATCTCATTGGTAGGGTCAGGGTCACATTCTTTGCATCCTATTGCACAGTATTTGTCGCACAACGTAATAGAAAATGTGTATAGTTAGTGAATTTAACTGGTAAACGAAAGCACGCTAGTATATCCCAGTATTAAATTATACATTAAATTGCATATAAATTAAATTGCATATAAACGTTTAAAAATGGTTGACGAACTGGCTGTGTCTAGTGTATTTGAATGCTGTGGTATTGAGCTAATAGATCATAACATTATATTAGTATGCATATATAGGATTACGGAGGTAAAAAAAATTCTAGATCGCTTGGAATTATTACTCTTTTCCATAAAAAGGAAAATGAAAACAAAACAAATTGTTATAGCTGGTGACATAAACATTAATACATTAAACCTGACATTAATACCAGACATTTAACAGATATTATTAATAATTATAAACTGACATTTCATATTGACGAGCCCACCAGACAAGCATCTTGCATTGACCACTTAATCAGTAGTATCAGTCATGCTGTAGGATCAGTGATCCCGTTGGGATTATCTGACCATGAAACAGCACAATTGCTCTTGATCCCCGTAAAAAATAAAAAAGCTATGCCTAAGGCTACATACATTCATAAAAGAGACTATGGTGGTGATAACATTAGGAAGTTTAGAATGTCTCCAATGCTTATCGTTCGCAGAAGTTTACGAAGAATCTGACCTCAATAAGGCATTTGAAAAATTTCATGAATTATTCTGTTTGTTTTATAATCTTTGTTTCCCAACAATTATCGTAAAAAGGAACATGGAGGTCAAACCAAAATGGATTTCAAAAGGACTAAGAATCAGCTGTAAAACAAAAAGATCTCTAAGATATAATTTTTACAAACAAAGAACACAATATAACAAAAACAGATATGAAAAATTCTCAAAAATATTAAAAAAATGTATCGTACAATCACAGACACAAGCAAATAATAAATATGTACAAACTAGTAAAAATAAATGTAAGGCATCGTGGAATGTAGTAAAAAATGAATCAGGAAATCAACAAGCATCACATTTCATACATCAAATTAGTCATGAGGGTACTATAGTTCAGGAAGCAACTGGAATAGCTCAAACATTCAATGAATACTTTATAAAAATCTCTAATAAGGTTAACCATGACTTGGCTCTCACCGGCGGAAGTCATCGGATAAGCGAGAGTATTTTTCTTAAGCCTTATGATAGTAACGTTGTGTCAAAACTAATAATGTCGTTAAATAACACCAATGCAGAAGGTTTTGATGGTATATCTACCAAAATAATTAAGGCATGTTGCTTGGAGATATCGCCTGTATTAAACTATTTGATAAACCTGTCTCTAGAAACAGGAAATTTTCCTAACAAACTGAAAATATCTGTCGTAAAGCCGTTGTACAAAAAGGGTGAGAGATCAGAAATAGGAAAATATCGTCCAATCACACTCACGCCTGTGTTGTCAAAGGTTTTTGAAAAAGCGATGCATGTAAGATTAAATGTTTTTTTCACAAAATATAATGTATTACACTGAAAATCAGAGCAGCATGGCTTTCAGAAAAATAAATCGACCACCTTGGCAACTTTCAAACTAGTAGACCAAATTGTTCACAATATAGACGTCAAAAACTATAGTACAGTGCTATTTTTTGATATGTCCAAAGCATTCTAATGCTAATGGTATAAGAGGCTTAGCACGAAACTGGCTACAGACTTACTTGGACGATAGGGTGCAGAGTGTAGAAATAAGTCGTCTTAATGATAGCCATGTCGTTAAATGCTATAAATCCGAGCTAGAATGTAATAAATTTGGCGTTCCTCAGGGCAGTGTACTCGGGCCTCTTCTTTTCTTAATTTATATAAATGACCTGCCGGAAGTCACTAATCAAAGCTGCATTTTATTCGCTGATGATATATCAATAAATGTAACTCGCGTGATTACTGATGACATTTCACTTCATGAATTTGACATTAATACAACTATTACCTCTATAATTAATTGGTTAAATAATAATAATCTGCAAGTAAATTTAAATAAAACAATGTATATAAATTTTAATAACTTTGACAAATATAACAGGAACATGACATTAAATATAAATTATAACGGACAAATTCTAGAGGAGGCTAATAGTGTGACATTTTTAGGTATAGTAATTGATCGACATTTGAATTGGAAAGATCAAATTAATAAAATATGTAATAAGATAAACAGATTTATTTTTGTGCAAAGACGTTTGCACAAAACAGCCGAGAAAAAAACCGCACTGCTTGCCTATCATGGGTATGTAGAATCCGTCATAAGATATGGTCTGATAATTTGGGGTAACGGAACTGAAATTAACAGAGTATTTATTGCCCAAAAAAAATGTTTGCGTGCTATTTGTGGTATGGCACCATATGAGTCCTGCAAACAAACATTTAAAAAATTAAACATCTTACCGGTACCCTGTCTTTATATACTTGAAATCGGTAAATTCGTTAAGTCAAATCCTGAACTTTTCGTAAAAGCTCATGATTATTTCTCGAGGAACTCTAGAAACCCGAACAGGCTTGTATTTAATCACACACCAAGAACAACACTGTATTTAAAAAATTGCTCAGCAATGTGTGTGATTGTGTATAACAAAATACCAGATGACATAAAAACGTTGCCACTCAACACTTTTAAACGCAGATTATTCTATTGGCTTCTGCAAAACTGTTTTTACTCTGTGGACGAATTTCTGAACTTCAAACGTAGGTGAAACTGGTCTTGGCTTTTGTTGTTTTGTTTGTGTTTTTAATTTATACAATTTATGTGATTTAATGAGAATAGACTAAAACTAGATCTCAAACATTTGCATGCTACAATTTAATAGCTGATTAAGGCGTTCAACTTTCATGTTATTTAAGAGCTCTTTTACCCTTATCTTTGCAAATAAATTTCTTATTTCTTATTTCTTATACTGATAGATGCGTCCGCATAATATATTTTTTCATTTTCATTACAGAAAATTCTGAATATAAGTATTTATATTTACCTTAATGATTTGTCCATCACAGTCATAATTATGCTCGCGCCTATTTTCCGAAAGAGGGGTAGGCAGAGACTAAAGACCTCCACCTGCTACGATCCTGGCATATATTGGATTATTCTACATACATTGTCTGGTAATATTTAACCTAAAGTATCAATATATTGACATCCAAAATCAAGGACAATTATTATTTTATTCATTTTGATAAGTGTTAAGTGCAGTTGTAAAGTGTGGCTGTGAAGTGTAAAGTGCTAGCAACGTCTGAACAGCCAGTGTTAAGTGTGAGTGATCACTAATCAGTAATCAGCGAAACGAGGCAAATAGAAGCGTGTTCTATTTTTTTGCGAGTAGCCACGTCCCCGGCGTCCCTCCTCCCCTTCTACTCGCAGCGTGCCTTCACTCGCTGTTTAGTTAACAGCGTCGGGACAGCAAATTCGACTGTTTGACGCTCAATAACCAGTTTCTACTAAACATCAGAGACACAATAGGGCGCAAAACTGCCAATTTCTCACGGGGAAGACCGTGGGAAAGTGCCTTGTGTATTAAAAAACTTCAAAGGCATGTAATGCATCGCGACTGATTCGCGGCTGTGTGCATTGTATTTCAATGAAAGGGATTATTTAGGGATAATTAATTAAAAGGCGGTAAATAGATTTACGATCAGATACTGTTTATCATAATTTGATGAGATTTGCTTATGTTATGAAGTGGTGTATCAGCGTTGATATCTCGGTATGTATCTGCGAGCACTATACATCAGGATGGTCTTCTGGAATGTCTTAATACCCTCCAAAGTGTTTGTTTCGGTCGTTCGCCTCCAATCTTGAATAGAAACCACATTGTTGTAAATGAATTTCATCAATTTGAGGAATTACCTCGAATTCTCAACATGTTTACCTTTCTATCAGATGAGCTTTTTTCCAGCTACTGATGCATTTCTCCTTCGAAGCTCAGTTTGAAGTTCCCGCACAGTCATAGCGAATACTTTTTGTGGTTTTATATCGCAATTATAAGCACAAAATCGAAACCCGGTACTTGATACAAACGTAAACAAGGTACTACCGTTGACGTGAGAGTAATATTTGTTCTCTGGCTATCGACGTTTAGCTGTCAGTGTTGCGCTCCATTGGACACTACTTTACACTTAACACTTCACAGCCTTACAGCGAATAATTTAAAAGTGTGCACTCAAAAGACCTGCTTTGTCAGATGGATGCAGAATTATTCAACATTTGAAACGTGATTCTACGCTACGAAGTATATGGCGAACAAATTAAATCGGTAGATTTCAGCAAAGATATACCAATGAGCTCATGTGTTCTCGGTGTTTGCTGCTATTTGTAAAATTTGTTAAGTTTATTTTATTCTGTTAAGAGCACTCTTGACAATTTGATTGATACAGTCGCAGACTCTTTAATAATTCTTGTCAGCGTTGATGATGACGATGATGATGAAGAAAGTGATATTAGAATTAATGATGATTAGAGATTTTAATAAAAATATGTTTTCTTTACTTGTAGTTTTTTACTGTTTGTGATGAAAAGGGACGTAATTATCACTCGTCGTAAATCCCCTTTTAATTACGAGCGCTGCACTTAATAAAATGGATACATTCACTAACAAATAAAATGTATAGACTCAGATGATCAGACTCGTATTGAAATTGAAAAATGTGCCCGGCCAAAAACGTTTGTAATCTCTGACATATCAAAAAATGATAACTGTCAGAATTCGTTAATCTGGCTCAACACAGACCTTGCTGTTAATAATTTTGTTATTATTTATTCCTGCTTATTAATTATGATAATGACTAAATATTATATTTTGTATCAGTTAAGCATAAGCAATTTTTAAAAAGAGATATAAAAATCAATCTGTGGGAGTTTCTACGCCCTTCTTCTCCCACTGTGGTCTAATTGTAGAGAAGTGGCAAAAAATGACGATTGCTAAGTGTATGTAAATATCTACAGTAATAAAGACATTTTTAATTTGGAATTTGAATTTGGAATTCTACGGAATAAAAAATCAGAGTTTAGTATGTATATTTTTTTGGCATGGCCCATTCTGTGATTTAGTGTGTCGTAACGTAAACTGCTGCGGAATCTGGAGTGTCCACACTTAGACTTTCTTCTTATTAATGTTACTGTTTCGCTTCCATGTAAATTTGACACATCGCCAGTATGCGGCATGTCAATGTTATATGGGAGCACGACAGTCGGCGCTGTCAGCCGTAATGAGAGCGAGGCCTTACTTCCCCCGCGTCTCGGCAGGTGCGCAACAGCGTGTTCGCGGCGTTCATCGACGGCTTCACGAGCAACACGTACGTGATGGTGGAGATGTCCGACCCCAAGATACCCTCCGAGGCGACGCTCATCAACATACGCAACGCGAGGAAGCACTTTGAGAAACTAGAAAAGGTAACACCATCAATGGCTCAAGCAGGTATACCAGAGTGAAATAATTTTCGATTACAGATAAAATTAAGCTTATGTCATTGTGCTTAATAGTCAATGACGGTTCGATTGACATACTTTTCCGATGCGTAATTGCTCTACACTTGGTATACCTCGCGCCACACGTTATGAGCGGAGGCCTTGAATGCGTAGTAGTCACTTTTCAATACCTGTACATATGCGCAGTAATTCCCGCCAACGTCGACCAGCGCTCTTAATTCGTGGCGCGAAATATAGTTGGCTGTCTATAGCCAACAGCGGATTCCATCTTCAGCTCAATTTTAATGGGATAGGATTCAAATGTTAATAAAGGCTCTACACCGATTTATTATTATAAGTAGGATAGTATTTACGTTTGACTGTGAATCCAGTTTTTGCTTGGCAAAAATACTGGTTTTGCCTGACTGAATTACTGAATACTGAAACAGCTGAGCTTCGTCTGACAAAATTACTGAACTGCGCGACTATAAATCTAAAAACTGCAATTGAAACCCTTAATTGAAGTAACATAAAATATAAAACGAGCGCTGGATTTCGTTGTTCTTACATGTTCAACCTAATGCGGTAGGGTGGGCGTTGTGGGGCGACATGGTTCCTTGTCGTCACAACCTAAGGATAATCCTAATCTGACCCACCACTTCGCCCAGACAGTCTCTATTTAGCCAATAAGCGGTGGCTAAACCATTCAGTAATTTTGTCGCGTAAATCAGTAATTTTGTCGCGCAATTCAGTATTTTTTCGCACATTTCAGGAAACTCCGCTGTTTATAGTTATTCGCTTGATAGTTTTTATTCGGTCGTTTTATTAGTCCCCTTATTAGGGTATCGTAACTCAAAAGGTAAAAAAACAACCCTTATAGGATCACTCGCGTGTCCGTCCGTCCGTCTGTCACAGACACTATAAGAGATAGAGCCTTGAAATCTTGCAAAAATACTTATCCTGATAACCGCAACATAATTCAAGTCTAATATGAAAAAAAATGCCTACAAAAATGTGGAGGGGGTAATGACAAAACGAAAATAAAATACCGGGTATCGCTGTTAAGGGCACTTTATAAACTTAAAAAAAAATACTTTCAGTTTGATAACTTCAGTAGTGACGGTCAAAAAAGTGCAAACAATTACCATAACATGGAAAATGAAAGTACCCGCACCAATAACTTTGTAAACAACATTTTGCTATGTAAAATCCAAACTATTCACTCCACACCATCCCTACCATTGAACGGTGGTACGGAACCCTTCGTGCGCGAGTCCGACTCACACTTGACCGGTTTAAAATAAATAACAAAGCATTGTGAAAAAGTTTTATTGTTAAGAAAGATTTTTTTATAACTTCAGGAGAAATTTCTATCCAGCAAAAATAATCAAATTACATTTAATTGGTCACGAAAAGAAACAACTGCTTTAATACTCCTATTTCGCGTAACTGAGATTAAGAAAGACTGTTTTGGACTACTGCGTCGCCTTAACTAAGTAGGTTCCTGAGTTATAGTAGTCGCACGAATCTCCACTGACGACACGGAAACAGTCTCCAGTGACGTCACGGAAACAGTCTCCACTGACGACACGGAAATTGATACCACTGACGTCACGGAAACAGTCACCACTGACGACACGGAAACAGTCTCTACTGACGACACGGAAACAGTCTCCACTGACGACACGGAAACAGTCTCCACTGACGACACGGAAACAGTCTCCACTGACGACACGGAAACAGCCTCCACTGACGTCACGGAAAAAACCCATCGAACACTGCTCCAATAGCACAGAAACCAACTCAGTTATGAGTGTGCGCTATGTCTGTCGCTCGCTATACTTTGGGTTTGCTGGTAGAAATCTCTTTTATCGAGATAATCGCGCCTCTTGTACATATATTTTTCTTTCATGTTGTCTGTATGTTTGTTTTTGTGCAATTAAGTATTCATTCATTCATTATACCTAGTTGGTCCTTAAGTTCTGTCACAAGGTTTTTTATAGATAAAACTCAGCAATAAACTGTTTCTTATTCGTATTATACATGATTAAAAAGCTTATTTTATACGAATCAAATTGCAATACAATACATTTTGTACGATTATCGCAATATGACAAAAAACCTTATAACTTGAGACAATCGCGAACCCAAAACACGCCGCAACTGACAAACCATAAAATACCACTTACCACAAATTTAATAAAAAAAACAGTGTTCCAGATAACCAACAAGGTTTTTTTTATTTATTCTGAAACCTCAATTTTAGACCATGCTTAACAACTAGCATTTGATTTTCTGTTAGCTTTCAGTTCCAACTGCTCCCAAAGAGAACTTTACGTACTTTTTACGTTTTCAGAAAAACGTATAAAAATGATCTTGTGGGCAACAAGTACACTACGTAAAATTTGAATATGAAAATTAGTTTTACCCAGACTTAGTTATCTTATGCTTCAAAATGAAGGTAACGGGTTCAGAGAGGGTTCTGACTAAAATCTCACGTAAGTTTGAAAGGTTTTAAGAGTCATGGAAAAAAGATAAAGTGAATCACGTCCGTATTTTTGATTGGGTAAAAAAGTGCAAAATCTCTGAAGAAACTAGCATTTGTGTAATATGGCTTTAAGCATTTAAATTCAATAATCGTTCTAATTTATCAGTATTTAATGAGCTATCAAACCATATATAGTATTAAATAAAATAAAACTTGGTATTATTTACTATGCGGCAAAATATTTGTGACAGAACTTAAGGACCGACTAGGTATACTTACAAATGCATAAGTATAGTTCTCGACAGATTGGGATGGCAACCGGGGAGGACATGGTACAACCGTCCACTATATTCGCATTATTAAATGAACTGAGAAAATTAAAATTTATTAACTTCGACAGCAACGAAACAGTATACAACTTCATTGACACACAAGTTGATGAATCATCTAACAGAATCGTAAGCATCTGGCTAACAGAAAAGTTCCTAATTTATGTGTCTCATAAAATAACCTTTCCTTCCTACAGGTCTCGTCCAGCGCGCCGCAGTACCACTGAGCTAATACGACTTTTTGCCGAGTTATAACCTGATGTAACTCTTTTAATATAGTAGGTAAAGTAGGGCCACTGGTCATATTTGACAGTTATTAAAAATCAAACAACGTAACCTCGTAACGGGGGACACACAATATTATTTACTTTTTCAAAGTTAGAACAGCACATAGTCTATTTTCAGTTAAAAATACATATCTATTGTAATAGTGTCACATTCACATTGAATAATAAACCATTCTATACACAATAAACTATGTTTGTTTTAAAAACTGAACATAGTTACAAGGTTACGTCGGTGAAAGCCTTACATGGATGTTACCCAAAAAATCTATCGATCAAATATAATTGGATGCAATGATGACTGCATTCAATTCACATATGTTTGAAACCCGCATCGAATCATTGAATTTAATAGATGTTTTAAGCTGGTAACTTCAATGTGAAGCTAATACTAAGACTGACAGATGTCAAATGTGACCTGTTAAAATGGCCCTACATTAGGTGTATGCAAGCATAACGCACAGTGGGCACAGAGGAAGAAAGGACTATTTAAAGGACTACTTCCTATTTATTCCTCTGTGCAGTGGGTTCCTGCGGTGGTATAATTGAATTGCCCTCCTCGCGCACTCCTCCCGCAGTGATCCCGTACCGCAGGGGCGTTCGCGCGTTCTCAACTCAACTCATTCAGTTTACAGTAGGGATGCAACCAATACGATACCGATACCGATATATCGGCGATATTTCAGGTTTGCCGATATATCGGCATCGACGATAATTTTATGGCCGATACAGATACTTTTAAAATTTCTCGCTTTAAAAATGTAATGTAAACGCGCGTGTTTTTACGTCTATTTCGTTGCAAACGAGGCACAAACTACGCTCGGGGAAACCCCGCGCTCTATATTTTTGAACAAAAATCTGATTAATGTCAATTTTAATTACCTACTAAAACTGTACCAACTTGGCAATATTTTTTAAATTACCTAATTAAAAAAATAACCTGACTTGTATTTTATCTATTTTACCTTCATTTTTAATTCAATAAGCGTATCGGTATCGCCGATATTTTTATAAGCGTATCCGTATCGATATCGTATCGGCAAAAAGGCGTATCGTTGCATCCCTAGTTTATAGGCGCTAAGGGCGGAGTGGCCAACTATGTTTTGTTCTATATTATTATTATTATTATTATTGTTTGAAAATTTGGGAATGTTTTGTTTGTTGTTGTATGAATCGAAACAATATCTAAAAAAGATGTATTGGCTGCAATAATCTATATTTATCTGTATGTATTTAAAAGTTGTCCAGTTACTCTGTACTCGGGGATTAATCGAAAAATTGTATTGACAATTACATATCTATGGCTGTCATTAGTTACCTTAAAAATAGATGTTATTCATTTATAGATAGGGTCATTCATACACTGTACCAGTAATCGACCAAAACAAATGACATGTTGTTGTAGAAGCCGGGAGCCATCAGTGAAAAGCCGTGATTTTATAATGATCATGAGTCCGTAAAAGACGTGTTATATGATGCCCCTCCTCACCCAACGAGCGCGAAGCGTCTCCGGTCTGCTTAGACAGAAATGATTTCGTAAGTCTTTCCGGCGGATGTCCGTCTGTTCCTTTCTATAGGTCGCATTTCTCAACCGATTCTCGTGAAATTTTGTGAGCAGGTTCGATAATTATATGTTTTTTTGTCGACTCATATTTTGTATTTTTTTCAAAATGTCGGTGTTATGGGAGTTAAAATAAAAAAAAAAAACAATTTAGCTATTTCGAAAAATGTTCAAAAATGTCACGGAACTTTTTAGTGCGAACAACATTGTCACGCGATAACTTTCAAGGGGTCGAGGGTGTGAACAATAACACATATTTCCTGAGTCACGTGGTGCATGACGAACATTTCTTCAGTTTTAAGCTACGCAAAGACAGACTCGCGAGGTGTCCAGCTCGCAGAGCCACTAACCAGCAATAATGTCTTAATGAAATTGTTTGTTTATCAGCGACCGTGTATAGTTGAGTGTATTTGGCCTCCTCAAGTGCTTAGCACTTACGACTTGCCAGTTATCAGTGTTAATTATTTACGCGCCCAGTATACAAGCAGTTATCGCCACGCCTTCCCCGAATAACGGATTACGATTAGCGCGTAATCTTAGAACTGCCTTAGATATGTCTATAGCAAATATGTAAATAATGTTGCTTATGTACTCGTAATATGTAAATATGTTGAACATTTACAAATTGTTTCTAAAATACCATAAGTATGCGATGTATGAAACGGTCAGTAAGCAGAATGGTGTCTGAATGTAACAGATTTGTATGTCCTGCTAGAAAATATTTCTGTTCTGTATTTTATGTCAAACTAAGTACATTAAGTCCTAACTCCTACCTAATAATACATCCTGTTACGTAAATTGCTTCTAACTATGTAGAATAACTATATAGGTCATATGGTACAGTCCAAAAGGCGGGACCTGAGAAATGCGTTTGTGTGAGTGCTTCCATCCGTATAATCCGACTTCGACGATTTGTGGGACGTGTTTGTCAGCCCTAATATGTTTCGTCACCCTTGTCAGTGAGCCCTTTGCACGCAACAATTGCATTTTTCAGGTTCCGCCTTCTTGACTGTAATGTTTTTGTTTGTCCCAAGTGTCTGAACTTCGGATTTAATTCATACGCTTTCATTCCTCGAAGACTGTTCTCAAAAATTTGTTTACTTATGTATTATTACAAGGACAATATTATTTTTACGACTCAAATGTATTATTTAATGGTTTCACATACCTTTACTTCGACTTTTAATCATTGCAAGTTTTACCTATTTACTGTTAATCGCCGTGAATGTTTTCTCCTAAGTGCACCTGGGAAGATAAGCTACCCATATTTCCAACATACATATTTCAATCTCTATTGCCAATCAAAATTATATCTTATTTTTATGTGACAAGGCCGTTTATGGTAGCATTGGTGGCTACGCAATCCTGACCGCCACACATCGTTTAGTAATCATATCAGTAACGTAATGCAATGACGTGACGTAATGCTTACTTATCTCACGTTATCGAAAAACACTCTTTCTCGGAGCGCATTGGATGCTACCGGTATCAATTGTATCAAGAGCGAAAAGTCGGTGGAATTTCATAGTGTTGTGAGGAATATTTAAGCAGAAGTATTTCACACAAACAACGGATCATTCATTCACGTGATTGCAATTTGTATTAGTCACCGATTAGTATTACTCTTGTTCGATAAGTTGTGTGGTTTTAATTTAACCACAGAGCATATTTTAACAGTCCTTTCAGCACTGTTATCAACTGCGACCTTGTGAGTTATTTCATTGTGAATTGTTCATATTTCGGTAAGTAACCTTGAACTTCTTGCTTGCCGCATTTAGAGCCGGAAATATTTTATTTGGAAATAACTCAAACAGACACTTGAGTGAGTGAGTGTGTGACAAAAACTAGCACAACACAGCTGCTAATGATAATCATCTCTCACGAGGGTGAGTAGGTTAGTACATGCAACTATGTATGTCATTGTCAGATTAAGGAATGTTTGTAGACGTAGCTTTCATCACTAATGCTCTGAAAACAAGTTGTATATAACTCGACATGCGAGAGGTATATCCGATTTACCAACCTAGGAAGGTAATAAGTAAATTTTGGAAATTGAACGAGGCTCCTTTCTTTGTTTTTGGGACGAGTCCTCATATTTGAGGCAAGACGCTTAAAGTGACACACCACAATAAATTTATTTTTGAAACGATCGCACAAGCCAACAAGAAAATAGCATGAAAAATAATATCGGCGCCACGCAAACCTCGTTGAAAACGTAGTTGGAAATATATTTTTAACGAAAAAATATATTTCCTCGCATTAGTGATGAAAAGTTATTGCACTCGTGTGTAAATTATGTGATCAATTACACTCTCGTTTCGCTCGCTCGTGCCCTTAAATATCTCGGGTATGTTTGATGACTTACCTGCCTTGTATAACAATCTAATATAAATTATAACCTCCATTACAGTTCGCGATGGCAGAGCAGAGCGTTAGGCCAACATTTGATTACCACGAAGAGAGCCAGAGTGAAAAGTTGGCGCGCAAATCGAAGGAGTCTCCATTTATGATTATTGGTATGGTCCATATTAGCTTACATTACTTGATTAACTGAAAAAGGCCCCAAGCCACCTAGCCGCGGTGGACAACCGACTCGGAAGGGTGTCAACCGCTTGCAATAGCCGTTCGCTTCGAGTTTACCGTCACCACCTGCCGCTCTCACCCGCTCCCCGCACGCACATCGGTCCCCTGTGCGTGCGGGTTGCGTCTATTATCATAATACTAGCACTGAGCCAACATTTATTTAGACCCATTCCATCAATGTCCTGCGACACGTGAAAACATCCCTGCCGCAGTCGGCAATCCTGACAGTTCTGGCATAAAAAACAAACATTTATATAAAGGCACATATATTGCTTCTGGCCCCACACTAGGACACCCTGTATCGTGAGAACCAGAAACAGCGACATCACACCCATGTATAATAAACATCCGAGACCTGAAGATTTTTTGTTTATAAATAATATTTAAAAATATTTCTCCCGAGTCCCGATCATAAGTTTGAACACGAGTCAAGTGTATGTATAAAAAGGCCACCATCTCTCTCTCTTGCCCACGCATATTCTCCCTTGTTCCCACGCGCCGATACCCCCTCCGGGCGGCACTCAGGGGACAAGAAACTTGGCGTCAAGTCACGTAGGGAGGGACCTAGTCAAGCAAGGTGCAAACAGCAAGGTTATTGCCTGCCTGTCATGTCAGCCATGGGTCTGTTCAAGAAACGCGAAAGGTGACAGCAAGCGTGACTGCGACAAACTTGTCTAATACTAATAAGTATGTCGAATTGTCGTGACAATTGTGACAAACTTGTCAAATTTGTTATATTAAACACTAAATTGTGACTTGTGTTGTTGTTTCGACGCGTAATTATTCCTGCTTCCTACACTGGTAACTGCGACAAATTTGTTATGTCACATTGTCGTGACAATTTGACATTTTCTCTTGAGAGGCGACAGGTGACAATTTGTCGGGAAAAAACTTGTCGTTTGTCATGACAGCTGGACATATTTGTTGAGTTGTCAGAAATTTTCGACACTTTCATCCAGTGTCAAGCAGGACTCGCACACGAAGGGTTGCGTACCATCGTACAAGAAAACTTAACACTAAAAATAATAAAATAAAATAATATTATGTCCGAACGTGCATTCGAACTCAGACCCCTAAGATAGCGAACCCGACATCAAACCTATTGCGCCACCACAATTATGTGATAGCCGCGAAATCTACGAATACTTATATTTTGTAGTGTTATGCTACTTACATGCTATTCTTGCTTCCTATCCCTTAGTTCCAGCTCCACCATCAGTCCTTTTTGTTTGTCCTTCAGGGTGCTTGCTCTATTACGCTGGATACTTGGTGAGCTGTGCAGCTTATTATTTGTCTTCACCTTTATTTCCATAGGACCCTGTAACGTTTTAAACCATAAGAACATGTTAACAAATCATTTTCGTTCTGCATTTTCATGCTATCAGCATTTCTAAATCGATAGCGAAGCGGTTTACCTTTGGTGACCTTGTTTTTGGCTTTCTCCGAAACTCTGCAATCTCGGGCTTCGTGCGCGCTGGTGCGCTACTTTTTTTTCTTTCGTTGTTATGTAATTTACTGCATGGTTTTCGTATTGTTTACCGAATTACGAGCCTGAAAAGAAACTTTGACGTTTGTTGACGTCTTTGTTTATCTGGTTGTCATGGCAATGCCCATTCAAACTAGTTGGCGGTCTGATATGTTTGCGTCAATACTTTTACAAAAATACTCTTTCTCTCTTGGCCACTCACAAAAATTACGTTTAATTTAAATAATTTTTAGAACTCTCCAAAAAGGGTATAAAAGCGGAACATTTCTTCAATTCTGGACAGTCTCACGTCAGCTTCTGAACTGGAAGTACCAGTAAAGGCCTTATCCCGGGGTCGCCAACCCCGGGATCTTGCGAAGCCTTCAAACTCCTTCAAATCTTCAAATACTCTATCTACAACGGGATTCTGCGAGCCGTGCCTACGCCGCTACCGTTCCTACAACGAAGATTTCTACAACGGGATTCTGCGAGCCGTGCCTACGCCACTACCGTTCCTACAACGACGATTTCTACAACGGGATCCAGCGAGCCGTAGCTACCAGTACGCCGCTACCGTTCCTACAACGACGATTTCAACAACATCTACAACTACAAATACACCCGCAACCTGGTCATCACCCCACTGGTCTGCTTCTCTTCGTGTTCTCCGCTTCCTTCTTTTTATCCAGACATCTGTATTTTCTAAAACCTGTTTCACCACATTCATCTTCATCTTCCTCTCATTTTTTTAAACTAATTCATGGTAGATAGCCCAAATAAATTGTCATTTCTAAATTTTATTCTGGTTGTTTTCTGTTAGGTTCTGTTAGGTTCGTATCCTCACACGACATTTTGGCGCCCAACGTAAAAGTTCTTCTCCACTCTTCACCTTTTCTGCGCCTTGTCTCTTTCTCTTTGATTTGCTTTCTCTTTCACTCTTAAATCTTTATCTATTCATCCTTTTCACATTTTCCAAATTCTAAAACAAAACTTCATCTAGTTTTTCAACTATCTGGATTATATTTAGGCCTACATTTATCTTACATTACTACCCTTCACTTCACTTCACTTCTATAACACTTGCCTAAATATTTTCTAAATTCTAAAACGAAACTTCATCTAGTTTTTCAACTCATCTGGATTATATTTAGGCCTACTTACATTACTTCACTTCACTTCTATAACACTTGACTCTACACTGGCCTAAATATTTTCCAAATTCTAAAATAAAACTTCATCTAGTTTTTCAACTCATCTGGATTATATTTAGGCCTACATATAACTTACTTCACTTCACTTCACTTCACTTCACTTCTCAACACTTGCCTAAATATTTTCCAAATTCTAAAACAAAACTTCATCTAGTTTTTCAACTATCTGGATTATATTTAGGCCTACATTTAACTTACATTACTACACTTTACTTCACTTCACTTCTATAACACTTGACTCTACACGTAACTATAACAATGACTCCACCTTCAACTGCAAATGACTCTCCATCACTTGACCTTCCTGCTGATCCGACTGTCTTGGAACCTCCTCTTGTTTCTCAAACTTCTGTCCTGAAGGTGATACGAATCTTTATATAAAATTTTTGCATGTAAGTAGCATAAATTTTCTTAACTTCTAATTTGTATATATGTATATTCTTCATTTCAGACACATCTCGTTGGTGATGTGGCTGATCTCTGGCTTCGAGCTCTACCGCTCTGTTGTATATATGTATATTCTTCATTTCAGACACATCTCGTTGGCGATGTGGCTGATCTCTGGCTTCGAGCTCTACCGCTCTGTTGTATATATGTATATTCTTCATTTCAGACACATCTCGTTGGCGATGTGGCTGATCTCCGGCTTCGAGCTCTACCGCTCTGGCCGTCTTTAATCTTAAGGCAAAGCGACTAAAGCTACCTTAGGATTAATTTGTCTCTTTACCTCTACTTAATTTTTTTTTTCCATGCAGGAGCGGATGACAACTCCTTAAGTAAGCCTGAATGTCGTTTTGAAAACACACTTTTAGAGTGGTAGTCATTGAATGTGAACTCCACCCTTACCTGAATGAAGATGATGAATGTAAGAGATGGTATATCTGATTTTGCCTGGTGATGTCTGTTTCTGCAAAGCTGTGTTTTTCTGGTTTATTTTTGTACATATCAAAATTTTTGCTGGCATTTCCAGGGTCGGGGGGAAAATGTAGTGTTATGCTACTTACATGCTATTCTTGCTTCCTATCCCTTAGTTCCAGCTCCACCATCAGTCCTTTTTGTTTGTCCTTCAGGGTGCTTGCTCTATTACGCTGGATACTTGGTGAGCTGTGCAGCTTATTATTTGTCTTCACCTTTATTTCCATAGGACCCTGTAACGTTTTAAACCATAAGAACATGTTAACAAATCATTTTCGTTCTGCATTTTCATGCTATCAGCATTTCTAAATCGATAGCGAAGCGGTTTACCTTTGGTGACCTTGTTTTTGGCTTTCTCCGAAACTCTGCAATCTCGGGCTTCGTGCGCGCTGGTGCGCTACTTTTTTTTCTTTCGTTGTTATGTAATTTACTGCATGGTTTTCGTATTGTTTACCGAATTACGAGCCTGAAAAGAAACTTTGACGTTTGTTGACGTCTTTGTTTATCTGGTTGTCATGGCAATGCCCATTCAAACTAGTTGGCGGTCTGATATGTTTGCGTCAATACTTTTACAAAAATACTCTTTCTCTCTTGGCCACTCACAAAAATTACGTTTAATTTAAATAATTTTTAGAACTCTCCAAAAAGGGTATAAAAGCGGAACATTTCTTCAATTCTGGACAGTCTCACGTCAGCTTCTGAACTGGAAGTACCAGTAAAGGCCTTATCCCGGGGTCGCTCAACCCCGGGATCCTGCGAAGCCTTCAAACTCCTTCAAATCTTCAAATACTCTATCTACAACGGGATTCTGCGAGCCGTGCCTACGCCGCTACCGTTCCTACAACGAAGATTTCTACAACGGGATTCTGCGAGTCGTGCCTACGCCACTACCGTTCCTACAACGACGATTTCTACAACGGGATCCAGCGAGCCGTAGCTACCAGTACGCCGCTACCGTTCCTACAACGACGATTTCTACAACGGGATCCAGCGAGCCGTAGCTACCAGTACGCCGCTACCGTTCCTACAACGACGATTTCAACAACATCTACAACTACAAATACACCCGCAACCTGGTCATCACCCCACTGGTCTGCTTCTCTTCGTGTTCTCCGCTTCCTTCTTTTTATCCAGACATCTGTATTTTCTAAAACCTGTTTCACCACATTCATCTTCATCTTCCTCTCATTTTTTTAAACTAATTCATTGTAAATAGCCCAAATAAATTGTCATTTCAAAATTTTATTCTGGTTGTTTTCTGTTAGGTTCTGTTAGGTTCGTATCCTCACTCGACAATTTGTTATATTGTTATAGTTTGTTACATCGCGGCTTGTGTTAAAACACGCCTCTTGTATGGGGACCCTTTAATTTAAAAAAAAACTAGTGTAGGTCATTATTTGTTGCTGTAGCGGCAATATGGATGGGACTGTATGGCAGTCCTGGATTTGTCAATAGGCCGTATAGGCCGCGACCTAGGGGCGGCAGCGTCCTAGGGGCGGCAGATTTCAGAGGACGCTCACTCGATTTCCGAAAATTATCATTGATAGTATTGTAATTCTTGTTTCTTTTTTACGCTCTTTCTCAGTGACTAATTCATTCGTTTATTTAACTTTAGTGCCTTCCTTACAACAAATAGAAAATTATTATTTTAGAAGGGTACGTGGGGCGGCGGAAATAAAGTGGCCTACACTCATAAAAAATATGAATCGGGCACTGCTGTATGGGGTTGATCTGGCTCAACACAGACCTTGCTGTTGATGGTTTTGTAATTGTTTATTCCTACTTATTAATTATGATATTGTAAAATTTTGTATTAGTTAAGCACAAGCAATTTTCAAAAGAGATGTAAAAATCAATCTGTGGGAGTTTCTACGCCCTTCTTCTCCCACACTGGTCCAATGTTGAGAAGTGGCAAAAAATGTCGATTGCTAAGTATATGAAAATATCATCAGTAATGAAGACATTTGGAATTTGGATATAAATACACATTCTGTGAACATTTCAATTCTCTACCTATTTCGGTTCATCAGATCGAGCCCGCCACGTGTTCCTTTGGGTTTGGAACACTAAAAGTAGTGTCAAGGTCAAACGAAAAAATATATTTAAAAGGAATACGAATGTATACGAAAGTGACAGCGTTAATTACTTCCACATAATAATATAATAATAATACCTTGGACACTATTTACACACACTGGTCTAGCCCCAAACCAGGATTCCCTGTATCTTGGGTACTAGACAACGATACACGTACTTATAAGAATAGATAAATATTATACTTAGATAGATAAACAAGCATGACTAGGGTACTAACATCCGTTCTCATCAAACAAATATCTGCCCCCAGACTCGAACTCGGGAGCCTTGGCTTCGTAGGCAGGGTCACGGCCGACTCGGCCATTCGGGTCGTTGAATAAGACATAAGAAAGAGAAGAGAGCGCAAACAATGCGCTCGACTCAAACTAAAATGACGTAGCGCCAAACCACAGAAAAATTGTTTAAAAATAAACTACTATTTTGTCAAAAAGATTTTTAAGAAGAGTACGAATACGCAATATCCACATTTTGAATGCAATTCCGCAATGAAATCGGTAAGGATTTCATAATAATAGGAAAAAATCAAACAAAGAGGTCTTTTCGTGATTAAATTCTATCGAGAAAACATCCAATCACGTTTTCCTTCAGTGAGAATTTTAATCAAATACTCAATAAACGTTAACACAAAAATCAAATCTGTTGATGACTTTATAGTGGAGTAAATGGATTGGGAAAAACCCCTTTTTAGGGTTCCGTACCCGAAGGGTGCCAAACAGGACCCTATTACTGAGACTTCGCTGTCCGTCCGTCTGTCTGTCTGTCACCCGAATGCTTTTTCTAGAATTGTGCAGTGTCCTTTATCTGCTATTTGTCCTTTCCATTGTCCAGTACTGTATAGCCTTATGGCCGCCGATTTGGCCTCCTGCTGTACGAATAGGTCCAATGGTGGTATGCCTAGCATGATTTCCAGTGCCGCTGATGGCGTTGACCTCATGCAGCCTGTCATGGCTACACGCCATTCTCTGGAACTGCTGTAGTTGTGTTGCAGTTGTGCACTCCAACTTAATTTGTGGTCAAGCCATACACCTAAATATTTCACGTCTTTAGTGTTAGTGTTTTATTAAAGAGTTTGGGCAGCCTGTAACTGCCGTGTTTTTTTTTTTTTAGTAAATAGTACCATCTCAGTTTTGGCAGGGTTTACTGAGAGTTCTTTATTTTTGCACCATGTTTCTATGTACCGTAGTGCTAGTTGCATGCGGTCAAATATCGTGTTTATAAAAAGGCCGTTCACGAGTATTGTCACGTCATCGGCGTATGCTATTGAGTAGAATCCTCTTGTGTTGAGTTGTGTCACCAGGTCGTTGGCTACTAGTACCCACAGTAGTGGTGATAGCACACCCCCCTGTGGACAGCCCTTGGCCACATTGCATTTGATTTTATCGCTGATTTCCAGAGAGATTATTCTTGATTCCAGCATTTTTGTTATCCAGGTTATCATGTTAGGGTTGGTGCCTAGTTTCTCCAATCCAGTTCTGATGCTACTGAAGTTTGTTACATTTGACCCGGTACTTAGAAATTATTTCCAAACCGCGGAACAATATAGGATTCAGAACCCTTATGATTATGTAAATCGATATTTTTTTTATTCCCATAGGAATTATCATCGGGAAATCCGTCTATAGAACTATTTAACCCTCCACGAGGAACTAACAATGCCAATAAAAATTAGTTACTATGAAAGATGCATTTAACCAAAACCCCGACCAAAAAGGGTGGGAAACACATTGCTCGCGGGAGCCAAGTTAACTTTGTGTCTATTCCATTGCGCAACCAATATTGCCAATGTCTCCTCCCCAGGTCTGACCGGACTCGCCGCGGCCGTGGGTGTCGGCGCGTACTCGTACAAGCGTCGCGGCGGAATGAGCACCAGCGTGTTCCTCATGCAGCTGCGCGTCGCGGCGCAGGGCACGGTGGTGGGGGCGCTCACTGCTGGCATCGTGTACAGTCTATACAACAACTACGTCAAACCGAAGCCTATTGATGAACATTAACCAACTTGAGATACAGGCGACTGATAGACTTGTCAAATAAACAGTAAATTGCCTCTTTATTGTTTAAGTTGAGTAAGCTATCTGCAACCGGGCCTAAAACTAAAACGAAGCATTCCCGGAGACGATCAATCTTGCTTGACAAGCATGCTTGATATCAATTTTGATTGAATGGGACGCCCATCAAGATTCAAGCCGCACGACACAGTCTCCTACCGATCTGCATCAAGTGCGCACGTCACAGTTGCCTACATCTTCAACGTTGCGCCCGCAAACAGGGTTGCCAGATATCAGCTCTATTCGCCTAATTTTGACCATCGATTAACCTAAAACGCCGGTTGATGGGCCGTCAGGCACGCGCATCAATCAGCCCCGTCACTCAAAATTTCTGTCAATCTGCGTCAAGCAGCAGAATGCTTGTAGCGTCAAGCCTTGCGGTAAACGGTCCATTTTGCTTGATCATGCATGCTGGTCATGCAAGATTGATCGTCTCCGGGACCCTTGTTTAAGCGCGTGCAGACGCATGAAATCATATATCGTGAGAATTTGATAGATAAGGAATTCACGAATTAGAGTTTGTAAGCAGAGGATTCTCGACTCAAATCAACATTGATACTTATTAAATAGTTTATATTATACAATAAAGTGTGATGTAGCCGGTGGAAGTAAATACCATACATACATCATTGAATACCTACGCAGCCGAATGTAGTTATCAGCAAGATTTGTTCTACTGGATCTGCAACCTCAATAAGATTGTGTGTCAACCTATCAGGAAGAAATAAATGGGTTTATTTAATGTATTTGCATTATGTAATTGAGCAAATATGTAGGTTTTTCTACTTATAAACTAATTTATAATTATAATTAAGTTTTTTATATATACCTAAGTAATATTTAAAAAACTTATTTATTGTTGCAATGTTATTAAAGGTTTCAAACTAAATGTTTTATATGACTATGACTTTACAAAATCTACGTCTTGATGATGAAATTACATAAATTTACAAATGAAATTCCTTTGTTATATTTTTAAATTTTAATAAGATTATTGTATAAAGCGTAGTCAACGCCACTAACTGTTAGGACACAACAGTTACATAGGTTATTTTTCTTAATCAATTTACCGCTAGCCAGTCCAAGAAAACTGTAATATTCAGGACAGAGATAAAAGTTATACAAGAAATGCAATTCAACAGATACAATACTACAAATTGTACAAATACAGGGTGATTTCACCTCTAGTCTCATTGAATTTCCTACATCAGAATCACTTGTCAAGCAGAACAAAACAATAGCGTATGTATTAGGAAACCATGGATAGCACCCATTATTTAAAAACACCGGCAACCGCAACTCCTGGACTCACCCTAACGGGCGTAAAATACGGTAACGAGTCGTTACTAAAGACACTAATTGGCACCAGTAAAAAACTTTTACGATCGATTAATCTTTATTTTACTATGAGGAGATCAAGGGAAAATAACATATATTTTGTACTGCAGTCATAGAGCAGGCTCCTTTCTTATAGCTAGAGGGTTTGAGAGATGTATAATCACCCTGTATATTTACTTCTCTACATATCACAATACTCAAACAGAAAGATCACACAACACTTTGTTCTGTCATCTTTACATATAAATAATACTGAAATTCTTAATATCAAACCAAGAAATTCATTTCTAATAAGTTCACAAAAATAGAATACAAGTTGGCCCAACCTCAGCAATCCTTTTTTTACACAGAATCATTTGTTTTAAAGATACTTTGAAAATAATTCAGATATCGAGGATGTATTCTGTGTAAAATGAGACAGACAAGGTCACCTTTGTCTGAGAATTTTTTTTTTGCCTTCTAACCTCAAAATAGCAACTCAGGCGGAAAAATTCATTCGAAAAGGCTTCTTTACGAACCTCGCTACGACCTTCGCCTTCGGCTCGTGCCGTAAACTTCTCGGTGCGTAAACATAAGCCTTTGCGAACTCGAGAGGAAATGTACTATTGTTTCAATTGTTTTAACCCTTTCACTACTATGCTGGCTGGAAAAGGAAAAAACTGACATAAAAAATTAAGGCAAATCCTATGTTTTTCCTCCACAAATGCCCACAATAGTGTCACAATCTATTCTAGGTGACGACTGTCAATAACATGACTTTAGGGCGGTGGTTTCCTTCCATGCACTTCTATTCTATACATTTAGTATTTAAAAAACTACTTTTGGACCACTGAAATTGGGCCAGCGGGCCGGGCCACCCTGTATAAAACACAAAGCCTTATCTAATGTGTAAAGGGGAACCTGCGTATTGGCAGCAGTGACCCAAAGAGAACATGCTGTACCACAGGGAACTTACCCAAAACTTCTTTCTTGTACATCTTGATTAGACCCTGGTTGATCTTCGCCCAGGACCCTACTGCACTAATACTCCACAGCTGATTGGAATGCTCAGCAAAAGGACCCGTCTTCACCTCCTTGATATATTTTATACACGATATAAACATGTACTCATCTGAATACTTGTCAATGATGTCCTGTTCCAGAAACTTAACTGGTGGGTATATTTTTGGATGGTCAATTAGTTGTGAACTGCCCCATATGAAAGGGACGAACTGGTAGTCATCCAAGCTCCACACACCGTGACTTCCTGCGGGCTCCATTGTATAGGTCTTCTGCAGCCTCCTCACTAAGTTGAGGTATTTGTTGAACAGAATGAACACTGTGGCCACATTGTCAGCTTCCTGGAGAAAGCCTATTTTGTAAATGCAACAGAGGAACATGATAAAGCACATTTCGTGTCCTGTGCCATAGTCAATCCTGGTGGCATTACCGAAACTTTCCACAAGGTATACTTTGACTTCGGGTATAGCCAAGTGAAGTTCTGAGTCCAGGGTCTCCTGAAGCAATAGAGTTGTTTGGACTTTTACCTCCGCAAGCCAATCTCTGAAGGAAGCGTTGCCGAACCTCTGTGGCTGCTCTACTGGTGGATACATAGCAATTAATGCCTCAATCTTGTCCAGCATAGTAGAAAGATTCTTAATATTATCTGATATTATACAGTCAACAGATAATGGCTTGGCTTTTATGGACTCATTGAGGACTGCAATGAAGCCTGTGTACTCCATGTATGCCTCAGACTTCTCCCACACTGCCATGTCAGTGATATTCTTGACTGCTTTCTCTGGCTCCACAAACCGATGATTGGGAGGAAGTCGCGGAGTTACTTCTTTCACATCCTTTACTCCACCATCACCAATAAGATTCTCTCTGTTCATCTGGAAAAAACAAAAATTATATTGGACCTTAAGAGCAATGTTGCGAAAGTACTTTTGTAAAGCCATAGTGGTAACTTGACTTAATGCTTGATCACAATGTAATAAATTCCATAGCTGCCTATCTATTTAATAGATATCTATCTAGTGCATCAACACAATTATTTTTTTTGCCGTATTGGGGGTGTCCAATAAGTTTGTTATTCATATAGTATGCTTTTTTCACATAGTTGGCTTCTATCAGTGAATAATCATCTAAACTACATTTATAGATAGCAAAATAATCATAATCGCAATATCGTCGGCGCGGCTGTATAGTTTTACTGTACGTTGACCTACAAATACATAACAAGCTAGCTACCCAGCCAGACCTTAGTAGCGCGATAAGCTGTGCTAATGAAGGTCAGTCATGTCAATGTAAAGCTGCACGCATGGGGGTGAGTTAGCTAGATAAAATAATACAGTTTTCTGCAATTAATAGACTTAACAGTCATCAGCATGGAAAGAATAGTACGCGGAATAATGCGGTATCGTGTATTGGACCGAGCGACTATGGTGAAACAGTTCCAACAAGTGCAAGATCATCCAGTGGTGAGTACCTACCGTAAAATTGATATACTAACCTTGCAGCATTAATTATTTTTATACGGTTAATGAATGATATTCAGCAGGAGCATAAAAATAGGTGTATACTACTTATATCTTAGCGCATACTCTATTTTTGAAACTCGCACAGGCTAAATTTTTCGATTTTGTAAATAAAGACCGTAGACTCGATAGAAAAGGTGACATGTCAAAAATGTCAAATGAAATCGGAGCACCACAGACACAAAAAAGCACATGCTCGAGATAAATTAAATCGAGAATCGAGAGGAAGTTGCTCACGTCGGACGGAAATACTTGGATAACTTTACGACCCCTGGACAGTGTTTTTAAAAAAATAGACTTTAATCTACCACAAGCTTAACATAATTATTTATAATTTATTGAATTTCAATTTCGATTTTAGTTTAGAAGGACTTTAGAAAGCCGACTTTTGTTGATTTTTTCTATGCTTTATTAGTGGATTTATAGATGATTTCAAAATACACGAGCTTTTTTTTTTTTAACATAAGATGTCGTTCAAAGTGTATTGACTTCGTAGCCATTGACCTTGACCTTAAACTAGACCTTTCGTGTATATTTCGCAGAAAAATCGCATTTTTACCATTTTCTACCCTAGATAACGTTCAAAGTGTTAAAGTAGTTTTATATATGCCTATTCAAACTCTTTGACTAATTAATTTGTAAAATAAATAGTGTTCTACTTGTCACTGTCTTGTTTTCTGTCTGTCACGATTGCTAATAAAACAACGTATATTTTTCATGTGCTTATTTGTTGATATAAAGTTAGTAAGAATCTCCATTAGTCCTTAAGTATAACTACCTTGGACACCCACTGCGTACGCGAATCTTATTAGGTTATCGGCCCCACATACAAAATGTAGAATTTTACGAAACTGCAAATTGGTTTGCTAGAGGGAAAATCTAATTGGGATACATGGAAATACAAAGCTGTAAGTCTACTACGAACCGTCCCGCAAGCACTGGAAATAGTACATGGCTCGTTCCTGAAACCCGTGGCACCCGGCCCTAGCTCGTCAAGAGTTGCCTCAACTGCTGTCGCCACGTACAATACCGATTTAGAGCACTTTGTAAAAGCCGACGCAACTGCTCTTCTGATTATTACGACCAATATGCAAGAAGCTACACTTAGAAAGGTCATGAGATATACTAACGCGAGAGATGTTTGGCTTGAATTGCACAGACTTTTCGACGGCGCTGACGAAGAAAGTCGTATAATCTATGCATGAGTTTTTTTGGCTTTAAAAAGATCCAGCAGACGATATCGCCACCCGTATGTCCAAACTTAAGAACATCTGGACGCAGCTGAATCAGGAGAGTAAAAACAGGGAGAGCGAGTTACCTGAACTGCTACTCCTATGCAAGATACTCGATGCGCTCGACGAAACATACTTCACGTTCAGAAGCAGCTGGCTACTGCTGCCAAAAGCTGAAAGAACTATCGAAAGCCTTACAAGTCATCTGTGTGCATTTGAACAAGCACTTCAGAGCAACAGTGTGCTTCAACAGGAAGCTCTTATCTCAAATTCCGGCACACCGTTTACAGCACAGAAGAAAGATAGAAAGTTAAGATGCAATTACTGCCAGGCAATCGGCCATAGAGTGCGGAACAGTAATAAGTGGATCAAAGATGGCAGGCCTCCGAAAAGTAGTAATCCACAAGCGACAATTTCTACTTCTAAATCTGCGAACATGATCCTTATGTTTGTAGAGAGCACTAAAATATTTTCGATCAATTGTGACAACGAGAACTGGTATGTGGATAACGGCGCCACAAGCCACGTAACAAACCGGGCTGATATTTTCCAAAATTACGAACACTTCGACGACATTCGTAATGTAACAACGGCAAATGGCAATGCGATCACTGCTAAAGGCACAGGGTTCAGAAATAATCGAAGCAAACATTAAAGGGTAGCTACAACGTGTGACCCTGACAGACGTTTGGTACGTTCCAGCCATAACGAAGAACTTATTCTCGGTTTTAGCTGTCCATGATAAGATTCCAAACAGCCAATTCTCATCGACGACAAAAGAATGTACCGTCTATGTCAATGGAGAGGCGTGCCTAAAAGGAAAACGACAGAAAGAGGGAGGCTTGTACAAACTGGAAATAAGAGTCGAACTTCCAAAAAACCCCGTTGAAGTCTATACTACGTCCAATACAATGCAACTATACCACGAGAGATTGGCGCATCAAAACAAGAGACTCGTGAAAGCTACAGTTAAACGCGAACTGAACTTAGATCTTCCTCTTGATAAAGAATTATGCGAATGTTGCATATACGGGAAAGCACATAGATTGAAATTCGGTACGAGGATCCGAGCTACCGCGCCAGGAGAGCTCGTCGTACACACTAACGTTTGCGGACCATTCCTACCGAGTTATTCAAAGTACCGATACTACGTGTTGTAGTACACCGGCTACCGTATAGTATACTTCCTGAGACGCAAGTCAGAGGTTAAGGATAAGCTCGCCTTAATGTTAGCTCAGACCAAAACTGCAGGACATACTATAAAATGCCTGTTAAGTGACAATGGTGGTGAACTTGACAATAAGTCCATTCAAGACCTACTGGACTCCCATGGAATCATACAGAGATTGGTAATGCCTTACACCCCAGAACAGAATGGTGTCAGCGAGCGCGAAAATCGTACTTTGGTGGAAACTGCGAGATCTATGATGTATGCGCATGAAATGTTGCCTCAAGAACTTTGGGCAGAACTAATAAACACAACCGCATACATCCTCAATAGAACGGGTCCAACGAATACGAACGACAAGTCACCATATGAACTTTGGAGTTGAAAGAAACCGGTTATAAAGCACCTACGAATTATAGGTTGCAATTCCTACGTCCACATTCCAAAACAAAAACGAAAGAAGATGAATATGAAGGCCATCAAAGGAAGACTTGTCGGTTATGACGAAGATGGCTACCGAATTTGGATAACTAATGGAAAGAGAAACACGTTCATCCGTTCGCGTGATGTAACGTTTGATGAGAAACCATTGCCTAATAGTGATGATAATCCACCTTGTGTAAATAATGACGCTAATACGAGGGAGTAGACACTGAGACTGCCGATGGATAACGCTGTCTGCAACGAAGGACCAGCTTCACATCTTAACGTACATCACCATTCATTATCTATCCCACCCGAGAGAGACTTCGATGTAAGTCAATCAACAAGCTCTAACGATCCTGAACGTGTCCTTGAGGGAGAAGACTTGGAATCTCGAATTGTTCACGAAGAACACGTTCATGAATCCGAATTTCATCGAGAGAACTTGGAACCTCAAATAGTCCAAGAAGACCAAAACAATGTGTTCGAAAAATATCAAGCGAATATGGCACCTGAACCAGTCGGCAAAGGTCAAGGTCATGAATCGGATTCACATCATGATGATAGTGATGACTCTGCAGATGAATATTATGACGCGGAATCGCCACGATACAATTTGCGCAACCGCAGCGAAATACGAAAACCTGCACGACTGGACGACAACGTGTGCGTTACAGAAACATATCAGGCGATGTTAGCTGATGTAATGAATCGTAATGATTATGTTAGAATGGAACTTTTTCCAGCGATGTAAAATGTAGAGGACCGGCACAAGGGATCAAGTAGCTGACATTTTTACAAAAGGACTGGCACGGCCTAGATTCTTATCTCTTTGTCATGCCTTGGAATTATAAAGAGTGTTAAATAAGGGAAGGTGTTAAAGTAGTTTTATATATGCCTATTCAAACTCTTTGACTAATGAATTTGCAAAATAAATAGTGTTCTACTTGTCACTGTCTTGTTTTCTGTCTGTCACGATTGCTAATAAAACAACGTATATTTTTCATGTGCTTATTTGTTGATATAAAGTTAGTAAGAATCTCCATTAGTCCTTAAGGATAACTACCTTGGACACCACTGCGTACGCAAATCTTATTACAAAGTTCATTGACCTAGAGGTCATTGACCTTGACATTGACCTTATTGTGCATATTATGCAGAAAAAGCTTAGTTTTGCCGTTTTTTGACGCTCACATATGATGTTCACAGTTCATTGACCTCGAGTTCGTTGACCTTGACCTTGAAATTGGCCTTTTGTACATTTTTTGGTAAAATTCGGCGGAGTGCCCCTTTCGTTTAAGTACTTATATAAAACATGCGTAATTTATGGTGGCGGGAAGGGAGGGGTATAGTTTTTTTTATTAGGAAATGTATACTTTTGAACGTTATATTTACATAAATGTTGATTTTATTTACAATTCGTGGGGTGTAGGAGAATAAAAACGTACTAGGGGGACGCCCCCCTTTCCAGGGAGACCCATGTTTATGACTATTGCTTCTGCTATGGCGCTCCGCCGAGCCTCTAGCTCATAAAAAGCGAGTAGAAGAACAAGACTGCCCAGGAAGTACTGCCTAGAGGTCGTTTTGGTACCTACACTAACCTAATAGCAACATACAAAATAGCTGACGCCTTTTTCCACCGTTGCAATGTCTGTTGTCATTTGTACTAAAATCATGTACCAATATCCAACGTTGGAGCTTTAGATTTTGACATTTGTCGTTCCGAATTTTGCTAAGTTGAAAGAATCGTGTAAATATTTTTTATAAATTCGAAAAATTAGAAGTTTTAAAATGCTCTTTCCTAAATCCGATGATGGTATCAAAGAGTAGGTAAGGACTTACCCTTGAGAAAAATAACTTTTTATAACCTCATTGGTGTGGTTATATTTACATAATTTTCGCTATATCGCATTATTATTTCGAAATCGCCTTAGCCGGTCAATGAACTTTGAACGATATCGAGGGTAAAAATGGCCATACAGTGAATTTTCAGCGAAATATACACGAACGGTCAAGGTCAATGGCCACGAGTACAATGAACTTTGAACGACAGTTAACGTTAAAAATGGGCAAATTCGTCTTTTCCCCACCCTAATACTCCCACATCCCCACGGTCCCGAATGCTTGAAATGGCGATTTATAAAAATTATAATTCGAAAACTAATTATTTCCGATGGTTCGCGTATTTTGAAATCATCTATAAATCCACTAATAAAGCATACGAAAAATCAGCAAATGCATCTGAAACGGCCGGCTTTCTAAAGGCCTATGTTATCGTAGGCCTCCCTCCCCCTTCCTCCCTGGGCAGAGCTAAGGAGCAACAAATAATTCTTAAGACGTAAATGTACAGCAGGCTTAATAGCAACTTTTAAGAAACCTTCCCCATTCCGTGCAGTTCAAAAGCAGGCCTTAAACAGGACTGCTTAAAATCGTCATATGACAGTCTTAAATGTGAACCGGCGTTGCCCTGCTAATCGGCAAAGGTGAACGGTTTTTGAGCGGCAACTTAAACACTCCTGCCCCAGGCCTGTGCAGTACCAGTAGTAAAGCAGGGCAGTTGTTTAGATGCTGCTAAAAGAGTTGGTATTAGGCCTCCTGGCTCTGGTCAGAGTGCACACCAAATTGTGACCTTTCAAATCTCAGATAAACGAAACTGTTTCAAATACACTCGACACTGGCAAAAATAACCTCGAAAGAGGTTAACACGCCTTTAATCAAAATGAGAATAAAAAAAGAAGGAAACGAGAATCTTTAAACAAACAGTGATGATAGTGGAGTAAAACTAATCATAACACAACCCGTATATTTTTACAGCCAAAAGCAGTATTCTACACTTGCATGGATAGCAGAATGATTCCCACTAGATTCACAGAAACCAGTGTTGGTGATATGTTTGTTGGTGAGTAGTTTATTTTATTATCATTATTTATTTTATTATTATTCTCAATTAGTGAACTTCTACGCATTTATGAGGCCTATGCGGAGGCCCATGGGCTTAGCTACCCCCTTGAGCACACTTGGGTACTGTAGTACCCAAAAACCCGTTATAGGTTTTAAATTTTATTACCATGGCATCAGGTTCAAAATCGCGAATCCTAAAAAAAATGGAAGGACTTTAGCGGATGACCTACTTTTCTTGACCTTGAGGGGGGAGGGGGAGGGGGTAGATGCCCCCCCTACTACTCCCCCCCCGCGGAAATGCCTAGTTACTGGAATATGATTATTTAATGTTTTGAGGTTATGTTGTTAAAATAAAACAAAATTTAGACTGACCTTGATCTTGAAGTGGGGGGGAGGGGGAAGGGGGTGATGCCCCCCTATTACTGCCGCCCCCCGCGGAAATGCCTAGTTGCTTTCTTCGAAAGGGTCATTTTTCTGCCACGACACCTTTCTCCTCCACAAATTCTCCATAATGCTATCATCAAAATTTACATGAAAAGTAGCCACAATTACCTACTCTAGCCAATAGTTTTTGTTTGCATACGCTCCGCTCCGGCTTAGCTTCTTCAACGTTCTAACCTAACCTATAACCCGATTGAAAAGTAGCTACAATAACCTACTCTAGCCAATCGTTTTTGTTTGCATACGCTCCGCTCCGGTTTAGCTTCTTCAACGTTCTAACGTAACCTATAACCCGATTGAAAAGTAGCCACAATAACCTACTCTAGCCAGTTGTTTTTGCTTGTAAATATCGAGAGAACAAGAAAATAGAACATTCGCGAATCTACTAGAAAACGGAATGGCGTCATAAACGCGGCCATTTTGGTAGGCCGCCCAACCAACAAAATGCGTTCCGTTTTAAACAAAAATTACAACTTTTTTATTTATCAAGAGTGATATTTTACGAAAAAAAATACTAAATTAACTTTGATTGACGTAAAATAAATAAACAAACTTAAATTGCAAGTTAAATGAACGTTTTTATTAAAATAGGTATTATTAAAAAACGATTCCACATTTCCTCCTTTTTTTAGAGAATTCTCATCTTTTCAAATATGCGTACAACGAAATGTATTTTGACCACAGACAAGATTTAAACATATTATTTGCGTTGCGTTACATCATTTTACAAAGTATTTTCAGATTTACAAAAAATCGTATCTTAAAAACGATTGAATTCCGCAACCTGAAACTTTCAGGAAGATGATCAAATGACCCCAACTTGATGCTCAAAAAGTTTGGACGCCCTAGCGAGTAGGTCATCCGCTAAAGGTGAGCCAAAAAAAAAGAGGGGCTGCAATCCAAAAAAGTTATGTTGTGCAGTATTTCACTCACTCAGCAGAATGGGCAACCAAACAGCATAACAGAATCTCCTTACTGCAAGAGCTCCGTGGAAAAAATGTAGGTTTTCAGGCAGACCTTCAAGATGCCCGAGTAAAAATCAATTATCTACATGACCTCCTGGCAAATGCACTACAATGTTATGTCAAAGAACAGAGTGATTTAACCCAACTCAGAGCCGCGACGTCTGAGTTAGTTAAGCTAAGTTTTGGCGTTGCCAAAACGCGGAATTGGTGGTCATTCTAATTGAGGACGAGGAGAATGAGACCAGCAAGGAGGACGAGCCCACATCACAAACTCTGATCTTGACCCCCCTCAACGTGAGTATTGCAGCGTCCACCGCTGTCCCGACCAAGAAACGCCTCGCAGTCGTCGACGAGGAGGTACCTCGAAGCTCAACAGCGCGAGCGCCGCGCCGCTAGCTGTCGCGCGTGTCGCGCTGCCTGCTGAGCCGTGTGTCTTGCTGCACGCTGCCCCGACGGCCGCGCCGCTCGCCGATACACGCGTTGCGACGCTCGCTGAGTGTTCTCCGACAAATTAGGTGCAGGATTTGGACTTCTACTACATTACCAGCTTAACCAAAAAGTAACAAACATTTGCTGTCCAAATAGTTCATTTGTAGATCTTGTGAAGATAATTAGTCGTGGTATCTATTATCTTCGAGGTATCTATTATGGTATCTATTATCATTATTATGAGCGCTATTGTAATTATGGTGGGAAATCATTCAAAAATTAGTCGGAATGATTTGAATAAAAGTGTTGAAACACTTCTAGACTTATATAGTAAGATAAAAAGCAAATTTATACTATGCAATTTTTCATACACTTGTAATTTGAAAGAACTACAGAACAAATCTGTGCATAGAATGAAAATTCGTTTATTTAATTTAACGTGTCATCTCAGCGATGTTATTGTATATTTCGACATAAATAATTTTATTCATAACTTTACTCTGACTCAGGATACGTTGTACCTGTCTAATAAATATAGAGAATTAGTAGCTACATTGTTAGCTTATAATACATGCGACGCAGCTATAGTTGGTTTAACCAAGTACAACTTGACATCAACTGCTTTTGTTGAACAGACTAATCAAAAACCTGCTTGTGTTAAGAGAAATATGACATGCACCCCTATTGGGAATTCACCGGTTAATAAATACTGTGCATGCAACATTGGAATTTGTGTCCAGTAATTTAAATTAGTTCATAAGACAATAGAGGAAATCTCTAGCATACAAGAGTGTACATATGTCAAACGGTAAGCCCCACTTAAATACTACCCATCAAAACATCCAGGGGCTAAGAAGCAAAGAACTTGAATTAAAATTATTTAAAAAAAAACTGACATCGTTGTTATTTGAGTTATAGAACACTGGTTAAAGGAAAATATTTCATAAATATTTTATCATAAATAATTAAAAAATTGTCAGTTGTAACAATAGAAATACTGCTGATAGAGGTGGTTCTTTAATATTAGTTAAAAATAATATAAAGGTGCACCAAACGGAAAGATATTCTTACACTTACTTTTAAAAGACAAATAGAGGTATCCTGTGTTGAGTAAGATAGCCATATTATTGTTTGTGTCTACAGACCACCGAAGGATGAAAAAGGCCATGGCAATTTCGAAATATTTGAAAAATTATGGAGGAAGCCCCCACTAAACAATGTAATAACAGAAAAAAGTTAATTATTTGTGGCGATCTTAATGAAGATTTGCTTATAGGAACAACGATTATTCAAATCATTTAATTTATGTCATGTATTTCTAGAGCCGACTAGATTTATACTTACCAGCCTAACTTGCTTAGATAACGCTTTTGGTGACTGTGCGTGCCTTCACAAGTAAAAATGTAATTATTTGCTTTCCGCCCGATCACAGTGGTCAAACAGTTTACTTCCCAATTGCTAGTAAGGACAAGACTGATCCATAAATGTATAGGCCTATTACATCCCATGGACTAGAGTCGTATACGAAAAACAAATATAAATTTGCCAGTACCGGATTTTAATGAACAGAACCCAAACAAAATCTACCCAGACTTCTTCAACAATATTCAAACAAAATTCGATAAAGTTTTTAAAATAAGAAAGTCAGTGACTACAACTGTAAATCTAAATTTAATGACTGGGCAACGTTTGGAATTCGTAATAGTAGAGTTATCTTGTATCACCTTTATGAACAAAAAACCTGTAACTTTGACCAAACATTTCATAACTATGTTAAAAAATATTACAAAAGATTCAAGTTGATTTGTAGAACTGCAAAAACTTTACACATTAATAGAAAAATACAAAATTCAAATAATAGAATGAAAACAGTTTGGCAAATAATAATCCGTGAAACTGGAAAAGTTATACCAAGGGACAATTATTTCTGCCTAAAGATAGGTGATGATGTTGTTAAATCCAACGCTGAGGTTGCTCGAACTTTCGAAACATTCTTCACCAATGTACCCTTACAATTTAATAAAATTCGATAAACTTTTTAAAATAAGAAAGTCAGTGACTACAACTGTAAATCTAAATATAATGACTGGGCAACGTTTGGAATTCGTAATAGTAGAGTTATCTTGTATCACCTTTATGAACAAAAAACCTATAACTTTGACCAAACATTTCATGACTGAAACATTGAACAATAGTTTTGTGTATGTAGTATGTAAGTATTAAAATATGTACTCAGGTTAATGAAACTCTTTGCTCATTGAAACCGGAAGTGGATAGAAATTGAGTAACTAATTTACAGAAATAAAATCAAATATGATAAGAAACTTAATACTATTTATGATAATTTGAATGAGCAATAATTAATCATATAATGACAAATAACTAAAGACAAAACTCAATACCTGCAATTAAAAATCTTTTCCGATAACATCGGGAGAGTCCATTTTTCACCGATAAACATTTGTTTATTTATTTAAAACAAAATGGCTAAGAAAATCCCTTACCAATAATTTATTCTATGGCTACTTCTTTTAATTCTTGAAAATCGGTATGTTTCATTATTTGTTGCTGTTGTGGCAACAGAAATGCACATTCTGTGAAAATTTCAGCTCTCTACCTATTTCGGTTGATCCGATAGAACCCGGTGTCGGACGGACGGACAGACGAACAGCGGAGGCTTAGTAATAGGGTCTTCGGGTACGGAACCCGAAACATGAGATTCAGTTAATCCAGCGCTTTGAACACAGACTGACTTGAATTTAGGGGACCCGTCACCAGGCACTCAAAAGTGTCGCCGTTTAGATGGTGCCCATACTGGTAGTGAGCACGAACCTCTCTCAGTCACGCGCAGACTGTGACATCCGATAGACGTGTACGTATGACAGAATACAATGGTGTCCTGCGGTGTTTACTGCTCTAAATCATGCGGGAGGCACAATACAAAAAAACAAGGAGTGACTTATCATAACTAAGTAGGTAATACAATTTACAATTATTATTGGCTGCAAATAGTTTTTTTTTTTTTTTTTTTTTATGTAGCCTCCACGGTGTCCCACTGCTGGGCAAAGGCCTCACCATTTCGAGTCCACACATCCCTATCAGTAGCTGTACTGACCCACCCTGGCTGAAACTTATCCAGGTCGTCCCTCCATCTCCTTCTGGGCCTTCCCCTACGCCGGTGTCCGTCTGTGGGCACCCATTCAGTTGCTGTTTTCGCCCATTTGTCGGGGTGCATTCTACAGACATGTCCGGCCCAGGTCCACTTGAGCTTGGCAGTCTGAACTCCTACATCCGCGATCCCAGTTTTTGAGCGCAGTGTGGTGTTTCGGATGCGATCTGTGCGTATAACACCCAGAATACTGCGCTCCATCGCTCGTTGGCACACCTTGAGTTTGGACTTCTGACGTTCGGTCAATGACCACGTTTGTGCGCCGTAGGTTAGGATGGGTAGGATGCACATGTCGACAAGTTTGCGCTTCAGGGTCAACGGAAGGTTGCCCTTCATCAGCTCCTTCATGGACCAGTAGCTCTTCCAGGCGTTCGAAACACGTCGTTCGATTTCTTTGTCCTGCCTGTTTTCGAACGACACTATCTGGCCCAAGTAGGTATACTCGTCGACGTATTGTATGTCCTGCCCATCGACCACTACCTTACGCTTTGCGCCGTTAGTCATGAGTTGGGTTTTTGACCGATTCATCTTCAGTCCAACCTCAAGGCTTGCAGTGCTCAGTTCTTGGAGCATTGTGCTGTTCGCGTCATCACCACAAGAAATAGTTTAACTTATAAATATTGTTTTCGATAAATCCCGTAAGGAAAATCTATCATCCGACTAACGTAACTTTGTAGCGACGTTCTAAATCGATGTCTTATTTCACAGGATTTTGGTAGGTGTAAATGTCGGTTCTTTGAGTTCAGCTTAACTTAACTTTAGGAAAAATAATAGTTTTACTTTCACAGCCGCCTCGTTACCGGTTTTCAAATAAAATTAAAAGAGAAAAAGTAGAAACGAGGAAGATCGTAGGTAAGATGGTAACTTTTTCAGCAATTTTTTATTATATACACGATGACTTAATCGGTGATCAGGTACCAACTTTCCAACTCAGTAATTGGTGGCTGTCACGTACAAGTCGTAATAAGATACATTAAATTAAATATACTCTTTTCTATGATAACTTTTATCAAATATACTTTTTTCTATGATAACTTTTATTTTGAAATCAAGATCCTCCTAGTCAGTCTACTAATCTCTATCTGCGAGAATTCATAGTTTAACGGCAATGACAATTAATGTACCTATCTAAGTGGGTTAATTAATTATGTTTCAACTTTTGTTTAATTGAACAGTAAGGTAATTTTAGCTAGATTTTTTCTTGATCACCTATAAAAAGATCTCAAGTATTTGTGAGTTATCCGTAGATCAACTTTCCTGATTTTCTGTCTATTCACCCTAAAATCAAATCTCAATTCAAATCACTCCTGATTTACGGAACGTTACGCTTTGACGCCGTTACAATTTTTCGTATTGACAGGCCTGGGACACTCCGCAACTTACCTACAAAGCTACAAGTACATAGGCGCCTCCGACGCACCTCGCCAGCGGGAAAAGATTTAGTAGGCTGCAAACCGGCAAGCGCCATGCGCGTGTTCGCTCTCGCGCCCCCCGCCGCCCCGCGCCGCTACCCGCGTGTAGTTTTAAAATAATGGTTATTCAATATTGCATCTCATATGGATTCCTAAATAAGTTTAGTTATATTAGTAATATTTAGTGCGACATGCACCAGACTTTTTACAGCCGCTAAATGAAGTTTAAGTGCAATATCAATAAAACGCAACAATGTTAAGTGGGTACCAGATAGGCACATAGCCTTGGCCTGTTTGACAACTTAAATTATCCTTGTACGAAATCGGCGATTAAATTTAATTTAGCGAATATCAAAAGTTTGGAACAAGTGGCCCTTAGTGTTCGTCTTTGTTTAATTTCGAACGGTTTTAAAACTATGCACAGCTGCACGGGGCAGCTAGTTTTTAAAATTTTATTCTAGCGATTTTCGGGAGACGGCTCCCGGACTATTATTGTGGCGGTTTCTATAACTTCGTAATTTCCGGATGACCTGACAAAGTCAACTTAGCACTTTGTTTGATGACGTTTCGTCACTGCATGCAGAGATGACTAAAGGTCACTGTCCTACTGGCTGTCGATAGGATTTCTGGCCATTATGTAAAAGGTTAGGTAGGTACCTACCTATACTACCTATATTATAAATGTTATTCACAAATCTAGTAATAGTAAGTGGTTCGTAGTTAGTAAGTAAATATTCAGTTTTATTTGTGACAAGAGACAACCCTTAGTTTCACGTGCCGCTTCAGACGAGGATAGCGTTACGCGGCAGAAAGAGAGGCAACTTTTAGGTAAGTAATCGAAGTGCGGGCGCAGCGCTACACAGCATGAATTGTACTTTGTTGCGTTGTAGCAAGGGTCGCTTTTTAGTTGAACGTGTATGTACAATGTCCAATCTGTTCGGTTCCGACAAATTCCGACAGAGGCGCCATTTTTTTTAGCCTCAAACCAATATGGAGTTCAGTACGGGATGCCGTATCCTCATATGTATATTAATGGGTTTGAAGTACCAAAGTGGCTGCAGTGCAGGCACAGGAGAGAGATCAAGTTGAACTCAATGGGTACTATCACCCTAGCACCAAAGCGTATGCTGCAAATAGGACGTCAGTCACCTTGGTGGCACCAAAAACAAAGGTCGTTCCACTCAATAAGAATACCTCATTTTACCGCGACTAGAACTTTGTGGTACGGTTTTACTATCAAAATGAATGTCAAAAATCAAGGAATGTTTAGGAAATCACATCATAACAGTCTATGGTTGGACCAATTCGTTGGCGGTACTTGGTTGGCTAAATGGTGAAGCAGACAAATAGAAGCCGTTTGTGGCCAACTGCAGACAGAGAAGTCACGGGTGCCATGCCAGCAACCTTGTAGCCAACTGCAGACAGAGAAGTCACGGGTGCCATGCCAGCAACCTTGTAGCCAACTGCAGACAGAGAAATCACGGGTGCCATGCCAGCAACCTTGTAGCCAACTGCAGACAGAGAAGTCACGGGTGCCATGCCAGCAATCTTGTAGCCAACTGCAGACAGAGAAGTCACGGGTGCCATGCCAGCAACCTTGTAGCCAACTGCAGACAGAGAAGTCACGGGTGCCATGCCAGCAACCTTGTAGCCAACTGCAGACAGAGAAGTCACGGGTGCCATGCCAGCAACCTTGTAGCCAACTGCAGACAGAGAAGTCACGGGTGCCATGCCAGCAACCTGTTGGAATAACGTCAAGTCAAAGGGAAATCCAGCAGATTGCGCAAGCCGAGGTATCACTGCTTCACAACTCAAAGATCACTCGTTGCGGTGGAAAAAGCCAACTTGGCTCCCTAAATTCTCCCTTTAATTAATTACATACAAATCAAACAAATTCATGTCATATATTCCTAGAGCTGACTAGATTTACACTTACCAGCCAAACTTGCTTAGATAACGTTTTTTGTGACTGTGCGTGCCTTCACAAGTAAAAATGTAATTAATTGCTTTCCGTCCGATCACAGTGGTCAAACAGTTTACTTCCCAATTGCTAGTAAGGACAAGACTGATCCATAATTTTATAGGCCTATTACATCCCATAGACTAGAGACATATGCGAAAAATTTAGATATAAATTTGCCAGTACCGGATTTTAATGAATTGAACCCAAACAAAAGCTACTCAGACTTCTTCAACATGATTCAAACCGAATTTAATAAATAAATAAAGTGACCACAACGGTAAATCTAAATTTAATGAGTGGGCAACATTTCAATTCGTAAAAGTAGAGTTATCTTGTATGACCTTTATGAACAAAAATGCCTATGTTAAAAATTATTCCAAAACTTTCAAGTTGGTTTGTAAAACTGCAAAAACTTTACACATTAATAGAAAAATACAAAATTCTAATAATAGAATGAAAACAGTTTGGCAAATAATACACCGTGACACTGGCAAAGTTATAACAAGGGACAATGATTTCTACCTAATGATAGGTGCTGATGTTGTTAAATCCAAAGCTGAGGTTGCTCGAGCTTTCGAAACATTCTTCACCAATGTACCCTTACTCACAACAGATCGTCTAAATTTATCTCCATATGAAAGAAGTTTTTTTTTTTAAACATTTTTTTTTAAACAACCTTTATTAAAAAACAACTAGCGTCTGTAATGTATATTTAAAATTTCATCATGTATATCCCCAGAACATTGTCAAAACGTTAAGATTACTTAACTTAATAAATACTGAAGACCTGTGGGGTATATCAGTCGAAGCCATTGGTTCAGTAATTCTAGTTATAGCCCCCCCACACTTAGCCCGTATATTCAATAAATATATTGATTATGGAGTTTACCCAGACCTCATGAAATACATTAAACTGATACCTCTGTGCAAGTCAGGAGATATTTGAGACCAATATCTGTTCTTCAAGCACTAAGTAAAATATTTTAAAAGATTATACCTACTCAATCCAATGGTCTCACACTTCAACCATACAAAACAACTCCACGCCAAACAATACGGTTTCAATAGAGGTAAATCGACTACGGATGCAGGTATTACCCTTATATATCTTATCTCTTATCTACACTGAAAATCGACTTCGACATAATGGTACTAACAGAATGCTGGCTAAATAAACCAAATAAACCGCCCAAAGTTCAGAATTATACACATTACGCCACCAATCTTAACAATCTATAGAGTGATGGCGTTGTGGTCTACGTAAAAATCAATTTGAAACATACAGTATCAGAACCAGTATTGGCAAATGCAAACTACCTAGTCCTCAATTTAGACAGTGACCTACTATAGTCACCATATATAGATCACCATTCAAAAGAAATTTAGAAAACTTTCTCCTATCACTAAACGGTCTACTGTGCTCCATTTCTACGCATAAAAACATTATTCTTACTGGAGACTTAATATAGCCCCAGAAAATCCGTTTACATCATAGAACCATTCAAACCTAGTCGGCGAACACGGATTACTCCCAGCACATGATATCCCGACCCGCAATCCTACGTGTCTCGATTACGTAATGCTCAAAACTAATACTAGACTACCCACTAATAGCTACGTAATGACTACGATTGTTACGAGGATCAAGTCAAGAGGATCTAAACCGATTAGGAGAGTATTATGACAGAATAGAATAGGTGTAAACACAGCCAAATGCGTACATGTAAGCTTTACAAAGAAAAGTAATCCTATTGCAACTGGCAGATCTTGGAGTCATACTCGACCCTAAAATGACATTTTCGGCACACCGAGAATCAGTAAAAAATAAAGCTTACAGAAACCTGGGCTTCGTAATACGGGTCTGTAAAGAAATTACAGATACTACTTTTACATAGATTATTTATTATGCGTACGTAGTGCCCTTGAATACTGCAGTCCAATTTGGAACCCACAATATACAAGCCATGTAAACGAGATCGAGAATATGCAAAAGAAATTCCTGAAATTTCTCAACTATCGCGCACGAACCCCAAACCTGAGCTACGCCGAATCATGTGACAAGTACAAACTACAAACGACACTCAAAGACCGGCGTGATATAGCCGATATGTCACTTCTGCATGATGTGTGCTCCGGTTCTCTCGACTGCCCCCGTTTGGTAAATTATATTATCATATTGGCTGCCCCGACGAAACGTACCAGGCACTCATGTAAAAAACTTTTTCACGTCCTTCACAACCGCACTAATTTTGCGTCAAACTGTACACTGAAAAAAATGTTAGGTTGGATTTAACCGATTCTGCGTAAATGTTACCAAAGTTTGCGGTTGATTTCGGTCCTATCACAAATTTTTGTTGTTTTTACCAAACACATTAGATTGGTGTTGTACCAAATTTATTTGGTAGACTACACCTATATTTTGTAAAAAAAAACCAAAGTAATTTAGTAATATTTCTTACCAAAGTACTTTAGTATCATTTTTTACCAGAGTAATTTAGTAACATTTCTCACCAAAGTACTTTATTATAATTTTTTACCAGTGTAATTTAGTAAATTTTTCACCAAAGTACTTTAGTATAATTTTTACCAAAATACTTTTGTAACATTTCTCACCAAAGTACTTTAGTAACATTTTTTACCAAAGTACTTTAGTAACATTTCTCACTAAAGAACTTTAGTAGATTTTCAACCAAAGTACTTAAGTAACCTTTTTATCAAAGTACTTTAGTAAAAAAGTACAATGTAGTTTGCTGCAATTTACCAAACAGATATTGTGTATTTTACCCAACATACTTGTCTTTTTTACCAAATACAATTAATATGTTCTACTGTTACCTTTTTTGGTAAAAATTACCGAAGATAGTTTAATAGAAAATGCAAAAACATTTGGTAAAATCTACCACAAAATTTTGTAAATAGCACTTATTATATGGTAGAATGTATTAAATCAGTTTGATAGAGAATAGTAAACTGAACTCGTAAGTATAATTCAGTCGCGCGCGCTCGCTCATTGGAGTTGGTCGATATCCCGTGATTTATTGTTGTTAATTGTTAACCTCAGGGGCGATGGCCTCTTACGTGTTAAAATGCAAGACTTGCAACATTGTAATAAACGAGTTACTTGCGTTTGTGCAAAATAAAATGGATGTTATGGTCGACGAAAGTTTAGTGCAGATTTGTGCAACGGCTTTTTCCGATGACGAAATAGAGAATGCCAAAAGCCTTCTGTTTGAGTCGGTCTCAAAGCAGAAAACTACTCGAAGACGTGATGGGAAGACTCAACGCAACCTGGACGACATAATCTGCCTCTTTAGAGAAACGGATCCCGAAGAAATGCCGATCTTCGTGGCAAGGGACCTTGCAAAACTACCCCCGGTCACTTTTGACCATGTAGACGTCACTAGACTTCTAAAAGACATTGTCTTGATACAAAGGGAGCTTGGTGACATGCAGCAAAAATACGCAGTGGCGGCGGAGACAGAGTATGTTACTATTCACCAATTTGAACAACTGAAATCTGAACTCAACGAGATGAAACGACAGTGCGTTGTTACAAATGTCAATACGAAAAGAGGCGCATTCTGCTTGGAAGACAGTTACCAAAACAATAGTGGCCCTATGGGATTCCTTGCCGTGTCTGAAACTCATGAGAATCATGCATCATCAATATCCTCATCATCATCTCCGGAGGGTAGGCCAACGGAAACATTACCTTCGCGTATGACTGAGGCGCGCGGTCCGCTGTCTCTGTCTTTCGCGAGCGTGGTGACTGAAAAGGCTGCGGTGCCCGTGAAACCGGCCGACTCGGCGGCGGCGGTGGAGGGGAATGGTGCATGCGTGGAGGCCGGCAAAAGTACCGCGGTTTCGAACACTGTGGAACGAGTAGGCGCCGGTGAGGCCCTACGGCGCTCTCCGACATTAACCGTATCAGCTGTTAGAAATAATAATCTAGAATCTCAACCCGAGCAAGATGGCTGGATAACGGTGGAGAAACGAAAATCAAAATCTCGTTTTGTGGGGAAAAAGGGAAGAGCCCCTGTTGACCCTGAATGCAAATTTAAAGCCGCGGCCCCTAAAATACCCCTTTTCATCTACAATGTCTCTCTGGAAGCCTTAGAAATTGATGTCGCTGAGTACATAAAGGAGAAAACTCAGATTGTTGTGTCTACTGTGCGAGTAGGTATGAAAGAGGAAAAGGAGTACAACTCTTATAAGATCTACATACCCAAGGACAAACTTCCAGTGTTCTACAACGACAACCTATGGCCAGACGGGATCTTTTTCCGTAGGTATTTTATATTTAGCCGGACGGCTAGTAAAGACGCTGACAAACTTTCGGCTTCAAAGAGAAACTGAGCCGCAGAACTTGTAAGCTCGCAAGCTTCAATTGTAAGTCCGTGATGAGAGTCTCGGGCCATGTCAGAGAGCTATGCTTATCGATGGACGTAATTGCGCTGCAGGAGACTTGGTTGCTGCCCCACGACATACCTTACCTGAGTGGCATCCATCCTGACTTCGCTGCGACTGGAGTGTCGGCCGTGGATACTTCGGCGGGAGTAGTGCGAGGAAGGCCTTACGGCGGCGTAGCTATTTTGTGGCGTAAAAGTGCGTTTGATAAAGTCACTATTATCAATTGTAAAAGTGTGAGATTGGTGGCTATAAAGTGTGAAGTGGCTAGTCGGTCTGCTATATTTTTCTCCGTCTACATGCCTACGGACTCGAAAGAGAACTTACCAGTCTTCACTGAATGCCTAGCAGAGGTGAGTGCTATCGTCGAGGACAGCACCGTGGATAATGTGTACGTACTCGGGGACTTTAACGCTCACCCAGGTGAGTTATTTTGTAATGAACTACTCCAATTCTGTGCGGAACAAAAGTGGATTTGTGCGGACATTGAATCACTAGGTATTGACTCAGGCACATATACGTACTATCGAACCATCTGAATAATGACCCAACATAAGCTTATTTTGCTAAACCCCTTAAATGCAAGTAGGTTGAAATTCGCTTGAAGGTTTATTTCCTTGGTAACGAACTTGTTATCATTTGATTAGACACTGACATTACGATAGATCTTACAAGTTTGAAAGTTTCAAACGAATTATCAGGCAAGTGGGTCATGATTCAGTTGGTTCGATTGTACATAAGTGACGCTCATGGCTGTTGTCGTTGGCTTGATCATTATATAACTAGTTGTGTAGCATATCAAACCATCACAAGATTTGAGGTGAATTATGATGTGACATGGTCTGATCACCTTCCCCTGCTGATTGATTGTGACTTCAAAATACTTGTGCCCAAAATAAATATATATAATCAGTTTGCATCTAAAGTTATATGGGGTACTAGAGATGAGGCACAAATAAATATGTACAGGGAGTCATGTCATAGCCGGTTACGTGACATTGACTTTCCTTTCGAGCTCAGACACTGTAGTGAGAAAATATGTACCAATGTGGAACACAAGGTAGTTATAGACAATTTGTATAACAGTATTGTCAACATATTGAGTGAGGCTGCTACCTGTAGTTATCAAGGCAAAAGTTGTGATAAGAAAAGGTATGTTATAGGTTGGAATAAGTATGTGGCGGAGGCCCATAGGGAGGCTCGACTTAAATTTCAAACTTGGGTACTGTTTGGCAAACCCACAATTGGATTAATCTATGATAAAATGAAACAATCAAAGAAATTATTTAAAAACAAGTTAAAATGGTGTCAAGATAATAATGAACGCATCAAAATGGACATAATTGCTACAAGTCATGAGGCTAAGGATTTTAAAAAATTTTGGAAGCAAACAAACAAGCTCAGTCCTAGGTCGAGCCTGCCTGTGGTTGTGGACGGTTTGACCAATAACGGGGACATAGCAAATATGTTCAGAGAACATTTTGCTGTGGTGCCTGCAGCCTCGGTAGTGTCCGGCGCACACCCCCGACGGTCGGTAGAGAGTGAATGCACTCGTTTTACCATTATAGAAGTAGAGAGGGCCATCCGTTCTATGAAGCGAGGAAAGTCGCCGGGACATGATGGTCTGAGCGTCGAGCACTTGAGGTATGCTGGTGTACATCTGCCCAGAGTTCTGAAGATGTTTATTAACGCCAGTATTGGACACTCCTACCTGCCTGAAATGCTCATAAAAACTATTGTTGTACCTGTTATCAAAAATAAAACAGGTGATGCTAGTGATAAAGGTAATTATAGACCTATATCACTAGCCACGATCGTCGCGAAGGTATTGGACAGTTTGCTTGATAAGCAACTTGATAAATATCTTAACTTGCACGATGCCCAGTTTGGTTTCAGAACTGGGCTGTCCACTGAAAGTGCCATCATGTGCCTCAAGCAAACTGTCCGTTACTACACGGATAGAAAGACTCCTGTATATGCCTGCTTTTTGGACTTATCTAAGGCTTTTGACCTCATCAACTATACCATTCTGTGGGATAAGCTGGCGAAGGAGACTGACCTACCTGATGAGCTCATATGTATGTTTAAGTACTGGTATGGAAATCAAAGTAACGCGGTCAGATGGGCCGGTTCTTTGAGTGATGAATACGGGCTGAGCTGTGGAGTGAGGCAGGGGGGCCTGACGTCTCCCAAGCTGTTCAATCTGTACATGAACAAACTGATCGAGGGGCTGTGCGACACCAAGGTCGGATGTTCAGTCCATGGCATCATGGTCAACAACATAAGCTATGCTGACGACATGGTGGTGCTTAGCCCCTCAATCAGAGCCCTCAGGCGGTTACTAGGGATCTGTGAGTCGTACGCCGGGTCGCATGGCCTTAGGTACAATGCAAAAAAAAGTGAAATGCTCATTTTCAAGGCGGGCACCAAATCACCATCGTTTGTACCACCAGTCCGGCTGTGTGGAATACCCGTGGCAAGAGTTTCGGAATTTAAGTACCTAGGGCATGTGGTCACGGAGACACTTACAGATGATCTGGACATGGAGAGAGAGCGCAGGGCGTTGTCAGTCCGCTGTAACATGCTGGCCCGCAGGTTTGCAAGGTGCACTAAAGAAGTGAAACTTACACTGTTTAGAGCCTACTGTCAAACCTTCTACACCTGCAGTCTGTGGATTCGCTATACGCAGAGGGCCTACAGCTCCCTGCGTGTCCAATACAATAACGCGCTGAGGATTGTGTTGGGGCTGCCGCGATACTGTAGCGCGTCGACGATGTTTGCGGAAGCAAGAATAAACGATTTTTTCGCCATACTGCGTAACAGAGTAGCGTCCATGTGGAGTCGGACTCGCGGCAGCTCGAACTTGATCCTCAGAACGCTGGCTGATAGGGTCGACAGCCCTATGATGAAGCACTGGGTGGATGTGCACTTAAACAGGAATAAGAAGTAAGTGAATGTGTTGTGTGATGGATGTGTAATAGACATAATTATGACAGAATGACGAATGAGTGTGTGGACTTAACTTACATACTTAGATCTTGTTTTCTGTGTTACCAATCAATTTATTTTTTGTTTTGTGTCATTATTTCAATTTATTTTTCATTTTACCGTGTTTAATTATGGATGTATATCTGAAATAAATAAATATTATTATTATTATTATAATCAATTTTATTTGGTAAACTCTAACAAACAAAATTTAGCAGTATTTACTAATCACGTTCTGTGTATTTTATCAGCGTTAGTTTGGTAATAATTACCAGATCTAATTTTAGTTACTACCAAAGGTTGTCTGATATATCTACCAGATGTGTCATGCAGTTCTCATCAAGGTTAGCTTAGTATAATCTATCAGATGTGTATCGCAGATTTTATCAAATATAATTAAGTATTATCTATCAGATGTGTTTCATATTTTTTCCTAAAATTTGTTTGGTAATATCTAACAGATTTGTGCTGTAGTTAGTACCAAACTTTAACTGGTAATATCTACCAATATTTTATCAGTGCTTGTTTTGCTGATTGTACCGTATTGTAGTAAAACATACCAAATAAATAGTGTAAAATTTACTGGTGTTAGTTTGGTTAATTTATCAAACTAACACTAGTAAAATGTACACGACTTTTTAGGTATATATTACCAAACATTGATTTCCAGAATATCAATAGGGTGTGGTATCATTGAAAATTAGAAACTTAGTAGCTAATCTGCAATATTTGTAACATAGTATGAGAGTAATGTACCATTCCCACCGAGAGCGGAGTCGGCGCGCGTTTTACTAAAATTAAAGAAAATTGAACCTCGCGTGTTACGCGAGTTACGTTCCATGTTTTTAAATGACAGCTCCGCGCCACGCGGCTTGCTTGCGCATGCTCGCGACCATTACTGCTGCCATTAGAATATGAAACATATACGCTGGATTTCTATCCAGCGTATATGTTTGAAGGTTCAAATTCATTTACTGCTAGTAAAACGCGCGCCGACTCCGCCCGTTCAGTGGGAAACGTACATAAAATCATATTGCAGTTTAGATTTTCAAATTATGTACTACTTTCGTGGCCACACCCTAAAAATATAGTAGAAGAAAAAAACCTTACAGGAAATACAGGATCTGAAAAAAAAAAGTTTTAAGACCGCTTGACAAACACTTCAAAAATATACAGGCTTATTGGTAACTCAACATATTCCTTTTAAGGGATATATATAGTAAAGCTCGTAATTTTCAGTTAAAAAGGTCATGTAGGCTATTCGAAAATCAGCACTTATTGTAGAATATTACGTCAAATTACCAGTAACATTATTTAATATAAGGGCTTAATAAAAACGGTAGTTAAAAAAATACAGATTTTTGTACATATCATTAAATTTATTTTACCAATCATAAATAGGTACAATTGCTCAAAGGTTAACAGGAAGAAATCCCTTAAAGGGAAAAGTTCGCCTTTTTACGTATATTTTGTGTCATATGTCTCTTAGTGCACTCACTATTACAAATGAAAAATCACTAGATCACTTATTTTAAAATTATATCAGCATAGGATTCAATACCTTTCTTGCTTGTGCTGGCCGTGGGACTGGGCGCAGAACAATCGCTATCAATGCTTAGAGTTTCATCAGATTCTGTCGCCTGTAACAAGCAATTATATACATACGTATAAAGGACATTAGCATTCATTTTGTAATTTGACAATATTTTATTTAAAAAAGGAAACGCAAAAGATGCGACGACTGTGGAGTTTCTTCGGTGAGCTCTTCTCCACAGATTCCGCCATTGGGTTAGTGAACTCACCCAAAAAAATGTAATGACGGATCTAAGTGATGTAACAACATCCTATGGAAATAAATGATTTTTGATTTGATTTGATTTGATTTTGGACTAATTTTTAGTCTAGAAATCAATTGGCTCAAATATGGAAATAATAACTTAAGAAGTTTAGGTATTAACACTACACTCGCAAATAGCCCCTCAAGTTAGATACCTAAACAACTTGTCAACACGTTAAAATAGAATATGACCATTCACTGCCGCATCATCCAAATCTTAGGGTCAGTTCACACCGAGACGCGACGTTGCGCGCACACTTGTAATTTGTTTGCGGCGCCGCGCGGCGCAGCGGAAAAACACTGGCCTCTTCCATACAGGCACGTAACGTCGCATCGCGTCTATGACTAATAGGTACCTAAACGATATTTCACGAAATCACTCCCACAAATTGCAAGAAAGCAAGAGGAAAGATGTTACACAACAATTTTTTCAGTATCACTTTATTGCACATAAACAAATAATATAATTAAGACAACAGTAAAATGTAAGTATAGAAGATATGTACAAAGGCGAGCTTATCCCTAAAGGGGATCTCTTCCAGCCAACCATATGCTTTGTTAATTTACACCATAAACTCTAGTAGGGACTATATTTTGACCTCAACCTTTTTAGGTTCGTAAATTCAAACGCAAGTTCTTGATATATTTGTCACATATTTATAATAAAATCAACCAGAGTAAGTTGGTGAAATTAGTTTTGTAAAATGTACAATATTCTTTGTTAATTTACACCATGAACTCTGGTAGGGACTATATTTTGACCTCAGGCTTTTTTGTTTCGTAAGTTAAACCGCGAGTTCTTGTTATATTTATCATATTTTATAGTAAAACCAACCAGACTAAATTGTAGAAATTTGTTTAGTAAAATGTACCATATTCTTTGTTGATTTACATCAGAACTCTGGTACCAACTTCAACCTTTTTAGTTTTGTAAGTTCAACCGCGAGGTCTTGTTATATTTATCACATTTTTATAATAAAATCAACCAGAGTAAATTGGTGAAATTTGTTTGGTAAAATGTATAATATTCTTTGTTAATTTACACTATAAACTCTGGTAGGGACTATATTTTGACCTCAGCCTTTTTGTTTCGTAAGTTAAACCGCGAGTTCTTGTTATATTTATCATTTTTTATGGTAAAACCAACCAGATTAAATTGTAGAAATTTGTTTGGTAAAATGTACTATATTCTTTGTTAATTTACACCATGAACTCTGTTAGGGGCTATATTTTGATAGCAACCTTTGTAGTTTTGTAAGTTCAACCGCGAGGTCTTGTTATATTTATCATATTTTTATGGTAAAACCAACCAGACTAAATTGTAGAAATTTGTTTGGTAAAATGTACAATATTCTTTGTTAATTTACACCATGAACTCTGGTAGGGTCTATATTTTGACCTCAGGCTTTTTTGTTTCGTAAGTTAAACCGCGAGGTCTTGTTATATTTATCATATTTTTATGGTAAAACCAACCTGACTAAATTGTAGAAATTTGTTTGGTAAAATTTACAATATTCTTTGGTAATTTACACCATGAACTCTGGTAGGGACTATATTTTGACCTCAGCCTTTTTTTGTTTCGTAAGTTAAACCGCGAAGTTCTTGTTATATTTATCATATTTTTATGGTAAAACCAACCAGACTAAATTGTAGAAATTTGTTTGGTAAAATGTACAATATTCTTTGTTAATTTACACCATGAACTCTGGTAGGGACTATATTTTGAGCGCAACCTTTGTAGTTTGGTAAGTTCAACCGCGAGGTCTTGTTATATTTATCATATTTTTATGATAAAACCAACCAGATTAAATTGTAGAAATTTGTTTAGTAAAATGTACCATATTCTTTCTTGATTTACATCAGAACTCTTCCAACCAACTTCAACCTTTTTAGTTTTGTAAGTTCAATAGCGAGGTTTTGTTATATTTATCGTAGTTTCCATGTAATTCAGCCAACCTTTGCTAATTTGGTAAATCCACTCAACCATTTTTTTCAGTGTACATGTCTCAGGTTGCCTAATACGTATAACAGACTTTTCTCAGACATAGACCCATTCTGCACCAGTAAATCTATGTTTAAGCTGAAAACAGTGCTGAGGTTATTGGAATGCGACAAAACTGTAACGTATAACTGAACTTAGACTAACGCCATGTCAACCTACTCTTACCATCGCCAGAACTTTAATAGTTTTATTCATCGGAGTAGCGTACATCGAATGTTTTGTATATAATTGCCTTTCATAGAAACACATAATAACTGTGATAAACACACAAACACCCACACCCCCTCTGTACATTGTACCCCACCTATTTACATGCTCATAGATTTTTACTATCTTTAAATTTAAGTTATTTACCTGCCAACCTGTCTCTTTTAATGTACCCCTACCTGTCTTATTTGACTATTTACAGTGAAATACCACCATATAATGAATCTTGAAGACCGTCGAATAGCACTTGATATGTCTGTCCTACATGATATCCTGAGCGGCCGTATCGATAGTCCCAATCTTGTTGAACTGGTCGGCTACCGCACTTCTACCACACGCACGCGCCATTCAGCAAATCTTCTATTTCACACACCTCGTGTACATACCAACTATGCCCAGAACTCCCCTATTATCCGCATAATGAATTTATATAATAAACGATTTAGCTGTGTTGACCCATTTGATTGCACTAGAAATGCATTCAAAAACCGCATAAGGAAGGTACTTAATAATTAAGCATATAATTCCTATACTACTGCTCCCCAACTTAAATTAATTTTCCTTTCAAGCACAAACACACCCTCACACACACATATACACCCTCACATACACCCTCACAACCACTCACCCTACACACACAAATTTTAAGCATAACGTCGTCAGCTCCTATTTTAATTATGTTAACTGCTCTTCTGTGGACATCTGTCATTGGCCTTGTTTACTGTATTTTGTTTTTTGTATAAATGTATGTGTATTGTGCTGTTGATGTCCCAAATAAAGAAAATAAATAAATAAAATAAATAAATGAAATCCTTAATTGGCCTATTTATAACTTCTACATTTTTGTTTAGTATTAAGTATGGCTGTGGATATTTGTCCAATCAATAAATAAATAAATAAATAAATAAATAAATAGTCAGTTTGTACTGTGAATTTGCAAGCTCCGGTGATGTGTTGTATGGTTTCTGAAGCGCTATTGCAAAGTCGGCGTTGGTCAGACTGTAGATTTGTTTGTTTGAGGATGTATTTTTTGTAGTTGCGAGTGTTAATGATTTGGTCCTGTATAGCTAACATAAATGCCTCGGTTTCTGGGAAGAGTTCCCCCTGTTTCAGCCATGTATTATAACTCTGTTTGTCGACATGATGTTGTTCCAGATCCTTTAAGTGTCTTCCATGGAGATCCTTCCCTTTCCGGGCGGCTATTTTATCGTCCGATTTATTTTGTTTTTTATCCGGCTGAGTTGTATTATTGCCTAAGTTCAAGGTCGTATATTTTGTATCTGTGATTACTGCATGTGCATGTATTTGTGAGTGTTCTGTTTTCGAATAAAAGTGTTGTCTGAGCGTTGTGATCTGTTTATTCTGTGTGTCGATAATTCCTCTCTCTCCTACAAGTTTCGGTAGTGTCATTATCTGTGTGCATGTTTTAGGATGATGTTTCCTGTTAGCATTCAGTTGAACGTTTATAATTGTTTGCAATTGTTTGAGGTCAGTTTGTGACCATTCTATTACACCAAATCAATATCTCAGAATGGGTATAGCATATGTATTTATAGATTTTATTAAGTTACGAGAGTTCAATAGTGATTTTAATAGTTGGCTGAGTCTATGTCTGAATATTTTGGTGAGATCTGATTTTGTTTCTTTGTGATGTATTTGGTGCGATTGGTGAAATCCTAGATATCACTACAGAGTTAAAAATAAAACGTTGGATCCACTAAGATCATATCTAAGCAATATAATTTAAAAGGCAGAAGTCAACGGCGATAAATCTGATAGGTCGGGTGTAAAAATTGGCGTTCCACAAGGTTCCATATTAGGCCCATTCTTATTCCTGGTATATATTAACGATCTGCCTTTCATGGTAGAGAAATTGACTGACATAGTGTGGTTTGCTGATGATACTTCAATGGTCTCCAAAATTTAAAGACAAAAAGAAGATTTTGATGATGTTAATTGTGTTTTGTCATTAACCTTGAATTGGTTGACAGTTAATAATGTATTGTTAAACGCTGGTAAAACCAATTGTATCAAATTCTCACTTCCAAATGTCAGGTAAGTTGAAACCAGCTTAGTGTTAGATAGCAACACGTTAGAATTAGTGAAGGTTCTGGGAATAACCATTGATAACAAATTGCAGTGGGGACCCCACATAGATAAATTAGCTGGTAAATTAAGTTCTGCGGCTTACGCTGTTAGGAACATCAGACAAAACACGGATGTGGCTACATCTAGGCTAGTATATTTTAGTTACTTTCATAGTGTCATGTCCTATGGTATCTTGTTGTGGGCGAAAGCAGCGGATATTCAAACTATATTTATTTGACAGAAAAGATCTATTCAAGCAATTAATAATTTAAATCGAACAGACTCCCAGCTTTTGAAAGAAATGGACATACTAACTGTAGCTAAACAATTTATTTTCGAAAATGTATGTACGCAAGAACCTTACAAGATTTTCCAAACTTAGCGATAGCTGTAATGTTTACATAAGAAATAATGACAGACTAGGTCCGGTTTAGACCCGCGAAGCTGAGTAATTATTTCAAGGATCAGTGCATTCTCTACTACAATAAGATACCTCTGGAGATTTTTAAATTCTCATTTGAACAATTTAAAAAGCATGTTAAAGCGACTTCGAAAAAGGGATATTACAATGTTCAAGATTACTTAAATGACGGGACTGTATGGGGTTTATCTAGCTCAACACAGGCCTTGCTGTTAATAATTTTGTAATTAATTTTTCCTGCTTATTAATCATAATAATTAATATTGTAATATTTGTATTAGTTATGTAAGCACAACCAATTTAAAAAAAGATCTAAATCAATCTGTGGGAGTTTCAATACCCTTCTTCTCCCACAGTGGTCCAATGTAGAGAAGAGGCCAAGAATGACGTTTGCTAAGTATATGTAAATATCTACAGTAATAAATAACTTTGACTTTGACTTTGAATTCAGTCCTAAAAATGATGTCAAATATAAATACACTACTTAAAAAGAGGCAAAGGAAATCAAGCAAGCAAGTGATGTCCTGGATGAGCGTTTTGCGGAAAAATATGAGCAAGATATAAAACTTATAAAGACGAAGCAGAACCACCTTGCATCACTCTGGAAAACACCAACTTCGGTAATGGAAGCATAGTTTAACATGCTGAAACGAACAGAAGATATGATGGACAAGAATCATACATAAGTTAATAAACAAGAAGCTTAACGACATCGAAAATGTAGTTGATCAAGTAAAATCTGGAATACAGAATGTCTTGCTTATCATTGAATTTCTATCAACTGCAATGATTGCGAACAATATTTTAATTAGTTAAAAAAAATCATCAGATGCTACTTGACGCCGCTGCGACAAATATTTATATCAGAAAATTCAAATTCAATTAACTTACCCCGGATGAGTTTCGACATGAACTTCGTGTGATATCTGAGCAACTCCCAAATGACTTGTGACTACTAAACAAGAAAACAGACAGTTTATCAGAGATACAAGTACGTGCAAGAGTTACAGCCAATTTTAAAACTTGAAATTAAAATACTCCTCATTGGGGAAGATACATATGAAATTTCAAAGGTGAGTCCGATTCCCCAGCTGCTTCCTCTTCGTGTGGAAACTTGTAGGGAGGATCAAAGTAGATCCTTCCAGTATTCAACCACCGCGATGGCTTTTTCGTTAGGTTTTGCTGGCTCCTGACCAAACAAAGGGTGGAGAGAGTCGTTGCATTGTTTCCCCCTCTCGAAAATGGAGGCCACCCCACGGCGAACAGGAGGCGGGGCTATGCCAGCCAGGCGGTGCAGCATATCCATGAGGGTAGGCTTCAGACAACTCGTGATTAGGCGGCAGGTCTCGTTTAGCGCCACGTCCACCTCCTTGGAGTGCGGGGGGTTGTTCCACACTGGGGCAGCATACTCCGCCGTTGAGTAGCAGAGAGCCAAGGCAATGGTTCTCAGTGTATGCGGGTGAGCGCCCCACGTTGTACCCGTAATGTGTCGCAACAGGTTGTTCCTCGCGAAGACTTTGAGCTTGCTCTTTTGGCAGTAACTTTCGAGTCATAGAGTGCGATCAAGCGTTACTCCCAGATACTAAGGGATGAAAGTATGTTCCAGCTTGTTGCCCTGCCAAGTGATGTTAAGCTTCTCTATTGCCTTGCGGTTGTTGGGGTGGAATACTCAGACCTGGGTCTTTGTTGGGTTTGGTTGCAGGTGGTTTGTCCTTTAGTACACCGAGAGTCTTTTGAGGGCACGTGTTAGATCGGTTTCCATGGTTTTAAATTACTTAGCATGGGCTGCCAGTGCCAGATCATCCGTGAAGAGGAAATGTCGCAAATTTTCAAAGATTGGCTGGTAGTTGGTGTAGATATTGAATAACAACGGAGACAGCACACTTCCCTGCGGCAGCCCATTTTTTTGGTCGCGCCATCTGCTTCTTTTTCCTTGGAAGGAGACAATAAACCTACTGTTTCGCAGCATCGAAGCCACCATTTGAGTAAGACGGTAGTCCCCGGACAAGTCAAACAGTTTTTGGACGAGCATACGGTGGTTGACTGTGTCGTATGCAGCTGACAAGTCTACAAGAACCAGAGCTTTCGAATGCCGGTCCACGGCGTCAAGGTCAGTACTACTTGTGACATTCCACTGAAAAACAACCCTACCAAGATTCCACGCCCTGTCGGTTGAGGCGTGGATTTAACATTTTGGTAGCAGAGGCGCGGTTTCCTAGAAGGAAATCGATTCACGGACGGTTGTAGGGTTGTTTTTTGTGCCGCGTTGTAGTGGGAAAGGGTACCTCAGATTGGTCGGCAATCATTTTGTGAGTGAGTCTTGTGGTCGGTATACCACAATTTAGGTTCATTTTCGGTTAGTGAACGTATAATTGACGATTTAGTTAATGATTATTATAAATTTGTAGTCGGAAACTACTGTTTGTGCGCATAAAGAATTGGCCCGTAGCCAAACGATCAGCGTTTGGTCGACTGACGGTGCTATGCGTTGGAGAATCAGTCTTTCGAACAGCTTGTATAGTGTGAACAGCAGCGCTATCGGGCGGTAAGTTTTGGCTTCGTCGGGATTCTTGCCGGGTTTAAGGAGAGCTACAACCTGTGTCTTTCTCCACTCGGCCGGCATACCATGCTTGAGTAAACACTGATTAGAGAGCTGCAGTAACCAAGTTCTTGCAACTGGGCCAAAGCGTTTGATCTGCTCCCCTCTGATGTCGTCTATCCCTGTGGCTTACCCTTTATGGCAAGGTTCAGTTCTGATAGGTTGAAAAGGGTGAAGAGAAGACCATCCTCAATTGAACGTTGGCTTGACAGTTTGGGTAGTGCCACCCGTCCCGCCGTTTGTCCATTCTTGAGGAGCTGGGCTGCTATTTTGTCTGCTGAGACTTTTGAGTGGGCGTTGCTGATCTTGGGGTCGCAGTTTAACTTTATGATGAAAGTCCAGGCTTTTTTGCTGTTATGCTTCATAGCCATTCCTTGGACCAGGTTGCACCATCTGTCTCGTCTGCTCTCAGCCAGTGCTTCCATGAGACACACTCCTTCTGCTATCGTCTCTTCCGCGAACGGATCCTGGTCGAAACGCAGTTTGTAGGACTCCATGAGCGTTTTTGGGTCAGGGGTTAGTCCTGGGACTTGGCTGGTTCTACATCCTCTGGGGATGTTTTGGCGGGATGCTGTCTTCACTGCGCGGATGAAAAGGTCGTAGTTAGCCAACGAGGGTTCAAACACACTCAGCGTTTTATCGAGGCTCAAGGTGAACCCCTCACAATTAGCCTTCTGGAAGTTAAATCTTCGTCTGAACGGAACGGTGCGGGGACGAATGGCTGAGGTAACCAGGCACAGCATAGGTCGGTGTTGGGTGCGTGGGGTGGGATCACCCATTGTCTTGGTACACTGCTGGCTGATGCTAGCGCTAGCGAAGATGAGGTCTGGGTTGTATCCTCTGCGCCAGCGACTGCTGTCAAAACTGGAGGGGAGCTTTGGGTCATGGATTAAGTCCAGTTTGGATCCATCCGCCCATTCTATGACCCTGATTCCATCTACGTTTGTGTCCGAGTAACCCCAAGTAACGCTGCGGCTTTTAAAGTCATCGAGGATGAAGTTTGCGCTGCTCCTCGGTATTCTGGCGAGGCTAGAACCATCAAATGGTGTGTTTGGTGGCTTGTAGACTGATTTTACTGAACAGCTGGATAGTCTTACCGTGATGTCTTCCATTCCGCCAGCATTGTTCACGTCCACTCCCTCGACACTGATGTCCGACTTCACAAACACCGCACTGGCATGTTGTCTGTGCAGGATTTCACCAATGAGGGTCACGCCCTCCACACGAGGTCGGTTATTGTCTGGTCCTCTATGTGTTTCCTGGACACAGAGGACGTCAAAGTCATTATTTTTTGACAGGTCCGGAAGGATCTGTTCTTTGTCGTTCGATATGCCTTCGATGTTGATCGAAGCCATGGTTAATATTGGCCCTGATAAGGACCGTTCGCTGTTTGGTGTTGCCATATCCGGGTTTCTGCGCTCTAGTTTTATTCGTTTCCTTTTTGCGGCAATTAGTTTCGGCCCGAGTGCCGCAGAATACACTCTTCGGAAAGGCTTGCTGCATCCCCCCCAGCTGATAGAGAATAAAGGCATTTATGTCATGTAGTCTCAGTGTCAAATTACGTCGCAGTTGATATGCGGCGGGATGCGTTCATTGAAATATAAATGCAGGAGATAAGATCTTGCTTACATAAATATCTAGAAAATATTCTATGCCATAGCAAGAGGCCGATCCAAGATATCAAGCACGAAAAAAGTTAATGCGAAGTATAACCAAATACAAGAAGTTGTAATACGATAACAAGACTATTCAGCAATAAATGAATAGAGCTTCACAAAGTAAATTCCTATCTCTATTTTTGTTGCATCAGATTACCTCACTCACAATGGCTCACATTCGGATCTTAATATAGATCAAGGTTGCTTTCTCAAAACAGCTGATTTCTTATGTATTCACAAAGACATGAAGTCACTCAGATTTATGTGAGTGCTAAAATAGAATCACCAGAGATTTCACAGATAAATCATATTATCAATATAGGTATCCACATCCAACATGGATAGAGTTGATTCTGCAAATAAATGCAAATTCTGCTAACACGTATATCAGCAGAATTTATGGGGTTGGCCGGTGAAAGCTAGCTCCAGATGGCGCTAGCACGTCTTGTCCTCTTCCTTCAAAAGTGACAAACACGTAGGGATGCCATTATTTTCATTCGAATCGAATCGTTTGAGATTCAGTTTATCTGGCGCAAGGATCGAAATAATATGTTTGTATTAAAAAAGATGGGATTACTTCAAGGAAATGCAATTCTAGTTCACACGTCCATGGGTTAAGCTCGTTTAAGCTTCAAACAATACAAAAAGTTCGAAAATAGGACATCCAAAACCGATCTTTGATTAAATCGATTCGAATGTATCCCTATAATACAATGTCAGTTTCAACTATCAGCCAATGTTGGTCTGGTCAATGTCTGTTCTGTTGAAGATTCGACTTAATCAATCAACTAGGTACATGTAATATGATAACTTAGTAACTCACCCGAGTATTTTCCCTGCTTTACGTAGTCTGATTCCACGAAATGATTCCGACATAACCTTGTGCCATTGCTTATCACTAATTTTTTACGACGTATCGCCTTCAGCCACTGTTTTGACAACTTTAGGTCTTTGGGAAAACTATGCATTCCAACTTCTGAGCGACTAATTACACTACAACGCGGCATTATTGCTTTTTTTGATAAAAATGATAAAATGTTCATACAAAATCTGTTCGTTACATCGATATAAATACTAAGGATAGGCCTTCCCGTACTCAATTTCTTACCATTTTGAGGCTAAGAAAAATAGCGCCCCTGTCGGAATTCGTCGGAACCAAGACAGTACGAAAAATTGTAACGGCGTCACGTTCGGTCACGTTCCGAATTGTGGTGTATAGACACAATATTAGGAAAGTTGATCTACGGATAACTCTCAAATACCCGGTGACTTTTAATCGGTGATTAGGAGTAGAAATAAAATATATCTAGCTAAAATTTTACTTAAGGGGCGAGGTCTCACGCAATTACCCCATGTTTAATATATAAAAAGTTGAAACATAATTAAATAGGCATATAAATTTTTGTCTTTGCCGTTAAATTATGAAAGAGGATGTAAGCTCACAGATACACAATAGTAGCGTGACTTGGAATTTAAGATCTTGATTTTGATTTATTTTGATTTATATATATATATAATAAAATACCTAATCATAGAAAAAGTTATGAAAATTGGTACCTGATATCTCTGATTAAGTCATCGTGTATAAAATAGAGTATTTAGCAATACATTACACGCGTAACATAGCGTCACGCCTTTTCCCATACGGGCTGGCAGAGGCACAACTGTGCCGGTCTGTGCCCACTTAGCTAGTGATTTAATACTCCATCTTGCGTGTCAGGGGGCAAGCCCATCGCCGCAGCTAATGTAATGAAGCCGGAGTAATGAAGATTTCCTCACGATGTTTTCCATCACCGTTAGGACATCCGGTTAGATTATTTATCCTTATATTATTCTGTTGCGTCGCGCGTCGCTACAAAGTTACGTCAGTCGAATGGTTGATTTTCGTTTGAGGATTTTTTCGAGAACAATATTTTATAGATAATCAATTTAAAGCCAATAGTAATTGAAAATATAATACTTACTTGTGATACGACACTCCCTGTTTTTGTGTTTTGCGATTTGGGTATGATTTACACCTTTTTACATCGCAGGTCACCATTTTTGTTTTTGCTGCCGATATGTCAATCGGCTGTCACCGTCCAAGCGCGACTGATTGCAAACAGTCCAATTTTCCCGATTTTGTACTGTTTTTGTAGCGACACTTTCAAGCGCTCCGTGCCCTGTCCCTACTATTCAAGTCTGTGGTTTGTTATGAGTACAAGTGATGCTAGCGCCACTTTGACAGTTGCCAACTCCATTGTGCACTTTTGGCAATTTGCTACATTTTAGGTCAGTTTGTTTATATCCATCAAGCGTCGCGTTCTCACTCTCATTTACGCGTTTTATCATCCATCCTACTTTTACCAGTCTTTAAATACAGTTTCATTATCAGTTTAATCAGTTAAATCAGTCTTTCAGTCATATCAGTCTCATAGTTCCGGACACCCTGGAACAGATTGGTATTCATCAATTTAGCATAATGCTTAATATATTTATCTTGATGTTCATGGGTTAATAAGTATGCCTGAAATAAATTATTTGAATTGAACCTTAACTAATACTTCAATTAGCCAAGGTCTTCCCACTGCTGGGCACAGGTCTCTCTTCACCTCTTCACGTTACTGGGCTCTTTCCCCCAGTTCTCGTTGAGGTCCCTCAGCTCGTCACTCCAGCGCTTTCTAAGGCGACCACGTCGTCGTTTTGCGTTTGGGATGCAGAGACAGAGAGGTGTTAATTTTTGCGTTTTGAAGCGCAACTCAGTATTCCAGACTCGTTCCAAAAACTAGACGCCCAGAATACAGTCAAAGACAAAGTTGAGCTCTTTAGGTAAAGAGGTGAATAGTGCACATTTCCTTGGTATTCTAGGGATTAGAGTTAACAACATCCATAGGAATAAAATCCTGCAACACTGGGCCGGCGCACACCGAGAGGGAAATAAGAAATAAGGTCTACTTAATTGCTATTGCCTATCTTACCTATTTTTTAGGATTCCGTACCCGAAGGGTTCCAAACGGGACCCTATTACTAAGACTCCGCTGACCGTCCGTCCGTCCGTCCGTCCGTCTGTCACCAGGCTGTATCTCAAGAACCTAGCTAGCTAGAGAGTTGAAATTTTCACAGATTATGTATTTCTGTTGCCGCTATAACAACAAATACTAAAAAATAGGATAAAAGAAATATTTAAGGGGGCTCCCATACAACAATTCTTTCAATACCACATACAAACTTATGGATGCACCTGGTTACGTACATGGAGTGTGAAAGTAACCGCACCAATAACTTTGTAAACAATATTTTGCTGTGTAAAATCCAAACTATTCACTCCACACCATCGCTTCCATTGAACGGTGGTACGGAACCCTTCGTGCGCGATTTAGACTCGCACTTGATCGGTTTTTATTATTATTTGATTTTTTAGAAATAAACAATTATATTATTGTTATTTACGCTTCAGAGTTAGCGCTTTGGACCATTCGGCAAAGTGAATGTATTCTTGGACATATGGAACTCTTGACCTGTTCACGCCCACTGCATGCTCAGTGCTGTTTGTCATGACCTTGGTCTTTGACAATTCATTTGGAGACTCACCTCTAATTTAGGAACATATTATTTTGTTTTATGGTCCTTATGCAGTTATTCGCTTGATCGCCCTAGCCTCGAGCCTAACCTCGCGATGGTCCGCGGGAGCCTTGTGTCCGCTACACATAATATTATTTTCAGGTAAAGTTAGGGTTGAGTTTACGGCGCGGCGGTCAAGCTTTAACAGAAAGCGCATTCTTGTAAGGGCGCGCGAAATCTCTCGAGAACTTGGCTTTGAACTGCAATGATTGCACTTTAGTGCTTGCGATACAGGCAAAACAGTATAATAATTACAGTCCATACAATTTATTTTTATCTTTTTTTTAATGCTATTCGCGGAAACTCAACATGAACTTAAATCACTATGAAAAAGCTCAAACCTATGTATGATGATGTAATGGTTTGTTCATCAATTGTACCATATTATCCACCGGGTTGTATGTTGCTACCGCTCACCTAATATATACTATTTTACTCTATTTCAGTCAGAAATGCCGGAAATGTTATTCCTCATTCTCAACATTTCGTTGACGAAATGACAAGCTGTGAACCTGCCGCACTGGAATTGGGATGTATTATAAATGACATACGACATATTATTGTATGTGGCCACAGTGACTGTAAAGCAATGAACTTATTATATAAGCTCAAAAGCCCTGAGGAGTCAAGCCAAGTAAGTTATTTTTATTAAAAGGTTGTCGATACTTAAGTAATAACATAACAAAAATTCGCGCCTTTTCCCATAAGAGGTGGCAAAATCACAATCGTGCCCACGCTTAGCCAGTTATACAATACTCCATTTTGCGTGATAGGGGGCTAGCCCACCGCCGCAGCTATGGCGATTGAAGAATTGCTCACGTCACGATGTTTTTCACCACCGTTATAATATAAAATTTGTATAATGTACTTAAGATAAATTTACTTACCTATCTCATTAGTACTTGGTCAGCACCGGTTTCGAAGCTGCGTTTGCTGTGTAAGAAGCGAGCGTGAAGCCACCAGACCGTGGTGGAGCTCTTTGAAAAGACTACACCACAGAGCTCTTTGAAACCACTAGCTAGACGGACGGACACTTAACAAAACACAAATTAGGTACCTTATATTTGCGTATTTTTACACGTTAGTACAAATAAATAATTTCGTATTTCAGCAACAACGACGGATGTCCCCATTAAAGTCATGGCTTTGCACGCATGGACAATCAAGTCTTGATAAATTTCTTGAAATGAATGGTGATTTCACAAAACCAATATTATTCTCAGCTGAGACCCCACAGAGGAAATTTGCTGCATATATAGATGTAGATAATAAATTTAGCATAGAAGATAAGTTATCCCAGGTATGTATGCAATTATTGTTGATGAAACACACCCGGCACAATAACAACTTATTACCTACTAAACCGCGTGACCGCGTCGGCTGTGCAATTTGGGCGCTGGACGTTCTTAGGGATGGGTTAAAATTATTTTGTAAAATATATATGTTGATACGATTTCTCTTCTACGTACTAAGAAAGACACTAATTAAACGCGTTTATTTTGTAAAACATGTCAAAAATCAATATGTATTTAAAAAAACATGTTTATCAATTATACTCTTACCTAAATAACTAACTAACTAATCTAACCTAATCTCACCTTACCTGTGTATAGATATCATTATGTTCACGGCAAGAACCATTCCCAAACTGCACCGCTGAAAAAGGGGTTTACTTATTAATTACATACTTATGTGTAATTAAATTACTTTTTTTTTCAGATTAACACTCTACAACAACTCCAGAACGTGGCCTCTTATGGTATGCTGAAGAAGCGTTTAGAGAAGCATGATCTACATATACATGCACTTTGGTTTGATATTTATACGGGTGATATTTACTACTTTAGCAGAAGAGCCAAAAGATTCGTGATTATAGATGAATCGACTTATGAGACGATATTAGCAGAAATAAGAAGATATTATTCATAATAGGGAGTATGGATGAAATGAAAAAACAGTCAAGTGCTGGTAGGACTAGTACCCGAAGGGTTCCGTAGCATCGTACAAGAAAACTTAAAATAATAAAACAAAACCAAAAAGAAAATAATATTATGTCCGAACGTGGATTCGAACCCAGAACTTAAGGATTGCGCAACCGATATCAAACCAATTGCGCCACCACAACCAAGCCAATATTTGAATCATCATATGGTTTCTCATATCGTACTGGGGGGGTGTTCAAACATGTATCTTGTTTGAGAACCGCCTTTGATTTATAAAATCTCGGGTAGTTCAATATTTGTTGCTGTAGCGAAAACAGAAATAGTGTTTACATTATATTCTGTGCACGAGATACAGTCTGCTGACGGACGAACGGACGGAATACAGAAAGTGGAGGCAGTACCTAATATGTTACGGAACCCTAAAACATGTGGTTATTTTTAAGTTTGTAATGTCACTAAATCTGGGACACGGGATAACCTAGTCCACATAAAAATAATCTGTAATCTCATGTCAGGTAGGTACCTAACTATACTTATTGACGGCTATATTCCTAATATAGTGATATCATATTAAATATTATTGCTGCAAGGTGCAACATGTGATGAATGCCGCTTATTTATTTTATCTAAGATGATTTATCAATTTTCACATTGTAATATTTTAATGTTAGTTATTTATGTATGTGTGATGAATGCCGATTATTTATTTAGATCCGCATCTTATCGTATCAATTTTCACATTGGCATTAATATTTTAATATTAGTCACATAGCTATAGCTTCGTGTATTGGTACCTACTTGTAAAGTTAAAAGATTTAAACTTAAACTTAATTCACCTTAACTAATTCACCTTGGTGTATAAGTACACTTTTAAAAATAAAATTTTAAACAACAGGTGCATTAAAATTATTTTAAGAAAAAAATATTCACCTTATTTAGCATTAAATAAACTTTTAAGTAAACTTTAATCACTTACAAGAAGAACATTTTTATCAGTGGAACTCTTCGCACTTGAAATTTCAAAGTGTTTATGATATCTAATTGTCATTTTTGACCACATTTTTGACACACAATTTTCTTGCAAATGAGTGGAAATGTTATTATTGTTCAGCTAAAAGACGAATGGGCAGAACAGATGGAAAAAGCTTTTTTTTTTGTGTAGGGTCACTACAGTTCACAACAATTAACAAAATAAAAAAAACAATTTACCGTGTTTGGTTAGAATTATTTATTTAAATATATATCGACACAGCCTTAAGTACATTCACGGTGCACCAAGCGCTTGCGCGTGCAAACTTTTTATGTGGCGCTATCTACATAGTTGGGATTTGACGAACTAGAATCCTCTGTGTTTGGACATACCGCCCACCAAAAGACGTATACTTTGTCCGCTCTATTAATGGTATTTTGACATTTCCTCATTGCGTACATAATAAGCAATATTTTTCATTGCAAACGTCAAAAAGCTGTCAAAAACCCATTAATAGAGCGGACAAAGTATAGTCCTTTAAGAAAACCAAAAAAAAACTCTCCAAAAAAAAAAAACTAAGAAAATAGTTAACATAACCGCTCACCGCCCACCGTGCCAAAAAAAATACGAAAATGATGGAAGGCAACATTAATCTACAGTGGCTTTGGGCAAGACACATAACTTCGATGTCGTTTGTAAACACCATTTTTCGTCTTCACGGACACCACTCTTGTGACGCCGTCTCGTCCGGGGTGCTTGTCCACTACCCTGCCCAAACACCACTTAGCCGGGGGTGTGTTATGGTAAAATGACAATGTCATCGTTCTCTGGTTCTGTCCCTTTGGTTTTCCATTTGTGTCTTTAATTTAATGAGACAAGGTACTCATTAGACCACTTCCTCCAGGAGTCGCTCATAATTTTTTGCAATATCTCCATCGTCTTTTATTTGATATGGGTTGCTCCTCGCATATCTCGTCCGGTATAATGATTGTGGGTTCCGGTCACTGCTGTTTCTCCACAGGTGCGACTTTAGTTTTACTAAAGTCGCACCTGTGGAGAAAGAGATTTCCATCCCTCGCCTGGAGCTGTGTTACTAGCGACAAAACTAGTATACGAAGTTTCTCCGATTATGGAGATACCTAAGAGCAAAATACACGCATGGTCTAACATCACAGTTGTCTTAGCATGGATAGCAGGAGAACGAAGTCGTTGGAAAACCTTTGTGACATCAGAAATACTTACCACACTATATCAAGATCAGTGGAGACACGTTAGAAAAAAACAAAACCCAGCCGATTGTACAGATGCTAAGGCAAAGGGCTACAATTCCAAGAGCTGTTAGAACATAAATTGTGGTGGCATGGGCCAAATTGGTTACAACGAGACGATTATCAACAGAGCACGAGACATAATTTCAATACATCAGAAGAGACAAGAGCAGTCAAAGCTTTAACATCTACTGTACAAAAGAAAGAAGATTTTATCTTGACAAGGTTTTTGAATTTGAGGTTACCTGAAGAACAACGAATAATTCCATTCCATTCCATTCATAATTTTATGTGTCGAGAAAAAACTGAGGAGATACTAAAATTTTGTATAAAAGAGACGCGGAGAACATACCTCAAAGAACAGATCAACCGTTTAAGTTATTGCCAGAGTGTCCCAAATAAGAGCCAGCTTAATACTCTTTATCCAGTTTTAGATGAGAACGGACTCTTAAGTGTAGGAGGCCGCATTCATGAGGCTTAAGTGAAATATGACAAACGTCATCCCATAATTTAACCTAGTGACAGTCACATCACTAAGTTAATAATTTTGGATGCTCATCAAAAAACATTAAATGGTGGACCCCAAATTATGTTAAACTTATTAAGGTCAAAATAGGATACTTCGAGCAGAGCAGAGCAGAGGGTCGCGAAGCACATCTTCTACTCAGAACTTGAGGAGGGCAAGCGCAAGCGTGGCGGACAACTCCTCAGGTAGAAAGATGTGTTGAAGCAGCACGTGAAGAGGTGCGGCATAGAGCCTTCCCAGTAGGAGAAGCATGCCGGCTTCAGACCCGAGTGGGGGGCTTTGGCTAAAACCAAAGTCCGTGACTTTGAAATCACCGGCGCGCTGAGCTCGACACGATGAGTTAAAAGCCCCACCTGCGCTAACTCAGTAAAATTATAATAATGGTGTGCTCACATGCCCGCAATACGCGAGGATCTTCACAAGAAAGATCTACACAAGCCACATGCGAGCACACGAGCGAGTTCAAAGCTCATGAAGCGGTCGCCATGAGCGAAATCGGTCGGACCACTTATTATATATTTCGAGCACGAGATATGGTGATGAAACTCCAGAACCTGTGTTACTTGCGTGAGATATTCGAGGCAGAACAAGAACCAGCTTATGGGACAACTTCCATGAGACCTTTTAAGACTTCTGGTGTTGATTTTACGGGCCACATTAACATCCGATTTTCACCGGGACGAGGGGCCAAATCCTACAAGGACTACATCTCTGTATTTGTGTGCCTTTTTCACCAAAGCGATATACCTCAAAGCCGTATCAGATTTAACTTCAGCAGGGTTCTTAGCCGCATTCCGTAGATTCGTGTCAAGAAGAGGTAATTGTCAGACGTTATATTCAAACAATGGCACAAACTTTATCGGTGGCGATAAAGAGCTAAGAGAAATGTTCAACCGAGCAACGTCTCAATTATCTGATGAACTACAACACCTACTCGCGAAGGAATGCACGATGTAGAAGTTTATTCCACCACATTCTCCTATCTTTGGGGGACTTTGGGAAGCGGGTGTACGATCTCAAAAACTCATCCTAGGAGAGTAATCGGAGGCTCGGTTAAGGCAGGCCTATAGAGGCTAACGCAGTTATCTGCGTTAATACAGTGGTTAGCCTCTATAGGCCTACCTTAACTCGCGTCCTCTATGCCCGGTTTACGGTATGCATAAATAAAAGCTCTTGCGAGACGGGTGTCGTAGATTAGGTCGAGCATGTGGGCCCCACTCGCTTAATGCACAGGTTCATAACAATAAATACATAAGTTTCTCGTCGCCCACCGGAGGAAGCTGCTTCATAGTCTGCTGAAAAAATCATCGAATTTAATATGAAATGGCACTCTACCGAATGCATACCCAATATATGTCTAATCCTTAAGTATTTCCTAACAATTAGCGTCGAGGCATGCAAATGTGAAAACGTTATTTACTTGTTACAAGGTATATTTTTAATCTTTAAATTGATACAATCTTGAGAAGGGTCGTGTGTGCGTCTCGCTCTGTGATATATTGGTGACTTGGCGGCAGCGCGCGCGGCGGTCCAACCGTAGGAACCCCCCTCACTTCGTCTCCTTCAGCCCAACATTGACCGGCTTGGACATCTTGCCCCCCGTTGAAAGATTAGAGGGAGCTTTCAAGAGCTCTTTCAAATTCGCAATCGAGTTGCTGTGCTGGTTCTAAGTCGAAGTTGAAACAGTTGAAACTGAAGCAGTTGAAGATGAAGAAGTAGAAGTTGAAGCAGTAGATGCTGAAGCAGTTGTAGTTGAAATAGTTGCAGGTGGAGCAGTTGAGGTTGTAAATAAACAATCAGTCTTTGTGAGTTAATAGACTTTTGCTGATTTCGTAGGGTCTAGTGTCTTAGTTTTCTACGTCGAACAATAGGCACACGCGATTCAAGGCACGACGATCAATTCCTTTCTCTGTTTTAAAGTCTGCAACACGAGTGATGTTATCCTTCCCTGGATACAGATGAGATACTCTTGCGAGACGCCATTTTAGCGGTGGAAGATGATCTTCTTTCAGGATAACCATATAGCCGACTTCAAGCGGACTTTGATGCGATCTCCATTTTGATCGTTGTTGAAGTTCAGACAGGAACTCGTTTCGCCAACGCTCCCAAAATTGTTGTCTAATCAGCTCTATGCCTTCAAATCTGGACAAGCCGTTGATGTTGCAGTCCAGCAGCTGCGCTGATGACAGGGATGTCAATGCCCGTCCAACCAAAAGTGACCAGGTGTTAAAGGGTTTAAATCGTTTGAATCCGAGGAAAGCGGAGTCAATGGTCGCGAATTAAGAATAGCCTCAATCTGTGTAAAGAGTGTCGATAGTTCCTCGAACGTAAGATGTGTATTACCAAGAATACGTTTTAGGTGATGATGATGGTTCACTAATAAACGCTTGTTGTCAAACCTCTCGCAGAGCAAGTCCCGTGCACTTTCATAATTATCAGAAGATACCGGCAGAGATTATACAACCTTTCCGAGGGGGGTTCCTACGACCGTAGGAACCCCCCTCACTTCGTCTCCTTCAGCCCAACATTGTCCGGCTTGGACAATTAGTTTATCAGTGGCGTCATGCGAACGAAGTTTTTCAAAACTTAAACTAATCATAATCCACCAAGTTAAAAACACAAAAAAACGACTTCAAGTTCAAGCCCTTTTGTTCCTCCCCGGTCGGGATGCAAATGAAGTCTATCTACACGATAAGCCCTCATCAAAACTTTTGCTACACGGAACCACAAAACAAAAAGTCATCTGTGTATATATTTTGAAAAAGTGCGTAATTAATTTTGATACAATTTAAGTATATGGGACCACCTCTGAAGAATGACCTAATCAGGAATTAGAATCAGATATGAAATTTTCTAAGTCTTTGTAATTTTTTCACGATTTGAACTCCGAAATATTCCCAGACGTTTTATAGCAAAATTTTTAGTCTTTTTCTAACACTTGTGATTTTTGCGAATCGCACTGATCATTCTAAGTTATTTGGCACTTGACACTTGTAATATTTTTCACTTCTCACTTTACTCACGATTTTTACAAGTCCAGTGCAGTTCACACAATGAAAACACATTACCGTGGTAAGAATGATTTATTTAAACAGATATCGACACAACACAGCCTAAGTACTTTCGCGGTTAAGCGCTTGCGCGTGCCAACTTTTTCTGTGGCGCCATCTAATTGGGATTATGCGAACTAGAATTCTCTTTGTTTGGACACTTTTTCAGTTCAATAAATTAAATAAATATTTTATCTGTTAATTAATGACATTTCCATTCATTTGCGAGAAAATTGTATGTCAACAATGACAAATAGATATAATAAACACTTTAAAATTTCAAGTGCAAAGAATTCCATAGATAAAAACGTTCTTGTAAATGAATAAAGTTTACTTAAAAGTTTATTTAATGCACCCAGATGAATAAGGTGAATAAAGTTTTCTAAAAATACTTTTAATGCACCTGGTGTTTAAAGTATTTTCTAAAAATACTTTTAATGCACCTGGTGTTTAAAGTTTATTAAAAGTATAGTTAATCCACCAACGTGAATTAGTTCAGGTGAATTATAAGTTTACGGAGAGAAAGATAAGAACCCTTTCTTCCTTCCCTTCGGTATAAAATCTATTTTTTTTACCTACTTCTTGGTAAACAACTTTTTACACATTTGAATGAAAATATTAAACAATCAAGATTTATAAAATGGATTATTTTATTATGTTCGATTCCGTGACGGCTAGTATTATTTGAATTACCTCACTAGGTGTCGTCGTGCGCGCGCGACAGGATTAAGTAATGGGATGATCTAGTGAGCTAGTGTGATATGAAATTATCTTGGCATTATACCTACATCATGTGGTTGTGTTCTGTAAATATTGCTAAAATATTAATTTCATCTAAGAACAAGTTTTGAATGTGTCATATATATGCCATCGTTAAACTAGGCCGATCGAGATCTGCGTGGGAACGTCAGGATATGCCGGCATTTCTTGATTTGTCTCTCTTTTACCCGACCCATATCGAACTGCCCAACCCTGTTATTGCGTTAGTACCATTGGACAGTACCATCAATGGAACTAGTGACACACTTGTATATCGCTAGTTCCATTGATGCTACTAGACATAGAGACACATGTCGTTTTAGTGTCATTGTCCGAAAATATGAATGGTACTAAGGTAAGGAGTGTTTCGACCGTCGCGCATCCGGACCTACTATACCGTTCCGTACCGTAGCTGGCAGTTCACCCGCCGCTTCGTGCGAAGCGGACGTGTGCAACAATCGTGTGTAACCCCTTCGTGCCACCAGCTTGTCCATAGCCCGCTGCTATGGACGAGTTCAAAAGCCCTTTTCAGGGCTATAGTGTCAGTGACATAGTGTGTAGTGCCAGTGCAATTCAAGTTGATTAATTGCAAGTCCGTCAATGTTGGGAAAACGCAGGCGCTCATCACAGGCCAGGGTCTCCTTCCACCATCGCTCCAGCTCCAGGAACAGGACATCGTCTGGTCTCCGCAGGTGAAGTACCTGGGAGTGACCATTGAACGCCGGCTCATCATGAAGCATCACGTCAGCCAGGTCAAGGGGGCACGCGCCATGCTGCGTCCACTTCTTAACTCCAGCCTCCCTCTGAGGGCGAAGCTCGGCATCTACAAGTGCTACGTACGTGAGATCTCGCCTCACCTACGCGGCACCGGCATGGTACGCCCTGTGCTTGAAGACGAACATACGAAGACCAAGCGAAGAGCCCAAGAGAACCTCTCTCTGCGTACCATCGTCGACGCCCCCCGCTACGTGAGGAACGCGGCGATCCAGTGGGACCTAAGATGGGAACCAGTGGACCAGTTTGTCCAGAGGCTGGCGTAGGGCTTGTTCGTGCGTGCGGATGCATCACAACTGACACCGCACCACGCGCGCCTGCCCGACCGCCGCAAAAAAATAACCGTGGTACACCCTCTCGTCGTTCCTTCAACTTTATGCTTGAGCTCTTTCTGCGTATTTACTTTTACTCAGATTATAAGTTTAGTTTTAAGTTTCTAGTTTTAGGAAATGGTGTGAGCTGAAAACCAGCGTTACGTGCAGCTCACTGCTACACGTAACACATGCTGAGCTCAAACCATTTTGGCATCTAAAAACCTCAACCCCGAACTGTACTATGGTTTCTTTTTCTTTCTGTATATCCTTGTGTTTATTTGTCAAATAAATATATTTCTATTTCTATTTCTTTCCATAAAGTACCAGGGCAACACACTGTTGTAGGAAGTTAATTTTTAATATTCAAAAGGGTTAGCATAGACAGCACAGCAATGACAGCCACAGTAACATGTCTTTTCCCAGAAGGGGTGGCAAAGACACAACTTCACATAGATAATATAATACATTTTTGATCACTAATTTTGACAAGTGCCACTATTATTGACAGTTATCACAATTTTTGACAGCAAACTCAACAGAAAACTATCAGATGGCGAGGCAGAGGCACAGAAAGCACAGCCATGCCAGATAACATGTCAGATAAAAGCGTAGTATTAAAAACTTAACACCTGTCGAAATCGTCACACCTGGCAAAATCACAACACCTGTCAAAACCATGATACCTGTCAGAATCATGACACCTGTCAAAATCATGAATCCTGCTAAAATCATGAGACCTGTCAAAAAAAACTCAAAAAGTGTGAAGTTACGCCTCTGCCACCTGGGAAAATGCGTGATGGCAAACCTTGTTGAATTTAGTTTATGTACTATCGGTGTGTTTGAAATAAATAAATGGTACTACAGTAATATGGTGAGCTTGATGATTATTGATGATTATGAGGTGGGACGCCCGCTGAACCACAGGCGGGTGACGATATCGTGACTATTTCACCCAATTCCCAGTCAAAATCAAAGTCAAAGCCCTTGTTACTCGTACATAACCGAGTTACATAACCAGCAATGTACAAGGATAAAATATTCTTCGTACAAAACCGGGTAATGTATTAAGAAATATTTTTTCTTTGCACATTACCGATAACATTTCCAGTTTTGTACGAGGATGTCAATATTCTTCCTACATTACCCGGTTTTGTACGAAGAATATTTTATCCTTGCACAAAACCAAGGAGTTTCTCCGAGTAAATAATAAATAAAAACCTAGCTACTGCTCTGCTGTTTAAAAACATTCACAAAACCTGAGCTATCGATGTGAAACCGTGGACACACCATACGCTTATATGTATTGACTGTTAATGTTATATATTCTTTAGTAACAATTAATAAAACAATTACATGTTTTTCTACCTGTCACTGTGACTGACTATTCTAGCAAATTAATCACTGCTTGGTTCTAGCAAATTAAAAGATATTTGAACGTTAATCGAAAATACCGGAAAAATGTCGGGACGCAATGGAATAAACAATTTTGGACTATTGCGGACGCCCGAAACAATAGGTGTTTGTGTATTTCCCGGATGCACCCGAAAGGATTTCGGGGAAGTTTCCAGTGTAAAAAAATACAACTTCCTTAGCAAGCTGAATGTTTTGTTATCTCGAGGAACGAATGTCTGCAAGTATCATTGCACAGTTGGCGAAGACGAATGGACGGAAGTTTTCGAGTCGCCCAACAACTGTTCGGATTTTGGCACCAGCCACGCACGAGTCAATTGCTGACCTTCTTAGGTTTTCCTTAAATATGGTCCATGACGTGGTGTGGAAAATGCTGGGCGATATTTTGGAGTAAATAATAAAATAAAATAAAGTAAATATTTTTTTTATTTTAAAATTTATGAAATAAAACAAAACAATCCATTTTTGGTAAACTGAAATAGGTAACACCATACACCTAAAATAATCTATAACTGTATGCTTATTACTTTAGCAAAAGCATACCTAATTCTATAATAAAAACAGTGAGGTCATTATATAAATGGGCATATTATATGTCGTTATGGAATGGTTTTCCAACTGAGAAACAGCTCTATTTATCCGAATGTTAACTTGGATGTCTTTGACGCGTCACTTGGCCGTTAAACTGCTTCCTTACTCGGTCTATAGATTTTATTGCTTAAAAATCAATTAAACTGCAAAGTTTGCCGCCAATTTTTAAGTGCTTACGAATTAAACATAATAAACCACAGTGTGCACATCAGCTAGATTGAAATGGCAAGAGAAAAAAATGGCAAGAGGCATTTTTAGCTGCCGAAACAGGAATGACGACTATATCTAGATGGCTACAACAAAATTTACTAACACTAAACGCATCTAAAACAAAATACCTTTGCTTTCACAAGACATCTGCATCGGCCCCTCCAGACTCCACTGATTTGAAGATTCACCTATGTACAGTAAAAGAAAACTGCGACTGTAAAAGCATATCCAGAGCTCAGGTAATCAGATACCTGGGTGTGATGGTAGATGAAAAACTAAATTTCCACGAACACCTGAAAATTCTTTCAGGACGTATCCGTAGGATCGCCTACATTATGAGAAACCTCAGAAATGCAGCCTCTGTAGATACACTTAAAACAGTGTATTATGCCCTGTGTCAATCGATTCTAGTTTATTGTATTTCTGTCTGGGGTAGCGCCAGTAAAACAGTAATGCAAAGTGTAGAGAGGGCGCAACGCTCAGTTCTGAAATCAATGTTACGGAGACCTTTCAGATATGCCACAACTGACCTCTACAATGAAGCTCAAGTCCTTACCGTGCGCCAGCTCTATCTGTTGAAAGTCAGTCTATCAGCCCACAAAAATATCATACTCTCTGAGAGTTATGCCCACATGTGCTCGCGCGCGTCGAACTTACAGGGCCCCGGCACGCGGCACCACGTACCTGCACTAATTTTGCTCGCCGCTTTGGGGATGCGGCCGCGCTGTTGCTCTACAACGGTATACACAGAAAGCTAAGAAATTCAGGAATATCTAGGTCTTTGTCAATCCACGAAAGTAAAATTGAAATCACGAAACTTCTAAAAACCCTTTCGTATGAGGACACGGAACAACTCCTTAAACCCTTTTCTTAAATATAAGTATTATGTCCTAATTTAATATAAATTAACTTTTATTATAATAAAATAAATTTAATTCCTTTAACTTACATAACATTAATGATAAAAACCAAAATTGTTAAAGCTATACCTATCAATAAGTTTCTCCAAGTGATGGCAAAATGCTAGAAATCGTTAAATGGTCACTCACGATACAGGCTTGCCTAGTGTGAGGACCAAAAGTAATACAAATTGTAAATTTTCGCCAAAATAGCCAACAAAATGGCCAAATTTTCGCCAAAATAACAACAACATTTACGAAAGAACGTGCCTATTTGAATTGTAAAACTGTACCTACATACTATAATTGTGTGCTATTTTAATAAATATTTTTTTCATTTTCATTTTTCATTTTCATGTCATTCAGCGTTTTTCTTTTAGAGTGAAAATTTTAGTTGAACTTGGACATAGAGACACCGTAAAATGTGGCGTCGTCATGTAATACCGATAATAGGTGTGGAAGTGTTGGATATGTACGACCAACAAATCTTTTCATTCTGGAATTCCACCCTTCTGCGTAGTTGGTAGTACGGTGCTGTTCTTGATGACAACACCATATCTTGCGATATTCTTTGTTCTTGATCCAGGTTCTGTACATGTATTTATTAAATTCAGTAACCTTAGTGTTATTCGGACTCTCGCTTTGAATATATATCCAACCTTCCTCTATGTTTTCGATAGGTAAAATTGCTAGCCCTGCACAAAGACAAACGTGTCGGTTATTGACTTTCGATGTTTTTTTAATTCCAAAAAGTCGGGCTTTTCGCATTAAGCTCTGGTAAAAATGAAAGTAGCAGCCCCGTACAATAATGTTTGGAAATATTTTTTTAATAGCATTTCTTGGTGCTATTTCGAAATCAAAAGTAAATTGATCGGCTTCCCATTCGGGGATTTGAGATTTTACCATGTGGAATAATATTTCGTAAGTTAATAGCTTTTTATTTAACAGCAGGGCATAGACCAAAGGAATTATATTAGTCGATTCGTCGTCGCTACCTAAGTCACCGTAAATTACATAGAGCTGATCGAAAGGCTGACAACACCCAAATGTTCCATCTGCGAAATATTTTTTACATTTAGTCATAAGTAGTCGTGCTTCTTTCGAGGCAAACAATAATATTTTGTTATTGTCTTCATATTCTGCCAATATAAACGGTCGGAATTTTACTGGAATTTGGACCTCCGCGTGGTTCCGAAATACACTCTTTTCAATTTCCTGAAACTTCTTTCTAGCGTTGTATAAACCAGTATGTATATTTGCAAATTTAGGCAACGGCTCCAATAAATGCATACCTGAATTTTTCAACCTGCATATTGATTCATTATATTGTTTCGGTATAGGTAGGTAGTTTTTGGTCACATTATTCCGTAATTGATCGAATTCTTTCAGCACAATGTTTTTTGGTGGATTTCGGGTGCAACTATTATGATGCAGGACACTAGCTGTAACTCTGTTTTCAAACACTATTAAACTGCCGCTACATATCTTGTAGTTTGCACAGATCCAATATTGCGTTCCAGTTCCGAAAAGCTTTCCTTTATGATATTTATGACCGTCGTATAACAATATTTGACCTCCTCTTTTGGACGTAATATACACCAGTTCGTCTATAGAACTGTTCGGCGATTCAGTAGACATTATGAACTATTTGTTTCGTAGAGCATCTGTCCTTTAAATTGTGATAGCTGAAGGGCCCTTGAATTAAGTACAATAAATGCGATAAATTACGATAGGTAGTACTTCCCCTGTCCTTTGTATTTCTTTCTAATGAAATGTCAAGCTTGTCAATACTTATTTGAAAATAAAAAATAAACCACATAAAGAAGGTGTATACTACTCGGAAAACCTCCTTGGTTTTGTACACGGAATTAAGATTTCTTTGAGCAAAACCGAGCAATGTAGGAAGAATATTGACATCCTCGTACAAAACTGGAAATGTTATCGGTAATATGCAAAAAAAAAATATTTCTTAATACATTACCCGGTTTTGTACGAAGAATATTTTATCCTTGTACATTGCTGGTTATGTAACTCGGTTATGTACGAGTAACAAGGGCACTGTTTATCTCTTCCTTTAGCTCGTACAACCTCTGCACCATAAAGTAGGTGCTGTTCCACCTGGTGGGCACGCTTTGCAGAGGCCGTTTTGGAGTTTTGCCAGCTTGTTCTTGATATTTCTTGAGTTTTGTCCAACCTAGCGTCGATTTTTTGAAGTAGCGAACCACTTGTTTGAGTCTTTCTATTAAATCAGTGATTTCAGACGTCGACAAAGCCTCTTGCACTGCTAAGTTTAGAGTGTGTGCGTAACACCCAAAATGCTTTAAACCGAGATCGTTTTCGAGAGCTTTTTTGATGTTTGCACCGTTATCTGACACTGCCAAAATCACTTTGTCTTTGACTTTCTAACAATACGCACTCAAACATTACGGACGTCAGTTCACCATTTTAATTTATGTAGTGTGCAGTAATAGCCATTTAAGAATCGCAAGTACACGACGTCCACATGTCAGCAGTTATGCAAACAGACTCCACCCGTTTCATTTCATCCATTTTTTCAGCCCGTAAACTTTCGTATTTTCCTGGCAGCAAATTGTTGGCGAAATATTTTCTGGACGGTATTATATAAAACGGAAAAGCAGTATTCATCAGTTTTCGGAAGCCTTTCATTTCCACTAATCTGAAAGGCTGGAAATCCAGAGTGAATAAATCCATTATCAGTCCATCGATGTCTGATTTGCTTTTGTCCGCATTTCTCTCGTATATAAAAGATGAAATAGTTTTTGCGCTCCCCTGAAGTACACGGACAGTACCTGATGCACCACTTGAACTTGGTTGCTGCGAAGATGCTGGCACAGCAGTAGCGACGACAGCGGCAGCGGCAGGAATCTGAGATGGTAATTGAACTTCTTCTTCACTTGCTTTTCTTCGCACTAAATCCACAAGCGGGTGCTTTTTCTTCATATGTTTTGTCAAATTGGACACCGAACTCTTGAATGATAAAGAGTTCTTGCAAATTTTGCACTGCGCTATGGAACCTCCCTTGTCAATAAAGTGGTCCCATGCAACACTTCTCCCTTTTGGGGCCGTGCTGGTTAACACTTAATTGAAAATGATTTATCGTTTACTCTCCGAGAAAATCTTTGAGTAATAAGGTATTACCTTATTACTCAAAGGAGAAAATCTACAATGTTAGGTTAGGTCAAATCATAAACTGATTGAACACATCAATCAGTCAAGTTGCACAATTTGCGCGCCAAAAGTATAGAAAAATTCTGTTTTCATTTATTCGCTTATAGAAAGAGACAGAAGATACTGACTTTTATTTGAGCAAGAAAGAGAAACACGTAAAAAGTAGAAAGTATTATTACCCGACTAATTAAACAATCACCTGATTCACAACAACATAAACTCGACGAGATGTCAATATAATTCGTCTACTTGCTCTAGTTTCGCTGCTAGATTCAACCACCTTCGTGATTCTGAAGTTCGATTTGAGAATGTCCTTGTCACTCATTATGAAACGAAAAAGAGATAGTAATGTACACGCAATCACACTCGCTTAGGGTAAAACGTACGAAGCACAAAATACATAGGTAGGTATACAATCACTCGTTCAATACTGGATTAACGACCTCCTTGTTTTCGAAGTTCGATTTCGCGAAAAGAAGATGTCCTTTTCACTCACTCATTATGAAGCGAAAAAGAGATAGTAATATACACCAACCCACACCCGCCTACAATGAAACGTACGAAACGTAGAATCATCACGGCTGCTGACGAGCAACGCCGAACATTTCCGAATCATCTCGAAATCCCCCGAATACCTTGGATTGGAACGTTGAGAACAAGTCCGCGTACGCGTTACGCGTATCGATACCCGAGACTTGGTATTACTGATACTAGATACTCCATAAACTCGGCTTCGATACTCGAAATTTGATACTCGTTGGATCTAGTCCGTACGTTTGCGGATCAGGTACGGGCTAGTATTTAAAAATACCTATTATTTGTACCTGTTCTAATATATACGCCTCAACTCTATTAGGGGCGGCCAATCGTGACAAAAAAAATAACAAGAAATAACGGAATGACAGCGTTCACGCCTAAGCACCCCCGCGGGCCACCGCCGCCCCCGCGTCTTAAATAAAGAAAATGTCTCCCCATGCCGAGTAAGTTCCTGTTCAGCACACTCGCCCAATTTAGTAGGCGAATGTGCAGCGAAAGCAGCTAAGAGGCTTGTTCGTTCTTTTCGCCACTCCAAGAGTTGTACAATTGCTTTGCAGCTTCCACTAAGCGTTGGGAACGCCTACAAGCCCATTTCACCGTCAAAAGTTTATCAACAACTTGTTGGTCAGCTCGTGTAGACAGGCGCATTCAAAAGTTGACGCGAATCGTCGAATGAAATCCATAAAGCGCTGTTCTCCATCGAAAATGACACAAAACAGAAAAAAAAAGTGTTGCCGGACCGAACGGACGTGTCCCCCCGAGATCTCCCAAACGCATTTAAACAAACAATAGTTTTCATCCCCGGCGCGCACCTTTTGTTCTGCCTCCGGAGGCCCGAAAACGAGCCTGGCTTATAGGCTTATAGGCCATCTAGGCACCCCATCTGTGCAATACCACGCATTTCAGTGATTGTGATGATACTAGTGCGGTCAAGTGTAATGAATGCCCAGAGAACTGCGCGATACTCTTAGGCATCCCATCTGTGCAAGGCCTAGAATTTATTCTAGGCCAGGTGCACGTCTGAGCCACGCAGCGACAGGCCGGCAGCGAGCGACGCCTACGCAACACACCCTCAACGCTACTGCCTCCACCACCACCGCCGCTAAACACACCAACCTGGTGAGATCAATCCGATTAGGACATCATTGATAGTGATTACCTACCTCTAACTTTATTTCTCTCAGCACCACTCGCCGCCTGACAATAATAAACCACCACTTACCGCGGCCGCGGTCGCCCCTATTGACTAAGGCATAATCACATTTATAGGTGCGTCATAGGCAGGATATAACAATTCCCTACCTACGCAATATCAAAATCAACTAATAAAACATTATTATAGCTACATATACTTATATTGCTTTGCCTGAAAATAAATTCGAGATAATTCTCCTCGAGATTTATTTTCTCCTCATCTTCGAAAGACCATTCAAAACAGTCATTAACAATAACCATCCACTAAACCCTGAAACTCAGTGAATAAGCCAACCCAAAACATAACAATCCTAGAATTATTTTTATGTAGCTAAACTGCAAATATACTAAACCCGACAATAAACAAAAACTAAACAAGTGCATGCCATAAAAAGGCCATCTCACCAAACTCCCAGAAACTAGACAAAACAATTGACTGCTATTTAGGAACAATTGAAAAAGCTTCGAAGCACAAAAGGCTCACAACGTTCCCTCAAACATCTGGCACCCATTGGTGTCAGCCCATCTTGGAAATACCGGGAAACATTAGAATAAAAATAGATCGTAAAAAGCCAAACAGCGTCTCTCATCATACCGGCCGTACACCTCTTAGAAACAACCCACACACACACACATTCATATTAGCTAAAATACCATGAGGCTTTCTCCTGTAGTAATATCTCACAATGGAAACTCTACCAATGCCCAGAGATGGAAACTGCCTGTTCCATGCAACTGCAGACCAAATCAACCATCTGTTTTGAGCGACATTCAACCATACCCACATCAGAAGCGACTTAGCTAGATACGTGGAAGCTAACAGCAATTATCCACGCATCAAACATGCGATCGACGCACCAAACGCAGAAGCTTTCACTGAGTACATAAAAAATCTCCACATACAGGGCACGTGGGGCGGTGAAGAAATTATCATAGCAGCCGCGGAGTTCTACGTAATAAGTGTAGCGATCCATCAACAAAATGGCCCATCAATAGCCCCCAACAAGAATATAACTCAGTCGGAACTATCAACTTGACCTTTTCCGACAGCCACTACGACAGCGCATACATAATAGAGCCCCAAAACTTAATCAACAACCTATCAACAACCAGTCAAATCTACATCGCAGCATCTCACTTTTCCCATACCAAAATACAGCGCGACTACCAAAGTACCCTCAAGTTCCACCCGCCCCAAAAACAGATAATATGATAGCGGTAAATCTAAACACCTTCCCCCGGCCTACCCAAAATGCACAACTCAAGATTAGATGACCAATGACTTTGATACTTACCGTACCGACACATACACTCACACGCCACAAACACATGCATCCCCTTCCGCCGGGTCAGATACAACCGGGTACTTCATCTTTAGGGCCTTGTTCACGGACTGAACCTCGACCCGAGTCACGGACCTAACTAATATGCGCTAATGAAGTGAATTGAAGTAGGTGATATCAGTGCAATGAGTCTCACTAGCTGAGCAACAACCTGGTGAGATCGCTGCGATTATGATAGCCCTAACTCAGATCAAAAGGCAAAACGAACTCTATATCTGGCAGGTAACCCCCTTCGTAATGCTAAATACCATTTCATAAACAGATACCACGCTCGCTTCAAATTACTACGCCAACTCCAAACTATTCCACAGGCACAGTGCCGTACTAGTAGGTAGGAGATAGGTATACCTAAATACAAAACTAAGCAGGAACCTACCCAATAACAGTAAAACAAAACATAACCATTTCTAACTTTATCCGGTCCGACAAGCCCACAAAAATAAAACAATAATGCAAGCCCGTCTACTACATAACTGCATATTCTGACAAATAGCGAGAAACAGCAAACAATTGCACATCATAAAAGGATCATTTCACCATCTTCCAGAAAACAGGCAATTAACAAAAGACTTCCACTGATGAACAATAACAACAATAAAATCGGAGACTTTTTGTCCTAAGCGGCTCTCTACCGAGAATAAGGGCGCACGAAGATACGCACAAACTTTGACAATCGCAACCCGTACGATCTGTTAATCGTAGACAAAGGTAGTTCAAATAAATCACGCTATCTCTAAGTTCTTTCTTTCAACAACATCCCAAGAAGATAACCTAATGGAAGCCTTACCAACGCTGAGATGGTAACTGCCTATTCACCGCAATTGCTGACCAAATTAATCACCTATGTCAATTAACATGCAACCACACTCACATTCGTAAGGACCTAGTTAAATATGTAGAAGAAAACGGCGATGAACAGAACAAAGCTCGCAATCACTGAGCCTGAAATCCTTAATAACTCTACACTGAAAATCTACGCAATTACGGTACTTGGGCTGGAGAGGAGATTATAATACCAGCTGCCAAATACTTTCTACTTAACGCAACAATCCACCAGCAAAATACACCATCGCTCATGTGAGCTGGATTCTTGGGCGTGAATGTTCACGCCCAAGAATCCAGCGGATGCAGTGAAATCTATCAACCTCAACGTCACAGGACACCACTACGACAGCGTTTACTTGCTTGAATCGCCAAATTTACCCACGGATCAATCAACCGATAACCAAACTGATAACACCATACTTTCGCCGATACTTAATGCAACACCCATGACCTCCTCAGGGTCAACCATAACATCAACAGAAGACATCCCAGACAACACCGGATATACGACGATACGAAACAGCCCCATATTTAAACCACAAGTCACATGCGAGCGTATGCGCATTGCTACTTGGAAGGTTAGAGGATGCGCCGAAATAACTAAAAGACTCAACATTGACGCGGAATTGACTAACAAAAACATACACATAGCCTATATACAGGAAACAAACATGATACATATGTCAAAACACTATCTCTGGTATCTGTATGCTCGCATCGGACAAGACGCTATAAAGAAATACAGGAAAAAGGGAATTATAGGAACAAACCTCCTTCACAATATTGCACACAAATATTTTAAAAGTTACATCAAAAGAAAATGCATGTACAAGGGCGAGCTTGTCTCTAAAAAGAGGTTTCTTCCAGCAAAACAAGGCATTACAGGAATTGCTATCATAAAATGGTAGGCAGTGCACAATAATTACTATAACTAAAATACGAAATAATTACCGATATATACAAACCTTACATATAATAAAATAAATACAATAACTTTTATGAAAGAGACATGTAGAGCTCTTTGATATGTTTCTTAAAAGAAAAAAGAGTCGGACTGTCTCTTATAGTGCAAAGAGGTGCGTTCCAGAGTCGGACCGCCCGCAACCTGAAAGAGCGTTTATACGCAGCGCTGCTATGCCGCGGAGTAACTAAAAGTGAATAATTAAATATCATCGGAGAACTGCTCATGGCAAACTTAAAAGTAGAAAGACGAAAATTCTTATAAGAGACCCCATAAATCTCCTGCGTGGAACGTGTTAGCGTAAACACCTTTGTCCGACATCGTGTTTAATAATATTCAAAATCCGTACAAAAAGTGAAAAGTTACAATAGAATTTAGAATCACTGTAAAGCCTACAAAAAGCTGCGCAAGATTGTGTAAAGTGAAGCAAAAATAGTGACCGATATTAAGGATAAACAAAGCATTTTTGTTTCAAAATCTTCTGTTGGCGATGTACCCCTGACCTACGACAACTTGCAGACGCTCGCTGCGGTGAGTCACCTCCCTTGGCTGTATCGGCTGACTTGTTGAAATACTCTGCTCCTGATCTATAACACAGGCACTAACGCTAATTTGCGTACGAACATTGCTAACATTTTTTGCACAGGCGCTTTTGGCAAACTCAAAATTCGATCTGCTGTATCTACTATCAACTTTATTACTAAGATCCTGAAAGTGACATTTATTAGAATTAATTAGTGGAGATGCCAGTTGACCGCTCGCCCGTTAAGGATTCTACATCTCAGCTTCGACTCAGTATGACAACCGGTAGCCAATGTTCTTCTGTCCCTAATCTTTGCTCCGAGTCTGACCTGGATTCCAATATTACAATGCGATATTCCAAAAGAAAAAGGCTTGAAGTCCTGGGTTCTCCCGACTTCAAAATGGAGCTCCAAAGCATGTTTAGGGAATTCAAAGAAGATCAAAAACTGCAATTTGGCGAACTTAATGGAAAAATTGACGATCTGAAAAAACAAAACGCTGAGCTTAAGCAAACTGTCGAGTTTAATGCGGCCAAATATGATGAGTTTTTAAATAAACTAGAGCAGCTCCAATTAGAGAAAAAGGAGGATCGTAAGCAGATTCGTTTGATGGAGGAGAAAATCGAACAACTGGAGCGTCAAATTCGTTCTACAAGTATTGAGATCAGAAATATTCCAACTCATGAATCGGAAACCAAACAAGATTTGGTTAATACTTTAGTCAAATTGGGAAAAGCCATTGACGTGCCCATTCTACCAACTGAGGTCAAAGACATTTTTCGCATCAAGTCTAAATCACAGCAGAACAAAACCATTATAGCTGAACTGACTACTGTAATCGCTAAAGAGAATATTGTTAGGTCTTTAAAGGAATTCAATAAAGTCCATAGCAAAGATGAGAAACTTAACACAAAGCACCTACATATTCATGGACCGAAACTTCCGGTTTTTGTTTCTGATAATCTTACTCCTATGAACAAGAAACTGTTCTTTTTGGCACGTGAGTTCGCTGCCTCTCATGATTACAAATATTGCTGGACTTCTTTCGGAAAGGTCCTTCTGCGGAAAGGCGAAGGCCTTCCACTGATTCGTATTAACTCAGAAATGGATATTCGTTCTCTGGAACACCCTAAGTGACTAGCAATCATCATATTTAAAATTATACTTGTTTTTTTCCTAGAATTTTTTGAAGTAATGTTTCTAATTTTCTATTCATATGTTTGGATTTATTATAAGTTTTGCCTAGTTCCATTTGTAACTGATGACTCCACTTCATGTTCAATACACATTTACCCCATAAGCAACTACAGCTCTTTCACAAAATACACATACACACAAACGAAATCAAAATCTTACACTGACAATTACACCCTAAAAATCTATCAACATATAATCAAAAATATTACACCTAAACACAAAAGCATTGTCACAATACATTACCCAAAGCATAAACAATTACTGAATTTAAATAATTATGTTACAACAAATTTCTACAATTTTTACGTATTATCAGATATTACTTCCCTCACACTTGTTACCACTACTATTAACCTAAAGCTACTGAACCTGATTCATATAATCATTATTTTTAAAATTCACTCCCCATAATATAGTGCAGTCCGACGATACGAATAATCCTAAATGTATTAAACTAAGTGATGCAACCAGTTTTTCTCGATATGCGAAAAACGAGACTTTTGGAAATGGAATCTCGGTAATTACTGTTAACGTACAAAGCATTTTTTCAAATCTAGACCGATTTCTTCTGTTTGTGGCTGGCCTCAATTGTCCTATTGATGTCCTGGTCTTGACAGAGTGTTGGACATCTGAACAGAGAGTGCCTCCAAATATAACAGGTTACAAAACGTATTACACTAAGTCAAGTATTAATCAGAATGATGGTGTCGTTGCCTATGTTAGTAACGACCTTGAATCAAATGCTCAAGAACATAACTTATTTCAAGGTAACTGCCTTATTCTACATCTACTTAGTGTTGATACTAAAATTATTTGTACTTACCGTCCACCATGCTTCTCGAACCCTTCTGGTTACATAGACTCTCTAAATGTTCTTCTTGAAGATATTAAGTGTCCAAACGTTATCTTAGCAGGTGACTTAAATATGGACATTTTGCCGGGACAAATATTAAATCATACTGCCAATTACCTGACTCAAATGGCTTATCACGGTCTTCTTCCTGGAATTAATATACCCACTAGATATACCAGATGCATTGATCACTATATGATTAAGTCCAGACACAAATGGTGGACATTTGTGTTTGACAGGTTCACTGATCACTCTCCAATTTTATTAATTATTGATAACTCGCATACCAGGCAAGCTAAATCTAAAGACAAACTTTGTGTGGATTACAATGCTATCAGAGAAGCACTTGCCCTTCAATACTGGGATGAATATTTTTCCCTTTCTGATGCTAATGTGGCTGCGGAGTATATTGTGGGAAAACTAAAGGACATAGTTGGTAACTGCACAAAAACTATAAAAAATTCCTGCAGGAAACGGCCATTGAAACCATGGATTACCCCCGGTGTACTAAAATCTCTAAGAAAAAGGAACAAGTTACAGCTCAAACAAAAGAAAACTCCTAACGACAACAACCTTAACAACGAATATAAACAATATAGAAATACGTGTAATTTTATGATAAAAAAATTAAAAAACAATACTATGATACAAAATTTGAAATTTACTCTAAAGATAAAAAAATGACATGGAAGCTTATTAAAGAGGTTGGAAATATTAGTTCTACCAATATACCTGCTCACAATTTATTAAAAATTACAGAATCCAAAACAGAATCACTAGATATTACTAATAAGTACTTTAGTACTATTGGCAAAAAACTAGCTGATGAAACTCTAAACAAACTCAGAACAACAGACTCTGCATTGGCCTCCAAGGCTAGATCTAATAAAACACCCGTCAACTCATTATCTATGTTCTCCACTGATGAAGTAGAGGTTAGACACACGATTAATAGCCTTAAATCAAGCAGTGCGCCAGGAGTGGATAACATTCTGACAAAGATAATAAAAGATAATGATGATATCCTTGCTAAGCCCATTACATTCCTTTGTAACTTAAGTTTTGATACTGGAATTTTCCCAACAATCTTTAAGAAAGCTGTTGTTACCCCAGTTTATAAAACAGGTGATAAATTACAGCCAACTAATTATAGACCCATTTCTCTACTATCCTGTCTGTCTAAAGTGATGGAGAAGATTGCAAATAAAAGACTTGTCACGTTTTTGGAAAATAATGATCTCCTAGTTGAGGGACAATTTGGATTTCGTAAGAATAGATCTACTGAAGATGCTGTTCTGCACCTTACATCTATTATAGTTAATCGACTAGAAAGGGGGGACAAATGTCTGGGCGTGTTCTTAGATCTGAAGAAGGCGTTTGACACTGTCTCCATCCCAATATTACTCTCTAGTCTAGAAAATCTCGGAATACGGGGCCTCCCTTTGCTGTGGTTCACAAATTATCTTAATGGAAGGAGCCAGACTGTACGTGTAGAGGGTGAGGAGAGTAATCCTGACGCTTGCACTTATGGTGTTCCCCAGGGAAGTACGTTAGGGCCTACTCTCTTTCTCACCTACATAAACAGTCTTTGTGATAATAAGTTAATAGGAGCGGACATTTTAATGTTTGCGGATGATACCGTTTTATTATACAGTGCTAAAACCTGGAAAGATGTTTTTGAAATGGCAGAAGTTGGTTTGAAGCATGTGACGGCATGGCTTGAGGATAGCTTGTTGTCTCTTAACACCTCCAAGACCAAATATTTATGTTTTCGGAAAACTGATGCTACAAATCCAGATAAAAATTTCAAATTGAAAATTCATACTTATCCTTGTAATAGGTGTGCGCGTGAATTACCAGTATTACCTTCCTGTGATTGTCCTATTCTAGAACGTTCAAGCACCACTAAGTACCTTGGGGTTGTGGTAGATGATAAGTTATCCTGGATTCCGCAAATAAATTCTGTTGCCGGTCGTACTAGGAAACTTATATACGTTTTTAAGAGTCTTAGGGATGTTCTTAGTCAGGATATGTTAATACGTACTTACAAGGCGCTGGCTGTATCTGTTCTCACCTAATGTATTACTTCTTGGGGGGGTGCTGCAAAGACACATTTGATAGAGGTTGAGCGTGCACAACGGGCTATTCTTAAGGTAATGAAAAGATTACCTTTTCGCTACCCTACGACTACATTATACAAAGAGTCCAAACAACTTACAGTCAGGAAGTTATACATTCTCCAATGTGTTTGCAGATTTCACCGTAATATCCATCCAATTCCTGATCACATTGGAAAAAGGGTAGATATAGTCCCATTACCCAACTTTAGGTCTGCCTTTGCTAGAAGACATTTCTTATACAATGCACCACGTATTTATAACAAACTAAACAAAAGCAACTCCATAAGACGACATAATATTTATACACTTAAAATATATATACACAACTGGTTTAAGGAGTTTGACTATGAAGCAATTGAGCAATTATTTAACTATGCATCTTAAATCTTTACATTTCACGATCACGCACACACTCACACACACGCACTCACCCTTACACACACACACACACACACACACACCCTCACCCTCACACACACACACACACACCCTCATGCATATACACACGCAGGTCACATAAGGAGCCTTAATAACTTTATTTTTACTTAACATATTTTTGTAAATACTTACCTTATTTTCGTGTTTTCTTTACGCTAACATGTTTACAAACGATCTATGTAACTGAGTTAAGTAAATACTGAAGCCTGTAACACAGTGTATACTACCACAGGCTTCAGGGTTACTGTAGATTTAAGACAATTGTATTATGTTAAAAATAAAGAATTTTTTATTTATTTATTTATAAACAACCAGTGAATTGGACATAGTTCCAATTCGAACCGTAAACGAAATCAAATATCTCACGCACATATACACAGTCAGGTCATAAGTTCTGTCACACAATAAAAACTTTTGAATTTAGAACGCTGGCCACAAAAAAGTTTATTGAATTCGAATTTCGAATTTTTCATGAAATTAAAAATGTGTACTTTTTAGAATTTTCCTCATTTTTAAATATGGAGTGGACACTTAAAGAAGACCGTGTCGCAGTTATTGCGTTGCATCGTTGCGGTTACGCGCCAATTCAGATTTTCGACTTACTGAAAAATTTGAATATAACCAAAAGATTCGTTTATCGTACCATAAAACGATACGATGAAGACTCTAGTGTAGATGACAGGTCAAGAAGTGGTCGCCCTCGCTCTGTTAGGACTCCAGTAGTGATAAAAGCTGTGAAGGCGCGAATTCAAAGAAATCCCATACGTAAGCAGAAACTGTTGGCCCTTCAGATGGGGTTAAGCAGGACCACGGTGAAAAGGGTGTTAAATGAAGACTTAGGGCTTAGGGCATATCGAAGAAAAACAGGACATCGTTTGGACGCTCGTTTAATGGACCTTTGACTGAAGAGATGCCGCGCTTTGTTGAAGCGGTACGCGGGAAAAAAGCATCGGGATTTTCTTTTTTCGGATGAAAAATTTTTCACCGTGGAAGAGAGCTACAACAAACAAAATGATAAGGTGTACGCACACAGCAGTGAAGAAGCGAGCAACCGTATTCCGCGTGTCCAAAGAGGTCATTTTCCATCCTCGCTCATGGTTTGGTTGGGAGTCTCTTATTGGGGCTTAACTGAGGTACATTTTTGTGAGAAAGGCGTAAAAACGAATGCAGTTGTATATCAAAATACAGTCCTCAAGAACCTTGTGGAACCTGTTTCTCATACCATGTTTAATAACAGGCACTGGGTATTCCAACAAGATTCTGCGCCAGCTCATAGAGCGAAAAGCACACAAGACTGGCTGGCGGCGCGTGAAATCGACTTCATCCGGCACGAAGACTGGCCCTCCTCCAGTCCAGATTTGAGTCCGTTAGATTACAAGATATGGCAACACTTGGAGAAAAAGGCTTGCTCAAAGCCTCATCTTGATTTGGAGTCACTCAAGGCATCCTTGATTAAGGCAGCCGCCGATATTGACATGGACCTCGTTCGTGCTGCGATAGACGACTGGCCGCGCAGAATAAAGGCCTGTATTCAAAACCGCGGGGGTCATTTTGAATAAACTTTATCACCATAAGAATCTATGTTTTATTAAGTTCATTTTGCTATATAAATGTTTACATAAATAATAAACATGTCTAAATTATTTCATATTGCACATGTGACAGAACTTATGACCTGACTATGTATTACGGCAGGACAATAAAAAAGAGGTGCCGGCAAGCCATATGCAATTCCAAGGCCCTAATGCATTTTATAAAGAAATCCAACATAGACTGAAATATAGTGCGCCTGATTTACAAAATGGTCATTGCACTGTTTATAAAATTCGGACAAAAAGCGGCAACCCTCACTAAAGCAAACAGTTGACAGTCAGTATATGAACGCCTGATCCTCAGAGACATGTTTGAGAACGCCAAAAGCTATCCAAGATACCACAAAATTCATGACTGACTACAGGGCAAAACGATAACCAAACGAATCAAAAACAACCGGATATGTTACTATACATATTCTGCGACGCTCACAACAGCACTCACTACACGCTCCATTCAAATACGAAGCAAAGAAGAAGAAAGTCGGCCGACTTATATACACCTGGAAAGATTTCCTTAAGCATGACATAAAATACTACGGTGAAGAACACAGTTACTGGACAGAATCATCACACAACAGGGACGAAGTCAGGATGGCCTAGAGGCAAATATACCGTATCCCAGAAACAGACAGCAAAAGCGAAACTGGGAACTTACCGGATAACCCAAACGAACACGACTCAGGAAACTCAACTATTAACAATAACTGAAAATAGAAGGAAAACAAGAACTTGAAGAAAACAACAGCTGCTCTCCAAATCCCACATCCTCCCCATTCCACATATCCTATATTGGCTTCAGGCTGAAGAGTCGGTCGATTGAATTCACTATTCTTCCCTTCCTACAGAGCAGGTCATTCCGGCCCCCCTCAAAACTTGTGCCCTCTGGTATGCCGGCCGAAAGACCGGAACAGGTTTAGAACCCTGGCTGGAGAAGCACCATTCATTCATTCATTCATTCATAAACACAAGATAACTTCGAAGATTTCGAAAACAAAGCCAAAAAATCTTTTGCACATTCCTCTACAAAGGACAACCCACACCCGCCCCACCCCTTTTGCACATGCCTTTGTAGAGGAATGTGCAAAAGATTTTCGACGAAATCGAAAGCTACTCCTTGGCAAACCAAACACAGGTGAATTGATGGAACAAAATAATAATCGCGAACATTTTACAAGCACTACTTTTTTGGTATTGTAATATAATAATATAATACCTTGGACACTATTTGCACACATTGAACGAGCCCCAAACTAGGATTCCCTGTATCTTGGGTGCTAAACAACGAAAAACATACTTAAAAAGATAAATATTATACTTTGATAGATAAACAACCATGACTAGGGTACAAACATCCATTCTTATCAAACAAATATTTGCCTCCACCGGGACTCGAACCCTCGAAAACTCGGCTATTCGGGTCGTCGATTAGTAGATACATTGCCAGAAGCACTCAAAAAGCGACGAGCTGCTTAAAAATCACTGTCAATAAATTGTATTTCATCACTAACCTGACGAAACTAAGTGCGTCAGAAAGGTCGAAGAAAAGGCTAAATCATTGCAAATGGCTTATCCTACTGACTTACAAGACAATTTTCCAGAAGAATGTCTCCATTTACGTGCCATAAAAAATTAGGGCCGAAACAGTGCTGTGAGTTTGTTAAAATGCGCGTGGGTTATTTCTGATATTGCTTTCTATATTTTTCATGTGCTTTGTGTATGCTGTAGCTACGCGGGACTTCGTCTCATACAAACTACAATTACTGAGAAAATAACAGTAATGATTCGCAACAGACTCTAATGCACGGTTCATGTTTAGGTCACCGAGAATAATTAGGTTTCCTTTTATTCCTGATAGATTTTCTTAAATTTTTGTATATAGACTTAGATATAGTGCGTCCTTTTCTGTCTGTGTAAATGTCTTCTTGTTTTTCTTCTTACTGGGGTCAACATATACGACACAGACCGAAAACTCAGCACCACTATTGAGAAGGGCGTCCATAGATCTTCTTAGACGAGTCTAATAAAGTTTCTATAGCGGCGATGAGGTCCTGTTGGAAAGTTATTCCGCCAAAACTCTAGCCGGCTCTTTATAGCTCTTAAGTTTTGATAGAGTATATCGAGGGTCTTACCGGGGATCGCTTGTGGACTATCCTTGCGTACCAGACTTCGGTCTTGCTCGTCGAAAGGGAATCCGAGGTTTCTCTCTGGCAGTGTCCGGCCACATCTAACATACACTTTTGTAACACATTGTACATAACCTAAATCATTTTTTTATTATTTAAAAGTGCAATTATACCTGAAACCTCACAAAATATTACAAACTGGCAGCTATTATAGTTACCTAACTAAAACAATTTGTAAATCGATTTCGCTAAAAGTTGGTAATAAAGTAAACATGTGTTGGGTGCTTAGTAGGAGCGGCTACAAGCCCTCGGGCCTAGGGCGGCCAAGACTCCAAATCCGCCACTGGTTGTTTGCTAAATAAAATACTCGGAGACCTCGAAGTATTGGCAGGCATAGACTATATCCCTATATAGTCTATGACTGCTAGTATCCCTAAGACATTGGTTACACGCTAATTCTGGCATCAGTTCAGTCTATCAGTATTATGAGAGAATGATAATGTAACCGTTGTGAATGACGGAGACAGATAGATAATACTGATGGACTGAACTGACGCCAGAATTAGCGTGTCACCGAAGCCTTACTAGCAGTCAACCTACGGAACGAAGCTGAACAAACTGAACTTGATAGCTTTCAATAACACGTTCAGCCGTGTAACCTTTTTACCGAACCTTCTTTCAGTGGTTGCGTAACTTGCGTACCTCTACCATCTGAGATCATGGAATCTCTTTGCATACCATTTAATTTACTCTATGACCAATATTAGGCCGCCTACAGCGCCATCTGTTGGATTTTGATAAAACCCTGTTCCAACCGCCTCAAAAAATATCTGTCAAGCTCTAATGGGGTTGGCCGGTGAAAGCTAATCATAGATGGCGCCATGTGCATTTGGTTCCTTCATCCAGTTGCCACTTTCAATGATTGACTGACTCATTTCTGGGACTTTTTCTGTGATGATTGGTTATCGGAATTTATTTACTAAACAAAAAATGTAATTTTTCGTGTGTGTGAATGTTATCCCCTCACTTGCTTTGTGGTCTTTGCAGACCGATTGTAAAAACTTGCCAGCACTTGCCAGCCAGTCTGCAAAGACCGGCTAGCACGTCGCGTTCGTTACGTAGGTACCTACTAAGAAATGAACAGGGAGCGGTGTGACCAGGAGAGTGATATTAATTCGTTAGGTAATGAAGTGAGACAGCTATTAAAAACAAGACCGTATTCAATCCTAGGAAACATTCAAGGAATCGAACGTCTAATGCGGCACCTGTCCTCAGCACACCCAGTGCTCCAGCAGCGGTGAGTCTCACCGTCCAGCCAACGTGCGAAGAATGGAGTAAGAGCTGCCGCGTACGCGCGCTAACAGCGAGGCGCAGCGTTTCCTAATAGTCTTGTGTCGGTCATGTACGAAGAACGAATAGGAAACGTTACTGTGCAATGAACGAAAAGAAACGTTTCCCTACGCTAATCGGACATTCGGTCTATTAGGACTATTAGGATATCGCTCCGAGAGAGCGGAGCGGCGGGCGGGAGGCATTGAGCCATGCCGACTCGCTCTCGCACACACAGACACGGCATTGACATCTTGACTAGAATGACAGTCCTAAGCCTGTTTAAGTATGAAGGGAAATCAAATATTATTTAACTTTTTATTTCTGCTATGCAAACAGACACAATTGTATAAATATGTTAATATTATCAGAGTGTAATATTCCTCAAGTTTCTGCTCTGCACGAAAAGAAAGGTTAATCTAATAGCTCCATTTTTTATTTGATCCTACGTCATACATAATAGTACTAATAAAGCTGTTAGATCTTACTGGTACACTGACTGAAATGTCCTAGTACGGAGCGCTCTCTGATGTGATGACTGAGCAGGCATATTTTTTTATTCATAAGATCCAACGTCCTAATAGTACTAATAGAGCTGTTAGAGTGTACTAGTACACTGACTGAAATGTACTAGTACGGAGCGCTCTCTCTGATGACCGAGCAGGCACAAGACTATTTCCTAATGATCGCGGCGAAGCCGTTGACCCTTGCCTATGCAAACAAGGCTGAAGAACGGCGATGGACGAAAATGATAGATAGTTTAGGTACCTACTTTGTATAATAATATAGTATGTTGTTTTCCTCAAATTGTGTTATATTTTTAGAATAAATTACTAGGGTAAAACTTTTTGAGAAGTGCCTAATTTAGGGAAAATTCCCGAGGAGTCCGGGGAAAACAAAATCAGAGGGTGGCAACACTGCTGTCCTGTTGCGTCATTCATGCACCGACTCTTTGATGCACCGCCTCTCGTGCCTCCGTTTCGAGTGATTTGTGTTGTGTTTAATTAAAAAAGGACAGAACTGTAAGTAATTACCATTTATAATTATTCTTATACGTTATTTACATTGGAGTTTGTCTTAATATCGATGATCTAAACTGAACGCGGCGGAAAAAATCCGCCTTGCTGTTTCCGACAAGACACGATTTATGGCTTTGTTTTTTCTGTTTAGGGGTGAAATGTTATTAAATTCATAGCATTAATTCATAAACTCGAAGTGGAAACAATAAATATGTGCCTAAATCGTATCTGAGAGCACAAATCATCAATCGAAAACCTTGAGATATTGTACGGTCTCTGCAGACCGCTAAGCAAGTGGCATGTTTCAATATTAATAAGTTTCTCTATGGTTTCAACCAAAATGGGGGTCGGTAAGCATTAGCTACGATAATATGGATGCGCCCGTGTGTATGGATTTCGGGATTCTTGGTTTTGATTACTTCTACAAATTGGTTTGCATTTTGGAGTTGAATGTTTTGTGAATGTGCATGTGACATAGGTTTTGTGTTTGTCGAGTTTTTTTTTACATTTTGCTGTATATCGAGTTTTTTTTTCTTATTTTTATTTGGCGGTAATGGATGGGGTTGATCATGGGCAGCAAAAAAGGTAATGTGACTAGGTGACGGGAGACGCACCGTTTTAGATTAAAGTCGCCTTGATCTAAAAAGAACATAGAATCTTTCTGGGATACCTACAGTTGAAATTCCCTAAAATTACGTTTTTTCGTGTACACCTATAAAACATATGTCCATCGATAGAAAAATAAATTACAAACAACAAATGTTCTTTGACAAAATTTCGTAAATAGTAGTGTTTTTGAGATAATTAAGTTTTAATATGTAAAAAAATACTAAATTATTTAGTTAATCTGAATTATCTCAGAAACGCTACTATTTACGACATTTAGTCAAAGAACATTTGTTGTTTGTAATTTAATTCTCTATCGATAGACATAAGTTTTATAGGTGTACACCAAAAAGTGAAATTTTAGGTATGCAAGTACCCTAAGTATCCCATGCTCCATACAAAAAATTTCGAAGTTCTTTGGACGCACCGTTTGGATTGCTCTCAAACGGTGCGTCTTTTGTGTCTGTCTGTCTGTCTGTGGCTGGTTTGTTCTAACGCTTCTTAACACTTTTCCCATGCTTTTTTACCGTTTTTAACCGTTTAGTGACTATGGTAAGAGGACAGCAGGGACGAAGTGGAGCGGAAGCGGTAATGTATTTATAAAGCTTTTATTTAGTCCATACGTCCGACCTGCACCTAACCGATTTTTTTTAATCAATTTTTGTTTATTTTTGTAGTGTTCCATTTATTTTGTTTTGTTCATAATTTGCAAACAGAAACCCAGGAAGAGATGGAGTGATGATTTAGGTCAAGAAGGATAGTAACAATTGTTAAAAAATTGTTGGTTAAATTTTTACTGCGGCAATATATATGGCGAAGACCTTGGAGTCACCCCTCCACAAAAGGCGCCAGCGTGTTTGGGATCCCCTGGAAGCTGTTTTGCGTATTGGCGAAGTGTCCCCTACCTCCTCCGCTCGGTCGGTGCCATCACTAGCCGTGTAAGAAACATTAGAATTCTACGTACGTTTATTTTTTATTATTTTATTTTATTTTAAATTTATATTATTAATTTAAATTTTCTTTATTGTACTCACATGAGAATAAAAATTGCTTAAGATAGAAAAGACATGTACAAATGTGAGCTTATCTCTATTAAGAGATTTCTTCCAGCAAACCATTTTGGGTAGGAGACGCAATGTAGTTAACAAAGTTATTGGTGCGGCTACTCTCATACAGCTCCTACTCCATGTACGTAACCAGGTACATTCATAAGTTTGTATGTGATATTGAAAGAAAATGCAGCCGGGATATATATATTTATAATAATTACATATGTTCATCCGATAAACTTCAAGTACGAGGAGTTTCCGTCCCCTTATTGCTCACAAGCAATGAGGGGACGGAAAAAAAACTCTTAATTCCCGGTGTCGCTTGTGAGGTCTATATATAGCTCACAAAGCCACTAGTTGTATTTTATTGACGTCCTGAAATTTGTCATCATAATTTCGTGTAGTTTTTGGATGTGTAAATATCTCTTCCTACAAATCTATAGATTGAAAGTTATAAATAAATCTGTCAATGCCATCATTTTACTATGTAGTGGTATGGTACTATTTGTAGTGGTTTTTTAATTTGTGTACTACTCACCAAGGACAAATTCTACCTGCCTGGGGTTCTTGATTTACCTAGTTGAAGACCCAAAATCCCTAAATCAGCTAATACAAGCTACTGAAGGCAAACTGATAGCCTAGAAATAAGCTGACAAAATCACCTATTTTAGATAAATTTTCTATATTTTTTTGAGAATTCTGTTATGAGGTCATTGTTTCAAATCCCTTTTTAACTTTAGTTTTATAGAACTATGTAATGTTTGTATGTTACTATGTAAATAAGATAATGTTGTACATAAAAACAAAAATATCATGGTTTACCATTGTTTTATTTCCGAAGTACAATAGGTTCTTTACAAAAAAATGATGAAAAATTTCCTATTCTCAGATTACATTCTTTGACACAATCTGTAATACTGAACCAATCTTAGCTTTTAATACATTTGTAGAAAGGAAATTTATTGTAGTTTTCAAATATATAATGTTTGTTTCAAACAAATAAGTAGTTGTTGTGATTTAGATGCTAGAACCCAGCGCGGGGCGCGAGGCACTCAACTCGCGGAGCGCGCGATTTGTGCTCAAGCAAGTGACCCTAAATACGAGTTTGACGCTTCAAGCAATTGAAGTGTTATGTAATGAAACGACTATACAACTTCATTTTATATTTTATGGTAGCGGTTTTTTTATAACACACAGCATTTGACTGGCGATTGAACACACCGTACTGGTAACACAGAAGCTTGACATTGACGTTAGGGGAACCGATACTAGCGCCACTTTGACAGTTGCCAACCCCATTATCATCATTTCATCAACTGTCAGGAAAAAGTCAAGTTTTTGTAATCATCGTGTTTGGGTTTCTCTTTCTATTGTATTTCGATGGTGCTGAGTAAAAATGAGATGGAAACTTCCGTCCATAACCAAACCCTAACCTTGACATTGAGTGAGTCGACTCGTGCCGTGAGTTGAGTGAGTCATCCTTGAGCCTTCTGCCAGGGAAGTAAGTAAAGAGAGAAACATAATCGTGATGCAATGTCGTGAAAAGAAGGACTTCATTTAATTTAAATTCCATTTCTTGTACAAATTATATTCAAGGTATGTAATGCAAATCTCAGATATGATTAGACCAATCTGGCTACGCCCTCACATTGAGCGACATTAGAAAAAATATGTTTCATAATCGAACAGTTTTGTTCCCATTTCATAATTATCTGTAATAATTACGATATTTGCACGATACGTTCATATTGCAGGGGTTAAGATGTCCAAGTCACAATCTAACTACAATTACGATGAGTCTCAGGCTGAAAAGTTAGCGAGGAAGTCCAGAGATTCGCCCTTCATGATTGTTGGTATGTACTTCTTGATGATATCTGATCAGAAATATATTGTGAGCCCCTTATGTGTGCCCCACACAATGTTGATTGTTCTAATGCTTTATGTTCGACTGGGAAAGCAGCAACTAAAACTTTGTCTGATGATGATGAAGAGAGCAAGGACTAGTACAAATAATATAACTAGTCTTCAATACAAATAACAGGTATATAACCAAATGAACAGAAGTAGGCATCCATACCCAATTTAACCTGCTGATGGCTTTGATAGGAGAATCCATTTTCTCTCATTTCCTTCCACTGTATTGCTTATCACTCCAGATTTACTACTTTGATTGTCTATTAACTTTTTGACCGCCATATATCAACTACAAAATGTATCACTCACATGCCAACCATGTTTGCTATGCTGTGCAAAATACAACTTAATTTATCCGAGATAAGATCTCTTTTGATATAAAATTGTGTCGGCTTTAGCCAACTTGGCACCAGTGGCGAGACTTTCAGTTGTCAGCCAGTGCTTACTTGGGGGGTCAAATAGGTTAATAATGATATTTCCCCTGTCATGGAGATAAAGTTGAGGGGCTATATACATTCAGGGAAACTTTTAGCCTGCAACCATTAATTCTAATCAACTTTTTAAATAATAGTATCTTTACAGGGTTATTAGGTCTTGTTGGAGCATGTGGGTATGGTGCTTACAAATTCAAGACAAAGGGCAAAATGAGTACTAGCGTTTTCCTAATGCAACTCAGAGTGGCAGCACAAGGAACAGTAGTGACTGCACTGACTGCTGGCATCATATACACACTACTTACGGAGCATCTATGGAAGAAGGACAAAAAGTAATAAAAAATAGGTAAAATCTGATCATATTTAGTAAAATTTAGTTTATCAATGTTAGTGAATTATCAGATGTAATAGATATTTAGAGTTATGAAACAAATTGATGATATTATGTTACCAATGGAGTACTTAATATTTGTTGTGTACATAGTTTGATTTATAAGAACAGCGGTTTTAACATTCTTTGTATTTTGATAAATATTTATTTCAAGGCATATGCACTTGTGATCCAACCTTAAAACAGGTCAAAACCTAAACCTAAATGTAAGTTTGCATTAATTGTCAGATTCTTATAACACTTCTTGACCACTGTAATTATTCTACACTTAAAATAAATACTCAATGTAATATTGTACATATGCAGAGTAATAAATTATTTTAGTATTAGTATTGCACAAAGACCATGAGAATCTCAAATCTGCACTGGATCTGTTCTTGTGTTCTCGAATCCTGCATTATACCTGTTGATAACTGTGATTGTTAATTGAGATGTGTTAATTGCTAATAATTTCTAATAAAAGGCATGTTATAATTTACAATAACTTTGATTTATTTATCTACTGTAAAAATACAAAATAGTACAATAATTACATTCAAATAATAATGCTAATTTTGCGACTACTGCAATTTATACTTTGTAGAAAGTTCATTAATCTACAAAAATTTATAAACAATAGTAATAAGCATGTTAGCCGCAAAGTGTCGTAAAATGATCCACCCAAGTCGCCCGATTCATTTGAATAAAAATTAGGTAGAAACATGTCTTTCAAGCTCTAATCCTCAAATTTGTAATCTTCATGAAAATTTAAATTGATACTTCCAAAATAAATAAATACATAGCAAAAGTTTTTATTTATATGCTCTAAAAAGAATAAAATAAACTTTAAATTAAATCACACATTAATTACATTTCACAATTGATATGTTATGAATGCTTTTTTTAAATGTTTTTTTTTACTAGAATATTTTTTACTTTTTAGAATATATGATGCTATGACTAAAAATGTATTGTATTGTCATCCGATTTACATATGCATGCAAAATTTCGATTTGTACGGTATTTGCCCCTTTCTGCCTTTGTCCCTAATTTGAGGTGCCCATAGTATTTGAAGAGGATTGATTGCCCACTTTTTGTATATCCTTACATTTTATGCGTATTTTGCCCACTTTATGGCTTTACCCCCTTTTAAATGGCATCGGCTTTATATTCTTATTATGTACATTTTTGTTTGCTTTTAGAATTTCGTTGTTTGCCCCCAATTTGTACAATCGAATACATATTTTAATGATGGTCTACTGGCGGCGGCGCAGAACATATAAACCTGGTGGTACCTACTTACTTCCAAAGCTGTAAAGTTTTGGAGTAAAGACCCCGTATGCGGTGGACCATAACACGAATCATGTAACCGCCAGGAACCACTGCAATAACTGCATCCTCTTTGAATCGTTTGATTACTGGCTGGAAAAATTATCTGCATGACAGAGGTACAAAAAAGGTCTCTTGTCCTGTCACTACTTGACAATTTGATTTGTTTACAATACTAAGCCAGTCGGTATACCAGAATTATTATAATACCGCGGAATTGATAATGAATGTACATATAGGTTTTGGATGGTAGGAATGGAGGAATAGTTCTCTGGAGGCTTGGATACAAACATACATTGCGGAAAAGAACAAGAAGGGCAACGTTTCCATATGGCGATGCCATAATCGTCATTGCATATGTAGGCATATTGTCTTGGAATGGAGACGATCAAACCGTCGCAAGGGTAGGCCAACACCAATGTGCTCCTTATTTTATTTCGTTTAAACAAGAAAAAACTTGAGAGCGAACTAAATCAGCAGTCCGATAATATACGACGAAGTTGTGTTTACAAAACACTCAATTACCGCCAAATAAATATATCAAAGCAGATATCTCATTCCACAAATGTGTATGTAGGTACAATTCAAAAAATACTTGTTGAAGTACAAGGAAACTCCAAATTACGATGCCGTTATGCTCAGTTTTTGGCAATTAAAGACACTGTATTTTGCCAGAAAAAACACTTCACATTTATCTGATGCTGACTGTACCTACGTCTGTGTTTACATAGGACAAGTGACAACTTTTTTAAAAAAAATGCGTAAGTAATACCTGACTGTTCTTCAATTTTATTTTCTATCCGACTGTACAACATTTCAAAAAGGGAGCAATAAAATATGTGTGCAATAGTGGCAAAGTTATAACAAAAAAGAGGGTTATCTGAAAAGTAGGCAATCCTTAAATTAGGGTCAAAGGCAGAAAAGGGGCAAGTACCGAACAAATGAAATTTTCAGCTCAATTCGGATTCGGATATCGGGAATCCGAATTGAGCTAAAATTTTGCCGTGTTACCACAAAAAAGATTAGTGCTTTTAACCTTAAAACAAACGTCAAGTACCATCCATACATTTGTTTTTAAACAAGTGTTGAACTGTAGTTTATTTTTTGTTGTAAGGCCCTGTGTCTAATTATAACTATTTTAACCCCTTAACGCATGGCCTTACCCGAAATGAGTCGCGATTTTCAACCTTATTGCTTGGTAATAAAGTTCGAAACCCATATATGGGTTAGTTATGTAGTAAAGGGTTAAAAGCAATGCTTCGGCAAATCACCGGCAAGTCAGTAGCGATGGCGGGGCGGGTGTCAAATACAAAAACCATGAAGCATGTCACACCAAGTTCGGTTCGAAAGCGAGGCCCGCACTGATGTGTCATGTTAATGTCTCGGCCTTTTGACCATACGTTTGACAACATTGAGTACCTATCGACCCGCGCCGGTAATGTGCCGGCCTTTATAGCTATAGGTATTGGTGAGGATTAGGACTTGAGGTCAAGGTGTAATCCTCCTCTCTCGTGCAAGCAAAAGTTAGAGCCTGTCGACTCTCTTAAAATAGCCATTCATCGATTTCAGAGTTATTAAGACATCTTGGTGAGGATTACAGCTTGAACATTTGATATCATCAAAATTTTCGAATTTGGGTACCAAAAAATAGTCCATAAAAATAATAATAATTTCGAGCTAAAAAAAACAATGTTTCGTTTTGTATATACTAACTCATGTGTTCCTAAAATTAGTATACCTCTTATTACTTATAATATGTATATATAAAGAATTTTCAGTTACAAAACATAAAAGATTGTGATGTATTTGTGAGCACAGTAAGTAACTTAATTGGCGTGGAGTTTCGAAACACCCTGTTTTGTATAAGTAGGTACAATAATGTTGTACACGACTACAAACTGAGATAGTATACAAACTGAGATTTGTGTGGTAATGTAAAGTTAGTTTTTTTAATGTACTTTTTCATAACAAACCAGCACGAAATTATTATTGGTTCCGGAGATATTAACAAATGTTAAAACAGTAATCCTCACCAAGATATCTTAATAAACCTTGAATCCTCGAAACCTATTTTTTAAATTTGGCATGTCGTGTGGAATATATTTGGACGTTTTTTTGATACCTAAACCAAGTCGGTCAAGCCAGGAAAAGCTCCAATAAATATATTTTTTGCAGTGTCAAAATTTGTTTTTATGAAGATTTCAGATAGGTATGAGGATTGGAGCTTGAAGGACTCAAATCATCTAAACACGCATAGGATGTATCCAGATGACGAATTATTGTACTAAGATCCGTCAGATAAATCTCTTTTACTTGTGATTCTCAGACTATAATTTGGAATAGTCAAGTCATCCTTATCAGAAGTGGAATGGCTTCGCATTGAGCTTGACGTTGCTTTCACTGATGATAATTCGTCCACATTGCTAAACAGTCCATTCGACATATTATTAGAGCTAGAACTGGAATGGTATGTCATTGACTTGAAGATCTGAACAGGAGTAGATGTCCTTGCTCTATCTCTATTGCCATCTATCGAGCGTTCCTCTCTGATAACGTTTGAATCATTTTTCATTTCCTCGGGCATCTGAGTTTCATACAAGGAAATGAACTCCTGATCACTAACATTTCTATTAGGTTGGGTACTAAAAGTGATTTTCTTCGAAAGTTCGTTGTTTAAGAATTCTTGTACAGTTACGCATGTTGACGCTGAGGTCTGTTGGTCCACATGTCGTGAAATGTCATTCGAAGGTATTTTCGATAAGTTTTCCCTAGCTGTAGTATCATGCTTTTCCAAATGTTTGTACTTGTACTTTTGCGTAATGCTTGAATTAGATGAGGAAGAAGATAACGCTAAGCGCTCCTTTGTCTTCTTCAATGTGGAAGAAGCCCAGCCTATACCTAATTTCTGAAAGGCATTTTCTAAGTCAGGATTTGAGGAAATACTCATTGTATCGGAAGTGTCCCCAATATTCTCTTTGTTTTGAAGTGCAACACCCTTCTTTTTTTCTCGCCTGATGGTTGGCTTTGAGAGAGTGAATACTGACAATGATGATTCTGATGAGATCGTCGCGGAATTCACATTGGAAGTGTCAAACTTGAATGGCTCTGTTATGATATTGCGTTTTAGCAGCTCTCCAATTACATCTGGCAAGCTACCCTCGGAATGTAATGAACTCAAGTCATCATTAACCGTTAGAGCGTCTCTTGGATGCTCCTCGATATTTGACACATCGTCGATGACGCCTGCGTTACATTGCTTGGCGAATTCTTCTATGCTTACGAATGGTTTTAGCATTATGTCGTTGAATTTTTTCAAATCCATCATCTGCATTTTAGTACCAAGCTTCTTTCTTTGAGAGGATTTGTTCCTAGACTTAGATAAAGACGCATTGCTTTGCAGTAAATCAGGATTGGCTAGCTGTCCTTCAAGTGTTTGTGCTTTGATAGTATCTTTTGTCGCTTTGCTTTTGTTTTCGCTTGGGGATTGCACCCTCTCTTTTGTGCCTGTGGGTGACCCGACCTCCTCTGTTGGCTGTGTGGGAGATATCACCCTCTCTTTCGATCTGTTTCCACTCTGTGTACTCTGACTTCGAACTTTCACGCTCAATGGTGAATCGACTTCCACGACCGTAGATAACTCGTGAGGGACTAGTACATCTTCGGTGTTAAGTTTTAGATGAATCCGAGATAGGGCTGGGGGCGGCTTCCCTTTGGCCCTGTGTTCAGCATTGATACTGTGATATCCTATATGTTTAGGTGGAGTGTGAGTGTATAGTGAAGTACCGGGTTTCGGAATTCCTTGCAACATGCTGCCATATTCTGAAGATTCATCATCTTTTACCTTATTGGATGCTAAGGACATGTCGGAAAGAGTCCTCTCAGAGTCTGTCTTCAAGATATCGGTATTTTCGGGTGATGACCTCAGTACATTTCTTTTAGACTTGATGTCACCCTCTGAGGATGCGTCACTGGTCGAGATATGACTATAGGCAATAGATTTACTTTTTCTCACTTCTTCCAAAACTTTAGCAAGGTCTGATAAACGCTGGGTACATTTCTCTGTCAAATCGGCGATTTTCTCCATATTTTGCAGTTTGTTTTCAACTAACTTTATATTGATGTCTTCGATACTATGAATAGTTTGAGTCGATGTATTCATTGGATCTGGAACGACTTTCTTCTTATTACATTTGGCGTTTTTAGGCTCTGCTCCAGCAGATATGGCATTGTTTGAAGAGGAGCTAGCAATGGTGGTGCTATAGACTGGTAATGAAGATGACATTTCCTGCTGATGTGAAGCAGACTTATGCTTGTTTACATATCTGTTTTTTTCAGCAACTCCATCTGTCGTAGTTGACCTGGAACCCATTTTAGTTTGAATATCGCGTTTTGGTGATGCAGGCATCTGCGGCTTGGATTTTGCTGGCGCTAAATAACAATTTTTGTCACTCTCTTCTTTTGTAGATGTAGACGAAAACTTGATTTTAGTTTTCGTTAAGTTCTTCGAAATGTTAAAATTTTTTACTTTATGAACAGATTTCTTTCGATTCTTCTTCGGGTTCCTCGTCATGCAATCCTGATCCTCCTTAGGACGACTCGACATAATTTTTTGTTGCAATATTTGTTGAACTTGCTGTAAAGAAATTTTGTTGTCTATCGACAGTTTATTCTTATTAAAATTGGTATCAATATTTAGTATGGAGCTCCCTGGAGTGGTCACAGAACTGCATTCCTGATCGACAACTTCTATCGCTTTCATGCCTTCTCTGCTCAGGGTCAGTAATTTGTTGACGTAGTTTTTAATGACGGGATTTAGGTTCGACTTGCTTCTAGTTTTCTTTGTGTTTGTTTTCATATTCCTTATTCTCACTGATTTGGCGACTGGCAAGTCGGGGACGCAATAGGAACTATACAACTGTTGTCTCTGCTGTCGCGAGAATTCACTAATGCATTTCTGACATGTACAGCGCCGCAGCCGGACGGTGCTTTGAGCCGCACCCGAAGAATCCATCTTGTCACTGCCGTCCTTGGAATGCCTCGCAGTATTCGGCGGGGTTTCTAAATATCTGCGTCTATCACTAATCGTATTAATTTCTGTGACACAAAGGTTTCTCCTTCGTAAACATTTCCTGCAATGGCACACTTGCTTTTTACCAGGCTTACTAGGTTCCTCACGCTCGTGTTTAGCGTCATGTGGACTCAAATATCGGGGCCGTATCACTTCCGGCGGGCTCATATATGTGGTGGAGGTTGAGGAGCTCATGTGGAACAGTATCGGCCGTGACGCGACACCTGGTGATAAGAAGGAAGTCTGCGTGCATGCTGACGTGGATGACTTAGAGCCGGCGTGTTCGGTAACGACAACTTTAGGTATATGGTTAGATACTTGTGATTTTTTGTGTTCATCTACGCTATCTTCGCGAGCTGTTATAACGGCGTACTGTTTAGGCGCATTTTCTAAAATTATATCATCGTTGCTAGATATGTTTTCAGCAGTCTTTGATTTAGCGTTAGGTGGAGAACTTTCAATTATTTCTCTTGCGACATCGTGAATGACAGTATCTACCACTTCCTTCACAATGTCCTCCCTGGAGTCTTTTTCGTCCATCTTCGCAGATACTCCAATATCCTTTTTTCTGAGCTGAATGACGACTTCGTAGTCGTCGTTCTTCAGGAATCCCGCGGTGCCCATGAAGAGCTTCCCCGTTTCTTGGAGCACCTCGTCTGCTAAATTCCGAGGGCAGGGAGCATCAGTGCTCTCCGGCTGGGCGGAGGTAGGCGGTGAACACGTTCTGGTAGACGAGGTTTCTGTAGAGGCAATTGCTGGTTGATGCAATTGCGTAGGTTCTTGTTTAGGAGGAATCCGATCGGGGCTTTTTCTTTTCTTGCCACAACCACATGAACTTGACGTTGGTGTGTTAGTTCTGGAAGACACAATATTGTGTGAGTAGATCAATATATTTAGATACCTAAATATTCAGAGAGTCTATAGTGGATTTTTAGATATACCTTTTCTTTGTAGTTTCATCGCAACTTTCCCATTGTACAATAGGTGTATCTCTATCCGTGCGTTCCCTGGTGCGTCCGCAGCGGCACGGGTGTTTGTCAGTGCCGTCCTTGACAGATCTGCTCTTACTGGACCCTGGCGATGGATCTGTCAACTGCATTGACTTCATATTGTCCCTGAAACATCATAACTTGGTAACTTACTTAAAGTAAGTATCTTTTACAAGTTAGAACTGTTTATGCTACTGGGAATATGACCGATTTCTACACTGTAACCACCAGAAAAAAATATTATCTAAATTACTTTGATTCATGACGTAGATTAAACAAATAACGACTCTGCATTTACCACCAACGCGAAGGCGTGTCAAGCAGGGAGAATTCCATATTCGTCGTATGAGTTGTTATATTGCAGAGCATCCTGAACGAAAATAAAATAATTATTTAATTTGTAACGCTCCTTGACGTGATAATCCCCTAGATACATACCCCTTTTCACTCACTGTCTTGTAAACGCCTGTAACAAATTAATTAAAACATAAACATATTTAAACAAATAAATACAGATTATTGCAACAAAATATTAATGGCAAACATGAGAAATCTCTTTTTAGTGATAAGCATGTATTTATACATTTTATCCTATGTATCTATATTATTTGCGATCTGTTCTGTTTTGTATAATAAATATATACAAATACGATAGACAATTTATACCTTCTTTGAGCTGTTCTACAGACATTACGGGATGTGCAACATCCTCGTCCGATCTTCCTTCGTCACCACGTTTGCTCCTTCGCACTTGCTCCAACAAATCCATAGACTTTACAACATCAGCATGCCTACTCCTCTTACTTCCTTGGTCCTTATTCCTTCTATCTTCAATAATTTTGTAAATAATTATCCTCTCGGCGTCGGACAAGTCCCTATCACAGTCTCGTCTCGCTTTTCGTTCTGATTGTACGCTGGTTTCGGAGCTAGCTGAAGAATGATTAGTGGACTCGTCAGAAACGGTATCGTCGGCTCTCCGAGGGGATCTGTCATGTTGTGATTCTTTCGTGGGCGGGGTGTGTTTATGGCGCGACCTGTATTCATGGTAGCTGTCCACTTTACTAAACTTCACACTGTTGCCAGTTTTCTGTGTCGCTGTAGGGATCGTATGAACGGCGAGGGAGGCGTCACTCTCCGGAACTGGCATCCAGGAATATTGGATGTCTCTTGATTCAAGATCGTCTTCCAACTCATTGACTGGTGATTTCGACGTCGGTCTTGATCTCATAGCCTGTAAGATAATACGAGAAATCATAAAAAAGAGTAACATTGAGAATGTGGACATAATGAGATGAATGAGGTGGTATCCTTTCTCCTCTCCTCTTCTCAGTATTCATTAACTCCATCTCATCTACATCTCTACTCAGATGACCTCTAAATTAGACATGCGCTTTGTGTCAGTGAAAACAAAAGATGAAGTGTATATTTTCTGCCAGTGAACTAGTTCAATCATCTAGTTCAGTAGTTCTAAGTAAATGAGAGATACAAATCGTGTAGATGTATGAGAGATTTAGTTCAGTAGTTCATTTAGTCCAACATATCAGAACGTGTCAATGAGAAATGGATGGAAAAACGCTTCCTTCGCGAACCTTCAAGAATAGTGCAACCAAAAATACTATTTTGATGAGCGGCTCAACTTTGGAATTTCATTGGCGTATAGCGGACAGCGATCCCAGCGGGCGATGGATGACGAGAGATAAACTAAACGAAGTAAAGACACATTCGAATGAATGGTGATTGAGTAATAAGGTTAATATTCGAAATGAACTACTTCATTTCCTTCAATCATTCGTGAACTACTCTTGTCTACTCCAAATATATCGGCACTTCTCTCTGAGTGATGTAAATCTGACTGTAGAGGCATTTAATGCTGACCTCAATAACACCACTAAATGGGCAATTTCATATGGGCTGCTTGTCAACCTCAAGAAAATCTCAAGCCATGATTACACATTGGCACACGGCACTCACTTAACACAATACATAATATGCACGTCGATCCTGTAATGTATGACGGTACCATAATCACTTACAGTGAGAAAGCAAAGAATCTTGTAACTTGCTGTCCAGAGGGCTTATTCGCTAACTCAGTGATCATCATTTCGTGTAAAAAGGATATCAAAATAAGTCGGCTAATATTAACCGACTTATTTTGATATCCTTGTTACACGAAATAATTGAACGACACCAATAACTTCTTAATTTATATGGATCATCATTCGTGATGATCACTGAGTTAGCGAATAAGCCCCCTGGTCCCCCCATATTTGTGAGGTCAGCAGACGAGTCTTTGTGTAATTTCACTCCCTCCAGAGATTGCAGTACTTCCTGCCGCGGCAGTCTAAATCACCCTTGCTCAGTCCCTTCTACTACCTTTAACAGACTACGCGGATGCTTGTTGAGCCAGTGCGAACGAAGAAAAACTGAACAAACTCGAACGAATTCAAAACCTTGGGATTCAGTTTGTCTACGGGCTGCGCAAGTATGATCAATTAAATCATTACGGAGTTAGAAATAAAGCGTTGGATCTACTAAGATCATACCTAAGCAATAGAATTCAAAAGGCAGAAGTTAACGGCGTAAAATCTGATGGATCGTGTTAGCGACGCGTTCTAATATTTCTCATACCTATTGGTTTGTGTTGGCAACAAGATTGTTCACATAGTTTTAAGATTTAGAAAATAAGGTAGTTAGCAATTAAGACCGAAATATGTAAGTTTACCCTATTCTGTTTTGTGATCGCCGGCCGGGGCAGTCCGCTACCAATCGCGAGCCACCCCGCACGGCTCTGCTGTAATTTTGGAAATAAATAACCTCATAATAGTTTTCACCGCCTTTAATTCCTCGCGTCAGTGCCTACAATCAACAAAGTGGTCCTTCGAACCGGATCATGTTCCGTACGCCAGCTAAAATGGAAACACGCAGTGCAAAAGCGCGTCGGGAACAAGCCGAACACATGGCGCACGAGCGAGAACAAAGGCCCGAAAGTGAGGTTATGCCGCTAAGAGACCAAACCGCGCCCGAAAAACCGTTAGATCCCATGGTGAAGAGGTTTTTAATGAATAAAACTGCTACAAGTAGCATAAAATCGGAACCGATGTTACATAATAAACACGTTCCTGAGACAAAGCCTGCCACATCGTACGTCGGCGCACCTTTAAGCAGTAAGAGCTCACGGAAATCGTCGGCATCTAAAGAAGCCAAGCGGAAACAGTTACTTCTAGAAGCCGCAAAAGAGAAGGCTGCGATAAAAATGGACCTAATCGATTATGACTTTAGACGCGCAACTTGCAGCACTTAATGAAGAGGAGGACCCAGAGGAATATAGTTCACAAATCGATGGCAATTTACCTCCTCGGCCCCGCAGTGAAATAGCGGAGTGGGTCGAGCACCAGAGTAACCATAAGGAACAACTAGAGGAGCAGCAACCCCCCAACAATGGTGAAATAACGGGCGCGCTGCACATTGCGGTTCCAGTATGGAAACCAGCGACTGCCGTGCCACATGCATACACCGAGCCTGCTCAGCACGGCGCTGGGCCCAGCTCGGCCCCGCACGCCGCTGGCCCCGCGCCGCCCGCGCCGCTCGCGGCCGACGGCACCGTCAGCGCGCTCAACCACACGGTACAACTATTGGCCGGTGCACTTAAGGACCTCTCCACCGGCAGCAATCAAACGCTAGTTTTCTCAGCCGCATCAGCACGCCTAAGGACTTACCTGAATTTTCAGGCGATCAGTTAGAATGGCTACAGTTCAAACAAGCCTACGACGAGTCTACTGAGGTCTGTAAATTTACCGATAAGGAGAATTTATGGAGGTTGCGAAAATGTCTTCGCGGAGCCACAAGAGATGCAGTCGCAGCATTGTTTATCAGCGCCACGTCACCCGATCGAGTAATGACGACGTTGGAGCTACGTTTTGGAAATCCCGACAGCATAATTTCCCGCATTTTACAAGACATCAAAAGGCTGCAACCCCTGCCACTCGAATATCATAAGGAAATAGTTATGTTCGCAGCAAAAGTTCAAAACTTTGTGGAAGCCGTTCGAGCAGTAGGACGTGAGGAGTACCTACAGGGCATGAATATTGTCTCCATCATCCTGTCCAAGATGCCCACTGTGCTCATATCTAAATGGTCAGACTACAGTTTTAAACTAATTAAGGATGCACGGAAATCAAGGTTAGTCATTCTATCGGACTTTCTTAATGACGAAGCAATGAAGATATCTACGACGGCTAGTTTTTTTACAACTACACGCAGCGATAGCTATAAAAACAAACATAGCGACCAGTCATCTTCACGCACACATACTGTTTTACTACAAACCGAAGAAGGTGATTCTAAATGTCTATTTTGTCGTACATTTGTGCATAAGCTAACAGAATGTAAACAATTCAAGAAGGCGCTTTGTAAGGTGCGATGGCAACACGTTAAGAGAAACGGCTTATGTTACAAATGCATTATGTCCAAGCATGAGCGCGACACGTGTAAAGCCCCTGCGTGCGACAAGGACAACTGTGGAGCTCCGCATCACCGCCTGCTACATTATCCGGTAAAAAACAACAGCGCGCGTGACGTCACGCCGCCCGCGCCGTTATCAAGTGCAAGTGCACCGAATAGTAGCCCCGCGATGAATGGACTCGTACCGCGAGAACCCGCGTCCAAACCGGTGCCAGAAACATTAACGCACATTAACCTCTGGAATGTCCCTGTACAGCGAATCTCGAGGACCCTAACGCGTCCAAGGTTCTGGCGAAAATAAACTTTCAATCGACTTGCGTTAGGAATTTCATAAGTTTGTTAGGTTATTTTATTAGTTTCCTAACATGTTATGTACCATAATAAAGTTTATGAAATTACCTATCTTGTGATGTATAGTACTCACATGTGATAATAAAGTTGATAAGGCTTTTCATCGATTGTTTGCAGAATCCATTATTTGACACTGACACCTCTAATTATATTTCGTTCTTACGGGCCAAACACAAAACTTACACTTTTTTCCATTTTTCACATCACCACTATTCATTTCTCCAGCGATAAGATGTATTATTTTATTACAAAACACAGTAATTACTTCACAATAAATAAATATTGACAAACATAAAATTTAAGTCTGCGGCCGGCCTGCCCAAAATGGCAACATGGCTTGGTATTTTATTTATTTTGATCTGATTTGGCTGTCTCAATGTCAGTTCCAATCATATCACACGGTTGCCAACTAAACTACTCATAATCTAAGACTACTTCCGGGAACATTCTGAAACTTGGTGAATATTCATAAAAAGTCGAAGTTTGCAATACTTTCTATGCGCTTATGCAGCGCACAGGACGCTAGCCGCCCAAAAGCCGAGTGACAGTAAGGTGTTGTTAAAAGTGGTACCTATCCGCATTCATGGACCTAATGGTGTGTTCTCGAGTACCGCTCTTCTTGATGACGGTTCGTCTGTCAGTTTACTGAGTGCGGCATTGGCGCGGCGCGCCGGCTTGCGCGGCGACGCGAGCACGCTGCGAGTGCGTGGCGCATTCACCGATAATGAACTGGTATATGAATCGACCGTAGTGAATGTGGACCTTATGGGTATAGATGATAAGGTGCATAATATAAGAATGCGCTGTTTTGATGAATTAAATTTACCGCTGCAAGGCCTATCTATTTTGAATTGTATTAAGTCTTGTCATTTAAATGAAATAAAAGACAAATTATGTACTTCAGATTCAAAGCCTGAATTGCTGATAGGCCAAGATAATTATCATTTTTTGTTGCCTTCACAGATTAAAGTAGGTAAATCTAACGAACCGTGTGCTACTCTTACCCCCCTAGGTTGGTGCGTCCATGGAAAGGTATACGTGCCGCAGGGCGTCCGCCCGCCCACCGAGGCCGAGTCTAACTTTTTTATTGCAGAAAGTGAAGAAGGAACGGCCACTGCAGAGGGTGAAAACCTGTTACGGCAGATCCACGACGAGGTACGCCGCTCGTTCAAGCTCGAGGCTATGGGCGTGACGTGTGCGCAGCGGGAGAAAGCCGAGGACGCGCGCGCCGTCGCGCTGCTGGAGCAGTCGGCGGAGCTGCGCGACGGCCGCTGGCATGTCGGCCTGCCGTGGCGGGACGCGCGCGCCATGCCCGACTCCCGCCCAAGCGCGCTCATCAGGATGAAGGGTATCGAGCGCAAAATGAGCAAGGATCAAGGATTCGCCGAAAGGTACCGTGAACGAATCAGTCATTTGTTAAAAAATGACTACGCCAGGGAACTAACGGACATCACGGCCACGCCGAAGACCTTCTACCTTCCTCATTTTGGCGTGGACAACAAAAATAAGAAGAACCTTCGTTTGGTCTTCGACTCAGCTAGTCAGGTAAGTGGTCGTTGTTTGAACGATTACTTGCTCACAGGGCCGGACCTTTTGTCATCACTTTTAGGTATAATGCTGCGCTTTAGGGAACACAAAATAGCAGTCACCGGTGACATCAGGGACATGTTCTTAAGGTCAAGATCCGAGCAGAAGACCAGCACGCACTGAGGTTTCTGTGGAGAAACAGCCCCACCGACGACATTAAGACGTATGTGATGACGTCACTTATCTTCGGTGCCTGCTGTTCTCCGTTTGTCGCGCAGTTCATCAAAAATAAGAATGCGCGGCGGTATGAGTCATCACATCCCGCCGCCGTCGATGCCATAGTGAACTCGCACTACATGGACGACTACATCCACAGCCTTCCAGACGAAGAGACGGCCATCGAAATGGTAAGGAATGTTAGTGATATCCACAAGGCGTGCGTGCGGCGCCGAGATAACAAATTGGACGAGTAATAGCGTCGCAGTTTTAGACAGCGTACCGAGGGGGACCTTAGGTACTGCTGCTGTAAGGTTCAAAGTCGGCCAACAACACGAAAGCGAGCGTACCTTAGGTCTCATTTGGTATCCTGCTGAGGACATGCTAGGTTTCGATATGTCGTTTAAACGCATATCGGACGACGTGCTAATAGGTGAAAATAGGCCTACAAAACGTCTTATGCTAAGAGTTATAATGTCAATTTTTGATGTACTAGGTTTCTTAGCACCGTTCACGATTCAAGGTCGAATCATGCTACAAGATGCGTGGCGATCGCATATGGATTGGGACGACTACATTCCGGACGACTTATATCAAAAGTGGCGGAAATGGGTCGACCTACTTAAGGTAATTAACGATATACGCATACCTAGATGTTATAAATCAGCTGATCGCAGTCACTATGCGGGCACCTCGAGCGCGACGCTGCCCCGTAGCACAGGTCTCGCGCATGGCAACAGCGCGCCTACGCCGAGCGCTACGATCGGCTACGAATCTGTAGCGGCAGCCACCAGTGCTACGATGGCCGCAGGTTATAACAATCTTCAATTGCATTTATTTTGTGACAGCAGTACTCGAGCTATGTGCACTGTGGCTTATTGGCGGTGGGATGTGAATAATCATATTAAAGTTGCATTTATTGCTAGCAAGTGTAAAGTAATGCCTGTAAAGTCATTAACAGTACCCAGGGCCGAGTTACAAGCTGCTTTATTAGCTGCAAGGCTAGCTAATACTATAGGGAAGGAACATAAGTTAGTTCCGGGCAGTCGATTTTTTTGGTGCGGCTCCACTACAGTACTGCACTGGATTCGCAACAACACGCGCACTTATAAAACGTTCGAAGCGAACCGACTGGGTGAGATCGACGAGTTATCGCGCGTGGACGAGTGGAGGTACATACCTACGAAATTAAATGTCGCTGATTTATCCACGCGGGAAACTTTCGATCACACTCAGCTCAGTGAATGGTTCGCGGGTCCGAACTTTTTATATGAAAGAGAATCTTCGTGGCCCAGGGATGTTATTGCATCACAGTTGACCTCAACAATGCCTGAATGCGTCACTATGGTACAGGAAGCTTCAACTGGACTGGCAGTGCCAGACCCTCTACGGTTTTCTTCTTGTCTTCGCTTAAAGCGGGCCACGGCCAATGTACTCACGTTTATAGACAAGTGTAAGGGCATTTCAGGTCAAGTAGATTGCAGCACAATGGATCGTGCCGAGCAACTGTTGCTAAGGCACGCGCAGGCGGAATCCTTCGGCGAAGACATCGCTACAATTAAAAAAGGTAAACCTTTACACCGCAATAGCAGATTGATCGCTTTGTCACCACTACTTGACGAACATGGTCTGCTGCGCGTGGGTGGCCGCATAGACGCCGCCATAGGTGTAGCCATGGACGTGAAGCGGCCGGTGATACTCGATGGTCAGCATCCCGTGGCTAAGCTGATTGTCCGATATTACCACATACAGGCAGCCCATGGAAATCAGGAGACCGTGGTCAACGAGGTGAAACAGCGGTACTGGATATTACGCCTCAGACCTACCGTGAAGTTCGTGGCATCCAGGTGTATGCTGTGCAGGATCCGCAAGTGTCAGCCTCGAGTACCGCGAATGGGCGACTTACCTAAGGGTCGCATGGCACACCACCAGCGCCCCTTTTCGTACTGCGGTTTAGACCTGTTCGGCCCGATGGAGGTTGTTGTGGGTCGCCGTCGTGAGAAGAGGAACGGAGTTTTGTTCACTTGCTTGACGGTGCGCGCGGTCCACATTGAGCTGGTCTCCTCGCTGACTTCAGACTCGCTCATAATGGCGCTGCGGCGGATGGCGGCAAGACGTGGCTGGCCGTCACACCTGTACTCTGATAATGGTACAAACCTGAGGGGTGCCCATACTGAGCTGCAGCGGTCGATGCGCGAACTAGACACCGAAGAGCTGGAACGCCAAAGTGTTAACAAAGGTATGCAGTGGACCTTTATCCCCCCTTCCACCCCTCATTGGGGTGGGGCGTGGGAAAGGCTCATACGTAGTGTAAAGACGTCACTTAAAGTCGTCTTGAACGAGCGTGCACCACGGGACGAGGTATTAAGCACGCTTTTGGCGGAAGTAGAAAATATAGTTAACAGCCGTCCCCTGATGCACGTCTCCGTCGAGACAGGTGTAGAATCTCTTACTCCAAACCACTTTCTTCTCGGTACCTCGTCAAATCTGCCTACCATTGGTTCATTTGACGGTTCGGACCTGTACCTGCGGAAACATTGGCGTACAGCTCAGAGGCTGACCGATATGTTCTGGCAGAGGTGGATGAAGGAAATTTTGCCCAACCTTTTACCGAGAAGAAAGTGGCATGAGGAACAGAAGCAGCTGCAAGTGGGCGACCTCGTTCTTGTGGTAGACCCGAACTCCCCTCGCAACTCGTGGCCTAAAGGCTTGGTCACACAGGTGTTTCCCGGCAAGGACGGGCGCACGCGGCTGGTCGAGGTGAGTGAGGACCGCCACCGGGACGTGGCGACGGACTGCGGCACGCGTCGCACCTATCTCTCTGGGAGATGAGTGCTGATTCAGCACTAGGGTGGGGAATGTTAGCGACGCGTTCTAATATTTCTCATACCTATTGGTTTGTGTTGGCAACAAGATTGTTCACATAGTTTTAAGATTTAGAAAATAAGGTAGTTAGCAATTAAGACCGAAATATGTAAGTTTACCCTATTCTGTTTTGTGATCGCCGGCCGGGGCAGTCCGCTACCAATCGCGAGCCACCCCGCACGGCTCTGCTGTAATTTTGGAAATAAATAACCTCATAATAGTTTTCACCGCCTTTAATTCCTCGCGTCAGTGCCTACAATCAACAGATCGGTTGTTAAAATTGGCGTTCCACAAGGTTCCATATTAGGCCCTTTCTTATTCCTGGTATATACATAGTCAGGTCATAAGTTCTGTCACACAATAAAAACTTTTGAATTTAGAACGCTGGCCACAAAAAAGTTTATTGAATTCGAATTTCGAATTTTTCATGAAAATAAAAATGTGTACTTTTTAGAATTTTCCTCATTTTTAAATATGGAGTGGACACTTAAAGAAGACCGTGTCGCAGTTATTGCGTTGCGTCGTTGCGGTTACGCGACAATTCAAATTTTCTACTTACTGAAAAATTTGAATATAACCAAAAGATTCGTTTATCGTACCATAAAACGACACAATGAAGACTCTAGTGTAGATGACAGGTCAAGAAGTGGTCGCCCTCGCTCTGTTAGGACTCCAGCAGTGATAAAAGCTGTGAAGGCGCGAATTCAAAGAAATCCCATACGTAAGCAGAAACTGTTGGCCCTTCAGATGGGGTTAAGCAGGACCACGGTGAAAAGGGTGTTAAATGAAGACTTAGGGCTTAGGGCATATCGAAGAAAAACAGGACATCGTTTGGACGCTCGTTTAATGGACCTGAGACTGAAGAGATGCCGCGCTTTGTTGAAGCGGTACGCGGGAAAAAAGCATCGGGAAATTCTTTTTTCGGATGAAAGAATTTTCACCGTGGAAGAGAGCTACAACAAACAAAATGATAAGGTGTACGCACACAGCAGTGAAGAAGCGAGCAACCGTATTCCGCGTGTCCAACGAGGTCATTTTTCATCCTCGCTCATGGTTTGGTTGGGAGTCTCTTATTGGGGCTTAACTGAGGTACATTTTTGTGAGAAAGGCGTAAAAACGAATGCAGTTGTGTATCAAAATACAGTCCTCAAGAACCTTGTGGAACCTGTTTCTCATACCATGTTTAATAACAGGCACTGGGTATTCCAACAAGATTCTGCGCCAGCTCATAGAGCGAAAAGCACACAAGACTGGCTGGCGGCGAGTGAAATCGACTTCATCCGGCACAAAGACTGGCCCTCCTCCAGTCCAGATTTGAGTCCGTTAGATTACAAGATATGGCAACACTTGGAGGAAAAGCCCTGCTCAAAGCCTCATCCTGATTTGGAGTCATTCAAGGCATCCTTGATTAAGGCAGCCGCCGATATTGACATGGACCTCGTTCGTGCTGCGATAGACGACTGGCCGCGCAGAATAAAGGCCTGTATTCAAAATCGCGGGGGTCATTTTGAATAAACTTTATTACCATAAGAATCTGTTTTATTAAGTTCATTTTGCTATATAAATGTTTACATAAATAATAAACATGTCTGAATTATTTCATATTGTACATGTGAAAGAACTTATGACCTGACTATGTATTAATGATCTGCCTTTCATGGTGGAGAAATTAACTGACATAGTGTTGTTTGCTGATGATACTTCAATGGTCTTCAAAATTGAAAGACAAAAAGGAGATTTTGATGATGTTAATGGTGTATTGTCTTTAACCTTGAATTGGTTCACAGTTAATAATTTATTGTTAAACGCTGGTAAAACCAAGAGTATCAAATTCTCACTTCCAAATGTCAGGCAAGTTGAGACCAGTTTAGTGTTAGACAACAGCACGTTAGAATTAGTAAATGATACGATGTTTCTTGGAATAACCATTGATAGCAAATTGCAGTGGGGACCACACATAGATAAATTGGCTGGTAAATTAAGTTCTGCGGCTTACGCTGTTAGGAACATCAGACAAAGCACGGATGTGGCTACATCTAGGCTAGTATATTTTAGTTACTTTCATAGTGTGATGTCCTATGGTATCTTGTTGTGGGGGAAAGCAGCAGATATTCAAACTATTTTTATTTTAGAGAAAAGAGCTATTCGAGCAATTTATAATTTAAAACGAACAGACTCCTTAAGAGAGCTTTTTAAAGAAATTGACATACTAACAGTAGCTAGTCAATTTATTTTCGAAAATATAATGTATGTACGCAAGAACCTTACAACATTTTCCAAACTTAGCGATAGCTGTAATGTTAACCTAAGAAATAATCACAGACTATGTGCGCCCCTTTTTAGACTCGCGAAGGTTAGCAATTCTTTCAAGGGCCAGTGCATTCTCTACTACAATAGGATACCTCTGGAGATTTTGAAATTGCCATTTGAGCAATTTAAAAAGCATGTTAAAGCGACTTTGTCGAAAAAGGGATATTACATTGTTCAAGATTACTTAAATGACAGGACTGTATGGGGTTGATCTGGCTCAACACAGACCTTGCTGTTAATAGTTTTGTAATTATTTATTCCTGCTTATCAATCATAACAATTAAAATTTTCAAATTTTGTATTAGTTAAGCAAAAACTATTTTTAAAAGAGATCTAAAAATCAATCTGTGGGAGTTTCTACGCCCTTCTTCTCCCACAGTGGTTCAATGTAGAGAAGAAGCAAAAAAAGACGTTTGCTAAGTATATGTAAATATCTACAGTAATAAAGTACTTTCGACTTTTTTTAGACTTTTGATCATGTCTCCCAGGGTGGATTCCGATCCGTCTTCGCCGTGATATGCACATTCTCTCCTATCTATTCAATATTTTGCGAAATCCCCGCTACCCCACATATCTTCGAGAGAATTTTGAGTTTCTTTTCCCCAGGGATATCAATCGGAGATCCCACACGATGTCTCTCCTATCAAGTCCTCGGCATAACACTGTCGCTTACGAACTACATTTAGGTTAAGGGATAGTCCCTCAATTTTCACTTTTAAGAAAAGATTGCAAGTGCATTTCCATTCTCTTCCGTAACAGGTATCATATTTATGTAGGTATATGTATGATATTTTATAGTTTACATAAATTCAGTCAAATTTGTTTTTTTACTGTAGATATTTACGTACACTTAGCAAACGTAATTTTTTGCCTCTTCTCTACATTGGACCACTGTGGGAGAAGGAGGGCGTAGAAACTCCCACAGATTTATTTTAATATCTCTTTTTAACATTCCTTGTGCTTAACAAAAAGTCCCGTTTTAGGGTTTACGCGAGTCTACAGGCTAATAGAAAAAAAGAAATTGCAGAATGGCTTACATCGAATAATATTGCCTACCCTACCAAAGCCACCAAAAGTATGTAGTTGTTTTTGGTAATACAAAATAAACCTGACCCAGTATACGAGATTGATAATTTAGTACAGGAGTATGGTCACAAAATACTCAGCTAATTTATCTATGTGGGGTCCCCACTGCAATTAGCTATCAATGGTTATTCCAAGAAACTTCGTATCATTTACTAATTCTAACGTGTTGCTGTCTAACACTAAACTGGTCACCTGACATTTGGAAGTATGAATTTGATACACCTGGTTTTACCAGCTTTTAACAATAAATTATTAACTGTGAACCAATTCAAGGTCAAAGACAATACACCTTTGACATCAAAATCTTATTTTTTCTTTCAATTCGGAAGACCAGTAAAGTATTATCAGCAAACAACTCCATGTCAGTCAATTTCTCCACCATGAAAGGCAGATCGTTTATATACCAGGAATGAGAAAGGGCCTAATATGGAACCTTGTGGAACGCCAATTTTTACACCCGATCCATCAGATTTAACGCCATTGACTTCTGCCTTTTATTGCTTATATTGCTTTATTGCTTATATTATATTGCTTAAGTATGATCATACTAGATCCAACGGTGTATTTCTAGCTCCGTAATTATTTAATTTCATTAGTAGCGTATCATGATCAACAGAATCAAATGTTTTCGACAGATCGTAAAACGCAGAATAAATATGAGATATAAGGGTAAAAACCTGCATCCGTAGTCCATTTACACCTAGTGAAACCATATTATTTGGCTTGGAGTTATTTTGTACGGTTGAAGTGTGAGAGCATTTGATTGAGTATAATCTTTTCAAATATTTTACTTGGTGCTGGAAGAACAGATATTGGCCTGAAAGTTGAAGGATCACCCTTGTCTCCCGACTTGAACACAGGTCTCAGTTTACTGTGTTTCGTGAGGTCTGGGAAAACTCAATTGTCAACACACTTATTGAATATATAAGCTAAGAGTGCTATAATTAAAATTACTGAACCAATGACTTTGACTGATATACCCCATACCCCATACAGGACCTCCTCGGTATTTTTTAAGTTAAGTAATCTACACGTTTTGACAATGTCTTGGGGATATACATGATGAAATTTTAAACATATATTACTGATGCTAGTGTGTGAGTACATAAGTACACAGTAAGGGTACATTGAAGAAGAATGTTTCGAAAGCTCGAGCAACCTCAGCGTTTGATTTAACAACATCATCACCTATCTTTTGGCAGATATCATAGTCCCTTGTTTAACATTGCCATTTCACGGTTTATTATTTGCCAAACTGTTTCAGAATGAAAATTGAAAATTTTATTTGAATTTTGTATTTTTCTATGAATGTTTAATGTTTTTGCAGTGCTACAAACCAACTTGAAAGTTTTGGAATATTTTTAACATAGTCAGGAAATTTTCTATCAAACTTATAGGTTTTTGTTCATAAAGGTCGTAAAAGATAACTCTACTTTTACGAATTCCAAACATTGCCCAGTCATTAAATCTAGATTTACCGTTGTAGTCACTGATTTTCATTAATTTAAAAACTTTATTATTCAATTCTGAATAGATTTTATAAGTACTCCGTTTATTAAAATCCAGTACTAGCAAATTTATATCGAAGGTTTTCGTATAGGTCTCTAGTCTGTGGGATGTAATAGGCCTATAAAACGATGGATCAGTCTTATAAGTGCATACTATCTATTGTATTTTATATAGTTGAGGTATATATTTTATTTATTAGGTATATTTTATTCATATTTTGAAAGTCATTTTAGTACGTATTTATACAGTTTTATTGCGCACTAGGACTGCCCTGTTTCAAAAACACTCCTGTTGTGCCTATGTTTGCCGGAAGAAATGTCTCTTTAGATTTAACTGTCTGTATATCTATATTTTCTGTGCAATACAGAATATGAATATGAAAGAATATGAATATCGAACTTACTTTAATACTGACCTGTTTGCGACTTTCTCTTTCTATTTTCTGAAATTCCTCTTGCATTTTCCTTTGCCGTCTATCCTTTATTCTTTGCTGCTTATCTCCGTCCATGAAAGCAGTTTTCTTGTGAACAGATATAAAAAGTAATTTAATAAAAACAGTTTTAATCAACTTGACAAGGTGTAGTTATTGGTACCTACATTAGGTTTGGTTGATTTATTTCTGGTAAACGAGTTCAGAAACGCCAGTGTATCTCTATATTCTTTTTCAACACTCTGCTTGGTCATTGCAACTTTGTTCCTCACTTCCGTAATAGTCTTGTCGTGGTCTCCATCTCTGCCGTGTTCACTGGTCGTCGCGTGAGTCATCTCTGACGATACTCTCATAGCCTGCAAGTATGCATCCTCCACAACACCAGAGTCACGTGACACCAGCACATCTTCACTGCTTGGGACATGTCTTGAGTCTTTTGTACAATGGTTGTACATGGTAACTGGATTTTTCTTGCCAATGGGAACTTCAAAATTTGTTACCATCGTTCTATTTGTGTTAGGTGGCTTGGCTGAAACTATTGTGCGGTGATGTACGGTACCTGCAGTCTTTCTGCTGGTGACAGTTTCTGGTATATTATTTACGGTAGCTGCAGTCTTTCTGCTGGTGACAGTTTCATGTATATTATATTTCATTGCCATGTCTGTAGCAGGCTGCTTAACTGTAAAAGCAGGAATGTGTAAATTAATAAAATTAATATTTTTATCACATGCACATCTATGATGAAAGTGGTCTGTAAAACAATGATTGAACTGGTTGGGGACATGGGATAGTAGAATTCACAATTGACAGATAGTCAAAAATATGAAGATGACAATAAAAATTAAATTGATGAGCAAACCTATGTAGTAAATTCAACAGATAGCATGCTTCATATCAAAAATTCCTACTACACGCGCGAGTTAACTTGGCACCTGGCTCGCCCCGCCCGCTTCCCCGCCCGCTACCCGCGATCGCCTTGGCAAGGACCACCGCGGGTAGCGGGGCGGGGAAGCGGGCGGGGCGAGCCAGGTGCCAAGTTAACTCGCGCGTGTAGTAGGAATTTTTGATATGAAGCAAGTTGTTAACTCGCGCGAGATAATTATGTAATCAAATGAAGATTTATTAATGAAATAGTTGATGCCCGCAACTTCATCCGCATGTTCCTAGGAAGTATCATTTACCGAGATAATGTTACCCTGCTTCTGGAGCAGTCGGATAACAAGTATCCTATGTATTAATCTAGCTCATAAACTATATCTGTAACTAAATTTCATTAAAATTCGTTCAGCCCTTCTAACGTGATGGAGGCACAAACACACAAACATCCAAATATCGCTACTTTCACATTTACAATATTAGGTGGATGATATAAACAGCAAAGCCTACAAAAGAAGCTCTGTCACCTTTTGATTTACACAACTTTCGAGATAATAATTTGGTTCTCTGAAAGGGACTCATGTTTCTCAGCATGGGATTAGGTAAAATGTTATGTTTTTCAGATTGTATGGAACTGTTAACTCTATTAATCTTGGCATTAGTGACTGGATGCTCCATTTTGACACCTAAGGTTTGGCTCTTGGGTTTGTGTCTAGGTAGCTGCAATATTTCGACCCTGATAGACTGATGATCATCACATAACTCACAAGTACTTGGCTGCCACAAGGGAACAGGGGTATTCAGTTCATCATGCACAAGACATACATTAGCTGTAATACCTTCCACCTTCGATGCTCTTGTTCCTAAAATGGTCTGCTTAATAGTTTGCAAATCACTGGGTCTCTTGCTAGCTCCAGCTGAGTCCGGCTCCCGTAAACGTAAATTTCGGCTTTGTAAATATTCAGATACAAGAGTCAAAGACGGCTGCAAACGTTGTGGGTCCTCAATAACATAATCAGATTGTTTTGTTCTTAAACTTGAAGGCATATCGTCACTGAGAGCAAATAAATCATGTTTTATTGGCTTTTCTGATTTGTTTTGAAGATTTGTTGCTGATTCTTTGTCATTGGAATCAGCTGTTGGTAATGTTAGTTTGGGTACATGGGGTTCCCAGTCATTGGGTATAGCCTCATAGTCCCATTGAGTGGCCATGTCATTCTTGGGTAAAGTTTTTGGATTATTTCCACTTGATGTTGTAATTTTGTTATTGTCTCCAGTTTCCTTTACACTATCAGTATTGTCAGTGCATGAAACGGCAGGCTTCGACTGTTGATTGATGACTGTCTTAGATTTTTCTCTGCTAATCTCATTAGCAACTTCCCTGTAATTAAATAATAACTATTTGAAAATTTTATAATAAGACCTAATTTTATTTATAAAAACCAAGACATCTATGTATATCAAGGTGTCAGCGTATGTCAGTATGCACATTAACTGTATACCCACCGAGCTTTTAATTTTCGGTCCAATAGCTTCTTCTGTTTGTCCACCTGTTGTTGTTTCTTATGTCGAAGCTTAGCAGCAGCCTCTTTGCCTCTTGACTTTGACAAATCAACCTTCTCTGTCTCATCAACTGAAATACATTAAGCCATACCTTATCTAATAGGGGGAATGGGAGGGGCGAGGGAGGGTAGTCCCCCCTACAATTCCCCCTTTGAGGAAAGCCATAGTTTTCATGATAGGGGGTCCAAAGATTGAAGAAAATGTCTACTTTTTTTGCATTTACAAGGGTTGTAGAGGGGGAAAAGGGGAAAAAAAGGTACCAGGGGGATCCCCCCTCCTAGGAAACCCATATTTATGACTATTGCTTCTGCTCCGGCGCAACGTAGCACGGCGACTGTCCCGTGCAGCTCGTCGCAGGCTCCCTCACTCGCCGTCTGGCCGGCACGCGGCCGCCGCGCTCCGCAGGGCCTCCGGCTCATAAAAAACACTCTAGGGAGTAGCTACAAGACTGCCCAGGAAGGACTGCCCAGTTGTCGGTTTTGGTACCGATACTAACCTAATAGTAACCTATCCTGACTAAAGAATGGTAGGTTTAATGCATCTATATAATTCAAGTCTGTGGTTTAATGGCACATTCACGATTTCATGCAACATTCACGATTTCACACAGCAGGGAGACGGAATGAGTCATGATGGCGATAGGCATCCAAAATGGCCGATGCTGTTTTCCACCATTGTAATGTCTGCTGTCATTTGTACTAAAATCATGTACCAATATCCCACCTTGGAGCTTTTGATTTTGACATTTGACTATCGAATTTCACAAAGGTGTAAACATCAGTCAATTGTATCAAAAATTCGAAGTATTTCAATTGGTGCTAAATTGCTGTTCCTCACTTAGAAAATGGTATTAGAGGATAGCTAACGACCCCCATAACCACCTAAGTACTCCAAACTTCAATCTTCGTGCGTACTTATATAAAACCCAACCCCAAATATGCTTCTCCACCTTGTAAGAGATTATGCAATCAAAAAACCATCTAGATCACTCACCCAGTAAGTTTACCGAAGAGGCTTTGTTATGTCCTGATCCAACATTCTGTATCCGCGTGGCATAGAGTTGTTCCAGTTCCCGCACTAATCTCTCCTGATTCTTCAGATACTCACTCTCCTTCCTCGAGTCAAGCTCGACAATGTGGCGTAACTTCTCTACTTTAGCGCGAAGCCGCAATTTCTTTGCAATGTCCTTGGACTGTTCCCTAACCTAAATGTGTAAACAAATAGAAAGTATACAGCATGAACAAAGGAATTACAATCATATTGTAGTGCAGATTCTACGGTCAGTGTTGATAAGGGGGAAACTAGTAAAGTAGACGATGAAAGGGAAGACTGACCTGTTGAAGTCTCAGCTTTCGGCGACGGAGAAATTCATTTGTTTTTAACGCTTCGATTTCAGAAGTCATTGTGACACTAATAGGCGATTATTTTCACCAATTTCACAAATTACACTTATTTGATACCAAAATAATTCGGTGAATTTGATAGTTTGGAATCAATGAACATATAAGATAGGATCTCTACACCATTATCTAAATACTTATTAGACAACAGAAAAACCCTCTAAAGAAACAACACAAATTTGAAATTTCAACTGTCATTATCTCTCTGACTGATTCCCTCGCGCTGTCACATTGAGTGGTGCGTTTACGAACAACTTCTGTGTAAGTATTTATACATTAAGTTTAATATTACTGACAACATTTTTATGAGTAGATCTCGGAAAGGTTCGTCTCATGCTCATAACAAATACAACAGTCTATACCCGGAGATGTCGGGGCGTTACCTTCGTTATCGTGGCTATAGCTATGGCTGTACAGGGTATTCGGAAGGAAGGTGCAATCCTTAAATGGGTGATAGAAAATTTTATGCCTAACATGTCTAAGTAGAAAACGATTTTTAAATTTTTTATCGCATCTTTTGTATTTTTTACGTAAAATACCCAAATTTTACACTAAATCGGAAACACAGCACCCGTTAGAATTGGTATCAATGTTTCAAAGTTTAATTTGTGATGTTCCATGTTTATTTGATCAAATACCAAGGATTTCAAGCATCTGTGATGACTGATTATAAATAAAATGAAAATGCTTAGGCACATCGCTGATAGAATTCTACTGAAAAACATTTATGTGTCTATCTGAGTCCTATAGAAAGGCGCAAAGGCGGCTATCTGTACTTTTTGGGAAAAAATACTTTTGGATTGGGCAACACTCAATATTTTAAACACTTCTTAACGTATAGGTATTAATATCCGTATCAAATAAGGCCATCGTTCCTAGTAAACTTACATCAAAGTCACAGGTTAGTTTCAAATACATCTATCTGCAAAACTTCAGAATCAAACATGGCTTTCTGCTTTCTCGGCCAATCAGAAGTCTCCATCTGCCTCCATACTCCATCTTTTGCTTGCGCACTGTCATGGCGACAAAAGGATTTGTTACAGTTATTGTGTGTTACATTAAATTGGTTTATTGAAGATTCTGCTGCTATACCTAACTAGATTCAGCGAAACATTAATCACGCAACACCTGTGAACAATCGTTATGCCCGAAAACGACAAAAGGATCCTGAAAAATGGATAAGAAATGTGGCCAAGAAACAGAGCACAGAGAAATAAATAGGAACAGAGAGAAAGGTCCTAAGGAGCCTGCAAAATTCATACCTATATCAGTAGGGTTGGCAAAAGAGAAAAAAATAAAATTAAACTGTTACGAGCTTTTCTTGACCGAGCGATTTTATTATCTCACTCTTAGGGTGGTATGCCTTTGAAATACTTAGGTATCTAATACAGTTCGTCACATGAGGTCACCCACTTATAATCTCAACTACTCGTCATGAAACATCAATATTAGAACAACAACATACTAATATTGTGATATTGTGTAGTGTGCCTTGCGGTCATAATTTTATGTCGTATGTGTGTTTTCCCTAGGGCCATTATTTACAGAGATATATCGATAAAAAACATTATGACGCATTATCTCGAGAAGGGAGAGGTGCACGATGAAAACCTTTATGAACTAAAATGATGGCAAAGAGCGACCCTACGCGACAGCGGAATAAAAGTAAGCAGTTTTTTTTTTAATTCATAATTCTAAACATATGAGGCAAAAAGACTTGAAAAAATCTGACGCCCCCTTACCTACACCTCGACTCAACACTCATATACTCACGGCTAAATTCCCATAAAGGGGTATCCCAGAGCTGCAATTGCGATACACTTTACTATACCTAATTTATTATTTCACATAAAACAATTAAGCTTGTGAATGCAAACTGTTTTAACGAAAGTAATTCGGAAACCAAACAGCAAAATATTTGTAGGGAATACTAATAACAATTACCTAACTAAATAATACGGTTTGTGCTACCTACTTTAACATTTTAAATAGGTATACCTAGTCTGGTATTAATTTACTTACCTAGTAGACTCCTTGGGATAGTTAAAATATGAAATGTCGTTTCTGTTTCTATTCTTATTCATATGAACAGTACAGTACACCTATTTGAAAGTCCAAAAGGTATGCTTAAACACTTTAATAACTATTTACAGTTTATTCCATATTTATATTTATTTATTTTTTATTTAATTAATGACCTATTAAAAATAATAAAACAATTCGATAAGGTAGGTGACAACAAATAAGACGTGGTTTGTGCAGGCCCTCTTTTTGGGCAATGGCCGAACGAGCGTAAACCGGTTTTATCCAGTGGCGGTGCGTACGCGACACAGCGGCCAGTGCTCACTCACACATGCGCAGTATGCATGTACTAGGTTACCTACGACGACGGCGTGGTTCTATGAACCTTTGTCTCTGGTCCTTTCTTCCTCTGTGAACAGAGGTTAGTTTCATTCATAGGGTTGGCACTTCCAACTTGTATTTTATAGCTCGTATTTTTTAATTTACCTAAAAGTACATAATAATATTTAGTAGGTGCAGGTAAGTTGCGTGATGTTATTTTGTGACTGTGTAGGTACAAAAACATTGTTGTATGCGGTTTCTTAAAGTTCCTAATATTATTATTAGCTACTTATTTGTTATTATAGCGGCAATAGAAAAACTTACTGTGAACATTTTAACTCAACACTCTACGTATTACTGTTCATGTAATCACATACAGCCCGCTGACAGACGGACAGACAGACGGAAAGTCAGCGGAGGCTCAGTAATAGGATCCCGATTATTTTTTATACGTATTTTTTTTTTGTCGAAGAATGAATTTATCTACTTACGTAGATATTTTTTTAAGGTATTCTTCAAAAGTCATGCCTGAAAGGGTATGCGCACATGACACCAAAGCATTACAGTGTTGTAAAGTCGCAAATGAACGACCTACACCAGAAATTCTACGCCATTCAAGAGAAAAGGTATCAAGATGCACTAATTTTGAAATATTGTTCCATAGAACCTGTGAAACACAGAGCCCGATATAAAGGCAAGAAACAGACAATCACTAAATACGCAGTTCATGTTCATCAAACAAAGTGCCAATATGCCAAAAATTATTTTTGAAGAATTTTGGCATAACAAAGCAACGAGTAACGTACGTTCATATTCATATTCTTTATTGCACAGAAAACATAGATAAACAGACAGTTACAATAAATTTTATAGGCAAAGGCGAGCTTATAGTCCTAGTGCGCAATAAAACTGTATACATACGTACGAAAATTACTTTTAAAATATAAATAAAATATACCCAATAAAAATATATATCTCAACTATATAAAATACACTAGATAGCATGCACATATATAAACTACATGATATCATACATATACTTACATAAATATGATACCGATTACGGAAGAGAAAGGAAATACGCTTTCAGTCTTTTCTTAAAAGTGAAAATTGAGGGACTATCCCTAATAGTGCAGGGAAGTGCGTTCCACAGTCGGATTGCCCTTAACCTAAAAGAGTGTTTTTAGGCGGCAGTGTTATGCCGAGGAGTTGACAGGAGAGACACCGTGTGGGATCTCCGATTACTATCCCTGGGAAAAATAAACTCAAAACGTTCTCGAAGATATGTGGGGTAGCGGGGATTTCGCAAAATATTGAATAGATAAGAGAGAATGTGCATATCACGGCGAAGATGGATCGGAAGCCAACCCAGCTCCTTGCGATACTGGGAGACATGGTCATACTTGCGCAGCCCGTAGACAAACCGAATCCCAAGGTTTTGAAGTCGCTCGAGTTTATTCAGTTGTTCTTCGTTCGCACTGACCCAACAAGCATCCGCGTATTCTATTAAAGGTAGTAGAAGGGACTGAGCAATGGTGATTTTAGTCTGCCGCGGCAGGAAGTACTGCAATATCCATAGTAAAATGACGCAGACTCGTCTGCTGAACTCACAAACATGAGGCGACCAGGACAGCAAGTTATCAAATATAACCCCAAGATTCTTAGCTTTCTCGCTGTAAGTGATTATCGTACCCTCATACAACACAGGATCAACGGGCATATTTTGTATTGTGTTAATTGAGTGCCGTGTACCCATAATCATGGCTTGAGATTTTGCCGGGTTGACAAGCAGCCCATATGAAATTGCCCATTTACTGATGTTATCGAGGTCAGCATTCAACGCCTCTACGGTCAGATTTACATCACTAAGAGAGAAGTGCCGATATATTTGGAGGTCATCTGCGTAGAGATGATAAGAAGAAGTAACAACGTTAATGAATACTGAGAAGAGAAGAGGAGAAAGGATACCAGCCTGCGGACACCCGCGGAGAGATAACACCAGTCCGTTGAGATCTCCTCAGACTTAATGCGCTGCTGGCGGTCTCTCAGGTAGGAGTCAAACCAGAGATCAGTGAATGTCATCGGTGACTTTAAGCAATGCCGTGGTAGTACTGTGACCCGGCCTGAAACCTGATTGATAGGGATTTAATAAGTTTGTAGAGGAAAGGTATGAGGAGAGCTGACAGTGAACAATTGATTCTAGGACTTTAGAAAGGATAGGCAGAATAGATATAGGACGAAAATCATTAAAGTAGACGGGATTGGACGATTTAGGTAGGGGAATCACAAGTGCTTTTTTCCACTGAGAGGGGAAGCAACATTGTTCAAGCGATACATTAATTATGTGGGTAATAATCGGTAACAGATCCTCAATGATACTGGTGATATCATCTGAGAACAGATCTTGTCCTCGCCAATGGCTTTCAACGAGATCGCTAAGATTGCCCTCCTTACTGCGCCGATTCCGACGCGGTTGAAGTTGAAGGTTGGGTTGTGGGCTGCGGTCTTTGACGTAGGTTACGAAGGGTAGCTTCCTTGACGAGGGGGTCCATCATGACTGGGGGATTAGCAAAATAATTGTTGAGACCGTTGAGGTTGACATTTCCAGCAGCCAAGTCCTGGGACTTACCTACACCAAGAGTCTACAGGAATTTCCGAACCTGTGCTGGAGTATAGCTCTCAATACACTCGTAGATATGACGATGTTTGGCATCACGTCACAGATGAGTGCAACGATTGCGGAGGCGTTTGAAAAATAAAAGATTCTCGTCGGTCGGATCCACCTTATATCTACTCTTGGCACGGTTTCTCTTGGCCATCAGGCTCTTGATGGTGTCAGTAAGCCACGGCGCAGGAAGGTGCTTAACCTTAACCCTCTTGACTGGAGCGTGCTTATCAAACAAGCTCAGGACAACAGAGTTAAAGTTTTGGACTTTGTCTTCAACGGGCTCGCTACCAACAACAGGGGACCAGTCGACAGAGGCGATCTGATTTAAGGGAGTTAAGATTCATGCCCTTGAAGCTACGTATGTCAAGGAATTTAGCTGCACGCTTGGTAGGCCTTAACTTGAATGAGAGGTAAATCAAATCGTGATAGGAGAAGGGGGCGTTAAGTTGGCCAGGCACAGCAACCTTGGATATTTTAGAAGTAATCATCAGATCTAGAAGAGAGGGGGTGCAGTGTGGTTGAAAGTGGGTAGCACCCAGGGGAAGGATATGTAAGTTTAATGAACTTACAAGAGATTTGAGCTTTGCCGAGCGGACGTTATTTTTGAGAAGGCAAGTGTTAAAGTCGCCGAGAAACAGGGTGACGCTATAAAGAGGAGCCAGAGCATTGAGAAGGGTTTCATATGAGTTAAAATAGTCAATGCGAAGAGAGGGGCTATAATAGACACCCAGGAGGACTTTATTGTGATGCAAGCAGATCTCCAAGAACAGGTGTTCAGCGGTACCAGAGTACAGGCTTGGCGACTGGCTGATGACTTTGCATGGAATATCGGCACGTAGGTATATAGCTACACCACCATCAGCCTTGCCCGTCCTATCATTCCGGTAGAGGCTAAACCCTGGCAGAGCATACATGGCAGAAGGAAGTGAAGGTTTGAGAAAAGATTCCGAAACAAGAATACCATGTATGTTCTGATCGCTAAAAGTAACAAGGAGGTCAGCATAGCTGGTGTGAATGCTTTGTGCATTAATATGCACAACGTTAAAGTTTGTACCCAGGTTTGAAAACACCCTCTTCAAGTTGTAGGGCAGCGAGTCATCCGGTGTTGATGACCCATCACTTACCGCACTAACGGAAACATTACTATCAGAGCAAGAGAAGTAGCTATCATCAAAGTTGTAGGTATCCATAAACTAGATAATATAATAAATATAAATACAAAAATAAAGACTTAAATGAAATTAACCTAAAAGTTGATACTAAAAAAAAACAGATAAATTAGCCTGAACCCAATACACTGGGTTTGCTGGGAAAGAAATTGGACAAAATAACTAAAACAAACTTACTAATATTGAAGTCAAAAACAAAAGCTGGACATACAATAAGAAGTAAAATAAACGGAACACAAAACATAATATACATTTCTGATTTATAAACAAAACGAACACGCCCAGCATTCCAACATTACTCCATCGCTACTACAACGATTAGGCCGTAGCAGCACAACGTTGGAATGTCGGGAACTTGCTTGACACATCGAGAGAGAGAATGTATTTGTTTGTTCTAAAAACTTGACGTGACGAGTCCAATATGTAGGTAACTAATTGCAAAACAAAACAAAAATAGGTACACAGAGAAAACAGGGAAGGAATATTAAATCAACCGTGTAAAAGTGATAATGAGAATAAAATTTCATGTAGAGATCTAAAAATTATACAAGTACACAAACTTCGTAATACTTATAGTATATTATAAATAAGAAAATACGTGTTTCAGGCTTTATAAAAAACATTCCTCAACCCCTAAAAGTACGGGCTCTCGTCAGATTTCAGAATATTGGTACATAATTATACGAATAATATTAGGTACTACACTTATGTACTTCGCTCGGCCACAACCGCAGTTAAGCACTCTAAATTTACTGTTCAACTAAGAATAAGCACTACACTCAGTGTTGCCAATTTAGCTCTTTTAGAGCTAAATCCAGCTCCATCTAGAAAGAATCAGCTCTAAAAAAACGTATTTAGCTCTATAGCTCTTTTTTTATAGAAATTTAGCTATATTCCATAACCCGAGAAAAAAATATATTTTTAATTGCATGTATCCGAATTTTACATTTAAATTGAACGCAGCGCTTACTGTAGCGTAGGCGGGGAATACCCCGGAATCGTATCAAAGCGTAATCCACGGAAAACTTTGCGGCGGTGTTTCGTTCCTTTTTTTTTTCTATTTTGTTCATTTGTGTATGATCTAGAAGTTGTTTGCGTTGTTTTATTTGTTTAACATGCAAAATGTCATCGAGTACGCCATACACACAAAAATTTCGGGAAGAATGGCTCTCTGAGGCTGCATTTGAAGGTTGGTTGAAAGAAGTTAGTAATGATAAAACTAAAGCATATTGTACCTATTGTCGGTGTGAATTAAATGCGAAAAAAAGTGATTTAATGAATCACATTACCCGGAAAAAACATATTAAATCTGCAAAGCCATTTTCATCAAATCAACCGAAATTGGTCTTCCAACCCAAACCCAAATTTTACGATACAAAAAGTTCGAATGAGGCTTCGTTATCATTATTTGTGGCTGCTCATAGTTCTATCTTGCCGGTAGATCATCTCGGAATTTTATGCAAAAAAGAATTCAAAACCGAAATTAAACTTCACCGAACTAAGTGCACTGCAGTTATAAAGAATGTGCTAGCGCCACATTTTACTTATGTCTTGAAAAATGATATTGGAGATGGACCATACAGCAGACGAAAGCACCGATATAAGTGTAACCAAGTTACTAGGAATAGTTATCCAATATTTTAGCAAAACATCTCTTGAGATTGTCAGCACTTATCTTACGCTAGCAGAATTAAACAAAGGAGACTCCGAATCTATCACAGAGGCTGTAAAAAAAAAATTAGTTGAATATGGACTAGATATCAAAAAGCTTTGTGGTTTTGGAGTTGACAATGCAAATGTTATGACGGGAGTACACAATGGAGTATACCAAAAATTGAAATTAGATGTACCTCATCTTATTATGATTAAATGCTCTTGTCATTCTATCCAGCTTGCACTTTCTCATGCTTCTGCCGAACACTTACCAAGACATTTAGAATATTTAGTTCAGGAGACATATAATTGGTTCTCAAAGTCCTCAAACAGACAAAATGAGTACAGAAATCTATATTTAACTATAAATGATGAAGAACCCTTAAAAATTACTCAAGCCTGTGCCACAAGATGGCTTTCAATTGAACCTGCAGTGAAAAAAGTATTGGATCAATGGATAGAATTAAAATTGCATTTTAACCTCACGAGAAATACTGAAAAATGCTACAGCGCAGAAACTCTACACAACCTGTATCAAAATCCCACTAATGAAGCGTATTTGTTATACATCCATTCCATTTTAGATCACTTGCAAGGTCTTGTGAAAATTTTCCAATCCAATAATATTGACCCTAGCAAATTATTAAACGACCTAATAATGGCTACTGAATCACTTGAGAGAAGGGTTCTCAACCCCACCAGACAAATTGATATTTTTGAAGTTAATAATCTGGAAGATTTTTTGGTTCCACATCCATAATTAGGATTCAGAGTAGAAAACAAGCTGAGAGAGATCACAAACACTAATAAATTTTCACCAGAAGACGAAAGGCAGTTCAGGGAAAAGTGCGTAAATTTCACGATTGACTTTATCAAACAACTTAAACAACGGCTACCAGACAATTACCGCGTTTTGAAAAAAATTAACCAATCATCAGTTTCAAATACTTTAAAACAGGTTAAAGAGAACATTACACCATTGGTGCAGGAAATGGGCTACGATGAAGAATTTATAAATAAAGTAGAAACGCAGTGGAATAACATAACACTAGTGCCATGGGAAAAGAAAAACAATACAATAGCATTTTGGTCTGAAGTTTTATTGTACAAAAATGCGGCTAATATCAACCCTTTTAAAGAATTGTGCTCTTTCGCTCTTTCAATGATTTCCTTGCCATGGTCCAGTGGGGAAGTTGAAAGGGTATTTAGTCAACTAAATATTGTCAAGAACAAATCCCGAAACAGGCTAAACAATGATACAACGAATGCGATTCTGACTATCAGATCAGGCTTACGAAGAGCAAAAAAATGATGTCACAATTACGAAGTGCCGAAAGATATACTAAAACAAATAGGATGGCAACTTACGAAAACCAAGGGACTCATGAAGAAGAACCAAGCACAAGTGGATAATAGCAGTGGTTAATTTAATAAATAATTGTTCTGACGACGATAATTGATTATTTGACGATATTTTTTTTTTGAATTTGCCAATATTTCTTTGTTAAGACATGACATAATCTTAAGTTTCGCTAATAAAAATGTGAAAATGATTAAAATATTGATTTCATATATTTTTTTATTTAGCTCTATTTAAGTAAAATAATCAGCTCTTTTTTGGCTCTTTTTTCATTGCCTGCTAGCTCTCTTTCCAAATGCAGAGTTGGCAACACTGACTACACTAGCGTCATCGACCAAAAGCCACAGCGTACAAGACAACTTTTAAGGACAAAAAATAAATACAATAAAAACAAAAAATATACTTGTGTCTTAACTAGGTTTCGAAACTAGGCACCCTAACCTACAAACAGTGGATCCGACGTCAAACCTATTGCGCTACGGAATCGGTATAGAGATGATGCGAAATTATGGATTGTATTTGAATGACCATGATTTGGTAATTCGCAGGGGCAGGGATATTGAAACATGTCTCCTTGTATGGGGATCCCTTTGATTTATAAAATATCGTGTAGTTCATTATTTAGAGGCAACAGAAATACACATTTTGAGAAAATTTCAACTCTACATTACGGTTCATCAGATAGAGCCCGGTGACGGACAGACAGATAGAGATTAGATAGATAGATTTTGAAATTGCCATTTGAGCAATGTTAAAGCGACTGTCGAAAAAGGGATATTACAATGTTCAAGATAACTTAAATTACGGGACTGTATGGCTCAAAACAGACTTTGCTGTTAATAATTTTGTAATTATTTATTCCTGCTTATTAATCATAATATATTGTAATATTATGGTCTCGTTTTGGCAACATTTTACATGAAAATGTTTTTGGTGGGATTATATTTACAAGATCCACAAATGAATTATTTGGACAGCAAATATTCGTTGCTTTTTGGTTCAGCCGGTAATGTAAGTAGTAGAGGTCCTGCACCTTATTTTTGTCGGAGAACAATCGTTTTTTAGTAGGCAGCGCTTCACGCGCGACAGCGAGCGGCACAGCGCTGTTGAGTTGTGAGGAGTCTCCTCGACAACCACGGCGATGCTTTCTCTTGGTCGGGACAGAGGTGGATGCTGCAACACTCACGTTGAGGGGGTCAAGACCAGAGTTTGTGATTTGGGCTCGTCCTCCTTGCTGGTCTCATCCTCCCAGTTCTGAATTAGAAAGCCCACCAATTCCGCGTTCTGGCTTTGTAGCTGAACTAACTCTAACGTCGCGGCTCTGAGTTCGACTAACTCATTCTGTTCTTTGGCATAACATTGGAGTGCGTTTGCCAGGAGGTCACGTAGATGCTGGATTTCTATTCGGGCATCTTGGAGGTCTGACTGTAAACCTACATTTCAGCCTCCAACTCCGCCGCTGGTGTGTCACCGGTGTCAGATGTGATGATGGTGAGCTCTCCGGTGGTAATCTCGAAGGGAGTGGTGTTAGACTCGACCTTGTATTGTTTTAAGCCATACATTTTTATAGGGGGGGAGAACTCATAGTTTTAAGTTAAAGTCACCAAGTCCTGTATCTTTAGACAAAATTATCTTAAGTATATTTTTGTTTAGGGTGTTTATTCCGCTTAGGCACCAAATGACCATTTTACCAAAATGTCTATGATCAAAAATGTTTACATTACCATATTGACCACTTTCCCGAAAAAGTCCACATTCTCACAATGTTTACATTCCCTTGAAGACTACTTTCCCATAATGACCACTTTTCCAAATAGTCCATCTCACAATGTTTACATTCCCATAAAGACTTCTTTCTCAAAAAGTCGCTAATTTTATTTAGGTACTGGTAGCAAAGAATAAAAGTTCACACGTTAGACAATAAAAACTCCTTGAAAGCGTTTTAATAGATATTTGAAAAGTTGGGATGTGTCAGTTTCACGTCATGTAGGTATCTGCCTGTCATATGGGCAATCGTCGACTGCTGAAGATATTATCAAGTGAAACATGGATTTAATATTTTTAAATAATCAAAAAGGTAAAAGCAGTTTATTGCTCGGAGGGTATAGGTTAAACTTAAGCAAGATAAATAAAGAAACGACTTTGTGGAGATGTGTAAATAGAAAAGATTGTTCGGCGACAGTCACATTAGATCTGACAAAAACGGTTGTTTTGAGACAAAAACCACATACATGTGAAAGCGATTTCATCAAGAATGAAGTATTGATGACAATCGAACAATGTAAAAAAGATGTATGCGTAGATTTTGGACCCATCCAATCAATCTATGAAAAAAAATTCGAGCCCTTGAAGCAAAAAGGAAAACGATACCTAGCCGAGATACCGACTTTCGGATGCATCAAAAACGCCCTCTACCGGGCTCGAAAGAAATTTTTGGGTTCAAGAAGACTATTGTTTGAGAACATCAAAGATGTGGAAGTACCAAACATATATAAACCCTTTTTTGTATGTGAAGATGGTGAAGGAAATGAGAAAATTCTCATTTTTGCAACTGCTTTGTCCAAGAAGACTATAAAATCCAATAAAAAATTGTGTACCTACTTTGGCGACGGCACATTCAGATGTGTACCGAAGCCATTTTACCAGCTCTTCTCAGTACACGCTGATCTGGGCTCTACACAAAGGACAACTTTTGTAGTACCGGTAGCCTACGGATTACTACCAAATAAGAATGAGGCGACATACAGCCGATTTTTTAAGTTACTTCGTGACAAACTCGGATTCAATCCTGCAGTCTATAAATGCGATTACGAGCAGGCTCAGATAAATGGAATCAAAAATGCTTTTCCCGAAACAAAAATCAGTGGTTGTTTTTACCACTTTAACAAGGCTGTGTGGAAAAAGTCCAAAGAGTTAAACGCAACTCTTTCAGAAGCGGGCAGAAAGATCACCAGGCTTTGTGCTCTTTTACCTCTTCTTCCGGCAAGACGAATACCTGAGGCTTGGGCAAGCATCCTTGAAGTATCTCCGGTTATCACCACACTGAACCGATTCCTTAAATATTTCAAGCAGCAGTGGAAACCATTGATAACACCAGGACTTCTGAGCTGTGCCGATGACAGACACAGAACTACCAATCCTCTAGAGGGTTGGCATAGACGGCTAAACGCCAATATAAAGAAAAACCCTAATTTCTTTTACTTTTTGCACAAACTGAGACAAGAAGCAAAGCATGTCGATATCAAAATAACCGACTCTATTTTCAGTACTTTGGCAAAAAATCGAAAAAATTATGATATTGTTTTTGATGAAAAATTGAAGAATTTGCTTTCGGATTTGAATCAAAACAAATTTTCGGCCATGACATTCTTGAAGAAAATTGTTTACTTAAAACTTGGTATGGGAGTAAAGTTTAGCAAATAACAGCAGAATATTAATTCTTTAATTCGACCCTCGTCACATAATATTTATTTTAAGTTGAGAGTTAATTGAGCTGTTTATATGTTAAGATTTAATATAATAGTTTCTAGTTATGTTAGTTAAGCATGTATTGTTATGTTCAGTAAACTTCAGTTTGTTCAATAGATTCATTCTTCAAATATATTTTAAGCTGTACTTTATAAATTGTTTTTCTGATCGTTTAACAGTCTGGGTAAGGGTTCCTTATCTACTAGCAAAAGAACAAAGAAGTAATGTTCTGTTTTTAGGGTTCCGGACCCGAAGGGTGCCAAACGGGACCCTATTACTAAGCCTCCGCTGTCTGTCCGTCTGTCCATCAGCAGGCCCTCGGGGGCGAACCGTAATAAGTAGAGAGTTGGGAAACTATACCCGCGGCCTAAAGAAATGAAATAGGATAAGATATCTTTATGAACAAAGTCTGTAAGAGGAACAGCATGACCATGCAAGTCACAACTGTGTTTTTAACCCCCGCCCAACGTAAAGGGGTGTTATGATTTTGACGCGTGTGTCACTCTGTGTATCTGTGTGTGTGTCTGTCTCTCAGCTCGCGGAGCGTAAACGGGGTGAACCGATTTGAATGTTGTTTTTTTATTTGAAAGAAGAATTCTTAGAGCATGTTCTTATGGTACCATCGAGCTGATCTGAGGATGAAGTGCTGTATTGTCTTAATTCATACCTTAAACACGATTTAATATGTTTTAGTGTTCCGTTCCCTAAAAGAACTCACACTACTACTTGCTACCTGACCGTTTATCGCAAGGACCCCTTCGTCCATTTTCAAAATCAGACTCAGAAGCCCATTTTCGATCCATAGTTTGTCTTTTAAGGAAATGTGGTCATTTTGGTAAAGTAGTGTGAGTAGCATTGATTAAACCTCAAAGTAAAAGTGGAATTTTTGAGTAGACTTTGTGAAAACATAGACATTAGAGTAAAGTAGACATTTTGGTAAAATTGACATTTGGTGCCTAATCTAAAGAGTAGACATTTTGAGAAATTGAGTAGACTTTGTGAAAACATAGACATTAGAGTAAAGTAGACATTTTGGTAAAATGGTTATTTGGTGCCTAAGCGGTTTATTCGATCATTTTTCTTTTGATATTTACATAGACATGTGCGATGTTATTTCTACTTATTTAGAAAATGATCAATTTGTGTTGCAAGGCCCGCGTAGGTAAGGAAAAAAAGGCTTTAAAAGACTTGGCTGTGCCTTCTAACCCTACTACAGTATAATAAGGCTCTTTAGTGTTTGATAATGTAAGTTCACAATATAATAATATTTACTCAATTTTGATAATTGTCTTTTTTAATTTTTACCTCATTCAAAAATTTATTAATATTTAAGAATAAACGAATAGTAATGTTAAACTATATTTCAGTACTGAATTTTCCAGGTCCTTGTAAACCACAATATGGGCCTTCTAAAGCAAAAATATGTGTAATAATGCCCAATGTAGGAAAATTATATAGGTATCAAAAAAACTTGACAATATTTTCTCAGTTCTAGCATGTTTTTATTCTTTTATTTTTTTTTAAATAGCCTATAATGCTTCCCACTGCTGGGCAAAGGCCTCCCTACTTTCGGACCATACTTCCCGATCTTGCGCCTTCTCTTCCCAGTCCGGGAGGTACCTCTCCAGGTCCTCACGCCATCTCCTCCTAGGCCTGCCTCTTCGGCGCTGTCCGTCTTGAGGCACCCACTCGGTGGCAATTTTTGCCCACCTATCCGGGAGCATACGGCAGACATGTCCGGCCCAGCTCCACTTGAGGTTGGCGCTCTGTACACCCACGTCAGTGATGCGAGTTATAGAGCGCAGCGTCGTATTCCTGATACGGTCCGTCAGTTTGACTCCTATCATACTACGCTCCATAACCCTTTGGCAAACCTTGAGTCTGGACTTCAGACGATCGGTCAGAGACCACGTCTGAGCGCCGTAGGTGAGAATGGGCAGGATACACATGTCGACGAGTTTCCGCTTTAGTGTCAATAGAAGGTTGCCCTTCATCAGCTCTTTCATGGACCAGTAGCTCTTCCAGGCGTTCGAAATGCGTCTTTCGATCTCCTTGCTTTGCCTGTTTTCGAATGAGACTATCTGGCCCAAGTAGATGTATTCGTCGACATATTGTATAACCTGCCCATCTACTTCCACTCTACGTTTCGCGCAATTGGTCATAAGGTGTGTCTTTGAACGATTAATCTTCAGTCCAACCTCAAGGCTTGCATTACTGAGCTCTTGCAGCATCTTCCTCAGTTCAGGAGCTGACGGTGCGAACAGGACAATGTCATCGGCGAAGCGAAGGTTAGTGAGCCTTCTGCCACCGACGACGATTCCGTCATTTGTCCATGATCCCATCAGCTTCCTAAAGATCTCCTCGAGTGCTGTTGTGAACAGTTTAGGTGATAGTGGGTCACCCTGTTTCACACCTTTCTCGATCAGGAAGGAAGGGTCCTGCTGACTGGAGTTTTATATTTGCTGTACTTTTGCCGTATATTGATTTAATTACATGTATATAAGCCGGATTTATATTTTGGTTGCTGAGGGCACTGAGAATAGCTGAGTGAGAGATGCTGTCAAATGCTTTGGAGTAATCCACAAATGCCAGATATAACGGCTTATTAAATTCGTTGAACTTCTCAATGATCTGGTTGAGCGTGTGGAGGTGGTCAGTAGTCGAGAAGCCAGGTCTGAAACCTGCTTGCTCCTATACGCGATTCAATAAGTTTTATAAATAATTTATAAATATGGGATACCAAGCTTACGGGTCGATAGTTTCCGATATCACTTTTATCATTCTTTTTGTGCAACAGAATTATTTTAGAGTGGCATAGCTTACTTGGAAAATGACCTCTGTAGAGTATGTTATTACAAAGGTTGGCCAAGTGGGGAAGCAAGACGGGTTCTCCAAATTTCAAAGCCTCTGTCGTGACACCATCTTCACCGGGGCTCTTGTTGTTCTTCATGTCCATGAGGGCACGATGAACTTCACGCCCGGTGAAAGGAGGGATGGTGTCTGGTGTTGGACATAGATACTCTTCGTCTTGGTTTTGGTCGGTTTTGGATGGGTCTGAATACAGCTTTGTGTAAAACTTTGTACATATTTCCATCACCTTTTCTCTGCTTCCCTGCTTTCTACCATTTTCGTCTGTTAGTTTTGTAATCCAAGTGGTGTTCCTATCTATACCTTGCTTTGCCACTCGAAGCGATTGGTTCCTTTCTATCGCCGTTTTGATTAAAATCGTAATCTAATGTCTTTTCTAATACTTCGTTTCACTTTTCTGTCTATCTGATAATATTGTGCGGAACACTTTCTATATTGTTCTCGTTCTATGATTAATAATTTGGTTTCTGGAGTGAGTTTATTATTGTTACGTCTGTATTGTTTATTTTTTCTGCTAGCTGTTTCTATGGCACCTTTTATATTTTCATATTGTGATTGTACATCATCTTTGTCAACATCCAAAACTTTAAAATAATTACTGAGTTCTAATTTTAATGCATCTTGATTGTTAAGTAGAGTATCCCTAGTAAGTTTTTTGATCTTCTTTTTGAATAATGATTTCCTAAGTATTCTTGTTTTGATCGATATTTTTGCGCGAACTGGTCTGTGATCTGAACTAAAAGTGAACCGGTTGATTATTGAAATATCTTTGATTATATTTTGATCTGAGGACAATACAAAGTCAATTTCGTTTTTTGTGTTGTTGTCAGGCGAAATCCAGGTCCACCGACGTTGTGGTTTCTTAAAGAAGAAGCTGTTGCTGACCTTGAGATTTTGACCGAAGGCAAACTGGAGCAATCGTGAACCACGCTCATTTCGGCTTCCCAGCCCGTGTGGCCCGAGTATAGTTTGATTGTCCAGTTCGGTCCTTACGCCTAGTTTAGCATTGAAGTCACCGGGGACCATGTTCCAGGTACCTCGGTGTTCGTCGCAGGCTTTGTTCAAAAGGTCGTAAAAGTCCTCTACCTCGTCGTCACAATGCTTCGACGTCGGTGCGTGTGCCTGTATCAACGTGAGCGTCATAGTCTTTGTTATACGGAATTTAAGTACTGCTATTCTATCGGAGAGGCGAGAGGCCAAGGAATTCGATGATATTATTCTTCCACTTCTTCTGCCACTCCAAACATTCCGCTGGTGACCCCAAAGTGGTAGAATATCCCATTGTCTCTTTCAACAGTAGCCTATCCTTCGCGTCTAACTTCTGCAAGAACTATAATGTCCCAATTGATTCCTTTTAGGGCGTTATCTAGCTCTTCGAAACGTTCGTCCTTCATCAATGTGAGGGCATTAAAGGTAAAAACATTTAAATTATCAGAGTCCATTTTGTGTGGCGTAGGTTGTTGATGGGGTAGTGATCTCGCTCGGGGATTCTTAGCACCCCTGCCTCCGCAGCTATTCCGGCTACCATCGTCACCATCGTCGCCGCTGGAGGCGCGCCGGGCACTTGGGGCCTAGGTTGAGTTTGTACTGTCATAGGTTTGCCCTATGTAGGGGTTTGGACCATAATCCCACCACACTGTTCCATTGCGGGTTGGTGGGTTTGTGCCAGAGCCTCGTCCGTTGATCAGCAGAGTGTACCACGAGCAGGTGAGGATGACTTGGGGTCCTAAAGATGTTAGATAAACCCCCATTCCACTCCAATATTATTTATATATATTTTTAAATAAAATACTAACATATACACGAAACATCTAAAAATTTAATAGCTGACCTGTTTTCTTTTTCAGTAGAAAAGTGTATTTTTGTAACAAAATATTGATGATTTTAGTTTCTGCTTGCTGTAGTTTAATTTTAGGGGTATGACAATGTTAATTTTTATACATTCTTTGACGCTTTAATTTTGCGCCAAACGGCTCATAAACGGCACGGGCCTTATTATACATACCATGTTTAGTAAAGCCCAAAATAGAGGATTAAAAAAAAAGGAAAAAATAACCTATTATCGTTAAAGGTATAAATAAAGGTTTTATTTCAATTTGTAAAAAGTGGGCCTTACAGTCCGGCGGTACCCTAGTTGTTTATGTCCATACAAAGTTCATCACCCCATCCCCCCTCAGCGGGGGGAAATTGGATAAATCACCTTCTCGATTGATGCCTCATTCCTACAAACTACCCATCTGCAAAAGTTCAGCTTCATAAGTCAAGTAGTTTTTGATTTTCATACAAATCTCAACCCCTCATTCCCCCTTAGGGGATGAATTTCGCCAAATCCCTTCTTGGTGCTACCCTATGCTATTTAAGGAACTCCTGTATAACCTTGCATGTCTCTAGGACCAGCAGTTTAGGCTGTGCGTTGATATATCAGTCAGACAATCAGTCAATAAGTAAGGATTTTGAATTTTATATAGATTCTCCATAACGGTTATAAATATAGCAATGAAATAAAATAAACCGCACCTATCTGGAACACTTTTAATTTGCAACTTTAACTACTTGAACTTTTTTGGTATCATTTTCGATGGTTATGCTGCTATTGATGCCACCATCGCGACCATTAGAGCTGGAGCTCTCACTCTCGCAGCTACAACTCACTTCAACTTCATCTCCGACAGTCGCCGTAATCAGAGCATTCAGCAGCTTGGTGATGATGCCGTCCACGTCAATGCTGCTGCACTTGCACTTGCTGTCTGATGTTTCCTCGCTCATAGCCTTGGCGAGCAGGATTATACTGTTAAGGTCGTAGTCGTGGCAGGGAATCGGTTGAGCTGGATAGGGTCGACAGTGTTTTTGCGTTTGCGCCGCCTGTTTCAATTATTAGAAGCTGATTTAATATCGTCATGTCATGTTTAAGTACTCAGAGGCATGCGAATAGGCAAAACTTACCCCACAATGAGATGCAGCAATAATTAAACAAATAATCTGCAGCAGAAGCATTATTGGTCGATTGAGAATAAACAAGACCGTAATTTAATGCAATAGTACCTATTTATACTCCACTATAGAACGAGCTCTAGATAATAAGCAAAGCACGTACAGTTAGGAAAGGTAGCTACTTAGTACCTATACATCTTGAATGTAAGATATTGGTCCTTATGACGAATGAAACGATGTACATTGACGAGAACGCTACTGTACCTACCAACAGGTACCTAGTTTTTGAGTTTGATAGGCTTTAAAGGTATTTGTCAATTTTCGGTGAAGGCGATGATCGAAGAAAACCTAAATGTCACGTTTTGCTGTCCAATAGCTCAGTAGGTAAGTAGATAGAAGAGCATTGCGTAAATGCAAAGCATTAACGTAAGTACTTTTAAAATTACCTTGGCTTAGGAACCGAGACCAAACGGGATCTAAATAAATTAATGTAGCCTTTTAGTGTCCCCATCGAGGGGCACATGCCTTTACCCGGTTACGAGTAAGATTGAGCCATACTCCACCACTCTGGCTCAGTGTGGATTGATGGAGGGGTTTTGAGACTACTAAAATTATCTAGTGATAGAAGCCGGGGCCTAAAACTTAACGTGTAATCCGAAAAAAGGAACGTCCGATGTTGCACTTAAGATAAATTAATTATCTCATTGGTACATGGTCAGCACCATATTCTAACCTGCATCTCCTGCGTGAGAAGCAAGCGTGAGACCCACTTGACGAGATCTAGGGGTATCAAATGTAGGTTTAGGTACTGAAACTAAAAACAGATGAGTTAAAAACAATAATTGGAAACCACAATTTATTAAATAAATTAAGATTAATAATATGTATAACGTATGTAACCTACGATACTTCACGACTACCTATTTACTTAAAACACTCCACACAGCTTCCCACAATACCCAAAGACCTTAAAAATTACTAAGGTCCCGAATATCAATTAAACCAGATCCACTATCGTCAGCCACTGAGTCTAATGATGCAGGATGCACAATATCCTTTTTATTCTGACTCAAAGCGATGATCAATGCATTCAGCAGCTTGTCAATAATCACAGCACTGTCGAATCCCCCACATTTACAGATACCACTAACAGATTCCGAAGCTTGAGTTTCCTTGGTATTTTTGAGCGGCCGATTCAGAGATTCAGCGGCTGGGGTATCTTGGCCGTGGATGAGGGATCTCGGAAGTTGGAAGGCAGATTCAGGGACAAGACTATTCTGGTTTCTTTTGAGTGACTTGGCCAACTGGACGAGATAAGAGAAGTCTTCAGGTATACTGACCAATTGCTGGAGTGGGAGCTGTTTCTCTGTATACTTGGTTGGATGTGTTTCTGTGTATTGCATAAATTGGGCAGCTGGGTTATATGAAACTTTTCGAGGCAACTTGGGTAATATTGGCGTCTGCTGTGGAGGTGGTGATAGGATGTTTCTTTGGGCGAAATGTTGTCCGTGTGCTACCTGTTGGGATACAATTTATTGTAGGCACAAAAAGCGTTAGAAAGTATAAGTGGAGTGGAAAAGCCAATATCATACAATTAGTTTTAAAAACAATATTAACTTACGTCAGTAATTATGCCAATAATCAGCACCGTGACAATCGTGAAATGAGACATTTTATGTCCGTTCTTATCACAGTTGTACAAACTTTATTATCATTCGCTTTTATATAAAACTATGTGCTTGGCTAACACCTTACAAAATGATGTAATATCCTACTATCATGATAGCAAACGTATTCTATTGAACCTGACATTGATTTCGTATTACATTAGATAATGAATAAGACAGCAATTTTTATGTTTTGCATAGGTTTAGGAACTATTTAATAAGTTAATATATAACCTAACCTAACTACGTACTGGAGGTAAATAATAAATCCTACCTACCTATTGAAGATGAGATGAGACATACCTAACTATAGTTATATCGGCATGTTAAATAAGTATAGCTATCGGCTTGATCATGCCTACCTTACAAAGTTTCGTCAAAATCGATTGCAAAGACGCAACCCACTCGATTTCGAAACTAAATTATTCTGAAAGACGTGACATCATTGATCTTGGATAATATTACAAATGGTAAAACATGGACACTGGTCCGCAGCAAAGGAGGCTAATAAATCCACGATATAATGCTAATTGGTTCTCTATCCTAACTTTTGGGTATGGCTTCGTATTTTCTTAAATAATTCTACAATAATTACCTCACAATTACTTAAAGAAGGGACTTTCTACATCTAAGTAAATGACGTGGTCAATAATTTCAGGTGGACATTAGAAACATTCAAATTGGGTTACAGCAGGGACATAAAGGATGCCGATCTGTATGCTCCGTTGCCTGAACATAAATCCGATGTTCTAGGTAAGATTACTTGCCAATATCACAGAATACATTATCTAGTGTTATGGTTGTCCTAGTTTAGTAAAACTAACTAAGAAATAATTTAACACTGTTTTTGAAGGAAATGCGCTGCAAAAGGCGTGGATTCACGAAGTTGAGTCAAGTTACCGGCGCGGAGACAAATGCAAGCCAAGTTTGTGGAAGGTTCTCATCAAGGTTTACGGATCGGAGCTTATGCTGTATGGACTCATCCTAGCTGCTATGGAGTTCCTGATAAGGTTCTGATCTGACAAGTTTTCATAGTTCCCAAATTGTTAACAAACATAAGGAATCGAATAAATGTGTAGAGAATTACTCCTAAAGGTCTCGCCTGTAGAAAAACTAAGTGGGTCGTTTATGACCAGCAAGATCAGCATTTCAGCACTTTGTTTACAGATTGAATCAGCCGATATTTCTGGGGCTGCTGCTAGAGTTCTACAGCCCAACACAAGAAGTGCACAATAGCACGTAAGTTACTGAATTCTAACAGCGAATATATTCGTCTCTGATAAAAATACGAGTACGATACATGAAACAATACACTAATAGTAGTTTATGTGACTGCTGCATAATGGAGGGCATTAAAACTCGAGAGCGGGTTTATGAAACGAGCCGAAGGCGAGTTTCATAATAATATCACTCGAGAGTTTTAATGCCTAATTATGTACAGTTACATACACTAGTTTATCTACACACATATCATAAGCTCTCTTTGATGTGTTCAGGAACGTATGTTTGACCGGCATTGTGGTTCTGCAATTGTTTAGCTTGTTCTTTAGTACCAACTTCACGCAGACGGGCGTCGGCGTTCGAAATTTGAATGTCAGTACCAACTTCACAGACAAACTAGGGACGGCACGCGGGTGGGCGTCGGCGTTCGAAATTTGAATGTCATTATATGTAGAAAAACTACACATAATGACCATAATGTGTAGTTTTCCAGATACGAAACGAGTTTTTACCAAGTAGTTTAACATAATGCTGATCGTAACGTGCGGTTTTTGAACGCAGTAAAGAGGGTTTATGATACGTGTGTAGATAAAATACATTACCTCTACTAGCCCTACACTAGATATGATCCTCTGCACTGTGGAAAGCATACATCACAAACATAAGGATCCAAGCGTCATGATTTTATCCATGTCTGAGTCGAAGTGTACTTGTCCTTTCAACAGCTCCAGGTCGAAGTACATGAGCCGGTTCTTCTCCTACTACGAGGGGGAGGGCGGCGTTTCGTGGGGCGAGGCTGTGTTCTTCTCCTTCGGAGTGGTGTTCTGCAGTGCGGTCAACATCATGGTGCAGCACCCTTTCATGATGGCCGTCATGCATCTCGGGATGAAGATGCGCGTGGGCATATGCACGCTGATTTATAGGAAGGTATGGTCTTTGATACGATGGTCATCAGACGACCACTCCCAGATTGGTGTACACCAATAGTAATAATAAGTGATATTAGATTGCAAAGTATGGACTACTTGGCAAAATGAATGCAGTTATTTTATCTATCGGGATATGTAGGCTATGGAGTGAAGTTAAGGACGAGTGTCACCTTTCCGCGGTGATACGAGTGTCACCGTTCAAGGTGATACGAGAAAAATAGGGGTTTTTTCGAATCCATTTACTCCACTAGCATCTACAGATTTGATTTTTGGGTCAACGTTTATTGAGTATTTGATTAAGATTCTCACAGAAGGAAAACGCGATTTGTGGAAATTTTCTCGATTTAATTTAATTTCGAAAAGGGTTCTAAATTGTTTTATTTTTTCCTGTGATTCTGAAATCCTTACTTATTTCATTGCGGAATCGCATTCAAAATGTGGACATTATGTATTAAGTAGTACATGCTTTGAATATCTTTTTGTCATAAATGCTGTCTTTGCTTGATACTCGCAAGGAAATCAAAGTTGCTTCCATTTGTCCTAGAATCATAAAATTTGGCAAGAATTGGCAAGACCTTGCGGAAGCAAAAGTAAAGGAAAATATCCGAAAACAGTAAAATTGTAGTGCCAACACAAAAATAAACGTGATTTACGAGGCAGACTCGCACTTGTCAGTTTTGTTTTTGCTATAATATTTTTAATTCCTTAAGTTTTCTTGTACGATGGTACGAAACGTTTTTTTACTTCCAAATCAGTGCAAATATTAATATTTGGCATTCAGCCAACGAACGGCCGAATTAATTAAAATTTTAAAATAGAATAGCATAGCAACGTGAACTGAAAGAGTTTTCTATTATTTACTGTAGTCATACATATTTGGGCGGTATTGCGGATTTTTTTTTTGAGAAAACAAAACCTTCAGCAAGCAAATCGATAAATATTTAAAAATATTCATATTTCTTGGCAGAGTGCGCGGAAACTATAAGTGATATCGCTTTTCTGTATGCAAAAGGTTTCTAGTAATTTTATCAAGGATCATTTCGTTTAAACACAATTTTCATGTAACGTGTACGGTTTTCTTCCTAACTGTAAAACAAATGTAAAACATCACACTTCGAGATACTTTCGGGGGAGAAAGGTGGGAGCGTACTTAAATTTAACTTCGCTGTATAACAACGTACCTACTCCGATTGATAAAAGAACTGCTTTATTCTTGCCAAATATTTAGCTTAAATTGTCATTTACTCCGTTTTCTTAATTTAGGTTTCATAATTGACTACGAAAGAGAAAAATATGGGAAAAAAAAAAATAATTAAGAAACAGAGAAAAATTATTCGTATAAAAGATGAACATTTATAGTGGAAACTTTTTACCGTAGGTCTTTTGACATGTCTCTCCTAGTGAATCAAAAATCATCGATTAAATTGAATGAATCGATACGGACTTCAAACATCCAAGAATCCATTGTGTCTTATTTAGTTTTTGTCGTGACTAATCAAAATTTACGTCAAATAACCTATGTTACGTATGAAATGTATGGCGACCTGTCTAAAACCGACATCTTTATGTATTTGTTTAATAGAAAAAGAAATATTAGCCCCTACAAGTAAAATGCACTGCTTTATTCATTTGAACCATGGACTAATACATTTGAACTACTGCTGTGTCGCCGTCATCGCTTCTGTTCGAAATAATAATATTATTAAAATACGATTAAAATCAGTTAAAGATTCGGCTTTTCTCGGATATCATCGCCTAAATCCGATCCCTCTCTCTCTCTCTAGTTAGAGATATGGGATTCACGACAATTTCCGAGATTGGCCGAATCGTTAACTGATTTTAATAGTATTGTATCTGGTTTTGTATATTGTCTACTTGTATATCTCGTTCAAAATATTGTTGTATTGACTTCATTTTCTCCACAACATTCTTCTACTGTTCTTTCTACTGTCATCTTCTGTTACTCCTGCACAGGCATCTTCTAGCAATCCCATAATTTTCGCCTTACTAAATGGTGGATGTGTATTGTGTCGAGCTGCAAGGACCTTAATATTAGCGCAAATAAGCTCTATGGCATTATATTGGCGGCAATCTTATTACTACGTGCCCGTACTCCTGGGCTTCGTCAATTACATATCATGGTTTGCATGGCTTTGACTGAACTGAGTGGTTCTGCTTTTAGTAAACCAGCACTGGCACACACACCTTTTCTGTTCAGCCAAGAGACATTGTCTTCTTTATTGCTTGACTGAGTGGGTGGTTTGTCCGCTTGTACCGAAGGGTACGTTGCATAAGGATTATAGATGGATCCTCAAGGCTGAATAGCAGCTTCTCGAACATTCAAGTTCATTCCCTCATGGTAATCGCCTTTTTTTAAGCAAATGCGAGGAGGCGGTCAGGAATGAAGCCTTGAGCTGAGCCTGCGTGACAAATGGCGGGACGTTTGATGTGGAGGCCGCATCAAAAGTCCCGTCAGGGAAAGGTGCCCGCGCATCCTTGCGCTTCATTAATATTTTACGCTTGTCAGCTTTTTTGTATTTGAATCCTTCAGCCTTCAAGACTGTACGATTTAGCAATCGCACAATGTGCACAATGTGCACACTCTGCCAATTTACCTAACAAGTCAGTGTCACGATATAACAAGGTGGAGTGCGCTCGTGTGCATTAGCGCAATTAAATCAATTTACGTAAATCGGCCGTTTTACTAAACAATCATCATCAATATATCAACAAAAGCTGTAGTGTCTACCAAGAGATCCTACATCTTTATGGTCCTTCGAGCATAAGTTTGGCGACATTTGTGAGTTTTGGAACACGGAAGCCACACCGACGTCAGACTATCAAGAGCCAGCAGCAAGGCGAGACTTACCAAGGAGTCAACTACTACTACTACGGTGGATTCTTTGTATGAAGACAGTTCGAGTCCATTGAAATCAGCAAGAATACTATCAATAATCAAGATATCAAGTTAAAAGCAGGTATCTACCAATTATCAAGTCAGAATCCAGAATACTAGTGCAATCTGGAATTCATTAAATACGAAAGCAACAAGTTCGTAACCCAAGTATCAAACAAGTGATCAGCAAGACAAACATGCATCAAGAAAACAAAATCAAATCACGCTTGAACGAGGCATCGAAAAAATTTTGGTCAACTTCAAGAAAGAACCAAGGGATCGCCAGACCCAAGAAAGCATTAAAAGACGCCTGGAAGCTCTAGAATTATATTGGAAGGAGTATAGTGAAAATTACAACAAGCTTCTACCAGTTTTGCCACAGGACCATGACTACCTAGTAGGCAAGTACTTCGAAAAAACAAGGCGAACGTACCTAGAGACCAGGGAGTACATCGAAAAAGTTTGCTGCCAACAACGAGTGTATCAAGAAGTAACTAACGACAACATCGACAAGGATGAGCAGTTAAAAGACACTACCAGCACAAATCAAGATCAACAAACATCAACCATTGCGAGCAAGACAAGTGCGAGCAAGATTAGTGTTGGGAGTAACAGCAAGCTGGACGAGATGTTGAAAAAGCAACTCAGCAATTTCAAGGCCTTTGCAAGAACAGTCTCCAGCATAAACATAGAAATCATGAAAGAAAAATGGGAATTCGAGGACACCTTGAAAACACTGCACGAGCGATGGACAGCTATCGACTCCAATCATTGGTCAATCGATAGTGAGTTGAACGGTTCAGACAAGATATACGAGGACCGTTTCACAGAACATGAACAGAAATACTTTGACATGAAAAAAGCCATAAATAGCAAGTTATGGTCAGTCTCTCATCGGGAAAAATCAACCCCTAAACTCGACATCCCTGTTTTCAACGGCAATTACCAACAATGGGTGTCATTCAAGGATTTATTTTGTGAAGTTATCCACGTCAATCCGTCGATATCAAACGCCCAGAAATTACAGTTCCTTAAGAGCAAGCTTAAAGGAGAAGCAGAGCGTTTGATCCAACATCTTCAGATCAGCTCAGAGAATTATCTTACCGCGTGGGAAATTCTAAACCACCGGTACAATAACAAGAAATTGATTTTCTCTACCCATATGAGTACTTTGATGAATCTTCAAACCATGCAGCATCCATCATCGCACAACATCAAACGCATCCATGACGTCACCACAGAATGTCTAAATGCAATAAAAAACCTGGGAGTCAATATTGAAACATGGGACCCAATTCTGGTACATATTTTAGTGCAGAAACTCGACTCAGAAACTCACGCCGATTATCTGGACTCTCTGAAGCAACCAAGAGAACTACCCTGTCTCAGCGAGTTTTTGTATTTCATGGAGAACAAGTTTACCACCATGGAGTCAGCGAGCAAGAAACAAGAGTACAATCAATCAAAATCGGCGCCATCAGGTTCTACTAAACAAGAAAGAGTAGTAAAAAACTACAATTACTACTCCAGCAAGAAGGCTACATCAAGACCCAGGCAAAATTACAAGTATAATTGCCCAATTCGTACAAGCAATGAACATGGAATTTACTACTGCAAACAATTCCTAGAACAAACGCCGTCACAAAAACGGCAAACAATTGCGAAGTTAAAATTCTGTGCAAACTGCCTCTTCAGTCACGGCGACAAACCCTGCACATCAAACAAGAGATGCCGCGAATGCAACGAGTCCCATAACACATTACTGCATGCGGCTTTTTTAAAAGGAAACTGTAACATGACGCCGCCGCACGGAATGACGCCAAAGAACGGCCCCAGTAACTATACCGTAGACACGAGGTCGTGGAGTGAACAATCAAAACCAAGCAATTCCTCACACGTGGCTCAAAATAATGACGTACACGAAATACTTTTAGCTACAGCCCTTATCAAAGTACAAGGGGCGGATGGAGTCTACAGAACCATGCGAGCACTCGTCGACCAAGGCTCACAAGTGTCGCTTATAACAGAAAACGCAGCCCAACTGTTGCGTTTACCGCGTCGCAAATGCAGAGGAATGATAACAGGAGTTGGCACCAAGGACAACAAATGTACAGGATTGATAAATATCAAATGCAGCTCGACAGCAGAAGAGTTCGTGTTCGACACAGATGTTTTTATAATGAAAAGTTTAACAAGAAACCTTCCTAACTACACTTTCGCAAGACCGCCATGGGAGTACCTACAAAACATTCCATTGGCTGACCCTGATTTCAACAAGAGCCGTGCCGTTGATATACTTTTGGGCGCAGAAATTTATTCAAACATTATATTATCAGTAATATGCAAGCCCAGTAATATGACGCCGGCACCGGTCGCACAACAAACGCGACTCGGGTGGATTTTGTGCGGCAAGTTACAAACATATTGCAACAATACACTCTGCAATGTGATTATAAATAACACCGACGAACTGCACAAATTCTGGGAAATAGAGGATATCGCAGAAACACCTACCTACTCGACGGAAGAAATGGACTGTGTCAACTTTTACAAATCCACAACAGCAAGGTTGGACGATGGAAAATATCAAGTTAGACTACCCCTAAAATCAAATATTGAGCAATTGGGACATTCCAAGAACAAGGCTGTTGCACAGTTTCTTCAACTCGAGAGAAAATTTAACAAAGATCAAGAAATGGCGAAAGAATACAAGTCTTTCGTTCATGAATATCAAGATCTGGGCCACATGAAGTTCGCCGACAGTTACAAGTCACTGGGATTCTACATGCCACATCACTGCGTGCTACGCGAAGATTCAACAACTACGTCTCATCGCGTAGTCTTCAACGCATCCCAAAAGACATCAAACGGCGAGAGCCTAAATGATTGCATGTATAAAGGTCCAAACCTACAGAAAGACCTCTTAACACTCATTTTGTACTGGCGGCAATACAAGGTCGCCTTCACCGCCGACATAGAAAAAATGTTTCGGCAGATATGGGTGCATGAAGAAGATCAAGATTTACAAAAGATTGTCTGGAGAGATCACCCCCAGCAACTATTGCAAGAATACCAACTGACGACTGTCACTTACGGCACCAAGGCCGCGCCCTTTCTGGCTATGATGACACTACGCCAGTTAGCGGCCGACGAAAGAGATAATTACCCAGAAGCAGCACAAGTCGTCGAAAACAGCTTTTATATGGACGATTTACTCCACGGCAGTCACTCACTGGAATCAGCGCAAAAATTGAAACAAGATTTACTCGACTTGATGAAATCGGGAGGCTGTAATCTGAGAAAGTGGAGCTCTAATTATCAAGAATTACTACTGGGACAAGAGCAGCAAGATCAAGAACAATACAGTTTTAAGCAGATGGAGTCCACAAAAACGCTCGGGCTTTACTGGAACCCCAATCAGGATATGTTTACATTCCAAACAAGAATACATAATGATGAGAAAGAGACGAAATCTGATACAAAAAGAAGTCTTCTGTCAGATATTTCGAAACAGTTTGACCCACTGGGTTGGTTGACTCCACTCACGACTTCAATGAAGGTGCTGTTTCAAGACGTCTGGAAGTCAAACATAGCATGGGATGACAAGCTCCCCGAAAACATCGCCTTGGCATGGCATAAAATCAAGGGCGATATAAAAAACATTAACCAAGTAAAAGTAAAACGTTGGCTCGGCTCAGACGAAACATGCGCGATCGAGTTACACGGATTTTGCGACGCCTCGCTAAAAGCTTATGCCTGCGTCATTTACAGCAAAATTGTGAAACAGGGACAACAAGCAGAAATCAATCTAGTTGTCGGTAAATCAAGACTTGTGCCGTGCAACAAAGAAATTTCATTACCACGACTCGAAGTTAGTGGAGCACTCCTCCTCTCAAAGCTGATAAAAACTGTCAAACAAGCGCTTTCGTCATACCAAGACATAAAGGTTTATGGATGGACTGATTCGACCGCAGTTTTGGGGTGGCTGCAAGGCAATCCCGACCGCTGGAAGCCGTTCGTCACTAACAGAGTTCGAGAAATCACGACAATAATGCCACCGGACAGCTGGCATTACGTAAAGTCAGCAGAAAACCCTTCGGATTCCGCAAGCCGGGGGATAACAGCAAGCCAACTGATAGATCATCCTTTGTGGTGGCAAGGACCACACTGGTTGCCCACTTACAAAGCCAATGTCAAACAACCTGTATACACGACAAAGGAAGAAGAAATACGGACTAAGCAAGTCAACGTGGTAACTCAAAGCCCACTATCAAGCATAATCAAAGATCTGTTAGACAAGAACAGCTCTTTCAAAAAAGTCGTACGAGTATTAGCATGGTTACGCCGCTTCATCACGAAAAAACAATACAAGAAAAGCACATCATGGTTAACAGTATCAGAAATACGCAATGCAAAAGAATGCTTGGTAAAATATGCACAAGCTGAAGATTTCCTGAAAGAAATACAAGAGCTGAAAGAAGGAAAACAAGTTTCTTCAAAAAGCAAGATATGCACCCTTAACCCTTTCTTGGATGAAAATCAAATTCTCCGAGTCGGGGGGAGGCTATTGCATGCTCACATTAGCCCCGAAATGAAAAATCCTGCCATTTTAGCACAGAACCATCGCGTTACCGAGCTAATTATAAATCATGCGCATGAGCTCACGTTACACGGCGGCGCCAGAGTGACTTTAGCATTTACGCGACAAAAATACTGGATTTTGAGTGGCAACAGGACCACCAAAAAATACATACGCCAATGTGTGAAATGCAAAAAACAAAAACCAAACATGAATAAACAGATCATGGGACAGTTGCCCGAGCCAAGAGTGAATCCTTCTCGCCCCTTCAAGCACACCGGCGTAGACTTCACCGGGCATGTCCTTTTGAAGGCCAACAAGGGTCGGGGAATCAAGACCTCAAAGGGATATGTAGCTGTGTTCGTGTGCATGACCACGAAAGCCACCCACTTAGAGCTGGTATCAGACCTGTCCACATCCTCATTCATCGCAGCGCTCCGCAGAATGGCCGCACGGAGAGGAAAGCCAGATCATGTTTACTGTGACAATGCCACCAACTTCATCGGAGCAAGCCGAACATTACATGAAGAATATCAAGAGATCCAACAAGTATTCAACGAAGATCTACAAAAAGAATTAACCGACATGGAAATCAAGTTCCACTTCAACGCACCTTCTTGGCCATCAGCAGGAGGCCTGTGGGAAGCTGCTGTAAAAAGCTTCAAGTTTCACCTTAAAAGGGTCCTCGGAGAACAGAAGCTTACATATGAAGAGTTCTCGACCCTGCTCTCCCAGCTAGAAGAGTTTCTAAACTCCAGGCCATTGTGGGCTTTATCAGAAGATCCTGAAGATCTCAATTATCTAACACCTTCTCATTTTCTCACAAACGGCCCCACATTGACACTGGTCGAAACAGAAAGAGATTTGAGAACACGCTGGCAACTCACACAAAAAATCCTACAAGATATCTGGAAACGCTGGCGCGCGGAATACTTGTCCCAGCTGACAGCAAGGTCAAAATGGAGGCAACCCCACAAAAACATCAGCATCAACGACGTAGTCCTCGTCCACAACGACAACTTGCCGCCAGGCAAGTGGATCATGGGCAGAGTAATTGATCTTCATCCCGGACAAGATGAATATGTTCGCGTTGTAACACTGAAAACGAAGAGCGGTTTTATGCGGCGACCCGTAATCAAGCTATCAATACTTACCGGCCATGAAGATGAACCTACAAACACCGTGAACAAAACAGTATGCGATGAGCAAGAAAATCCCGCAAGCAAGCCGCGGCAAACAATAAAAAACCAGGTTTCCTGTCTAACAACATTATTTACTGCACTAATGTTGTTCATAAGCATCATATCAAGTTCCGAATGCAGTCTCAATGTCACCAAGTTCAGAGAAAATCAAGGATTGTATTTTGACAAAGTAGCGGACATGTCACTTATCAAAGACGAATGGAAACTTGTTGTCTACTACCAAATGCAACCATATTGGCAAGGAAATAAAGCCCTGAGCAAGTACATCAACACATTAGAAAAGGCGTGTCTCACAATGCGAGAACAAGACCATTGTAACGCTATACTATTGCAATTACGTCACGGGTACAACGAACTCCAATACTACAATCAAATATTGCAGCATCAGCACGGTAGCGAGCAGTCTACACGCCAGACAACAAGGCGCCGGCGACGCGGTCTTATCAACGGGGTGGGATATCTCGCGAACAGTCTATTTGGGGTATTAGACGAGAGATTCGCGGAGCAGTACGAAAGTGACATCAACAAACTTCAATCTAATGAGAATCACCTCATACACCTGTGGAAGAACCAAACATCAATAATAGAATCCGAAAACAATATTCTGAAACGGACAGAATTTATCATGAACCAACAGTATAAAACAATGCAACAACACCTTGAAAAACACCGCGGAAACGAATAACAACCTAAATGACTTCGCAATTGGATCCATCCTAGCAAGCAACGTACTCAACAACTTAAAAAACCTACAAAATACGTTGTTGGAAACAGTCACCGACACGTATCAGGGACGTTTCAACTTACATCTGCTGACACCGGAACAACTTATCAACCAATTGAGTACTATATCAAGCAAGTTGCCCAGAGAAGTATCCCTACCAGTGGAAAATATTCATTCGGATTTAAGAAGACTGTACAATCTTATTAAAGTCAAGACAAGGATAACTCAAGAAATCCTCCTGTTTGAGATCAGGATACCTCTCATCGACAGAGAAGTTTACGAAATTCTGAAAAATAATTCCGATACCTAAACAACAAGTAAACAAGATCATCAGTATCGTTCCAGTGTCAGATTACGTCGCTATGAGCTTGAGAAAAGATACCTTCATACCAATGAGCGAGTTAGACGTCCGAAGTTGCGTCTCGCACTTGGAAACATACTATTGTTATAGTAAAAAACCAGAGTTTCAGATGAAAAATGACAAAAATTTGTGCGAGTTGGAGAAACAAGAATGCAAAACAATAATCAGTCAATGTAAAAATAAATGGCAAGACAGCTACGCTATCAACACGTATGTTTACTTTTGTTGCGAGAAATGCCAAGTTCGCGCAATGTGCGCGGATAAGGCTACCACTCACAAGCTGACAAGTACTGGGTTAATAAATATAGGTCATGGTTGTCTAATCAAGACTGACACCTTTACCATTTATCCTCACAAACCTCATACAAGCGAGGTCCGACTGTCACCGAGTCTGTATACACCCACTATATCTCCAATCAACCACATCATCAATCTGACCATCCCAAGAATAGAAATATCAAATAAGACGGAGTTAGATATTTTACAAGAAACCGCAGCTATACAAGATAAGATTGGATATTTGAAAGAACAAGAATCATTACCAGAAAATGTAACCTATCATGACGTCCACCATTATGTCATGATCTATGCAGTAGTGTGTGTGATAATGATCGCAGGAGTAATCATGATGATCCGACATATAAGACAAAAAAGCAAACCAAACAACCGAAACCCGGAAAGCAGCGAGTCACAGATAGATAGAAACGCAACGACTGCGCCCAAGTCCAGACAGGCAATAGCGCCCCCACTTGGATATCAGAGCAAGAACGCAAGGGAAGTCAGTACATCAAATAAATCCACCAGTCCCGTATTACGAAAGTTCAGTGACATTATGTTCAGTGAAGACTGTGTGTGATTTTTAGTTTATTTAAGTTCTTATTTTTAGTTTTAACATGCTATGTAACAATTCATGTATCATTTATTTTGTTTATTTTCTCCCTCGGGAATATGTACGATTTAGCAATCGCACAATGTGCACAATGTGCACACTCTGCCAATTTACCTAACAAGTCAGTGTCACGATATAACAAGGTGGAGTGCGCTCGTGTGCATTAGCGCAATTAAATCAATTTACGTAAATCGGCCGTTTTACTAAACAATCATCATCAATATATCAACAAAAGCTGTAGTGTCTACCAAGAGATCCTACAAAGACCTTCTTCAGAGATGTATTACTTCCTTCTTACTATTATTCTTATTGCTTCCGCATCAAAACTATCAATGAAAACGATTACTTTTGTCTCTTTCTAGAATTTGGCGTTTTCAAGGCATTGTCTTCGAGGCCAGATTTCCCGATTTTTTCTGTATTTATTCGGGAAACTGTGTTTAACAGAGGCCCGCCAATATCTTTTTCATTGTGAAAGTAATGATATAAGTTTACTGCCTGCTCTCGAGCTTGAGCGTTGAGAATTTTTGTTTGTTTTGACATCGACATGATAATGTACAAGAACAACAGAACAATTCGTTAAGCAATCCGAAAACAAAATTTTAGCCAGCCACGTCAGAGTCGATACCTAATATTAATAAGTCCGTTAATAAATGCCGGGTCAGAAGAGAATAACAAATAGAATATCTGAAAAATTACACATTATGACCATAATGTGTAATTTTTCTACATATTATGGCATTCAAATTTCGAACGCCGACGCCCGCCTGCGTGCCGCCCCAGTTTGTCTGTGAAGTTGGTACTACAGAACAAGCTAAACAACTGCAGAGCCACAATGCCGGTCAAACATGCGGTTCCTGAACACATCAAAGAGAGCTTATGATATGTGTGTAGATAAACTAGTGTATGTAACTGTACATAATTAGGCATTAAAACTCTCGAGTGATATTATTGTGAAACTCGCCTAGTATTAATGCCCTCCATTATGTAGCAGTCACATAAACTACTATTAAGTATATGTTATGTGTGTAAATGTTGAAAAAGTTTTATTTCAACATCGGGTGTCTGCGAGGGACATGTCGCTTGCTGACACGTTTATCTCTGTCCATCCTGCTGACGTACTGCACGTCACCTACTCTGTTGCTGGATAGCATGGGGTTGAATTGACCATATCTTGTGTACGAGGGGCCCGGTGAAGTCATTCCTTCTATGCACATGCTGTTTAATTTGACAATCATGTTTTGTTGTAGGTCGTGAACTCGCAAGTGCCACGGGTCTTCATCAAGCATTTCCCATAGGATACGGCTGGGTAATGATCTTGGGAATCTTCCTGCCGACTTCAGCGCCATTCTGTATTGCCATTCTACAGACAGGATATTTGTCTTGCTAATTCTAGGCAGTAGTTGTACTATTCCGTAGTCCAAGATAGGCACGAGGCAAGCATGAATTACTGCGAGTTTGGTTTCGATGTTGACCTTAGAATACCATCCAATTATTGAGGACAGCATCCCTCTAATGCTTTTTGCTTTCGCAATCATTTTTTTTACATGATCACTCATTGTTAGTCCTTTATCTAGTATAATTCCAAAACGTTTTTCTTGTATTCTAACACGGTGTCTGTAATCTTTACAGTTGGTTTGTAACCAGGGCTGGTAGCACTTTGTGCCCTCTTCTTTGTGAACATTATGCACTCAGTCTTGTCTACATTGCACTGTAATCCCCAGTGGCTGTAATAGTCGATTAGTTCTTCTGCCGCCCACGTCACTCTGACCGACGCACTATCAGGTCTCTCCGCTGAATTTAGAATACATATTTCATCTACATATTGTGATAGCATCTGTCCGGCGATTCTGCTCTTTGGGAGGTCGCTTACTTACAAGTTAAAAATGACTGGACCCAGTATTGAACCTTGTGGAACTCCGTGCGGCCCTGTCTTTTCTTCCCCTGTGGTAGTTCTAAACTTTCCTCTAGTGTTTCTGTTATTAAGATAGTTCTCAATCAATTTTATGATGTTATTTGACACGTCACCTTCTTGTAGCTTTTTTGTTAGGCCCTTGTGATTGATTGAGTCAAATGCTTTACTGAGGTCTGTAGAGATCATGGCGACGTTATGCCCTTCGGAGAGTGCATCGGAGATGTATTTGCAGGTCCTCAGAATCTGGGTGCCGGTTCCTCTGCTACTCATGAATCCGTGCTGGAACTCTGGAATCAGTCTATTGCAAGACGTCATCATCCTTCGGTGCATTATTCTTTCGCAAATCTTACCCATGATGTAAAGTAGTATAATAGGTCTGTAAGATTTTGGGTCTTTGTAGTTTTTGCCTGATTTATGAAGAAATATGCAGTTTCCATCTTTCTGAATAGTAGCCACTGAGGAGAACATAGTTGATTGCTTTTCCTATTACCTTCCATAAAGCAGGTCCAGCTAGTTTAATCGTGTCTGCTTTGATCTAATCGGGCCCTGGTGCTTTTTTATTTTTGTACGTGTAAATTCCTTTTTTTATTTCTTCAAAAGGCGCTTCCTGCAGTGGCTGAAATGGGGTCGTTGTTTCACTTTCTTCGTCATTCTGGGAAATCGAGGCGTCTTTTACTATAGCAGTTTAAACTAACGTGTCCATGGTTTCTTTTTCTGTCGTGCATCCAGGCAGCAAGGGAAGTTTTTTACTGGCTTTTTTAATGATCTCTGTATATTCCACATTTTGGTACTGTTATCTGTTGTGTTTTCGATGATTTTTATCCAGGTCTGTTCTTTATAATCCCTCAACAATGTTTGTACTCGCTGTTTAGCTTCATTGTATAACCGTTTTGAGATTTGGTGTCCCTGTGCTCGTTTTGCATTTAGTTTTAGTTGATTTCGTATCATAATTTGTTCAAAAATCTCTTTTGGAAGTGTTTCTTTAGGGTCTATAACTCTTTTAGGTGCTGTAATGTCGAGGGCATCTGTGATTATTTGTTCCAGCTTTTGTATATAGTTGTCTAGTTCTTCATTGTTCGTATCTTTTCCATCGGATCCAGTCCGTCTGCCGGGTGGGTTCTTCAGTTAACAGTTTTTTCATATCTCGTGACAGTTGCTTTTCAAGTTCAGTTTTTATCTTTAATGTGAAAATCCATGGCATGTGGTCTGATGATATGGAGTCAACTTGTCTACAGTCATCACCTGTTTCAAACTGCAGGAAACCTGTCACGAGGGCTACGTCCAAGATGTGGTCATTACCAGAGCTCGGTCTTGATGGCTTATTTGTGTGAATGAGTCTACATTCACCGTCATCAATGCTTTTTTGCACAGCTCTCCCATTACTTTCATAGTTACTTTCATAGTCTAATGACCTATGGTATTTTATTGTGGGGTCACGCTGCGAATGCTAATAGTATATTTATTCTGCAGAAACGGGCTGTTCGTGCAATTTATAGATTAGGGCCTAGAGTGTCACTGAGGGAAAAGTTTAAAGAAATCAATATTCTGACATTTGTGTCTCAATATATCTATGACAATCTTGTGTATGTAAAAAGAAATATAACTAATTTTCAGAAGTACAGTGATATACACAATTTTAATACTAGAAATAAAGACAAGTTGGTTGCTTATGTAAGCCGATTACATAAAATTAGTAATTCTTTTAAAGGCAATTGTATACGCTATTACAATAAGGTCCCTACTGATATTAAAAACTTACCTTTAGACAAGTTTAAAATAATAATAAAACAGAAATTGTATAAAAAAGGTTACTATAGGATATCTGATTACTTAGAGGACAGATGTCCATGGGAATAGATTGTTTGAGTAACAGGCTGTTTCGATATATAATTAGCATTCATTTTGTAATTTGACAATATTTTATTTAAAAAATGAAACGCAAAAGATGCGACGACTGTGGAGTTTCTTCGGTGAGCTCTTCTCCACAGATTCCGCCATTGTGTTAGTGAACTCACCCAAAAAAATGTAATGACGGATCTAAGTGATGTAACAACATCCTATGGAAATAAATGATTTTTGATTTTGATTTTTGATTTTGAACAACATCCTATGGAAATAAATGATTTTTGATTTGATTTGATTTGATTCTCCATGAGATGATTGACGGTCGCATACCCAGTTTACTAGTAAGATAAAGGATTGAATGATTATATAATACAATTGTACATACCTATTGATGGTTATATTTTTGTATTATTCAAATTACCCACAAGCCTCTTTACTGTAGTACTAGTCGCTGATATAAATACATAGATATTTTAAATACATACATAATAATTACACAGGACTCCACCTGAGTAGTACTATATCGATTGCATAAGCCAAAAAAACACAGCTAACAAAAACAACTTGGAGTTTTCATACAAAGTGTCACCATCTGGGCAATTGGTATGAAAAGTCCAAATTATTTTTCTGTAACAGAGTGGTGAAATAAGTTTCAAATGGGTGACTCAGCTGGCGATGGAACAACTTTCCCAAATATGAATCATATTTCGACCTATGTTTCTTTGGGAAAGTTGTTCCTTATCACCAGCTGAGTCACCCCTTTAAACTAATTTCACCACTGTTAAACCCTGTAGTTTTACTTATTTTATACAACACATTTTTTTAAAATAACTGTTTCACATATTTGTATTTTGATCTAGTATCTGTTCTTTTTTAAATCGGCATTAGTACAGAAACTACGTACTACATCGAAATACAACATGTGAATCAGCTATTTTAGACCTGTCCCAAAAATTTATGTCCATTTCGTCACGATTTTACTATGAGTAATGTATGAACTGTGACAAAATGGACAGCAAACTTTCCATACAGATTTCGGGATAGGTCTGAAATAGCTGTTTCACATATTTTTAATAGTATTATAGTCAATATATGATAAACGCCGATATCGATGGACATCACTATAATATCGATAAATATTTCGACAATTGTAACTTCCTTATAGTTGTATACGTATTAGTTTAACCCTCCCCCGCCTTCAATCTCTCCTATAGTGCGATAGGGACAACTGCAGCTCAGAACGATCAGACCTACAAAAACTTTACCAAATCGACGTTTCGTAGTCCCCCGTCGACTCCTCCAAAACTTGGATAAAATTATTTTTGGTATTAAAATTTAAAGCAAGAGTAGATCTATGCCCTTATTTATTTTATCTTAAAACTTTTTCAAATTTATCTGGCAGTCGCCTAAACACGGCGGTAAAAATGGTGATTTTTTAAGGCATTATCCAGGAAGGAAACAGGGGACTATAGAAAGTGCCGCCCGGCTTTCTTAATTTTATTTTTTTATTTTGTTAGATTGAGGGAAGCTTACGGCTACACAACTTAATATAATACACAATGTCTTAAACTAAAAGCCAATAACAAGCGACCACATATAGTTAGCTAATTGACAAAGAGATCCAAAAAAAAAATGAAGAAAAATGCAATTTATATATTTACTACCTTTAAATGATTTTTGATGAATGATGAATGAAATTATTTTAGTTTAAATATATTTTAAATGTACACTACACATAGTAGACAATAGAAACAACATTACCTCTCACGCACCTCATCACCCTCATCATCATCCGCATCATTGAAATTAAGAGATTTTAAGAACATCCTAATTATAAGTCTCCGTAGTGATTGTTCACTGCTGCAGTAAATATCTATGTCACCACGATCATCATCGCCGTCAGCATTCGCGCTAGGAAGTCTGTTCAACGTTGAGCATGCTCTGACCAGGTAGGAGTTTTCTCTGTAATTGCTATGAACTAGGGGTACCCGGAATAGTGGACGTCTACGATTGTTGCGGAATGGAACTTTAAGATTTAGTTTACTTAATAATTCGGGGCAGTTAATAATACCTCTTGCTATTTTCATTTGAAAAGTCACATCTGCAATGTCCCTGTGCCGATTCAGAGGAAGAAGGTGAAGTCGTGCACATCGGTATTCATAGTCTAGTTTCGGTAACTTGAATTTGAAACCGAGGTAACGAGTAAACCTCCTCTGAACCCGCTCAAGTCTGGCCTTATAAATGTCAAGGATATCTGAGATGCATATTCCAGGTGACTACGAACATAAGCACAGTAGAGAATTTTTATCGTTTTCATGTGCTTAAACGATTTAGACGATCTCATGACAAAACCAAGTGCCTTCGAAGCTTTGCCGACAATGCTATTGATATGCTGATCAAATACTAATCTGCAGTCGTGGACAACCCCAAGATCCCTACTCTCAGACATCCTAGTTAGAGGCAGGTTTTTTATTTGATAGTCTGATACGAAGGATTTGAGTTTACGCGTAAAAGTAATAAAAAAGCACTTGGAGGCGTTTAGGTCTAATTTGTTGGTTCCACAGTATGTATCAAGCCTAAGTAAATCTTGCTGCAGTAACGAGCAATCGGAAGCCTCGTTAACCACTCTAAAAAATTTCATATCGTCAGCGAACAACAATACATGCGAATTAGTAAAACATGAGTCGATATCTTGAACAAATATAATAAATAATAGTGGGCCTAGTAGGGATCCCTGGGGGACACCAGATGGTATATTCATCCAAGAAGATTTGAAGCCATTTAGAACAACAGCCAGTACGAACTCATCCATTGCAGCAAACTGCCTCTTATACCGACACCTCGAAGCTTCCTGAGTAGAACATCATGGTCTATACTATCAAAGGCTTTACTGTAGTCGGTATATATGACGTCAACCTGATTATCATCATCCATTTGTTTTGTGACATAATCGTTATTTTTAACGCTAGGTTTGATACTGTAGATCTTCCCTTAAGAAACCCATGCTGAAAGGGGCTAAAACTAACTTTCAGAGCACCGTAGAGTTGTCTATAGACAATACGTTCGAGAACCTTAGCAAGTAGGCATAATTTGGAGATCGGCCTTTTTTGTGAATAGGTGAAATGAATGCTGATTTCCATTCTGGCATTACACCCTCGTCTAGAGAACGTTTAAACAATATGGACACTGGTACTGAAAGAAACGAAACCAATAGTTTGGCCGGCAACGTGTCTGGACCAGCCGACTTTGTAAGATCAAGACCTTCCAGTAGCCGCTGAACAGCCGATGCCTCGACCGCGATACTTGCGATATCACACAAGTAAAAGGGGTCGTCAGGTTGTGAACCAGCGCCAGTTGCAGGAGCAGGTGAAGCCGAGGTCAGGACGGTGGAGTGGAAATAAGCAGAGAAATAATTACTTATTGTAAATGCCTATTGATATTGACTGCCTTGACCACCCGCCAGTAAACAAGTTGATTTACACACCAAGGTGCTTCGGTCACTCGGGAGTTCTCGGTTTGATTTCGAATATTATTAAGTTCAGGTATTTCATGCATGCCATACATAGCCCACAACAATGCCCTACACCCGAAATATGTACGCTGCGTGGTACAAATGAACGCTATCGTTTAAACCTATACCTCAAAGGGGTCATAACTGGGTTAGCCCTCGCTATCCACAATAAGTTCTTGTTTAATAGTTAATTACGAACAAAGAAAAAGGGGTTTGTTTAATAATTACCTGCGAGAGAAGTCAAAAGACTCGATTACTACGCTTGCGATTACGATAATATGTCAAATAAATTCCTCTTTAGTAACTAAATATGAAACAGCAAAAATAATTCCTCTTTCGCAGCCAATTATGAAACAGAAATTACGAAAACGGAATAAAGGTTCCCCTTTGATAATAAAATAATTACAAAACAGAGAAAAATAATCCCTCTTTCGTAGCCAATTATGAAACAGAAATAACGAAAACGCACTAAAGGTTCGTCTTTGATAATTAATTACAAATCAGAGAAAAAAATATTCCTTTTTCGTAGTCAATTATGAAACAGAAATTACGAAAACGGACTAAAGGTTACACTTTGATATTTAATTACGAAACAGAGAAAAATAATTCCTCTTTCGTAGACAATTATGAAAAGTAAATTGTTGTAATATACAGGGTGTAGTAGAAATCCCCTTCAAGTATTAAAAAAACGGGGAAAAGGTTAATCTTTGATAATTAATGACGAAACAGATAAAAATAATTACTTCTTTCGTAGTTAATAATGAAAACGAAATTACGAAAACCGACTAAATGTAAATAGTTGTATTATACAGTAACAACCCCTTGAAATATTTATACACATATTTTAAGGGTTTGTTAGTGACATTATTCTAAACAACTTTCACTATGAAACCGATTTGATAAGGGCAACATATTTTTTTACTTCTTCAGGCTGTTGCTCAGGGCGGTCGGCTGATTTGAATGGGGAAGAGAAAAATAATGTTGCTATGATCAAATCGGTTTCATAGTGAAAGTTGCTTCGAATGACGTCCATAACAATCCCCTAAAATATGACTACTGGTTTATGTTTCATCCTGTATATACATGAGAAATAAAATATTGTAAAATTCATCTCGTCCAGTTACCCCTTTGCATCTGCACCCTGCTTATTTCGAGCGTTAAAGATAGACCTTAGGCACCAATAGTCTTGTTGCGATTAGGAAACTATTTAAAAAGGTTTGAAATTCATGATATCTCAATTAACTGATAAGGTTTATCTGCAACGCTCGAAATAAGCAGGGTACAGATGCAAAGGGGTAACTGGACGAGATGATTTTTACAATATTTTATTTCTCATGTATATACAGGGATACATGAGATTACAATTCTACAAGCATTCAGTATGGTGGCTTTTTGAAGAAGTATGTGTATGTGCCTGGGTATATTAAGTGTTTTGAGACTCGTGTGTAAAGTGTAAGGGATGAACTCTGTGGATAAAATGATTATTAGGATAGTTTTGACAGTTTGAACTTGCCACTGCGTTTTTATTTCAATGGCAACGTCTGTGTATTTTGTGTTCTTTTCTGTAAAAGTGGTGGTTAGATTGGCTATATCTATGGGAAATACTGTTTTGTTCTGTTTGTCGTGGAGAGTTATTTCAGGCCTGTTGAAATGTATTGTTTTGTCTGTAATGATAGTTCTGTCCCGAAAGAGTTTAAGTCTGCTGATTCTAAAATTGTCTGAGGTGTATATTTACAGTAGGATTATTATTATTATTTAACACGAGCTGTCTTTTATTGCGACTTTGCTTGTTTATGCGATATTCTGTGGCCTTATCATGTAAATCTGACATCTAGGAATTTCAATCGCGTTTGATAAATGCGCCATGTAAAAAAACAAAGGTACCAAACTGAGAAAATCATTTCAAGATAATTGTGTTCCTAACTAAATTCCGTTATTCCCATCAAAAAATATAACAGAATTACTGAAATATACGTAAACAAACATAATGTACATCATTTGTCCTCTGCAGCGAAGATTGTTCAAATTCCCTTCGCCGTTAAGTTGGCTGTTCTGTAAAACTGTTAAGTATCAACAGTTTTCCTGTCAGTCGATAAAGCAGATGTCAGTCGGAAGGTAAACAAATATTGATATTATAGTTTTTAGGGTTTCGTACCCGAAGGGTTGGCACCTTTGGCACCCCATATTTGGCAACTGGACCCTATTTATTACTAAGCCTCCGATGTCCGTCCGTCCGCCCGTCTGTCCATCTGTCACCGGGCTCTATACCGGATCAACCGAAACAGGTAGAGAGCCCAATTTACACAGAGGGTGTATTTCTATTCCCTCTATAGCAACAAATAATAAATTATATAATTCTAATTATTTTCTTAAACTAGGGTAGAATTTCATAAAATAAAAAGTAGTAAGTACGTATTTTATTAGCATGGCCCATTGACTAAATACTACACAATTATTTAATACGATCTGTCTTTTATTAGGACTTTACTTCTTTATGCGATATTCTGATTGTTAAATTTTTCAAGAGCGATTTATATTTCTAGACGTGATTATTACATGTTAAGGCTATATATATTATTAACAATCAGGCTTAAGACTACATGTTTAGCTAAAACTAACTGGTTTGAGTGCAATCAAAGACCTTCCCAGATGTCCAGGAGGACGTAACTTTCTATTCTTTGTTCAGGCATTAAAAGTAAGCTTGCAAGCGATGGAAGAAAGCAGCGCTGGCTTGGTCGTGAATCTGATGGCCAATGATGTTAATCGCTTCGACACAGGGCCCCTTTTTGCTCATTACCTTTGGATTGCACCTGTAGAAATGATGGTAAGCAAGCATAAGTAACTTCGGAAAATTATTTACAATATAATATAATGTTTCAACCCCTGGTATAAAATAAAATTATATCTAATGTAAGGTTTATTTTTCAGTTGGTGACAGTATATTTGTATCGATCGATGGGAATGTCAGCAGTATATGGATCTTTAGTCATGTTTGCATTTATCCCATTTCAAGGTAAGGGTGTCATAGATTGATAGCAATGACTGTGGCCGGTAAATGGGAGACTGGCCGGTAAATGGTAGACTGGACTGGCAGGGTATGAAGCAATGGACATATGTATTTATGAATGGTTAAGTTATGTTATGAGTTTTCGTTGCAGTGTTTTTGGGTGCCCGAACTGCAATTTACAGAATGGGCACCGCCATTAAATCAGACGAAAGGGTTAGACTGATGAAGGAAATAATCATGGGCATTGAAGTTATCAAAATGTACTCATGGGAGCAACCGTTTCGGAAGATCATCGATAAAGTGCGAAGGTCAGAGCACCTGAACAATTTCGACGGTATTAACCAACACAGGGCCTTAATTTATAGGTATCTATCTATCTCCCTCAGGCAGGAAATACGGTTTATCAGGAGGACATCATACATTCGCGGCATAATCATGTCATTTATAATGTTCACGTCTCGGTTCGGAATATTCATCACAGCACTTTTGTATGTGTTGTTTACGCATCGCATAACCATCGAAATGGTGTACTTTCTCACCTGCTATTATAACATCGTCAAGCAAACTATGACGCTGTACTTTCCACAAGCCGTTGGACAGGTAAAAAAACATAAATCGAATGTTTAAAACATTTTTTTGGAATAACTTCTAAGTTAATGTTTAACAGATTGCAGAAATGAATGTGGCGATACAGAGGATACGCGACTATTTATTGAGCGAGGAGTGTAAGCTTCCAGAAAGAAGAGAAACAGAGCTGATCTGGGTCGAAACAACAAAAAGAAAGAGGGTTACGATCAACAGTAAGTTACTGAAATGTAGAATTTGATTCTGGAAATCTAAACTTATACCAATTTGTGTTTGCAGCAAAGCCGGAAATTTTAAAACCACCAAAACAAAGTGTCAAGGAACCGAACACATCGACTAAATCTGATACACCCAAAGATCCAAGTAAGATTAGCAAGCTTGTGTCTAATATTTTTTTAAATATTTCTCTGGTAAAATTTACCCAAAAGATAGTATAAGGATGATATGATATACCTTGTATATAAACGCAGATTTAAATGAATTGGATGAAAAAGCTGTAGAATTTCAAGATGCTTCCACACGATGGATTAAATATGAGAATGACGACGTTGAACATATTGATCTGGTGGTAAATATAAAACCCAATAACAACAGCATAAATTAATACAGTTATACCTTATAATATATATACCTTATAATATATAATACAGTTATACCTTCATTAGTCAAGTGACTGGTTCGTGTAGTTGGCTCGATCACTGCGTTGTTACGCAGCAAGGCAGTGGGTCACGAATGTGAGGATCAGATATGATGCTATGGTATCTGATCATTTGCCGCTAGTTATAGAATGTAACTTGAATTCTTTAACACCTGTTGTGCCTAATAAGGCCGAAGCAGGCAGCAATGCTGTTTGGGGACAGCGTGATGACGAGCAGATTGCGAAGTATGCGTATGAATGCAATAGATTGTTAAAACTAGTTGACTTTCCCAGTGCTTTTATGAATTGTGCTGATTATTCGTGTGACAATCCGGGTCACAGGATTGTTCTAGACAGGCTATACTCTGACATTGTCACTGCCCTTCAGACTGCTGCTGTAAGGTCCGCGGTGGAAGTTCGAGGAGGAAAGCGTGGTAGGGGTGGTGGCTCACGCATAGTGGGGTGGAACAAGCACGTCGCCGGCGCTCATGGGGTGGCCAGGTGTAAGTTCAAGGAGTGGATTCTGTGCGGGAGGCCTAAGTCTGGTCTAGTGTATACTGATATGTGTGACAGTAGAAGGGCATTGAAGGGCGAGACTGAAGTGGTGTCAAGATCACCAGGATCAGATACGAATGGATGCCCTCGCTGAAAAGCACCGTAATGGCGACTTTCGTGGGTTTTGGCAACAGACTAACAAGATAAATGTACGACCTGGTCTTCCTGTGAGCGTTGGTGGCGTGAGTGACCACAAAGGCATCGCAGAGGAAAGTCCCCTGGTCATGACGGCCTTAGCGTTGAGCACCTTCTTCATGCGGGACCGCATATCTCGCGTGTATTAGCGATGTTTTACTCTCTGTGTGTGAGTCACAATTACCTACCAGATGACTTTATGAAGACGTTGGTAGTGCCTATAGTGAAAAAAAAAACGGGTGACCTAGCCGATACTGGTAACTATAGGCCTATCTCTCTTGCTACCATTGCGGCGAAGATTTTTGATGGTTTGCTTAATGCACAGCTTAATAAGTACGTGAGTCTGCACGATAACCAATTTGGTTTTCGTCCGAAGCTTTCCACGGAGACCGCAATTCTGTGCCTCAAGCACACCATCAACTACTACACAAAGAGAAATACGCCTGTGTACGCCTGCTTCCTTGATCTCTCCAAAGCCTTTGATTTAGTCCAATATGATATCCTGTGGGAAAAGCTGGAAGATGTAAAGCTCCCGAAGGAACTCACCCGCATTTTCAGTTTTGGTACGGGAATCAGCGAAATTATGTAAGATGGGCAGGGGTGATGTCAGAGCAATATCGGTTGGAGTGTGGTGTCAGACAGGGTGGCCTCACCTCTCCCACGCTTTTTAACCTCTACATGAATAACCTGATTGTTGCGCTCAGCAGCATCCATGTCGGCTGTCACATAGATGGCGTGTGTGTCAATAATCTCAGTTACGCCGATGACATGGTTCTGATGAGCGCATCGATATGTGGTTTGAGGAAATTGCTGCACGTATGTGAGGAATACGCCTGTGATCACGGATTGCGATATAATGTGGCAAAAAGTCAGTATATGATCTTTCAGGCTGGCTCAATGTGCCCCCAGTTTGTCCCGCCACTAAAGTTAGCTGGAATTTCCCTAGAAAGAGTGTACAATTTTAAGTACTTGGGGCATATTCTTTTGCCAGATCTTAGGGATCATGTGGACATCGTGAGGGAGCAGAGGTCACTTTCTATAAGAGCTAACAAGCTGGCTCGCAGGTTTGCTAGGTGTTCAGCTGGGGTTAAAGTTACGCTCTTTCGAGCATACTGTACCTCGCTGTATACCTGCAGCCTGTGGGCTCACTACACACAGAAAAGCTACAGCGACCTTCGCGTCCTCTATAATAACGCGTTCCGGATTGTGATGGGGCTCCCTCGGTTCTGCAGCGCCTCGGGAATGTTCGCGGAGGCGCGCACCGCCTGCTTCCATACAACCATGCGCAAACGGAGCGCCTCTCTGGTGCGCAGGGTCCGGGCGAGCTCCAATGCAATCCTGGAGATGATTGCCAATAGACTGGACTGTCCCTACATGCGGCATTGCTGTAACAGGCATGTTCCAGCAGTGCCGTTTGTGAGGAAGTTTTAAGTTGTAGTATCGTCCGTGTGTTTTGTCTTTTTTGTAACTTCATAACTCTTTTAATTTTATTTTCAATGTTTTGTCTTTGATCAATTTTTGGACATGTACCTATATATTTTTTTTAAGATGATAATAATAATTAATTCTATTTTATGTTGATTTGAATTGAATGTAATGTGATTTTCCGATATGGGTCTCAGTAACCCGAAATAAATGAATTTTAATTTAATTTAATTTTTAATAAATACAAAGCATATTAGATTCATAGAAGATATACATTTCAGATCAAGAGAAAATCCTTGACTACCATAATTGGTGGAGTAGGTTCAGGAAAGTCCACTATTCTGCATATGATATTGGGAGAACTTCCTTGTCTGAATGGTTCCCTCAAAACAAACGGAACTTTGAGTTATGCTAGCCAAGAACCATGGTTGTTTGTTGGTAAGTAGATCTAAATTCATTTAAAAGCATCCCCTATAGTTTAGTTGACTAGGTTTTGTTATTTACATATTTTTATTATCATCAGGGTCAGTCCGTCAGAACATTTTGTTTGGTCAACCCTTCGTGAAATCACGTTACATGGAAGTATGTAGAGTATGTGCGTTGGAGAGGGACATGTCCTTATTTCCACATGGAGATAAGACCGTGGTTGGTGAAAGAGGGGTTTCTCTTAGTGGAGGTCAACGTGCCAGGATCAATCTGGCTAGAGCGGTTTACAAAGATGTAAGTTTTCTTAATAGGCTTAGAATAGATTTTTCATAGGTTTTGCACGCTGTTACCATGGCATATGTTCGAAATTCGCGATGCATTTTTAGAAGCTCCGAGATAAATGCAGTAAGGAAAGTGAGAAAATCTCTTGTTTACTTCCTTTTTAGGCGGACATTTACTTATTGGATGACCCGCTCTCTGCAGTGGATACGCATGTTGCAAAGCATATATTCGAGAAGTGTCTAAAAAAGTAAGTACCTAGATATTAAAACAATGAGAGTAGAATTAAACATTTATAAGGATAAAGCCATTAACAAGATATTTGGATGTAGGTACTTGTCGGATAAAACTGTTGTTCTGGTTACGCACCAACTTCAATTCATAAAATACGTTGACCAAGTCGTCATTTTGGAGAAAGGTAAAATATTTGCTGAAGGAGACTATGAAACTATAAAAGTAAGTTTAATGACATTTTCATAATGTAATGGCATAACTGTGCGAAAATCTCTGATTAAATTTCTTTGCAGAGCAACAACCTAGATATTGTAAGACTAATGGAGGACAACGTACGTGAAGTGAAAGAAGATAATGCATCTCTATTAAATATAAAGGCATCAACTGTGCCCCCCAGTAAAGTTAGCCTCCACCAACGTCACTGGTCTCTCATAATGGACGCCAGTGTTGCTGTAAGTTCATTAACCGTTCAACGTTCAACCGAAAAATGACAACAACTGTTGCCGCTATAACAACAAATACTTAACCCTTTACTGCATACCAACCCATACATTGCGATACATGGTTTCATAGGTTTTGAACTTTATTACCAAGCAATAAGGTTGAAAATCGAGATCCATTCGGGTCAGGTTATGCATTAAGGGGTTAATATGCATTAATGCATTAAGGGGGCTTCCATACAACAATTCTTTCAAGACGACCCGAATGGCCGAGTCGGCAGTGACCCTGCCTACGAAGCCAAGGGTCCCGGGTTCTAGTCCCGGTGGGGGCAAATATTTGTTTGATGTGAACGGATGTTTTTACCCTAGTCATGGTTGTTTATCTATCTAAGTATAATATTTATCTATATAAGTATGTGTATCGTCGTCTAGTACCCAAGATACAGGGAATCCTAGTTTGGGGCTAGATCAATGTGTGTAAATAGTGTCCAAGGAATATATTATTATAGTATATATTATATATATTGTAATACCACATACAAACTTGTTAATTCACCTCGTTACGTGCATAGAGTGTGAAAGTAGCCGCACCAATAACTTTGTAAACTACATTTTGCTATGTAAAATCCAAAATATTCACTCCACACCATCCCTACCATTGTACGGTGGTAAGGAACCCTTCACGCGCGAGTTCGACTTGCACTTGACAGGTTTTTTAGAAATATTATAAAAACAAATAACACGGGTGCATTTACAATACCCTGTATGGGTATTGTAAATGCACCCGGGTTATTTGTTTTCACAGGGTCACTGCCGACCCGAATGGCCGAGTCGGCAGTGACCCTGCCTACGAAGCCAAGGGTCCCGGGTTCTAGTCCCGGTGGGGGCAAATATTTGTTTGATGTGAACGGATGTTTTTACCCTAGTCATGGTTGTTTATATTCATATTCATATTCATATTCATTTATTTGCTTTAAATGTGGTTACATTAGGTTCTTAAATATTGATAAGTTTCACACATTTAGCCAACCCTGGGCATGCAAATTATTAACATATTTTTTAAAGATAATAATAGATAATTATTTATAAATCCTTTGTAAACGTCAAAATTAAAATTACTTAATGTCAAAATTTACAGGTTCTTACAAGTACAAAATAGTCAGATAATTAACAGTGTAGTTCACAATTTACATGAGAGAAAATACACAATTGGATCTACATAGTACCATGTTAATTAAGTAATCAAGGTTTAATTTTATAAAATTCGGACATGTCATAAAAACCATTATGTACTAGCCAATTTCTTAGTTTTATTTTAAAAATAGGCAGGGGTAGATACTGTATCTCTGCTGGAATACCATTAAATATCTTTACAGCCATTGCATAACAGTTCCTATTGTGCAATGCTGTATTGGCTCGAGGAAGAACTAAGCGATTAGGAAATCGAGTATTGAATGAAGTAACATTGGACAATTTTGTGAACAAATGTATGTTAAGTCTTACAAATATGCTCATTTCCAAAATGAAGATACCAGTTAGAGTAAGTAGATTTAACTGTCTAAATAACGGTCTACATGACTCATATGGGCTTACACCACAAATAGTTCTGATGCAGCGTTTCTGTATGATAAACAGTCTTTTGACATCCACCGAATTACCCCATATCACAATTCCATAGCGTAATGCTGATTCGACATATCCGTGGTAGGCCAGAAGAGCTGATTCTCTACTCGCTACTTTCGTTAGTCGGTACAGAGCATAAGTAAAACTGTTGACCTTTTTACATAGTTTGTCGACATGGGCTTTCCATGACAACTGTGGATCTATCGTTATCCCTAAAAATACTATTTCCTGTGATTCAGATATTTGTTAAATAAATTTAATTCTGGTTTTACTTGATTAAAAAATTGCATATAAGATGTCTTATCCACATTAACACATAAATTATTTACTACTAACCAGTCAATGATATGTCTAATTGTATTGTTTATGTCATTATTAAATTCATTCAAAATTGTATTTTTTATTATAATTGAGATGTCATCAGCATAAAGGGTGCAACGGTGTTTCGTGCTTTCCGGTATGTCATTTATGTATAACAAGAACAACAGTGGACCGAGAACACTTCCTTGGGGTACACCAAAATTATTTGCTCGTAGTACTGATTTATTCTCTGTTAGTTCCGATTTGTCATTTATTTTTTTGATAACTACATACTGAGAGCGGTTGCTTAGGTAGGTTTTTATCCAGTCATAGGCTGGTCCGCGAATACCGTATATCTCACATTTTCCTAATAAGATATTATGATTGACAAAATCGAAGGCTTTAGACATATCAAAAAATACTGTTACAGTCGGTGTCCTAGTATCAAGAACTCACATGGCTACTATGCTTAAAGCCCCACAACGCTCCACTGCAACCTTCGAGCACGGGTTTAGAATCCGCGCTATACGGCTGTGGAATGAACTTCCCTGCACCATCAGGGACAGTCCATCACTGAATATCTTTAAGAACCGACTAAAGAAGCACTATCTTTCACTTTCTATTTAGCTATAAAATGTATTAGTATTAGTATATTTGTAAGATATTTATTGATATGCTGTATTTATGTAACTGTGTATGTAGTCTATATTTCTTATCAATAGGGTTTTATGTATGTGTAATATGTATTATATTAGAATATAGTCTTAATTGTACGCGCAATTCTTTCCCTTACCTATCATCTCCGTCTCCTATCCAACATGGTTTGCTGGAAGAAATCTCTTTTTAGAGATAAGCTCGCCTTTGTACATGTTTTTTCTATCATAAGTTATCTGTATGTCTGTTTTGTTTAGTACAATAAAGAAATTACGAAATTACAATAGCTTCCGCTAATGTTTTCACTAAATTGAAGCATGCGAGAGTGGTAGATTTTCCTTTCTGGAATCCATTTTGTTCGTTTCTAATTACAGAGAATTTTGATAGAAAAGATGAGATTCTGTTGTGCATAATTTTTTCAAAAACTTTAGATAGTATAGGCACCAGGGTAACTGGCCTATACTTGCTCATGTCTGTTCTCTCCCCTTTTTTATATAATGGCTTCACTACCGAGATTTTTAATTCTTTGGGAAACAGACCTTCTGTGAGAGATTTGTTAACTAGGTGTGTCAATATAGGGGATATTTCTTTATTACAGAATTTTAGAATGTTTGTTGCAATTTCATCATAGCCAGTGGCATTAGTATTATTAAGCTGTTTAATTGTTTTTGAGGTTTCCTCTATAGTACAAGGTGATAGAAATATGCTATAACTTGATTGAGTTACTTTATAAATTGCGGTATTGTCGGGATGATTGCTTATATTTGTATTGGTCAAATCTATGAAGTAGTCATTAAATGCATTTGCCATCTCTATTGGATCCTCCGTTTTTTTGTTTTTTATATCTATAGATCTTATTTCGATGTCAATATTTCCATTTTCATTTTCCTTTTTTATTAACTGTCACGAGGCTTTGCATTTATTTTTAGCATTATTGATGAAATTGTAATTTTGAATTTTTTGAGAGCACTCTATACATCTGCGCAACCGTTTGCTATACCTCAAGTAGTTATTTTTAGTTGTTACTGATTTGTTTTGATAGTACTGGAATCTTAGTTTTCTTTTAGTTTGACATGACCGCCTTATGCCTTTAGTTAGCCATTTAGGATTGACATTTGTATCTCATTTCTAACATTTTTATTCTCTATCTATCTAAGTATAATATTTATCTATATAAGTATGTGTATCGTCGTCTAGTACCCAAGATACAGGGAATCCTAGTTTGGGGCTAGATCAATGTGTGTAAATAGTGTCCAAGGAATATATTATTATAGTATATATTATATATATTGTAATACCACATACAAACTTGTTAATTCACCTCGTTACGTGCATAGAGTGTGAAAGTAGCCGCACCAATAACTTTGTAAACTAAATTTTGCTATGTGAAATCCAAAATATTCACTCCACACCATCTGTTTAATTTCCCACGCCTACCGAACGGCGTGGAATCCTAAGGGGGTGTGCCTTTGGCCGCACGTGAGAGAAAAGAATTGATGAATTTGTTACTGACCTTTGTCTCCGTAGACAGGAAATCGAAAGCTCGATTCGAGACGGGAATTCGGGAAAGGGGTACAGTTTGGGATAGGATAGGAGTCGAATCACTATCGTTGCTGTCCGACGCCGTCGCCGGCGCGCTGCTGGCGGCACGTGGAGTCGCCGCCGATACGACTATGTGCTTCACAACACAAATCACTTGACCGCTGACGCGAATCTAATTACGATCAATAGCCCGACGCTATGAGGTAGATTTACCCTCCGACCAGGCCCGATGCCTGTATGATAATTGGTACACCGAAATACCATCAATGCCACGGGGCCCGCCGCCCGAGCCGCCATGTTATTCTCCCGATGAGACAAGACAAAAAGAGAAAGATAACCTCCAATTTTACATCTCGTTCCGGTACGAGTGACAGCTGCTAGTCCGTTTTCGCTAGTGATGTCTCGATTACTCGCGATCGATCCGCGCAACAAAAAACCGGTGCGTTTCCGACGCATAAATATTAGACAGTCACCCGCCCGGACAGGCCCGAACCTGTCCCTAATCAATAGGAAGGCGAGAAAGTGTTGCGACCGCTCTCTTGAGGACCGAGTCCCCCACCTGACTTCTGCTGATCGAGGCGTGCCATCCCGACCCGTGTACAAATTGACGATCCGTCCTCGTCTCCATCTCAATGATGGTAGGTTCGCATCCTTAATCAGCACCAAATCACCGACTTGAGGGGGGCTCGTCCGGTCAGTCCACTTAAGGCGCTGCTGCAAGATGTGCAAGTACTCAAGGGACCACCGTTTCCAAAAATCTTGAGCCATCTGCTGCAACATCTGCCACCTAGTTAACCGACTTAACTTAACATCACCGAATGGGTATTCTGGCAGGGCGTTAAGGGGCTGACCTATCAGGAAGTGACCCGGCGTCAACGCTTCCAAATCATTTGGATCCGAACTGAGCGGGCACAACGGACGCGAGTTCAGTGTCATTTAAATTTTACAGAACAGCGTCGTAAGCTCTTCAAAGCGTAGAGAGGTCTCACCGATGATCCTCGTCAGGTGCGACTTAGCCGATTTAACCGCAGCCTCAAAAATTCCTCCCCAATGAGGACATCCCGGCGGACTGAAAACCCATTCAATCCCTCGTCGGGAGCAAGCCGTACCGATGGCGTCCTGGTTACCGTTCAGGAATTGAGTGACCTCCTGCAGATATCGCCTGGCTCCGACAAAATTTGTGCCGTTGTCCGAACGGATTAATGTCGGGAGGCCCCTTCGTGAGACGAACCGATCTAGACAAGCGATAAATGCCTCTGTAGTGAGGTCACTGACCACCTCCAAGTGGACTGCCTTCGTGGCCAAGCACACGAAGACGCACAGGTATGCCTTCACTAATCTGGCGTTCCGTAGCTGTGAAGACTTGACCATGAATGGTCCCGCGAAATCCGTTCCGACACCCGAAAAAGGGCCGGATTTCGTTAACCCTATCCGAGGGCAAATCGCCCATCTGGGGCTGCATCGTAGCCGCCTTGGCCCGATAACAAGGCAGGCACCGAAATACGACGCTACGCACTAAGCGTCTTCCCGATAGAATCCAGAACTCGCGCTGGAGAAACGCCATCAAGGCCACATCCGACATGCCCATTCCGAATGTGTCGATCCTGTATCAACAGTTCGACCAACTTCCCTTTCCTAGTGAGTAACAACGGGTGGCGAGCCGCATAAGGCAGGTTGGCATTCCGCAGCCGACCTCCTACCCTCAGCAATCCTTGAGGATCAATAAACGGGTTGAGCCGAGCCACAGCTCCCTTCAGTTGGACGCGTCCGCGTCTCAGAATGTCCAATTCGGACTTAAAGTGCACCGTCTGCACGTTTCGTACCAATGCGAACAACGCATGGTTCCGTTCCCGTGGTGTCAGGACCTGTGTCTCGTTGCGCCTCCGAATTCCGACAATTCCGCGCAAATAGGCAGATCCAGGCGAGCTTGTCGAGCGAGCTGTACCGTTCCAGCAGGCTGAACTCCTCTTCCGGCTCTGGTTGCGACGTACAGACACCGACTGTCAAGGCGCCGTTCGCCGTGGTAACGCGTGGACTCATTGGCCAATCCGATTCGGCTTGAGTCAACCATTTTGGACCCCACCACAAGGGATGTCCAACCAACTCCGGAGCGTGACACCCACGAGACGCACAGTCTGCTGGGTTCATTTCCCCTGGAACATGTCTCCAGATCAAGGGAACCTCCGAAGTCAAAATCTGCGAAACCCGATTCGCCACAAAAATCTCCAGCTTGTGAACTGAAGCCTTCAGCCAGCATAACACGATCTGGCTGTCCGTCCAAGCGTAGACCGTATCTTCCAACGCTATTGACCCACGAAGAACCGTCATCGTGTGGTTGAGCAGACGAGTCAGGAGAGCCGCTCCCGAAAGCTCTAACTTGGGAATGGTCAGGCGAGTGCGCAACGGCGCAACCTTGCTCTTGGCCATGACCAACCGCACATCAACCTCCCTCGAGGAGTCGACCGTACGCAGATACACCGCAGCTCCGTAGCCCTTCTCCGAGGCATCGCAAAACCCATGCAGGGTGGCGGTGTATCGTTTGGTGGGGACCAACCTCCGTGGCAGTGAAATCCGATTAATGCCAGGGAGGGTCGAAAAGAACGAGTCCCACTCCGAGCTCAATGACCCGCCGATCGGGTCGTCCCATTTCAGCTCAGCAGACCACAATTGCTGCATAAAACACTTGAGCTGAAATGTTACCGGGGTGATCCACCCGTTTGGATCAAATGTCCTAGCCACCGTTGAGAGGACGTTCCGTTTCGTCCAGACCTTCGGGGAGTCCAACTCGACCCGATACGAGAACATGTCTGACACCGGCTGGTACTGGACGCCTAATACCGACAACATATTTGGATTTTCCAAATTTTCAAAAATGTGGGGATCCTGCTGGTAGTCATCCGGAAGACCAGTCAGTAACTCTGGAGAGTTCGACATCCATTTCCGGAGCTCGTAACCTCCACCCCGTAAGAGCTCAACTAGCTCGTCCCGTCGAGCGAGCGCCTCCTCCACGGAATCTGCACCGGTACAGATATCGTCCACGTAGAGGTCCTGCTCCAGGATCGCTGCTCCTCTAGGGAAATTTAACCGTTCTCGATCCGCTAACTCCCGAAGAGTGCGAATCGCCAAATAAGGACTAGACCGTAGCCCGTACGTGTTGGTGTTCAACTCGTACACCCTGATGGGCTGATCTGGGCTCTCTCGCCACAGTATCAGCTGATACCGTCTATCGTCAGGGTGAATGACCGTCTGTCTAAACATCATCCGGATTTCAGCTACAAACACAACATTGTGTCGACGGAACCGTGTGATAACATCCGCGATGTCATGATTCAACTTCGGCCCTGAATGCAAACACTGGTTCAGGTTCATGCCGTTAGATGTTGATGCCGATCCATCGAACACTACCCGTATTTTGCCCTCCGGGGTCCTCAAGACCGCGTGATGAGGCAGGAAGCAGTGGTCTTCACGCTTCCAGTCGATACCCGAAACCGACATGTGGCCGAGCGACTCGTATTCCCGCATGAAGTCGACGTACTTCTGCCGGAAAATCCCGTCACGCTTCATGCGTCGTTCCATCGACAGAAGCCGCGTCTCGGCTGCATGGTGTGAACTGCCCAGCGGTGGGCGATCACTCCGAAATGGAAGAAGTGTGAGAAATCGACCTGACCGAAGGCGACCAGTATTGTTCCGATAAAACTGTTCACACTCTTCTTCAACCGGGTCCAACCGGCGTACCGTAGGTGGTTCCTCCACCTCCCAAAACTTCTGTATCACCTCCGAGAGTACAGAACCGAATAAGGGACTACGAGTCGCTAGGCGTGGGGCAGCCGGCATGACCGGACCCATTACCGCATGGCCCAGTCTGGTGTTGACCGAAACCAGACCAGTCGCCTGCAACACGTGGACACCTGGCACTAACAGGTATCCTAAGGCATCGACACCCAATAAAATGTCTACTGGGCCCGGAATGTCGAACTCCGGGTCAGCCAGTGACAACCCAGCGACCAACTGTCGCACCGAGGGCGACAACCGTACGTGAGGGTGTGAGCCCATCACATTAGGCATGACTAATGCCGTGACCGTCAGATTCACCGATGAATCCACCCGTGACGAGAGAGTAATCCGACATACTCCCTTAACGGAACCGACTTCCGTGTTCCCAATTCCCCGAATGGAATGTGGGTACTCCCTTACCGAAATGCCCAACCGTCTTACAAGGTTGCACGAGACTAAGCACCCCTGGGCCCCCGAGTCCAATAGTGCTCGTGCTACACAAGATTTGCCGTCCGAACTCCACGCTATCACCGAGGCGGTGGGGAGCATGACCGTCTGTGGAGTGGCGGCACCTTGTAAGTGGGCGGCGTGTCCCTAGCGGGGACCTCCGCAGGATCCGAACCCGCTGGGACCCCCGTCGGCCTGGTAACTCGGCTGCTGATATGCCACCGGTGGCATATCAGACCGCATGTACATCAGGGGGTCCCAACCCGCATAATAGGCCCCTCGCTGTCCCGGTACCCGACCATACCGGACAGCGTACGGTGTGCCCGGTGGCCACCGTGGATGGAGGGGGGAGAGCGGATCCAACCTGGGGCGCTCTAGGAATGGGGGCGACATCCGACTGTTCGCCTCCCTGTTCGCCTCCCAGAGCGACGGGCAGGGTGGCGCAGAAGGTGGTGGGCTCCCAGCCTTCGCGCCACTCATAGGTGCCATCTGACACCCGCCCGTAACACGCGGTGAGCCAGCGGCCCGAAGTCCTCGCCGACCCTGGACAGCGGCGACCGAACCCCGGCTGTCCCGCCTGTTACCCCCCGCGCTGCCCCCTTCCCCTCGGGGGGGGTCCCGTCCGCGGGTACCCCAGTCACCCCGTTGGTGACTCCCGTTGCCCTGAGGGGGACTGGGTCCGGCCCTGGTTGGGCCCTGTGACCGACCAACCTGAGTCCGGCCCTGGTGACCGTCCGATGGGCCTGACCGGTTCAGGCACAACACGACGTGGTGCCTGCCACCGCAGCCCTCACAGGGGGACGCCCGTGAGCACTCGCTCAGCGGGTGCGGCCCCAAACAACACACACCCGCCCGAAACACAATCGGTGGCGGAAGACCACCTTCCTGCGGGCAGCCACACCGAGCGCCTTAAAGTTGGCGCAACTGGTCATCTCATGACCGGCACTGTCGCAGTGCACACAGCCGTCACCCGACGGCGCGGCACTCAAAACGCCAAATTGTTTTGACCGCCCACCCCCCCGTGGGGGTGGGGGGCGCGGCCTCTCCCGCATCCGCGCGGGTTGGCGCTGCACACTGGCCTCCGAATCCAATGTGTCGGATCGCCTGCATTCACCCTCCAAGAAATCCGTTAATTGGACGAGCGTGGGCAGTTCCGAGCTACTGCCCCCATGCAGCTGTTCAAACCGACTTTGAACAGCTGCAGGCAACCGTGACAAAACCATATATAACACAATATATGACCATTGGTCTACCGGCAGACCAAGGTTCTGAAGGGCCTTAGTGGCCACCAGCACAGGGTTGAGCACCTGTACCCGGATGTCAACATCCCGGGTTACTCTTGGGATGCTGAACAGCTTCCCCAGCTGCGCATCAACCAACCGCCTTTTGTGTTGGTAGCGGTCAAACAATATGACCCGGGCAATCTCATAATTGCCCGCCGTAACCGTTAGGTGACCGACCAACTCCTTCGGTTCACCCCGCAGTGCCATCAATAGCTGGGCCAACTTGTAGGCGCTGTCCAGGTCGTCCCGACCGTGGACCAGGCTATCGAACAAATTGATGAATGCCGGCCACTCATCAATTGCCCCACCGAAGGCCGGAATCTCCAGGTGTGGAAGCCGTCCAACCACACCCTTAGGGGGGGGTCTCCGCTACCCTCCCCGCGGTCATCCCGACGCGACCGCTTAATTTTTTCGGTGCGACGCTCGATGTCGCCCAAGCACTCCATCGCTTGGTCAGCATCCGCGCAGAGCTGCCTCACTGCAGCCACCGAGGCCTCATCCGTAAGCCCGAGGGCTTCAGCCTCGGCAGCCAGCCGACACACCTTCCCGACGCGTGTCATTGCGTCCTCCACACGCTTGAGCAGGACATCGTCCATGTCGGGTCGCTCCACATACTTGTGAGTATGGGCGAGCCATCTCATCTCCTCACGGACACCATATCGCAGTACCGTCAAGGGCGAAGGTGCCATGGTTACCGATTTAATTGTTCCTGGTCCTATGCTTCACTGCCGAACTAAGCACAGCCAGATACCAGCACTTTCCCGTCAGCGCTGGGCACAGAAATTAAAACTAAGTTGTAAAACCCAAGGCAACCACTAAACAATTAAATCATAAACAATATTTAATATGGTCGCCCTGTGGACATACACCTTATAATATACACTCTAAATCAATTAGAGAATGCCACCATGTGGTACAATACAAATAACACACAAAAGGTTATTATAAAAAAAAACTATTTTTCTAGCAGTGGCCCCTCCGATAGGAACCACACTTCCTTTGAGGTCAGCAAAATCAGCTTAATACCCCTTAAATAGCCCGACCCTGCTGTGTAAACCGAAATAACACTGTAGGACTATAGAACCCGACGTTCTATCGCAAGTAATACAATCTAGGCTTCGCAGAATGACTGTTCAATCCTTTATTGACTGTTTAAACAGTAGTTTCCGACTACAAATTTATAACAACTGTTAACTAAATTGGCACTTATACTTTCACTTACCGAAAATGAACTTTAATCGTGGTATACCGACCACAGACTCATTGCCGACTTGAGCCAATCTGGGATATTCTTTTCTCCCAACTACAATGTGACAAAGGCAACCCTACCGTGAATCGATGATTTCCCACTAGGAAACCGCGCTTCTGCTACCAAAATGTTTAATTTCCCACGCCTACCGAACGGCGTGGAATCCTAAGGGGGTGTGCCTTTGGCCGCACGTGAGAGAAAAGAATTGATGAATTTGTTACTGACCTTTGTCTCCGTAGACAGGAAATCAAAAGCTCGATTCGAGACGGGAATTCGGGAAAGGGGTACAGTTTGGGATAGGATAGGAGTCGAATCACTATCGTTGCTGTCCGACGCCGTCGCCGGCGCGCTGCTGGCGGCACGTGGAGTCGCCGCCGATACGACTATGTGCTTCACAACACAAATCACTTGACCGCTGACGCGAATCTAATTACGATCAATAGCCCGACGCTATGAGGTAGATTTACCCTCCGACCAGGCCCGATGCCTGTATGATAATTGGTACACCGAAATACCATCAATGCCACGGGGCCCGAGCCGCCATGTTATTCTCCCGATGAGACAAGACAAAAAGAGAAAGATAACCTCCAATTTTACATCTCGTTCCGGTACGAGTGACAGCTGCTAGTCCGTTTTCGCTAGTGATGTCTCGATTACTCGCGATCGATTCGCGCAACAAAAAACCGGTGCGTTTCCGACGCATAAATATTAAACACCATCCCTACCATTGTACGGTGGTAAGGAACCCTTCACGCGCGAGTTCGACTCGCACTTGACAGGTTTTTTAGAAATATTATAAAAACAAATAACCCGGGTGCATTTACAATACCCATACAAACTTATGAATGCACCTGATTACATATATGGAGTATGAAAGTAGCCGCACAACTTTGTAAACAACATTTTTTCATCTAAATTACAAGCTATTGGAACTCACTAAAATTTTATAGCTTATGTAACCCTCATGGTCTCCGAAAATCCAATGACACCTCATCATTTATTTATCAGGTGTCAGTCATGAGAAGCGGTCGTTTTACGATTCAGTAATTTCAAGAATCGGATATTACAGTATGGTATCATTTGTAGAAACGGTCATTCTTCGACTCAACGCTTTCTCTCTCAAGTCAACGCATCAGGGGAATACCAGAGGTTTACCTCTCGCAACAATCTGCATAGAGTTGAAAGTCAGAATACTTAACGTAGTCATCGATATTAATATTATTTCCAGGGTCCACAACCATCTGCTGAGTATCAAAGTATGGGACGTGTGGATTTCGCCATATATAAGGAATATTTTTTGGCCGGCGGCGGCTGTCCTTTTGCCATCCTTGTGTGTTTCATGTTCATCCTATCACAATTCTTCGCCAGCGGAGGTGACTTTTGGCTCAGTCGATGGTAGGAGATTCATATCTGTACATTATAGAGTTTAATGCCGCCAAAATACTGAAGTTTGGTTCCCATTTGTTTATCCGGTAGCAGAGTTTAGTTAATACTCAACTCACAAGAGTTTTTTCATTACTAGGAGCCAAGCAGAAAATCAGATGACTGGTGACGATACCGTTGATAATATAATCTGGATTAAAAGTGGACTTACCCGCGAAAGTTTTACCATTATATTCGCGGCGATAACAATAGCCACCATAGTTTTTGCTTTGTTGAGGGCAGTGATGTTCTTTTCTTTATGCATGAGGTCTTCAATAAAGTCAGTACCCATTCTTATCTATTCTGCAATCATTATTTCCTTTACAATATCATATGCCCGCCTATAGTTATTTAAATATGGTCTTTTAGGTTGCATGACAAAATGTTCGAGTGTATTTCAAGATCACCAATGAGTTTCTTCCATGCAAATCCATCGGGCAGAGTCCTCAATCGATTCAGTAAAGACATGGGGGCAATTGATGAACTACTACCTCAAGCTATGATTGATTGTTTTCAGGTAGGCATGTAACTATAATCACTGCATGAACTCTCATAACTCTCGTAATTATAATCGTCTATCATTTCTTGGTTTCAGATAATGTTGAATTTGCTCGGCTCTCTCATTGTGATATTGCTTGTTGACATCACCCTTCTGATACCAATTACAGCTTGCCTTATTATATTTTACATCTTGAGAATAATTTACATCCGGACATCCGGCGCTGTTAAACGCCTTGAAGGAATCAGTAAGGATAAAACAGCCATCCTACCGCCTACGCCACTTACTGAGCTTACGATAAATTATCAATTAAAAAAAATTAAAATGAGGCTTCTTACGACCATTACCGATATTGATCTTGTTACAGCTCGCAGTCCGGTGTTCAGTCATCTCAATGCATCGGTATTGGGTCTGGCGACAATCCGTTCTTTTGGTGCTGAAGTACTCCTAGTCGAGGAGTTTGACCGTCATCAGGACCTCCACAGTGCCGCTTGGTACTTGTTCATCACTTGCAGCCGAGCATTTGGATATTTCCTCGATATTATCTGTTTGCTGTTCATCATTTGCGTCACATTTGGATGCTTGATGAAATTTGGTTTGTTCTACCTAATATGTCTCCAAAAGTGTATAAACCATCCTCTCTTTTTTATTATTTATGAACTATCTTTCAATGTCCCGCAGACGTTGATGGTAGTAAAGTGGGTTTGGCGATCACCCAGTCCATTTCGCTGACGGGTATATTCCAATGGGGCATGCGGCAATCTGCCGAGATGGAAAACCAGATGACCAGTGTTGAGAGAGTGATAGAATATACCAAACTTCCGCAGGAGTCGGCGCTAAGAGTAATGTTTCACTTTTATATCAGAGTTGATGTTTTTTATTTGGTCAAGTTAGATAAAACAATTTCGTACTCACTGCTTATTTTCTACAGATTGTCGAGAACAAACCGCCAGCAAGTTGGCCTGAACACGGACGTATAGAATTCCGAAATTTGAGTTTGAAATACACAAACGACGGGGATGTCGTCTTGCATAAATTAAATATGAGCATTCAAAGCCAAGAGAAAGTAAGCTAAGATTATATTATTATTCTAAATACTGTGGATGCATTTTACCAATAATGAATGTCATAACGACCCTGCCTACGAAGGAAAAGGTCCCGGGTTCGAGTCCCGGTGGGGGCAAATATTAGGTCCTTACATATGAAATTGGCGTTTTGTATGGAGAAATTGAAGTTAACTCAATTTTCAGTACAAACATTTTGTATTTTTTTAGGAATGACAGATCCTAATTTTATAAACTTTGTGTGTATGAATGAGACAACAATTAGCTAACAGAAAGTTTTATATAATTTTTGAAAAGTGTCAGCTGTTAAAAAATATTACGAATATTATCATGAAAATGGATGACATTTAGGAGGCACTGATTTTGAAGATAAAATTTTAGTTATCAAACTGAAAATTAAAAGAAAATTTAATAAGTAGATGTAAAATATTGAAATTAATTTTAAAACAATAAACAAAAACTGGAAGTAGCTATTGAATTACTCGAATTATGAACTCCTGAATCTGGAAGAAAAATTCGCCAATTTCATAGGTAAGCACCCAATATTTGTTTGACGAGAACGGATGTTTGTACCCTAGTCATGGTTATTTATCTATCTAAGCATATTATTTATCTATATGATTATGTGTATCGTTGTCTAGTACCCAAGATACAGTGAATCCTAGTTTGGGCTAGATCAATGTGTGTCCAAGGTATTATTATTATTAATATTATACTACTTTTTTGATAATTTTCAGGTTGGTATCGTAGGAAGGACAGGCGCTGGCAAATCTTCTATCATACAAGCATTATTCAGACTTGGCTATTTAGAAGGGACTATTGCTATCGACGACATTGACATATCTAGCATTGGTCTTCACGATTTAAGAGAAAAGATCTCTATCATACCTCAAGTATGTGTTCACTGTATACTATTTCTTTTAATTTAACTATCTTTAACGGTATAGTTTATTTCTAGGAGCCTGTACTATTCAGTGGGACAATGCGGAAAAATTTGGACCCTTTCCACGAATATCCAGATGAAATACTACTGGGAGCATTGGATAACATTGAATTGAAATTAGAGGACGAGGGTGTCAGTAAGTAGACATATGTAGTAGTAGCACAGAAGTTGTTGTGGTACACCCAATAGCCCGCCCAAATTTTCAATCTAAAGTTATATTTACTTTCCTAAAATGCATTAATATTTTAGAATTAAATCTTGTTTCAATAGGTGCCCTCTACAAGGAAGTTTCCGAATCTGGTACTAACTTCAGCGTAGGAGAACGGCAACTGGTGTGTCTCGCGCGCGCTATAGTACGCAACAACCGTATACTGGTGTTGGACGAGGCCACGGCTAATGTGGACGCGAAGACTGATGCCATGATACAGCATGCTATAAGAGAGCACTTTAGAGCGTGCACTGTGCTCACTATTGCGCATAGACTGAACACTGTTATAGATTCTGATAAGGTAGCTTGAAGTTTTTCAAACACGACCGTACAGCGTAAATTATAACTGAAAAGGACAAGAGCGGAATGTGCCTATAGTTACAAATTATTGTCTGGTGTATCTGTGATTATTCCCAATAAGCAGTAGGAAGGCAGACCAATTCCACAGCCACGTCAATAGCAACCAAACGTACGGAGCGAGATGTAATAAGGACAACTAACCGTGACAATATAACCGATATAACTGTTGATTGTTTAGTATAGACAAAGTCGTTCCTATTCCAGATTCTAGTATTAGACGCAGGCGTCCTCATGGAGTTCGATCACCCGTACATTCTGTTAAAAAACAAGAAGGGCTACTTCCGGCGGATGGTCGCGGAGACAGGGCCCACGATGACTTCACGACTGCATAGGCTGGCCGCAGAGGTTCGTACCAAGGAGGCTGTAGTCCGCTGATTTGGCTTACGTTGTTTCGATTTATTGACAATCATCGCATTGATGATAGTATCAATTTAATCAGAAATCATAATAATTCCTATGTTGATAAAGGGAAAAGTAGAACATAAAAACTAAATCAAAATATTTGTTTCAGAGCTATAATAATCAAGCGCGTGAATAAAACGCGGGCAGAGGACGAGTCATTTTAAATACTATTCATATTTTTATAGTTCTTCAGCTCATTACAAAATATTTCATATATAATTTCTTACCACTTTTAAAATAATGTTGATTAAATATGTAAAGAGTTTTGTTCGATATTTATACATAAATAAACTACCAACGGGGACTGCATCAAATGCAGACGCCAGTGCGCCTTCGCCGTTTGCTCCCGTCTGGAGGCGCTGGCGGCGCTGGCTGGCGGCGCTGGCGGCGCTGGCTGGCGGCGCTGGCGGCGCTGGCGTAGTTGCGAGGCAGAGTTTCATTCATCTGAGGTAAGGGCAAAAAACACATCACGTGATCTTTGAAATACACTTGACACTCGCAAAATTATCCTCGACGAAACGAAGTAACTAGAATTTGACAACTTTGTCAGATATACAGCCTCCAACTACACCAGCGCCATCTGCAATGAGCTTTTGAGATTAGGCGCCATTAAATTAATTCCTAGAGAAATAAATATTAACATAACAACATAACAGCGTCACGCCATTTCCCATTCAGGTTGGCAGTTGCACAATTGTACGTACGAGGGACCTTTAAGGTATTTGTTCGATTCAAAATCGATACTCGATCTATGGTTCCGGAACGGCCATTTTGAATTTGAGGGAGCGGCCATCTTTGCAGTTTTTTGACAACTGACTGACGAAAAGCCCCCGTAATGTGACGCGTATTGATTTTGGGCATTAAAATTAAATCGTAAGCCATCTGCAATTGTATTCGGGCTCCCCTCAGGATTGTCTTATAGCTGAGTGTATTGTGGTTCTCCGAACCAGATAAAGTTCGTATTTGGAACACTGTGTGCGTCGAAGCTGGCCTGCCAGCCATACCTGGTTGGCTGAAGAACCTGTCTACCAAGAAGAGCCTAGGGTGCACCCAGGCCTTGCAGAGAGACAGGTGTTTGACGGGAACGAAGCACAGACCAGGTCAGATAGAATCTATTACTTAGCTCGGTGAATCGCCGACGTTCTTGCTTCTTGGCATCTGATCGCTACGCTACCTCGTAGCTATGGGCCCCTGCGAGGTCATCGGGTGCCGAGAGGCCTGAACATTTTGGTAGCAGAGCGTGGTTTCCTGAGATTTGCAGCCGTCAAGGGCTCCAGGAACCCACGATTTGGGACTATCAATCTGTAGGTATAGGCGGTTATTAGCTAACTTGGTTTTGTTCCTGTATCCACATAGATTGGTAGTGTTGTAAGCTATAAGTCTATTGCTGGTAGTAGACAGACAGATATAACAGTTTTCCCTAAATGACCAGTTGTACTGAGATGTGACTCAGAATAGTAATTACATTACAGGTACATTGTAGGTGAATTGAAATTTGGATTGAAGTACCAGTTACCAGTTAGTCAATCTATTAGTGGTCTAGTAATGCTAATGAATGTTTGGACATTGTTTTCAGTTTATAGCAATTTATAACTTGAACTAATATTGACTATCTGTGTGTGTTATATGATATAGGGAAACTAAATTGTTGTTTACAGAATTTGTGTAGATATAAACTCGGTTTCTATTGTTTGGGGAAATCAGCATTGTTTAAGTTATAGATTAGGGTTCCCTCGTTTGGGTTGTAGACTGGAGGGTCCAATATAATTGAGTTATTGCAAATTGTGAGTAAGTATCGTTCCGATCATGTCGTTGTCTGAAATACAGAAGGGTGTTTCTAAGGAGCTCAGATGGTTTTCCTCCGCACACGGTCTGATAGACCGTTTAGATAGGCATGATGTGGTATTGGAGCGGTCTATGGACGTTAAGGAACGCTACAACAGGGTGCTCGAATTGTCCGCGCAGGCGGAAGCAGTTGATGGTTGCGCACCTGACAGGCTGTCACGGTTGCTAGGGGATGTCGACCAGTGTATGGAGATGGCAGCTGCTATCACGCAGAAGGCTGCGGACATACGTAGGCAGCGCGAGTCCAGCCGTGGTGGTGACATTGAAGCACCTCTGCCGCATCAGGGATCGGGGACCAGGTTACCCGTTATAACTATGCCTACCTTTGACGGAGTGTCCGGTGAATGGATGAGCTTCATCAATCTGTTCGACAGTTTGGTGCACATGCGATCGGACATTACCAAGTCTGTCAAAATGGCTCAGCTGGTGGCAGCATTGAGGGGTGAGCCCAGGGAGCTGGTCGCTCATTTGACAGTTACGGAGGGTAACTATGAAACGGCCAGGCAATTGCTGGTCAGACGTTACCACAACAAACGGAGGTTGGCCGATGCCCAACTGAACCGTTTGTTTAGCATCCCGGTTGTGAACAAGGTCGGGGCCATACAGACGGAGGTTTTGAACCCGTTGTTGTCCGTCACCAAGGCCCTAGAGAATCTTGGACTTCCGGTTGGTGAATGGTCCTACCTACTGCTGTACATTGTACTTTCCCGCCTACCCGCTGACGTGCAGACTCGTTTCGAACAGTCTCACGGGAGGTCGGCCGAGGACCTGCCCGCCTTCTCCGACTTGGTCGGATTTTTGGAAGAGGAGGCTCGACGGGCAGAGAATTTGGGGTTGACGGTCACCCATCCTTCGGAGCCACAGAGAGCTGCCGGGAGCGCTGTGAGTAGGGGCCCTCCGACGAGGAAGGACCGCACCAACCGGCAGTCGTATGGGACTGTGAGTGCATTGACCCCACATAGTGAGACCTGCCCATGTTGTAGGCAGATTGGCCATGCTGTGGCCAATTGCAATAAGTTCGGGGAACTTAGGGTTGAGGGACGGCGCCGGATGGCCAAGCAGCGGAGCTGGTGTTTCCTGTGCCTCGGGCCACACATGGCTAGGTACTGCACGCGCACAAAAATGTGCGGATATTGTGGTGGGGCCCACAACAATCTGTTGTGCATGAACCGGTCCGGCCAACAGCCACCACAGGGCCGTACCCAGGGTGACACGGCATGGGGCCCTGAGAATTCGTTTGCGACTCGGAGCGCAACTCAGGAGCCAACGTCCCCACGTCCACAGGGCCGTACCCAGGGTGATACGGAATGGGGCCCTGAGAATTCGTTTGCGACTTGGAGCGCAACTCAGGGGCCAGCGTCCCCACGTGCACAGGGTAGTACTAGGGTGCGGGGCCGCACTCAGGGTCATCACATGGGGGGCCCTGAGTTTTCGGTTGCGACTCAGCATCCGACTCAGCGGGCAATGGGGCCACAAGCGCGCAGCCACCCAGGGGTGCAGGGCCGCACTCAGGGTCATCACATGGGGGGCCCTGAGTTTTCGGTTGCGACTCAGCATCCGACTCAACGGGCAATGGGGCCACAAGCACGCGGCCACCCAGGGGTGCAGGGCCGCACTCAGGGTCATCACATGGGGGGCCCTGAGTTTTCGGTTGCGACTCAGCATCCGACTCAGCGGGACATTGGGTATGTTGAGCAGGCCGTAACGGGCGGGTGGCATGGGACACCTTCGAGCTATGCGGATGCGGCTCGGACGCCGCCTCAGTTGTCGCCCCGCTCGTCGCCTCGTCCTCGTCGGTCGCATGTGATGTCCCCCCCGCTCATGGAGCGGCCACGGTTGAATTCACGCCCACAACCCTTCGGGGGGCGTCGTAGGGTGGCAATGGAACCGGCGCGTGGGCCATTTGTACAATGGGACCCTCTGGCGTATAGCTGCCTACCTGATCGGTTACAGGCACAGTGGGGCCCCGGGGGCCCTCGCTAGGAATTTGCGGCCCAACAATTTGTTGCCCCCCAACCGGAGACGGTGGTGTTACCGATCGCCTCTGTGCTTGTTTGGGATTTGGCGGGCAACCCAACATACGTTCGCGCCCTATTAGATTTTGGAGCTCAGGGCTGCATTGTATCGAACGATTTAGCGAAATGGTTGGGCCTCGACATAATTAATGTATCGCTGCCGAGGAAATTGGTCCCTGCTGGGGATTACAGGGCAACCCTTCACGGGTTTTGTGATGCCTCTGAACGAGGGTTTGCGGCAGCGGTTTATTTGCGAACCGCCACCTCCACCGGGGAGGTTGAAGTGCGTTTGGTTTTGGCAAAAAGCAAGGTAGCGCCTATTCGGACAAGGATGACGATTCCAAAACTGGAACTGTCCGGGGCTGCTCTTTTGACCAAAGTTTTGAATAACACTCTAACAGTGTTGCGTGGGTCAGTGGTTTTGGAGGATACGGTGTACGCGTGGACGGACAGCCAGATTGTTTTGTGCTGGCTGAAGGCTTCGGTCCATACCTTAGAGGTTTTTGTTGCGAACCGTGTCTCCCAGATTGTGTCGTCTGAGGTCCCACTGACCTGGAGACATGTACCAGGAGAATTGAACCCGTCTGATTGTGCATCCAGGGGATGTCGGGCTCCTGAACTCGTTAGACACCATTTGTGGTGGGGACCACCCTGGCTTGCCAGGAGAGAATCGGACTGGCCCCACAGCCATGTAGTAGTATCTTCGGATCATGGCCCCAGAGCGGCCGTGCATGTTACCCAGAAGGGGCAATACAAGGCGTACCTAGGTGTGTTTGTTTGTTTATCCACCAAGGCGGTACATCTCGAGCTCGTTGCTGATCTCTCGACAGAGGCTTTCATTGCTTGTTTGGATAGGTTTGTTTCTCGAAGGGGACTTCCAACTTTGATCCGCTCTGATAACGGCACTAACTACGTCGGTGCGGAACGATACTTACGAGAGATAGACAACTTTTTGAATGTAAATAAAGTGGATATTGGAACGGCCCTCTCCCGTCGGGGTATACAGTGGACCTTCAGCCCACCGAGTTGCCCCCACTGGGGTGGGATTTTTGAGGCCGTAGTTAAGTCAGCGAAGACGCACTTAGGGCGTATAGTAGGTCAGACCGCGCTGACTTTTGAGGAGCTCGCGACATTGTTTTGTAAGATCGAGGCCGTTCTCAATTCGCGACCGTTGTGTCCGCTCAGCTCGGATCCAAATGACCTGGAGGCTCTGACCCCAGGCCATTTCTTGATAGGACAGCCACTTAACGCGTTGCCCGAGCACCCCTTCGAGGGAGTGAAATTGTATCGGTTGTCAGGGTATCAGATGTTGCAGCAGTTTACTCAGAATTTCTGGAAGCGTTGGTCGCTCGAGTATCTGCATATCTTACAACAGCGCCTTAAGTGGACTGACAAAACCAGCCCCTCTAGTGTTGGTGACCTCGTTCTGGTTAAGGATGCTAACCTACCGCCACTGCGTTGGCGCAGGGGGCGCATTGTTAACTTGTTCCCTGGCAGGGACGGGACCCCCCGGTCTGCAGAGGTTCTAGTAGGAGGCTCGGTACTAAAACGAGCGGTAGCAACGTTGTCTCGGCTGCCCGTAGATTAAGGGACAGGTGGGTGCCTGTCCGGGCGGGTGATTGTTCGATTCAAAATCGATACTCGATCTATGGTTCCGGAACGGCCATTTTGAATTTGAGGGAGCGGCCATCTTTGCAGTTTTTTGACAACTGACTGACGAAAAGCCCCCGTAATGTGACGCGTATTGATTTTGGGCATTAAAATTAAATCGTAAGCCATCTGCAATTGTATTCGGGCTCCCCTCAGGATTGTCTTATAGCTGAGTGTATTGTGGTTCTCCGAACCAGATAAAGTTCGTATTTGGAACACTGTGTGCGTCGAAGCTGGCCTGCCAGCCATACCTGGTTGGCTGAAGAACCTGTCTACCAAGAAGAGCCTAGGGTGCACCCAGGCCTTGCAGAGAGACAGGTGTTTGACGGGAACGAAGCACAGACCAGGTCAGATAGAATCTATTACTTAGCTCGGTGAATCGCCGACGTTCTTGCTTCTTGGCATCTGATCGCTACGCTACCTCGTAGCTATGGGCCCCTGCGAGGTCATCGGGTGCCGAGAGGCCTGAACAGTATTATCGATATAGGATTGTTTTTGTTATTGATGATGGTAGTTTCGGTTCAGGGTTCTCTTGAGACATTATCGAAAGTGCTCATCAATATCAAAGTATTCATCAGTATAGCATCATGAGGTTTCTCACAATCGTGATTCGTCGTGAGTCGTGAGTGTCACTGGCGCGAAGAAAAAAAACGAATTAGTATATTTTTTATGAAGCAAGGAAAATCGAAAAAAATACTTCCACGAAGAGTTGGTGGCCATTTATAAGAATTCCGCTCCTTCGTTGCCTGTCATTCAAAATTGGTCATGTGAATTAACAAGTGACGGAGAAAGCATTGAAGATGACCCTCGATCCGGTGGTCGCGTTTCTGCCACCACAAACAATCGAAAAACTTGTTCTAGAAGATTCGTATCTCTACTCGAAGATGCTAATAAAGATCAATAAGTTAGCAGAGATAACCATGCTATCCGTAGGTAAATACTACGCAATCGGTCGGAAAGCTCAGGCAGGGCCACATTATTCTGGGACTCAAAAGGTATTTTGCTCATTGAAGTTACCAAAAAAGATCAAAGTGTAACTAGATCAGCAGACGCGATTCGAAGGAAGCCAGTAAAGAAATAAAAACCATTTCATTTTCATTTCATTTCATTTATTAATTTGCAAACATGTACAAAACAATAGTGGTCTTAAAATACAGCAGTAGGTGAGTACATGTACCCTGTTAGGGCATCGCAAACAGCAGTGCAGGTTTCACATTGTTAAAAACGTTAATTGTAATAAAGTAGTGCATGCAATTTAAATGTCGACTTTGAGATTAATTTATAATAACATTTACAATATAGGTATGGGTACATTCAATACAATTTTCACTAGTCATACAAAATTACGATAGATCAAAATTAAATGGTTTGGGAAAAGTATAATTGTAAAATGTCAAGAAAATATTATGTTACATTATTTATCAAATTTATCATTAAGGAATTCATTGACGGAATAATAACATTTGGATACAAGAAACGTTTTTAATTGGTTGTAAAAAGGTTTGAAACTAGATTCAGCTTTGATAGAATTGGGTATTTTGTTATAAATTTTGGCAGCTTTGTAATTAGGTCCGTTTTTAACTATTTGCATATTTGATTTTGGCAGTTCTAGTAGGTGATTTCGCCTTGCGCTAGTACAGAGATCATATTGGCACAGATTTTTCCTAACAAAGACTGATGCCTCAAGTATGAATATAGCCGGCAACGGTAGAATTTTTTCTTTTAGGAAGTATGTTCTGCAACTATCTCTTGGTTTTATATTGAAGAGAATACGTATGCATTTTTTCTGTAGCACGAAGACGTCATGCGCACTGGTACTATCGCCCCACAGCAGAATGCCATATCGCAACCACGCATAGGCGTAGGCATAATACGCGGACAGGGCCGCTTCTAGATGCGTTACAGTTTTGAGAGTAGCTAGTGCGTAAGTAAGTTGTGAGAGTTTAGTTTTCACTTGCTGAATGTGATTTTCCCACGTTAAATGCGTATCAATAGTAATCCCTAACAGTTTGTATTCATTAGTTTCGTCAATACCTAGATCCTCTGTAACCGGTTTTAAATTCAATCGTGCCTTTTGTCGGGGTCTAAATTGCATCAATTTTGTTTTTTTAAGGTTTATTTCCAGGTTGTGGTCCTTTAGCCATTGTTCTACTATTCTAAATGTTTTTATTATATTTTTTCGGCTTTCGCTATCGTCATGACATTTAAATAACAAAGAAACGTCATCCGCGAATAATACGCACGGGGAATTAATTATAGATGGGAGGTCATTTATGTAAATGATGAAGAGGATACATCCTACTACGCTTCCCTGCGGGATAGACCAATTCGTACATTTTAAAGATGATTTAACCAGTTCGATCTCCATAGTCTCTTTATTGTGATATTCAATTTCTACATATTGTTGTCTATTATTCAAGTAAGATTTGAACCATCCTAGTGGTTTCCCCCGAATACCTATGTCATATAACTTAGATAACAGTATAGAATGGGAAATTTTGTCATATGCTTTTGTCATATCTAACAGTATACTAACAGCGTAAGATTTATCTCCGATGTATTTTAACGCCTCTTGTGTGTATTTTATTACGGCTTGTGTAGTGGAACGTTCCTTACGGAAGCCAAACTGGCTTGCATTTAGTAAATTATATTTTTCTAAAAAGTTACAAATTCTTTTAGTCATTGCTTTTTCAATTATTTTTGAAAATACAGGCAGCAAGGCAATCGGCCTATAATTACTCACGTCGTCTCTTTTCCCGCTCTTTTTATAAATAGGTTTAATTTTAGCAATTTTTAGTACTTCTGGGAAGCATTCCTCGTCAAATGATTGATTAATAAGCAAAGTTAAAGGGTATACCAAATCGTCAATACAGTATTTGACCAAAATATTAGGTATTTCATCATGTCCGTAGCTAAATTTGCTTGGGAGTCTTTTTATAATTTTGCGGACTTCCTGTTCCGTCACTGGTGTAAGGAAAAAAGATCTCTCTGCGCGTACTCTGCCTGCCGGCCGGCAGCCGGGGCTCGGGCCTGCATACCGTTTGGATGACTCACCGATAGATGCAAAGTAATCATTACATAGATTAGCAATATTTAAGGGGCATTCTTCTGGTTCTTTGTCTGATTGTGTTAGGGTTATTGGATCTAATTTTAATTTTCTATTATTATTTGTAACCTCGTTAACGATATTCCACATAGATTTCATTCTGTTTGATGATTTATTCATTATTTTTGAGTAATTATTCTTTTTTGATAATTTGACACATTTTTTAAGCATTTTTTTATATTTATCGTAAAATGTTTTTATTATAGCGTTGTTAGTTTGGTTAACTATAGTTTTCAGTAGTCTCTTATGTTTGCACGATTGTTTTATGCCTTTAGTTAACCAATTTGTCTTCTTTCCAGGCCCTATTCTGATTTTTTTTTTAGGAATAGTTTTGTCTAAAATTGCTTTCAAATTTGTTTCAAATAAATTATAATTCTGATTTATATCATTGTTGTTATTTAATAAAATGTCAGTCCAGCGGATTTTTGATATTTGAGATTTAAATAATTGCATATTTTTGTTTGTAAATATCCTTTTATTTGTGTACAGCGTTTGTGTTTTAAGTATATTCCCCTTAATTGGAAAACTATATAGTAAACTTTTATGATCAGAAATGCCGTTATCAATTACTGATGTAGCAGAATTTTTACTGTTAGTAAACATGAAATCTATACACGATTTTGTAGTTTTAGTTACTCGCGTTGGTTCATGTATTTTCTGGTGTAAGTTACATTTTAAGAGACAGTCACATAATTTATTATATTGTTTTTTCTGTTTCTTGCAATCAGCATGGATATTAAAATCCCCAGTAAATATCACATGCTTATTCGTACCAAACCTTTTTACTTTTTCTACAATTTTTTCTAGTATACTAAAAAATATATCAATATGGCGATCTAATCTATGAATACTTATAATTATACAGTTATGCTCTGGTATTTCTAAGGCGCAACACTCCGTTACATTTTCTACACTTAACTTAGCGAAATCGTCCAGTTCTTTATAGACTACTCCTTCACGTGTTAAGATTGCCACTCCGCCGCCTTTCTGATAACTTCTGTTGAATGACGCAGCAAAAGTGTAATTATTTATCTTCATAAATTGCATTCTTTCTTCCCGTATCCAGGTTTCCGATAAGCATACTACGTCATACTCGAAGTCTTGTAATAAATCTTCTATGATGTGTGTTTTGTTATGAATACTTTGTAGGTTTTGAACAAAAATTCTAAATTTATCTTCGAAAGGTGTTGGTGTTGGAGGCTCGAAATAAGGTGGTTTGATCTTCTTGTCTCGACGACCTATTGGGGTCCCGGAGGTCTTCATGGGTTTCCTGTTCCTCGTCGTGCCGGTGTTGTAAGAGGAATTCCTTGCCGTCGATAAGCAATCTATTGTCCCTTATTACAGCGTGTCTTCCCTGTTTCCTATGCTCGTGCAGTATTTCTCGCAGTTGCTTCCTTTTTCGGATGGCAGTATCGTCCAACATTCTTGATATAGATATCCCCGTGTTTTTGAAATGTGTACTATGCTGAAGTATATATTTAGTCATTTTTTTACTGATGAGTTCTATGATAATTGGCCTTCGATTCCCTTTTTTCCCAATTCTTCTAGTTTCTTCTATATAGCCCAGTAAATTTATATTGAGTACATCCTGAAAGATGTAAATGATTCGGTCATGAAGATCCTGCTCACATTCCTGGTTGTCTTCCTCTAGGCCGTATAGGACCAGCTTTTTTGTAATGTCGTGGTTACAAGCGGCGCTATTATTATTATTTTCCGTTTTTGTAGACATTATACTTTTTTCCAAACTTATCACTTGGTTCTGTAGGGTCTCTTTTTCTTTTTGTAATATATTTATTTTATCATTCACTTTCTTGAGTTCAATTTTCAAATTATTTTGTTCGGATTTTATATTTCTTGCATTGTTTTCCATCTCAGTTTTAATATTATTAATCGCTGAAGTGATTTCCTGCTGCACATAAGATTTTAATGTTGTCATTTCCGACATTATGTACCCAGTTAGATAATTAGTATTGGTTTGTAACTTTTCATCCAATAATATCGCAATTTGTTCGAGGGTAGGTGTACCAGTGGCTTTTAATGTAGTAGCATGTTGTGGGGATGTCTGATTCGGGTTTGTTTGTATGCTATCCCTGTTTAGAGTATCCCCCATTATACTGTGATCTTCGATAATATGCTCATCAGTTGACATGGTAGTTTCATCGAAAGGTAATTGTGAAATCTTTACAGAATTGTCGTCGCGCTTTATTAGTTTCGCTATTTTGGTACACTCTGGACATAACCATAATCGATGTAAATCCTGCAGTTTGTTTACAAATTGTGCTCTGGTTATGTTTACACAAAGATAATGATAGTTTCCATTACATTTGGTGCATTCAAGCAATTCCGTTATACCTACGTGCTTGCTACATGTCCCACAGGATCTCATCTTAGCTCAATTTGATGATAAAGTATGCAATAAATCGTTATTGATGATTCGATCGTTCATTTACTCACTGCGCAGGTAGGTAGATACAATTATCTGAGCGCGGCGTGAGTCACTCGACTTGAGCCATTATGGCCGTTTTCTGTGTTCACTTTAAATGCTAAGAAATCACAATTGTTTGATATTGTAAGGTTTTAAATACATCACTTACACTTTGGCGAGCTATTAAGCAGTACTTTAGTATGAGTTTTGGTATGGAAAATTCACAATTTCTATGACTTTTGAATAAAAACATAAGAGCAACGCAAAAAAACAATGTCGTGATATTGTATGAATACCTCATGCCAGTCAATTGCGAGTCAGACTCGCGTACCAAATCGCATTTCCTTGGTGAACAAAGTACAAATTTACGGTTTTCGGGTATTTCCCCTTACTTGTGCTATAAAAAAGGCTTTGCTTCGTGCAAAATTTCATGAATCTAGGTCCAGGGGAAGTACCCTTGCGAGTCCATACAAATTTAGCTAATTTGCGTCACGGTCGTATATTTTGAGTGCATGGACCTAGAAGTTCATTTTTTTCACAGCTCTAAGGGACCACAGACATGAGTGATTGTTATTAATTTCAACTTGATACCTCCACGCGTTCCTGAGAAGAAGGGTCTTGACAGATAGACATACGGACGGACGAACCAATACTGATACTCTAAGGCTCAAATTTTTCCCTTTAAGGTACGAAACCCAAAGAAAAACGTGGATATCTGACCGCGGATGTGCTGCTAGTCCACGACAACACGCCGCTTCACTCGGCGCATGGTGCCAAGCCTCATATTCAGGAGTGTGATTTCCAAGAGACTTATTATCAACCTTAAATACAGTCCAGACTTGTAATCTAGTGACGGCGACTTTTTGTTCCCAAAGCTGAAAGAAGAGATTTGTGGAAAGCCACTTTCTGACGATAAAGAGCTCAACGATAAACGACTATTTTAAGGGAAGGAAGAAAGTATTCTTGGAGGGCATAGAAAAGATAATTTCGTGTTCTAAGAACTGTATGTATTGGAGGTTACAGGGGACTATGTAGCAAAATACAATTATTTCGAATTTTTCTGGCTTTTCATAGCTATATCGAGAATACCTTGAATTCCCCACGTATTATACGTAACAAATGAAGAAGGTCACCTACGTCAGACGGAGATTGTCTCCAAGTTGTAGTTCAGGCTGGCCAGTTGCAGCTCCATTCGCTTCTGGAAGTCGCACACTAGGGATTCCATCCTCCTGGAACAGATCACAATAAAACTAAAATACAATTCAACCAGAACTAAAATAAATTAAAATTCAAAGCGGCCCCGTTTCCTTGTTAAACCGATTTTAGCCGGTCCATTACCGCGCTTAATAAAATTCAAAACTTTTAACGGGAAATGGCATTCCTAGAAATGCATTTCATGGTAAAGGTATTTCTTAGGTAACATTATATAGGTATTTTCGTAAATAATTGACCAGCTACAGTTAGTATGTCAATTTCTTTAAAAAGCTGTCTTAAGGAGTCTGTTCGTTTTAAATGATAAATTACTCGAATAGCTCTTTTCTGTAAAAAAAAAATAGTTTGAAAATTCGCTGCTTTCCCCCACAACAAGATACCATAGGCTATGACACTATGAAAGTAACTAAAATATACTAGTCTAGATGTAGACATATCCGTGTTCTGTCTGAAAACCACGAATGGTGCCAAAACCTTGTCAGAGACCGTTTTTCTAAACTATTTCAACAAAATATCCAAGACTAAAAAGCCGTCGACACTGTGGAACCTATATTCAATGCTAAAAGCCACAGCAAAAATCGAAGACAACATCGATATGTCGCAGTTAGTTGGTTAAATCAGACACTTAACTAACTGTCTAGACCGTTAATTAAATACCGACGTTTAACAACTCACTAAAATTCCGTCAGACAAGTGAGTTAAACGTTTAACGAGTTGTCTAAACGTTCCTAGGCAACAATACAATATTATTTTTTTTTATGTCTACTTAAGTTTATGTTTTAGGTATTTTCATCACAGCTACCGCAATGTTTTGCCCTCATATAAGCTGACAAATCAGTTGTTGTCGTGACGCCATCTTGTTTTCCAACACGCTGGCTTTCGGTAAGACAGATTGTTAAACGTTTTCGACGATGCTTTATTTAAATCAAAATGCTAGTGACTTGTTAAACGTCGGCATTTAATTAACGGTCTAGAGAGTTAGTTAAGTGTCTGATTTAACCAACCAACTGCAACAGATATACCAAAGTACTCAAAGTTGCTGGCATACTTAAAACGGCTATCCGAGGGTCATAAGCCAAAGAAATCTAGAGTGCTAACCTCCGAAAACATTGCGCGTTTTCTAAATGATGTAAAAGGCTGTTAAAGTAAGTACTTACTTAGTTCCTACCTATTTAAGCACAAATTACTGTTCTTTAATAGTAGTTTATGTGACTGCTGCATAATGAAAGGCATTAAAACTCGCCATCGGCTCGTTTCATAATAATATCACTCGAGAGTTTTAATGCCTAATTATGTACAGTTACATACTCTAGTTTATCTACACAATATCATAAGCTCTCTTTGATGTGTTCAGGAACCGCATGTTTGACCGGCATTGTGGTTCTGCAATTGTTTAGCTTGTTCTGTAGTACCAACTTCACGCAGGCGGGCGTCGGCGTTCGAAATTTGAATGTCAGTACCAACTTCACAGACAAACTAGGGACGGCACGCGGGTGGGCGTCGGCGTTCGAAATTTGAATGTCATTATATGTAGAAAAACTAGACAACGATACACATACTTATAAAGAGAAATATTATACTTAGAGAGATAAACAACCATGACTAGGGTACAAACATCCATTCTCATCAAACAAACATTTGCCCCCATAATAAAACAAAAATTGATAGAACGTTCGTAATACGACAAGATTACGTAAGGGTCGTCGAAAAATAGCAAGATTTGCGGCCGGGAAATACAAAAATCAACAGGATTTTCATACAATACTATGACGGAAAATGTACTCGGCAACCAATGGAAATCAAAAAAATAGTCGATGCCGAAAACGATCGCCACATTCTTGAATCTACTAGACCCCGAACAGTACACGTGACATTGCTTCCGTAGAAGCTCCGCCACCCATTTAGCTAATTCGGGGGCGGATCTACAGAACTGAAACGCCACGGAGCACGGAGGAGGTTGGAGGTCCAGCACAGTGGCAGAAAGTTATATCGAAGATTCCAGCGAAAACAAAGCCAAAAGATGCAGCCTAATAGTTGAGAGTATAAATCTAAAGCCGACTATTGTTGACTCTTGCACGCCACTATCTCCGAGGCGCTCTTCAACATCGAAAGGAAATTCTTGTGAAGCAACTACATCACCGCTTTTTCAGCAACACCAATCAGTAAATACGGAGACTTTTAAAAATACCCAAGTCTTATCTAATACGACCATTTAAAAACCAAACAAGAATATAACACTAAATTTCCAAAGCTGTTCTAATTTCGCAATACATTTCTAATTTTCCGATTATATAATAAAATGTGATAAATATAAACTAAACCTCTATTTATTTTCTCACAGTCAATGGTTAAAAGTAGAGTACACAACTCCTGTTTTTTTTATCTCGGACCTTGTATCCCTCGCTCCGCTCAGGATTCTACTCTAGAATCCTTCGCATCTCTCGGGATCCAGCTTTGTGCTTCGAATTATATTTCCTTTTTAGGGTTCCGTACCCAACGGGTAAGAACGGAACCCTATTACTAAGACTTCGCTGTCCGTCCGTCCCTCCGTCCGTCCGTCCGTCTGTCACCAGGCTGTATCTCAAGAACCTAGCTAGCTAGAGAGTTGAAATTTTCACAGATTATGTATTTCTGTTGTTGCTATAACAACAAATAGTAAAAAACAGGATAAAAGAAATATTTAAGGGGGCTCCCATACAACAATTCTTTCAATACCACATACAAACTTATGGATGCACCTGGTTACGTACATGGAGTGTGAAAGTAACCGCACCAATAACTTTGTAAACAATATTTTGCTGTGTAAAATCCAAACTATTCACTCCACACCATCGCTTCCATTGAACGGTGGTACGGAACCCTTCGTGCGCGATTTAGACTCGCACTTGACCGGTTTTTTTCACTTGTTGTACTACTTTTTACTACACAACTATTGAAACTTTTATTACTTACTTTTTCTCTTCTTGATTTTCTAAAGGTGGGATGCGCGCCATTGCAGCCATGAGATAGTCCCTAAAACAACAAGTAAATACGTGATAATATTGATATAACCTCGTAAATTTTGACTTAGAATTTCGTAACTCGCATCGCACTGTTAGTAATTGCAACAAATAAATGTATTTGATTTTGACCAACATTTATGGTTACGACAAAAATTTACTTACATACTAGCTAGACGTAGAACACTTATGTAGTATGTAGAACACACTAAATGTAGTATGTAGAACACTTCGGGTGCTCTCTCAGCCTTCCCAGTGACGGCAGTGTAAGGTACTCAAGAACCTTCCCAGTGAGGTGCAACTGGCAGGGTAAGAAACTCACGCAGCCTTCCTAGAGAGGTGCGACTGGCACTGTAAGGTACTCAAAAACCTTCCAAGTGAGATGCGACTGGCACTGTAAGGTACTCAAGAACCTTCCAAGTGAGGTGCTACTGGCAGGGTAAGGTACTCACGCAGACTTCCTAGTGAGCTGCGACTGGCAGGTGAATGGTACTCACGCCACCTTCCCAGAAAGTACGACTGGCAGCGTAAGGTATTTAATCAGGCTTCCCACTAAGATGCGACTGGCAGGGTAAGGTACTCACGCAACCTTACCAGTGAGGTGCGACTGGCAGGGTAAGATACTCATGCAGCCTTCCCGGTGAGGTGCGACTGGCAGGGAAAGGTTGTAGGGTTTTCGCTACACTAACCGCTGTACCCTAAAATGACTCACCAAATTCAGACAGGGTTTGAATACTGGTTTTTCGTTTCGTTCGTTTTCGTTTTATAGGACCTGAACCTTGCACACAAGTAATGACGTCTGACAAATAGTCCAGCCATGCAAACGACTCATGTAATCGACTTGATTTCCAGCTTTCTTCGTAGGAATAACTATGATTTTTTTTATTGTTTACATCTTTGACACCATTCGTTATTGACAACATGCTATTTGATCAATGTTTTTTCAAACGCTTCAAATAGTCTTTATCTATGGCTCTTACTGGCCCCTTCGGTGGAATAACGTCATTGAAAAACATGTTGGAAGTTTGGAAGATTGGAAGGAAAAACAGTTTTCTTTAGACTGGAAGAACCAAGAATGTGGTCTTTCATCTACAAATCGGTGAAGTGAGAAGAACTAAGAGGCCAAGGTTACCTGGGCCCAATTGACCCGGGTAACGATGAAGAAAGAAGAAGTTATTTTTCACTCCGTCTAAAAAGTGAAGTTTGTGTGTCCCTCAAGGAAATCAATGCCAACGAATCAGTGGTCCCACACGTTGCGTCCAGGCCACTGCTACACGGACCTGACCACCGCTACACAGGCCTTGCCACCGCTACACAGGCCTGATTACCACCATCGTCTCCCTGGTCACCGCTATAAGGCCTGGACAAGGATAGCCGCTGCCTTCCTCCATCTCAGGACTTCACTGGACTACCCCAGTCACCGAGTCGCCCAGGGGACAGTTTCCTTTGTGTAAAACATTATGCAGGTAGGGTAGCTTTTATAAATAGGAAAGCTTGTGTTAAATAAAATCGGATTCATTCTCAATTTCTGTCTTTTATTTTCTACAGGCTCCGTTACGATAGGTTATTCACACCAACCAACCAAACAGTGAGGTGCCACTGGCAGGGTAAGGTACTCACGCAGCCTTCCCAGTGAGGTGCGACTGGCACGGTAAGGTGCCACGCAGCTTTTTCAGTGAGGTGCGACTGGCAGGGTAAGTTACTCATGCAGCCTTCCCAGTGAGGTGCGACTGGCAGGGTAAGGTACTCACGCAGCCTTCCCAGTAAGGTGCGACTGGCACGGTAAGGTTCTCACGCAGCTTTTTCAGTGAGGTGCGACTGGCAGGGTAAGTTACTCATGCAGCCTTCCCAGTGAGGTGCGACTGGCAGGGTAAGGTGCTCACACAGCCTTCCCAGTGATGTGCGACTGGAAGCGTAAGGTGCTCACGGCACTCGTGTAGTCTTCCCAGTGAAGTGCGACTGGCAGGGTGAGGTACTCACGCAGCGTTCTCAGTGAGGTGCGACTGGCAGGCGATGTGCAGTATCCGGTACTCGAGCATCGCCTGGAATGCCTCGCCTTTGCTCAGCTGCATTTGTTTGTCCGCCAGCCGCTTCAGCTCCTCGCAGACTGTCTCGCAGATGTCGCGCACGTAGCGAGAGGACGCACTGCCACAGACGCTGTCCACCTGCAGTAACAAAGATATTGTCAAACTTATAGAGGTTATAATTAGGAAATAACTAGTGAACAGCAAAATAAACGGGACAGAATGAATTCTAGTCTGCTTTGGAGGAAAGTTGCTGGTCAAAACGATAACTCATTTTGCTGTGAAAAACAAGATGTGGTGACAACAATATGGTGTTTTAATATGTAAAACCAGATGGCGTGTTCATTACGTAAAACAAGATGGCGCCCACCTCAGCGTGCACCGCGATCAGGTTATGCACAATCTCGTACACGTACTGGCGCACGTCGTCCACTGCCGCGGCGTGCGCTATGCGGCGGCTGCCGAGGTACATGCTCTGCTCGATAGTGCCGACGAGTGGGTCGCCGCGGTGTTCCACGTACGACTCCGCTATGTTCGACTCGAGGTTCGATAGCGCTTCTTTTGTGGCTTGGAGGGCGAGAGCTGGCTTTGGGAAGCCGTGCCTGTGAACAAAATGAATATTTAAAACAGTCTAATATAATATTGGGTATGGTTGGAAATCTGAAACAGCGAACTCAAAAATCTTTACTTCGTCCAATAGTAATTGGGCTTTGTATCGCCTTGCTATATATATATATATATATATATAAAGGAAATATCTATAGATAGAGGAAAAACGTTACGTCACGAACAAAAAACATGCGAGTCGAGTAGAGCTCTTCGTTTTCTTCGTTAAATAGGGGTCACTGACAACTAAACTTTCTTGATACATAAATGTTCGTGCACTGATAAATGTCAAATTATGAACCATTACCTCTCAAACTCATTGGCAATATTCGCAAGCGTGACTCGACGCGTGTACTGCGCATTCGCGCCCGCGATCAGAAGGCGCTGTTGCCAGCTCGGGCCGTCGTCGGGCGCGTCTGCACTGAGCGGCAACGTCTCGTCCATGCGCTGCCCGAGCGCACACGAGAGGCTGTAGTTGCTAAAGCCCTGCAAGACGAAATATTGTTTACACAAACTGTAATCGACGATAGAGTGCGAGCTCGAACCAGGGAGGCCCATGCCCAGCAGTGAGTGGTACACTCCATTTCATAGACTAGGTAAACAATAAATCAGAATGTAACCCGTAAAGTGCGAGTGAACACCGAGGTTATTTTGCTTTCCAAAGCTCTATTCGCATTTGTCGGGTCCTAAAGAGCATGCAATTACACCTTCTGGAGTCGTAGGGACTAAGTACTATCGCACTGATTGAACTCCTCTCTCTTCAATGGTTCCTTCCGTAATGTGTGGGGTCTTAGTATCCCATTACCAAAAACATCAAATCCCTCCTCCGATTTCCATTCTGAATATCAATATCTCCAAAGTCCTAGAATCCATTGTCCTTTCTCTACTAACCTCCTACCTAAGCTCATACGACTTGCTGAATCAACTCCAGCCCAGTTTTAGCACTGGTCACAGCGCTGTCACCACGGCATTCAAGCATGCGATGGATGAGAAACAGCTTACTGTGCTTGCTCTGCTCGACTGCAGCAACGCCTTTAACTGTGTCGATTTCGATATTCTCGATGAGATACTGAAGTTCCTGAATGTGTCTTCCTTCTCTGCAAGCTGGTTCGACTCTTACCTGAGATTTCACCAGCAACTTATTAAGTCGAGGTGACTGTAAGGGAGTGGTGTGACCTCTTTGTGGGGGTCCCTCAGGGTGGTGGTGGTATTCGCTCTCATCTTATTTTTCTGACTTCATAAATTCCATCTCGGATGTTCTCTCCTCATAATATCTAGACACGCGGCAGCGTGTCCAAGCCAAGTTCAATCATGTCTACGCAGTCGATCTCCAGAATTATCGTCATTTTTCTCTGTGATATGGTCTCTGCTGATGGGATGTTTAATGCCAATCCTGAGAAAATCAGGGACTGGGCCACTTCTTTTGGACTACTTGTCAACCCTAGTCAGTGGTAGGCTTTGATTATTGGTTCCAGGTTTTCCCTCAATCTTTTACAGCATCTGTTCATTGCCCCTGCAACCTATGATGGAATCATAATCTCATATAGAGTACCAAGGGCAACAAGGGTTTCCTCGATAACCAAATGTGCGCCTGTCAGCGAGGTCAGTAGGCGGGTCTTTGCCACTTTTCACTCCCTCAGGCGACTTCAAAACTTCCTGCCTCGTTAGGCAAAAATCGCGCTTGCCCTGTATCTTCTCCATCCGCTGATCGATTAAGCTGACGTATGTTGGATCAGCGCGAACGAAGAGCATCTGAACAAACTAGGGCGACTTCAAAACCTTGGAATTCGGTTTGTCTTCGGCCTGCGCAATTCAAATTTCAAATTTATTTATTTATTTATTTATTTATATTCACTAGTACATTTGAATTGCTTAGGCCTCCACACTAGGTTTGACATGTATCGTGGAGGCCTAGGGGTATATAAAATAAATTAAAATAAACAAACACACAAACAAAACAGTACAAAACAAGACTACTACATAATTAATGACATATACTTACTAACTAATTAATTAATTAATTCATGAATTATTGATTTGACTGTTTACTTACTTGCTAACTTAATTAAACGAAATCAATAATAATATTAATAATAACATTAATAAGAATGATGAAATGATGATGATGATGAAGAGTGACGAATAAAAATGAAAATAAAATAATGAATGAATTTATTTTAGGAGACACTAACTGAGTTGGTAATAAATAAATAAAATAAGTAGATAAATAAGTAATAGATAGCTAATTCATACTAGATGCTCTATTAGGGCTTCGGTGCTGTTATAATCGAGTGATGCAAGCCATTTGTGCAGTGTGCGTTTAAATTCGGGGACAGAACTGTTTTTGACATCAACGTGACTGCACGCGGTGTTGTAAAGGTATGGTAGAGCAAAAGGGCTAAAACGACTGGCGAATGCGGTTTTCACTGGGGGGACCTGTACTCTGAAAACTCTTCTTGTCAGCAGGAGGGGGTATTCTTCCGTGTTGACCGTGCTTCGGTGCTGGAAAAGTGAAGCCCTGAGAATGTAGAGCTGTCGGACTGACAACACATTGCACTCGCCGAGAATGTGTTTTGTGGGGTAGCGGAACGGTTTGCGCATCATTACTTTTATGATAGAGCGTTGAGCTCGTTCCAGAGTTATGAGCGTGGTCTTGTGAGTGGCACCCCATGCCGTGATGCAGTATAGGAGCAGGGACTGACAAAGAGCCAAGTAGACTAGCCTCAGCACTTCTGGCTTTGCTCCCTGGCGTAAAAGTTTCATCACTGGGATGAGTTTACGAACCCAGGACGCCATGCTGGTAATATGATGCTTGAATGATAGTTTTTCGTCGATGGTGATGCCTAGATATTTGATCAGTGACGCCCAGGACAGTCGCAGGACCCTGAGTCGACTGGGCACGAGTGGAGCTTAATATTGTTGTAGTCCAGAGGTGGTTGGGATGCTGCTGTCTTATGAAAACAGAGGAATTTCGTTTTGCTATAGTTAAGTGTGAGCAGGTTATCCTGGAGCCATCTGGCGACATCGCGCATACAGGTCGTTACCGTTACGAGGGCATGGTCCCACGAGTCTCCACAGCATATCAGGGCAGTATCGTCTGCGTAACAGAATACGTCCACTTCTTTTCTTTGACTAAATAAGTTGCATACTTCGTTGATGTAGATTAAAAATAACGTCGGGCCCAGGACACTGCCCTGAGGTACCCCGAACGTTATGGAGCTTGGTGAACTCAAGTATTGCGAAACTTTTGTGCTTTGGGTTCTGAGGTTCAGGTAGGAGCGAAACCAATCCAAAGCAGTTCCTCTTATACCGATGGCTACAAGTTTGCGTGTCAGAATTGTCGGGGACACCGTATCGAATGCCTTAGCCAGGTCCAGAAAGACGCCAACACAGGCCCTGCCGGTGTCCAGGCCCGAGCTGACAACATTGAGAAGGCCCGTGACGGCGTCCTCCGTGGACCTGCCCTGGCGAAATCCGAAATGTCGCTCAGATAATAGCTGGTGAGACTCAAGGTAACCCACGAGGCGCCCGTTAACCACTCTTTCCAAGAGTTTCGAGAGGGCGCTAAGCAATGAAATTGGTCGATAATTGGAGGGTGTTGTTTTCTCGCCGCTCTTAAATATGGGTATAACTATTGCCTTTTTCCAACAATTTGGGAAAATGCCAGATGAAAGACTGTTGTTAAATATGTGGGTTAGGGGAGCAAGAATTTGTTTTGAGACAGACTTCAGCAGCTTGTTGGTGATCCCATCCGCGCCTGGTGCGCTTTCGACCTTGCTTGTTAAGATAAGAGTTTCTACTTCATTTTCATCAGTAGGTTGTAGAAAAAGGGAGTATGGATGCGACATCTCTGTCAGGTTAATCTTCTTAGCGAGCTCTGCTTCATCTGTGTTCAGCTTGTCCATTGTGTTATTAGCTAGTGATTGGCAAATGTTGGTGAAGTATTGATTACAATGGTTAATTGAGTCTTCGACTGTAGCTTTGCTTTTTAGTATAGCAGTAGATGCCTGCCACATCTTTTTTGGGTGGTCACTACTGTTAGCTAGGGTGGCGTTATTATGTTGGTGTTTTAAACGTTTCAGGAGATCGTTGCAGAAGTTACGATATCTTTTATATGTTGTTTGCAGTGTGATGTTGTTGGGTTCTTTGTGGGTTTGCAGGTGTATCGCGTCACGGTTTCTCATACAGCGAATGAGGCCTGGTGTGATCCAGGGCTTCATTTTGTATTTTCGGCGACTTACTGTTTGTGTGAAGGTGTGTTTTTTAATGGAGTCAAAGACTATATTTGTAAATGTATGTGCGCTCATTGAAGGGTCAGCTTCATTTAGCACTCCAGACCAGTCCACTTTTTCTAGGTCATTGGCAACAGCTGGGAAGTCGATCTTGGTTATCATTATTTTTGTTGTTGCCTTTTTTACGAGCCAGAGACTGCCGATTGTTACTCGATGATCTGTTATAGTGTTGTTACAGACAATTCCTTCACCTTCTGCATGCGAGCGAACAAAAATATGGTCTAGGCAGGTGTTTTCTCTAGTAGGTTTGGTGATTAGTGCTCTGAGGCCATTTTCAGACAATAGGTTGGTAGTCCGGGCAGTCATTTTCGTCCAGGAGATCTATATTTATGTCACCCGCTAGAATCAAGTTTGGTATATGGGTCTTTGTCGATAGTACAAGGTCCAGGGACTCAATGAATTTGGTAGGATCCCGGAAAGATGGTGACCTGTATGTTGCCAAAACTGAGATAGAGTTGGGAAAGTCAATGATGAGGTTGTTGGATTCATCTATGTCTGGTTCTGCAACATTAACTTCCCAACCATCCCTGACACACACAACTACTCCACCACATTTGTTAATAAACTTGTGTGTCCTGTGTGCCGAGAAACCAGAGATAGTTCTTAGAAGAGAAGATTCAGTGAGATGGCATTCGGTGAGGATTATTAAGTCAAACGTAATATCGAGTCTCTCAAGTAGCACTAGAAATGAATCAAAGTTTCTTTGCATGCTTCGTATATTGAAGGAAAGCAGCGTAAAACTCCGGGAAGCCTTTAGGGTCTCTTTGCAATTTTCTGGGAAGTCTATTACATGGCACGAGTTACTTAGTGAGTTATCTATATCAGTTTCAATATTTAGGGGGGGCATTTAAACCAATTGATATTATTTTTTATAGCATTGCGTTCTCTTTTAGACCACTGTTGAATAGAAGAAAATTGATTGATAGAATTTGCATGATCATAGTTCAGGTGTATCCGGCTAATGATCACAGGAGAAGTATACAGTATAGTAAATATACATAATATATATACTATGTTAGCTAGTGAGAAAATATAGGTAGATAGTGTGTTATTGATATAGTATGATGTTAATAGATACAGATAGTGTGATATTGATTGTGATATAGAATAAATTAATATTTTCAAACATACATTATTATTATTCCTGATAGGGATGGTTTTCCGTGAATGTGTTGTTTGCTGCGGTTGGACCCATTCTTTCTTCGACATCTGCGCGGCTTTTAATTTGATAGGCTGGCGCTTTTTCGCGTCTACGAATGAAGATGGTACCGTTTTTGATCCAGCAGTACTTGAATCCTGATGTTTTTGCTCTTTCTCTGCACTCCCGAAATAACCGCCTGTTTCCCTGGGTAAGGCGTTCGTTGATAAAAACATCTTTTGCTGGGTGGGAGGGTACAAGGTCTTGGGACGATAGCTTCTTTCTTAGTTTTGCCTCTTTGAGTATCTCGTCGCGCTTCGAGCGTCTGACTAGCTTTACGACGATGGGGCGGGTGAACTCCCCGGCTTTTCTCTTTTTTGTTGCAGCAGCATATGAGGGGGGTGGTTCCTTGGGTTCCACTCTGTTTGCCCAGTTGATGTCACAATCGGTAAGCTGAACGCCGATTGTTGATGCCGTGAGTAGGACGAGGTGCTGTAGGCTTTCATTAGGGGTCTCCGGAACTCCGATAAGCTCGATCTCATTGCTAAGTGATGTCTGGGCCTGTTGGTTCAGTTGGTCTTGAAGGTCAGTTATTGTTGACTCTAGGCCGGCTTGAATCATCTTGCCTTCTTCTACGGACTGTTCCAGAGCGCTGAATTTCGCTTCTAGAGCTGTTAGCCGATCGTCAGTATTTCTTAATGCGATATTCAAATCAGAAGTTATTTGGTTTTTAAGGTCATCATCTCCTCACGTACTGCACGCAATTCATCACGAAACAGTCTGATTTCCAGCGCTAGTCCAAGCTTGAAATCCTGAGCTGTATCGAGAGCGGTGTTGTTGAAGTTGTCTTTGTCTTCAAAGGGCAGCTCTTCGGGGTGAGTCTTGGCCGGCGCGCCGAGGGACTTCTGCTTTAGTTGTCGGAGGGTAACATTAACATTTATTGGGTCATGCAGTTTGGATTCACTGCCGACAGTTGTGTTTTGGTTGTCTAATTTCGGTTCGGCGTAGCGGCATCCAGGGCATTTCCAGGCAATTACATCCTCTTTGGGCATCAGGTAGAAGCGGGCTGGAGTAACGCTTGAGCACATTAGATCGTACAATAGACTACACACGGAACAGCTCAGAAAGTCCTTGCTCTCGATGACTTCTTTACAGCCCTCGCAGGTAGCTGCATTCGGCGCAGAAGTAGACATAGCGGGGACCGGGTCAAACAGAGTAAGCGATTTCGCGGGGTCTGTTAGACCGATGGCGCCCTCTGGTGGTCGCAGACGGTAGCTGTGCAGCGTGCTTGCGCGTGAGCTTGCTAACTTGCTAGTGCTTAGTTAGTCGCAGGTGGAATAGATGGCAGCACGGCAGAGTAGATATTGTTTCCTCGCTTCTTCCAAGCCCGGCTATTATTTGGTGCTGGCAACACTATCCGTCGAATATCACTGACAAACGTCACTGTGAGTCATCCGTTCCTTTGTGTTTGACAATAAAGTTCACGGGTTTGAATTGGATGCAGTGGTTATTGTCCGTTTATTTGCGGTTCAAACTGTGTTTATGTGGTCTAACAGCTATGTCTATAGTGCAGTGCTACACACAAAGACCAGGATATCCGTGGAGAGCTTGATTTTGCAATGAGTAATCGGAGTAACAGTTGGAAGTACTCACGGTTTGAGGTTATGTGAGCGATCTTGATAACATTTCTTTCCTTAATCTGCACTTCTATCACGTTTATTGATTATTTTTGTGTCGGGTCCTTTGTGTACGTCTTTCCTAGCTCAGGGTTGCCCTCACCCTCTCTCGAATTATACCATGTCTCTGAGTATCGCAGGGAATTGATCTGGCTCCCTATCCGTCTTCGTCGGGATTCTCACATCCACATCAGCCTCACGGTTTGAGGTTATGTGAGCGATCTTGATAACATTTCTTTCCTTAATCTGCACTTCTATCACGTTTATTGATTATTTTTGTGTCGGGTCCTTTGTGTACGTCTTTCCTAGCTCAGGGTTGCCCTCACCCTCTCTCGAATTATACCATGTCTCTGAGTATCGCAGGGAATTGATCTGGCTCCCTATCCGTCTTCGTCGGGATTCTCACATCCACATCAGCCTCTTCAACATCTTATTTAATCCTCGCTACCCTAGCGGCTTCTTACGAGATCGTTTTGAATTTCTGTCTTCGCATAGGCCACGGAGATCTCACACTCGGTCACTGCTTATAACTCCGCAACACAACACAGCCGCATATGAACATGGGTTCAGACTACGAGCTATCAGGCTTCGGAACAAACTTCTTAGCGCGATCTTAGGCCCGTCACTTAAGAATCCGGTGAACAAAGAATTTTCCATACAAACTTAATACCATAATAATTTTCGAATCGATAATATTTCAACGTATATACAGATGTAGTGAATAATCCTTTCCTATCGGCAAAACTCGGAACAACGATAACACCCGAATGGTGCCGATGTGTCTATGAATTACTGTATTATTAAATTACGTATAGGCATCGATATAAATACTAAGGATAGCCCTTCCCGTACTAAATTTCTTACCATTTTGAGGCTAAGAAAAATAGCGCCCCTGTCGGAATTCGTCGGAACCAAGACAGTACGAAAAATTGTAACGGCGTCACGTTCGGTCACGTTCCGATTTGTGGTGTATAGACACAATATTAGGAAAGTTGATCTACGGATAACTCTCAAATACCCGGTGACTTTTAATCGGTGATTAGGAGTAGAAATAAAATATATCTAGCTAAAATTTTACTTAAGGGGCGAGGTCTCACGCAATTACCTCATGTTTAATTAATAAAAAGTTGAAACATAATTAAATAGGCAAACATATTAATGACATTACGAATAGTAATCTAATGACATTACGAATAGTAATCTTGACATTACGAATAGAAAAATAACCAAATCGGATCGTTTTTCAAATATAGGAAGCGGGCAGTTTCACTGTGCGTCGCGCGTCGCTACAAAGTTACGTCAGTCGAATGGTTGATTTTCGTTTGAGGATTTTTTCGAGAACAATATTTTATAGATAATCAATTTAAAGCCAATAGTAATTGAAAATATAATACTTACTTGTGATACGACACTCCCTGTTTTTGTGTTTTGCGATTTGGGTATGATTTACACCTTTTTACGTCGCAGGTCACCATTTTTGTTTTTGCTGCCGATATGTCAATCGGCTGTCACCGTCCAAGCGCGACTGATTGCAAACAGTCCAATTTTCCCGATTTTGTACTGTTTTTGTAGCGACACTTTCAAGCGCTCCGTGCCCTGTCCCTAGTATTCAAGTCTGTGCGTGTAGGTATCAAATAAATCGCATACTTTATTTATCAATGTCAAATGTCAAATTGCCCGTTTGACGACCACGATTCTATCATATAAACCACCACGATTCTATCATATAAAGAATTCGTTAGGTAAACAAAAATATAACTAGTTACTGAGGACGTTTTATTTCAATAAAACGCACTGATAAAAACCAAATTCCGGTTGGGATGATCTAATGATTCTATAAGGATTGGAACCCCAAAAGTCTAACTATAAGTCAAAACTACAGTAGGATTTTGCAGACCTTTTTTATAACAATACATTTTTGTAATTAATTAAAAATACTATGACATAACAAAAACGACACCTCAACATAAAACAAAACAAACCAGCAGAGAAATAAATATAAATAAATATGATTTTCTGATTGGATGAACGACTTCGATTATGACAGCGGGATAAGAGGAGGAGGAGCGGGGTGGACAGTGTGATGCGAAACAATACTTCCAACTTCCATATCACAGTCAGAATCAGAACTATTTTCTGGTGTATCATCGTCAGAGTTTTCATGAACGGTGATTACAAAACTAGCCATATAATTTTCCAACTCAGGTTCGTGTTTTCGGTACTCGTTTTCGCATTTGATGGCGTGGTCACATACTTTGGCCCAAACATCGGAACCAATCATATTAACCTTTTCCTGTACCAATTGTTTCACAGTAGTCATATTCATACTGATGTTTCTTTTGGATACGTATCCCTTTATTTGAGACCATATGTTTTCAATCGGATTGAAATCAGGATGATATGGTGGCAATCTTAGTACGCTGTGTCCATATTCGTTCATAAGTTTATCTATAGAGTATTCTACAAAGTCTTGTTTGTACTTGCAAATAATTTCATATATTTCAAGTTTTGTTAATGACGGATCAATCGGAACGTTATGTTTGGATAGCCAATCAATGATGTCTTGCTTCCTGGTATTTGAATTTACGTACTTATTATCTACTCTATATAGATACTTCCTCTTGCAATGCGACCGTTCCCTACGTTGTCTCGATGGGTACTGAGTGCGAGTGAAGTAGTAAGACAAAAACGAACATTTCCGAGAAAATACGAAAGGAAAGGATTATTCACTACATCTGTACCTATATAGGTTCATGTTCCAACAGTTTTCTTAAAATAGTTATCCACTTAAAAATATATGCGATTTAATTTCGTACATTTTTAGGACGTTAACATGTACGAAAGTGAAGGGGGCGTTCACCTACTATCATCCTGCATTGCATTGTGTTCACTAATCTTGTCTGTACCTCGTCGGTGTCCTTATTCATCTGCTGCTGCTTACACTCGTCTAACACGCTCACAAACGCGAGCAGGATCTGTTGCGAGTGTGCGTGCAGCGCGTGTAGAGGAGTGCCGGCAGTAGTGGGGGCTGACGGGGGGAACAGAGGGCGCTCGCGGCGCGCTCCGCTTGCCGTGCATGTTTGTATGTTCGCGAGCGCCGCGCTGAAGTAGCTTTCTAGCAGGTGCGGCTGGAAATTAGACCAGTGGAATAACCATACATTTATGTATTGAATAAGTAAGCACATATGCTGTTTTAATTTCAAAAAAATGATTGCAACGCAATTTACCTGTATAAAAACTAACCGTAACCTAACTAACATTCTGGAACTGTGGATTTTTCGGCATACAAATTTACACAAACATGTAACATAATAGCCTAATAGGATCAGTAGATAGTTGTTTTTTTATGCTACTCGTTATTAATATTCTACTGCACCATCTTTCTTATCCATGCCTACAGCACAAACTGACACTCACCAAATGAGTAATAGCTCCAAAGTCGGAATACTCCTCGATCCGCCACGTCTCCTTATCAGCCAGCCCCTTCACCCGCCGGAGCGCGCGTTGCAGGAACACCGTCGTGCCGTGAACGCGGTACTCGAATATCACACGCTCCACTATGTCCAACGGCTGAAAAACGGTCAAGTGCGGGTCAGACTAGCACACGAAGAGTTCCTTACTAGAAATCTGAAGGACACAAAAAAAATAAAAAAAAAATAACTCGGTTTCGATACTAGTTCCTACAGATTGCGGATCCGACGTCAAACCAATTGCGACACCGATGACGATGATTGGTACCGCGAAAGTCGCAATGATGTTGATCATTTGGTAATTAATTAAAACAGGTATTGTGGGAGGGACCTCCTATAATTTACAAAATCTCTTATAGTTAATTATTTGTTGCTCCAGCGGCAACAGAAATACACCTTCTGTGACAATTTCAACACTCTACCTATTACTGTATATGACGGACAGTCGGAGTTTGTCAATACGGACCCCGCCGATTTATAGCCACTGATAACCGGGATCCGTTTCCATCGAAAAATCATAGCACTAGGTTTATACCCACTGTTCCCGATATCGGTAGCTATAACAAATGAAATTGATTCATTTTGTAAGCTGATCCCGGGTGCTGTACATCAAAGGGAAATAAAGTAAGTATAATATTTATAGAAATTGTTATTATTTTTATCTTATTTCCTAAAGGAACATAAGTTATACTAATTGATGGAGGGGTGTTGGGCTAGTGTCAAACCCAACTGTCAGAAGTTTGCGAGCTGCCCTATTAGGGCCTCTGACTCTGCAGACCACAGCTTCTTGGGAAAAATTGTTCATAATTATGGGATAGTAATTCCCTAAAATATGGTCAGCTAATTAAATGTAACCTCACAAACGTGTTCTTGTTGAGTGCAGCGCTTGTGGCCTAGAAGAACTCGCACGTTCTAACTAACCGAGCGAACATCGTTTCCATTTGGTCATGTGGCGGAGACTGTAACTGGATGTCTGACCGTTTCTATATGACATTTGTTTCGAGCGCCTTTGGATGAGCATTCAGCAATGTGCCAGCCAGCCCTCTGTCGTCCGTCTGTATCTATCGTAGGTAAAGGCTTATTTCTCTCGGAGGGGTCATAAATACGCTTTTTTTTATTGATTTTATGGTGCGGTCGTGCCGCCGTGGAGCGTTCGTGGTTAAATAACCTTGTCAATATAAGGATAATAACCAAATGTGCGTGCGGGTGACACTATCTAAGCGAATGGAATGGGTCAAAAAGTATTTCTCAGCCGTTTTATAGAACTTATGCAAGCTACGGCCCAGCCATAGTATTTTCCACGATACAGTATCGAGCATTCGCACTGACCTGCGACGGCAGATCCAGCTTGATGAGCGCATCGTGCGCCTCCCGCAGCGAGCGCAGGTTGCCGAGCAGCCGCGCGCGCACCTCCGCCTCCCCCGCTGCCGCACCCCCCGCTCCCCCCGCACCCCCCGCACCCGCCGCCAGCAGGCAGGCGCGCATGCGCGACGAGAACAGCTCCACGCCCTCGATTATCATGTCCTGCGGGGTGCAACTAAGGGTATGTAAGTAGTAAAGCGGAGAGGTAGACTCGTCGCCGCTTGAACTGGTCATGCCTGTTGTGGGCAGCCGGCGCCCCGCCATCTCCCCCGCGAAGTACCAGCGCGCCAGCATCCACAATGTCACACCACACCAATATCACCGACTATACCCATTCCCTAAGCAATCCGATTTATATTTATAGCCTAGCTCCACCGCGAAGTGCCACCGCGCCAGCTTCCACACCACCAATATCACCCGACAGACACATGTTCCCCAACCAATCTGGTTTATACAGGCTGTGGTTTAAAACATTATCCCTATTGTACGAAAGTCTAGAAACAAATAGTATAAATGTGCTTAAACTATTAAATTTGATTTGATTTTTATTTCCAACACTGAAGATAATTGTGTATCAAAATTATGACTGTTATGATCCTAAATACCTTATCAATCCATACATTATTTTATACCTACCATACATCATGACACCAAAACAATGGCTGCCATAAATACCAATTGGAAAAAAATACATGTTGAAATAGTGGCAGTTCCGATAAGTACCATAGACTCGATTACGACACCTCCTCTTTACCGTTCTCTATTTACAGCTTTATTGTACAATAATAAAACGTAACGTAATCGAGCATTTTCGAAACCTCGATTTGCCGCGCTCGCGGTCGGCCTTTTTAGGGCTTACGCGAATAGACGTAGATTTTGTCACTTAATATTTCACTTTCGGCACAAATAAGGTATAATACCGGACGGTTGAGTGGCTAGAGGATAAATGAATAGAATATAACTATTTATCACCCACCTTTTCGACCAATTAGCGCCCAAAAGAATTTTCCAAACTGCGAAACTGTGACACGGCATGCGAAAAAACACGGGAGAAATGTTTTTTTTTTTGGTCCGATTCGGTTGCCAGTATCACTTGAACAAAGACTTTGATGGTCCACACATTACCAACCTACCGACCAAACCGACAAAAAACGGTCTGACAGTTTATATACGGCGCAATAAGGGATTATCTTAACGCGGAGGCGTTTTAGCGTGAATTTTATAAAGTTCCTGAATAGGTGCTGTGTTAAAACCACAACCTGTATTTATCCCCCCAATTCTTAAGACGCACAGTACAATACGCTCGTCGCTTGCCTGCTCAAGAGGGAAGGGAACATAATAACATAGTTGCAACAGAGGCACAGTACCTTGAATTGGTCATGCCTGTTGGGGGCGGCCGGCGCCCCGCCCAGCTCCCCCGCGAAGTACCAACGCGCCAGCGTCCACAGCGAGCCCACCGCGTCGCTAAGCACGCCGCAGCTCGCCGCGCACCACATCTCGCGCCACTGCGACCACTCGCCCGAGCCCGTCGCGTCCTTCTTGCGCTTGCCTGCTCAAGGGGGAATAGGGGGGAAGCAACTGATATAGCTAAAAAACTTTTATAAGGGGGAATAATAAAATTATTGAGCAAATGACCTTTAAACCAGAATTTAACTAAAATAAGCGAAAAACAGAGTTTTGGTTAAGCCAACGTTTATTGACTAAATAAAGACTGTCTGGGCGAAGTGGTGGGATCGGGTAGGTGAAGGATAAAGGGGATGAGCTAGCCGCCTTTATCCTTCCTTATAAGTTCCATGACAGGTGGAGACAGGGTTAGTTCAACTATACGTGACTGATAATGTGTCATCCTGTAATGTCACGCCCTGTCATGTTTATCTGCCACGTAACTCACAAGTGGCCGCTGTATTATAACTGTATATAATATCACCAAACAGATCATTCAGTGGTGCTGCCGCGAACAGTGCGTTGAGGCTGTCTCGAGCCCGCACGAGCGGAGACTGCCGGTGCGCCATCGTGCGGTGCGAGCCGCTCGCTAGCAGCTGGTGCCTGCGCGCGCGTATATAGTTGGCAGGCACGTATAGCGCGCATACCTACTGACAAGCGCTGCGCAGTCACACAGTCAGAAGCTGCTCGGTGTTACGTCTCACCTCTAGTGAGTTAGATGTGTGTGAGAGATGATTCTTGAAATGAGAATTTTACAAAATGGTAAATCCTAGTCAGTTTTGTCAAATATCCTAAGTGGACGTTATGCTAGAGATTTCACCGATCATGATTTTACAGAATGGCGGAACTTAGGTATGTCAGTCTGCATAGAATCAATCAAAACAAAAATGTTTAAACCCATTTTAGGGGGCGGCTTGGGTAGCAGGTCTTGAAGGTTGCTCTTTACTCGCAAGCCGCCTCGGAAATTTCATATGGCCATACTCTGCTACGAAATATGAACCTATTTAAACTATTTAACTATTTTCTTTGCTGAAAGTTTACTTTTCTGGAAAAAAGCCCCAAAAACCACTCAAATATGCATAACTACAGTAAAAAATACAATTTTATCTTAAATAAATCTTTTAATAAGAGGAATAATTTATGTCTTAACTCTTTAATTTAACGTTGCTATGTTTTTTTTAATGTAATTCATTAGGCCAGTCAGCAAAATAAGTACAAACAGACAGAGACTTTAGAGAGAGAGGGAATATAGTCCCGTTTGTCACCCTTCGGGTAAGAAACCTTAAAAAAGGTATAATTGATTTAAGTACGTAATATACTTATTTACACACTTCTCGTTTATGGATGATGTTCAGACTATTGAGTTAACTAGAAATCCGTCGTCGTAGTACACAAACTTAAACATCGCTCTTAACCTTCACATCCCAATAGATAAAAAGACTGCATTAATTTAGCCAATTTTTTTAAATAAAATCATTGAACTACATATTATTACAGTGGACTGTATCAGGGTCCCAAAACCATTAACAAGATAGGTGCAATAAGAGAAGGCAGTAAGGGTCCCATATTGGGGGCCAAGGCTACCCTTCATTCAGGGCCTCGGTTCAGCGTAGTGTATAAAGCGTTATTACCTTTATCGCCGGTCTCCTGTTCTTCCTTCTGCTTGAAATGGTCCTTGACCTTATTGAGCAGCGTGACAAGATACTCCTTGCGCGAGATAATCGCCTTCCACGCGGCGTCGCCCTCCCAACTCAGGCTGATCAGTAATCTAGTGCGGAACACGCCGTCGATTAGAACAGACCAGAATAGAGCGTGCTTTATTTACAAATCTCCCCAGAACTCCTCTACGACTTTTCGATTTAACTCGAAGTCAAATCGAAAACTTCTGTCGAAAATTGCCGAATTTATTTAAATCCACCATTTTATCCCCATAGAGAAAGAACTAATTTCGTAAAATAATTTTTTTGGTTCTTAGAAAATAAAAATGCAAATTTCATGTCATTAGCTTCAGCTGCCAGCCGTTGATTTTTGAGTTTCATACAAGTCTAACCCACAATCTCTCTTAAAACTTTACTGAAGTGACGTCTCACATATATTAAATACCTACCTGCCAAATTATATATTTTTAAGTTCTTACAAAATTCATGCTTCATCAATCAATAATCAACTTGCCCCCTGGTGTACTTACTGGCGGCGCGCTCGTCTCTAGGACTGGCGGATAAGGCTGTATGTTGATATATTAGTCAGTCAGTGAGTCAGTCAGGACTATAAGGTGCATAAGTACTGATATATGAACGGAATATAATCCATATCAATCAAAGGTTGTCCACAGGATTGTCCCAGTTGATGTCGATAAAATTATAGATAGATTTGCCAAAAGCGGCACAATGCGCGTTAATATTATTTTGTAATATATCAGCTAAAAAAATCTTTACTTTCAGTTTAATTGTGATTGTAGCTCCGAAGCTTCATGAAATGCTGGATCCGCCCCTGTCCCCTTGACCGCCAATCTGTGACTGCCTTGGTCCAACTGGTTGCGATGTACCAGTTACGTAAGAGGCCGAAGGGAAATATAATTAATTAATCAATCAAAACAGAGACTGGCAGATTGCACTCACCTTATAAATTTCCTTTGATCTTGAATACCGATGGGCATCGTCTGGATTCGAGAGTGCAACTGCTCTTTTAGATCTTCTATCTTTTTGTCTATATCGTCCAGAATCTTCTGAAACAGCTGAAATAAAAACGGAAAGATTTTTCAAATTCCTTCACTCTCGATATATTTCGTTGATCCATCCTGTGTGGTGTGTACATAGTAATTTTGTTTAGTATCCCGGATCTTTAGTTGCGATACTAGCATTGTTAACGTTGGTATACCATATCACTTGCACGTGGCACCACAGTACTAACACGTACCTTAACATCAGTGCCACCGAACAACTTCTTGACTCTGATATAGTCATTGACAACGAGATCATACTCCTTCTGCTGAATGTTCCTGTCGATGCTGGCCGGCAGTTGGAACAGGAACTTATGCCTCGTCAGCAACGAGAGTGCCTCGCGCGTCTTGTCTGCGTCTTCCTTGCGCGAGAGAATAGAGGAGAAGATTCCGTCTGCCAGCGTTATTGACTCTGTGAACAATGGTTTACACAATAGAAATAGAAATATTTTATTTTCATACAAAAAATAACACTAGTTAACACTAACAAAACTCATAAAAACATGTCCTTTTACTTACAAAAACAAATATGAGTTGTGTAGTGCTCTCCGTACTAGTGCGAGATTTTATGAGGGCAGAGCATTGCTCATCTCACAGAAGGAATGAGAAGTAAAAAAGAATAATGAAATTAAATGTTTAGGTCTGTGCCGATTACCTAGTATTGTAAAACCACCGAGTAGGATAAGAACTTAAAATAAGTTAATCTAATTATATCAATACATTATTAAGCTCTTATATTAATCGTTTATGATATAACAGTATATACCTATAAACTGTATATAATAACATGAAATGATAATATAGATCTTCAGTAAAATTTAAAAACTATTCAAAGACTGGGAGAACTTAAAAAAAAACACGAAAAAACCTCCAGAAGCATTAAAGAAAAAAGAACAAAACTGTCAACAAAAATTAGAAGATTTATTTGATATTTTAATATTTTATTTTTATAACAGATTCTGAGTTTTAATTTTAATTCAAACCTTGGTAGCGACCCCTAAATGTCATTAAAAAAATAAAATAAAAGTAGGGAGGTAGTTTTTATGGTATATATAATCAATTACGTGGTGCCCCTCGAAATTAAAGTATTTTTTTTCTTTTCTTAGGAACAAAGACCACTCTAATAGGTTTATGTATATACTACTGAAAAGAAAATAAGGGCCACTTACATATTTCTGTTTTTGAGTAAATTTTTAGATGTAAACTAATTAATAAGTGACTAATTAATGATGTCCGGCCTCCTTCAGTATCCAACCTCTTTAATGCTGGTGTTTAAGTCTTACAGCTGGCCAGAAATTGAAGCAAATAAAAAAAAACGAGTTTCAGGTCAAATTCCTTTCAGATGGAATCACAATTTTATTCTGTTAAAAAACTATTTCTGTCCATCTTTTGCTTCTTTTAACATCTTTTGTTAATAATGCCACGTCAACGAAGGCATATGGATACCATTACTGCCACCAGAGCCGTTACATTGATTGCTGAAGGTGATTCACAGCGGTCTGTAGCTTTTTCGTTGGGTTTCTCTCGCCGAGCCATCCACAATGTGTGGGATCGGTTCCAAGAGACTGGCAGTGTTGCAAGAAGGCCTGGATCGGGCAGGGTGCGAGCGACTACGGCACAAGAGGATCGCTACATCCGATTGAGTGCCCGTCGAGAGCGCTCTGTGTCGGCACGTAAGTTACAAAATCGCCTACGGTTGACAACGGGGACTCGTGTTAGTGACCAAAAGATACGTAATCGACTGCATGAAGACCAGCAAAGGTCCAGACGCCGAGTAGTACGAATTCCTTTATCTAGGGTTCAACGTGGAAATCGTTTAAGTTTTTGCCGCGAACATTGCAACTGATATTAAAAACTTACCTTTAGACAAGTTTAAAATAATAATAAAACAGAAATTGTATAAAAAAGGTTACTATAGGATATCTGATTACTTAGAGGACAGATGTCCATGGGAATAGATTGTTTGAGTAACAGGCTGTTTCGATATATAATTAGCATTCATTTTGTAATTTGACAATATTTTATTTAAAAAAGGAAACGCAAACGATGCGACGACTGTGGAGTTTCTTCGGTGAGCTCTTCTCCACAGATTCCGCCATTGTGTTAGTGAACTCACCCAAAAAAATGTAATGACGGATCTAAGTGATGTAACAACATCCTATGGAAATAAATGATTTTTGATTTGATTTGATTTGATTTGAAGTGAATGGGAAGACCACCTGCACGCTGGTGTAGTCACACACAGGAATACCTGCAGCTTGGTCATACACTCAGCCCAGCACAGAACAAAATGGAGATCCCTGGTCAAGCCACATACCATCAACCCATGAAATAAGAGTATAAACTTTTCTTTTACCGACTCATATGTAGAACATTCGATGTATGATGTCCTCCGAGTCGTTTCTAACGACAAAAACCTCTGCTATCATCAGCTGTGGGCTCTTAATGTGGCAATATTTAAGTGGATATTAATGGTTATTCTGATGTTACTATTCCTCATGTTTCAAATTATATCTAACCTACCTACTCTAGTAAGTTTAGGTGTTCCAAAAACATTGCGATTTTTAAAATAGCAAACACAAACCTTCAATAGCGGCTTTTAGACTTGGTAAAGGCTCCTTGCCATTCTTCCTCTGGTCTTCCTCGAACAAGTTCTTCAGCAGCACCAGACGATCGAGCTGATCCATCACAGCCCCGGTGTTGGTCTTGAGGAAACTCAGCTGACCCTCTTTCTGACTTTCCACCTGTTTAGAAAGAAAGATTTGAATCAGGATGCTTGCCTGAAAGTTAGCTACATACAAAAGAAGTACGAGAAAGTTTCTAAACGATTGCCAATATTCGCATTACATACATTTAATATGGGTAGTATTTAAATGTTTGACCGTAAATCCAATATTTGATTGATAAAAATACTAATTTTGCCTAAAACAATTACTGAATTCCGCGACAAACTGAGCGCGACTAGAAAAAGAAATACTGGTTTTGCCTGACAAAATTACTGAAATGCGAGCGAACTATAAATATGAAAAACTGCAACTCGTAAACCTGAGTAAAGCTAAATGAAAACACAAAACGAGCGTTGGATATTGTTGTCCTCAAATTGATCCGACATTGGATATAAGTCGTGCAAAGGGTTCAACCTCATACTAATTACAGAGGGCTTCATCCTCCTCACCCCTCTATCGTTATCCTTTTTGCCCAGACACTCTTTATTTACCCAATAAGCGTCGACTTAATGTTGACATTATTATTTTTTCGCGTAATTTAGTATTTTAACACGCAATACAGTATTTTGTTCGCTCAATCCAGTTAATTCCGCTGTTCTTTCGCTTCGCTCAGTTAGTTTTTTAATTGCTGGTTGTAGTATCCCCCATTTCATATTAAATTTAATTTAATAATTACCTTTCTTTGCAAGAAAGCCATTCCAGCTTTCAAATCTTCATAGGAAGTGTTGCTATGATGTTCAAGCAGATACCAGTATGGTTCAAAGTTCTCATCAGAGAGATTTCCAGTGCTGTTGATATAAAATAATCGGTCAAGTGAGGGACATTCCCGCACACGATGGGTTCCGTTGTATTGTACAAGAAAACTTAACTACTAAAAATAATAACACGTTTATCATGAAAAAATAATAATATCATACACAAACCTGGATTCGAACCTAGAAACATAAGATTGCGAAATCGATATCAAACCAATTGCGCCAAGACAACCAATATGATGAGCCATGAAATCATACTTGAATCGTGTAATGGTATGTTATATATGTTGTAAGGGGACCCCTTTTAATTTATAAAATCTTGTGTATTTCATTATTTGTCGCTGCAGCGGCAAAAGATATACACATTCTGTGAAAAATTATTTCCACTCTCTACCAATTTCATGAGATACAGCCCGCAGAGACGGACGGACGGACGGACAGACAGCGGAGGTATAGTAAATTAGGGTCCCGTTTGGTAACCTTCCGGTACGGAACCCTATTAAAACATTAAGTGCCAGTATGGAAATATAGGGGCTAGCAGAAATGAGAATAATCCCAACCCAAGCATTTTCTCCCCAGTTTCGATTAGATGAATAAATTAGCAAAATAATTTTTGATAAAATGATATCAAATTGGGTTTTGCTCGATAAATATGATCAATAATCAGAGATAGCCATTCCCATCCATTATACAAATCTTACTTTAAACATTTTGGTTGTGAAAACTAAACTTTATAACTAAAGTTGAGCCATTCCTAAAAGTGACAATTGTCATCTCTCAACAGAGGGACAGGTCGCTTAGAAAAGCAACGGAAACCGATGTACATCTCTGTCCAAACTGTCGACAGGTGCCAAATGTTACATCTAAGAATGGCTACAGTTTAGTCCATACCTATCAGGAAACATTTCAAGCAGCTCTTCCTCAGGAAACTTAATGTCGTCCCCTTCAGTGGACAGCCCCAGTGGATCAGGGGGAGTGTACGTGGTGGGGGACATGGGTCGCCGACCCCAAGGCAGTGCTGGAGGGGCAGACTCCTCCACCCACACTGCACTCTCCTTAACCGGTCCCACAGACTCATGGTACCCTGTTGGTATTGTTATACATTTCTTTTAAAATGAAGATTGCAGAACACAGTAAAGATTAGTTACTGCAAGTCAATTCGTGGTATACTGAGTGAGAAGGAATATGTCTCACTCTTTCTATCTCTCTGTCGTACTAGCGTACTTTGTCAGTAGGCTTAAATTAAGGTTTCTGAATTGGGGCACCCGCATTCAATAAAATATTGCCTGTCCTGTGTTTTTTGCCACACAATTTTTATTTTTTTATTCTATTCTAATCTAAATTGTAATAATCTACTCTAATGTAATAATTGTAATCTAATTAGCATATAATTGATATTATTAATTATGAATTATTATTGTTAGCCCAATATAAGGGTATCAGCTTACATTAATTTCTACAAAAAAAAAAAATTTCTAGGTTTGTTTGGTATCAATGGGTAAGCCAAACCCACTTCTCGGATGTTTATATGTGTGTGACACACTAGGACACAGGGTATCCTAGTGTGGCGCGAGGAGCAATGTATGTGCCAGTATGTATCTTTATGATTATGTTTATAAGTTTGCGACCTGGAAAGTTTTCAGCTTTATCCCAGTTTTTCGCTCTTAACTCAAAAAAACATTAAAAATAATAACACAGTTACTTCTGCATTAATTCTCTACATTAAATTGTAGACAAATAATGTCATAAACATTTTTACTGTAGGATCAATAATACAAGATGGGTCAAACTCAATCAGGACAGATTTTCAATAGAGATATTGGTAAATCGTAAGTCATCGCACCAGTTACTACGCGCCACATCTGCATAGTAACTGGTGTGACGCGATACTTCATCCCTACTACATGTTCCAGAACACCGTCCAGGTCCAAAAGTGTTTCGGGCCGCAGCTGTTTAGGGCTTTAAATAACAACTGCATTTTCTATTTAGGACTACAAATGCAAGCTATATCCAGATCGGACTAGGCCACTTCTGCTGTGTCATCTAGTAGAGAAGTCCCTACTGCATGTTCCAGATCACCGTCCAGGTCCAAACATTTATCAGGCAATCCCCTTTTAGGGTTTTTATCCCCGTTTTTAACACCAACCTCGTTCAGTTGATTTTCTACTTAAGACTATAAATCATCTAATGGTGGCTGTAACCAGATCCGGCAATTAGACCTGGACGGTGTTCTGGAACATGCAGTAGGGACTACTTGACCAGATGACACAGCAGCAGGAATGGCTTCGCCGGACCTGTATATAACATTAATAGTCCTAAGAAAAAATCAAGATGGTATTCAAAGTCCTAAAAAGCTATGGCCCAAAAAATGTTTGGACCTGGACGGCCTTCCGGTCGGGCAGCTCTGAATACCAAAATGCACTGGCCCCACTATGTACTAAACTAATTTTTTTCTCCAAAATGATTGACTTTCTGTGTCTTTGTTAAACAAAGACACAGAAAGTGACACTCGTGATGATGAAACAATATTGAAATATTAAATATTAACCCTACCAGCATCTTATTTTTAGAGTTCCGTACCCGAAGGGTTCCAAACGGGACCCTATTACTAAGACTTCGCTGTCCGTCCGTCCGTCTGTCACCAGGCTGTATCTCAAGAACCTAGCTAGCTAGAGAGTTGAAATTTTCACAGATTATGTATTTCTGTTGCCGCTATAACAACAAATACTAAAAAACAGGATAAAATAAATATTTAAGGGGGCTCCCATACAACAATACCACATACAAACTTATGGATGCACCTGGTTACGTACATGGAGTGTGAAAGTAACCGCACCAATAACTTTGTAAACAATATTTTGCTGTGTAAAATCCAAACTATTCACTCCACGCCATCGCTTCCATTGAACGGTGGTACGGAACCCTTCGTGCGCGATTTAGACTCGCACTTGACCGGTTTTTTTATTATAATTATCTATTCACTATGCATTCAGTTCGCAGCTTCAAAAATCTTTCGAGTGTGTTTGCTAAGCTACTCCAACGTGTTATCGAATCACAAGTTCTTTCTGAAAGTCTGCAAGTACATATTTTGCAGCACATCATCATTTTTGGTGGGCGACTTGCGGAGCAATTTGAAAACTTTTTAATTTAAAAAAAAAGTCTTGGAAATTGAACTGTCGGTTTGTCACTTCCGGACTTGTTGCATCTTTGGACGAAAAAGCAGCGCCATCTGATTCGTCATCAGAGTCTTTGTCAGAAACAGTGTGTTCTCTGTTTTCTTGATGTGCTTGTCTCCTAGCTATTTCTGACAAGGGTATGTCGTCATCATCTTCTGATTCGGCTGCGATGGTTGGAACTTCTACTTCTCCATCAATGTTGTGGTCATACGTCCACAATTGCAAGCTGGATGGCACGCGACAAACATGTTTGGTGGTACTATGACAGAAATTTGCTAAATTGAGACCCCAAACTCAGTTAATCGGCGTCCTATTTCCTCGACGTATTTCTTTGCAGGAAGAGATCCATAAATCTTGATGAACCCTAAACTCATTGAAGTTGTTGCCGCCGGAGAAGTGCTACGAGTGCAAATTCAAGCTCAGATAACGCCGATTTCGAATTGATGTCCATTCGTCATTCTGGCCATTTTTAGCAGGCTCTCTATTTCGTTCGTCAATTCGTTTTTTCTTATAGCAGATTCCTTTATGACAATACGCGAAGTATTATTGTGTCATCTGCTTTCATAAATTTGTGTCCCATTTTTTCAAACAGGAATCTCCATCTTCAATTAATTTCCGGAAAGCAAAGAGGTCTTGCGGGAAACCATCACCTCCTTCGAAGGGTTCTTGTTCTTGTCTTCGGATTTAAAATAGTTCGTCAACTTTTGTTTCTTTTTTAGGTTTTCTTCGGTCTTCAGTACTTGTTGTGACAATCACGCCATTTCCGCTGGCACTGCGCTTGTTTCGCTCCACTCTGGTGCACTGCTGGCTGTGTTCAGCTAAGGATATCTTATGCACCTTTTTCAAATGTTTTTGCTGTCCACTTGGACTGCCTCCAGCACACTTTAAAACTTTTTAACAGTTTTTACATTTGGCATTACTTTTGTCTCGAGCCCAGAGGAAATAATGGGTCAGAGTGTCGACAAGGGGGCGGAAGCCCCTACAGACGATATATCGCCAGCCTTTTTGAGCACTTCTTCATAATTCATTGCCTGTAACGATTATACATTTTAATCTGAAATGATTATAAGGACACATGTTGCATCTGGTCCCGCACTTAGATCAGAAGAAACCACGTAGCCACGTGAGACACATATAAACACGATTATTATCTCACTTTCTCGGCCGGGATTTGAACCCGGAACATCTGGCTTGTGACTCACTACTTCAACCACTCGGTCACAAAGGTTAAGGTATTGTTTCTTTCCAAGAAGACCTAAGACAGGTATCAGTCCGTACATTACAGTACTTTGGCGTAGGTGTGAAACTTTTAGTTTAATTATGGCGTGATTGATATTTTAACTATGAGACCTATGTAAATAATTCCTCTGATATGGCATAATATAGCTTAGTCAATAACTGGAACAACTGTGCAAATACATAAATGAAGCATAGATAAATAGCCTAGGTCTTGGTATTTTAGCTGATTAAACATAATAAATAAACATAGCATCACATATTTATTTAATAAATCATAATTCTTGTCACTTGATAGGGGGAATCCTATACAAACTAGGTGTTTAAATTCAATATAAACTGGCAAACAACAAACTAAAAATTGGCACTCAATCAAAATAAATAACAAAAGCAAGTTATAAATACAATAGTTAGAAGAATGATATTTCAAAAACTTATCTCTAAAATTCAGCTATATTCCAGGGTACAAATTACACAAACGTCCACTCTCACTGCAATCTGCATGACGACTATGATGCAGGTATAAAACCGCAAGGCCGTCAGTCAGCGACATGCATTTTGTGTTTCAAAATAGCCACTTATTCACACACTCCTCCGTCAACTCACCCTTTAGTTAGAGAACAGTGCTTCAAAGTAATAAAGAATATAAAAAAAAAAATATTAAGTGATATTACTACAGGTATCTTTTTTCCCTTAAGTACCGCAAAAAAACGGGAAACACTGTTATAATTTCAGGATTTAAAAAATGTTGTAGAACCAGGAAATTCCCAGTTATTTCGGTTCTGGGATTTCCCGGTTCAATTCCCTACTTATGGCACAACCACATGATACCAAACAATCCTAGAAATAAAAGTAGAAATTAATGTAAGCTTAATCACTTTTAGATCCTCTTTAAAATGGGCTATATGCCAATTTTATTCATGTTACTGTAATTTTTAATTTGTAATTTTATTATTAAATATTAATTTTATTATTAAATTTTAATTTTATTATTAAATATTAATTTTATTATTAAATATTAATTTTATTATTAAATATTAATTTTATTATTAAATATTAATTTTATTATTAAATATTAATTTTATTATTGTGTTCCACCTCCTATATGTTGCTATCTGAATATACACACTTTGGAGAGCAGTTGAGAACCATATGTTGTGCAATTTGTAATGTGCATATATACTAATAATGCAATTTTTTGTTAGTTATCCATTTTGTAAACCATAATACATAAAATATATCGATTTGACCATCATGTGGTTGTTTTTTGGAACTAAGATTGCAGACACTCCTAGTAAAGAAATAAACATATTAACATGACTTTTAAATTAAGATTTTCCAGTACTTTTACCTCGGAACTGTACAGTAGAAGTGCCCTCTCCACCAGACCTGGTTGTCACAATGATGTCTCCTCTCCCTTTACATGGCCCTGACCGAGCAACAATCTTATTCTTGCTGTTCCATTCTGCTGACAGCAAGCAATCGCAACCACATATTTTCAAACCTGAAAAAGGGGGTGGAATTCTCAACTTTGATAACAATGTAATTCTTATTCTATTATCATATTTGGATAAGTATTAAATGAATCGAGGAAGTTTTTGTATGAAATTATATTATATTATCCATAACAAATGTTCAAATATATAAAAACTGTGGTTCCTTACCAATTAGATCAGTGGCAGAAGTGCCCAAAAATTCACCCCGTATCGTTACTCTGGTGCCCGGCGGACCATCTTTGGGTGATATTCCAGTGACAACAGGTGGTGGAGCCATTGTTAATATAAAACAAGAAAACCACAACTAAAATATACGGATAAAATAGAGAGATCCAGTCCAATATTAAGGAATTTAGGTTATGGCAAAACTTAAAACGAAAGATTTGACGAAGCGGCAAAATTATTTCAGCTTCTTCGTAGTAATTCAGCAATTGATGTTATATGTATTATTGTTTTAAAAAGTCTTTTTCAATATTTAAAACAAACTTGAACTTGAATCTTGACTATTAGTTATCACCATCAAACGTCAACAAATGAGATTAATTTTATTGACAGTTCTATCTAGTGTTGGGTGTGTGTGTAGTGTATCTATTTTTAAAAGAGATCTAAAAATCAATCTGTGGGAGTTTCTAGTTTTCTACGCCCTTCTCCTCCCACAGTGGTCCAATGTAGAGAGAGGCAAAAAATGACGTTTGCTAAGTACCTATATGTAAATATCTACAGTAATAAAGTACTTTGACTTTGACTTTGACTTTGTGAAAAATAATACGTGGTAAAACCGTAAAAATATAAAAAAAAAAAAAAAAGGTTTAGTGATTGAACGAAATAGTTTTCACAGTTCAACCGACTTCAACCATTTTCATTTCATTCATTTCTTTTGACATTTTCAATTGGCCCAAAAGGAATTTTATCCAGGGCCGTGAAACTCATTATAAAAAAAAAAAGACATTTTCAATTTATCGTTTCAGCAATACTAATTCTCGTTCATCGGGAAATATTAATTAATTAAAACCGAAGAAAACTATGAGATAATAATTATCCCTATCAATGAAGTGAATACTATGAAAGTTACAGAATCCTTGTGACACTAATATGGCACGCTCCACGTTCAGGTAAATAGTGGAACTATTTGTTTATTCAAATCGTCTTAATTAGAATACTTTTCTCTATTTTATTTATTGTTCTGTTAGCGCAACCGACGAGTACGGTTTCGAGAGACGCAAGGACTTCGACTACCAGAGTTATGAGGATTTTATGTCAGTATACCTCAGGGTGCTTGCCACAAGGGCACAGAAATGGAGCACTCTTCTTGGAGAAGGAGGAAAGTCGGTCAAGCGAACAAACACACTGAAGCGGTTCGTGAGAAAAGGCATTCCTAGTGCGTATTGTTCACTGATCATCCAATTTATGCCCTTTGTGTAAATGCATTTGAATTCCATGCATACTCTATAGAGTTAAGTTCCTAAATGGTTGATGATAGTGATAAATTATCATTCCTTTACCCAATATGATTTTTAAAATCATTGTTATTGTATCCCCATTTACCAAAGCTCCATGGACCCAGCCATGTCTATAAATAAATACCACATGCAGTGATACACTTGTTGATAGTTACATTCTTGACATTTGTGAACAGAATAACCCTTCCCAATTCAAAGAATTTCTAATCCATCAGAATTATATCAGAAATCATTCCAACAGTAAATGCTGATTCCCAAATAATCATTTTAGGTGCACACCGCCCCTCAATATGGTTGGAGATATCGGATGCAGAGAACATGCGACGGCAAGAGCCAGACCTTTACCACAAGATACTGGACCAGCCATTTGAGAAAGAGCTTGTAGACTTGGTGAAGACTGACCTTCCTCGCACATTTCCTGATAACATCTACTTTACAAAGGAAGCTAACCATCAGACTCATCTGTTCAACATACTCATTGCCTATGCACATAATAACAGGGTAGTTGGCTATTGCCAAGGGCTAAACTATATAGCAGGTACTTACTACTAATACATATGTAGGTCTTTGTATCATTAAAACATTAGTTCATGCTGTTGATCACCATAATAAGAGACAAATAAAAAAGAAAAAAAACATTATCAATATGCTTTACAGGGCTCCTGCTTCTGGCCACAAAGAGCGAAGAAACATCATTCTGGCTCCTCAAAGTGTTGGTGGAAAGGATACTACCCGACTACTACACCAGAACCATGGATGGCCTCATTGTGGACATTGAGGTTCTGTCAGAACTAGTCAAGACTAAAGTACCTGATGTTTACCAGCATGTGATAAATCTGGGTAAGACTAAAATCTATTAAATGGTCATTATAATGATGTCCCATGTCTTAGGTAACCAATGGGGTCACCAAAATATGTAGTGTTATGTCTGTTGAAAAGGGGGTATTTATTGTCATAAAGTCGGGTTGGGCGCTATTGAATATATGTATATGATGATGATACACCAAAGAAGGTTGTTTGATGATTGTGCAACATTTTCTTGGAAGTCACTATCAGCTTACTCTTTTGACTTTTGCAACAGCAAATATCACATGATATATGATAACATTAGGCAAGTTAGCAATTTTAAGTTATCTGGTTTCTGGTGATAAAATATCAGATTCAGATAATGGAAGCCGTAATTTAATACTCTATCTGTCTGATGAATTAATTATTTATATAAGAGAATATTAGGTTTAAGTAGGTACATCATACCTTCTTTGGCCTTGCAATAATTTTCCTCTATTGTTTCCAATGCAACCTTTGACGTCTACATTCTTCACAAAATAAAAGGCCCAGTGACAGCGTGTCACTGACGTGTTAAGCTTGAATTTAGTTTGGGCCACCAGGCCTTTTCTTTTGTGAAGACTGTAGTGATTCATCTAATGGCCTAATGGATTCAGGCCAGGCATTCATTGTCATTCAGGATGGTTGGTTTAATATTCTAATTGACGTCACTATGTCAACCCTACTCAATGGGATGATATCTCCACTTAGGAGATGAGTAATGTGTTATTTTGACTTGATGTTACGCCATAAGTCGAGTGAGGTGGCGTGGATGACTCATAATATCATACCGTGTTTTTCACGGATATATATTCAATATTGGAGAAGGTGCCAGCATCGATTTATAGGTCAAATCAAGTCCAATCCAATCTGAATATTCATATACCTTGGAATTTGGATGGCCATATAATTTCATACCGAATCATAGAAGAGAATCCAATTCCGTTTCCAGGGCTGCCGTGGGCGGTCATAACCACCAAATGGTTTGTATGCCTCTTCGCGGAGGTACTTCCGATAGAGACAGTGCTGCGGATATGGGACTGCATGTTCTACGAGGGCTCGAAGATTCTGTTCCGCGTGTGTCTGACGCTTTTGAAGAGCAACCGTTCTCAGATCCTGTCCTGTAATGACTTCACAACATTGGCAGAGTGTTTTAAGGCGATCGTGAAGAATGTCAGCTCACTGCACTGCCATGAGTTTATGCAGGTAATGTCTGTGTCCCCGCGGATTTATTACTATCGTAAACCTACTTAATTCACGACTACAGATGAACTTATATATTTTTTGTTTCCTAATAGCACAGCTCTAGATGGAAATCTTAGATTTGGTGGAGTTACTAAACATGGTGTTAGCCATTGTTAGCACATGTTAGTTAGCGCAATCGAGTTACTCTATAAATAGCCTAGTGGCCTCCCGAACTATAATAAAATTACATTTTCAACTGCATTGAAATGAAAACTGTCAAGATAAAGTACTTTATTTCTGAACTGTGAAGGAAATATATTTCTCTTGCCTAAAACCGTTGTATGGAAAAATTTATATCTTCACGCCATTACCGCAGCGATGCATTGATATTACATTGATTGATACATTGATGCTACTATTCTCCGTAGATGTTAGCTATCACATAAGGAGCATGCCCTACGCCTGCTCAGTTAATGGTCCCTGACGACCTCTGTGGCTCTGAGGTAGTGGCTCTGCCTACCATACGCAAGGTCCCGGGTTCGACACCTGGCTGGGAAATAAAGAAAAAAAACACGGTCTTAGATGTTTATTTGTGTGTGACGCCGCTGTGTCTGGTTCCCACGAATGAATTATGACTTATATCAGATTAGTCCTACTCCAACAATAGAATAGTTTCGGCGTGAAGCTTGGACATCGTGCAGACAGACCTTGTTGAGTCATATAAAATATTTCACTATCCTGTGCTGTAGGACTGGTACCACGCACCAGGGTTATATGCGTTTTTTTTCAAATTTCTTACAGTCAATTTTCAAAGTACCTGGAAATCTGTCAAACACGACGATCACAAAGCTGCGCGCGCGCTTCGCGAAACAACGCCAAGAGCAACAGCGGAAGGAGCCGCCGCGGTGAACAGGCGACGGCGGACATGACACAAATAAAGGGACACCTGATCTCATATGTGTAAAAGTACCAAATTAAATCGTAGTTTTTGTCCTAAATATTAACACAATATACAAAACACTTTGACGATCAATGAAATTCTAATTAGAACTAAGTATCAGCATATTCGCTTGCAGTAACGGAGCGGCAGGGGAGAGTGTTTTAGTGAAGTCATGTGGAACGGGGAGTGTTCGCATCACGGTGCGGGGTTTCTTTATAATCTATTATTTCACACTTCTGCACTTCTAAAGTATTGAAGCAGGGTTTATAAATTGGAGATTGAAATCCGTATAGAGCTTTTCAAGCACATATTTGATGGTAAGCGACAAGTAGTTTGTGGTTATAATAGCACGAGTCTAGACTAGAACATTACATCTCGTTCTCACAATAATGAGGTATTGTAATGAATGTCAATAAAGCAGGCTTTTTTCCTAATGCAATAGATGGCTTTTTCCCCTTGGCGCATGATATAATTGGAATTAAATAATCAATGTTCTCAAATATTTATCTTTACTTCCAGTTATCTCGCTATCGTAGGACTAGGTTAAATTTTACCAAATATTTTTACTTATACTTAAATTTACCTCATTCATCATGTGTGCCAAGGAGAAAATCTATAACGCCATCTGTTGGATTTTGAAATAAGCTTGCTCTGAGAGTCCATTGATATTTAAAGTTACAGGCTGTCCCACGGATATGCCACATCGAGGAAAAGTACATAGCCTAATTAGATAGAAGAGCCTTTTATCGAAAAAAATACTTTATTTCATTTTTAAAAATTATTTGCAGCATTCAAAGATTTAAAAGAACTTTGTGTTAACCGGGAATCGAACCCGCCAAATGTGAAAATAAATAACCTTGTAATAATTGAAATTTTAATTAAAATCGATCTTAATATAATAATCATTTAAGTCTAAGAAACATAGCATCTTAAATCAAAGCACGACCTTGAATATTTATTCAATTAACATTTCCTTCTGTAAAACGAATAGTCTTTTCACGGATTTTGGCATGTTTCTAACAACTGACTGATTTATATTTAAATGATTACAAGAAAATTTTAAATTTCAGTACCATACAACGGGGCTATTTGGAAAAAAAACCCATTAAAATTGTTGTAACTTTTTTTGATCCTATAAAATGATTGCAATACAAATGATTTAGCGTAGATCTGTGTCCTTTGCTGCTGACCAGTGTCATTAAAATGCCTTTGATAGCACAGGAAACGAGAAATCTGACATATTATACGCCTTCCAAATTACCCTCCTTGGAGGGATATTTGGAAGACATACTTTCTAGTGGACGAAACCCAACGAAATATTAAATTTTTCAATGTTAACCATCTTTAAGCTAATTTGGAACTATAAGGATAGTTTAAAATTTATTGATTTATGTCGAAAAAAAAGTCAGAAACTGCTGGGAAAAACTTTTTATATATTATTTTTAATAAACTTAACAGTCGAACTAAATCATAAGTGAGATCAAATAGACATTATTAGGTATAACTAATTATAAAACAAAAAAACAGTTCTTAAACATCTCTGGCATAATTACAACAAAAAACTGGTGTTAAAAAAAATCTTTGTCGTCAGCGTCAAACAATAAAAAGAAGTTTTCTTGGGTCTCAATCAGGAGGCACGCTTTAATTATTTCTTGAGCTGTCACCTCCTGAATATTAGGTTTCTTCTGTTTAAAGAAGCGAAGACTCCCTTTGATCTTCTTTTTTCCAAAACATTCTATGGTGTATTTTTCTGATTTTTTTACAATTGTAGCAACATAGTGTGTCCCGTTTATCTCAACTAGAATTGTGTCATTTATAAAACAGGATCCAGGATCGTCGAGACTTCTCTGTGAGGAATATGGCGCTGGACTTGATGCAATGCTTATCGGCGATGCTGGCGGGGAAGATTCTATGTCTGCGATGTCTGAGTCAGAATGTATACTGATATCTATGCTGCTATTAGAACTGCTGCTCGCTGATGAAATATTTCTTTTTTGTTTCTTGACGTTCACGCCTGAACATGAGGGCTGATCAGGCGCTATATCTTGAGTGATTAGGTTGGCTTGTTCTTCAAGATCTTCTTTTTTATCTTGTACCTTCTCTGTTTTTTTACCTTTTCCCATTCCAACACCTTTACCCTTGCCTTTCCCTTTCCCTTTATTTTTCTCTTTCTCACTCTCGATTATTGCCAAATCTTCAACACCAATGCTTTTACCTGGAGACACGTTAACTCGTTTACGGCGTGTCTTTTGGCCTTCAGCCGCATTGTTTCTGTTTCTCATATCACTCAACATTTCAATCACGACTGATGACACATTTTCTTTTATCTTATGGCCATCAGTGGCGTTGACAGAAGGAATTCATTGAAGAGGACGATTAACATCAATAGGATACAATCCACATTTGTTGAAGCCACTGATTATGTTCTTCTTTCTTGTGTCGTTCTCAGTAAGAGTTTTTAACAGCTTGCCGAAAAGAGATGGGAATGCATCTTTGTTTAATATTTTAATTCGACGACCTTCATTTTCTTTCCATTCTGTTAGAATGATGCGCCAGTAATGCTTTAGTGGGGCATAAAAGGCCACATCCAGGGGCTGCATGATGTGAGTAGATTTAGGTGGTAAACAGATAAATCTGATGTTCAATGTCTCACATTTTTCTAAGACTTTCGGTGAAAAATGCGACGATAGGTTGTCGCCCAGGAGAAGTTTCATTCCTGGAATATTTTTGCAGTACGGCACCACCACCTTTTCGAACCAATCCTCGAAGCATACGTTGTCAAACCAGCCACTGCGGGAGCGGTTATAACGACAGCCTGGAGGACCTCCATCTATCCATGTCTGCCAAAGGTGTTCAGCTTTGTAAACAACATATGGGTTTAGCATAGTGCCATCAGCAGCGCCTGCAAACATAATACTGATGGCAGTCTTGGATGTGTTTAATATTCTTTCAGGATACTTTTCGCCTCGTTTGCACACGATTTTCTTGGCTCCAGGGTCATCAGTAAGGTTGGTCTCATCGTAATTGATGATGTTTGCAGCCGGTACGTCTTGGGCAACCTCTTCGTAATTTATGAAAAATTTTCGAATCGTCGGCGGATCGATTGTGGCTCGACCTGATGAAATGTTTCCGGCATTTCGCGTCGATAGCTCCTCGTCATGTCTTCGTAAGAAGTTGTGAGCCCAGTCCTTACCCGGTACATTATTTTTTAAATAAGGAACAGTTCTTCCGATTCGTATGAGGTAACTGATACTGATATCAAAGGGGAAACCCCATTCAGACAAGGCTTTGATATGTTCAACAAATACCTTCTCTTCTTCCTCGCTGAACAATGTAGGGCGACCCGCGGACATCTGAGTGTTGTTGTAGCCTTTAAGTTTCCTACACAGGGTCGATTGAGGAATACCATACCGGCTTGCTGCTTCGGTTAACGTCGCGCGACCTAGACGCACCAGCTGCATAGCTTCTTCGAGAGCATTATCATTGTACAGTTTGTACGGTTTATGCTGTTTACCATTTCTGCTGTTTCGAAATGACCGAATATAGCTTCGGACCATAGCTGCCCCTTCTATTGTCCTGAAAGAGGACGAAAACAGTATAATAATTGAAAAAAACATCTGCGTGTGCTGAGAGGGTAATTTGGAAATAGGTTAATTTGGAAATTGGAATTACCCGGTTTTACCTTCCAAATAACCCCTCAAAGAAAATTATATTCTAGCTGCTCATCTAACAACATTTACCGTCTATAAACCATTTATACTTGATCATAACTAAACAAACAATTACTTTTATCACTTACCAGATCGAGAAAATGTATAGTTTTTATTTTCCAAATAAAAGTATGCAGCTCAACAATTACGCACGCACGAAGTAGTTTCACAAAAGTTCGTTTTTTCTTCAAATTGTCAGTAATTTAAAGCTGCCATTGGTTTAAACGTTCTTTACGTAGACACAGCTAGCCAATGAGGGCACTTTGTTTTAGATGCGTTCACAAATTAAAAATTAGGATGCGTTCAAAATATTTCTTTTTTTTTCCAAATAACCCCGTCGATTCCAATTAAGCCGGTTTTACGGTATTCCTTTTATTTAACCTCTCACCGACCAAATCCTTTTTGAGGCATCGCGATTTTGAACCCCTGGTGTGGTAATAAAATTCAAAACCTGTAACGTGAAAATGTCTTGCCGGCAAGACATGAGTCGGTGTGCAGTTAATATACTATGTTTTTTAGACAAAACTGATCTTCATGATACCTTTCCAACAGAACAGTATCATAAAAATACATGGTTATGTTTTCCCCACATTTGGCAGGTTCGATTCCTGGTTAATATTGATATGCCCTAAGGGTAAAATGACATTGATTCATAATTATATCTGTAAGATCTTGTAACATGACATTTATGGCAATAAATATACTGAATAATGATGTGAAAATATTCGAATGCAGTTCAAATTGTTTTAAAAAAGAAAATAAAGTCTTTTAGTAAAATGCTCTATCTACAATATTTAAGATAGTTTTCATGAGGCATAGCCGTGGGGCACCCTGTATAGGAAAGCCTGATATTGCTGTGCTGAGTTTGTTATTAATGTATTGTATCAGCTCCGCCTCGAAACATAGCAAGTATATTATTGCTGATTCAAGAAATAAGAAACTTTATTTGCGTTTCAAACAAACAACATTAGCTGTAGGGGTTATCTTTATTGTATAAATATGTTCAAATCTTAAAAATGATGTATTCAGAATTATTTTACTTGAACTATGATAGCAAAACAATGACTATATTGGCAATACATTTTTGTAATTTAATTTGGATGGTGCTGAATGTTATGAGAATCATTGATCAAATAATCTACTTTATGTACCATTGTTTAGTTTAGTAAGTATTTTAATTGAATGTTTTATGTATGTACTAGGTAGAGAGGCATGCAAGGGTTTCATTAGATGTTATTTTTTGCCATGCCAGCAGATTTTATGAAGTCATGTGTAATTAGAATGGTATTCCTACATAATATAGCTCTCAATATGAACATCAAATTATCCACTGACAATAAATTTCACATATCCCCATTCAATATTGTTATGAAATGTGATTTGGTTATATTTGTTGTATAATTTGCTCAAGGTTATAAATGTTACAAGCTGCCTATTAATATTTAGCCAACTGGATGTTACAAATATGTTATAAAGATATTTTGTTGTCATCACTAAAAGTGGCATGTAAAATAAAATGTATGCTGATAGACTCAATAAATTGACAATGTTTGATATCACTTTATATAAATATTGATCTATTTTTGTATTTCACATCTTGTTTTCATCACTATCATATGAACAGTCTATTGCTGCTTGACTGTAATCCATAAACTTTTTTGCATTTCGTGTGAATATGTCCTCTGTAACAAATAGAATACTGAGATGTTGATAATAATGATATTTTATTTTCACTTTAAAATCTTATATTCTCTGAAACATTCAATAGTTTCTACATTTATTTAAATAATTTCCTAGTTTTTTATGATTTGCCAGTTTCCAAGAAATCTTTAGCTTCATTGATTTTGGCTGCAATCAGTGGAGATCCTCCGCGGTCAGGGTGATTCAGCAACATTATTTTCCTATGAGCATCCCGGATCTGAAAATGAGTTCATATTAATTATGTACAAAGATACAGTGTATGATTTTGAAGTTAGATCTTTCGAGTAGCTAGAACTGTTTTACATTTTCTATCATTATTTTCCACTGATGGGCAAAGGCTCTTTATCTTAATGAACACTGGCATTAGATACAGGCTGCAACAGGGAGGGCGAAGGTGTCTCGGAACATGCATATTCTAAAGCATAGGAGTAGGTACAGTATAATTACTTTAACTTTACTGCTCAACACATCTTAGTTTTAGTCCCTGAAAGTGATCAAGATGTCCTGGAGACTTGAAATTAGGATCAGAGGTGTATATTAAGGAATATAAAACTGGAAACCAGTAAATTTATTCACGAATTAAAGAAATAAACAAAAAGTCAAGTGGTGAAGTTAAAATAATCATACTGTACTAACCTTAGCTTTATTAGCAGATGGGCTGACGCCTAAAATAAGAGCTGCTTCTCTTCTTGTCATTTTCGGCTCGAATCCTCCTTTGTAGTACTTCGAGTTTGCGATTGATTCAGCATCAAATTTAGGTAAATTTTTAAACGCTTCAGCAAATTTTACTGCAGCATTGGGCATCTGTCTCATAACGTATCTCCCTGCAAACCCCACGGCAGCCATTCCTAAGCCAGCTAAGATGAAAGAACCCGCCTGCAATAAAAGGAAACAGCTTCATAAGTATGTTCAATTCAAGTGACGCAATTTTTTGCAAAAGCTTTTAAAGGTTATAGTTTCGGACATACCATTTTATTTCTAAAATATAATACGGTAGATGTTAGTTTCACCGTTATTATGATTTATGATTCGTGCGCATTTATTTTTCCGTATGGTATTGGTATTATTTACAATATTTTTGTTTGTTTTGATTTTTTGATCGCAGAAATTCCTTTCCTTCGAAGATGGGGACAAAAATGTCAACAACAAAGCTATTCTTTCAAGGTATTTGACAAGTATCACAGATAATAAAATTAGAGCACGAGTTATGTATAAATATACCATATAATAACCGGTATTTATCGACAAATTCATACTGGCAATCACCGTTGGGTTGCCAGAATGTCTAATCCGCCACAGAAAGACAGAAATCAGAAAAAAAAAATCTCCTTTTTGAAGTGGTTCAACATGGCAGGAGATCAGGCGCAATTTTACCAGTTACTAAATACTTTCCTATCAACAGATAATGAAATCCGATCACAGGCAGAGGTACGCACAATTACTGTATTTCCTTTTATACACAAATTAGGAACTCAGCCGGCTTCAACACTGTTGATAGTTGCAGAAAACTTTGCTAACGGCCTCGTGTCAAAACGTGGTCATGGAGGTTTTCAAATGATTTTTTTCTGAACAAAAACAATTACTTCCAAAATGTTGGCGCTTACCTTGGGACTTTATACGATATAAGCGTATGAAATCTACATGATAACAACTAATTTGATCTTTGATAATATTTTCCGCCTATCCACTCACCTGTTTCAGTATCTTCCCATATAATATACACTGGCATTTTTCAAGGACGTTCTCACTATTGCTTTTGTCCAGTATCCTTGTTTTATTTTTACTGATGAACTTTAACATTAGTTTGTTTGGATACAGCTTAAATTTCCAACTTTATTACCTCCATACTTTATCTCCTGTTAGGAAACCTACAACAACATCCCGACAGAATCCAAGGTAGTCCTTTTAGTGGGTGCCGTACAGAATGCCAGCGTTAGCGAGGAAGGCCGGCAGACAGCGGCTGTGCTGTTCCGAAGGCTCCTCAGCGCAGAGTTCTTTGAGTTCTTCCCGAAGCTCCCAGTGGAACAACAGAACCAGCTCAAGGAGCAGCTGCTGCTCACACTACAAATGGAAGTCACACAGAACTTGAGACGGAAGGTTGGTAATGAACATTTTTGATTATTTACGTTGAGTATTTCTGAACATAATCATTTTATTCAGTATTTTACATCTATACAATGCAGCAAAAAATCAGGCTAAGCTTGGTTTTAATATTGTTCTTCCTAAATTTAATTATAATGAGGTGTATAATTGATAGCTGGTAGTCACTTTTCCTAACAAAGTGCTTTTCTATAAGTGAGGAAATGCGTAGTCTTTTTTAAATGAAAGATAACAATTGGAAAATTTCTGTGACCATAATGAGAAAATTCTGTGACCAAAACATATAACAAATTGGATGATTTCTGTCTATCATTAACACCATACAGTCAATATTATGACTTATTGTCATTGTAAGTTTGTGTCAATTACCAACCAAAATGGCCACCCTCATGACTCCATTCCATTCTCTGGAGCGAAGCGTAGGTAAAGAAAAAGGACTGGCTAGAGTAGGTTATTGTGGCTACTTATCAATCGGGTTATAGGTAAGGTTAGAATGTTGAAGAAGCTATACCAAAGCAGAGTGCAGCGAAGCATATGCAAACAAAAACAATGTGGCTACCAGGGGAATAGGGGGTCCCCCCCCCACCTTCTATACTCAAACCTTCATACAACATTATTATTCTCATAATATACATCATTGCGCTATGGAAGGTGTCTTATAACATTATAATGCCTAATTTTGCCTGCCGTTTTATAGCGCTATATTGAGTAGCGCTATGCAAAACCTAACGTTATAGGACATCTCTTTTATGCCCACACAATGTTATACATCATTGCGCTATGGAAGGTGCCTTATAAAGTTATAATGCCTAATTTTGCCTGCCGTTTTATAGCGCTATGCAAAACATAATGATATAGGGCATCTCTTTAATTACCACACTCTGGTCGTTATAGTCCATCTATTTTACTGTGAGTAGTGTAGGTACTTAAACAACACACAGCAGACAGCCTAGGGGCAACAGGCAATAACTTTATTGTTTCTCCTACAGTTTTGTTATCTTATAATAGCCCTACAAATAACAAACTAATTGATTATAAAGTTACATAACATTAATAACGTTATGAAACTCTAGCTACACTCCTCGAATAAATAAAAACAACCTTTATGTAAATATAACCTCAAAATTTTAACAAAACTAAACCATTTATATCTCAAAATACATTCATTTTCTCACAAATCATCTAAATCATATGCTAAAAAGATATTGCAAAATTTCCTGCTATTTGAACTGATCAAACCGGTGACTCAACATTAGTAGGAAACAGCAAATCAATGCATGGATTTATCAATCCATACAGACCAAGGTTCTAGACATTAAAAAGGCAATCTTTGATCTGGGGCACTGGACAGCAGTATTGAAAAAAACAAGATTTTTTTCTTCAAATGTTAAAGTGGAGTCATTCATAATAAAGAGGGAGGGCAACAAGGAGAAGAAGTCTGATGCATAGCTCTGACCATACTGTTGACACATATTAACTGCGACTTCGATATACCTTCCTACTTTATTGCACAAAAACAGTTAATTTATTCCAGCAAACCTACAAAAAGAAACAGTTATAAAAATGTGCACAACAATAAATATGTTAATAAAAATAATAAACTACATATTACTAAAATAATAATATATAAATATGTAGCTACAAATAGGAGAATATTTAACTGTAGCTCAAAATAATAATCTGTTTTAATGAAAATTATATATAAAACATCCCTATTGGCATAAAGTGAAAACGGGGATGCCCTGCTAAAGCAAGACATGCCTTAATCCATACAATGAAAAGTTTGAGGCTTTCATTAGCTTTAATTGGGAATTATTAAACCCCACATCAAAAATACTGATTTTACACAGCAAATATCAGGGTGAAGTGGTGCAGTAGCTTAGGGGAAGATAAAGGCCTTTATCCTTCGTGTTAGGTTGTACATGTAAGAGCAAAAGAAACATAAAATACATACATAAACTGTCAAAATAGTGACAGTTGCAAAAATTAGAGTCAAAATTATGATACCTGTCAAATATAATGCTAGCTGTCATTATGTGAAGGTGCCTCTGCCATCTCATCTGAGAAAAGACATGTTTTAATGGTCAAGGGTGTGTTCGGCTGGACTACGGAACAATAAAAGTAACCATAGTCACACTAGTGTGGGATTTTGGTGTGACTATGGTGCGGTTGGGCATGGTTCAAGTAAAGTTGGGTTTAAGTTTTTGTAGTTACTAAAAAAAGTGTTTTCATTTATTTTATTAACTACTAAAAATTTTAGGTTTACATTCAGATATCAGATAATAATATTATAGTTTAACAGTATATAATAATTAGTATAACAGTTTTATATAAGTAGTTAAACAGTTTGCAAAATTTATTTTGTTTTGTATTGGGAGGGGTTTGTGCTGGGGAGTTCGCGACTTAAGAATAGTAGAATGTATTGCCTCATGTAGACAACCCAAGCCCAGGACAGAACACAGTTGAGATCCCTGGTCAAGCCCCATACCAACAACCATCACAGTCACGATCCTCAACCATGAGGCTAACCTACATATAATTGCTCTCTTTTTAACCAACTTCAAAAAAGCAGGAGGTTCTAAATTCGTCGGTAGCTTTTTCTATTAGGGTTCCGTACCCTAAGGGTATAACGGGACCCTATTACTAAGACTCCGCTGTCCGTCTGTCTGTGTATCTCATGAACCGTGATAGTCAGACAGTTGAAATTTTCACAGATGGTGCCTGTATGCCTGTGATGGTATTTATGTTGCCGCTATAACAACAAATACTAAAAAACAGGATTAAATAATTTATTTATCTGTAAACCACATACAAACTTATGAATGCACCTGGTTACGTACATGGAGTGTGAAAGTAGCCGCACCAATAACTTTGTAAACAATTTTGCTCTGTAAAATCCAAACTATTCACTCCCCACCATCCCTGCCATCGTACAGTGGTACGGAACCCTTCGTGCGTGAGTTCAACTCGCACTTAACCGATTTTTTATCAATGTTCAGCTAATTCTCGAAGATGACTGGATTAAGGTGATGGTGGGGCATACCAGGAGATCTCCTCAACAACTTATCAACTTCGGCGGTCTGATCTGATGATAGGACCATGGAGAAATCGAAGGAACTCTTTTAAAGTTTTACTTTTTGTCCAAACTTTCATACATAAATTATTTGCAACAACTTTAAAAATCACAAATTCACAATCAAATTGAAATGTACGTCTTTTGGTTAGTGATTTATTATATGGGTAATCGCCAACAGCTGCCAAGGTCAATGACTTGTAGTAGTTTACTATCAATTTGTGTCAGTGAATATCATTCTTTAGCGGAGGTATTTATAGCCTCTGCTGCGTCTTGGCCAGTCTTGGTATTTTAAACAGAATCTGATGGTGGGATCTTTGGTGGGGTAATGGGATTTTTTTTCCAGCGGACAAAGAATGAATTTTGAGATAACAAGACTATGCTCTGACACACATGCCACTCCTCTTTTTATAGATCTTTATTGAGTCTATATTCAATCGGCATTTGCCATATGCACACGCTCACATGTGTTTAGTCACATGACACAATATGCGAACAATAGCTCATTGATGTTGAAGACTGGCAATTATCTACTTACAGAGAATTATTGATATCAGTTTTTGCAGTTGTTGTCCCTTACTATTGATTTTCATTCAACAGACTATCTTGTATATTCTATACAATTAGAAATACGCAAGAATTGTTTGGTATCCTCCGTTTCCTAAGCTTTCGAATCTTTTTATATCTTGGCTTTGATCATTATGTAGGCTCCTCACATATTTTTCATTATAGGGATGCTGTTAATATGAAGATTCGATGATTGCTTTCTAATATTGTTATCTGTTGCAAAACATAATACCTATTAATTTAAAAAATAACACCTTTTCGCATAAGACGAAATTATATAGCTTGATAAATTATTCCAAGCAACTGAGTCATGATCCGAATGGGGCTATTGTACTTAACTTGATCCAATCAACTATACACCAAGTCCCAGTCAGTGCTGTGATGAATCATGCCAATAAAATGGTACTGGATAGCATGCTACCGCTATCAAAAGCGAAAACTGGGTTACATTTTATCGAATAGCATTTTTTTTGAGCTTGAAACATTTCTCAAAGTTAGGTATATATTTTTATTTTCTTGTGTTTTCAGTGTCAGTTATATTCTCATTCTCAAGCCTTAACGTCCTCAGGCCCGACGGATAGATCGCGAATTGACACTATTAACATAACATCATTTCCATACACTAGGATGTCGTGGGAACCATAAACAGCTAGGTCACAACCATGTAAACATCCAAGACCTGGGGATTTTCCCTTACTCCCCAGCCGGGATTCGAACCCGCGACCTCTCGCGTAAAGGAGCACCGCCTCGACCGTAACATCACAAAGGTTTTCGGATCAACTTTGACAACTCCATACAAATATATGTCAAAGTTAAGCCGAGAATACAGACGTGAGTTATCTCGTTCTATTACGATTCTCAAAAGTATTCTCAAAATGGCTCGATTTTCGAATTTCAGTGTCAATCAATTCAATATTGAATATATTGAATTGATTGACACTGAAATTCTAGTAAATAATTATAAATGCGATGTCGGCACACTCTTACGTGTCCATTTCATCATGAAGTGCGGCACTGCCAGGGTGTGCGAAATAGAACTAGAGGATTCGCTAACACTTTCCTGCTCCATAGGATCGCGTTTGATAGTACCCTCAAGACATTAGAATTTAAAACCTTAATTACAATACATCTGTGTTCTCCAAACTTTTTTCCAAATCTCCGTTGTTCGTTGCAGATAAGCGACGTGGTAGCGGAATTGGCCAGAAACTTGATTGACGACGATGGCAACAACCAGTGGCCTGAGTTTCTAACTTTCCTGTTTAACTGCGCCAGCGCACAGGACCCTAACATCAAGGAAGCTGGACTTAGGATGTTCACGTAAGTAGCTCCCATTAGATTTTTGTTTCACTTAGCTATTTTACAGTGATTTCCATATAAATAAATACAACAGTCTAAAGTTCTTATACAAGATGCTAGTAATTGGAACAGCACTTACGATACGATTTAAATCAGTTAATGATTCGGCCAACCTCGGAAATTGTCGTGAATCCCTCATCTTCATCTCTCACATAGAGTTATCGATTTACAGATATGACCTTTAATTATATTACTCGTTGTCTTATTGAATACAATACAAGAACGATATGAGCAACAAAACCTCCTTTATACCTCAAAACTAACACAACCTTTATATTTAAATAAGAAAAATAATTGACCATTTTGACAGTCTGCCTTCTTAATGTCAATAAAAACAGTGTGACGTATATGATACATTTATGTTTACTAACGCTAATTTCATTCGTGAAAATATTCGATTCTATCAAATGTTATCAAAATTAACTTACAATAGTTATGTATCATGGCTGATAGATTTATAGATGTTATTAATGTTCAAATTCATGTCGCTTCTGCATAATAAATTTCTTAGATCTACCTGTTAGTAATGTCATCTTGGCAGGTGCTATACATTGCGTTTATAATACTTCAAATTGAATGCTACCTAAAAGAAATCGCGGTAATGTATTTCGTGTCATTTCAGTCTCTGGATTTAGGCGATAATATCCGAGAAAAGCCGAATCTTTAAATGATTTTAATCGTATTGTACTTTTGTTTCCTTAATTACAATAGCTATTATTGTCATCATCTCACGCACCCCTTCTGGGGCGTGGGGAGTCGGGGTCAGGTCGACGGACCTCTTCCCGAAGAATCGCCTCTGTCCACTCCTGTGGACAGGTCATCGGATGGCCCCTGCGGGCGGTGGTCTTCAGCTATTATTGTGATAAATATAATAGGTATTTTTTAGTCAAAAATTAAGACAGTATCTGAACACAATTTTGTCCATTTTTAGTTTTGTCCAACTTTAGAGTAATGGTCTGGTCGGATATTTGAATTGCATGACAATACCGGATGGTGTCAGCAGATGCCTCGTAGATGACTCCTGACGTCATGCTATAGCAACGTCAGTTCAACGATCAAATGGACGATTGATAACTATCCACATACATTCTCATGTCAGATTTGTTTCTTCATACTAGGTTTTACTATCGTATCTGCCCTAAATGGCATTTAGAATTTAAACTTCATTTTACTTTTAAGGAAATATGTAGTAATTTAATGTTAAAAAAAACCGGTCAAGTGCGAGTCTAAATCGCGCACGAAGGGTTCCGTACCACCGTTCAATGGAAGCGATGGTGTGGAGTGAATAGTTTGGATTTTACACAGCAAAATATTGTTTACAAAGTTATTGGTGCGGTTACTTTCACACTCCATGTACGTAACCAGGTGCATCCATAAGTTTGTATGTGGTATTGAAAGAATTGTTGTATGGGAGCCCCCTTAAATATTTCTTTTATCCTGTTTTTTAGTATTTGTTGTTATAGCGGCAACAGAAATACATAATCTGTGAAAATTTCAACTCTCTAGCTAGCTAGGTTCTTGAGATACAGCCTGGTGACAGACGGACGGACAGCGAAGTCTTAGTAATAGGGTTCCGTTCTTACCCGTTGGGTACGGAACCCTAAAAATGATCTTCACCGATCTACCTTTATATAGAGGATATAGAGAACTAACAGAGCAACGCTAAATATATTTTTTATGACGATGAAATTAATAACATAGCAGAGCGTCACGCCTTTTCCCGTACGGGGTGGCAGAGGCACAATCGTGTGACTTTTGGTCAGTTATTTAATACTCGTGGGGGCTAGCCCATCGTCGCAGCTATGAAGTAATGAAGGTCCTCACGATGTTTTCCATCAAAGTTAGAACGTCCGTACAATGTACTTAACCTGTTGGCTCTGATAGAGAGACTCCATACGAGAAAATAAAATGTATTGTCACACCCCCCCTGGCTCTGATAGAAAGACTTTCCATACGGGACCGATGCGCATTATATTCTACCCCGCTGACTCTGATAGAGAGACTTTGCATAGAAACTCGCGCGGTTCTTTTTTCTGACGAACTTACTTTGAAAGCCTATAAATTTATGAGACCTAAATCTAAATGCATGAGGGAGGCAAAGGATCACAAAGTGAAACAAAGGCATCAATAAAGAACTGATTCTACTTTTCTTCACATTATAATTCTCATTAGTTTTCAAGTAAAACACCGACTTTTTATCGCCATATCAATTACATCTATCGATTGAGCCAACGGGGAGCACGGTTGGTCTCTGACACGCAAGCCAACAGGTTAAGATAAAATATTTTTCTCATTGATACATTGGTCTGCCAGGGAATCGAACCTGCACCTCCTGCATCCTCCTCAAGCATGTTTGAAACCCACTAGACCATGGAGCTCTTCCCTTCTCTGCTCTAAAATTAATAACAAGTACATAAATTCAAATCCGTTGCGAAATTGAAAAAAATAAAATCGTGGTAAACTGATTTTTTGATAACTTCGGGAGTCTTTTCTATCGAGCAAAAATAATCAAATTACGTGTAGTTCACGAATCCCTGCTGACAGTCATTATCAACAAGCTAGTATAAGGAAACAACTGCTTCAATGATTCTATTTTGCCTTGATTGAGATTTGCAAACATTTGGTTCCTTGTCGCCGAGTCCCGCCCTCGTCGAGTAGCCTCTACATAGCGTCACGCCTTTTCCCATACGGGGTGGCAGCGGCACAATTGTGCCCACTTTGAGCCAGTTATTCAAGACTCTATTTTGCGTGACAGGGGGCTAGCCCATCGCCGCGGCTACGGAGTAATGAAGGTTTCCTCACGATGTCCATCACCGTTAGAAAGTCCGTATAATGTACTTAAGATAAATTAATTATCTCATTGGTACATGGTCAGGAATCGAACCTGCATCTCCTGTGTGAGAAGCAAGCGTGAAACCCATTAGACCACGGAGCTCTTTGTAGTGCTCTACTCATTTACTAAAATTACTATAAGCGAGAGTAGTAGATTCGACGTCGAGGCCATTCGACGTGGAGGGATTCAACATCAAAGAACCCAATCTCTACAAAAAGCTGTTTGGCGTCATATCAGCACAATTAGAGGTCGCATACTCAATTGATCCTTTTAAGGCCAGAATTTATAAAGGTAGCTTTTTAATTGAACGCAAATTATTAACAACAGCAACCCCAACAAAGGTGTGGGTTGAACTGATATTGATGATGTAATGAATCCCGCAACATTCCCCGCATCATGCTCATGCCCCACAGATCAGTGCCCGGAGTGTTCGGCAACCTGCAGACCCAGAACCTGGACGTGATCAAGCGCATGCTCTTCGAATCTCTGAAGACCAGCGAGTCGGAAGCGCTGGGCATCCAGGCGGTGAAGGCAGTTGGAGCATTCATTGTACTCCACGATAAGGAGCCAGCCATACAGAAACATTTCAGCGACCTGCTTGCACCTTTCATGCAGGTAAAACTTGTTTGCTACTTACTCCAACTACATATAGTTAAGTATCATATATACAGAGTGTAGTTTTGTAAAGTTACGCCCAACTTAAGGACGTAGTTTACGTATCTCTAGTAAATAAAAGAAAAAACTCGTATAATTTTGATTCACAAATTGCCGTTAAATTAGTCCTGAAATAACTGCAACAATTATTTTTTGCTTTATTGTCGTGTAATTAACCACCCCTGAGTCGGGCGTAACATTACAAATAAATTAAAAAAGAAACAAATATAAAAAAATATGATGATTATGGTGACATGGTAATTGTGTAACGTAACTGGTGACGAGGGGTCTGAGAGAGCCCTGCGTGCGTTATCTGGGTCGATAGCATATAAATGAAATATGGTAGCGTGCTGCTGTGTTTAAAAACAGTTAGTTTCTTGATTTAACAATGTGTGTCGTCAATACAGACTGGAGGGGAGGTCAATAATTACAAACTAAAAAAAAAAACAGAATATTATGGCATATTTTTTTATAAAGTTCGCATTCTATCTAATCAACTAAAAAAAATCTCTAATATCAAGTGTCATTTCTTAAAATTGACAACATGATGGGCAAACTTTGATATGTGTAGAGGCAATCAGGGTATGATTGTTTTGCACAATGCAAGCACACATTACTTCCACACGAATCATATCGGTAATTCGATTTGCATTTCAACTTAGGACAACTGCAATAGATTTTCCCTGTTTTTAGCCTGTTTTCAGGGTTTTGTGGTTCAAATCATTCTTTTGGTGCTGCGGCGAATTTCATCTGTCATTCAGACAAAGAAAAAAATGAGCTAAGGTCAACCATGCTATTTATAGTATCGTTAATCTCTATAGTTTGTGATAACTTGTGAAATGCCGAGAGACATACTCTAGAAATATTGTTTAATTTTTACCTACGTTTTTAATATTACTTGAATCTCTTACGAGATTTACGTATGAACGTTAATCTCGTAAAAGATTCAAGTATTATGAACCAGATTGATTACTAACTAAATCAATATGAACAGTTTTTATGAACATAGCACGCTCTTACGTGCGCATTTCATCATGAAGTGCGGCACTGCCAGGGTGTGCGAAATAGAACTAGAGGATTCGCTAACACTTTCCTGCTCCGTAGGATCGCGTTTGATAGTACCCTCAAGACATTAGATATTAATAAAATAAATGTAGCCCATTAATGTCCCCACCGAGGAGCACGGGCCTTTACCCGGATACGAGTAAGATTAAGCCATAATCCACCAAGCTGGCTCAGTGCGGGTTGGTGGAAGGGAAGTACATGCTCTTTCTGTGAGTGTATACTAACTACGGCAATTAAACCAATCACGAATAAAAGTATATTAGTGGAATTGTAACGTTAATCATTAAAAGTGCGTTTTTATTTAACAGGTGTTGGTCTCCTCAATGGAGAAAGCAGAAGACGACGCCGCATTGAAAGTTCTCATCGAGTTGGCTGAATCCACACCCAAATTCCTGCGACCACAGTTGGAGACTATCTTCCAAATCTGCATCAAGGTAAGCCCCCGCGCGCTATTTATAGACGCGATGCGGCGCCCGCCACTGCATGTTCACGCACATTCGAGCCGACAGATTATCCTGGCCGCAATTATGTTGTGTACGAAGATTGGAACGTGAGAGCGCTATTATTAACCTTTTCTGAATCCCACTTTTATATGCAAGTGAAAGGGTGATATTATTCCAACTCTGTTATTTAGTCAGCACAGGAGTCAGACCTCCCTGCTATGTCAGGGTCCCCACATATTGAGCGGGCATCAACTCGTATGGTATTCAGACTAAAAAACAACCCCTTTGTAAAGTTGTCTGTTGACTTTACTGTGAGCCATTAAAATATCCTATCTCTCTAACCCATGCATGTATCTCTTTTGTACCCATTAATTGGCGTTATGAGTAGATATAGTGGCCGGATGCACAGGCTATTACTCGAAAAAAGTGGCGCTTAAATTTTATACTGGCGCTGTTATTTTGCGAGCTAGGCCGTGTCACATAACTTGAGTTTCTTCAAACGTTCAGAGCGGTTATGCATCCGGACCTAGGCCACTCGGCGCGCAAGTCAAGTGAGGGATATAGTCCGCGTCAAGTTGTGTTGGCTCTGAGCGAGTTGAGGCGTGAGTGTTCAAGGAGCTCACGGGTGGACGTTGTATCTCCCAAGACACGCCAACAGCACGTGCTCGACTAGTCGGTCGGTTGCAGGTGGTGGGCGACGCGGACGCCGAGGACAACTGGCGGCAGCTGGCGCTCGAGGTGCTGGTGACGCTGTGCGAGACGGCGCCGGCCATGGTGCGCAAGCAGGTGCCCGGCGCCGTGCGCACGCTGACGCCGCTCGTGCTGGAGCTCATGTGCGACCTGGACGACGAGCCTGACTGGGCCGTGCAGGACGACGCCGCCGACGACGACAATGAGAAGTGAGCAGACGCTTGATCTTCTTCTTCAGCACGTTCTTGTACAGTGACTGCTGGACGTTTGTCTCCCCAAAACGCTATTGGACTGTGGTAGTCAAATTAGATACAGAACTGTCAAAACGGTTATTTTGTTTGTGAGGTCTATGAAATACCAGACTTGTGACGTCTTAGTCAAAAGCTGTCTTTTCACACAAAAATTAGTTTGTAAAATACAACTACTGCATATAGAGGTACAATCATATCTTGGGAATTCATGGTGACGGGTTTCGCATCCCGTTCGCGGAGAAGGCGGAGGGCTCGTTGTCCTGGGAGTGATTTGCCGGAAAGGCTTAATAGTCAGCGTTCTTGGTCGAGGACGAGCTCATGTGTGAGATCTCTAGTGATGAGTTGCTTTCTCAGGCTGTGGCGTGGAATTGGCGAGGTGACAGCACGCATTACCTTCACACCTAGGCACACTTAGACAATTATTATTTACGACTGTCGGTCGCCTTGCGTTTGGGTTGCACTCTCTGCCAGCCGCATCGAAGTGTTTGTGGGGCACGGGTTGTGGGTTGGCGAGTTGTGTTGAGTGTTTAGGCGCTGGCGGGTTTTCGGCAACTCACACTGCTCCACGCAATAAACGACACTCTTTTTCTTGCGTTTTAACAACTTCTGGAATGTAGGGAATTTGACTGGAATCATTCTTACGCACACTGTTGTTGGTCATTAGCGTCATTCACTTCAAATAGTATGAACGATTGACTTTTGTCGCCAGTTTACGCATAAAAAAACTGAATTATTGATATTTAACACATTTAATAATATTTTGAGACTTAAAACATAAAAGGCCATTCTTTTATTTTGTATTGATTTTCAACAAAGAATACGATTTAAAGTAACGTGAAACGGGAAGTTTCCGTACGTAGCCCTGTCCCTTACTTCCTGTGTCTTCCTGTCACTAGACTCTGATGAGACTTTTTGCGCCAAACTGTCAACTGTCAGTGTGAACCAGCGATTTTTACAATAAATCTTAGTATTTAAATTTTTAGGGTTCTTTGCACGACGGGTCCAGTAACGGAGCTATTGCTGTCACTCACGTGTCTGTCGTCTGTCACACAGGTTTGACAGCCAAACGGTTGAAGCTGCAACAGTCTTCAAATTTTCCCAGTATAAACATCTTGTTGAACCAAAGCCATACAAATCGTCAAAAATATTTTATTTTTTTTAAGGGGGGCTCGCATAAACATAAAGGGCGAGGGGGGGCGCGAAATTTTAAAAAAAATCTGGCAAAAAGGAATGAGAAGCCACCAAAGTCAGTTTTTTCCCAAAATTTTAAAAGTGTTTTTGTCAGATATTTTACTAACAAATACCAAAATATTGATAAAACTGATTTTTACGGAACCTAAATGTGCGGAGTCCGACACGCACTTGGCCGGTTTTTTAAGATGCTCGTGGTGTATTCGATATGATGTACTTACGTAAAAATTAAATCAAAAATAAAATTATGCAGGTTTCGTATTTCATAGATCACTATTGGATCAGACCACATTGTATACGTCGCGCCACACGTTATGAGCGGTGGCCTTGAAAGCGCATTAGTCACTTTTCAATACCTATACATTTGCGCAGTAATTCCCGCCAACTTTCCCAGCGCTCTTAATTAGTGGCGCGAGGTATACGTCGGCGGTTACTGGAGGGGTAAGATTCTTTCAAATGACCTCACGACTGTTTGTGAGGTCGCATAGAATCTTCCGAGAGCAATCAGTGAGAAAATTAGCATCCGGTGTTCTATACATTTGGATGTCAGTCCCTCACTTACAAATGAAAATCTAAGATAAAATGTACGAACCCAAATGCAGAATACTTCGTCTTTATGGGTAAAACGTGCTATACATTTTTACAGTCTGAAATTAAGATTACCCATATTATAACAACATTCTGAATAATACATATGTTCCAGTCCAAAACATACTCTATTCTTGCATATAACAACTTACTCTGGGTAAAAGACTCGTTTCCAAAATTTCCTGGTACTTTGTAGCATTCACATTTCCCTTGACAAAATGCAGCCAACCCAAACTCTGTGCTGACACGCAATCCCATATCATAACTGATGCTGGGAACTTCTCTTTTCACTTGATGGTCCTTTTGATAGGCCTCACTTTTATTTCTGATGATCTTTTTTTCATTCATCGACGAATTTTAATATTTTTCTCTTGTAGGGCAGTCAGTACATGCTTTTCTTTTGCTGTTTAAAAGCCATACCCCATTCTCTTGAGGACTCTCTTGAAAGTGTCGACTGAAATATCTATCTGGATTCTGTCTCGCCATTGCATTGTGAGTTCTCCTGCTCGGGCACGACGATTTTTCTTTATTACTTTCTTCAGAACCCTGTTCTCTGCGTCACTTGTGCCAGGGATGGGGACGGCCGGTCTTCTTCAAACTTGCTACCGTACATTTGATTGTTTATAATGCGGGGTGATTGACTGGATGGTAGACCCTGGTAAGAGTCCCTTGGATTTTTGGTATGTTGGTTTCGCTTTATTAGTATTTGTAATTATGATTTTTTCGGACCTGTTCAGAAATCGGTTTATTGTTCCTATTTATTTATACCCCCAGTCAGCGAAACTGGCATGTTTTATTTAAGTTCAAATAATGAACACAAATCCATATTTACTCCCAGTTTCTGACTTTAATTGAGGCTTATCAACATAGCCGATTTTGTTGCATCAATTAGGAACCAGATAGATTATTTTGCTTGCACCAAGATATGTTAGATAGATTAAATCGAGGATTGTGGAAGTTCCACGAGATATTAATATGACATGACCATGTTAAAATAAAGAGGGTGTTGGGAAAAGAATGGATGGTTGAATACTCACGCATTCTCCTCTTCGCTGGCTCAATGATGAGTTTTGAGCGTATCCATTCATCGGGTGAGGTAGCTGATTCTCCTTAGCGTGCGCGACGGTTGTAAGGCGGCGCGAGGACTCGAGCCCACAGAAAAGGCATTTGACGGGACAAAACGATAATGTCGACCGAACTGATCCGTGGCGCACTCGGCAGTAGTGCTGCAAAACGTGGCTATGACTGCTGTCATCCTCTTCTTATTCTACCCACGCGTGAGTGGATAAAAGGAATGGATGTATGGTGAAGGATAAATTCGCAGAGGCGCGAAATTTGAACCCTACTGTCATTCTACCCTAACCATAGTATTTTTTTTTTATGTCTTCCTTTTATACAGCAATCTGTAATCTAGGACATTCAGCTATAGATTTGATGTGTAGACAGGCTTTTAGGTATGGGACCAGTGTACCATCCTTTAAATTTATTCATAGATTAGTTTAGCAGATCTTGTGGTGCTCTTCTTTTTAGTCTTTTGAAGGTTATCGGTTCCATCATCAGGTTCAGGGCCAGTGAGTTAGGATGCCTTTCTAGTCTTGCTTTATATCTCTTGAGGTTGGATACAATCTCCTCCTGTACCATTGGGACTTTCAAATCTCGATGAATGCGTTCATTAGTAATGTACCATGGTGCATTTGTGATTAGTCGTAGAGTTTTTGATTGGACCAATAATCATAGTATAAATAAGAAATAGTAAGTTCACTCGGCCCCTGTTCGCATGATAACTGGGTTGTCGCTTAGCGCCGCGGGTTGCGGTGCGGATTTGTTGCGTCGTCGCAAGTTAAATAAAAGCTTTTAATGTATACCTACCTATTGTAAACACAAGGTCGTATGCCAATAAGTTATTATTATTAGCGATTAGAGTTAGTGAAGTAAGTAGCATTTTTGTGTTTTCACCGATGCAAAACCTAAAACTTATTTTACAAACAATATATAGGTACTATTAGGTATAGATACTCACATTTCCTTATCTTGTGGTACTTTGAAAAATACTAGATCCTTGTTTGTGGAATCCTTATTGAGGCAACCGTATACCGCACATTGTTTAACCATCTTGCAAAATAAGAATATCTGTGCGCGAAAATCACACTTGTTTGTAAACAAAAACAAGTTAACACGTGCCGCCCGGCCGGACGAATGACGTTGACTCGTCGCATGCATTGCTTGCATAGCCCTGTCTCGTAGCACGCGAAGGACGCGAGATTCAACAATGTGTGCGTGTGGCGGCGCGTGCTTATACGGAATGCAATGTAGCTGTGTGTGTGCGGCTGTTCTCGCTGATTTGTTTGAAGTGAACCTGGCGTGCCCTAACAGACATATAACATGTTATGTTTGATATCATAATCCTGCTTACAAAATATTTGGCATCGAAAAATCTGGTCTCTCAATGTACGACTAACCGAAGTAAAACATGCATTTCTATCAATCTACCACACGGTACTAACGTCTCGAGTATTTTCGGTACTCTTACAATAGTGCTGCTGCGGATGTATGCTTCCCACCAAATTTCCAACCTTTTGGCATGTTGCCATGCCAAAAGGTTGAAAATTTGAGGTGAATTGAGGTCACCATCCTATTACATGTCACTGATGAAGAATCGCTCTTCCAGCAACAACGTAGTCGCGGAGTCGGCCCTGGACCGCATGTGCTGCGGCCTCGGCGGCAAGAGCATGCTGGGCCTCATCGTGGAGCGCGTGCCGGGCATGCTGGCCTCCGAGGACTGGCGGCGGCGGCACGCGGCGCTCATGGCCGTGTCCTCCGCCGGCGAAGGGTGCCACAAGCAGATGGAGCAGATGCTGGACCAGGTTGTGAGCGCGGTGCTCAACTACCTTACTGACCCGGTGAGTTGAAATTTCGAAGTTTTAAGAGATTCTGTCAACATCTTTAGGATTCCTTACCTTTAGTATTTTATGGCATCACATTGTTGTCCGTCCGTCTGTCCCTCTGTCTGTCTGCCTTTTTTTCAGGAACGCGTGGTTGTATCAAGTTGAATTTAATATTGATTGCTCAGGTCTGTAGCCTCTTGAAGTTAAAAAAAAATCAAACTTCAACACAATCAAAAGACAAGAATGTTTATGTCATAATTTGGTTGAATTTGCTGGATAATCCCGTTGACCTAGAATCAAGAAATTTGGCACTTGACCGCGTATTTTTGATGAAACCGAGCCATGCCCAGTTTGTGGTCATTGCCTATCAGTAGAATCATCAAAATAAGGTGATCAGGGATGTAAGGTCTCAATAACTACAATTACAATATGTGATGTTATCATAGCACGCTCTTACGTGCGCATTTCATCATGAAGTGCGGCACTGCCAGGGTGTGCGAAATAGAACTAGAGGATTCGCTAACACTTTCCTGCTCCATAGGATCGCGTTTGATAGTACCCTCAAGACATCACTGCAAGTCACTTGTTTGTTACTTACTGTACTGTTTTACTTTCCATTTCCTTTTTTTTTAGTAAAAGCACAGACTAACCTAATTAGAGGACGTCCATGTCCTTATATTTGGCTCAAACCCCTTTTAGTCAACAAAGAAGTAGCTATTTTAACCCAATTATTTAATTATTATTTTACACAATTTTTAGGGATAAAAACACTTCACGTAATTAATGGACGCCCCTAATACTATGCGATTGCTAGCGACTCTAAAAGGTGATGTTGTAACTCGCAGCACCCGCGCGTGCGCTACGCCGCGTGCAACGCCGTCGGCCAGATGTCGACCGACTTCGCGCCCGTGTTCGAGAAGAAGTTCCATGACAAGGTGGTCCCCGGCCTGCTGCTGGTGCTGGACGACCACCAGAACCCCCGTGTGCAGGTTAATACAGACAAATTACTTGATGGATTACAAATGAATAGAACTACTTGCTAAAATTATTATTCAAAACATTATAGACACACAATACAAATATAAATATTTATTAAAGAAATATGTAGAACAGTATACAAAGATGCAGACTCCATCACTAGGTGTTACCTGCCCCATGGAGTCCTGGCCAATATGTAGAACAGTATACAAAGATGCAGACTCCATCACTAGGTGTTACCTGCCCCATGGAGTCCTGGCCAATATGTAGAACAGTATACAAAGATGCAGACTCCATCACTAGGTGTAACCTGCCCCATGGAGTCCTGGCCAATATGTAGAACAGTATACAAAGATGCAGACTCCATCACTAGGTGTAACCTGCCCCATGGAGTCCTGGCCAATATGTAGAACAGTATACAAAGATGCAGACTCCATCACTAGGTGTAACCTGCCCCATGGAGTCCTGGCCAATATGTAGAACAGTATACAAAGATGCAGACTCCATCACTAGGTGTAACCTGCCCCATGGAGTCCTGGCCAATATGTAGAACAGTATACAAAGATGCAGACTCCATCACTAGGTGTAACCTGCCCCATGGAGTCCTGGCCAATATGTAGAACAGTATACAAAGATGCAGACTCCATCACTAGGTGTAACCTGCCCCATGGAGTCCTGGCCAATATGTAGAACAGTATACAAAGATGCAGACTCCATCACTAGGTGTTACCTGCCCCATGGAGTCCTGGCCAATATGTAGAACAGTATACAAAGATGCAGACTCCATCACTAGGTGTTACCTGCCCCATGGAGTCCTGGCCAATATGTAGAACAGTATACAAAGATGCAGACTCCATCACTAGGTGTAACCTGCCCCATGGAGTCCTGGCCAATATGTAGAACAGTATACAAAGATGCAGACTCCATCACTAGGTGTAACCTGCCCCATGGAGTCCTGGCCAATATGTAGAACAGTATACAAAGATGCAGACTCCATCACTAGGTGTAACCTGCCCCATGGAGTCCTGGCCAATATGTAGAACAGTATACAAAGATGCAGACTCCATCACTAGGTGTAACCTGCCCCATGGAGTCCTGGCCAATATGTAGAACAGTATACAAAGATGCAGACTCCATCACTAGGTGTAACCTGCCCCATGGAGTCCTGGCCAATATGTAGAACAGTATACAAAGATGCAGACTCCATCACTAGGTGTAACCTGCCCCATGGAGTCCTGGCCAATATGTAGAACAGTATACAAAGATGCAGACTCCATCACTAGGTGTAACCTGCCCCATGGAGTCCTGGCCAATATGTAGAACAGTATACAAAGATGCAGACTCCATCACTAGGTGTTACCTGCCCCATGGAGTCCTGGCCAATATGTAGAACAGTATACAAAGATGCAGACTCCATCACTAGGTGTTACCTGCCCCATGGAGTCCTGGCCAATATGTAGAACAGTATACAAAGATGCAGACTCCATCACTAGGTGTAACCTGCCCCATGGAGTCCTGGCCAATATGTAGAACAGTATACAAAGATGCAGACTCCATCACTAGGTGTAACCTGCCCCATGGAGTCCTGGCCAATATGTAGAACAGTATACAAAGATGCAGACTCCATCACTAGGTGTAACCTGCCCCATGGAGTCCTGGCCAATATGTAGAACAGTATACAAAGATGCAGACTCCATCACTAGGTGTAACCTGCCCCATGGAGTCCTGGCCAATATGTAGAACAGTATACAAAGATGCAGACTCCATCACTAGGTGTAACCTGCCCCATGGAGTCCTGGCCAATATGTAGAACAGTATACAAAGATGCAGACTCCATCACTAGGTGTAACCTGCCCCATGGAGTCCTGGCCAATTTTAAGTTTACAAATTAGAGTTCGTTTATAACTGTGAGCTGGTTTATTGTGATACAAAATATAAATTTTGTTGGCAGAAAGAACAACAACAAAAAATAAGTATTGAATAACCAGCGAAACAAAACACAACATTTACATACAGAGTAATACATTGCTTCTGGCCCCACACTAGGATACCCTGTGTCGTGGGAACCATAAACAGCGATCTCGCAAACATGTCAACATCTAATACCTGGGGTTGTTTTTTCTTCCTGCCCAGCCGGGATTCGAACCCAGGACCTCTCGCTTGGGAAGCACAGCCGCAACACCACAGAGGTTGTCCGGTATGTCGCAGATGGTTTAGTTAAATATATATCTTGTCGAAAGCCCGGGGCGTACGTTAAAGGCCGGTTTTTAATGAAATGCTTAGTCTTCTGAGAGCATCGTCGAAAACGTTTTAACTGCCAAACCGAAAGTCGTCCTTTTGAATTAATGTGTTCGGAAAAAAAATATTTTTTTCGATGCCATTTACTCCACAATAAAGTCATCAACAGATTTGATTTTTGTGTTAACATTTATTTAGTAATTGATTAAGATTCTCACAAGAAAAACGCGATTGGGTGAAATTTTCTCGATAGAATTTAATTACGAAAAGACCTCTAAATTGTTTTATTTTTTCCTGTAATTCTGAAATCCTAACTTATTTCATTGCGGAATTGCATTCAACATGTGGATATTATGTATTCGTCAACTCTCCTTGAAAATCCTATCTTATAATCTTAAATCGCGAAACAGAGTGGAGCGCGGCGATCCCATGGTGAAAGTTGAAATCCGTCTTGTGTTAAGAAAGTTTAGGCAACTCGTAAAACATTTTGTTCAATTACTTGCCCGACGGACCATAAGCCATTTTATTGAATGCTGGCCTGGGTTATTGATTATATGCCTAATTGATTATATGCCTAATTTATCCAAATGGCGGCGACACATACATAGCGACCCGCCTTTTCCCAAGTGGGGTGCGGAGTCATAGTGTTGCCGAAGCTGAGCTAGTTTATGTCAGTACTCCGATTTCCATACTCCATTATGCGTGATGATCCGCCGCGACATGATAAGAAACGAGCTCATCCGCCAACGCACTAAATTTACCGATATAGGAAAACGAGTCGCGCGACTTAAATGGCAATGGGCTGGACACATCTGTCGCAGAAATGACGGAAGATGGAGCTCTAAAGTTCTGTTCTGGAGACCCCGCACAGGAAAAAGAAGCGTTGGAAGACCTGCGACACGGTGGTCCGACGACATAAAGATCACGGCCGGCCTATCCTGGACGAGAATGGCCGCGGACCGCACAAGATGGAGGACAACTGGGGAGGCATATGTCCAACGGTGGACGGTGAAATGCTGAAGAAGAAGATGAAAGATTATGCGTGATAGGACTGGCAAGCCCATCTCTGCATATATGGAGATAAGAGTAAATATGTTTTCGGTCGCAGAGAGTGATACAGGAGGATAACTTTGTACGAACATTTTCCAGGCTCACGCGGCGGCCGCTTTGGTGAACTTCAGTGAAGATTGTCCGAAGTCGATCCTGACACAATACCTTGACCCGTTGATGAACAAACTTGAGTTCATCCTGACTACAAAATTCAAAGAGGTCAGTTTTACCAGGTTTCAACAGCTTATTCGAAGACCACCAATGGAATTCGAGTCCAAGTTGATGAGGTACATTAATAAATTAGTCCAATGTTCGTTAGTGATTTACTCATATAACAGAGTTGATCACTTCCATAGCATTGGAAGATCAACTGTGACATTTGCTCCCTTTCATCTACTACAATAGAAAGTCAGGGATCTCAGTTCACATACATTTACTTAGGCGTGCGTCAGTCTCCCTTAATTTATTTCGCTTATAAAAAGAAAGGGAGAAAGACTCATTCTGTCCCTTATTTAGTGTGGACGAGCCGGTACCACTGCAACTTTAAAAGCGGCCAATGGGCTGAATGAATAAAGAAAACTCTCACCTGTCATTCGGGCAGTTGGGTGCCCTTTGGCTTAGGTCCGCGATCCCGTCTAACCAAGTATCCCGCCCATCTGCACCTCAGTCCCATAAGTCTCCACTATTGAATCAATTAAGTTCGGGAGGCTATTTTGCGAGTTAATCGAGCGCGTCGGACTAAGAAATTGTCAGTTAATAAACTGACGATTTGGTGGAGTTAAAACAGGTGCAGGGTAACTCGTATCCTTATCTGACGCGCTGGAGTTACTCACGAAATCCCCTCTTGGTCTCGCATACTATAACGATTGATGATATGCATGCATGTTAATGGCAGCTGGTAGAGCGCGGCACCAAGCTGGTCCTCGAGCAAATCGTCACCACGATCGCGTCCGTCGCGGACACGGTGGAGACGGACTTCGTGGTCTACTACGAGCGGCTGATGCCGTGCCTCAAGTACATCATCGCCAACGCGACCACCGACGAGCTGAAGATGCTGCGAGGGAAGACCATCGAGTGCGTCAGTCTCATCGGTAAGCGGCAATGTGGCCAATGTGGGAGGAGACTGTCTAAAGAGTTCCGCGTGGAGGGCGCTAAGAGTTTGGAAGAAACACAGTAAGTAAGCAAAGAGTTTCGTTCATCTGAGGCTACAAATGAAGCACAGGGTTACTAAGCAAGCAAGCAAATTTAACCTTTCCGTATTATTCCGTATATTTACGGCCGCATTTGACACCGTATTTTTGTTTTTATTGTAACACTAAGAACTATGAGAGTTGTAAATCTGAGTAGCTGATGAAACCCTCTCTTAGTCTTTGCGAAAAAAAGTTATATTGACTAGTTTATTTTTGTACCGACACGTGAGATTTTCAGACTACTAAGAAAATGCTCCCTGTCGACACAAATCGGCTAACATGAAATAAGGAACAACAACAAATATGTGGTGTCGTAATATACACTAAATAACATTTTCAGAACCATTAAAACATTATTGTGTTCTCATAGAAACAATTAAATATTTCATTCACAAAATTCGGGACAAGAACTCCAATTTCAAACTGGCGTCTCAAACAGAATGATTTTCCAATTTTATGTCTTTTTTCTATAGAACGACCATAGACTAATTATTGAAACAAATAGTGTTGCCCTTTGACTATTCACTGGTGTATGGATTCATAGTAGAGTACACAATGTAATGGTTGGAAATAATAGGTGCAATAAATTCGTGACCCCGAACCTTTACATACGGTCGCAAGCGACGCAATTTTAGGCTAACGTGAAGAGGTTTCCAGGTACCGAAAGGTTAAGAAAAGAGTTCTGAATCAGAGAAATGAATTGACAATATTCATAGAACTTTGCTGTTGACACTGTTTGACATGTTTCAAACACACAGTGCCCTCTAGCTTCTGCGATGGATAGGCCAGACCTACATATGCGTATTTCATACTTTACACTGCTTTGACTTTAGTTATATTAGGAGTAGTGATGTGGATCATTCGGCGCCATGATGAGGAGCGATAGGAAATTTAATGTCAGAGGAGGAGAGTTAGCAGAAAGGGTAAGATTCCATAATCTGGCTTCATGACTATTCATATTGCCGCAACGAATCTTACAAGATCAATCAGCGAGATAATTAGCATCCGGTGTCCTTTATACATTTGGATGTCAGTCCCTCACTTACATACTTTTACTTCCATCACTATTCACTAATTGTAAGCAAGGAATTATTTATATCTAGCGATACAGTGGTTGTAGCTGTTGTCTGATAAAATAGGTTTATAGTAGAATGTGAACGCTCAGATTGATGTCCCTATAAGTAATAACTGCTACCCTTTCTAATTCATGATTCCATCACGCTATGAATAAAATAACGCATGTTCAATAACGCATTTAAAAATAGCTCCTTCGTTTTATTTAATGACAAGTTTTAAATAGGTATTTTGTCCTTGATGGCAGGTCTGGCGGTGGGCGAGGAAAAGTTCATGGCGGACGCTTCGGAGGTGATGGACTTGCTCCTCAAGACTCACACGGAGGGCGAGCAGCTGCCCTCGGAGGACCCGCAGACCTCCTTCCTCATCTCCGCCTGGTCGCGCATCTGCAGGATCATGGGTGAGGCCAGCCTCTGTAAAAAATATACTTAGGCAATGGCGCCATTTCGGCTCTGTGTACTTACGTAAAATAGGTTGAGTAAAGATCATGGGTCTGTTACAGAAGAGAGATGAAGAACCGTCCCTATTTAGCCCTGATTTTCTACTCACCCTATTTTACGAAACATCTCGTCGAGTCATCTTTGCCATCCTGTTCGTGACAAGACACATCCAATGTTCGTTAGTGATTTACTCATACAATAAGGTTAATCACTTCCATAACATTGGTAAATCAAATGTGGCATTTGCTCCCTTTCATTCTCATTCAATAGAAAGTCAGGGATCTCAGTTCGCAGACATTTACAAGCATACGTGAGTTAGTCACTGGTGTACTCCTTTATAGGGTAGCCCACCACCACAACTACTCTGAGCCAGTTTTGGTGAAACATCAGTGATGAATCATATCATATCACATCATGTGATAGAGAAGTAGAAGAGTTTGGAGTGGAAATAGCTACTAGTATGCACTGATAGAACTCGAAACCACTGACATAGGTATAATTAGTTCTCAATTGTTTGTATAGGCAAGAAGTTCGCCCAATACCTGCCCATGGTGATGGAGCCGGTGATGCGCACGGCGGCCATGAAGCCCGAGGTGGCGCTGCTGGACAACGACGACCTCGTGAACATCGAGGGCGATCTCGACTGGCACTTCGTGACGCTGGGCGAGCAGCAGAACTTCGGCATCAAGACTGCCGGTATGTTCTTCCGTTGTTGCATAATGTTGCTCAATGAGTCAACAACATTCTTGTGAAATATCCAATGTTCGTTAGTGATTTACTCATACAACAGGGTTTATCACTTCCATAGCATTGGAAGATCAAATGTGGCATTTGCTCCCTTTCATTCTGATTCAATAGAAAGTCAGGGATCTCAGTTCACAGACATTTATCTAAATTTATTTCTATTTGTTCGTTGGAAACTCTTAGATACGCCGACTCGCTTGACAATATTTCACAACTTTTGTAAACAAACTACTCAACAGAACAAACTTCAATTCTACAACTAATCTAATCCAACAAACCTAACACCACGCCGTTTCACATGTAAAGCCAGTCATGTAACACATCACATTACACTCCAGGCCTAGAAGACAAGGCCTCCGCCTGCGACATGCTCGTCTGCTACGCACGCGAGCTCAAGGAGGCGTTCGCCGAGTACGCGGAGGACGTGGTGAAGCTGATGGTGCCGATGCTCAAGTTCTACTTCCACGACGGAGTGCGCACGGCGGCGGCCGAGTCGCTGCCCTACTTGCTGGAGTGCGCGCGCATCCGCGGCCCGCAGTACATCCAGGTAGGGACGGTGCCGATACCACTGAGCTGTCGATAATTTTACTTGCCATTTAGATTGAACAAATATACCTTATACCAATTTGGTTTAGAAAGAAAGGTGTCGATACCTACTTCGAGTTCTGTAAATAAACATATTTCGACCCATATCGAATTTATTATATGTGTAATTGTATTATTTAATATGTATAGTTCGCGTCAAGTTTTATTTGGCTGTGAGCAAGCTGTCACTTCTCTCTCACCCCACCTTACCTTATGCGAGAAAGAGAGGTCACAATTCACACACGCTCAGAGACCAAGCCAATTGTCGAGGTCTGTATCGTTTGATCCTTGGATTACAGGGCATGTGGGCGTACATCCTACCCGAGTTGCTGAAGGCCATCGACGCCGAGCCCGAGCCCGAGGTTCAAGTTGAGCTGCTCAACAGTCTCGCTAAGGTAGCTATACAGATACAATTACTTACTATACACATTCGACCGTAGAGCCCTCAGCAGTAACATGCTATTAATGAGGACACAGCCTATTACGGTTTATTTCTGGTAAATCTGGTCCAAACTGAAATGACGCGCCCAGTGGGTTTGACTACTACTTTGGCGATTTGCTTGTGTGCGTAAATGCGGCAGTGGAGCGCGTCATGTCAGTTTGGACCAGCTTTATTACTTCAGTAATTTACAAAACTCACACGAATGTCTTATCCCACCTCCACCCAACCTCTTTCCGACCTTATGTTATAATGAGACAAACGCCCACGGCATTTATGCGTGGAGCTCTTGTAGCCCTCTTTCTCTCCACATTTAACAAACAATACAACAAATAAATTCGGAATGTAACCCTGCCCTTCCCCGTGCAGTGCATAGAGCTGCTGGGCGCGGGCTGCCTCGGCGCAGAGCACATGGGCGAGGTGCTCCGCCTGCTTAACAAGCTGCTCACAGAGCACTTCGAGCGCGCCACGCAGCGCCGTCAGAAGCGCGCCGACGAGGACTACGACGAGGTAACCGACCGACCATCACCAACCAGTGGACTATAGCCGTTAACGAGTATATACATACACCTGTATGTACTAGTTAACGGCGGCAAAACAAGAACATCACCATGGCAGCCATTTCATTCCAATTCGCCATAATGGGCTTTATTTACCTAATACCAAGACTTGTTTTAAGATGGTCACGGTAATTTTGCGGATCAAATTAGGTTCCTAATCTGAATCGGCATAGGATGTTGTGGTAACCCCCCAGGATGTATTTTGGATCGCAAAATGTAGTTTACAAAGTTATTGGTTTGGCTACTTTCATACTCCATGTACATAAACAGGTGCATCAACAAGTTTGTATGTGGTATGGAATTAAAATGCAGTCAGGTTATTTGTTTTTATAATAATCACACTTGTTCTTCCGATAAACTTCAAGGGGTTGGGGTGTAGTAATGAAAAATAAATGCAAATTTCTTGTATCATTCGCGAGCTCTACAGCTGACAGAGCTACTAGTGTATTTTATAGGTACACCTTTTGTATCACGATCTCATGAAATTATCTACATACCTACAAAACCTCTTCGTCTCCAGGAGGGACGTGTTATGACCGTTCCAAAATGTATTGTATCTGTGGCTTTGCACTTCACCTATCTGGATGTTAAACGTTACATTTAATATTTTTCGATAGCTACATTTTTTATAATGATGAATAGATTAAATAATCTACATAGTAATCACACCCCCTCGTCTCCAGGAGGTAGAAGAGCAGCTCGCCGACGAGGACAACGACGACGTGTACGGCCTGTCCCGCGTCGCGGACGTGCTGCACGCGCTGCTGTCGGCGTACCGGCACGAGTTCTACCCGCACCTCGACACGCTGCTGCCGCACCTGCTGCAGCTGCTGGCGGCCGGGCGGCCCTACTCCGACCGCCAGTGGGCGATCTGCATATTCGACGACGTCATCGAGTTTGGAGGCGAGTTGGGAGATCATTAGTCTATTCGGGTTAACGGGAATACGGTGTCGTCATCTTTGTCCGCCAGTCTCGCCACGCCCCGTAACCAATCAGGGGCTCATTAAACTTATGGGCAACGCATAGCAACAGCATATCGATTGCTCCGAAGGGCGTTAAAAGCCGTATTCGTAGTCTCCAAAAAAATAGGTGGCTCCGGCAAGCCAAATATGGCATACGCTATGCATTTTTCATAGCAGAATAGGGTCCTAGGCCGCTCAGAATTAGATAGTCAAGTTCACAGTGACTTAAATTTTCCGATTATAATTTTTAATCGAATTCGAAAAAAAATTGTAGATGAAGTTGTGCTGCAAGTAATGGTATTGAAATTATACGACTACCACCACACTACCATGGTAAACGTAACCCATTGAGTTGGTTTGGGTTCAAAATTTCATTTATTTGGATTGTGCACACGTCCGCAAATCGTGTCCGTTTTGGAGATTGCAACTGGCGATGCTTCGTCTTATCGTCGTCGTTTAGAAGTCAACTGTCACACAAACAAACTTACCTTCACAAACCCTTTTCTTTATCATCATACAGTCCACATAAAGTTCGCCCGGAGCGTATATCGAAGGACCAAATGTACGCTCCGGCTCCGGGCGAGAAAAGGGCTTGTGAAGGTAAGTTTCTATGTGTGGCAGTTGACTTTAAGGCTCAACAAAGAGAGAAGAAACCTTCAATTGCCTCCGTTCCTGCGTCAGGCGGCTACACACGCTCACGATGCATCCTTGACGTACGCCTCTGCATATTGCCACTTCTTCGGTCTCCTCACATTCCACTCTGACGGTGCCTGTTTGGTACCAGTATAGGTTTTGGATGATTCACATGTCCTTACCTCCAATCCAATATCTTTTAGTCGACGCATTAGTACTTCGTGTTAAACACGATCAAATGCATTTCCTAATCCACGAAACAAATTATGTCGTCTTTCTGCATATCTCTACATTTCTGGACAAGAACATTTAACAAAATCAAAAAAAATCAAAATCAAAAATCATTTATTTCCATAGGATATTGTTACATCACTTAGATCCGTCATTACATTTTTTTGGGTGAGTTCACTAACACAATGGCGGAATCTGTGGAGAAGAGCTCATCGAAGAAACTCCACAGTCGCCGCATCTTTTGCGTTTCCTTTTTTAAATAAAATATTGTCAAATTACAAAATGAATGCTAATTATATATCGAAACAGCCTGTTACTCAAACAATCTATTCCCATGGACATCTGTCCTCTAAGTAATCAGATATCCTGTAGTAACCATACAGCCTCCCTGGTCCCTACTCCCGAAGTAAGGCCAAATTGCGTTCCAAAAGCTCATTTAAAATTTTACGCGTATTCTCATGGATTATCGAGAGAAACAGCTTCAGCACTTGACTCATCAGGCTTATACTCTGTGCATTTCTTTGGATTTGGCTTTTTCGGTAGCGTGATTTTGCCAATCCTTTGTCAATACTCCGGAGTTGTAGATGTTGCGTTGCGCTGATTGCGTCTGCCCGATGGTGTTCAATGAGCTTAAGTATCTAGTGTATGTAATCCGGTCCTGTAGACTTTCCAGTTGTGGCTCTCTTTAAAGTTTTTGTCACTTTTGATCTTATTATTTAAGGCCCGGTATCATAACAAGTCGCAGTCGCTGCACCTCTGGTTACATCAGTGAATGTTTCCTCGACATAGAGTTTCCACACCGTTTTTTTACTCTCCACATCAGTTAATAGGGTGCCGTTGTTATCAACTAACAAATTCCAACCCTTTCCTAAATTTATATGTGCAATTTAATACTCTCATGCTTCTTCTTACCAGCTTTGTTCTTACCTTATTCTTTACCCAATTTAATGCTAAGGTCATATAATAAAGAGTCCTTAACTAGCATATGTAAAATATTACTTTATCTACACACATATCATAAACCCTCTTTACTGCGTCCAAAAACCGCACGTTACCACCAGCTTAATACTACACTACTTGGTAAAAAATCATTTCTTTTCTGAAAATACATTATGACCATAAAGTTAACAAAATTGACAAATTATGACATTTAAATTTCAAACGCCGACGCCCGCCTGCGTGTCGCTCCTAGTTAGTCTGTGAAGTTGGTACTACTGAACAAGCTAAACAAGTGCAAGAGCAATGATCAATGCCACCATGTCGTTCGAACATACGCTTCCTGAACACATCAAAGAGAGCTTATGATAGGTGTTTAGATAAACTAGTTTCGGCTCGTTTCATAAACCCACGCTCGAGATTTAATGCCCTCCATTATGTAACAGTCACATAAACTGCTATTATATTATAATGCTGTACTTACTTATTTTATTTATATGGTCCAATCCTGGTACTTTCAGATTATATCGAGAGACTTTAGGACATTGAAAATGAAACTTGTATTCAGTTACAATTGTAAAGCGCGACGATTACGACACGATTCTCTTTCAAACCCCACTCCATCTCTCCAACTAGGATTGTTGCAATCAAGCAAGGGTTGTCCATAAGACCAAACCTTATTTAGGTCACAGTGAAATTAATAACTCGCACTCTTTTTTTATCATCAGAATTCAATATTTTTTTTATTGAACTTATGGCCAGACTAGATATTCCATTTTTTTATGAGAAGATGTTATTCTAACAATCTAGTTCCTTTCTCTCCCTTGCAGGTCCGGCGTGCGTGAAGTACAAGGACATATTCCTGGAGCCGCTGCTGGGCGGGCTGCGCGACCGCGAGTCGGAGGTGCGGCAGGCGGCGGCGTACGGCGCGGGCGTGCTTGCGCAGTTCGGCGGCGAACAGTTCGCGGCGGCGTGTGCTCAGGTCTGTTCACTCGCTGCTCGATACAACGCTTAGCGTGGCCGGTCAAGTGCTCCTTATGTGGGTCCACATCCGATAAGCACTTTTTTAATAATGCGTGGTTACCACAATTTTATAGCGATTCGGATCAGGTTCAAATCAAGATCATCACCATGGCAACCATTTCCATTCCAATACGCCTTGTTGGGCTTTATTCACCTAGTATAGGTCAGATCACGAATTAAGAGCGCTGGGCGAGAATGGCGGGGCTTACTGGGCATATGTACAGGTATTAAAAAAATGACTAGGCATTCACGGCCACCGCTCATAATTCGTGAAGCGCCGTGTACCCAGACATGTTTTATGACGGTTCTTAATCTAATTCGGTATGCAGTTGTGGTAATCCCCCTGCACTGTAACTCTGACGATAAGTAAATTATTGGGTACTTAGAAAGACTCAATTAAAAATGCCCCAATTCAATGTCATCACTGTTCAGTTCAGGTGAAGTAGGGGGCCAGTTTAGAGATATTATCTCATCATCATCATCACTCAACTTATTCACAGTTTTCGTTCCTTCACCCTTTTCTCGGAAGCGAAATCACCAGCCTACTGAATGTTTGTTTGTGTTTGCAGGCCGTGCCACTACTAGCAGCAGTCATCAGTGAGCCAGATTCCCGCTCCGTCGAAAAAGTCAATGCTACAGAGAACGCGATATCGGCCGTCACGAAGATAATCAAATATAACCACTCACAAATTAACAGGGACGAAATTATCACACACTGGTGAGTCGAGCTTTTCGTTTTATTACACTACCGAAAACTGTACTGAGAGTATTTTGTTGTATGCCCAATGATGACAACTCAAACTTGAGGGGGACTGTCGTGGGACCGACCCGTCGCGCCAGTGGCGAGTGAGTAGCTCACTCGGTCGCCTGGCGCCCGAGCACTGTCGCGGCGCTGTCGGGAGCCCGGCAGGGTCGCCCCGATGACCCGAAGATTATGAGAGCTGAGGGCAATAGTTGCCATTCTAATGGCTCTAATATAGTGCGCCTTCAATATCACACTGTCAGTCCGAACACTTATCGTTTGTCTCTCCCAGGCTGAGCTGGCTGCCGGTAGTGGAAGACTGCGAGGAGGCGCCGCACGTGTACTCGCTGCTGTGCGAGCTGGCGGCGAGCGGGCACGCGGCCCTGGGCGCGCCTGATGCGCCGCGGCACGTGCTGGCCGTGCTGGCCGAGGCCTTCCTGCGCGATGTGGTGCCGCCAGACAACGCCGTCTACCCGCAGATGGTGGCGCTGGCGAGGCAGATTCAGGTAGCTAGCCAACTGTATACGTGTACACAAACAAAGCCGATCAGTAAAATGCCGATGCTATCGTCAGCATACAAGTCGAAGTCAAGTCTGTAATTTCTATGTGCCCAATGATGAAAACTCATGCTTGAGGGGGACTGTCGGGCGACTGTGTCGTCTCGGCAGCGGTGAGTTAGTAGCTCGCTCGGACGTTCTATGTTCGTGTATCTGCCGCGGCAGCGTCGGGAGCCCGGCAGGGTCGCCCCGATGACCCGAAGATTATGAGAGCTGAGGGCAACAAACTAATCTTACCTTTGCATATCGTCGGAATCTCTACCTTTCTATTGTACGCTGAAGAAGAGTGAAAAGTATGTAAAGAACTTCGCTTTCTTGTTTACAGAGTAACGGCACCCTCTTCAACGCGTGCCTCGGACAGCTGAGCAGCGAGCACCGCGACGCGCTGCAGCTGGCACTTAGCGCTTGCTAGTGTCCGCTCGTACCCCTCCCCTCATACACCCCCTCGCCATCAGCCGGTCGCCGCTCGACCACCACACGCCTATTTATTCACCCCCCATCGATCACCAGCCACGCCACATCCGTTGCTAGCCGCATGCCAACGACACGACCGCATTGTATGAAACGCGCGCTGCGTCACTCGATACGTCGGAACGTTACGATACGCCTCATTTATTCATCACCGATTCTGCACGCGCAGTGTGTAACCTTTTTTATTATTATTATTATTACTTACATGTTATTGTAACTTTAGCGCAGCACTCAAATTGTTGTAAACTTAACTTGTTTCTTTCCTAAGGACTTTTTGTTTCTTCGATCTCATAGCGAGGACATCTGTTTTGATGTAATTAAATTACTGTGATATATCTTTTATACTGATGTTCGATGACGATTTTAAAGTTGAACTCTGGTTCTAACACTTCCTTTCCGATTCATGGCTGACTTTTTCGAAACATTTTTATTTTTATTTTTTTAACCATGTTTGTGAGCAATGCAATGTTTATTGTTCAAACTACCTATGCCAGCCATATCGGCTTCAACCTATGGGATTTCGGTGGCTGTCTCTCGCAATGGATGCTATATTATATGCCGTCTTTTGGACGCCTTTTCTGTTTATAAGAAATAATTATATTCATTAAAATATTATATGAAATTACATATAAACATACATTTTCTTTGTTTTAACTAGAATAAAAGTTATTGACATTTCAAGATGTTTTATTATTTTACTAGCTGTGATGGTCGCAACTTCGTCTGCGTGGACTAAAGGGTTTCTGGGTGGGTGTCGAACGATTACAGCAAGACAAATCGAAATTCGGGTCGAAGACAGGTCAGCGAATAACTTAACAACAATAAGGTGGAGATGGGCAGAACGATTGGCTAGACATTAGGGTGGGTCACCAATGTATGGAAAAAAAAAAACTATTTTTTTTTTACGTAATAGTGATAAAAAGGTGCTACATAATGATCTTATTACTCGTGTAAAATATCAACAATCTAGCATTACAACTACTGCCTCCGGATTCAATTTGAAATTTCATTAAATAAAAAAAAAAGTATTTGTGTAACTAGTACTGAATAGTTGGTAGATTATGTTTAAATTATTATATTATAAATTAAAACACATGTATAAAGAGCATATTTTATATAATTATGAAAATCAAATGTTAAAAAAACTTACAAAACCATATATTTTTAGCTTAATTTACCCTAAAATCTTTCTTACTATCGAATTCCGGCATATCTGCGAGATTCGATCTGGGCTTTAATGTAGCCTTCTCTTGCAGATTTGCTGCAGAATGTGCTGGCAGCTTCGGTCACAGTCTTGACAGCTCTCTCAACAGCTTGTGTGTGGCATGGGAGGCGTAGGAAGTCTACCTCGACCTCTTTCCGGTCAATCATTGACTGCAGGTATTCGTCACTCACATTCATAAGAATGGGAGGCTGGGTTATTTTCGTCTGCCAGTCAATCAGGTCGACGTAGGAAGTATCCTACGTCGACCTTAACTTAGACGCAGTAGCGTCTAAGTTAAGGTCTGTGATTAATTCCACGCCTCAACCGAACGGCGTGGAATCTTGAGGGGGCTGGGTTTTTGCCAGCACGTGAGAGAAAAGTGAGTTGAATTATTACTGACCTTGTCGTCGCAGACCGGGGATCGAAAGCTCGATTCGAGACAGGAATGCGGGATAGGAGACAGTTTTGGGATAGGAGAGGAACCGAACCTGGCCGTCGCTGCCCGACGCTGTCGCCGGCGTGCTGCCTGCCGTCACGTGGAGTCGCCGCTACCGATACGACGATGTCCAATCAACACGGATCACTTGACCGCTGACGCGAATCTACTTATTTCCCGACGATGTAGATGATTAACACTCCGACCAGGCCCGACGCCTGTATTTGGTAATTGGTACACCGAAATACCATCAATGGCACGATGCCTGAGCAGACATGTTGTTCTCCCGACGAGAAAAGGATAAAGATAACCTCAAATTTTTCCTCTCGTTGGTACGAGTGACAGCTGCGGTCCGTTTCCGCTTAGTGATGTCCCGATTACTCGCGGTCGATCCGCGCAACAAAAAACCGGGTGCGTTCCGAAGCATAAATATTAAACAGTCACCCGCCCGGACAGGCCCGAGCCTGTCCCTAATCAATAGGAAGGCGAGAAAGTGTTGCGACCGCTCTCTTGAGGACCGAGTCCCCCACCTTGACTTCTGCTGATCGAGGCGTGCCATCCCGACCCGTGTACAAATTGACGATCCGTCCTCGTCTCCATCTCAATTATGGCAGGTTCGCATCCTTAATCAGCACCAAATCACCGACTTGAGGGGGGCTCGTCCGGTCAGTCCATTTAAGGCGCTGCTGCAAGATGTGCAAGTACTCAAGGGACCACCGTTTCCAAAAATCTTGAGCCATCTGCTGCAACATCTGCCACCTAGTTAACCGACTTAACATCACCGAATGGGTATTCTGGCAGGGCGTTAAGGGGCTGACCTATTATTTATTATTATTATTTATTTAGGAACAAACAGTCTTAAACTTAGATTACAAGAATTTCTTAAATGTAGACCTATAGTTCCCTTAATTAACTAAGCAATCTAATATACATATTATACACTACAATCATAGAACCAAAATAAAAATAAACACTATACATTTACAATCCAAAGTGAATTCTTAATTCTTTTTTTATACAATACAAGGAGCTACAAAACAAATCAATTTCAACAAACCCATTGTTATAGGTATTACAACTACGTCTAATAAAACTATTCGAGACATAACAACTTCTACTAAATGCAATCGAAAAAAGGTTTTTATTACGACAGCCGCGTTCCTGCCTACGAGGTACACGAAGAAGAATACAGCGTAGTAATTCTGGGGCATCAATAATATTATTAAGCAGTTTGTGTAAGAATATGATGTCTATACAGTCACGTCTGTTGCATAACTTCATCATTTTGTGACGCTGTAAAGAGGTCGGATAATCTATATAAGAATTACCTGTCCTGTATTCCAAAGATTTCATGAATTTGCTCTGTAAAGTTTCTATCCGCTCGATATGATTTTTAAAAAAGGGCACAGCTCCCTTCAGTTGGACGCGTCCGCGTCTCAGAATGTCCAATTCGGACTTAAAGTGCACCGTCTGCACGTTCCGTACCAATGCGAACAACGCATGGTTCCGTTCCCGTGGTGTCAGGACCTGTGTCCGCACTCGTTGCGCCTCAGAATTCCGACAATTCCGCGCAAATCGGCAGATCCAGGCGGTCACATTGACCAGCTTGTCGAGCGAGCTGTACCGTTCCAGCAGGCTGAACTCCTCTTCCGGCTCTGGTTGCGTCGTACAGACACCGACTGTCAAGGCGCCGTTCGCCGTGGTAACGCGTGGACTCATTGGCCAATCCGATTCGGCTTGAGTCAACCATTTTGGACCCCACCACAAGGGATGTCCAACCAACTCCGAAGCGTGACACCCACGAGACGCACAGTCTGCTGGGTTCATTTTCCCTGGAACATGTCTCCAGATTAAGGGAACCTCCGAATTCAAAATCTGCGAAAGCCGATTCGCCACAAAAATCTCCAGCTTGTGAACTGAAGCCTTCAGCCAGCATAACACGATCTGGCTGTCCGTCCAAGCGTAGACCGTATCTTCCAACGCTATTGACCCACGAAGAACCGTCATCGTGTGGTTGAGCAGACGAGTCAGGAGAGCCGCTCCCGAAAGCTCTAACTTGGGAATGGTCAGGCGAGTGCGCAACGGCGCAACCTTGCTCTTGGCCATGACCAACCGCACATCAACCTCCCCCGAGGAGTCGACCGTACGCAGATACACCGCAGCTCCGTAGCCCTTCTCCAAGGCATCGCAAAATCCATGCAGGGTGGCGGTGTATCGTTTGGTGGGGACCAACCTCCGTGGCAGTGAAATCCGATGGATGCCAGGGAGGGTCGAAAAGAACGAGTCCCACTCTGAGCTCAATGACCCGCCGATCGCGTCGTCCCAGTTCAGCTCAGCAGACCACAATTGCTGCATAAAACACTTGAGCTGAAATGTTACCGGGGTGATCCACCCGTTTGGATCAAATGTCCTAGCCACCGTTGAAAGGACGTTCCGTTTCGTCCAGACCTTCGGGGAGTCCAACTCGACCCGATACGAAAACATGTCTGACACCGGCTGGTACTGGACGCCTAATACCGACAACATATTTGGGTTTTCCAAATTTTCCAAAATGTGGGGATCCTGCTGGTAGTCATCCGGAAGACCAGTCAGTAACTCTGGAGAGTTCGACATCCATTTCCGGAGCTCGTAACCTCCACCCCGTAAGAGCTCAACTAGCTCGTCCCGTCGAGCGAGCGCCTCCTCTACGGAATCTGCACCGGTACAGATATCGTCCACGTAGAGATCCTGCTCCAGGATCGCTGCTCCTCTAGGGAAATTTAACCGTTCTCGATCCGCTAACTCCCGCAGAGTGCGAATCGCCAAATAAGGACTAGACCGTAGCCCGTACGTGTTGGTGTTCAGCTCGTACACCTTGATGGGCTGATCTGGGCTCTCTCGCCACAGTATCAGCTGATACCGTCTATCGTCAGGGTGAATGACCGTCTGTCTAAACATCATCCAGATGTCAGCTACAAACACAACATTGTGTCGACGGAACCGTGTGATAACATCCGCGATGTCATGGTTCAACTTCGGCCCTGAATGCAAACACTGGTTCAGGTTCATGCCGTTAGATGTTGATGCCGATCCATCGAACACTACCCGTATTTTGCCCTCCGGGGTCCTCAAGACCGCGTGATGGGGCAGGAAGCAGTGGTCTTCACGCTTCCAGTCGATGCCCGAAACCGACATGTGGCCGAGCGACTCGTATTCCCGCATGAAGTCGACGTACTTCTGCCGGAAAATCCCGTCACGCTTCATGCGTCGTTCCATCGACAGAAGCCGCGTCTCGGCTGCATGGTGTGAACTGCCCAGCGGCGGGCGATCACTCCGAAATGGAAGACTTGTGAGAAATCGACCTGACCGAAGGCGACCAGTATTGTTCCGATAAAACTGTTCACACTCTTCTTCAACCGGGTCCAACCGGCGGACCGTAGGGGGTTCCTCCACCTCCCAAAACTTCTGTATCACCTCCGAGAGTACAGAACCGAATAAGGGACTACGAGTCGCTAGGCGTGGGGCAGCCGGCATGACCGGACCCATTACCGCATGGCCCAGTCTGGTGTTGACCGAAACCAGACCAGTTGCCTGCAACACGTGGACACCTGGCACTAACAGGTATCCCAAGGCATCGACACCCAATAAAATGTCTACTGGGCCCGGAATATCGAACTCCGGGTCAGCCAGTGACAACCCAGCGACCAACTGTCGCACCGAGGGCGACAACCGTACGTGAGGGTGTGAGCCCATCACATTAGGCATGACTAATGCCGTGACCCTCAGATTCACCGATGAATCCACCCGTGACGAGAGAGTAATCCGACATACTCCCTTAACGGAACCGACTTCCGTGTTCCCAATTCCCCGAATGGAATGTGGATACTCCCTTACCGAAATGCCCAACCGTCTTACAAGGTTGCACGAGACTAAGCACCCCTGGGCCCCCGAGTCCAATAGTGCTCGTGCCACACAAGATTTGCCGTCCGAACTCCACGCTATCACCGAGGCGGTGGGGAGCATGACCGTCTGTGGAGTGGCGGCACCCTGTAAGTGGGCGGCGTGTCCCTAGCGGGAACCTCCGCGGGATCCGAACCCGCTGGGACCCCCGTCGGCCTGGTAACTCGGCTGCTGATATGCCACCGGTGGCATATCAGACCGCATGTACATCAGGGGGTCACAACCCGCATAATAGGCCCCTCGCTCTCCCGGTACCCGACCATACCGGACTGTGAACGGTGTGCCCGGTGGCCACCGTGGATGGAGGGGGGAGAGCGGATCCAACCTGGGGCGCTCTAGGAATGGGGGCGACATCCGACTGTTCGCCTCCCAGAGCGACGGGCAGGGTGGCGCAGAAGGTGGTGGGCTCCCAGCCTTCGCGCCACTCATAGGTGCCATCTGACACCCGCCCGTAACACGCGGTGAGCCAGCGGCCCGAAGTCCTCGCTGACCCTGGACAGCGGCGACCGAACCCCGGCTATCCCGCCTGTTACCCCCCGCGCTGCCCCCTTCCCCTCGGGGGGGGTCCCGTCTGCGGGTACCCCAGTCACCCCGATGGTGACTCCCGTTGCCCGGAGGGGGACTGGGTCCGGCCCTGGTTAGGCCCTGTGACCGACCAACCTGAGTCCGGCCCTGGTGACCGTCCGAAGGGCCTGACCGGTTCAGGCACAACACGACGTGGTGCCTGCCACCGCAGCACTCACAGGGGGACGCGCGTGAGCACTCGCTCAGCGGGTGCGGCCCCAAACAACCGAAACACAATCGGTGGCGGAAGACCACCTTCCTGCGGGCAGCCACACCGAGCGCCTTAAAGTTGGCGCAACTGGTCACTTCATGACCGGCACTGTCGCAGTGCACACAGCCGTCACCCGACGGCGCGGCACTCAAAACGCCAAATTGTTTTGACCGCCCACCCCCCCGTGGGGATGGGAGGCGCGGCCCCTCCCGCATCCGCGCGGGTTGGCGCTGCACACTGGCCTCCGAATCCAATGTGTCGCATCGCCTGCATTCACCCTCCAAGAAATCCGTTAATTGGACGAGCGTGGGCAGTTCCGAGCTACTGCCCCCATGCAGCTGTTCAAACCGACCTTGAACAGCTGCAGGCAACCGTGACAAAACCATATATAACACGATATATGACCATTGGTCTACCGGCAGACCAAGGTTCTGAAGGGCCTTAGTGGCCACCAGCACAGGGTTGAGCACCTGTACCCGGATGTCAACATCCCGGGTTACTCTTGGGATGCTGAACAGCTTCCCCAGCTGCGCATCAACCAACCGCCGTTTGTGTTGGTAGCGGACAAACAATATGACCCGGGCAATCTCATAATTGCCCGCCGTGACCGTTAGGTGACCGACCAACTCCTTCGGTTCACCCCGCAGTGCCATCAATAGTTGGGCCAACTTGTAGGCGTTGTCCAGGTCGTCCCGACCGTGGACCAGACTATCGAATAAATTGATGAATGCCGGCCACTCATCAATTACTCCACCGAAGGCTGGAATCTCCAGGTGTGGCAGCCGTCCAACCTTAGGGGGCGGGTCTCCGCTACCCTCCCCGCGGTCATCCCGACGCGACCGCTTAATTTTTTCGGCGCGACGCTCGATGTCGCCCAAGCACTCCATCGCTTGGTCAGCATCCGCGCAGAGCTGCTTCACTGCAGCCACCGAAGCCTCATCCGTAAGCCCGAGGGCTTCAGCCTCCGCGGCCAGCCGACACACCTTCCCGACGCGTGTCATTGCGTCCTCCACACGCTTGAGCAGGACATCGTCCATGTCAGGTCGCTCCACATACTTGTGAGTATGGGCGAGCCATCTCATCTCCTCACGGACGCCATACCGCAGTACCGTCAAGGGTGAAGGTGCCATGGTTACCAATTCAATTGTTTCTGGTCCTATGCTTCACTACCGAACTAAGCACAGCCAGAGACCAGCACTTTCCCGTCAGCGCTGGGCACAGAAATTAAAACTAAGTTGTAAAAACCAAGGCAACCACTAAAACAATTAAATCCTAAACAATATTTAATATGGTCGCCCTGTGGACATACACCTTATAAATATATACTCTAAATCAATTAGAGAATGCCACCATATGGTACAATACAAATAACACACAAAAAGGTATTATAAAAAAAACTATTTTTCTAGAAGTGGCCCCTCCGATATGACCCACACTTCTTTTGAGGTCAGCAAAATCAGCTTAATACCCCCTAAATAGCCCGACCCTGCTGTGTAAACCGAAATAACACTGCAGTACTATAGAACCCGACGTTCTACCGCAAGTAATACAATCTAGTTACTTCGCAGAATGACTGTTCAATCTTTTATGCGCTTTTATACAAACAGTAGTTTCCGAGTACAAATTTATAATAACTGATACCAAATTGACACTTATACTTTCACTAACCGAAAATGAACTTTACTTGTGGTACCGACCACAGACTCATTGCCGACTTGCCGGCCAATCTGAAATATTCTTTTCTCCCAACTACAATGTGGCAACAACCCTACAACCTTCCGTGAATCGGTGATTTCCCACTAGGAAAACCGCGCCTGCTACCAAAATGATTAATTCCACGCCTCAACCGAACGGCGTGGAATCTTGAGGGGGCTGGGTTTTTGCCAGCACGTGAGAGAAAAGTGAGTTGAATTATTACTGACCTTGTCGTCGCAGACCGGGGATCGAAAGCTCGATTCGAGACAGGAATGCGGGATAGGAGTCAGTTTTGGGATAGGAGAGGAACCGAACCTGGCCGTCGCTGCCCGACGCTGTCGCCGGCGTGCTGCCTGCCGTCACGTGGAGTCACCGCTACCGATACGACGATGTCCAATCAACACGGATCACTTGACCGCTGACGCGAATCTACTTATTTCCCGACGATGTAGATGATTAACACTCCGACCAGGCCCGACGCCTGTATTTGGTAATTGGTACACCGAAATACCATCAATGGCACGATGCCTGAGCAGACATGTTGTTCTCCCGACGAGAAAAGGATAAAGATAACCTCCAATTTTTCCTCTCGTTGGTACGAGTGACAGCTGCGGTCCGTTTCCGCTTAGTGATGTCCCGATTACTCGCGGTCGATCCGCGCAACAAAAAACCGGTGCGTTCCGAAGCATAAATATTAAACAGTCTGGAACTTGGAAAAGCCTTAATTCAGTTCCAGGATCGGTACGGGCTTTCAGGATACGACGTGCTCCTAACTCCCGAATGTGTTTTTGTGTGTCTGTCAGAATTGCCAATAACAAATTTTCCGGGTGAGCGAAGTAACCATTTCTAATGATGACTGGATCTATGACAGCTTTTAGTTCCTCAGAAAGGTACCTTGAGGCTGCAATGAGCTTCCATAAATGGCGCGCTCCATCCTTACAACTGGGATGAGTCTTAATAGCGAACCAAGTTGGAGCGTAAACCTTCACAACACAAGTTGCTAAAATCAGCAAATCTTCAGTCGGAGATTTCGTCGATACGTAAAGGCGCAGAATACGATTAGCCCGTGTGAGCCACCTAGCATGGGACATCTTTCCAGGCGATTTGTTCGCTAAATCATCAGGAACATATCCGGTAGAGAGAGCTGATGCAATGCGGTACAAATATGATTGATCCGAACTAAGGTCTTGAGCAGTTAACTCTGGCAACTCCGAGAGAATCGGCTGAAACTTAACAACCGGCTCGTTTTCGCATTTTTCTAACAGCTTTCCTATTTTTCCAGAAAAGGTATTAGGCCCTGTTGTAGCGCCGTCAATACGCGCAAACAAATGACGTAATGGTAGTTCGTTCATATGTAGCAAGCAAACAATCCATTGCAAAGGCTTATTTAACTGCTTTTCTAGTAAACGGATAATACCTCCAAACTTACCAACGTTGACATTGGTCCCGTCGCATCCAATAGCCAGCAAATCACTCAAAGACTTCTCATTCTTAGAAAAGTAGTCCGTAATTTCCTTCACTATAGCTTTCGAAGTTCCAGAGGTTGGTGTTATGTGACCTAAGTAAACAGAACCAGGTTCTTTTATCAGCGAAATATGTTCCTCCAGTACAATTTTTTTATGTAGTTTCGCTCCTTTTTTTTCCATCATTAGTGTTTTGTCTTTACGTCCATCGAAATACAATGCTGGTATTTGAATATCGCTGTCTTTAGACATTATCGTCTGTCGTGTTTTTGTTCTTTCTCTTCGGAGTTTGCTGTGGTCAATAATTATGGGTTCCTTCGACGTTGTGGCTAAAACTACCGATGCAATGGCTGCCCCTGCTCTGTTTGAAACGCCAAATTTATCACACGTTTTTGAAAACGCAGAAAAGTCCATTTTGCATTCTGACATCTTTTGGTGTGACGTAGATGCTTTGACCGTGAAGTCGTCACAGTCGCTCTCAAGAGAAGACGAAGAAGTGTTATGTAGATCCACTGGATTTTCTACGCATTCTGCTTGTTTCTTCTGTTGAGATTTTTGCTTCGAAAGTTTTCTTTTTAATTTATTTCTCAGTCGATTCGTAGCAGCGACGTCGACGTTTCCTATCATCATTTTTCTTGCAGTACGTTGATCTATAAGAAAATCATGCTTGTTCGTGGGTACTTTCCGATCTTTAGGACAAGTACATGAGCCCAAATCCATGCACTTGCAAGAACAAATGTCAAAAAGAGCTTTGCTAGCGCGCCGAAACTCATTAATGTTTTTCTCCGGAATTTTGGGGTGAGATTTTAGCAAATTTTTGTACTTGAGGTGGTAAGATTTTATCATTTGGCCGACTCTTGTAGTAGATACTGTTGGTAAGGATGCATCTTTCCATATTTTCTCAATTGTAGCTGTCACTGTACTTGCGATTTCATTAAAAGTGGACTCTTTTTGCGTATCATTTGTAAATTTATATTGCCGCCTCGACCACTCGTAAAATTGTATCACATCCTCGTAAGTTGGTAACACATTGCCTTTAATATCACGGAGTTTACCGAGCAAAGGGCACTCAAATGACTTCCGAGTACGTTCCATAGTAACACAGGGCAAAACACATCCTCCCACCTAAATATTAAATGTACTCTGTGAGTCAGTTGAGCGTAATTTAGACCACATTGACTAGTTTTTATTGTGGCAATTTCAAAGGTTAGGTCACGATTAGGTTAGGGGGCGTTAGTAGTGAGCGTACTCCCAGTAAAAAAAGCAAGATATTATTCATATTTTACACCCACTGACATGTTAAATTTAAGAATCGTTATTATATAATTGATAATTTGTACACCATACGGTAAAATACACTGAACTAATTTCAAGTTTCATAAATAGCGCCACCTATACTGTACACGTACACGTGTAGCAAATAAACGATATGATTGATTGATTGAAAAAAGGTGAATGTGAAATCGGGGTTTTGAACTTCTGAATATAAGTGACTTCAGAAATTAGTAGAAACTGATAATCAACTAAAACTGAAATTCCTGTGAGCGTATGCCCAGCAAAAAGTTATCTGTAGCCGTGTGCGTGCCTCCAGAAACCCCAAAGAACGGAGGAGCATGGCACATACACCAGGTTTTAAAGCACAAATGGAGTACTCTGACGTGAGCGTACTTCCAAAAAAAAAGGTCGGGGTTTCGAAATTCTGAATATGCAAATAATTAGAGGTCTGTGAGAAAACTTGTCCCCAAAATATGAAATTTGTGCTCCCACAGGATTTAGAGATAAATGCAATAAACACATTCTGCTGGGAGAAAGTTCTAGTAATATTGTTTTTTTTTTAAAGTGGCTCAATGAAACTTGTAGGGTAGGTGCTTATTCCCCGAAGTGGGGAATTTGTGCCTCATATAGAAACAGAGTTATTCATTTTCCTGCTGGGGTATCGTTTGAGGGATTTTAGATTTTTTACATTAGTTGTTAATAATTACCTCTATTCTCACTAGTTCAGTTAACAGTACAATTGATTGAACTAGTGAAACTTTTCAGTATTAGTCTATCTAAGAATTATGCAATCGTACTTTTTTGAAAAACTTGTTTTTTATAGCACATACACTTACGATGGCGGGGGTGGCTGTGAAGAAGGCGATGCATTCGGTGCGCAGATGAAGTTGCGGGCATCAGCTATATAGTATAATATAAGATAAGAGGCTTCCTCAATAGAAATGTATTTCATACAACCAATGTTGTATGAAATACGTGACATGGGTTTGCATGCAATGCGCATGCGCTAACATAGCACGCTCTGCCATTGCGCCAGACTTGACTCGACATGCAAACATTCGCATTCGCATATGCGAATGCGAATATTCGTAACATCCCTAACCTGTACCAAATATAATCTTTCTCTCTCATCCATTATGAATGAGTATGAGTGAAAATCATTCATTCATATGATAATTGATATTTATAATGTAGACAATGTAGTAAGGGTGCAAGAGAAAGAACTATCATAAGATCTAAAAATTTTGATAGTGTAATAGGGGCCTCATTGATTGACGTTTTTTTTATTCACATCTTAAGGCAAATACAAATGATCATCATTGAATGAGTGGTGAATTGAGATATCACCCCTCATTCAATAAAAAAAAACATCGTCGTGACAACAACATGTTGGCTTAAAAGGACCACATTCCAGGGCCGTAAAACTTATTAAAAAAAAAACATCGTCGTTGCCACTTGCCAGAAGTGTCTGTGAAATCCATCAGTCTGTTAAAATTCCACATGTCCTATCTGTGATGAAACATCACGTCACGTAACATTTGTTTACATCGCGGTGTCGAATACCCGTGGTGAAATATCAATCCATTCTGACCATTGTCAAACGCGGTTTTTCCGTATCAGTTCTTGCAGTAGCATTCTCTTAAGTATTCTGCGGAGACATTCTTTGTGGGGTGTGATGTGATAATGTCCAGGAAGCGGTACCGGTTCGGAGACGGCTCCAGTGACGATATGAGCGCGAAGGCTTCAGACGGTGGGAGTAGAAACGGGGACGGTGGAGACAATCACATGATCGCAAGCACAACAAATCAATTAAAGCTTGATTTGCAGGTCAGTAATGCTTCTAATTGTGCACTGTTGTCAATATATTTGACCTTACCAAGACCTTGTAGAAGCAACTACAGTTTAAGTATTCCACAATCTTAGGAAATGAAACTTAGATATAGCTGGGCTCTGAAATATAGAGCTCTGGCTATAGATATTGTTCACACGATTTTTACTATAATGTAAATGGCAGGGGCAAGACCGGATTTAGGGGAGGGCGACCACCTCCACAAAAGAGGGGCCCCCACAATAGACTTCGGAACAAAAATCTAATTCAGACTAGTAAACTCTAGTAAACTACTTTTCCTTTGATATATTTTTCGCATTTCACCGTTACTTACAGTACTTTGTACAAACAAGAACTGATCAGTTCTATGGGTGATAAAGTACCAACTGAAATAGTAAGCAGGATAAATAAATCCAAATATTATTCTGTATCAGTGGACTCTACTCCTGACGAATCTCACATCGATCAACTAACTAGTTGTTTGATATATGGAAGGAGCGATGGCAAAAGAAAGATTTTTCACCTTTTTACCAAACTGCGGTCATACTTGCGAAGCCACAGCAAACACTCTATTCAAATTTTTAGGTGACCATTAAATAGATATTATGAATTGCCGCGGCCAATCATATGTTGTGGTCATTCTATTAATTTAGTTGGAAAGGCAGCTGCCAACTCTTGTCCATCAGCTGTTCAATTCTTTGATTTCATTCAGAATTTATATACGTTTTTCACATCAAGGCTCTGGTCAACATAATAACTGCGCTAAACTTAAAAATACTGCCTTTAAATCCTATGCATCACTTTCCAAATTCACACCCTTCCCAAATTGATTCAATGATTGTTATCAATGATACTAAAATTTTTTATTCATGGTCAAATGACTGCTCCTATTTCGTATCACAGTGCCCAAGCGGCAAAAAAAGGTAACTTTTCAAAGAAATTTTAGAGACGTGGACATCAACAAACTATTAGAAGATTTCTTGGCTATAGATTGGACTGAGTTTTATGCAACGGATTCGGTTGATGACAAGGTAGAATATCTTATTAAGTTCTGACCATTCTTTATGACAAACATGCGCCTTTGAGACCTGTAAGGGTGAGGTATTTGCAGGCACTTTGGCTGACGCCGAGTATCAAACGGATCATGGCTAAACGTGACAGAGCGAAAGTTAAATTAAAAAGAACATCCTAGTGATGATAATCTTACTGCCTGATTAATGTTAAGTTACCCTCTGCTATGCCTTTCTTGCTTCAGTGTGTGAATGAGGTCAAAAAGACTATTAGATCCATTTCCACAAAGGCTGTGGGTAGCGATAACATGAGTCAGGAGATGCTGCTTTCCGTATTAGATAGGGTTGTACAGGTCATTACACATATTTTAAATATTTCTCTTTCAACTGGTATTTTCCCAGAAGCATGGAAACAGTTATGTTGTTCCAATCACCAAAACCTTAAAACCTAAAAACCATAAATTTCTATTCTCCTCATTCTTTCCAAAGTACTGGAAACAGTAGTACATTAACAGTTGTTTGAATATATCAACTCAAATTGTCTCCTTACCCCTTTTCAGTCTGGGTTCAGACCATTTCACAGCACCACGAGTGCATTGCTCAACGTGACCGAGGATATCCATCTTGTGATGGATGCCAAGAAGCTAACTCTGATCACTTTACTTGATTTTAGCAACGCATTTAATTCGGCATATTTTGATATATATCCTTCGTGGCATCCTTCGCTCCATTGGTCTCTCGGCGGCTGCGATTTCTTGGTTCGATTCCTATCTACGAGGGCGTCGTCAATGCATAAGGGTGGACGATACACTTTCTGACTGGTTAAGTTATTTTCCTTACTATCCCTTGTTATTTTCGATTTTTATCAATCAACTTACTACAGTTATCTCATCCTCTTTCCACCTCAATGCTGACGACATTCAGCTGTATAGGCATTTCTCAATCGCCGAGATTTCGGATGCCGTTTCGAATATGAACGCAGATCTTACAGATGTTGAAATCTGGGCCAAATTATTTGGCTTGCTAGTCAATCCTTCAAAATCACAGGCCATCATCGTAGGTAGTAGTCACATGATCTCTAAACTGGGCTCGAACGTGCCGTCTTTTCTGTATGGTAATGTTTGTTTTCCTTACACCGACAAAACCAAAAACCTGGGCCTTATCCTGGTTAAGAATATGTCTTGGGTGGCGCACATCAGCAAAGCAGACGCATTCACTTTTCTTTTCATTCTCTGAGGCGCTTGCAGTTCAAAACAAAAGTGTTGCTAGCTCAATCATTACTGCTGCCCATTCCAGATTACGCTGATGTGTGCTTCCTCGATATCACAGAAGAACAACTTAACAAGTGGGAGAGGCTTCAGAAACTGGCTTTGCGCTTAATTTTTGGCTTGCGAAAGTACGACCATGTGTCGGATTTTCGCAACCAATTGAAGTGGCTCCCAATCCGACACCGACATCGAAGGAAACTTCATATTTTAGTTTTACTTTTTTAAATTCTGCGCAATCCTGGTGCTCCAGAGTACCTGCGAAACCATTTCGCGTATTTACCGCCGCCCTCAAGACCTCGTCGTGCATGTGTCGCAACAAAGGAACTAGCCTGTCTGATGGCCAATACCAGTTTCCTGATGAATTCTTACACAGTCCGTGCTGCGCAGATGTGGAATCTCCTGCCAGACTCTATCCGTGATAGTTTATCGCCTAGCTCATTCGGATCAATGAAGGTAGTTGCCAATCTTATGAAATGCAGGGTAGTACTGTCAACCACTCCGTTGCCTATTTAGGATCAAGCGTACATTGCCTTAAGTAGAGTGAAATCACTAGAAGGTCTCCTTATTGTAAAACTAGACTGTACTTAATTAACAGGAAAAGGACCAGTCAACAATGAAACTTTAAGGAAATGAAAAGGCTAAGAAACATTTAGATACAATAACATATTGATAACTAAAAATAGAAAATAAATAAAAAAAAACTATTATTTAAATGCTCTAAAAAGAAGAAAATAAACTTTTAATTGAATCAAACCCATAAATTAGCTTTTTAAAAAAAGTTTTTTTTAATGTTATTTTTTTCAATGATTAATTATGAGAATTTTATTGTTATAATAAAAATATTTCCATAGTTATAAAAAGTTTGACTGACTCTTATATTTGCTGGTCAGCTAATGCTACACAATACCCAAACTCAAAAAAACCCGATAACTTGGCTCAGGGACAACTCCACCCAAGTCAACTCGACCCAAATAATAATACCATATATATGTCTCCCTCCATAACGGTGATTTGTACAGTCAAGTAGAAAATCGATAATTTGAAATAAATAATAACGTTTTTTATTTTATTTCATGTATAGGTGTATAGGGACTCGAATTTCTCCTAAAGGGTCATTGAACCACTTATCGAGTCTTCAGTATGAATTTGGCAATATAAATGAAAGTCAAGTAATATAGTTGATTGTATACCATGTTGACATTTTTATTTTTTATTTTACTTAAATGATAGTCATTACTGCGTCTTTGATTTTTGTAATAATGTACCAATTAACATACTTTTCATAATATTTAATCAAACTTACCTATGTTATGCACAACACTAAAATATTTGTTTGGTTTGAAAGACTCATACAAATAAATAATTAAGTATCTCATACATAAATCAGTCTCTATTGCAGAACAAGTTCATAGCATTAAATTTTATTTAAAAATAATATATTTATTACATTCATCTATTTTTAAATATATAATTCTATCAATAAATTAAAACAATCTTTAATATTTAAGAGGAGGATACTTTTCATGCCGACGCGACGGTACAAACCACTTTTTTGATTATTATTCGGGTCGAGTTGACTTAGTATTTATTTTATAGTATTTATTTATTTTTATCCCTCCCTTAGCGGTGCTAAATTTGAAAAATCACTTGCTTGGTTGACGTCCACCTACCTGCAAAATGTTAGATTTGAAAGAAGCAATTTTAGATTTTCATACTAACTTCAACCCCCCATTTCCCCCCCTTAAGGGATGAATTTCGCCAAATCCCTTCTTAGTGCTACCCTACGCTATATAAGGGACCCATGTACAAGGTTTCATGTCTTTAGGACCAGCGGGTAAAGCTGTGTGTTGACAGTTTCAGGATTTGGTGAAGATGCTTTCGTATGTCCCGATGTGTGTCCGGATGTTATCCTGTCAGGCCCATTTCTCAACTGATTCTCGTAAATTTTTGTAAGCAGGTTCGATAATTAAACAGTATTTTTTTTGTCTATTCAGTTTTTACAATTTTTTCAAAATGATGAACGTGTTTGTCACGATGTGTGGGGGTTTTAAATTTCAAAAAACTGCTACAGTCCAAACAGCTTGACGGATTTTAACAAATGAGGGGTCGTTGGATTTGTGGAGACCGTGAGGTTACTCTCACCGTGAGAGTAACAGGTAACAGGCTATATGATTTTAGTGAACCAGTCATTAGGTTGGATTTAAGACCGCAAAATGCAGTTTACAAAGTTATTGGTACTACTTTCATACTCCAGGTTTCATTCATAAGTTTGTATGTGTTATTAAAAGAAAGTGTCACCGGCGAGGTCTACAGCTCACAGAGCCGCTAGTATATTACTTGGGGTCGGATGAAGACCCAGGTGTCACCACATAGAGCAAGTGTTTACTTGTAATTAATTTATGTACTCAGCAACCCTATATCCTAGAATAAGCAAATTACATATTTGCTTATTCTAGGGGTGCATAGATTGTTAGAAGACCTAAATAAAAACATATACGCCTGAGACACCGAGTTGCAGTTTCTGGAGAAAAGCTCCTGTATAATAATTTTCTAATTAAGTCCTTGTTAGTACCTCAATATTAAATAGACATGACCCAAATGAGTGCAAGCTAGCTCTAGCTAGACTATCCATTTGTCTGCTACAATATACAAGTTGAAGGAAACACCTCGTAGGTTTCTCTACCTCCATCGTTACTAGCACCATACACATATTCGATCACTATAACCATGCCTTGAGAGAACCCAGAAAAAATATGCACTTAACCCAGAAAACATTCGAAGTTCATTGACTCACAGCGACTTCATCAAATGAATGGAAATATAAGCAAAAATTAAGATGGTGTCCAAGACAGACCACATCATTATATTAAACAGCAGACACCTAGGTGTATGAGTAAGTGGCAATTCACATCATCCACTTTCTGCATAGATTATGGATCGCGGTGCAAAAACGAAAGCCAATGGAATCAATATACTGTACTCTTACGCAGGTACCCAGATAGCGCGGGCGCGGCGGGCAACCTGCCAGCTATTTCATGTGGCGTGATCACTGACCATGCTAACTCGTACGGATACATGACAAATAGCATTGCAACAATAGATGTTATGCTATGTCAGTAAGTCAGTACGACAGTTGCCTAAAAAATCACACTTTATCATCAGCATTTCAGCCCACCAATGGGTACCTGTTGGTCAGCCACACAAAGAATACTGATACAAGTGTGCTATGTTGGTCACTATACACGAGGCGGTATTATTCGCGCTAGCCGGCAGCGAGCGCGATAAGGTAGCCGAGTTTAATACAACGCGACGTTCATGCACACGTGTTTAGTGCGATGTTTTTCAACACACTAGCGAGGAAAAAAATACGTGTATATTTATTGATGATGTGACTTTGACAACATTAAGGATACCAACATTGCGAATAAAGCAAGTTTCCAGCATATTATCTCACATTCCAGGGTGAAACTCTGAATAGCCTGAGCTGCCAGTAAAAACGGTGCGGTTGTGTCTAAAAATTATGCTAGAAATGGCATTTAAAAAAATATAAAACTTGAAAATCGGATTGTCACTTATGATTTTAATGAACTTTATGTCACCATAAGATTGTGGAAACCGTTAGTTTTAGAGAAATAGTTGAATAATGAAAAGAATACTATAATTCTGCTTAAACGACGACCTTCACCATTGAAATCTGAAAATTAAATTTGACACTGGCAAAAAATTGTCCAGAAATATTCCTAAAAAACCGGCCAAGTGCGTGTCGGACTTCGCACAATTGGGGTTCCGTAATACATTTAGAATATAAGTAAAAATAATAAAATAAAATAAGAAAAAGTGATAACAAAATTAAATCAACTTAGGATATAATTAAAAGTGAGACTGGAAAGGTCAGTATTAAAAACAATGAATATGAATTATAAATTAATGATATTACTTTCAAAAATGATATTGATGTAGCCAAAGCGTTTGATTTTTTTTTACTGACATCCCAATCTCTACTACAAAGTCTTTAGACTCTTCCAAAGTAGTCGCTGAATCTTTGCTAAAAGACTATGTATCTAGATGTGAAAATAAATTCTCGTTTAATTAATGTAGATGATAAAGATATTATTAAAGCCTTTAAATCAATAAATGTTAAGAAAACTGCAGACCTCTGGAATATTTCTATTCATGTTGTGAAGCCCCTAATAAATGTTATTGCTCTTGATTTAGCTTTCATATTTAATGCATCTATTGAATCTGGCGTGTTTCCTGATTTAATGAAACACAGTAAAATAGTACCTTTGTTTAAATCGGGTAGTACATCTGACCCTTCTAACTTCAGACCGATATCGGTATTGCCTACATTTAGTAAAGTATTTGAAAAAGTAATTTTAAATCAACTTCTTACACATTTCAACACCAACAACATGCTCCACTGTAGACAATTTGGTTATATATATGCCTGGGAGGAGTCGCATGATGCTCTAGGAGTATTTTGCGATTTGTCTAAGGCTTTTGATTGCGTTGACCATGGGACATTGATCAGGAAATTACATCACTATGGAATTAGGGATAACTCTTTAGATCTTCTCTCTTCTTATCTAAATAACAGGATACAGAGAGTTGACATTAATGGAAAACGATCTCCAGGGTCTTTTGTTACTATGGGTGTACCGCAGGGTTCCATAATCGGGCCATTCTTGTTTTTGGTTTATAATAATGACCTGCCACATCTTGTCAGAGATAATCATGAGATTTGTACTGTTTGCAGATGACACTTCACTTTTGTTTAAAATGAAACGACGCAGTTTGAACTTTGACGATGTGAATAATGCAATCTCAAAGGTAGTCAATTGGTTTAGTGCTAATAATCTTTTACTGAACAATAACAAAACTAAATGTATTCGGTTTATACTCCCCAATGTTAAACAAGTCTCGGCTAATGTTAATGTTAAAGGTGAAAATTTAGAAATTGTAGATAGCACGGTATTCCTAGGAATCACCTTAGATAATAAGCTTCAGTGGGGCCCACACATAGATAAGCTATCAAAAAAACTCAGTTCCGCAGTTTATGCAGTTCAAAAAATCCGTCTTTTTACGGATGTGGAAACAGCTAGACTAGTTTACTTCAGCTACTTCCATAGCATTATGTCTTACGGCATACTGCTGTGGGGGAACGCTGCAGACATTAACATAATATTTGTGCTGCAAAAGAGGGCTGTTCGTGCAATCTACAACGTGGGTCCCAGAGAGTCACTGCGTTGTAAATTTAAGGAAATTAACATTATGACAGTGCCGTGTCAGTATATTTATGAAAACCTAATGTACGTCCACAAAAAAATATTGATAAATTTCCTAAGAATAGCGACAGGCACAATGTCAACACTAGAAATAGGAATAAACTAGCTATACCTACTACTAGGCTCCATAAGGTTAATGTATCTTTTAAAGGGCAATGTATTCGCTTTTACAACAAAATACCGACTGAGTTACAAAAATTGTCTGTAAAAAAAATTAAAAATGTTGTTAAAAATCACTTATGTAAAAAAGCTTACTACAACATATCAGATTATGTAGAAGACAAGAAAGCTTGGGAAGGTGTGTGCTCCAATTCTGTAAAAAATAACGTATAAAGCTGGAGGTTTCTAGTCGCCTCTTTGCCTCCAGCATCTAAAACATTGAATTTTGAATAGGAATGTACTCACTTCACATACATCTGATACACCTAGCCAAAATATCACTATCATTCTTCACCAGCAAAAATTACTTTGTTTTTCATAGTGTTAGTATTAATGACAAAGTTATATTTGCGGTTTTTAACAAATGTTTTATATCTTAAAAACTGCTTATTTTATTTTGTTCACAAAAATTTTCGTTGAAAGTGTTCGGAATTTTTTTTCCGCAAAGTAAATCGTTAAAGAGACAGACTCTTCCAAAGTGGAAAAAATTGTCCACCCTCTAACATTTAAAGTAAGAGTGAAAAATAAAAAATAAAATATTTTCTTTATCTAAATAAACACTTTCAACGAAAATTTTTAAAGATCTAAAGATCTATGAAACCCCACACATATAGGTTTAAAAAAAATGGTTTCAGTTCCATGTATGGCAGCCCCCCTTATTTTTTTTAATTTTTTGTATAAAAATCGTAAAGACGATTACAAAATACATCTACATACCATGTTTCATCTGTGGATAGTCCTGATAGTTTCAGAATAAAGTTGCTGTGACATACAGACGGACAGAAAGACATGACGAAACTATAAGGGTTCTTTATTTCTCTATGGAACCCTAAAAAGTCCACAAAGAAAGAAAAATAGTCGAGTCGAGTCGCTTAGCAAAATATTTGAAAAACTCATACTTAATCAATTGCAAAGTCATTTTTATCTCAATAATTTAATTCATATTGCTCAGTTTGGTTTCACAAAGGGTCGTTCAACAGCCGATGCTGGTGTTGAACTAATCGACAATATTTTTGATGCCTGGGAAGACGCAATGGATGCAATATGTGTCTTCTGCGATCTATCCAAGGCTTTTGATTGCGTCCATCATGACACTCTTGTCAGGAAGTTACGCCATTATGGTGTAAAAGATCAGGCACTTGGCCTTCTGGAGTCATATCTAACAGATAGGGTTCAGATGCTCGATGTTAATGGGAAAAGATCACCTGGGTCTTCAATAAGTATGGGCGTACCGCAAGGTTCAATTCTTGGTCCTTTCTTGTTTTTAGTATATATTAATGATTCACCTTACCTTGTTAAAGCAAAACATGGGTTAGTATTGTTTGCCGATGATACTTCTTTGATATTTAAAGTTAAAAGACAGCAATCAAATTATGACGAGGTAAACAATGCTATCTCTAGTATAGTGAACTGGTTTACTGTTAACAATTTATTACTTAATGAAAAGAAAACTAAATTTATTAAATTCGTGTTACCCAATGTGAACCCGGTAACTACAGACATATTTATAAAAGGACAGAGATTGGACCTTGTGCAGTCGACTGTCTTTTTGGGCATTACTTTAGACGCCAAACTACAATGGGATCCTCATATAAATAAATTGTCGAACAGACTGAGTTCGGCAGCGTTCGCAGTTAAAAAAAATAGAGCTCTTACCGACGTAGACACCGCTAGACTAGTCTACTTTAGTTACTTTCATAGTCTAATGACCTATGGTATTTTATTGTGGGGTCACGCTGCGAATGCTAATAGTATATTTATTCTGCAGAAACGGGCTGTTCGTGCAATTTATAGATTAGGGCCTAGAGTGTCACTGAGGGAAAAGTTTAAAGAAATCAATATTCTGACATTTGTGTTTCAATATATCTATGACAATCTTGTGTATGTAAAAAGAAATATAACTAATTTTCAGAAGTACAGTGATATACACTATTTTAATACTAGAAATAAAGACAAGTTGGTTGCTTATGTAAGCCGACTACATAAAATTAGTAATTCTTTTAAAGGCAATTGTTAACGCTATTACAATAAGGTCCCTACTGATATTAAAAACTTACCTTTAGACAAGTTTAAAATAATAATAAAACAGAAATTGTATAAAAAAGGTTACTATAGGATATCTGATTACTTAGAGGACAGATGTCCATGGGAATAGATTGTTTGAGTAACAGGCTGTTTCGATATATAATTAGCATTCATTTTGTAATTTGACAATATTTTATTTAAAAAAGGAAACGCAAAAGATGCGACGACTGTGGAGTTTCTTCGGTGAGCTCTTCTCCACAGATTCCGCCATTGTGTTACTGAACTCACCCAAAAAAATGTAATGACGGATCTAAGTGATGTAACAACATCCTATATATTTATAATAAATGATTTTTGATTTGATTTGATTTGATTTGATTCGACTTATAGCTTCGACGTTATATCTATAGGTTGGTGAGATAATAGAATCTTCATCTCTCGTGCAAGCATACGGAAGGGCCTATCGACTTGGTTTAGGTTTAAAAAATAGTTCATAAATAGTACATACGACATGCCAAATTTGAGAAATAGTCCTTTACGATTCAAGTCATCTTGGTGAGGATTACAGCTTGAGGGTCGTCTAAATCTCAGGGAAGGCGACCAACAAATCAACAATAATAGATAGATATATTAATTTATTCATTGCAACATGGTACATTCACAAATACATAATTATAACTCAAACTTTAAAAAACAATCTACAAAAAGAAAACAACACAGCAGTTAAATAAATCAATCAATAAATAATAAAATTATACAAGCAAACATTGAGGTACGGTAAGGATCACTATGTGGTATTGTGACTGTACCGCGACAATGAAATGACCCTGACTCAGCAATGACACAGACGAATCTGTGACGCTGGTATTAAAATATATACTATATATATAAAATTCAAAGTCCTGATTTGACTGACTGATATATCAATCGACGTACAGCCTAAACCGGTGGTCCTAGAAACGTGAAACGTTGTACAAATGATCCTTACATAGCGTAGGGTAGCAAGAAGGGTTTTGGCGAAATTCATCCCCTAGGGTCGGGAAAATGGGGGGGTTGTAGATTGTAAGATAATCAAAAACTTGGCTTGTGAAGCTGAAACTTTGTCCGAGCGAGCCAAGCGTCCGGTTTCGAGATTGGCCAGAAATGCCTTTGTATGTCTGTTCTAGCCTACAGGTCGCATTTTTTTTTTAAATTGGCACACAATTCCTTGATTTCATTTATTAACACTTTTTAGTCGATCGTAATTTTTGACTCTGGGGAAAAGGGGGAAGTTTTCTGTAGCATTATTTATCGATTTTAATCAAACTTGTGAGTCACACTAAGAACATCATTCTAGACAAGACGTTGCGAAAAAAAAAAGGGAGGAGTGGAGGGGTAGCACTTCAGGGTATTTTCGACCCCCTAAGTAACTGTAGCTATGTAAATGTAACTATGTTGTAGATAAAGCTAGACACCTGTTTTTTTAGACTAATAGAGCACAATTTAAATAGGCAAATTCCCAAAATTCAGTCAATTTGAACCAATACATTGGAAACGACCGCCGTTCAAAATTCCGTCATTTTGTCACTGACTGACTCATCATCGGGGGTGGTGGGTGAGGAAGTTTTGGTAAGGAGGGGGATTAGGATAACCTACGGGGGGGTTGTGGGTGGGGGAAGGGTGTTAGCTGAGGAGGGGTAGGGATGGGTCTTTTCTACTTTCTCTCTAACTTTGGTAGGTTGGTTTCAAAACTGTGAAATGGCTTTGCTAAGCCAGGAGAAAAGGAAAAGTGTCGGTTATTGAATGGTTATGAGGGATCGCGAGGTCTATTTTTCTCACAGAACCACTAGTTTGTAGGTATGAGACGTCAGCAAATCAAGTGATTTTTCAAATTTCCCCCCGCTAAGAGGGGGATCAACTTTGTATATTCTTCTTATTGACATATGAAGCTGTTTTAACTTGGCGGGTAGGTAGTTTATGGATGTGATGTGAGACGTCAATTCAGTATTTTTTTTATTGAAATTCGCCCCCATAAGGGGAAAAGGGGTGTTAGAGTTTGTATGACATCAGAAACTACTCGACCTATAAATCTGTTATTTTGGCAGATAGAAAGATAATCTATGCAGGCGATCAGGTCATTAAGAGATTGTCAAAATTCTGCCCCCCACAAGTTGGAAAAGGGGGGGGGGGAGGGGAGGGAGGAGGAGGGGTGGTTAAGTTAAGTCATTGGTTCAGTCAAAGTCATTGGTTCAGTAATTCTAGTTATAGCCCCACACTTAGCTTATATATTCAATAAATGTGTTGACGATGGGGCTTTCCCAGACCTCATGAAACACAGTAAACTGATACCTCTGTTCAAGTCGGGAGATAAGGGTGATCCTTCAAATTTCAGACCAATATCTGTTCTTCCAACACTAAGTAAAATATTTGAAAAGATTATACTCAATCAAATGCTCTCACACTTCAACCGTACAAAACAACTCCACGCCAAACAATACGGTTTCACTAGGGGTAAATCGACTACGGATGCAGGTATTACCCTTATATCTCATATTTATTCTGCATGGGCGGCCGCACAGGATGCTATCGGACTTTTTTTGCGACCTGTCGAAGGCCTTTGATTGTGTTGATCATAATACGCTATTAATTAAATTAAACCATTACGGAGTTAGAAATAAAGCGTTGGATCTACTAAGATCATACCTAAGCAATAGAATTCAAAAGGCAGAAGTTAACAGCATAAAATCTGATGGATCGGGTGTTAAAATTGGCGTTCCACAAGGTTCCATATTAGGCCCTTTCTTATTCCTGGTATATATTAATGATCTGCCTTTCATGGTGGAGAAATTAACTGACATAGTGTTGCTTGCTGATGATACTTCAATGGTCTTCAAAATTGAAAGACAAAAAGGAGATTTTGATGATGTTAATGGTGTGTTGTCTTTAACCTTGAATCGGTTCACAGTTAATAATTTATTGTTAAACGCTGGTAAAACCAAGTGTATCAAATTCTCACTTCCAAATGTCAGGCAAGTTGAGACCAGTTTAGCGTTAGACAACAGCAGGTTAGAATTAGTAAATGATACGAAGATTCTTGGAATAACCATTGATAGCAAATTGCAGTGGGGACCCCACATAGATAAATTGGCTGGTAAATTAAGTTCTGCGGCTTACGCTGTTAGAAACATCAGACAAAGCACGGATGTGGCTACATCTAGGCTAGTATATTTTAGTTACTTTCATAGTGTGATGTCCTATGGTATCTTGTTGTGGGGGAAAGCAGCGGATATTCAAACTATTTTTATTTTACTGAAAAGAGCTATTCGAGCAATTTATAATTTAAAACGAACAGACTCCTTAAGAGAGCTTTTTAAAGAAATTGACATACTAACAGTAGCTAGTCAATTTATTTTCGAAAATATATTGTATGTACGCAAGAATCTTACAACATTTTCCAAACTTAGCGATAGCTGTAATGTTAACCTAAGAAATAATCACAGACTATGTGCGCCCCGTTTTAGACTCGCGAAGGTTAGCAATTCTTTCAAGGGTCAGTGCATTCTCTACTACAATAAGATACCTACCTCTGGAGATTTTGAAATTGCCATTTGAGCAATTTAAAAAGCATGTTAAAGCGACTTTGTCGAAAAAGGGATATTACAATGTTCAAGATTACTTAAATGACAGGACTGTATGGGGTTAATCTGGCTCAACACAGACCTTGCTGTTAATAGTTTTGTTATTATTTATTCCTGCTTATTAATCATAACAATTAAATTTTTCATATTTGTATTAGTTAAGAGCACAACCTATTTTTAAAAGAGATCTAAAAATAAATCTGTGGGAGTTTCTACGCCCTTCTTCTCCCACAGTGGTCCAATGTAGAGAAGAGGCAAAAAATGACGTTTGCTAAGTATATGTAAATATCTACAGTAATAAAGTACTTTGACTATTGACTATTGACAATTTTTTGTGCAAAAAAATCAATTTTATCGCTGTCGTAGTTATCGTGAATTTATTTTACTTTCCTTCTTTTGGACCTGTCTGAACTTTCTGTAAAGGATTTTTCCGGTCTACCACCAGATACATGTACAGTAGGAACGTCTGATTGAGACTGGTTATCAAAACATAAGTCTTCCCCAAGCCACGGTCCGTAAGTTTGAAAAAACAAGTCGGAGCGAATTCTTTTGGACTCCCATTTTAATCTGATTTTTTCACATTCTTTTTTTACAAATTTGGTTAGATTTGAGTCCACTTCTTCTTCGCACTCTTCTAAATTCAAAAGAGTCTTAAAAAATGTTTTTATCGCCTGAATTCTCTCACTGCTTTTTCGTGAGCGCCAAATGTTGAATATCTCAATCCGTTTTGGTTGGCGGATCCCTACAAATAAAAAATAATTTAAAAAAAAACGCACTTAATGACTAGTATTATTCAAAAGTACTATAAACTCGCTATCAAATAAGATATCTTGTAGACATTGACTACCCTTGACTGCAAAGTAAGGGTCTACGAGTGACATTAAATCATAAATTTTAACCTTTAAAATCGATGTCATTTAGAGATGCTGGTATTGGCAAAATACTCACTCAATCTAAGTTTCCATAGGTAATTCTTATAGTTACACACCTGAGGTTGACGTCATATTGAGCAGGAACTCACAAGTAGGAAATAAACTTAGAAAAGCCCCATCGTCAACACATTTATTGAATATATAAGCTAAGTGTGGGGCTATAACTAGAATTACTGAACCAATGACTTTGACTGATATACCCCACAGGTCTTCCGTATTTTTTAAGTTAAGTAATTTAAACGTTTTGACAATGTCCTGGGGATATACATGATGAAATTTTAAATATACATTACTGACGCTAGTGTTATTTTTTAATAAAGTCTCTGCATCAAATGGAGATGAATTTAGACAGTCCGTTGTGAGTACGGGTACATTGGTGAAGAATGTTTCAAAAGCTCGAGCAACATCAGCGTTGGATTTAACAACATCATCACCTATCTTTAGGCAGAAATCACTGTCCCTTGGTATAACTTTGCCAGTTTCGCGGTTTATTATTTGCCAAACTGTTTTCATTCTATTATTTGAATTTTGAATTTTTCTATTAATGTGTAAAGTTTTTGCAGTTCTACAAACCAACTTGAAAGTTTTGGAATATTTTTTAACATAGTCATGAAATTTTCGATCAAAGTTATAGGTTTTTTGATCATAAAGGTCATACAAGATAACTCTACTTTTACGAATTCCAAACGTTGCCCAGTCATTAAATTTAGATTTACCGTTGTAGTCACTGACTGTCTTTAATTTGAAAACTTTATTGAATTCTGTCTGAATAATGTTGAAGAAGTCTGAGTAGATTTTGTTTGGGTTCTGTTCATTAAAATCCTGCATTCTTCTGGTAAACGAGACGCATCACAGATAGTCAGGGAGCTGTCTATAGGATCAAGAAAGCGCGGCACAGAATATAAAAAAGCAGTATTTAAAGAAAAGAAATCCGAAAACCCTTATACTCCCGATGAAGCTTTATCATTTTTCATAAGTAATGATTTAACCGTTGCTCAGTACAGATGTATGTATCAAAAAGCTGTCGAACGTGGTTTTCCTTTATATCCGTCTTATGATGAAGTACGCAAAACGAACAAACAATGCTATCCAGATGTAATTAAGAGAATAGTTACTGATATAAGCGGCGAAGTCGATCTCCAGGCTTTGTTAGATCACACATCGACAAGAATCTGCAAGTTGGACGTTTTAGGTGATTTGTTGGCCGAACTTAACTTAAAAAATTTAACCCTCATATACAAATGGGGCTGTGATGGATCTTCGGGGCTCAGCATTTACAAACAAACATTTGAAAACGATGATGCTACTGATGAGTACATGTTTATCATTTCCCTAGTTCCAATCAAGCTGATATGCGATGAAACTAATAAAGTTATATGGCAAAATCCTCGGACTTCATCAGCCAGATTTTGTCGCATTATAAAATTTGCGTATCAAAAAGAAACTACAGAATTAATAACAAGGGAGGTTTCAGCAATGGAAAACAAAATAGCGCAGTTGATCCCTACACAAGTAGCTACTACCTCTGGTGCAGAAATATTTGTTCAACATAAATTAATACTGTCCATGATCGCTGGAAAAGTATGCAGTGCTCTCTTAGGCACAAAATCTACTCAACGTTGTTATATCTGTCAAGCTATTGGGAAAGAAATGAATACCAAGAATATTGAAAAAATGCCTATTGAAAACATGTATAAGTTTGGTATATCATGTTTACATGGTTACATTCTTACAATGGAAGGTCTCCTAAACATATCCTATCGTCTTGATATTAATCTTATCTATAGGTTTAATGTGCTACTGAGGGCAATATCCAGTGGTCTTGAGATTGATGTGCAGAAGTTTCAAGAGTACTGTGATGAAACAAGGTCTATGTATTTAAGTTTCTATGGATGGTATTTTATGCCTGTGACCGTTCAATAAGATACTGGTTCATGGAGTAGCGTTGATAAATTATTCCATTGTTCCAATGGGCCAGTTCTCCGAGGAACCAGCAGAAGCCATGAACAAAATGATAAGGTAGGCAAGATTGGGGCACACTTTAAAAAAATCGCGCGTTAGTACGAATTATGATTTAATTAAATATTAGCTAACAATGTCAGACCCTCACATTACTTTAATCAGACAATTACCAAAAAAAATACAGATTTAGATAATGATATTTATATATTACTTAAATATAAACAAGTTACTATTACTAATACGCTATTTTAATCATAAATGTTGATAATAGTATCATAGGATTTTTTTTTACATGGTCACAGAGTTTTGTCCAACCATATCGGTCAATTCTAATACTGTGCGCCGCCGCGCCGGGAAAGAAGGGCTTGCCGGCTGGGTAGGATAGACGGCCGACCGTAGGGACAAGGGAGGCCGGATAGTGATAAGAAGCCGGCAAGCTTTTTCACGGCCGAGGCATGTATAGTGCTTTTCTCAAACATATGCAACGAAATAAAAAATACACCACTCAAAAACAAATTCAAGTTTTAAAATACTACTCATAAAAAATATGTCGTTGATGTCTTCTGCTTTGAGCATAAAATTAAAAGCGGTCAAGTGCGAGTCTAAATCGCGCACGAAGGGTTCCGTACCACCGTTCAATGGAAGCGATGGTGTGGAGTGAATAGTTTGGATTTTACACAGCAAAATATTGTTTACAAAGTTATTGGTGCGGTTACTTTCACACTCCATGTACGTAACCAGGTGCATCCATAAGTTTGTATGTGGTATTGTTGTATGGGAGCCCCCTTAAATATTTATTTTATCCTGTTTTTTAGTATTTGTTGTTATAGCGGCAACAGAAATACATAATCTGTGAAGATTTCAACTCTCTAGCTAGTAGGTTCTTGAGATACAGCCTGGTGACAGACGGACGGACGGACGGACGGACGGACAGCGAAGTCTTAGTAATAGGGTCCCGTTTGGAACCCTTCGGGTACGGAACCCTAATAAAAACATACTTCCCGCCCTCGGCCTGCAATTTTTAAATGAAATTCCATTACAGTTCTCTTGAGTTGTGCGGCCCGAAACGTGATACTTCCAAGCCTGCTATAGCGTACTAAATGACGACATTTTATTGCATGTTTGATAAAAACTCTTTTTCAATGTTTCGACAGCCTTGAATGTAGTCCTACCCAATATATATTATTTATTAGGAATTTAAAAAGGTATACTCGTCGTTTTACGTTTTTCCTTGTACAATGGTATGAAACCCTTCGTGTGCGGGGCGGACTTCCTACTCGCACTTGACCGGTTTTATTTAGCTGTCGTCAAAAAAGGAGAGGTTCTCATTGGTCATACGTTTTAGGCACAGATATTCAATCATTCAGCCTACGGGTAGGTATACAAAAACTTCCTAATAATTACAGAACCTGCTCACAAAATTTCACTACAATCGGTTGATAAATGCGGTCTGTAGAGGAGAACAGCCGGAGCAAGCTGAAACGGAGGCGCTTCGTCGCGCTTCACGCTCACGCGGTTAACGATATACAGTTGTGGTCAGCTAATTAGATAAACAGTGACCACACACCCATGATCTCAGTATAAAATGCATTAAGATTATTTTTAATGACTTGAAAGGAATATGGTATTTAAAGCCCAACCAGGAACTAAATAACTTTATATAAAGCAATACTAAGTATAGTAGACCCATGAAAATTGGCGGCTTCACTAATTGCCGAACTTATTTTAAAATAAAACTTATTTGAAGCTACGTTACAGTACCACACACCTATGATCTTCAGTATAAACTGCATTAAGATTATTTTTAATGACATGAAAGGAATATGGTAATCTATTTAAAGCAACAGTGTATTAACAGCAACATAAAAAGCCTGGTCTAAGGGCGCTAAATAACTTTATATTAGCAATACTAAGTATAGTATACCCATGCAAATTGGCCGCTTCACTAATTGCCGAACTTATTTTAAAATCAAACTTATTAGAAGTCAATTTTTAAATATAATTATAAATTAACAATCATAGAGCGCTTGTGATATGTAGAGATAAAGCAGTGTATGTAACTGTACATAATTAGGCATTAAAATAGTCGTGTGTTGTTATTAAGATACACTCTTATATTAAAGCCTCTCATTATGGAAGTCACATTAACTAATATTATTTTTTATTATTATGAAATAATCATCCACTAAAGTAAGTACCTGTAGTCGGGTTAAAGTATAGAATTATGATTTTTTTCATTAGTCATGAAATTCGGATTCTAAATATTCAACTCATTCATATGACATTTCATGATCTTCATGATCAGATTGTACTGGTTCAATTCTAGACATATCAGACTCATTGTCAGTTGTAAGATTGGATGTTTCACTATCACTGCCGCCAACATTTATAATAAGTTGTTCAATTTCTCTTATCAATTACCGCCCCTGCATCAAGTCCCCTGCATCTATATTCCTCTTCTAGGTTTTTTGTATGCTCACAGTAATTATTCCATGTATCAGCAGTTATATGCTCAAAACAGTTTTGTACGAGTTGCAGGAACTTGATATTATCTAAACCAACATTCTTTGTGGCAACCTTTCCTTTTACTATGCCCCATATCATTTCTATCGGATTCAGGTCACAATGATATGGCGGCAGTCGTAGTATTTTGTGACCATATCCTGTACTAAATTATCAATCTCGTATAATGGGTCAGATTTATTTTGTTTTACCAAAAACAACAACATACTTTTGGTGGCTTTGGTAAGGTAGGCAATATTATTTAATGTAAGCCATTCTGCAATTTCATTTTTTCTATTAACCGAGCTGAGGTTTGTTGATTTGGCTAGAATGATATCTAGCATTGTCCATGACTATACAGGTGGGTTCATTTAGATTGGGTAATAATTTATTCAATACCCATTTTTTTCATTAACTTTATTCATTCATGGCATCATGGAAATCAGCTTTTTTTTCTTTGTCATTATAAATTAACAAAGCATTCGGTACGAACCCAGTCTTGACACCACAATGAACAATTATGTATCTTTTTCCTGTAGCTACAGATTTAGATACGCCGGGCTCATTTTCGCTTTGCCAACCCCGACCCGAATGGCCGAGTCGGCAATGACCCTGCCTTCGAAGCCAAGGGTCCCGGGTTCGAGTCGTTTGACGAGAACGGATGTTTGTACCCTAGTCATGGTTGTTTACCTATCTATGTATAATATTTATCTATATAAGTATGTGTTTCGTTGTCTAGTACCCAACATACAGGGAATCCTAGTTTGGGGCTAGATCAATGTGTGTAAACAGTGTCCAAGGTATTATTTATTTTATTATTTTTTCAACATTTTACTTGATTGAGCAAAGTATGAATATAACTTTCATCAAGTTATAGAACAGGCATACCACTCTCCCTTACTTCTTTGACTTCATATAGGTACCTGTCCCTCCATGCCACTATATCATGTCGCTCCATAAGTACTGTCCTTTGATTTCTACATTTTTTATATTTATATCCTAATTTGTGTAAGAGTAAATGAAGAGATTCTCTGCCACCAACAAAATTTAGAGATTCTGTAAGAGCTGCAAGCAGCTGTTTCAAACTTGTGACTTCTTTTCGGACAGCATAACATTCATGTATTTTATGCCTGTTTGCAGATAAATCAAAATCATCCAGATTGATTTTCTTTTGGCGTAGAAAATACAACTGACGTCCCACCTTCGTTTTGTATTTTCATTACGGAAGATCGGGATATGCCTAAAATACAACAAAATATTTTACTTATAAATAGTAACAAATTAGCCAATTCACAATGCATATACTATATGACGTACCTACCAGTCATGTTTTCAACAAGGCTGGTGATGATATTTAGAGGAATAGAGTCCAATCCTTCAGACTTTCTATCCGACAAATATTTTGATATATTGTGAATAACTTTTATAATAATTCTTTATTGTACAGAAAACACAATGGAAAATACATCAAGAACAATATGCAAAGGTGAGTTTATTTCTAAAAAAATAGTCTTACAGCCAACCTGTATTATTTTGTAGGTAGTCTTACGATGAATATATAACATGTTTTATCGCAGTATCCCTCATAATATATAACATGTTTTATCGCAGTATCCCTCATAATTCCACTTTATTTTAACGTCGTCATGTTATTTTGTTATCTCTTGGAACTCCTACAATCCTCGATTTAACCTATTCTCTGTGCAAGAAATATAGTCCATCTAGTTTCTAAACGATGCAAAAAACTTTCGGCGATATCGAGTTAAACCTCAGCTAAAGTCAGAAACTGGACGTACGTCTTAGAACAAGTTTTATACGTATAGTAATTTATAGTTGATTTCAATGCGGATGATCCACAAAAATTTATTCAAACATTGATGTCGGAGAATGTACGTCGAAAACTCAAAAAGACTGTCGCGTTCAATACACCAAACACCGATATTTTATTCAATGAAATAGGTATTACTAGTTCTTCCTACCTATGTTACATACGAGTGGAGTATGTCTTTCGAATACTTTCAATCCTGATTTCTAACATGTAATGACTCAATGACTTTGACGCATTGTGATAAGATCACGTGTTGCCTGCCTTGCTGTTGTTTTATCTCATGAAGTGGTGATAAAGATATCTTTATCTATTTTCAGATAGTTGCAATAATTCTGCTATACCTACATGTAGATAGATCTCTCGGAGGAAGAGCTTCAATTCGATAAACGTAGACTTTCACAAATTTGACTCGTTCTTGACAGACGTGAGAATAGGTACAATGGTTCATCATAATAACAGTAATTCCTGGTTAGCTGAACCAATATCGATGATATTTTATTCACATTTTCTATTTCCATTTGTGTGTTGTATTTGATGTCCTCGTGCCTTGCAGCGGACGCGGACGGCAACAGACGTAGAGACGCCTCTCTGGGTGCTGCAAAGCTCGGTTTTGGCGCCGGGCGGCCGGCCATGTCGGTCAGTGTGCCGGTCATTGCCGTTCATGCCTCAATAGAGCCACAATGTAGATGTGCCTATCTAGATGTGTAGTTGTATATATACACACTATACAATGTATGTCTAAATCTAATGTTCTGAATGCGTTGCATCTGATGGCATTTATTACACAGGAAAGCTATCAATGATCAGACAGGTGACATGAGACAGTCAAGCTACCTGCCTTCTTTTCCTCATTAATCATAATAACTTGATTAGAAATACTATCAAGTAATAAGCAGGAATTATTGCTTACATTGTTAATGACTCATAATGATGTTTTAACTAAATTATAATGTAGTACCAATTAATGTTCTAGGAATTTAGATAGAATTGAGCCCTCATTTCTCAGGTTTCGTAGAAGCGGTAATTGTTCGTGTGACATACATATGTTGACGTCGAATGGGGTATTTGACTCGTTAACGGGAATCTAAATGCCGGATTCCGCTTAAAAATATATTTGTGAATGGGATTACCAATTTGTTGTTCATTAGAGACAGTTTGTAGATACAGTTGTCGTTATAATAGAGGTAACCACATTGTAATCTTATTAATACCTGTACTATTTTCTGCGCTGCGTCAAATGTTCGTGCATTCTTCTCTGAAGCCAGCATCGAATTACAATTCGTTCATAAAGATGATGATATGACGCGTCTGATAAGGCGATGTGGGACGATAATTTTGGGGATATCGTTGACTTCAGTAACGATATGATATTTATTAAAGAATCAATATCATATCGTTACTTGATCGTTGATTAAAGAATCAATATCATATCGTTACTGAAGTCAACGATATCTCCAAAATTATCATCCCACAGTAGGGTTACCATATAGAAAAATGAAAATTCCGGAGATTAGGCCTGATTTGTATTGGAAATTCCTGAGATTTAGTCGTAATTTCAATTAAAACGTAATGGAACTCTACAACCTATATTTACAATAAAAAGTCACGCAAGCGCAACGCACGCACACGACGATACCTACTCCCCCCGCGCACCGCGACGCACCCCGCCTCCCGCCGCCCCTCAGTCAGTTCGGCTTGTGATGTTGTAACGATAATTATAAACCGATAAGATACGAGTTAAAAGTTGTTAAATAAAATGTCTTCAAATAGCAAGCGTTCACGGTACGTTTGTACAGTCACTGGTGTTTTAAAAGAAAGATTTCCAATGATGACAAAGGGTAGAGAACCTACTAAAGCGTTTTGTACAATATGCAATAACCATTTTTCAATTAAATTCAAAGGAGCTGGTGACATCAAAAAACACATATCATCGGAAAAACATACGAAAAATACATTGACAGTGTCAAGTAATATTAAAATTGACTCGTTATTTCATCCACTTAGTTCTGGACTGACAGACAAAAAATCCAATATTGACGATATGCTCGGTTTTATTGAAAATTCCTGAATTCCGGAGATCTTACGACAATTCCGGGGTTCCGGAGATTGGTCTAAAAGTCCGGAGATCTCAGGACAATTCCGGAGATATGGTAACCCTACCCACATGGCCTTATCAGACGCGTCATAATCAAATAATAGCTCGTCGGTGTAAATATTCGTAAATTGTTTTTCATATCATAACAAACATACGGATTTTGTTGATTCGTTAAAGAATATATTTGGGCTGGAACTCTATGATTGGCATTCTCATAAAGTTTCAGTTCTTTGAAAGAGACTACAGAAAACGTACCTATCGATTGTTTTGAAAACAATCGATAGGTACGTTTGTCAAGTAGAAATAGTAGATTGTTAATCAAGGGTGGATGGAAAGCCAATAGTTCAAGGGTGAAATGGGTCACTTTTACTCGAGTTAACACTCTACTTCTCATTTCGACAGTGACGAAAACACATTTTCCGAATGGCACTTGAGACTTATAGCTGATCTCCAGTTCATGAAATGGTTGTATGCTTTAACATATCTCTCCTTACAGCACTGCGGTAATAGTTTGTTTAAACAGCTTTTGCCTGTTATTTTATCTCATCCCATCATGTCCCTGGAATCACTTTCCGAAACCAATTTTAACCAAAAAAAAGCCACGGTATATATATTTATTCTCGTGGTCCCGCCGCTTTTTCTATTGCAAACTTTCATTGTTTTTTTTACTAGATTAAAAAAAAAGTCAAAATACACATGCTGCCAACATTAGAAAAGTTTAAAAAACGTATCTTAAAACTTACTTTTCCGAATGATCGATCTACCAATGAAAATTAAACATTCCGAACAGGAGAGATGAAATAGTACATTTTGTACGAGTTCGCAAATACTTATATTTTCGAACCGAGAAGTTAACGGCACATAAAGTAATTCTTATTTATCTTACGTTTAATATGGGCAATATTGATGAATCATTTGCATCTGTTTATTCACCTCCATTCAGCCGTGATGTGCACTTACTCACCACGTGGCGATTAGGTTATGTATGAATGATCGTTCCTCTATAAATGATATTTTTCGCAATATCTCAAGTGACCTCTCATTAAAATAGAATGAATCGTTCTGCTAACTGCCTCCCTACTGAATATTGAAGCTAGTAAGCAACTGAAGTTTTGTAAGTCATACGGTAAAGTTTATCATGAGTGGCCTCTCCGACATTAATCACGCCACATAGTACGTATGTAGGTACGATGTTTTGCTCCATAAATAATGATAAAGAAATCTGTATTTGTTACAAAGATTTTTTCCGTTTCCATATGTGCATAGGTAGATTAAATAAACCAAACACGAATAAATGATTTCGCTAATAGAAGTTTCGAGAACGAGAAAATGGCGTGATTTCGTTCAGTGGACCAAAGGAGAAGAGGACCAAACACGACGAAACAATTTCGGTGCACTTGTGCTATTGCGGTATTCGTCATTTGCCGGATGATAGATGTTTGATTCACTAAATGTTGAAGATTCCGCTTCCCTAAATGTTCCGTTGTTTGTCCTTATTAGTGAGCGGCGGTGGTATTGACAGGTTTGATAAAATTGGGGTAAACGACCCCAGAGTCCACCTTCATTTTAATTTTTAAATATTTGATTACCCTTGACTCACAGTGTAACCTGAATTTGCTGCTATCATTTTAGGGGTACTGGACATATTGTGCGGTAAGTAAGAAATTAAATACTTCTTAATTTCTTACTTACTTAACTCAAGCTAGCATCAGTCATATCATATCATAAGCTAAGTCACAGATTACTAAATAGTTAGAAGTAAAGTACCTAGAAATCAATAAGTGTTTTCCCAACAAGAAATATCATTAAGCAAGTCACTTGAAGATAGTAGATATATCTAAAGTGTTCGTGCAAAATCAAATGTCATCCAGCAGTGACTGGGAATTGGGTATAATAGTCACAATAGAGGACGTGTTCAGCGGGCGTCCCACCTCCTATCTGTCTACATAGGACTCGAGCACTCAATCTAACTATATGTAAATAATGTGCCCTGTGCCGGGACTCCCTGAAAACTTTACTCCTACCCCTAATCTAACCATCGAGCAATAATTAAAGTGAGTGGTCTGTCTACATTCCGTGGAACGGCAGCATGGCACGGGGCTGATAAGGCGCTCGGCTCGATGTCCGCCGCCGCCACTGTGGCGTCGCTCGCGTGTCCGCCGCCGAGCCTCCACGTCGACGTCGCGCCACCTACTCGCCCCCCCCCCCCCCCCGCCGCCGCCCGCGCGCCGCCCGGCGCCTCCGTCCCTCGCCGCCCGCCCCGCGGTGCATGCCGGCTTTTCAGCACTCATTCCGGCCCGTGACTGACTCGAGTGCGCCTCTACCAGGCTAACTACCGACATCCACGCACGACTTGGAGTCTTCGACTCCGTTCGTTCAGATTTCAGAAGAACAGTCGCGATCTATAAACCGCGGAGTATGCACGTCTCACCGACCGCGACTCTTTAATATTTATACTCGTTGCGTCAGCAACATCAATAAACAAATATACTCGTAAAAATATCACTGACATTACTCGTCTTACAAAATCAAAACAAAAGAAAGTTTTCGTTCTCGTACACAAAATTTCTAAAAATATTATTTTTATACAACTCTCGAAAACTATTCAGGATAGTGGATTAACATGAAGACAGCGCGTTCGGTGCACATAGTATTTTGAGACAAATATTTCTTAGTGCGAGTTGTTAGTGCAAGTTGGACAATACATCATCGAGGATGGCGGCAATGACTGTGACAACTACGTTGACTAACAACGGTCCGCTTATGTTGAAGAAGGAGAACGGATATAGAAAGAACGGAGTTGTGAAGAGCAATTTGGAAGTTCCGGTGAGTGAGTCGAGCTCGAGCTTGTCAGGCAAACCATTTTCAGTCTGATCAACTATTTAATAGGTAGGTACCAAATAATGCATCTGGTCCCTGGTGGGGTCGGTTCCATTGCAAATTATTGCAGCTGACGTAATCGGGTCTATTCCTAATATGTATTGTGAAAAAGGAGTGCCGTACAAGTGAAAGTGCCGGAACCTCGCATGTCACTTGTCGTTGATACATTAAATGGAAAGTTATTTGCACAGTATTTTGTTTACTAATAGCGGAGACTGCCAATATGTACTATGAATACATTATGAGTGTTCCAACATTGTCAGACGTCTTCTCAATGCTGTAGGAATAGAGGGATCGCACTGTAGAGTCCGTAAAGATATAGATAGACATTATTTACATTGAAACTATTGAAGTGATCATCTTTATTACTCGTGTGAGTCATTTGTAATAGCATTCCAGCTATTATGAATACTTGGAAAATGCTTTTACTTTATAAACCACGCCCTATACCTACTTCTCGAAGTGTTGATTTTCCTGAACAAACCGTTAGAATAGACTGTCACTATGTCACCTGATCACCTGATTCAACATTCCGGTAGTTATCTATGTCAATACAAATATGACTTTTTTATCGCATTACTTGCTTATCTTGAAATATGGAAGTGAATTTGGTATGGTCAAGGAATCAATCAAACCTTCAATGAAATCTGAATCTCATAAATAGAAATAAATTGCAAGGCTTTGACGGTTGAGCAATTGTTTTAGATATTTCTGATGAAGTGTAGGCGAAGGCTGTGCCTACCCACCACCACCACCACCTTCACATTTTAATTGGAGCACCATTCATACTTTCGATCAATCTAGTTAGGTACGTGGCTCATTTCGCTGACTTACTCTTCTGATTCCCGGTAGCCGGTTCTCTGACCCTCAGCTGAACTCGATACCGAACCGAGATCGCAGAAAGGTTCAAGTACAACAACTGGAAATAAGGAAAGCGATTACCAAAAAACTTGAATGCTGCCAATGTTGGACTCGAAACTTAAAATAATTTGAGTTTTTGTTGTTTATTTAACCATGTGGCATCAACATTTCTTGATTTCCTTGTTTCTTCATTAGCGTTATTGACGTACATAAGCACGTAACAAAAGATCTTCCAAGATATTCTAGCGCTTCTTTTGAGACTTCGATTACGAATAGTCAAATGAGTGCTGATCCTGACCTTGTCCGAAATAATGATTTTGTCCGTTCAAGTCGTGACGTAGACCTTGACGCAACTCAATTATTAACATGATATTAGGCGTTTGCCAGGGCCAGGTATTCGGCTGTATTCGCAATAAAGCACGGATGCAAATACTGCGCAGCAACCATACGAATGACTTGATTGACGTGAACTTGTTCTAAATATTATGCCATGGAACGCAAAACGGTCCCACATTATATACGCGGCCCTGTAGACCTATTTACGAGGATTGTTCAGCGTAATTATGTAGGAGTCGCATACAGTGTGGAGTGCCGAAACCTTGTGCACATTACCGTGGACTTTGCTCTCTTAGCGCCATTAGCTTGCGCGGAATTCCTGCAAGCAAACATCTGTTGCAACTGATTACTCACGTTGCAGCATGTGCATTAACTTGGAGTGTTTTGACTAGATTTGAAGACTTAATATGTGTTATTGACAGTGTTAACTGGAACGCACTGGCTAGCGGCATTAGCTAACTGTCCTAGTTAAATACTAGACTGTATGCTCTATTTCGTCTTATCTGTCTAGCATTTGCGAGAAAGCCAATGTTATCCTATCTATCTCTATCGGTGTCGGAAGTATGGACAGGTACTTAGCTTATCCTTTGAATCACAATGGAGCTATTGTTAGTAAAAAAAATATTGTAATTAGAGATGCAACGAGTATTCGGCAACTATTCGGTATTCGGCCTATTCGGCCACTTTTTTCAGTATTCGGCCGAATACTTCCTACTATTCGGCCGAATACCGAATATCTGAATCATCATCAATATCGAGCAAAAAGAGCAAAAAAATCACGTTTGTTGTATGGGTGCCCCCTTAAATATTTATTTTATTATATTTTTTTTGTATTTGTTGTTATAGCGGCAACAAAAATACATCATCTGTAAAATTTCAACTGTCTAACTATCACGGTACATGTCATGAGATACAGCCTGGTGACAGACGGACGGAAGGATAGACGGACAGCGAAGTCTTAGTAATAGGGTCCCGATCTGAGATACGGAACCCAAAAATACAGCTCTGAATTAATGTTTTTCTACATATTATCCACTAGTGAATGTTTGAATTTGTATTTGAATGTCATAATATGTAGAAAAACACTTATGGTCATAATGTGTAATTTTTTAGATAAGAAATGAGTTTTTACCAAGTAGTTTAACATTATGCTGATCGTAACGTGCGTTTTTTGTACGCAGTAAAGAGTGATTATGATACGTGTGTAGATAAAATCGTATTATATCGTAGTTTTGAACTGTTAAAATATTTTTCACTGATTTGAAATATTTCACGGTATTTTGAAATATTTCATATTTTTCACATATTTTTCATTTCATTGAAATGAAATTTTTAATTTGCCCATTACTAGCATAAGGTAAAGTAGGTATTTCATTTACTCACTCGCTTTCTTCCCATCTCCGCCACGCGAGATCTTGACTTTACATAGCAAACACACAGCTAACTTGGAACCTTCATTGCAAATTTCGAAACATTTCCAAATAGGAGACTTTTTATTCGTAACTGAAGCCATACTAGTAGTATGACTTAATTTCTATCTGCGATAACATAAGAATAAAACCCAGCACGTTGTGACACGACTCGCCGGCCAATGAGCTAAATCCAAAATTCCAAATACAAATACTCCCTCCCCGTCACCCCCGCACGCACCGCACTGAGTCTTGTCATAGCCTGTTCGTGTGTTCGGCTTTCTTTGCGCGAGCACGTGCGAGTGCCGGCGTTTATTTGAAATTATGCGGTGAAATCAAAGGTTTCAAAGGCGGCGTCGAGAATTGAAGCGAACGTACTTACGGCGGCCGAATATTCGGCATGCGGCTGAGAGCGCCGCCTAATATTCGGTATTCGGTATTCGGCCAAATCACTATTCGTTGCATTTCTAATTGTAATTGTACAATGACATTATATGTGCAATAAAGAATATGAAGCTATAAACAAATAAAACAAGATAGATACAGCCCGCGCCAAACTTGAGCGAGGGCAGAAGGAGAGAGAGGTTTACCGCCTCCCCACCTCGCTCAAAGACAGAGAATCTTGGAGAGCACTGTACGATAAAACCAAAATGTTACGATAAAGTGTCTCAGTCCCCCTCCACCCCCCTATTTTGATAGTTGTCCTATTTGCTAAAGACATTTATAGTCACCCTCCACAGAGCTAAGCATTTGAAGGGTCTGACTAATGCTCTGGGCAGGATTTGGCCCATTTTAAAATTATCTGGTTCCTCGATCAATTTGTTCATTTCTCTGCTCGGTTACAGGCTCTCACTTCTTGTTGAGTACGTACAGTGAACTGTTAGAATGAGTCTGACAAGAAGTCTTGCACTGAAACTATATAATAAATGTGAGAGAGAGGGTCAACTCTTTGGTTTAACGCAAACACCTACAATTATTGACGGAGCGCGCGAAGCGTCTCCGATTCAGGATTGGGCAAAAATGCTTTCGTATGTCCGGATGTTATCCTCTACAGGCCGCGTGTTTCTCGTGATTTTTTTTGAGCAGGTTCATTTTTTTTTGTCGATTTCGTTTTTTTTTTAAATGGTGGGGATATGTGGGAGTATTGAAATTTAAAAAACCGCTACAATCCAAATAGCTTGACGTATTTTAACAAATGAGGTGTCGTTGGATTTGTGGAGACCGTGAAAGTAACATGCTATACTACTATGGTATGTTGGGTTCAAGACTTGGTTATCAACGACTCACCACCGAGACCTTTCTAAAGAGCCCGAACTCGTTAGGATTGCGATATTTTCGTTCGTTGACACTGTTAATAATAGTTCCATGATGAAACAACTGATATATACATTTTTTTACTAGTTCCACTATAATTGAAAATGGAAATAATGGAACTAATGATAAATTCTGTTATCGCTAGTTCCACTATATTTTCGGCAGTTGCGAAATTTCCGAGCTAATAAAAAGTTCCATTCTTTCGAGTTCCATTCTTAGTGGAACTAGTGAAAAAAATAATATATCAGTAGTTCCATCATGTGTCGACGAAGAGTTATTTTATTATAGAGTACCTTTGACCACCATCCAGTTCCATCATCAGAACAGCTCGACGCTCACTACTAAGAGCAATGTATTTGTCACGTTAAAACAAATCAAAAGAGTCCCAAACTCGAGGGGTTTACTACAGCCTTCACAAAATAAAAGGCCCGCGGTGACAGCGTCCGGTCACTCACGTAATAAGGTTGAATTTAGTTTGGGCTACCGGGCCTTTGATTTTGTGAAGACTGTAGTAGCCGTTGAAGAGTTCCACTATTCACCTTCAGGTCCCATCGTCAGATCAGCTCGATACCCTCGCTGATCCATCAACTACTCACCAAGACGATTCTAAAGAGCCCAAACGCGATTGGCCGAACGGCCGAACGCGAAAAGAGCCCAAGTGGGATTGCATTATGTCATTAGTTATTACAGAGTTCCTGTGACCACTATCCGGCTCCATCATCGGATCAGCTCGATGGTATCATAAATCATAATATTGCATTGTCACCGAACTTACATAATTATTCCAAATTTTAGCTCAATCGGAAACCGGGAAGTGAGTCAAATTTAACTTGCAAGATTCCTTTACATAGAAACAGGTGAAGCTATATAAGGATGTTAATAATCCGGAGAGAGCTTGCTGAGTTTTACAACATTAATTGTTGTATCTACACACGTATCATAAACCCTCTTTACTGCGTCTCAAAACCGCACGTTAAGACCAGCATATAATGATAAACTTCTTGGTAAAACCTCATTTCTTCTCTGAATGTTTATCATTATGACCATAATGTACTAAAATTTGTCAAATTATGACATTCAAATTTCGAACGCAGACGCCCGCCCCTAGTTTGATATGTGTGTAGATAAACTACTATTATATTGGGTTGATTCCACAGTTAAGTGGGTCTTACTGGAAATATAATAAATGTGAAAGTATTTCATATTTTATTTCTTAGTTGATTAAGTTAGGTTAATAATAACACTACCAACAATGCGCGCAGACGAGGTTATTATAATCTACTGTTTTATAAGCATGACGATAAACGATAAACTGTGAAATTAAATTTTAGCGAGGTAATCAATGCAGCGTGACCACCACGGGATATAAAAGATCCAGTAGAAATATTGTGTTTGTTATGTTTTAATGGTGAGTACTATGGTATTGTGATTTTGTACTAGTGACACCATAATGTGTGAACCTTATTATTTCCTTAGAGCCTCTGTTTTCTCTTTTCCTTCTCTGTTTTGGCAAATTAACAAGCTTATGCCCTTCTTGTCGGGGGTCCAACGTCACCACAGCCGTACTAGTAACATATGAAATACTTGTTTATTCAGATTCTGCATCTGTGTGTTTCTTTAGAATGCCAATAAATTAGTCACCTGCCGGCTTTCCTGATGACATCACTTATTTAATTAAAGTAAACCTCAATGCCGTGATAACTGTGTTCGATGACTAATAGAGTTGAGTTTCAAATAAATACAATTTATAGTTATCAATAGGTTCGCACAAGTAAAACATAAACATTTACATACAGGCACATACATTGCTTATGGCCCCACACTAGGATACCCTGTGTCGTTGGAACCAGAAACAGCCACGTCACACACAAACATCCAAGGCCTGGGGTCTTTTTTTTTCTGTATCCCCAGCCGGGGATCGCACCCCGGGCCTCTCGTATGGAGGAGGAGAGGACGGGGTAGTGACACAACCGCAACAGGTCGTATGTTTTTCCACTCTATTGAACAGCTAAATCATTTTTGTATGTAAAATGACAGATGCATCTGTCACATAGAGCTTATCGGGATTTCGTGAAGTAGGCTATAAATGTATTGTAAACGTTACACTTCAAATCCGACCTTTACTGCAAACGACGTGTCGCGTGAGCGTGTGAGCGAGACAGCGAACATGGTGTGTACCTCCCGTTGTCACGCTCACTCGCGACGTAACTACGTTGCGGTTGTCTACGAAATAATCATCTTAATACACTATTGAATCTACTATCGTGTCACCACAAAAAATATTAAACAGCGTTTAACCTCAACAAACGTCAAATCCCACACATTTTTGTTTTTAAACAAGTGTGAACAGTATTTTATGTTTTTGTGGTAAGGCCCCTAATGTTTTTATCTTTGATCGAATACCTCAGCGCTGGCGATCATGGAATAAAATTAAACAAAACTGCTCGTCTCAGGTCATGTGGTTGGAGACGGTTTAATAAAATATTTATGATATTCAGACAGTAGTATATCATCGCTAACGACTGTTAACTTAAACTATAGGTATGCACTTTCATTGTCGTGCTCAACAATGGGTGTCGGTGCCGGCGTCGGCGGTTGTAAGCAGTCTGGGTGGAGTCAGTGGAGCTTGGAATGGAACAGCGGGGCCGATGACGATGACGTCACATCACGCCACCTCATTATCATAAGAGCCGGTTAATCACACGTACACACACACACAACACAACACTACAGTATCAAACGGCGACTCCCCCACAAGCCACAACCTACGATACGACACACGTTGCATCAACACTACAAAATAACGGTTGAATATGACTTAGTTAGAGCCAAGCAAGGATTGAATAAGACTAACCGTTGAACATCCTGCGTGGAATATTGGGTATTTACTTATTGAGATAGGAAGTACTTGAGAGATTCTCATTGTGAAGTAGTCGACAACTTGGGTTACCTTAACCTGGCCTTGCCCTTGTATATTTGTATTGTTTGAATTTGAAGAACGTAGTTTATTCGTATATTTGGTATTGTATAACTTTGATTGATACATTATAGCTGCTGGACCTTGTACCAGGTATTATCTCAAATGATACGTCTAGTTATTATTCATCCGAGTATTTGATGAAACTAAAGTGACTCTACCTCATTACATGTTTGATGTATTTATCAGCACGTATTTTACTATCACTTTATCACTTGACAAGGTCGTTAAGTTTAGCCGAGTCCATTTTTAGACACCAGCCGACCGTGTTAATAATTTCAGCTATGAGGAACTTTTACTTGGTCACTGAAGGATAAAGTTGTTGCTTTGGGTCGATTGTGAGCAGAGTTTACACAATCACCTATACGGCATATAACCTACCTATACAGTATGAGCGGTCTTTTTTGCCAAAAAGTTTTTAACGTAATGATTCATTATCATAAATAATTCATAACCTTTGATTGGAGGAAGATACAGCTATATTAGCCTATGTTGATGTGATCAGTTTCGCACACAGTACATCAGTACTGTGTGCGAAACTGATCACTGAGCTGAGCAAAAAAGGTGATTGATTAACGAATAAATTAATCACACTAGCTTGCACGCTCGTGTAATAATAATAATAATAATAATCAGTTATTCAGTAAAAAGTATACATTAGAATTTCTTGTTTTTACATTTGTAAAAGAACAAGGGATGTTCACTACTTCTAAAAGGCGGACCCTGTGGTATAGGATGAGTAGTTGTACTTCCCACCAGTAAATGACACATTATACAGAGTTTTCGAAAATAGGTCTACATTGTCTATACTCAAGCAGAAACTTGAGTCATTGATTTCAGTGTAAGTCCTTACACGAGCGTGCTAGCCAGTCCTTACACGAGCGTGCTAGCCAGTCCTTACACGAGCGTGCTAGCCAGTTCGGAAAATGCATGTGAGTGTGTTTCATGTTTGTTGTACTGTATAGTGTGTGATTGGACTGTAGAAAGGAAACCACGTCACCGTCGTCACATATTATTTGTCTATGACACTTATCAGTGTTACTAAAACCAACAGAAACATTCTACCAATAACATTTTTACTCGACGAATTTTGAATTTATAGATATGTAATAAAAAAGGCTGCGAGCGTAGGTACAACAACAAGCTAGTTTACAACAGAAAATACCTATACATGAAACCAGTGTACCTATATGTATATTTAGTGTAAGTCATACATACCCATACTGAAGTAAATAAGTAGGATGTCAAGTTTAAAAATGATTGTACTGAGTTTCTGGGTATACATACGTGTCATACGTTATGTTTCGTTTCTTACATAGTCTATGATCGATATGTTTATGGTTTGGTTGATTGCTTTGCTCTGCCACCCGTCATTCTCATCCACTTACATAATGCAGTTTTCTGATGAGTTTGCTGTCACTTCAAAGTAGAATATAAATTTCAAAATTCCGAAGTCAAGTATAGCTGTCAACTTCATATCAACCTAAAAAATACAGTTACGAAAATCATATTTTTATTTGTTTATGCCATGAGATTCCGGTAGGCCTATATATCTTCCTTTCAATCTCGTTAGTGGCATTGAGCCAATGTGAGATCGTGCACCTTTTACCATGTCCCATATGTACTTGACATTCATTTGCGAACTGCGCCGTGCATGTTACATTCAGGTTTATTTTCGGCCAGTATCCTTAGAAAGGTTATTCACATAAAATTATTTTCAGATTCTTCATAACCTTTCTCTCTTTCTATCGATCTGTAGTTTATCTGATATGACCCAGTTAACCCTTTGTTCAGCCTAACGCGATATCTACATAGGTCGGCCTGGGCCTTTACTGACCCATCGTGATCATATTGTGTATAAATAGTAAACTAAGTATTAGTGCGTACTAAGAGAACGTTCGAACTAAAATGATGAATTAATCATCGTTATGTGCATAATATTCATCGGATACCCGAGGGGTAGTTGGATTAATTAACGCTCGCTGCAGTTTGCAGTTGCACCAAGTAACGGGGAGCTAGAGTATTTTAACCGAGTTCTATGACCTACATGGGTGTATTTACTTTATAGTACACAACAAAAAACATGCAGAGATGTCGTTCATAATAGGTTTCAGCTTAGCCGTGAACGTATACGCCCTCTGGAATACATTCATGCATAAAAGAGAACTTTTGGCTCGTTCGAATAGTGGCGGAGTATGCTACGGAAAAGTGTAAAATTGTCCTTCGGCCCACCTAACAAGATTCTATCTTGTATTCCAGTCGCTACAGCAAGCCGCTCCATTCAGCACGGACCCCCTGGCGGTGGCGGAGCGGGAGCGCTGCCACTACGGGCGCATCCCTCGCGCCGCCGCCGCCGCTGGCACCACCGCACGCAAGGTGCGTGTCTACTCGGACGGCATCTACGACATGTTCCACCAGGGACACGCCAGACAGCTGCAGCAGGCCAAGACTGTCTTCCCGAACGTCTACCTCATTGTTGGCGGTGAGTGTTGTGTGTAGCGACATTACCAACACCACGGGACCGATATATTAACCTGGAATCGATTGGCACAGGATTCCATAAATTGACACGAAAAAGAGTAAACTATTCCAACGTTATGTACTGCAGTGGGTGGGAATCAGCTGTCAATGCTGTGGCGGCTGCTGCATAAACATGGCATACACATTATCTCGGGCCCCTGAATAGGATGTCATGTGTCGTGGGAACTAGACGCAGCGTCATCTCAAGCATAACATTCAACACCGGAGGTTCTTTTTCTCTCCTCAGCAAAGTTCAAATTTGGGACCATTAGCTAGTGAGGAAAAGCCTCGGAACACCCGCCATATCCACGTGGTATGCGAACTGTATTTAGCTATTACCCCATCAGGTATTCTGTGGTATTAGTCCAGGTGCAGTGCAGTTATGCAGTAAATGTTTGTACATTATGTATGACCATTGTACGATAAGTTTTGCCAGTCATTCAATTCACTCCACGAGTACAATGTAAGCAGTTTACTTACTTTTTATTTGCCCTTTTGGTATTCAAAAACAAGTCTGTACAACCTTCATTAAGGGATCGTTTGTCCTACATCATTTAAAAATATCTGTCTTATTACGAAGACATATTTATTTGGGTCTCACAAAACAGCTGATCGCGCGGCCCAACTGTATGGAGAAGTGAAAATTAAAGTTGCTCAAATCAAATCGGTTTCATTGCGAAAGGTGCTCAGAATGATGTTCCTAACAACGCCCTGAAAGAGACTACATCATATTTTACTACTATCCTACTCAGCACCTCGCGTTACTTTTTTCAGTCGACCAACCTGGCTCGGTGCAGGTATATTTTTAGTAAACAAATGACATGTCAATGTCGCGCCGCTCATTTGTTTATGTTCACAAACAATAGTCTAACGCACGGGCAGATAATGTACATAATTGTAATTAACTCACCAACATCGGGTATCTGAAGTTATCGGTGGGGCTTATCATTATATTACTCCGTGTAATGTTATTGGTTGACATCAACTCGTATGATGTTCGAACGCGTGGACTTATATTTACATCGAAATCTTATCCTAATCAGTTTCAACATTATCGATATCAAAATCAAGTTCGTCCACCCATACATTGGCAAAGCCGATAATTTGCCAAATCTTAACGATTGTATCAATCAGTCGCAGATAACAAAATGCACAATGTGTTTTTTGTTTTGATTAGTCAGCGAATGTCTATATATAAAAATATACACATTTATTAGTTTCATCAAATAAAATACGATGTTGTAAATACGTAAACGTAAATTGTAGGGGGTGTAAGATATTTCATACATGTGGGTTAACCAAAGCTGTCACGTTCAACACATTTACACGTTGCGCTTGTGTAGTGTCTGTGAATAAGAGTTGTACTGCATGGCCATCAAGAGTTATCTGTCAAGCAAGAAGCTGAGCATCAAGAAGGGTTTGAAGGAGACAGTTATTATTCTGCTTTTATATAATATAGATTGATCCTTTTTGCATTCGTGTCACGTGTCAATCGACGCGCGTTATTAGAGGTTAGAATAAAATAATTCATTTTTAAACATACTGTTTAGTGAAATTCCATTAGTATGAGTGCAGTGAACGTGCCAGCTGACCTGTACAACACTCAACATTAAAACTACCTATATGTTATACATAACATAACATTTACATACAGGCACATACATTGCTTCTGGCCTCAAACTAGGATACCTTTGGTTGTGGGAACCAGAAACAGCGACGTCACAAACATCCAAGACTGTTTTTTTTTTCTTCCTCTCTAGCCGGGATTCGAACTGCCGACCTCTCGCTTGTGAAGCAGAGCCTCGACCGCAACACCACAGAGGTCGTCATATACATCCTTACACAACTCCACTACACCATGTATATGTCACCGTAAGATTGTCAAAACCGTTAGTTGATAAACTAACGTTTTTTACTCGTTAGTTGGTCAACTATCGACAGATAGTAAACTGTAGCGTACTGCTTACTATATGACGCGTCAGTTTATAAACTAACGGTTAAAACCGTTAAATAGTAAACTGGTTTAAACTTGAATTGCAAACGAAATACCAGGGCAAACACTGCGGTAGCTTAGGTGAAGACTAGAGGGGGCGAGCGCAGCGAAGCCCCCGAATAGTCTTCGTATTAGGTTGACATGTAAGAACAAAAGAAACGCAAATTTTAAACCCTGTCGGTCTGGTTTACTATCTTTCGATAGTTGATCAACTAACGCGTTAGTTTATCAACTAAAGTTTTTGACTATCATACGGTGACGTATAGAAGTATAACTCCAATCTCATTGTAACGTCCTCCATAAACCTGCGACTTACGGATTTCCCAGCCCACCGACACCAATCGTGGAGGAGGGGGGAGGGGGGAGGGCAAACTCGAGGAGCAGTCACGTTACAAACAAACAAGTGGTTGAAGTGCAGTTTGTGTTCTGTTCCAGTATGCAGCGACCGACTGACACACAGCAGGAAAGGGCGCACAGTCATGACGGAGGACGAGAGATACGAGGCAGTTCGGCATTGCAGATACGTGGACGAGGTACTCGTCCAGCCCAGCCTCCGGGTACATACTCTGACGACACCGTTGTCGTCCTAGATAATGAGCCCGGTGGTTCAAGCGGGAATTATTACCAGAGTGAAAAAGTGTTCTAGTTCAGATAAAATGAACCATAAGAGTCACTGACAGTTACATTTCCATACTTTTTTGACGTGTAATTGCTCCTGCTTCCTACACTGAATACAAAATTATTAAGTATTGAGTAGCGCTCAATATGCGAGCGACAGTTATCTTATCACCTGAAAATGCAAACATATTTACTAGTTTCCTTATTGTGAATTATTTTGCTTGTATCAAACCAAGATTATTTGAAAGCACTATACTTATACTGTACTAACTAGATCAGAGTCTTAGTTTTTTTGCAACCACCGAAATCTGCATAATCTGCGAAAATTTTCCATTATCTCTATGACGGCCAACTATCAAGGACATACCTGTCTACATATTTTGCTGGGGAGTGAAGATACTACTTACAAGTATTTGCAATGATTTTGTTTGAAATTCACCGCGAAATCGGCCTGAAGCTTGCTACATTCAGATGTATTGTTTACTCGAACAGTTGTATCATTGAGGAAGTCCTGTTTGACACTTGTCTCCAATTAGCATAACATTAGGAGGCCCAACTCAATAACATCGCAAATGAAAAAAGTCGGACACGACAATATTATCACAAGTAGCATAATCTAAACTCTTGTGATTACATTAACCACTAAAATGTTTAAACCCTTATTAGGTTAAATTTCAACAACTTCCCATTATGACAAGTTCCTATAACGACATCTTCCCAATCCGACCACTTACCACTTCCGACAACTTCCCATTCCGACTAAAATTTCAGCTGTGGGTCAAGGTCGAATACCCATTATGCACCTTATCATAATGGGATGTTGTCGAATTGGCACAATAATTAAATGATGCCGAAATGGACCTAATGGACCTAATTAAAGGGTATTGCAAAAGATCGTGCCCTCCGACCAATAGATTTCAAATGTAACTCAGTTGATAAGATCTTGATTGACCATCTGATCTTCTATTATGACGCCATCCGCCGTAGGCATGGGTTTTCAAGCAAAAGGGCTTTTCATGCAAAAAAAAAATGCACCTATGTTCATATTAAATGTCAAATCATTGTAAAGCAACGCGCACGCGCGCTCGTTGATGTATTTTGTATTCGCCGTCCCTTCAAGTGTTTTCTTCTAAACCCCAACAATTTTTGTATTGAAAATGTTTATTAATCTTTTTATGGGTCATGTCATGATAATATTGACACTAGTGACGTCTGTTGGCGTTGGGGACAGTGCCCATAAAATCGTTTACGTGGTCCGTTGTTTCGAACAACTCAGCATAAGGCAGTTTTTATTGTAAAATACAGTTTTTTCTGTATTTTACAACTTTTGAAACAAGGCTCGTTGAATTGCAGGTATAAACATTAAATAAACTAAAAAAATCTACACCGCGTTATATGAGTTAAAAACCAGCTAAAACGCGCCCAAAATTTCCATTGGCTTTATTACCAACTAGCTGACCTCGCGAACTTCATACTCCATTTACAGTCAATACGCTGTCAATTGCGGAAGATGTTCCAAACCTAATTTATTTAATCATTAATTTTCTGTGTAATTCCTTTCCGTCATTTTTTCCCGATATTTTAATAGTTATTCTGCTATTCTGGGCAAATCCAATATCAATAAAATCGGTCCAACCGCGCGTTCTTGAGTTATAAGTGGTGTAACTGAGCCGACTTTGTTTTATATATTTAGATATGAGGTTGAAAATAAGAGGGGCTTTAGTTTTGATATGAAACTAGACGATTAAATGTGTAACGGAATACCATGTTGACGTCACACACTCCCCGGCAGGTAGTAAGAGACGCGCCCTGGGAGTACGACGAGGCGTTCCTGGAGAGGCACAAGATCGACTTCCTGGCACACGACGACCTGCCGTACGGGACCGAAGACTGTGAGGACACGTACGCGATGATCAAGGCCAAAGACATGTTCGTGGCGACGGAGCGAACGGAAGGTCGGTACTCAATATGTAGTACAGATACAGAGCGTGACTGAGTTTAGAAAAGAGTTGCTATCGCTATGAATGTATGGTATGGCCCTTGGTCTTAGCGTCCCTAAGGAGAGTGATCAGAATGAACATCAAAATGTATAATATAATCGTATACTGTACAAAAAATAAAAATGTCTCGCGTTGTGCACAAATTACTTAACGCGAGATTTTGTCATTTTCGTACAGTATCGAATTATATCAAACAACTTGATGTTCTAATCACTCTACTTAGGGACGCTAATGCTAATTTGTTCTAATTGGATTTATTTAATCATTAGTTAGGCATTGCGTAACGTCGCATTAGGGGAAAGAAACTCAAGGTCCATGGCTTTCAAATACCTCAACAGATTGAGTCCAATGCGACTGTACTGCTGGGTGACCTGCTAAGCTAAGGCTATGTTCTCATAACAGCAGGTCTACAGCGACCTACTCTTTAGCCTTCTTACAGAGAATGGACAACAATGTAAGAAGCGTGGTACTCCCTCATAATAGTTATAATTCGGATAACATTATAATGCCATTTTAATGTAGACAAAGTCCATTATTACTGTAGATATTTATATATACTTAGCAAACGTAATTTTTTGCCTTTCTCTACATTGGACCACTGCGGGAGAGAAGGGCGTAGAAACTACCACAGATTGATTTTTAGATCTCTTTAAAAAATTGCTTGTGCTTATGTAAGTTATACAAATATTACAATAACATACGTCTACCATGGCGCTTGCCTCAATTAGCTGTACTAAATTCGCCCTCTTTCTTCGTTCCCGGTCGGGCGGGAAATCTGTCTTCTGACAGTCAAGTCCACGCCTATTACACGACATAGACGAATATACAGTACTTATAGACAGAATTCATGACCGTAAACACCACTAAAAATTCCACATCTAATTTATAAATGCTGTTTTCCATGGAGTGGTAAATAAATAGGTGTTGCTTGTGACAGAGCGCTGTTCTTAATAAATAGCGGTAGCAAATTATCATATTTGAATAAATTACACACTTAACCTCTTGAATACCACCGGCGTAAGATAACGCCACTTTTCCGTTATAGGTTTAACATTTTATTACCATGGCATAAGGTTGAAAATCGCGACCCGTCCCAACTACCATCGGTTTTTGAAAGGTTAAACATATCGAAGCACAATGGGAGGGCAGTCTACTACCATTTACAGAAAACCGCATTAAAATCAGTCCACCGGTTTGACCACTAGGGTGCAATGGACAGACATACAGACACACCGACCGACAGACGCTTCAAACTAATAACACCTCTCTTTTGGTCGTCGGGGGTTAATAAATAATAAACTATTAGCCCGTTTAAAGTACTTCTTCACTTCGGATCGACAATATTCGAGTCATAGGTCCAGCACCACGCCACGCCACCGCTCAGTCATAGGTCCAGCACCACGCCACGCCACCGCTCAGTCATAGGTCCAGCACCTCGCCACGCCACCGCTCAGCGCGTGGAATGAGAATGTCGGTGTCGGTTAGGTCCAGCACCACGCCACGCCACCGCTCAGCGCGTGGAATGAGAATGTCGGTGTCGGTTAGGTCCAGCACCACGCCACGCCACCGCTCAGCGCGTGGAATGAGAATGTCGGTGTCGGTTAGGTCCAGCACCACGCCACGCCACCGCTCAGCGCGTGGAATGAGAATGTCGGTGTCGGTTAGGTCCAGCACCACGCCACGCCACCGCTCAGCGCGTGGAATGAGAATGTCGGTGTCGGTTAGGTCCAGCACCACGCCACGCCACCGCTCAGCGCGTGGAATGAGAATGTCGGTGTCGGTTAGGTCCAGCGCCACGCCACGCCACCGCTCAGCGCGTGGAATGAGAATGTCGGTGTCGGTTAGGTCCAGCACCACGCCACGCCACCGCTCAGCGCGTGGAATGAGAATGTCGGTGTCGGTTAGAATTTGCGACGCTTGGTCACGACCTTTCGTTAAGTTTGCATGATTCTACCTCTGATTGGAACCATATCGCAGTGAAGTCTACTACTACCAACTACTAAAAACCACATAAGAATCCACCCACTAGTTTAACCGCTATTCTTTGTTAGGCTGATAACTTTCGTACTACTGAACCGGAGAACCATCGCACTGAAGTCTACTACCAACTTGGTAATCACATTAAAATACGTCCACCCGTTTGATCGCAAATATTTCTTAAGCTGATTATTTTCGAACTAGAAGACCGATTTTTACAAAACATTTCTAAGACCTATCGCAGGAAAGTCTACTACCATTTACAGAAAACCGCATTAGAATTCATCCACCCGTTCGACCGCTAGGGTGCCGCAGACACACTGACAGACGTTGCAAACTTATTCTTCCAGTGCCTCTGGAGGGTGGCAGTCAACTCTGAATATCCCTCTCGGTCTTTCGCTAGGCGGAACAGGTCTTCTGGACTCGCTCTAGATCGGTCCCGGCTACCGTGACTGTCGGGTTCAGTGTTGTGTCTCTGGACACTACCATAAACTTGGTCTTGGATAAGTTCATCGAAAGACCCGCCTTCTGACTGCACTCGTTGACGTTGTGCACTATCATCAGCTGAAATGAATGAAAGCAAATTATGACTTATATATATACGACGATTTCATCGTGCCAAAACATTCAAGATCCTCTACTGTACTTTTGTTAGAAGCATCCTGGAATTTGCATCGCAGTTATGAAACCCTCGCTGTGATATATATAGATAGAATCGAGCGCATTCAATTAAAATTCATGAAGTACCTTTGCTTTCGCTTAAAAATACCATATAATACCATCAAATTATGTCAACCTATGTAAACAATTTCATATTCATCCTCTTACGAAGCGACGTGAGATCGCTGACTTATCCTTCCAGCTTAAATAACTACAAATGATATCAACTGCCCTGATTATACTAAACAAAATAAGTTTGATTGTTCCTTCTAGACGTCTACGATTCACCCCTGGTATCCATATTCCTCCTGCTGGTACCAATTATCGGAAAAATACATTTATGTGGCGAGCAAGTGACAATTTGAATAAGCTTAGTAGGCGATTTGAAATTGACCTATTCTGTACGAGTAGGGTTACCATGTGGAAAAATGAAAATTCCGGAGATTAGGCCTGATTTGTATTTAAAATTCCTGAGATTTTGTGGTAATTTCAATAAAAACGTAATGGAACTCTACAACCTATATTTACAATAGGCTGTTCGATCTCTTAGTTACTGGAGAGTTTACACGAACGAACTAGACATAGCCTGCCTTGGTGTTGATTTTATTTGTAATTTGTGAGTTAGACTGTTTGATCTCTTAGTTTTTAATAAGAATATATTGACGATTTGCTCGGTTTTAATGAAAATTCCTGAATTACGGAGATCTTACGACAATTCCGGAGTTCCGGAGATTGGTCTAAAAGTCCGGAGATCTCAGGACAATTCCGGAGATATGGTAACTCTATGTACGAGTGTTAGTTCAGCGAGGCAGCGGCTGAACGGAGAATTCTTTGGCGTATTTGTTAACAATGACTGAGTACTTAGCATGCTCCCATTGAGTTAATTGACATTTATTGTTATATAACTAGGTTATGTAAGCGTAACTTGTTCGTTACTAAGTTCATATGTAATTTTTCTTTTCTCCATCATGTCTCTACACGTGAAAACCTTTTATTGGCCTTCTGTGTTTATTATTGTTTCTATATATGTATAATGTGCTGTTGGTTTTCCTAATACACAATAAATAAATAAATATCTTTCGTCGTGATCGAGGCAACCAGCGCAGTGTCGTCGGCGTATCGGGGGGGCTTTTGATAACCTGTCCGTTGATATTGACACCCCACTCACTCTTCTCCAGCGCTTTTGTGATGACACCTCTGCATGTTGCCACTTCTGCGGTCTCCTAACATTTCACTCCAACGGTGCCTGTTTGGTACCAGGTTAGGTTTTGGATGATACGCATTAGGTTTTTGATGATACGCGTTTTGCACGATCAAAGGCTTTTTCGTAATGAACGAAGCAAATTATGACATCTTTCTGCATATCTTAGAAAATTTAGAGCGAATAGGGCCTCTCTGGTCTCTACTCACGATAGAAAGCCAGATTGAGTTTTCCCAAGGGCATTGTCAATTTTTACGCGTATTGTCTCGCGTATTTGACTTGACTTGACTATTTGTGTACTTAAACCAATCCTTTGGCAATACTGCGGATGTATCTCGTGCGCTTGGTCATTGCGTGTTTCAGATGGTGTTCAATGAGCTTAAGTATATCTATACATATACATGTGTGTGATCCGGTCCTGTAGACTTCCCAGTTTTGGCTCTCTGTAAAGCTTTTGTCGCTTCTGATCTTAGTATTTCAGGCCCAGTATCATAGCAAGTACTGCACCTGTGGTTACATCAGCGAACATTTCCTCTACACAGAGTTTCCACGCCCACTTTTAACTCTCCACGTCAGTTAGTAGGACGCCGTTGTTATCAACTAACACATTTCGGCTCGGTCCCTCGCGCATTCCTGCTATTTCTATATTCAAGTTAAAACTGTCATACTTCCTGCTAAGATTTTCCATCATTTCACACTTATTTTTGTAGAATTTTGAACGATACTTATACTCTTCTGTATCTTGTTTTTCTAGTCTACGTTTTTCAATTAGTTGTAATATGTTTTCATTCATCCATTGTTGTTTCTTCCCTCCCAATATTGTGCATACAATCGTTCGGTTAAGACATGTACAGTTTATTTCAGACTTATACGTGGCATCTTCAATGGACCCTTGATCTATATTGCTCTCTGCCCATGAGTTAATTGCGTTGTAAACTTTTACTTTATTCTCCGGTATTTGAATTTTTCATATTTCCTGTCGGATGTTATGTTTTTTGCTAATGGTCTTCAATCGATACGTCATGTTTATTGCTACGGAAGTGCATCGGATTTGATATCTGCCCCGGGTAGGTTTGGGTACTTTTGACACTATTTCTAAAATGCTGGTAAACCGTTACAAAGTCATTTTGGTTCCGTAATATATGTTCTGCGGTATGCTGAGGTAACGTCCAGTCGTCAGGGGGAAGCTTGAATAAGGTGTTCGTGATAACTAGGTCTGTATCTTGACATAATTGGACGAACTTGTCTCCACGAGCGTTTCTGACACCTAGTCCATATGCCCCAGCGACTTCTCCTGAACCCACTTTGGCGTTAACGTCGCCCATAATGACATTTAGATTGTACTTCTTCGTGTACTCTAAAAGGTATTCTACTTCTGCATATAACTGATCTACTTCTCCTTCCGGTCTATCACAGCACTGGGTGCATATACTTGAATGTGTTTATGTTGCATGGTTTTGCTTCGAGACAAAGAAGCATGCTCCGGCTAGAGTGTGGTATGAAATTTCGAACTGCCTTATCTGTTTCTCTGAGGAGCAGTGCTGCGACGCCATGTGGTTATTTTGTCCCATATTCGTTCCCGGTTCGGTACAGTACTTTGCCTTCTGTGGTGACATACCTTTCTTTTCCAGACCACTTTATGCCACTGGTGCTCTTGACTTCGACTTGCAGGCGCTCCATTTCTTGTATAACGTTGTTGGGTAGTTAAAGGTGTTTCTTCAGACTTCTTACATTCCACGTTCCTTTTCTTAAATTTCTTTTTTGTTAGTTTTTCGGAGATTCTTAGCACCCTTGTCCCAGGACGCCGGAAACTTGGGGCCAGGTTTTCTGTTGTATTTGTCATGGTTGACGGTCAGAACTGACCAACTAGGTAATATGTATGATAGTGGTATCTGCATCATCGCAGCTAGCCGCCAAACCCAGCCGACATCTACGGCCTTGAGACGCCTTCTCCGCCACTGCTGACGTTGAGTTGAGTTGATGTTTAACCCTAGACAAGGGGCCGTTGGTCCCCGGAAGGTATTTAATTTCCCTCCAGCCCTACAGGTGTCCCAAGGACAACTCGTCGAGCACCCCCTATACCCCCAATGGGGACGCGTTCCATAGGGGTGAGGTTCCCCCGATAATTCAAACTTATAGCAGCCCTCTTTTGGACATAGGGTGTTAAAATTTGGTTCAGTGGTTCAAAAGTTGTCAGCCTCAGGTTTTTTAAAGTTTCATTGATGTGTTTTAAAAATTAATTTGTAACCTTCTCTCTTGCATCGCAGGCGTGTCCACGTCGGACATCGTGGCCCGCATAGTGCGCGACTACGACATCTACGTGCGGCGCAACCTCGCGCGCGGCTACTCCGCCAAGGAGCTGAACGTGTCCTTCCTCAACGAGAAGAAGTTCCGGCTGCAGAACAAGATGGACGAGCTCAAGGACAAGGGCAAGAAGGTACCGCCATCCGACACATTTCACACCCACATACAGGTCCACTTGTAACTAAATTTCTACATTTCGCTCACTTGTAGTTATTCTATCATTACTAAAATTGGTATGTAGATGTAGTTTAGATGGCAATACAATAATTTGGTCGAGCTGGTCTGATGATGGAGCTGGAAGGTGGTAGACAGAATTCTGGTATTCTTCCTTGTAAACCCATTGAGTTTTGGCTCATTAGATTCGTCGTGACAAGTCCTATTCATATCTTCTAGCGATGTTCTCATCATGAACACCGGATGATGGAGCTGGAAGGTGGTAGACGGAATTCTTGCATTATTACATGTAAACCCATTGATTTGGGCTCATATGATTTATTCCTATGGGCGTAATATTAGGTCCTTACATATGAAATTGGCGTTTCGCCGTACTGGCCACTTTGATCTCAAATATCTCCTCTATGGTTAGGAATTCGAAATTCAAATTTATAGCTATTTACTCATGTATTTGTGTTTCTAAAATTATAATTCATTTGTTTTTTCCTCAATTGTTTTTTTTATTGCGTCACTCAGCTTACCAAATGGAAAACTTGAAATATCGCGTTATTTACGAGTATGAGTTCTACCGTGGCACCAGTGCTGCAGAAACGGCTCGAAGGATTAATGATGTGTATGGCGACGGTGCCGCAATAGAAAACACAGTGCGTTTTTGGTTCCAACGTTTTCGTTCTGGAAATTTCGACCTGCAGAGCAAGCCTCGTGGACGGCCGGAGACCAAAGTTGATAATGAAGAATTGAAGGCTATTGTGGAAGCGGATCCATTGCAAACCACGTCCGAATTAGCTGCAGGCTGCGGTGTTAGTGGTAAAACTGTTTTAATCCACTTGAAGCAAATTGGTAAGGTGAAAAAGCTTGTAAGGTGGATACCTCACGAACTGAGTGAAGCAAATCAATAAACGCGCGTTGACTGCTGCGTTGCATTACTCACCCGGAACAATTATGAAAGGATTTTAAATCGAATCATTACCTGTGATGAAAGGTGGATCCTGTACGATAATCGGAAGCGCTCATCGCAATGGCTGAACCCTGCCGAACCAGCCAAACCATGCCATACTTGTGAGCGTTTGGTGGACTAGTGCTGGTGTCGTTCACTACAGCTTTTTTAAATCTGGCCAGACGATTACGGCAGATGTCTATTGTCAGCAACTGCAAATCATGATGGAAAAGCTAGCTGCTAAACAACCGAGGCTGGTCAATCGCTCTAGGCCACTACTGCTTCATGATAACGCTAGACCACACAATGCACAACAGACGGCTACCATATTAGGGGAGCTTCAATTGGAATGTCTAAGACATCCACCGTACTCTCCGGACCTTGCTCCAACAGATTACCATTTTTTTCGAAATTTGGATAACTTCTTGAAAGGGAAAAAATTCAACTCCGATGGGGCAGTCCAAACCGCCTTCAAAGATTTTATTGATTCCCGTCCGAAAGTTTTTTTTAGTAAAGGGATCGAAGAACTACCTATGAGATGGCAAAAGTGTATAGATAGCAATGGTACATACTTTGATTAAATAAATATATTATATATTTAAAAAAAAAAACGACGATGTTCCTCCCATGCAAAACGCCAATTTCATATGTAAGGACCTAATATTTCGACTAAGTTCTAACTAGTACCTAACTAATGTTTGATTTTACACGACGTACTCACTGCCTGGGAAGATATAAAAAGTTATCACCAACTGTTTCTGAATTATTCAGCATAATTTGAATGAATTAATAATGAATGAACGTTTATTTTATTTAATGGACACGTAGACATTTAAATCAAATTAAATAGTTTATTATAACTGTTTGATTCCAAATCGATATTCGATCGATGGTTTCTGAACGGCCATTTTGAATTTGACGTTAGCTGCCAACCTGGCAGTTTTGACAACTGACAGACGAAAGCCCTCGAAAAGTAAACGCGTTTTGGTTAGGGTATTGAAATTAAATCGCAGGCCATCTGGAATGTATTCGGGTTTCCCTCAGGATTGTCAATATAGCTGAGTGTGTTGTGGTTCCCCGAACCAGATAAAGTTCGCATTTTCGTGGCCGATTGGTTTTTACCACGGAACATAACCTGTGTTGGAACACTGTGCTCATTGAAGCTGGCCGGCCAGTCATACCTGGTTGGCTGAAGAACCTGTCTACCAAGAAGAGCCTAGGGTGCACCCGGGCCTTGCAGAGAGACAGGAGGTTGACGGGACCGAAGCACAGACCAGGTTAGATCGTTCCCAATTAACTTCAGCTCGGTGAATCGCCGACGTTCACACTTCTTGGCAACTGATCGTTACGCTACCTCGTAGCTGATGGGCCCCTACGAGGTCATTAGGTGCTGAGAAGCCTGAACAATAACTAAACAACTACGTAGAAAACCTCTTGATTTCGAAGATGGGCTAGCCTCGCTGTCTCGTAAAATGTCTCCTCGCAACTCGTGTATTTATTCCCTGTATACGTGGCTCAAATGATTCCTAATGGTATAGACCATTAGGAACCATTTGCACCATAGGGTCCAAATACAGCTTCGCGACGAGGTTTTGCACCCAACTACAGGCCGCGCGTTTTATCCCGCATAGGGTAAGGTGGGGTGGCGTGAGAGACAGAGAGGGAGAGGTGACTGTGTGTGGACTGTACAAAACACCATATAAACCAACTGACATCTCCCGCAGGTGATGACAAACATCGGTGAGAAGCGCGTCGACATCCTCACCAAGTGGGAGGAGAAGTCGCGAGAGTTTATCGACGCGTTCTTGTTACTGTTCGGGCCGGACGGGCGGCTGTCCAACATGTGGAGCGAGTCGAAGGGGCGGCTCATGCAGGCGCTCAGCCAGCCGCCCTCGCCGCGCGCCTCGCCCGAGCCCAGCGAGAACGGGGACCGGGATCCCGCGCATAGGTGAGCATATCCACCAACATGTGGAGCGAGTCGAAGGGGCGGCTCATGAAGGCGCTCAGCCAGCCGCCCTCGCCGCGCGCCTCGCCCGAGCCCAGCGAGAACGGGGACCGGGATCCCGCACATAGGTGAGCATATCCACCAACATGTGGAGCGAGTTGAAGGGGCGGCTCATGCAGGCGCTCAGCCAGCCGCCCTCGCCACGCGTCTCGCCCGAGCCCAGCGAGAACGGGGACCGGGATCCCGCGCATAGGTGAGCATATCCACCAACATGTGGAGCGAGTCGAAGGGGCGGCTCATGCAGGCGCTCAGCTAGCCGCCCTCGCCGCGCGCCTCGCCCGAGCCCAGCGAGAACGGGGACCGGGATCCCGCGCATAGGTGAGCATATCCACAAACATGTGGAGCGAGTCGAAGGGGCGGCTCATGCAGGCGCTCAGCCAGCCGCCCTCGCCACGCGTCTCGCCCGAGCCCAGCGAGAACGGGGACCGGGATCCCGCGCATAGGTGAGCATATCCACCAACATGTGGAGCGAGTCGAAGGGGCGGCTCATGCAGGCGCTCAGCCAGCCGCCCTCGCCACGCGTCTCGCCCGAGCCCAGCGAGAACGGGGACCGGGATCCCGCGCATAGGTGAGCATATCCACCAACATGTGGAGCGAGTCGAAGGGGCAGCTCATGCAGGCGCTCAGCCAGCCGCCCTCGCCGCTCGCCTCGCCCGAGCCCAGCGAGAACGGGGACCGGGATCCCGCGCATAGGTGAGCATATCCACCAACATGTGGAGCGAGTCGAAGGGGTGGCTCATGCAGGCGCTCAGCCAGCCGCCCTCGCCACGCGTCTCGCCCGAGCCCAGCGAGAACGGGGACCGGGATCCCGCGCATAGGTGAGCATATCCACCAACATGTGGAGCGAGTCGAAGGGGCGGCTCATGCAGGCGCTCAGCCAGCCGCCCTCGCCGCGCGCCTCGCCCGAGCCCAGCGAGAACGGGGACCGGGATCCCGCGCATAGGTGAGCATATCCACCAACATGTGGAGCGAGTCGAAAGGGCGGTTCAAGCAGGCGATCAAACCTAACTTTAGTATTCAGACAAAATGTAACCTATAGCAATACTCTTCTGTGAAACTACATGGGAGCTACAAACTTGATGAAATTTGGTAGTAAAAGCGTTTTATTGGCAAACAATATATTTGATGCCAATAAGAACGAATACACGTTTATGTAGCATCCAAGTTGTATTGCTGCCACTGTCCCCACGTCACAAAATAATCTAGGCGATGTAAAATGATGTGCAATTAGTGTGAAGTTGTGTGTTGTTGCAGAGGGTCCGCGTCCCCGCCGCCCGCCAAGTCTCGCCGCTACGAGGCCTTGTGGGAAGCTGATGACGCAGGTAACTGGGTAACTATTGCAGAGCGCTTCTTGGTTTTCGGCGCTGGCTAAAGGCCACGGTTGCACCGCGTGTTCTACCCTATTGGAGTTGAAGGATTGGGTACCCAAAAGGGCATGGGGCAAACGTGGCTTTTTGTCGGATCAGGTCACGTGGGTGGGTACGGCGCCTTGCTACCTAGCATGTGAAACAACGTTGGCCGAATGCTCAGGCTGCTGCTGGAACAAAGTGGCGCTTATACAGGTCACATTTAATTAGCTGACCAATTTTGGGGTATGACAGTGTATTGTTACGGAGAACTCTCCCAGCGAAATTTAGTGGCAAACCAAAAATTGTTTGGGTCTCCCATTGTAACTTATAAGCTAAACGGGTCAATGTACTGAGGATCAATCAATAATAAAAAACGGCCAAGTGCGCGTCGGACTAGCGCACGAAGGGTTCCGTACCATTATCTATTTATTATGAGGTGGGACGCCCGCTGAAGCACAGGCGGGATCGGTCCTCTATCGTGACTATTTCACCCAACAAAAATCCATTATCTATAAAAACGGCAAAAAAAAACACGTTTGTTGTAATGTAGCCCCTTAACTATTTATTTCATTCTGTTTTTTCGTATTTGTTGTTATAGCGGCAACAGAAATACATCATCTGTGAAAAATTCAACTGTCGCGGTTCATGAGATACAGCCTGGTGACAGACGGACAGAAAGACACCGACGGACAGCGGAGTCTCAGTAATAGGGTCCCATAAATTTGGGTACGGAACCCTAAAAAAGACCATATGTTCCTTTGGGAAAGTTGTAAATATTTATGGGTACTATAAGTCCACAAAATAAAGTTAACTAATTAAGTCAACCTGTGTATCAGATACTGGAGATGTCTTTTTCCGAGCGTGAGACATTGACGGACGGCATGACTTTAAGTCTCAGTTAAAGTTTGAGTTGTCGGTTGTGCGAGGGTAGGTCTCTATGGGCGCCATGCTTTATACATCACTCGCAGATCCCCTGTTATAATTTGCACGTAGCTATCGAACACTAGACGGCAGCAGCACGCCCTTTCATGACTAAGTAGTATGTGTATATCAAAAATCAGTAGCACTCGTTAGTAGTAGTTACATCTTTAACAATTTACTTTGAGGAAAAATGGTTTCAGAAACCTCAACGACATTTTTAAAGACCAATCTACAGACACCCCACATATATAGGTTTGATGAAAAAATAAATTTGGTTCCATGGTGGTTTCAGTTTCAATTTTTGTATAAAAATCGTAAAGCGGTTCACAGAAAACATCTACATACGAAGTTTCAACCGTGTAGTCCTAATAGTTTCTATATAAAGTTGCTGTGACATACGGACAGACAGACTTCACGAAACTATAAAGGTTCCTTGTTCTTCTACGGAACCCTGAAAAGGAATCCTTATATTGTAAGATCACTCCTTGTCCGCCTGCCTGTCAAGTCAAGACCCTTCTCATCCTCAGGACTCCTCAGGAATGCGTCAAGTCTGAATTAATATCAATTACTCGGGTCTGAGCTGTGGTCTTGCCCTTGTGAGAAACATCAAACTTCTAGGTTAACGCAATCAAGAGATCCTTTTATGTAGCAATTTTGGTGAATTTGCTCGGTACTCGCAAGGGAATCAAAACCTATATACTTCCTTCAAAAAATAGTATTTGTTCGGAACCCTCGCACTTGGCTTGTTCATTTATTTATTTTTCCCATACTCATCATGCGTTTGGTTTAGTATTTTGCAATGTAGTATTGCTTGGCTGTGTTCTTATCGAAGTCGTATCCTGTTCAGTATGATCTTCATGGCTTCCTGTTTTCTAACACATCCTGGTCATGATAACATGTAGTACTAATGCATCATTGCCCACGGTGATATGAATATTGAATATTCCTGCATGTTAGTGGTCTCATGCGCGTTGTAGTATGGCAGACCTAGCTACCTATGAAGTGTTACAAAGCTAGCGGCTACTTTTCGCGACACCAATTAATAGTTTTATTGTGCCATCAAAAGGTAGCCCGCCTTGACTTCCTAAATACAGATCGGTTAACTAAAGCTGTCTTTGAAGAACGTATGAAGGAGACAGTTATTGTTTTGCTTTTGCTTATAAATAAGAGTGTTCTTTTGCATTCGAGTCACGTGTCAATCGACGCGCGTTATTGTGATTATTTACCTATTTTGAGGTTAGAATAAAATCATTCATTTTTACGAGTCCTTACCTGAAGGGTGCCAAACGGGACCCTATTACTAAGCCTCCGCTGTCCGCCCGTCTGTCACCAGGTTGTATCTCATGAACCGTGATAGATAGATAGTTCAAATTTTCACAGACAATGTATTTCTGTTGCCACTATAACAACAAATACTAAAAAACAGAATAAACTTGTTTTTTTTTTTTTGCTTATTTTTGCTCGATATTGATGATGGCAACAGGTAGACGCTTGAAACGTTCATAGAATATTGAGTTATATTATTCACTTTAAAAATAAATAATTAAATAAAATAAAAAAATAAAAAATATATTTATAATATATTCAAACGTGATTTTTTGCCGTTTTTATAGATAATGGAACGGAATCATTCGTGCGCGAGTCCGACTCGCACTTGGCCGGTTTTTAAACATACTGTATAGGGAAATTGCATTAGTGAGTAGGTACTGTGAACGTGCCAGCTTTAGTTAACCGATCTGTACCAAGTACCCGCGTCACGGGCACTCTGGGGCAAGCCAGCAGCCAACATTCTTACTCATCGACTAAGACCTAGATTTAGAGTTACAAAGAAATTAAATTCGGTTTCTCGTTTTCTTTTTGTACGTAAGATGTTCGTGCCGTGCGTGAGGCTTCCGAGCTGTAAAGTATTATGATAGGTGATTAATGGCCTCATCAATTGTTGTGCAGATTCATCGAGCTCTCACCACGCTGCCGCTGGGCAGTCGGCAGCGCGCGCGCACACTCGCTCGCGAACGCTGACGACCACGGACGATGGCTCCGACGACTCCGACTACGAGGACTCGCGCCCATAGTGACCAGCACGCACACACCCACGCCCACATCCACACCCACACCCACACCCACACACGGACACCACCGACGCTCGAGATACAGAGTATCGCTTGTTTATTGATACAGCGGCAGCGGCCGGAATCGAGTGGGCTCACTGGTTTGATCCGGTAATCGCTCACGACTCCGACTTGGAACATCGAAACTACAATTCTCCAACCAGACTACTCATTCGAATTTTGTTGACGTCTTAAAATTAATGTAGTGTGTTGTTAACGTTAATGTTATTATGTGAGTGATGTTTGAGTACAACCGAGTGAATGTATTTAATCCTATTAGTTTTAATTTATTTAATGTTTTTGTATAAGCAAATTCCTTTCTTGTTCCAATGGAGATTTTGCAGATGCAGTTTTTGTTGCACCCCGGTACGAATATACCACTTTGTAAGATATGTACTAGGGAGGTGCAGGTGAAATTGTTGCATAGAGATATACTATAATTTGTATAATATTTTTGACAGTCGATTAAAAAGGTGCTTATTATAATATCTTGTTTCTCTATTCAGTTGAACAAACATGGCTTATTAGTGGGCGATGTACAAAGCCAAAATATAACCCTTTCCTGCATAATACTGTTTCATGAATGATACAGTAAGTTTATGGTTACATATTAAGTTAACCATCAATGTTTTATTTCAACAGGCTGTATGTTATCAATCTGTGCCCAACTAAATATAAACTAAAAGCAGCTAATTTGATTTGTTCCGTATTCGTCGGATTCCTTACTCGTCGTATTCCAGATCTGTCGTACTCCAGATTCGCCGTAATACGTACAGTTGAGCAGGCACTTAGTAGGTAATTTTACATAATTTCACACTTGACTGTACAATCTCAAAAAATAACTCTTACAAATGATAAAACCTTAGGTACGTGAAACCTCTTTATGAATGAATGAATGAATGAATGGTGCTTCTCCAGCCAGGGTTCTAAACCTGTTCCGGTCTTTCGGCCGGCATACCAGAGGGCACAAGTTTTGAGGGGGGGCGGAATGACCTGCTCTGTAGGAAGGGAAGGATAGTGAATTCAATCGACCGACTCTTCAGCCTGAAGCCAATATAGGATATGTGGAATGGGGAGGATGTGGGATTTGGAGAGCAGCTGTTGTTTTCTTCAAGTTCTTGTTTTCCTTCTATTTTCAGTTATTGTTAATAGTTGAGTTTCCTGAGTCGTGTTCGTTTGGGTTATCCGGTAAGTTTCCAGTTTCGCTTTTGCTGTCTGTTTCTGGGATACGGTATATTTGCCTCTAGGCCATCCTGACTTCGTCCCTGTTGTGTGATGATTCTGTCCAGTAACTGTGTTCTTCACCGTAGTATTTGATGTCATGCTTAAGGAAATCTTTCCAGGTGTATATAAGTCGGCCGACTTTCTTCTTCCTTGCTTCGTATTTGAATGGAGCGTGTAGTAAGTGCTGTTGTGGGCGTCGCAGAATATGTATAGTAACATATCCGGTGGTTTTTGATTCGTTTGGTTATCGTTTTGCCCTGTAGTCAGTCATGAATTTTGTGCTATCTTGGATAGCTTCTGGCGTTCTCAAACATGTCTCTGAGGATCAGGCATTCATATACTGACTGTCAACTGTTTGCTTTAGTGAGGGTTGCCGCTTTTTGTCCGTATTTTATAAACAGTGCAATGACCATTTTGTAAATCAGGCGCACTATAATTCAGTCCATGTTGGATTTCTTTATAAAATGCATTAGGGCCTTGGAATTGCATATGGCTTGCCGGCACCTCTTTTTTATTGTGTCCTATGTCCTGCCGTAATATACAGGGTGTCCGGAAGGTAGGTGCAATCCTTTAAGGGGGTGATAGCTGACATCATTTCGAACATTTTAAGCTTAACATGTATATGGCGATTATCGTTTATTTTTTTTAAATTTATTTTTTTAGTATTTTTTTCAAAAATACCCAAATTTTATACATAGTCGGTTCTACCGCGCCAGTTAGAATTAATGTCAAAGGTGTAAAGCTGTTTTTGTATTGTCTAACGTTTATTTAACCAAATAGTATGAATTCTAAGCATCTGTGTTGACTTTGAGAAAAAATAGAGACATTGATACATGAAAAATAATTGTACAGTTGCAATGTAACACTTTGATTTGAGGTTAAATAAAATAAAATAAAATACTTTTCATCGTTCAAACCTTTTTAAAAACACGTCTGGTTTCTGCTCTTTATTTTAAGCTATTGTTCATGCAGGTGACTGGCCAATTCTCAGAATTACTGAAATATCCATTGTGGAGCGCCGAGCGTCGGGCTGCTTTGTTACCAGAGCTGGCATCGTAGGTTACGATTCGTAACCGGAATCTGCCCTTTGTCTATCTCTCTTTATCAGCTTTATCTAGCTAGTTGCTTAGCATCTGCTCTCGTGACTGGTTGTGTGTGGTTTCTACGTTCGTCGTGTTGAGTTATTATTTAATTAAATCACCGTGTCAAGTTGAGTCCGCTCCGGCGTTGAGTTCCTTCACGTGTTGAATTACATTGGACTTTTATTGAACACTTTGTGACATGGCGTTTACCAATGCAGAGTACGCCGATATTGTTTTTATGTACGGACGAGCTGACGGAAACGGTGCTTTGGCGCGCCGCTTGTACCAGGAGCGTTATCCAGATCGGAGAGTACCCAATTTCAGGGTGTTTCAAAACACCTTTCGTCGGCTTATCGAAAATGGCGTTGGAAACAATCCGGTACGTGGAGTCAACCCTGGTGCTGATGTAGATGTAGAAGAACAAATACTGGCAGCTTTTGCTGCGGATCCCACTACGAGCGTCAGAAAAGTAGCTGCTGACCTGGGCTTTTCGAGATGGAAGGTGTGGACGACGATGCATAAAGAAGGAAAATATCCCTTTCATGGTACTGGAGTACAGGGCTTAGAAGAAGATGACCCCATAAGAAGAGTCCAGTTTTGCCGCTTCTTATTAGATATGGACATAGAAGACCGTCACTTTTTGAAAAGTATACTGTGGACGGACGAGTCCAAGTTTTCGAGGGAGGGAATCAATAATTTCCACAACCTCCATAAATGGGGTGACAAGGGCGCAAATCCACACTGGAAAAAACAAAAATCATTCCAGAGAAAATTCTCTATCAACGTGTGGGCTGGAGTAATCGGTAGAACTCTTATTGGGCCACACTATCTACCCGACAAATTGGATGGACCAAAATACTTATCATTCCTACAGAACGACATACCTGGACTTTTAGAAGAAGCTGGACTATTGGACCTAGAGAGGCCATTGATTTTCCAACAAGATGGTTGTCCAGCGCATTGGACTCGGAATGTAAGAGACTATTTAAGCGACTGTTTCCCGGAGCGTTGGATCGGCAGAGACGGACCTTGGCCTTGGCCCCCTCGATCGCCGGACCTTACACCCATGGATTTTTTCGTCTGGGGCCGGGCCAAAGAACTTGTCTACACGACAGAAATAAGAACAAAGGACGAGTTGGTGCAGAGAATCAATGATGCATTTACCACTATGAAGGAAGAGATGATGCTGAAGGTGACCACCACCACCGTAAGGAATAGGGCCCGTGCTTGTATTAGAAATGGTGGATCACATTTTGAAAATGAATAAAATTATTTTACCAACAATTGTGTTTTTTTTTAAATATTAAACTTTGAAATCAAAATACTTTCCTTCGTTCGACGCAGATAAATAATTCGACATAACTCAGCTATTAAGCCAGTTACCTGCGTGAACAATAGCTTAAAATAAAGAGCAGAAACCAGACGTGTTTTAAAAAAGGTTTGAACGATGAAAAGTATTTTATTTAATTTTATTTAACCTCAAATCAAAGTATTTAAATCAAACTGTACAATTATTTTTCATGTTTCAATGTCTCTATTTTTTCTCAAAGTCAACATAGATGCTTAGAATTCATACTATTTGGTTAAATAAACGTTAGAAAATACAAAAACAGCTTTACACCTTTGACATTAATTCTAACTGGCGTGGTAGAACCGGCTATGTATGAGATTTGGGTATTTTTGAAAAAAACACTAAAAAATTAAATAAAAAAAAATTAAACGATTATTGCCATATACATGTTAAGCTTAAAATGTTCGAAATGATGTCAGCTATCACCCCCTTAAAGGATTGCACCTACCTTCCGGACACCCTGTATGTGCCGAGATATTTGATTTCGTTTACGGTTCGTATTGGAACTACGTCCAATTCACTGGTTGTTTATGGGGTCTCTTATAAGAATTTTCGTCTTTCTACTTTTAAGTTGAGCCATGAGCAGTTCTCCGATGATATTTAATTATTCACTTTTAGCTAATCCGCGGCATAGCAGCGCTGCGTATAAACGCTTTTTCAGGTTGCGGGCGGTCCGACTCTGGAACGCACCTCTTTGCACTATAAGAGACAGTCCGACTCTTTTCTCTTTTAAGAAACATATCAAAGAGCTCTACATGTCTCTTTCGTAAAAGTTATTGTATTTATTTTATTATATGTAAGGTTTATGTATATATCGGTAATTATTTCGTATTTGCTATCTGTATTTTACAGATATTTTAATTTATTCCTAGGCATTTTAGTTATAGTAATTATTGTGCACTGCCCACCCTTTCATGATAGCAATTCCTGTAATGCCTTGTTTTTCTGGAAGAAATCTCCTTTTAGAGACAAGCTCGCCCCTGCACATGCATCTTCTCCCGATGTAACCTTTAAAATATCTGTGTGCAATATTGTGAAGGAGGTTTGTTCCTATAATTCCCTTTTTCCTGTATTTCTTTATAGCGTCTTGTCCGATGCGAGCATACAGATACCAGAGATAGTGTTTTGACATATGTATCATGTTTGTTTACTGTATATAGGCTATGTGTATGTTTCTGTTAGTCAATTCCGCATCAATGTTGAGTCTTTTAGTTATGTGGAGATTTTTTATGTACTCAGTGAAAGCTTCTGCGTTTGGTGCGTCGATCGCAAGTTTGATGCGTGGATAATTGCTGTTAGCTTCCACGTATCTAGCTAAGTCTCTTCTGATGTGGGTATGGTTGAATGTCGCTTCAAACAGATGGTTGATTTGGTCTGCAATTGCATGGAACAGGCAGTTTCCATCTCTGGGCATTGGTAGAGTTTCCATTGTGAGATATTACTACAGGAGAAAGCCTCATGGTATTTTAGCTAATATGAATGTGTGTGTGTGGGTTGTTTCTAAGAGGTGTACGGCCGGTATGATGAGAGACGCTGTTTGGCTTTTTACGATCTATTTTTATTCTAATGTTTCCCGGTATTTCCAAGATGGGCTGACACCATAGAATGGGTGCCAGATGTGTGAAGGAACGTTGTGAGCCTTTTGTGCTTCGAAGCTTTTTCAATTGTTCCTAAATAGCAGTCAATTGTTTTGTCTAGTTTCTGGGAGTTTGGTGAGATGGCCTTTTTATGACATGCACTTGTTTAGTTTTTGTTTACTGTCGGGTTTAGTATATTTGCAGTTTAGCTACATAAAAATAATTCTAGGATTGTTAAGTTTTGGGTTGGCTTATTTACTGAGTTTAAGGGTTTAGTGGATGGTTATTGTTAATGACTGTTTTGAATGGTCTTTCGAAGATGAGGAGAAAATAAATCTCGAGGAGAATTATCTCGAATTTATTTTCAGGCAAAGCAATATAAGTATGTATGTAGCTATAATAATGTTTTATTAGTTGATTTTGATATTGGGTAGGTAGGGAATTGTTATATCCTGCCTATGACGCACCTATAAATGTGATTATGCCTTAGTCAATAGGGGCGACCGCGGCCGCAGTAAGTGGTGGTTTATTATTGTCAGGCGGCGAGTGGTGCTGAGAGAAATAAAGTTAGAGGTAGGTAATCACTATCAATGATGTCCTAATCGGAATGATCTCACCAGGTTGGTGTGTTTAGCGGCGGTGGTGGTGGAGGCAGTAGCGTTGAGGGTGTGTTGCGTAGGCGTCGCTCGCTGCCGGCCTGTCGCTGCGTGGTTCAGACGTGCACCTGGCCTAGAATAAATTCTAGGGCTTGCACAGATGGGATGCCTAAGAGTATCGCGCAGTTCTCTGGGCATTCATTACACTTGACCGCACTAGTATCATCACAATCACTGAAATGCGCGGTATTGCACAGATGGGGTGCCTAGATGGATCGCGCAGATTCCCCAGGTAACCCTTACAGTAACACGCGGTATAAGCCAGCCTATAAGCCAGGCTCGTTTTCGGGCCTCCGGAGGCAGAACAAAAGGCGCGCGCCGGGGATGAAAACTATTGTTTGTTTAAATGCGTTTGGGAGATCTCGGGGGGACACGTCCGTTCGGTCCGGCAACACAAACGCCACCTCTTTAGGTACGTGAAACCTCTTTAGATTAAAAATTCCTATAACATCCAATGACATGAACAAAGAGTATATAATTTACGTAGGTATTTAAGTAGGTACCTATATAATTTACGACATGAAGTCATTATCAATATTGTTATGGCTATTGCTGTTTATATCGAAATAGTGTCATTGCAATTTTCTAGTGCTAAAAACAATAATAATTCATTTAAAGAGATCATCTTATTGATGAAGGTGACTTTATTTTATTAACGTTCTGGGTACAAATATCATTTACAAAAACGAAATTAAAATGGTTCTAGTAACTGGTGATGTTTTAATAGAGGCATTTCTAAATATCTAAGCAAGTCAGACCTCAGATAACTGTACTAATCCGAGGTAGATCTGCATTTATGCATAGGAAGATAAATAGGACAACTATTCGAGCAAATTCGTTTTTATAAAATTGGCATCACAATACCTGGTGAACTGAAATGGTCAAATATGTTCATTGAAACCAGACTAGAAAGAAAAGTGCATACGAAAGCGATATTAAACCATACATTTACACAACTTCGTGTTGCTGCACATAACACTTTAGTTTAATTCTAAATGAGTTATGATCACGGTGTTTAGAAAAATAGTTTGATACTTCCAATTAATACCTTGCGGATACATATTTTTTACAATAAGTATATACAGGAATAAGAAACAGAATGACGAAAGAGAAACTTACTCATAAGAGTATGATAGCATGATCGTAAGATGCAGACATTTACAAAGATCAAATTGTACTTAATTTATCACCTAAATGCAAAACCATTTACTTCAAAGTTTTGCAAAACAAATTAAATAATAAAAATTGATGAGAAAGTCAGTCTTAAATTAAAGAGTCGAAAATTTGATTGTGACACGTCATTACATCATGACAGGTTTTACAAGCATCATGCCCCTCGGTTGATGAAAGATGTCACTAAGTTGATGAACTACCTCATTCAGTTCATGAACGACGTCCCTCATTTGGTGAACGATATCACTCTGTCGATGAACTACGTCACTTCCTTGACGAACGATGTCCCTCGGATGATGAACGATAACTCCGTTCATTAACGACGTGCACGCTCGATCGATAAACTATGTCACTCAGTTGATGAACGATATCCCTCGGTTGATTAACGAATACATTCAGTTGATGAACGACGTCCCTCGGTTGATGAATGATGTCACGCAGTTGATGAACGATGTCATTTTGTTGATGAACGACCTCCCTCAGTTGATGAATAATGTCACAAGTTGTTGAACTACGTCACTCAGTTGATGAACCAAGTCCCTCGGTTGATAAACGACGTCCTTCGGTTGATTGACGATGTCACTCAGTTGATGACTACGGAGGGGCTGCCGGTCGCTCCGGCGCCGACTATCGGTTACCTGATAAAGGCTAATAAAGGAGCCAAAACATATTTGTGCACCCAGTTTTCTTGGATTGGAGGCTGATGGAGGCTTAAGTATCATGAAAAAAGCTGTCACCGAAGACATGGGACCTATTCCAGGTATATTCGAAAAAGTAGAGCAAGACTTCCGGGGCGTTAGGTCCAAGGTTCTAAAATGACCATAGTTGCGAAATGTCTACGGTATTATACTGTCCATAGTGTTAAAATGACCAAAGTTGAAGTTTGACAGCTGTCATCCGAAATGAAGATCTTGTCGATAGCTGTCATATCTCCATACAAACCGGTGGTTCAACAAACAAGGAATTCCTCTTACAACACCGGCACCACGAGGAACAGGAAACCCATGAAGACCTCCGGGACCCCAATAGGTCGTCGAGACAAGAAGATCAAACCACCTTATTTCGAGCCTCCAACACCAACACCTTTCGAAGATAAATTTAGAATTTTTGTTCAAAACCTACAAAGTATTCATAACAAAACACACATCATAGAAGATTTATTACAAGACTTCGAGTATGACGTAGTATGCTTATCGGAAACCTGGATACGGGAAGAAAGAATGCAATTTATGAAGATAAATAATTACACTTTTGCTGCGTCATTCAACAGAAGTTATCAGAAAGGCGGCGGAGTGGCAATCTTAACACGTGAAGGAGTAGTCTATAAAGAACTGGACGATTTCGCTAAGTTAAGTGTAGAAAATGTAACGGAGTGTTGCGCCTTAGAAATACCAGAGCATAACTGTATAATTATAAGTATTCATAGATTAGATCGCCATATTGATATATTTTTTAGTATACTAGAAAAAATTGTAGAAAAAGTAAAAAGGTTTGGTACGAATAAGCATGTGATATTTACTGGGGATTTTAATATCCATGCTGATTGCAAGAAACAGAAAAAACAATATAATAAATTATGTGACTGTCTCTTAAAATGTAACTTACACCAGAAAATACATGAACCAACGCGAGTAACTAAAACTACAAAATCGTGTATAGATTTCATGTTTACTAACAGTAAAAATTCTGCTACATCAGTAATTGATAACGGCATTTCTGATCATAAAAGTTTACTATATAGTTTTCCAATTAAGGGGAATATACTTAAAACACAAACGCTGTACACAAATAAAAGGATATTTACAAACAAAAATATGCAATTATTTAAATCTCAAATATCAAAAATCCGCTGGACTGACATTTTATTAAATAACAACAATGATATAAATCAGAATTATAATTTATTTGAAACAAATTTGAAAGCAATTTTAGACAAAACTATTCCTAAAAAAAAAATCAGAATAGGGCCTGGAAAGAAGACAAATTGGTTAACTAAAGGCATAAAACAATCGTGCAAACATAAGAGACTACTGAAAACTAAAGTAAACCAAACTAACAACGCTATAATAAAAACATTTTACGATAAATATAAAAAATGCTAGGTAGGACTACAATTTGTCGGGATATAAAGACTGGCCATTGATAATGAACTGTTATTAAAGTTTATTTTGATAGCAATATTCTGAAGTGAATCATCAAAAAATGTTTTTAATCTACTGTATTGTATGTTGTTACGAATGACTATGGCAACACCATTGTGTTTATTGCCACAATCATTGCGTTCTATTGAGTATCCTTTAATATTTAAACGTTGTGTAGGCTTGAGCCAAGTTTCGCAAACTAAAGCTATGTCAATATTATTTTCATACAAAAATTGAGTAAAAATATGACGATTACATAATAGACTTTGAGCATTCCACTGTACTATCTTTAATTTGTCTGTGAATTTGTACTAATGCTCTTGGTATCACTGGAGTTGAAAAAATCGCTTAAAACATCTAACACATTTTTAGAGGATATTGGGGTATCTTGTGTCTTATTTAATGTTATAATTTTTGTAATTTTGCACTAAGAGATTCAGTGCCTTGTCATTTGATTTTAATAATGTCAAGAGATCAAGAGGCTTCTTAGGGCCGAGAGGTGGGAAATTTCCATTTTTGAATATGTCAGCGAATGACGGTGTCTGAACTTTTTGTCTGTTTTCTTGTATTTTCTTTTGCTTAATTGGACACTGAGCTGAAATGCTAACGTGATTGCCATCGCAATGGAAGCATTTGGCCTGTTCGATCGGAGTTTTACAAACTTTATATGAGTGGTCTTCTTTACAGATGGAGCAGCGCTCGGAGTTCTTGCAAAACTTTGCTAAATGGCCATACCTGAGACACCGGAAACATTGTTTGACTGGTGGAGCATACGCTGAGATGTCATGCCGCCAACCGTCCAAATCTACGTAGTCTGGAAGAACTGACGTCGCGAAGGTGATGGCTACTGTCTGCAGCGGCTGTTGAATGAAGTTATCATCAACTTTGGTCCTTTTTGTGAATCTTCGAACAGATATTATTTTCTTGTAACTTGATAACATTGTAAATATCTTTTTGTTTGTCAAGTTGGTGGGTACATTTTTAATTATACCAGTAATTTCAGTGCTTGAAGCTGGTATATTGGCCTTAAATTGGTAGTCTTAAAAATGTAGCATTGTTCAAGAAGGCATTAGCAAGGTTGGCTTTTTCTAAGTATATGGCAATTTTGAACTTGTTCATTGACTTAAGATATTTGATTCCTTTATTAAACTTTTTGATACAGCTAGCTAAGGACATTAGGTCTCGGGTTCCTATAGGTATATCCGCATTGGAAGACTACGAATACTACAAATTCTGTAGCACCGGAGTCCTCAGGGTATCGTCTCTTATAATCTGTTACCAGATAAGGTTTGTACTTATCTGCGCTTTCGACCTCTGACTCGGACGACGACGTGGAGTCTCCTTCACTTTTCTCTTCAGCCTCATCTTTTTTTCTCTTTCTTGTTCGCGCCTTCCCCATGATTGGTTTCTTTTTATTTGTCTCCAGACGCCTTTTATTTCTTAAAACCCCGATTGATACACGAGTAATCGATGAAATTAATAAAAACTTCGAAAATCCCGCCTGGTTGTTTCAATGGTTTCCCGCGCTTTCACTTTTTTTATTTGGTACATTGAGCGAGATATAAATGGCGCCAAAGTGAAAATTGCGTAGATAAGTTTTGGATTTTTTAAGTGATTTAGCTAAGTTATTATATTACCACAAAATAATTATTTGCGACAAGGATTTGCCTATTTATTATTTATTTTCATTGTATATTATTATTCGTGCTACTTGGGTGTGGAGTGTATAGTTTGGATTTTACATAGCAAAATGTTGTTTACACAGTTATTGGTGCAGCTTACTTACTTACTTTCACAATTCATGTACCAGGTGAATTCATAAGTTTGTATGTGGTATTGAAAGAATTGTTGTATGCAACAGAAATGCATTATCTGTGAAAATTTAATCTGTCTAACTATCACGGTTCGTGAGATACAGCCAGATGACAGACGGACGGACGGACAGCGAGGCTTAGTAATAGGGTCTCGTTTGGCACCCTTCGGGTACGGAACCCTGAAAGGGCTAGGCTCTGATCGTAGGGGCAACTATGGGAGATCCCCTGGGCATTGTAAGCGAGGACCCAAGTGTATGCACGCTGCAAACTCTCAATGCGTTATGAGTAGACACAGAATAAAGATAAATAAACCATAATTTGCTTTTATTTTATCATGATTTGCAAAAAATCTATACTTCCTCATTTCTTAACAGCCACCACCACTAGTCACTCAATTCAATCGAAGTTCATGTTCATGAAAATGAACACGGATATCGTAGCCGGTAGGACTGGATGAATTTCATTGCATGAACATGGGCTTGAAGCCCATGCAGATTTGCCGAAGTTCATCGAGTTACGTGGTAGACCCCATTGTAATAGATAATTTGAATTAAAGATTTAGTAGTGCGCCTTACGGACAGAGATTATCACTGGATGAACAAATGTGCGCTACCAAGATGGGACATTTCCTCAAACAATACTTACCCAATAAGCCACATAAATGGATATTCAAGTTGTTGCAATAAATATTGCGGTTAATATTTTCACGAATCACGGCCATGACCAGCTGTGGACAGAGGCACAGAATACTTAATTAATAGCACTGACAGAGGATAAGCGACGGTGTCAGATGCCAGGATGCAAACTACTGAGCTATATAACGTGCACCAAGAGTAAAGTATACCTGTGGTGTACGTACATATGATTGCTTTAACAATAAGTAATTGAATTTTTAGTTTCGTATGGGATTTCCATACTGTATCATTTAAGAGACAGATAGTTTTTTTTTTAATAAATATGATTATAAACATTATTATGATTTTTTATTGAGTATTTTTCCCAGTTTATGTAGGTTTTTTTTTATTATTTTTTAGAATTTAAAAATTCATGCACGTGAAGGATAAAGACAATTCAAAACCGCGAACCGATCAATGTACAGGCCGTTTGGTACACGGGTACTTTCGGTTAAAACAAACCTCGTATTCCCACTAGTTCAATTGCCTGGCTTCACCTCTAAGGTACTAATAATATAAGACCCTTTTCTCGTATTATAAATATTGCGGTGAATATTTTCACGAATCACGAATTAATAAATCAATCATATTTTTGCTTAAGTACTAGGAGAGCATGAAGTTGTAAGAAGTTACACGATAGGTACGAGATATTTATATAAGTATGAGCAGAGTGTACTTGCTTGTTATTGTCCATCAGAGTTATTAATACCTATATAAATTTTATTCATAATCATAACACATGAAAGACGATCATGTCGAGTCAAGAGCACCAAGTATATTTTAGAAGAAGTCGTGTGGTCAAACACGGTTTGACACGCCCGATGATCAACGAGACGGTCGCACCTCATCACATGGAACATTGCATCAAACAGACTAGTCCCTAACGAGACCATTTTGTCGATTAGTTTTCCTATAGCAAAAACGGGTAAAAAAGGGATATTACAATGTTCAAGATTATGTACTTGAATGATGGGACTACATAGTGTTAATCTGGAAACATCCAGATTGAAAAAAGAAATCATCCAAAACCAGAAAATCTATAAATTTTATGTTTTTTAAATAAAAATATGCCTATCATAAATTTTAATTATTAGGAGAATAGAAATTCATCAAATAAATTAGTCTTTTATTACCATGGCGAGATATTCACCGAATAGTAGGTTTGATATTCGTATTCGTATTCGTAAAAGTAGTATTCGTTGCATCACTAGAAGCACAAACAATTTTTAAAAGAAATCTAAAAATCAATCTGTGGGTGTTGTTTCTACGCCCGTCATCTCCCACGGTGACAACGTTTGCTAAGAATATGTAAATAACTACAGTAACAAATAAATTTGACTTTGATTTTGGTCTCGTCACGTCATTGTAAAAAATTACGACTTCCCATTCCTAGAGCGCACCCGCCGCCCGCAGACCATGGTAGGGACGAGTTAAAAGCGGTCTAACTGTTCAAACATCCTACTGATTGAGTACCTACGCAATATTTGTCCCTCACTTACACATCACAAAATATGGCTTATGCGAACTCGAGATAGAACATGTAAAGCATAAATAAGCAAAGTGGGGGGATCCATCTTTTAATTAACTTGCAATGTATGTTACATTGCAAGTTAATTAAAAGCTTAAAAAATAAGACTGGCTTTTGATATCATGAGAGTTGATGATGAACATTACGACCATAGAAGTCAGAAGGCGGGCTCGTGCCTGGATGAGGAACTAAGGTTCTCATTTTTAACTAGATTGAATGAATTGAAAATGGTCATTTTAATGTTTCGTTCATTCTGTCTAAAAAAAACTGTTCTCTCCCTCAATCTGGTTTGTCAGTCTATTTCAACTATGTGTAAGGTATCTGCATACCTGATGCCGTAAATGATAGAACAATAACCAAGCATGTTTTAAAAATGATTTGCACATACTAAATAGCTTTCAATGTCTGAAGTAGCAGTCACACAAATAAATATAATTAATGTATTGCTTATACATATATGTATGTTTTGTGCTCTGAAAATCTGGGAATTTTCACCAAAAACATTAAATCATTGACACACACATGAAGTTAAAACACACACAAAAGATTTCCATACGCTATAATCAAAACACAAGATTTGGTAGATTAGTAGATTAATTTTATTTCTCAATAAAAAAGTAGATTAATTTGCATTTCTCTGGAAAAAGGATTTTGTCCCTTGATGTCTAATCCCGCCACATTGAATTACCTCAACTTCAATCTATAAACTCTCGCTTACAAGGATTTTAGTAAATGATTAGACGTAGGGGCTACTCAATGTGGCAGAAATCAAGGAACCAAATCAGAAAAAGTATAAAAGATTAAATAGTACAGATATAAGATATTGGTTCAGGAAGTTTGAAGGTACATACAAAATCAATATGTTATCCAATTACAGAACTTTGTTTTACACCTACATCACTTATGGGGCTTATTATTTCTTTATTTTCTGTGACTGCTAATGAAGCATTTCTAATTTAGTGTTGACAATATGAAACCTCCTCTTTAATCACAAAATGTTGGTATGATTGTACAATAAAATCTCCATATAAATACATAAGTGCTAAAGATGTTTTTTACAAAAATGCATAAAATATATTGGAAAATGTTATGAATCTTAAATGAATCTCATTAAACTTAAACCTAGATTGTTCATTTCTTTGTACTTGTGTCACTCATCACCTTTATTTCAAAGTTCTGTTTTTGCTGTGGTTTCTCCTTTCAAGCTCAACTTCTCATACAAGCATTTGTCGTTGTTCCCACGCAGTGCATTCTTAGTGCACAAGTGGTGCATCAGATCCGACTCACCCTGATGGTTCCAGTACCAATCCTCCACTGCACTCTCATTTTCCTCCAACAGACTCTCACATTGCGTCTTCATGTGAGTGATTTCTGCAGATGGCTTATCCCATAATTCTAGTGGTATCCCTAAGTCTACTTTGACGCCTTTATCGACCAAGCCGTGTAGCGTTTGGAAGGTTTGGCTCATGCCTTTGGCGAAGCGCGTGCTGTCTTGTCGTTCTTTATGGATATTGTACTCGAGAATTTTTTCGCATACGCCTTCGATGGATTCTATGAGTCGGAGCTCGGACTTCTCGTATTTTGTCTTCTTCTTGGGTTTGACATCATCGAGTGAGTAGCCGATCTCTATGACGTCGTGCGACTTGCCGGTCTCTTCGAGGCGGCTCTGTAGCTCCGTCGCAAGGATCTTGCACACCTCGCAGCGGTCCGCGTACTTCACCCCGACATCCGCCTCTGACTTCACTTCGTCGTCGGCGAGAGTTAACGATGTGATTAGGGCTACTACAAGCACAATTATTTTAGGAAGCATATTTTAAGGGAAATTTAGATTTCCGGTCTCAAAAACCCAAACAAAACGCACGGCACGTCACACATCCGTCAGGTCAGTCAGTCAGAGTCTGACGTCAGTCAGACGCAATTTTGACAGGACAAATGTCAAAATATATTTGTATTAACTAAATATCGAACCGTACTTTACCGATGAAAATTACGCCAAAAATGTAAGGAATTGTGTCCGTTATAGTAAAGTACACATTGTGAATTCACGGTTCGCGTTTATGCCCATAAAATAGGTCATAAGTGCAAAATAAAAAAAAAGTGTCTCAACAGTTTAAGAAATAATGACCATTCTTTGTGTTTACGCTACCGTAACGGTAGCGCTAGCGTAATCCCCACCGATTATAAAAATAGCAAACATCCCAGATACGAATTTTACACACATAAATAGTGCATAATGCTATGGTCATCATAGAAATATCTCATACGTCTTAAATTATATTAATGATTGTTTATTTTCATGATTGAATATAATTTAATGAAAACTTACCTAATTAAGAAAACCCTATTGATTTCCGTAGACTGCCGTTCACAAATGGCGCCATGTTGAAACAGGCAAACATGGGACCACCCCGAGCACGTAGCTAACCTAGCTCACACGTGCCTATATAGATATAGATCCAGAGCCAGTGTTGCCGTTCTGGCGACTTTGTCGCTAGATCTAGGGGACTTCGTGACTGTTTAGCGGGATTTTTTTTTCATTTCAGCGACAAATAAATATTTAGCGACTTTTAGCGTCTTTTGAACCGTAGGCTAGGCGACTTTTTTCAGAAATATCAGATTTTAATGTGAAATTAGGAGAAGAAACACAAAAACGGCTTCCGACTAACTATGAACCCAAGAAAAAATGGCTCCATTGAGCGAGGAAGAGGCACTAACACAATCGAAAAACGCATCAATATTAGATCTTGCAAAGGAAATGGGAATTTCCGAAGAAAAATAGACAAAATTTTGCAGCAATGGCAAACTATTCACTTTGTCGATTGGAGTCCGCTAAATGGAGATCCTATTAGCTTTTAAAATGCAGTAGGAATAAATACCTTTCAGGATTTACGTGATTTCGCTATTGCTATATTATCATTGCCACATTCAAACGCAGAAGTGGAAAGAGTGTTTAGCTCTATGAATATTGTGAAAAACAAACTTCGCAATACACTTTCTGACAAAACGCTAAATTATATTCTTCTAATCAGAAATGAACTCAGAATTAAAACAAAAATTGCTCTACATATGATCTTCCGGACGAAGTTGTTAACGAAGTTGCTGAACGAAGATCAAAAGTAACCGGAGACCTTGGAGAGGCTTCATCTTCCGCTGACATTATAATTGAACACCCAGATGACTTCTTCCTTGATTTTGAATTATAGGTATCAGTACCTAGCTAATTATCCAGTTTTTTTGTAAAGTAATTAATGCTTACCTACATATTTAACTGTTTAAAGATTAAGGATTAGGTGTTTTATTTGTTACTGGATTTTTTTAATAAACATGTTTCATGTATTTTGCCTGTTCATTATTTTAACAGTTTTGTTAGATTATTATTTATTTATTCATTTTACTTTAATAAAATGTGTTTGCATGAATTACAAAAGTATAAAACTAGATTAGACTTAAGCAACAGCGGTTTATATAACAGATAAAATCTAGGGACATATAGCGGATTTTCAGAAAAGATTTTATCGCTTATCTGGCGGAATTTTTCAGAGTATCTAGCGACTTAAAATTTTGTAGAACGGCAACACTGTCCAGAGCTGCCATTCTGTAGCGTGCAGGCGAAGTGAACGGACGTCTCTGGAAGACACGTTTCTATTGTGTGTACAAAAATAAGGAGTTGGATGTTTTTGGATATTCCTCAACAATAAATAGTGCGCTTGTTGTGCAAAGTTACACAACGATTGCCTTCAGGTTCACTTTGTCCACATTACCATTGCGTCCACATTCTCATTTCGTCCACATTCCTATCTCGTCCACATTCTCATTTCGTAGCATAGGCTATCTTAAAGGCACATCTTGAAGTGTCTACTTTTTTGAAAGATGTCACCTTTTTTGACAGCAGTTACGACGAGTCGGAATCAACCTAAAAGAGAAAACACATTTTTACACGCCAAGTTTCCAAGCGTTAACTAGTCTTATGGGGAATTTAGACATGGTGTTATAATATAAAAATATTGTGTAATGCTAATCGTTATTCGAATAAAATTTGATCATCTCTGGTTCAACTCCTCCGTTTTGACTCAGTTCTGTACAGTTAGTGCCGCAAAGGCAAGATCTCATACTAGCATTTTTGAGCTTGCCACACCATGGAGAAACGGAATGATCATATATTTAAGTGGGAATGATAATGGCTGTTTGCTCGTAAAATGAACGGTACCTAGTGTGAGAACATAATTTCATGACCCTTTATGTCCACAATGCGAAATTAAAAACAGCCAATGACGTCGACCGCAGCTGTTGGAACTATTTTTTGTTTTTGATTAGCTGTCAAAAAGCTTCTATTGAAATAAAATATTTCTTTCATTTTTTTTATTCAATTTTAAAAAGCGTCCGTGGCCTAGCTGTATTCGCACATCGGAAACAATCGTGCGGTAGCAACATCTGGCTGAGACGGGTACTGGATTTGCGACGTTTCTATGTGGCATTTGTTTCGGGCGCTTCCGTGTTTCGGATGACACCTTACCACCTATTTATTTTAATTAATTGTTTCTTAAGTTTAAAGAAGAAGAATTTGCTCTGGAATAAGCAATGCGTGTTTCTAAAGTGAGACCGAGAGTGAATGGTGAACCAAGCCTTTGAACCTTAATAACAGATACTAGAACGCAGTTCAGTTTGTCGGGGATATCGTAAGCCGGTCGTTGTACGCACTGTCATAAGTCCTAGATAATCAAATGACCGAAAACTTACAGTGTTATTTATAAAGATTCAATTTCTCTAAAACACTCATAATATGGAGTTAAAACTGTCTTACAACCCGTTCTCACAAAATTGTGATTTATAAAATAAAATCTATATTTTAGGTTCGTTATAAACCTTCTACAACTTAAAGTAGCTCAGGCCCTTCTATATCAGTCCGATAAGCCCATTTTTGGAAATAAAATAACACACATTGTACAGTGCTACAAAGCGGATCAGGTGTCAGCGTCGCTGTGGTCGAATTTAGTGTTGTCGCGCTACATAGAATTTCCACGGTTGTAGGGTAAAAATGCCATAATTAAAAATAAGTGCGTAAATAATAATAATTGCGAATTTTTCATATTTACTCTTATATTTATATATATGATTGTCTCAATGATGATGATGATTATTGATGATCATAATAATTTAATTATAATCCTGTAATTATATTATAGGATTATGATTATATTTTAATGCAATAATTATGATCATGTAGACAATCATCTGTGAAATCATAGGTCACTTCGTCTGAATCACTGCTTTCACTTCCACTATCACTTTCTAAATTTACGATAAATGGTTCATCTAAATGAATGTCTTTTTTTAGGTACTCATTTTCAATGTTCTTTACATGGGCAGTATTTTTGCCATTCTGCTGCTGATATTTTGTTAAATGCTTCTGCGACTAACTGCGGCATTTCAGCCTTTGACTATCCAATGTTATGTTCTGCAACATGACGTTTCATTGAATTCCAGATCATTTCTATTGCGTTTCAATCGCAATGATAGGGGGGCAATCTAAGGACAGTGTGCCCATTGTCTCTTAGTAAATTATCAAGTTTAGTGAAACTTTCATTGAACTCCACATTATTTTCAGTAAGCCAATTCTGCATATCTGCTTTTTTAGTATTTGAATTAGGGCATTTGTTAAAACAAATACTGTGGTAAGGAGCGTTATCCATTACAATTATAGTGTCTGTATGTAAATTATGCAGCAATTTTTCTGTTACACATTTTTTTAAATTGCTATTATTCATTTCGTCATAGTAATCGCCACTTTTAGTGTTCGATTGAAAAACAAGTAATGCATTCTCAACAAACACTGTTTCTCCCCCCGCATGAACTATAATCCATCTATTTCCTTTTGATACAGGATTCAAAACACTGTCAACATCATTACTTTGCCAACAGCGACCAGCCGTGTGTGACGAGTGTATAAAAGTCTCATCCAAAAATATTACAGGCTTTTTTTCACCGCATTCGTTTTGCTTTATTTTATGCAGATAAGATGCCCGTAAAGCAGATATATCATTACGCTCAATGAGGACTTTTCTATTGGATTGCGTTTTCTTGTATCGAAAACCAATTTCACGCAATAACTTTCTGAGGGTTTCACGACAAGCATTAAAATCGATTTCGTCTCGTAGAACATTCTGTAATTTTGGGATGGTAGGTATTTCTTTCTTCATTGTGTAAAATTCATGAATTTTTCTTCTGATGACACCGAGGTCAAAATCATCAATTTCTATCTTCCCCTTGGTTCTAGTCCTTTTTTCCCCTGGAGTAGAAATTTTTGAGCCAGTAGCATCTGCCTGTTTTTGTTCTTTAACGAATGGTCCTACAAACCGTTCACTTACACCTGCAAAATAGAACACAAGTACGTGTAGGAACCATGTCATCGACTACTGACAAGAAATGGGTGATTCATAGAACAACAACTGGCAACACTGTAGCAGCAGCAACTCGTTCATACAGTTTTTCAAATGGTTTATCAGCGCATTTAAACATTTCTCTTCCTGCATAAAAGCTAAAACATTTAAAATAGAGTTTCTCGCGGCACTGTTGCTTTCGGCATTATTTATATCATTAAACGATAAAATAATGAATAAAACACCAAGCGTTGTCCACAACAACAAACTTGACAACATTATGACATTTCAAAATGACATTACGTAGTACCAGTTTCGCCACCGGATCAGATAACTTTGTGGCGCTGTATTCTCTCTGGTGTACACCAAATGCCAAAGACAAACGTCAGTCAGTTGTCAATGTATGATTTTAAGCAAAGAGTTTCGTTTTTCTTAGAATTTGTTGGTTGTTTTTTTTTTTTTTTTAATGTTTTTTCCTTTATGGAAAAGGCTAAGAGCTTAAGCCCATACCGCCTGGTCTTATTTTAATTTCTTTTCTTCTCTTCATATTGATTGAGGCTAAAAGCCTTGTCTTTCCGTAGGTATTTTCTTCAGTCTTTATTATATATTCGAGGCATATAGCCTTGTCTAACGTATTTATTCTTTAACTTCATAATCCAGTATGTTTAGGTCAATCCGTGTTGTCAAATCAGGTAAGAATTTTCCTCCAGTATTTATAGGTCACATCCGAGTTGTCAAATCAGGTAGTATAGGTCTATTCCGGTGTATTATTATTTTTCAAATAACTCCAATGGTACTCTTGATAAAATTATAAATAGGGTAAAATGCTTCTATGTTCTTAAGGAGATCCTGAATAGAGCGTAGGACATCCAGGGCTTCTTTGTAAATGTTCAATAAGCTGTCAATGAATACTAGTCTTTGTATATTGAATTGAGGGCAATCAAAAAATATGTGATTTAGAGATTGGTTTTCCGAATTACAAAATGTACAATTTGGGGAAGGAATCATTTTCAATCTATGTAAATGTTCATTAAATCTGCCATGTCCAATTCTCAAACGACAAATTGTTGTGTAAAAGTTTCTATGTAGATATTTTCCGACGATAAACCATGGTCTCTTAATGTCCGAATTAATATAGCTGTACCATTTTCCTTTTATTTGTGTCGTTTCTCTCCAATGAAGCATCCATTGATGTTTAATATTCGTTCTAATGTCGGTTTTGCAATCTGAAGCTGGCAACTTAATATTCTTGACAGGTATTTGGTGAATATTGGAGTTTTTTATTATAGAGCTGGCAAGTTTATCAGCGAGTTCGTTGCCAGAGACGCCAATGTGAGATGGTGTCCAAAACAAACTTATTTCTCTATCTTGATTGAGCCAAAGCCTACTAATTTTCTGCCTTATGTTATAAATAATATAGTTTGTGCTACTATTGTACGTGGGATTTGACAGTGCCATTAAAACGCTCATGATGTCCGAAATTATCAACCATTTCTTGAAACTGAGGTTAGTTGATTTTATATATTCTAAAGATGCATAAATGGCTTGAGCTTCTGCTGTGTGTATACTTGCATTTGATGGCAATCTGAACCCATGTCCCAATTTAGTGACAGGATCAAAGTAAGCCATGGAGACGTTTTCGTTACATTTCGAGCCATCTGTATAAATTTGTCTAGACTCTCTGTGTTCATCCAATTTATTGTAAACTGCATATTTATCACTCAGTGTCCTATCTATGTGAATCTTTAACCCACAGAATTTACTCTCATATGATCCTTCATAACAAGGCAAAGTACTACTATTGTAGATATTATATTTACTCTTATAAGTTAAAGTTTCTTGAATGTTACAAGTTAAAAAGTTATTAGAGTTAAGCATTAGTAGTTTAGAAGGAGATTGCCATCTTCAGACAACAACTTGATAATGAAATTAAGTTTTAAATTATTGAATCTGATCATTAATGGACACAAGTTACACTCAACCTGCATTGAATTAATTGGAGATGACTTAAAGGCTCCTAAGATTAATCTTAAATTTATATTTTGGATCTTTTCAAGTTTATCTACTAATTTTGGATCTATATACAATAACAGAAAAAACCATAGTCAAAGTGACTTCTTACAAGGGCTTTGTATAGAGTTAAAATAATCTTAGGATCGGCACCCCAATGGCTGCCAACCAAAGATCTTAAAGTGTTGGTAGCTCTTAAAGCTCGTTCCGTTATGCAATCAACATATCTACACCATGAGTATTATCACGGACACTGGATACTATGGATTCTGTGTAAAAACTACACCCAAAAATTTTATTTGAGATTGAATTGGTAATAAGTTATTGTCATATTGTAGCTTAACTGGGATGACTTTTTTCTTTGAGAATATGACTTTTTTACTTTTAGCTGGACTAATTTCTAGATTTAAATATTGAAAGTAACTATGTAATTTTTCCAGTTCTAAATTTAATTTTTGAGTTGTGTGTGTGATGTTATTACCACTGCAATAAATAGCCAAATCATCGGCAAACTGTAAGTTGCTGACTTCTGTTCCTAACATTTAATTGAGCCTGTGGATGTAGAGAATATACAATAAAGGGCTCAAAATGCCACTCTTCCACTGATAAACTCATAAATCCACCTAACACATTTTTCAGGTATTCCCAAAGAAGAAAGAATGGTACATAAAACAGAATGATTAATGTTATTGAATGCTCCTATAATATCGAAAAAATACAGACAAGATGTTTATTACTGTTAACCGCAGCGTCAGTATCATGGAAGAGATGCCCTATACTTTCTCTTGCTGACCGACCGCGACGAAACCCGAACTGATTTCTTGGAAGAATATGATTGGATTCAATATAAAACTCAAGACGTTGTTACATAAGTTGCTCAAAAAGTTTACCTGCACAAGATGTTAATGCAATGGGACGGTAAGAGTCTGCATCATTTGGATCTTTTCCTGCTTTTAGAATTGGAACCAAGCAATCTTGTTTCCACTCTTTTGGAATTATTGATTGTTCCCAGAGTAAATTTAAAATATTTAAAAATTTCACAAGGCAATCTGTTTCCAGTTTTTGAAACATTTTGTAAGAAATGCAATCTAAACCAAAGGTTGTGTCTTTACGTGACTTGATAGCTGCTTTTAACTCATCTACATATGGTGAATGGATTGATAATGTAACTATTGGTGGGGTTTACGGAAGAAGTATTATTTATTTGCATTGGTTGTGAAACAAAGTCAGGTGTATATCCTTAAAAAGTTATTTATCCAAAATATTTCATTATTATTATTTAGTTTCGTACTTTTACTGTAGGATTTATTAAATTTACGCATAGTTTGCCAGATTTTAGAAATTGGAGTGGATCTATTTATTTCAGTACAGTATTCCTTCCAACTATTTAATCTTTATAATTTAATAATAAGTTTTTTTTCAGCCTGCATTTTTTTTAAATTAATATAGTTTAAATCACTAGGATCTTGTTTAAATATAATAAAAGCTTCCTTACTTTTTTGAACTGCATTAGCACACTTTTCATTCCACCATGGCAGAGGAGGATGCCGGTATTTAAAATTGCTTCCTGTCTGTTTCGAGCTATTATTATTCATATTTGAATTTTGGGCCTGACTTCTAAACATCGATTGATTAATAGCTTTATGAATGATATCACAATAGTCATAGTAAGACTGTAGAGGATCGTTATTATTATAGGATAGGATTAGATAATAGTTACTACGTAATGGTTAATAATAAATTCTTTAAGCATAGTGTTGGCGAGCTTTGAAAACTTATTCCAATTTAACTACTAGCCGTAGATTAGGTCTTTTGAGTGCAGCTGTGTTATTTTGAGAAATAAAGTTGTTTGTAGAAGAATCAGTGATAGTGTTGAACAAAATCTCAGTTATTGTGGGTAGATGATAACTTCCCAGGGGATCATCATATACTGTCCAATTGCAATTAAGGGCTATAGAGGGACTGACTATTGTTAAATCCAAACCATTTGGTCTCCAGTTATTTGTACCTACAGTTGTTGGTTGTGTGTCATTTAATAACACTAAATTGCATTCATTTACAGCGTCGAGGACATCTCTTCCACGAGGACTGACAGATTGGCAACCCCACATGGTGTGATGTGCATTGAAATCACCTGCTACTAAGCATGGTTGTGGTAAGGTATTAATAAAATTAACAAATTTTGTTTTTCTAAAAGTAGGACTACAATTTGTCGGGATATAAAGACTGGCCATTGATAATGAACTGTTATTAAAGTTTATTTTGATAGCAATATTCTGAAGTGAATCATCAAAAAATGTTTTTAATCTACTGTATTGTATGTTGTTACGAATGACTATGGCAACACCATTGTGTTTATTGCCACAATCATTGCGTTCTATTGAGTATCCTTTAATATTTAAACGTTGTGTAGGCTTGAGCCAAGTTTCGCAAACTAAAGCTATGTCAATATTATTTTCATACAAAAATTGAGTAAAAATATGACGATTACATAACAGACTTTGAGCATTCCACTGTACTATCTTTAATTTGTCTGTGAATTTGTACTAATGTTCTTGGTATCACTGGAGTTGAAAAAATCGCTTAAAACATCTAACACATTTTTAGAGGATATTGGGGTATCTTGAGTCTTATTTAATGTTTTAATTTTTGTAATGCTTTGCACTAAGAGATTCAGTGCCTTGTCATTTGATTTTAATAATGTCAAGAGATCAAGAGGCTTCTTAGGGCCGAGAGGTGGGAAATTTCTATTTTTGAATATGTCAGCGAATGATGGTGTCTGAACTTTTTGTCTGTTTTCTTGTATTTTCTTTTGCTTAATTGGACACTGAGCTGAAATGCTAACGTGATTGCCATCGCAATGGAAGCATTTGGCCTGTTCGATCGGAGTTTTACAAACTTTATATGAGTGGTCTTCTTTACAGATGGAGCAGCGCTCGGAGTTCTTGCAAAACTTTGCTAAATGGCCATACCTGAGACAACGGAAACATTGTTTGACTGGTGGAGCATACGCTGAGATGTCATGCCGCCAACCGTCCAAATCTACGTAGTCTGGAAGAACTGACGTCGCGAAGGTGATGGCTACTGTCTGCAGCGGCTGTTGAATGAAGATATCAACAACTTTGGTCCTTTTTGTGAATCTTCGAACAGATATTATTTTCTTGTAACTTGATAGCATTGTGAATATCTTTTTGTTTGTCAAGTTGTTGGGTACATTTTTTATTATACCAGTAATTTCAGTGCTTGAAGCTGGTATATTGGCCTTAAATTGGTAGTCTTTTAAAAATGTAGCATTGTTCAAGAAGGCATTAGCAAGGCTGGCTTTTTCGAAGTTTACGACAATTTTGAATTTGTTCATTGACCTAAGATATTTGATTCCTTTATTAAACCTTTTGATACAGCTAGATATGGACATTAGGTCTCGGGTTCCTATAGGTATATCCGCATTGGAAGACTCTACGAATACTACAAATTCTGTAGCACCGGAATCCTCAGGGTATCGTCTCTTATAATCTGTTACCAGATAAGGTTTGTACTTATCTGCGCTTTCGACCTCTGACTCGAACGACGACGTGGAGTCTCCTTCACTTTTCTCTTCAGCCTCATCTTTTTTTCTCTTTCTTGTTCGCGCCTTCCCCATGATTGGTTTCTTTTTATTTGTCTCCAGACGCCTTTTATTTCTAAAAACCCCGATTGATACACGAGTAATCGATGAAATTAATAAAAAATTCGAAAATCCCGCCTGGTTATTTCAATGGTTTCCCGCGCTCTTTTGTTCTTTTTTTCGTTTGTTGGAACCTCAGATAAACGAAACTCTTTGCTGGAACACAGAGTAATTTCAAAATTCAAAATTCAAAAAGAGTTTTATTTCCGAAACACATAGGTAACATTTGGAGAATGTCAAATCTTAAACTAACACATGTATAAGGTACAGGGATATATAGAACTCAATTTGAATTCCGTCACCTCAATGTTTTAGATGCTGGAGGCAAAGAGGCGACTAGAAACCTCCAGCTTTATACGTTATTTTTTACAGAATTGGAGCAAACACCTTCCCAAGCTTTCTTGTCTTCTACATAATCTGATATTTTGTAGTACCCTTTTTTACATAAGTGATTTTTAACAACATTTTTAAATTTATTTACAGACAATTCTTGTAACTCAGTCGGTATTTTGTTGTAAAAGCGAATACATTGCCCTTTAAAAGATACATTAACCTTATGGAGTAAATTTTGACACATACGCAGACCTTTTTTTATTTTTATTTTGTTAACGGCTTTGGATTCTCTTCCTTCATCCGACATCCACAGACCCTAAAAAATAAACATATTAAATGTACTCTGTGAAATAAACTAACTTACAACAGTGTTCCCTTATCGTGGCGGGCGTCATTTTGAAATTTACGCTCAACCGGCAAGGGCTACGTGGGTGGTCCCCGCGGGCTGCGCCTACTAAAACGTCGCTCACGGCGTTTTATTGTATGAAGAGGATAGGAACCTATATATTTTTAGAAACCATGAAACAAGCTAGTTTAGTGTTTAAGAATGAAAACAATAATGTATTCGTGAGCCTAGCTGTCCAAGGTCAAATCTAGCATTTAAATTAAATTGATTAATTAATAAAATTAAATTAAACACATTTTTTACTAACTTTCTGTTTTATTTATACAATATGTACAACAGCAACCTGAGTATCAATTAAAAATAATACATTTCTAGCGAAAAACATGTGAAACGCGATTCAATCAAAACGCGGTGACAGCGTGCGAGAAATCGTTCCCATAAACTGGGTCAGAACTTATTTTTTTCCTATGCACGGACTGGTTTTTGATAGCTCCACAGATACGATCCTACACATACGTTCGAGATGGGCGCTTTTAAACTAAAAATATAGGTTGGGAGCCGCGTTTGTACTTACAGTTGGTCACCCCAACACGTACACAGTCAAAACTAATGACGGCCAAATGCATAAGCGTCATATTAACCAAATACTCGCGCGAAAGTCACGTCATTCGCTTAGCCAAGTAATGACAGGTTTATCAGACAGTGTGAACGTGGATATAACTTCGCCTGGTGTTACACTGGATGGTGAGAAGGACGAGTCGTTTGATAGTGCGGAAGAGGGCGCGGACCCGCCGTCTCCGCTGCAGGCTTCGATGCTGTCTCCCGGTACTTTAGATAAGAATCGCCCGCGTAGGGAAGCTGCTACGTGCCGCGATAAACTTAAAAAAGTTAAATTTTAATTGTTTTCAAATAGTACCTAGATACTTAGTTATTAAGAATATTGATTAGTATTGTTGCATTGACGTTAACTGCATATTTATTTTAAGTCACAATAGGTGTTACATTGCCAAATAAATATGTATAAGACGTTGGTAGTAGGTACGTCAGACATATCCCATACGGGTAGGTCAAAAGTAACAAAAAGTTAACTGTTAAGTTAAGGTTCATAATTATATAAAATCTGTTTCTAACTTTATTTAGTTTAAAATGTATATGGAGTGATTTTGAGACGGAAAAGTGTTATGTATGCTTGTAAGATAGTTCGACCACTGAACGCAAAGCGGAGGTAGGTTAATAAACCAGTCCACATTGAGCCGTTGTTTGATTCACACGTACATATCAAAAACCAAGACGAAAAGTATCTATGTCCAAACCAGACACCATCCCTCCTTTCACCGGGCGTAGAGTTCATCGTGCCCTCATGGACATGAAGAACAACAAGAGCCCCGGTGAAGATGGTGTCACGGCAGAGGCTTTGAAATTTGGAGAACCCGTCTTGCTTCCCCACTTGGCCAACCTTTGTAATAACATACTCTACAGAGGTCATTTTCCAAGTAAGCTATGCCACTCTAACATAATTCTGTTGTACAAAAAGAATGATAAAAGTGATATCGGCAACTATCGACCCGTAAGCTTGGTATCCCATATTTATAAAATATTTCTAAAACTTATTGAGTCGCGTATATACATCTAGATGCAAGTCAACTGCAGGAGCAAGCAGGTTTCAGACCTGGCTTCTCGACTACTGACTACCTCCACACGCTCAACCAGATCATCGAGAAGTTCAACGAATTTAATAAGCCGTTATATCTGGCATTTGTGGATTACTCCAAAGCATTTGACAGGATCTCTCACTCAGCTATTCTCTAGGAAGCTGACGGGATCATGGACAAATGACGGAATCGTTGTCGGTGGCAGAAGGCTCACTAACCTTCGCTTCGCCGATGACATTGTCCTGTTCGCACCGTCAGCTCCTGAACTGAGGAAGATGCTGCAAGAGCTCAGTTATGCAAGCCTTGAGGTTGGACTGAAGATGAATCGTTCAAAGACACAACTTATGACCAATTGCGCGAAACGTAGAGTGGAAGTAGATGGGCAGGTTATACAATATTGCGACGAATACATCTACTTGGGCCAGATAGTCTCATTCGAAAACAGGCAAAGCAAGGAGATCGAAAGACGCATTTCGAACGCCTGGAAGAGCTACTGGTCCATGAAAGAGCTGATGAAGGGCAATCTTCCATCGACACTAAAGCGGAAACTCGTCGACATGTGTATCCTGCCCATTCTCACCTATGGCGCTCAGACGTGGTCTCTGACCGATCGTCTGAAGTCCAGACTCAAGGTTTGCCAAAGGGCTATGGAGCATAGTATGATAGGAGTCTAACTGACGGACCGTATCAGGAATACGACACTGCGCTCTATAACTCGCATCACTGACGTGGGTGTACAGAGCGCCAACCTCAAGTGGAGCTGGGCCGGACATGTCTGCCGTATGCACCCGGATAGGTGGGCAAAAATTGCCACCGAATGGGTGCCTCAAGACGGACAGCACCGAAGAAGGCAGGCCTAGGAGATGGCGTGAGGACCTGGAGAGGTACCTCCCGGACTGGGAAGAGAAGGCGCAAGATCGGGAAGTATGGTCCGAAAGTAGGGAGGCCTTTGCCCAGGAGTGGGAAGCATTATAGGCTATTAAAAAAAAATGATAAATCCACGTTTCGTCGCCTGTGATGATTTCCGAAACACGTCTTGACGTTCCGTTTTCAAATCGTAGACGCATTTCGCGGCACCCACACGGGCCTGTTTTTCAGTGTCGAGCAAACGCGGGATCCAACAACAACAAAGCTTCTTCATCCAAGATGCTGATGCAAAATAAAGTTAACGCTCCCCGAACTTACTCCAAGAATCTCCTCCATGTCCGAGTAAGTAATTCTTGGGTCTTCTCGCACCATCATTTCAATAGTCCACATATTTTCTGCAGTTACTGCCGTTTGTGGGCGACCACTTCTATGGACATTTTCGACCTTTGGTTTACCCCTTTTAAATTCACTGAAATATCTAAAAACAGTTGCTCGAGATAGGGCAGACTCTCTTAACGCTGATTGTAATCGTTAAAGGCTATGTTTTTCAGTTAAACCAAATTTAAAATTATAAAATATCACAGCACGCAAATGTTCGCGTCTAAGCTCCATCGTTGCAAAGAAAATGCGGGAACAGTCGGTAGTAAAATATCTGGAACATTTTTTTTAAACCAGCAAACTGGCTACTTGCATTCCATTTTTAAATAAATTTGCTTTTAAGGAATATATAATACAGATGCATTCCATTTTTAAATTACGAGCAACTCAAAACTTATCTAGTGACCTACGGTGTGTACATATAGGTAATAAACCATACCCCCTAGTAAAAAGTTAGTTATAAATCTAAAATAAAGAGTCCGCTTCCTATGTAGGTATTTACTTGTAGCCGAGTTATCACCAACTTTGGCAATAGTTTATTTTCCCTCTCCTATTTAAAAAAATGACATAAATTTGAGTAATAAATTTCGTTCAGCGCTATGCAAAACTTTTCATTTTTAACTCATAGTGGATCGTGACAACAGCTACTACAAACAAAAACTCTAAATACACGTAAATATGTATAAACAAAACTTTTACAAATTTACAATTCGCTATTATAATCGCGAGCGACACGGGATGACGGTAGAAATGGGGAGGGGACGGGTATGTAGTAGCGAGGAGCGAGTGAAGCTATTGGTAAGAGATTGACGGTCTCGAAATTTTTCAAATCGAGTTAAACTGGTTCGACTTGCAAATCGACTTGCAAGTCGAACCTTAAAATCTATGTAACCCGGTTTTTTTTAATAAACCTGTTGTAAAAAAAAAAAATATAGGTAAAGTATTTTATATTCAGATGGATATATGAAATATTTTCGTTCACTATTAAAGAAATAATCAGCCTTTTGTTCATTACTTAAAAAATATTTTTAGAAATGACAAACGTTCCTCCGCCCGTCCAAACCGGGTTGAGATAGATTCAATCCGAGTTGTACGGTTTGAGTTGAGGCTCAAACCGGTTTAACCCGGGTTGGTAGATCGAGTTGTTATATCTCTATTATCGGTACTATCGCAAAGCGGTGCGGTGCGGGAGAGAGGGAAGGGATAATTTGAATTATGTAACGGTAAGCCACGGCATTATTTAAATTAACGCGTAGTACATACATTTTGACTTTGCTCCTCTATTTAATAAATACTATAGATAAAAGACCTGCATTTTTTTTTTAAACATTTTTGCTAAAATGCTTGTAACAGACTACGGTAGGAAATCTTAGTGCAAGCTTGAACGTTCAAAATAATATCTACATAGAAACTAGCGATAACTCGATGTCTCAATATGCAATCACGATGAATTGACGGACCGTCTAAATTAATCTCCATATGAAGCAGAGACTTTATTAAAAAATAACACTAGCGTCAGTAATGTATATTTAAAATTTCATCATGTATATCCCCAGGACATTGTCAAAACGTTTAAATTACTTAACTTAAATAATACGGAAGACCTGTGGGGTATATTAGTCAAAGTCATTGGTTCAGTAATTCTAGTTATAGCCCCACACTTAGCTTATATATTCAATAAATGTGTTGACGATGGGGCTTTTCCAGACCTCATGAAACACAGTAAACTGATACCTCTGTTCAAGTCGGGAGATAAAGGCGATCCTTCAAATTTCAGACCAATATCTGTTCTTCCAACACTAAGTAAAATATTTGAAAAGATTATACTCAATCAAATGCTCTCACACTTCAACCGTACAAATCAACTCCACGCTAAACAATATGGTTTCACTAGGGGTAAATCGACTACGGATGCAGGTATCACCCTTGTATCTCATATTTATTCTGCATGGGAGGCCGCACAGGATGCTATCGGAGTTTTTTGCGACCTGTCGAAGGCGTTTGATTGTGTTGATCATAATACGCTATTAATTAAATTAAATCATTACGGAGTTAGAAATAAAGCGTTGGATCTACTAAGATCATACCTAAGCAATAGAATTCAAAAGGCAGAAGTTAACGGCGTAAAATCTGATGGATCGGGTGTTAAAATTGGCGTTCCACAAGGTTCCATATTAGGCCCTTTCTTATTCCTGGTATATATTAATGATCTGCCTTTCATGGTGGAGAAATTAACTGACATAGTGTTGTTTGCTGATGATACTTCAATGGTCTTCAAAATTGAAAGACAAAAAGGAGATTTTGATGATGTTAATGGTGTATTGTCTTTAACCTTGAATTGGTTCACAGTTAATAATTTATTGTTAAACGCTGGTAAAACCAAGTGTATCAAATTCTCACTTCCAAATGTCAGGCAAGTTGAGACCAGTTTAGTGTTAGACAACAGCACGTTAGAATTGGTAAATGATACGAAGTTTCTTGGAATAACCATTGATAGCAAATTGCAGTGGGGACCCCACATAGATAAATTGGCTGGTAAATTAAGTTCTGCAGCTTACGCTGTTAGGAACATCAGACAAAGCACGGATGTGGCTACATCTAGGCTAGTATATTTTAGTTACTTTCATAGTGTGATGTCCTATGGTATCTTGTTGTGGGGGAAAGCAGCGGATATTCAAACTATTTTTATTTTACAGAAAAGAGCTATTCGAGCAATTTATAATTTAAAACGAACAGACTCCTTAAGAGAGCTTTTTAAAGAAATTGACATACTAACAGTAGCTAGTCAATTTATTTTCGAAAATATAATGTATGTACGCAAGAACCTTACAACATTTTCCAAACTTAGCGACAGCTGTAATGTTAACCTAAGAAATAATCACAGACTATGTGCGCCCCGTTTTAGACTCGCGAAGGTTAGCAATTCTTTCAAGGGTCAGTGCATTCTCTACTACAATAAGATACCTCTGGAGATTTTGAAATTGCCATTTGAGCAATTTAAAAAGCATGTTAAAGCGACTATGTCGAAAAAGGGATATTACAATGTTGAAGATTACTTAAATGACAGGACTGTATGGGGTTAATCTGGCTCAACACAGACCTTGCTGTTAATAGTTTTGTAATTATTTATTCCTGCTTATTAATCATAACAATTAAATTTTTCATATTTGTATTAGTTAAGCACAAAAAGAGATCTAATAATCAATCTGTGGGAGTTTCTACGTCCTTCTTCTCCCACAGTGGTCCAATGTAGAGAAGAGGCAAAAATGACGTTTGCTAAGTATATGTAAATATCTACAGTAATAAAGTACTTTGACTTTTGACTAATTGGGGCTTGCAAAACTTGCTTGCTTACCTTACCTGTATAATGTAGATGCATACGGGACAAATCCACGATACGTAATTTTTTTACACGATTGTATGTATACCTCGCGCCACGAATTATGAGCGGTGGCCTTGAATGCGCAATGGTTACTTATATAGGCGCAGTAATTCCCGCCAACGTCGCCCAGCACTCTTAATTCGTGGCGCGAGGTATACCTGAGCTGAGACTTATATGGGAAACTGAGAAAGTACTTATTTTTTAGTGTACATACTTCAGTATAAACCCTGAAATTAATAATGTATCTGTGGACACACATTTAAAACTGAAATGTTTGAGAATATCAAATGTTTGAGCTGTAATCCTCACCAATATGTTTTTATAACTCTAGAATCGTTGTTGAAGGACTATTTCTGTGGCATGTCGTGTGGACTATTTTTTACATTGTTTAAACCTAAACGAGTCCCTGTAATGCCCGACCCAGTATTGTCCGGCCCCGGAATTGGCGTCCCGTTAGCCCACGATCCCGGGGTCGGGCATTCCTGGGCCGAGCATTCCGTGGTCGTACAAAACAGTGCTCGACCCCGGAATGCCCGGCCCCGGAATTGGCGTCCCGAGTACCATAGACAACTGCTTCATCAGAGATTAGGGTGTGTTCATAGTGTCTCTATCTCAAAAAATCTATTAATACAATATTTTTTTTTATTTGCATACGCTTCACTCCGCTCCGCTACGCATCGGTTTTGCTTCTTTTAAGTTCTAACCTAAACTATAACCCAATTGAAATTTAGCCACAATAACCTACTCTAGCCAAATTTGACTCAATAAATATAATGCACTTGAACTCGCCTTCACAGTGTTATTTTTTTTAACAAATAGCTGAATTGAATTTGTTTTTATTTTAAACTAACCAAATATGAATAATTTTGAGGTTATATTATCTGTCAAGTGAATGTTAAACTTGCTTACAAAAAAACCTCACTGACCGTGGCCTTAGATTCGTCTAAGTTAAATCGAAAATGTTCGACCAATCAGAAGCCAGCCAGTATTTCCAGCCAATGAGAGACGTCCCACAATTCCCGGGGCCGGACATTCCGGGGTCGAACAATCAGTGCACGGCCTCGGAATGCCCGGCCCAGTAATGCGCGGCTTGGAATGTCCGCCCCCGGAATTGGCGTCCCAAATCCCACGATTCCGCGTTTATTCCCAGTAGTACACACCCCTCCGTCAACACTGTGGACGAATGGGACAAAAAATTCTCCTTTTTATTCCCAGTAGTTCCCAGTAGTAGTTAGTTGGATGCTGTTCATTGCCTGTTGTCGAACTCAGTGTTGATTGTTGTTGTTGTACTTTAGGGTTCTTGTGACGAATAAAGGGTCCATTTCGCATTCCAAGATGGCGGCCGCGCCAATTTTCTATTTTGCAATATGGGTATGGTTTTCGAGGTACTTTAGGGTTCTAGTGACGAATAATTATGATATAATAAAATAATTATGAGTACTATTAATCCCCAAAATATGAACGAAGATATAAAAATAACCGTGTATTTTTAAAAATAAACTACATTGCTTCTGGCCCCACCCTAGGATACCCTGTGTCCCCTGTGGAATTAAATAATAATAGTGTAAAATATTAAATTTTGAAATTAAAAATGGACCCTTTATTCGTCACTAGAACTCTTAAACCATACCCATATTGCAAAATAGAAAATTGGCGCGGCGGCCATCTCAAAATGTGAAATGGACCCTTTATTCGTCACAAGAACCCTAAAGTACAACAACAACAATCAACACTGAGTTCGACAACAGGCAATGAACAGCATCCAACTAACTACTACTGGGAACTACTGGGAATAAAAATTCTCCTCCGTCAACACTGTTGACGTATGGGAATTTTTTGTCCCGATCGTCAACACTGAATTCGACAACAGGCAATGAACAGCATCCAACTAACTACTACTGGGAACTACTGGGAATAAAAATTCTCCTCCGTCAACACTGTTGACGTATGGGAATTTTTTGTCCCGATCGTCAACACTGAGTTCGACAACAGGCAATGAACAGCATCCAACTAACTACTACTGGGAATAAAAATTCTCTAAATATAATAATAGAATAAAAAATGGGAATAAAGAATTTTTTGTCTCATTCGTCCACAGTGTTGACGGAGGGGTGTGTACTACTGGGAATAAACGCGATTCTGGGGTCGGGCATTCCGGGGCCGGGTATTACTGGGCCGTACATTCCTGTCCCCCAACCTAAACAAGTTGATAAGCCCTTCCGTTTGCTTGCAAGAGAGATGAAAACAAGTTGATAAGCCCTTCCGTTTGCTTGCAAGAGAGATGAGAATTACCGTTTGACGTCAAGCTGTAATCCTCACCTCTATGCTAAAGCTATGTTTGAAACTATAGGTTAAATATTTTTCTTTCTTTATGAACTCTCTGTTTGTGGACAAATAAAAATATTGTTTTTCGTTTTCATGCAGATTTCAAATGTGAGGATTATAGCTTGAAGGACATCTTTCACATAAGTTTAATTTTATATTCAGAATTGTGAAAATCCTTAAATTTTGAAACATGAAATTCAGCCACTAGGTACAATGCCTGTACATATTTGGGGCAGGCATCTATATATAAAAGCAGGCTTCCATCACATAGTCTGATATTAATTATTACATTTTTCAACTATGTAGGTATGTAATATATGTAATAATACCTTTTAAAAATCTTGGCCATCTATAGTGTCTTTCTCTGAATGCTCATGTATTTCATATTTCTGTTCATTTTGCAACCATTGTAACCACTGCTCGTTTACTATTTTTTCCAAAGTAATTTCTTGAAAGACTTCACTTCGGCACTTTTCTACAAAGTTCAACTTTTTAAACATATTAATGCTAATGTTGTTAGTTAGGGATATTTTTGCTTCATATATTGTCAGATTTATGAACTGGATTCCATAGATCAACATTAGTATGACTGCTTCCCAACCATATTTATTTCCTCTTGCAGACTCTTCAGCTATCATTATCTCTATTTCTCCTGTGTGTGTTTCTTTATCAGTGACAAATATATTTGTGTCGCCAACCATAGAATCTGTAATTAAAGGTTTGCTCAGAAGTGGGCAAAGCCAAACCATAAAATAAGTTATGTGGAAGTACTCATCATATTTTTGATATTAATTATTGCAACTGTATATACTGAGAGCCACATTTATCATGTAAATGTTCAGACCAATATGGGCTCTAGGCTGCTCGGCTTCTACTAGGGATTAAAGAATATGTATGTAGTGTGATGTACTCAAGATATTATAACTAACCTATTTCACTATGAGTTCTATCATATACTTGCTTGTCCAGAATTATGAATGTGCACTCTGGAAGAGAGAAAAATACAAAAATCAATTCATTCCCGAAGAAAGCTTAGCCAGTTGTGTGGTACAAAAAAAAACCAGCTTACTGTCTTCATCTAGTTGCCACGACATTTGCATTGCATATTCTTCTTCTAGACTGAGAGGTTCTGATGCAGTGAGCTTCTGAAGTTCTTCAGACTTCATCCACTGGTGATATCTTAAAATAAAAAACAAACAAACAAACATACAGGTGAAGCTAATAAAAGCGTGTTCAATCTCTAAAACCGCAGAAAAATACACAATATTTTTACTTTGGAACGTGGACCTGACGATAAGGAACCAATATCAGTTTACTACCAATAATTTTAGTGTTAGTGTTTACTTTCATGGTTTTAATTTAAAATAGGTACCTAAGTAGGTACGTAAAATATATTGCGTTTTGTAAACAAACACAGCTGACGTGCATTATGTGAAAAAAAGCATAGGGTAGGAATAGAGTGGAAGAGTGTATTCCATATGTTAGTAGACTTTAGAGTTACCGGTTTTCTTCGATAGGTTGTTTTGTTTTTGTTTATCAATTCTATTCATAGTCGTGCTAAACAATAATAAAACCAACTGTCAAAAAATAATTTATTATCTGTGTTTATCATGTGCTGGCTGGTGCTGGCGAGGTGCTGGCTGAGTGGTGCTCAATAGTCTGTGGTGGTTATTGTTCTGTGGTGGTGGTGCTCGGCACTCGGGCTCGGGATTAGTATCCATAGACTCCCTAGAGTAAAAATTGTTCTGTGCATAGACTAGACACACTAGACATAGACAGTCGTCTGTGCTGGGGATTTGTTTGTTTGCGCGTACTTAATTTATATTTTAATTTATCTCATTTTATGACTAAAAATGTGAGTACTGCCATATCCACAAAACAATAACTTGAACCTCATACAATCCACTTAAATAAAACTACTTATTACACAATTATCTCTTCACACCAGCCATGGTGAGTAGCGCGAGCATTTAGCAGATATCAAACTGTCCGGTTCCGCACCCTTAACGACACTGACCGTTCATTCCTTTCCAGCACTATGAATCAATATCAAACCGAGAGGCGTGTCAGCTGGTGCTACGGACTGCTGGCGGGTTTGTTAAGCATCTGCATGATATGCGTGGGCGTGACGTACAACCATTGGAAGGCAACCCTCGACCAGTGTCCAGGTAGTTGGCTGGAGAACAACAACTGTGGCTGTATATTCTACGGTGTGACGACGTCTCAGTACTTCAATGGGGGCCACAACTCATACTGCCTGTTTGCAGTGTTTGCACCACTTCCCCTGATTGTGTATGCAATTGTGATGGTGCTCTTCCACATGTACAGAGTATGTATCAACAACGTGGGACAGTACGAGGATGAGAAGACTACAGATATGGAGGAAATGTAAGTTTTTTAATTGGATTTTTTTTTAATTTTATTTACATGAAAACTTCCGATAGAATGTTGCGGAAGATGCAGCATATCAAAATATTTTACAGAAAAATGCTGAAAGTAGAGGTTAATGTTAAAAGAACTCTCCTGAGTGTTGTTGTGAACTGTTCTAATCTAAATTACTTTGTCTTGTCAATCTTCATGAAACAATTGTATATTGTAAAGATATAGCAATTGGCTAACTCAGTCCTTTTCCTATTTTCAGTGAAGGAGAATCCATAGTAGTGACTTCACGAGCTCGTGTGAGCCACGGGGATGATGCAGTGATTCATTGCTGGATGCCTACTGCCTGTATAGCTACTGTGTTTGCTATTTACAACTTGGTGTATGCATCCATGATAACAGATGGATACTTCAAGACCTGCACACAGTACAGAAGCTTTTTAGTCAGGGTGAGTATCATTGAAACAAATGGTATCTAATCTTCCTTAGAGGAATAACAGATAGAAAGCCACAACCTATCAATTTATGGAACCTAGACAAGGTGGCCCATTGCAAAGGGTTAGTAGGGCGAAATTGGAAAATATATGAGATAGAAGTTTTTGTTGTTAGCTTTACTTGTTCGCTCAGATGTAATAGTGAAAGTGCAACCTAATACAGACAAGAACCGAACGTCATCACTCACATAATTGTTTTCATACAGAGATGATGTTGATGAAGATGAATCACCAGTATTAATGATGAATGGGGATTGATCAGGGAGGCATCAATTGTCGTAAAGTGAAAACCATTTCGAGGAATAGGGATACTGATTACTACTAAGGCTTTAATTATATAAAATTAAAACGGATTATTAATATTTATCGCAAAAAATGTTCACTTAATTTTTCTTTCAAATACGTCATCGTTGGCTCTAATGCGGTAGTTATTAGTAGTAGTTAGCCTACAAATATTAAAAAAATACATTCATCAACAACAACTGTCAAAAGTGTCAAACAGACATTTGCATCGCAACAAATAAATATCCGATTAACCCCTCCTTTGCCGAGCGCCCTACATAGTCCACTTTTCAATAACGCCATATTTGCGGGCCGCCCTATATAGACCCAGCAGCAGCGCGCGCTACCGCGTCGAGCAATATGAGTAATTTCAACCAATGGGGATCGGTGTGACAAGGACAGTAACAAAATTTCGTTATGTAAAGGAATGAGATAGGTATTAAAACCGTCGGACCTTAACCAATCGTAGTAAAAGTCCATCAACGGAATGCATCATGCGGCACAACTTCAGTCCGGTTCAGTCGTGGGTTTGAGGCAGCAGTGTTCAAGTTTTTTTGGTGAAAAGTGTTTTGTTTTCATCGCAAAAGGAAAGAAACGTAAGTAACTAGCATGTCTGTTTAATCCTGTAGGTTGTTTGCGTTGGATTTTGTACTAATATCGATGACCTAAACTTGCACGGCGAAAAATTTCCGCCTTGCTGGTTTCGACAAGACAACAATTGATGGCTTTTTGTTTCTATTTACGGATAAAACTATGTTATATTCATATCTAAGATTCATAAACTCGAAGTGAAAACAATAATTTTGTGCGTAGATCGTTTCTGAGAGCTGAAATCGTCAATCGAAAATCTTGAGTCATCATCTGGACTATATTGTCCGCAACGCCAATGTATGTTTTGAAACAAAATGGCGGTCGGTGGCCATGAGATAACTTAGTATGGATACGCCTGTACAGCTATTGATTCTTGAGATTTGGTTTTGATTAACTCTTGGTCTGCATTTTGTAAATGTTGCATGTTACTGTTTTTAATGGGTTAGAGTTAACGAAAGGGTATGCGCAAAAGACTTAGATATTTTTTTTTATCTTTATTTTTATTTTTTTGTTTTATCGAATCTTTAAGGGGAGGGTTGTTCAATGCGTTAATACAAACATATTTTGTCATATAAACTTTTTTCTTAGATGCGTATTTTCGACTTTATTGACACTTTACGGGATTTCACAGGATTTAGATTATTTTTAATGTTTTTTATTTATTTTTTATTTCATATATTTGCTTTTTTGTTGATGCATAGATCTTATTAAAGGTCGTAAATACTTAAGTTTTTGTTTCATACACTTTTCTCTGTAGTCAGTAATTTAGCCGTAATTTTTTTCGAAATCTCCCAACACTTATTTTTTTTTTCAGAAAGGTACAAAATTTTAGTCTAGTAAACCACATATTATTTTGCACTCAGCTGATAGGTGGCGTCATTATAAGCCACAATTGTCAAAATAACTTTTCTCTATTGTCAATTTTTGGCTAGAGTAGGTTATTGTGGCTAAATTTAAATTGGGTTTAGGTTAGGTTGTGTTGGAACTTCTAAAAAGCAAAACTGGAGCGAGCGCAGCGCAGTGGAGCGAGCATATGCAAATAAAAACAAAATGTATCTAAAAAATACCCCTTCTACCTTTTGATTCTAATTTTGGCCTCGTTAATAAAGTCGAAAATAAGCACTTTAGAGAAAAGTTTATTTAACAAAATAGGTTTGTTTCAATAATATGAATAATCTCCTATCAAAATAAGAACAAATACTCAACAAACAAAAAAACATCAAAAAAGTCTAAGTATATCTTTCCGCATACTCTTTCCTTCACACTGACCTTCTACATCTCAGGACTTTGATATTGTGTGTCTGTATGCTTACTTATATTTTCAATACACAAATATTAACCATTTAAGTTATTTGTTTGTCTTTTTGCGCCTGTTTGTGTGTCTGACTGTGCCTGTTTTTTAACGCTTTTTTAACACTTTTCCGCAATCTCTAGTGTATAAGATATGGTGAGGATAAGAGGAGGAGGAATAGGGAGGGGGAAAGGTGGAGGACGAGGAGGAGTAAGCTCCTCTAGGGAAATTGAGGTGGACGTCATTGTGGAGCCATGTCCCTTGGAGCCTCCGACGCCGGCTCGACGAGCCAGGACCCACGGCGGGAATACCGACAGCCGAAGGAGGGTCGCAGCGAAAGGCAGGGGCAGGGGCAGCGGCAGGGGCAGGGGCAGGGGTAGTATGCCAGAGGAGCAGCAGCGGTAATATGTTTTGTTTGTTTATTGCTTTAAATTGTATGTTTTACTTGTTTTGTTCTTTTAATTATTTTTGTATGTAAGTTTTGTTGTTTGTGTTATTGGAGACGAATAAATTTACTTATATTCTATTCTTTTTTGTATACTTTTTATTTTTATAATTTTGTTCTTTCTTTCAGATTTTACTGCGGTAATATTGTCGGAGGCGGACTCCCAGAGGGAGAACCGTTGGAGTCCCTCTTGCACATTAAGCGCCAGCGGATCTGGGATCCCCTCCAATCCCTGATCACAATACACGAGATGCCGCCTGCTTCCTCCGCTTTGTTGGCGCCATCACCAGTGATGTAAGAAACATTTTTTTAGCGTAGTCTATACTGTGTTTTTTTTTAATTATTTTTTTAAGATATTCCAACAATATGTTCGTAAAAAGCTCTGTGTTTAAAAAAAAATCACATATATTTGAACATGTTATTTGTTATCTTACCATTGCTAATTTATTTTATTGACATTTTAATAAGTAATATTTTTTTACAAGTAAACATTTTTGTATGAAGCCAGGCTACTTGAAACTTCAAATAGGTACCTACCCTAAAATTTTGGTTTTTCGTGTACTGTATTGTAATGTTTCGTGTAATGAGAATTTAATTACAAACAACAAATGTTCTTTTGACACAATATAGTAAATAGCGTAGTAGCGTTTCTGAGATAATTCAGTTTAAATATGTAATTTAGTCATTTATCTAGTAGTTTTTATTTGTATTCTAATACGGTTCGATACTTGTCAAATTTATATATTTATGTAATTTCTCATTACAATATACATTAAATTGTATTTTATTAGCCGACCCGAATGGCCGAGTCGGCAGTGACGCTGCCTACGAAACCAAGGGTCCCGGGTTCGAGTCCCGGTGGGGGCAAATGTTTGTTTGACGAGAACGGATGTTTGTACCCTAGTCACGGTTGTTTATCTATCTAAGTATTGTAGTGTAGTAATCTATATAATCGCATGTAACCAGTATTTAGAGGCAGTAATAAATCATAAGCGCAACTTGTCGTTTCTCTTGAAGCCTACCAGCTTCCAACCTTACATGGCGACCTGTGCCAGTGGGGATCTGCCTCGTGCCCGCGCGAGTGCATAACTTTCGCCGAATATGGAGCGCGAACTATAAACATTGAGTGATCTGTGCAGTTTTAGAGACGATTACAAATTAGAATAATGAAATCATTAAAACATAACTTCGTGAGACTTTGTGCCGAGTGCCGATCGAAATCGCTGTTTGGTGTTAATAAAACCGTGTAGTGATGGGCAAACCAAATTCCAAGGAAGCACAAGAAGTAATTATCGCACAAAATGCTGCAGGGGGTGAAAATTCAGCGTCGATTGAGCAGTTGAAGTATCACGCAAGTAACACAAACTTATTACTTATTGGGATATGTGTCATTTTAACGGCAGTTGGAGTCATTTATTGTATGCGACACTATAGAAAATGTCATGGAAACTGGATAGCGAGGGAAATTAACGAAAACGAGCTGCGACGATCAATGAGTCTGATGCGTCGAAGGGAAGGTAAAATTCAAGAAATAGTGTGAAAAGTGGAAAAAGTGATGTATCGGCGATGTGGCTATGAAAAGTGCATTTTGAAGTGGTCATCTGACAAAGTTACTGAGTAATCGGTGTATACGTTCAATGTAATCCGTAGTTTTAATAAAAATATGTAATCGATTAGACACAATTATAAGTAAAACTCATATAACCGCAAATAAAATTAATAAAATATTAATAATAATTAATGGCTAAAGTATGTAATGGCAAGTGAGCTGAAAGAAATTTATGGTAAATTGAAAAGTATAAAAGAATACTTAATTAAACTAGGACCAAGTCGAAGGACACCAAAAGTGAAAAAGGAAAAATGTTCTGAAGCAAGTACATTGTATTCTAGTTATAACTTAGCTGAGGAGTTAGTAATTAAACAAATATCGAGTAAGGAATTAAATGATAGGGATATTAAAATTGTGACCGAATTGTGTAAGAATATAAAATCATTATATTTAAGAATTAAGGAACTTACGGAACTAACGGAACTGACGGAAAACATCAACATGGAGAAATTTGAGCTCAAAACGGCTGTGTCTTTGTTACCAGTCATGACAGGGGACGAAAAAGTTACGAAACAACTAATTTCGAATATCGAAATGTACAGTAACATGATAGGTGAAACAGAAAAAACAAATTTAATTACTTTCGTACTAAAATCAAGGTTGTCAGAAAATGCAAAATTACAAATGTGTGAAACTTATACGTCTGTTTCCAGTTTGATCAAAGATATGCGGGAGAGATTGTTGGCAAAAAAGTCGGATACTGCGATTCAACAAAAGCTGCAACGGGTGCAACAAGGTACCAGGCGAATCGAGGAATTCGGTAAGGAAATTGAAAAATTATTTGTGGACCTAACTATTTCTCAGGCCAGCGGAGATCAACAAAAATATGCCATTCTGAAACCGATAAACGAGAAAAATGCTATCAAACGATTTTCTGATGGTCTAAGAAATGGTAGGCTCAGTACAATTATAGCGGCGCGAAACTACTCTACGTTGAGCGACGCGATTCAGGGCGCTATAGATGAACAATTGTCGTGCAGAAATGAAGACGAAGTGATGAATTTTCATCGAGGTAAGTCAACATATCACCAACATCGTGGGAACTCGACCTACCGAGGGCGCGGTTCCTTTAGAGGCGCTACGAACAGTTCAGGATCCGTTCGTGGTTATCACCGAGGAAATAGTTATTCAGACGGCGGCAGGCGGAATTTTTCACCAAGATACCGCGTTTTTCGTGGCCGCAACTCGTATCGAGGTTGGAACGGTGGTAGAGGTTTTTCACGGAACGAACAAGTAAACATGGCTGAGACGAGTGATAACAGGGATAATAACGATTTAAATGTTGGGAAAAAGGAGTCGGAAAATCTGTTTTTTCGATCATAATCATTTCTATTGCGAAAATTATAACTCTGTTCATTTCAAGGTACATGATGATTCACGCAGTTGGTTGGTTGATACGGGAGCAACCATATCGGTAATCAAGTTAGAGAGCTTAGACAAAAACAACATTCCATTCCATATAGAGCGGATTAGAATAAAAGGTATAGGTGGTTACGTGTACAGTGAGGGACACATAAAGTTAAAATTAGTT